>OZ020559.1:15105358-16458358 GCA_963971465.1 Lepidochitona cinerea
ATCTCTTCACTATGGTATCCATTGGCAACTAGGTTTTTTTATTTACATTGGACGTAAATATATGTTATAACTGTATGAACTTACACCATAGTCGCAACTCGTCCATCTTGTTGCGCCATACGCATGCGTCTTTACGTCAGGGTCTCGTTTCACAAAGCAGGTGCATAGCAAACGAAGCCTAGTTGCCACTGGATACCATAGTGAAGAGATACGACGTCATGGCAACTGCGATTGAGCGCACTTTGCGACGGCTTCGTGAAACGATCCCCCAGGGCCGTGTCTTACACGACAGTGGAGATGCGCATAGGTCTCACCAGGCACACGTTGCGAACAGGACGCAAGTCCTTAAAATGTTAACACTGATTTACATCAAATGTAATTTACACTAGCTTTGTAAGACATGGATCAAATGTGTAAGACAGGACACGGATTTGTAACCAATGACACAATTGTCTCCTCCTTGAAAATTAATATATGCTGAGTCTTTTAGACCAATGGAGCACCAGAATATTGTAAGCTAGGGTTTTTGCCAAAAAGCTTGTAGATACTTCTAAATTACGTTGACAAAGGGACCTAAACAAAGATGATATAAAAAGCTGTAAAGACAAGCTTATGTAAAAATTTCTAAATTAAAAAGAAAAGAAAAACCGTCGCCCCTTTTTGGATATGTTGTGCTTGGCTGTCAATGTTTATTCCGATATTTCTGACATTGGGTATATTTGATGTTAGGCTTACATAGTCAAAAATAAATTCAGTAAAATTAGAAACTTTTGAATTTGAATAAATGTCACTGTTTAATATGTATTTGTAAGTTTACATATCATATGCAATTCATAAGTCTTTGATAAGGTAATGATACTAAATTCAATAGTATATGAAAACAATCTTTTCTTTGGAATTTGCCGAGCCTCGTGGCTCAAAATAGACTCTATGTCGGCAAATGTTTCGCCTATTTCTTTAAAGCCTAAGATAAAAGTTAAACATTTTTTCCAGCCAAAATCGATTTCTGTTTAACAAATTTATTTAAATTTTGCAAGTTGACAGAATATTTACTGTTATGATATTCGTATTATATGTTTTGGTTGAATTTGACATTTTATATAAACACTGTCCGTTTGAGGTGCATCGTCACGCCCTCTAGCGGTCGATTTTCATACCACGCCTTTTTCTGAAATTGTGTACTTAACGTGAGAGAAAGGGCCGGAGATATGCTCAAATAGACACGATTCGATCAGAAATGCATATGAAATAAATCCACATGGATTTAGAAAATATGACGCACTTGTTTAAAAAGCGGAATTCGCATCTGATAAAAAAATCTGCAGCTATAAAAATACACAAATCTTAACCCAGATAGACTGGATCAGCGGGTAACGGTGATGTTTTTGGCAAGATTTCAGGGGTCGGGGCATCAACAAAGCTAGCAATGAAAATAGCGAATAACAATAAAAATGGCCTTCCAAAGACATAGAAAGGCAAGACAAATTATCCAGAAGTCAGGCTGATTAATTTTTTAGCAAATTTTTAATTAGATATATTATGATTTTCAAAAAACACACTATAAGCACCGCGATTAGTTTCGTAATGTTTAACTATTTTAATCACATTCGCTTAGAACATGTCAGCTGATTCATTTTCTGTTTTTAACCACAAAATGACCCAAACATACATAGAAGTAAACTGTATCGATAATACGTTCACTTCTTCATTGGGGATTTTAGAAAAGTTCGTACGCAAAAAAAAAAAAACGCGGATGTTGGACGGGGAGAGGAGAGGGTCACAAGATGTATGTTTCCTCAGCAAATTAATATGCCATCTTTGCAAATTGACACAGTTTTTACTAGTTCGTGTGGGACGTATATACGTGTTTTATTGCTGACACGGCTTTCCGTAGTCCGAGTTTAAAATGCACTCGTTATGGTTCCAACGGCGATACACAGGTTCTCGCGTCAACTTTTCCCCTGGACTTGATAGCTGTAAACTTTAGCCGGAGAAGGTCAGTGTTTATTTTCTGACAAAAATTTCATCAAGACACCGGTCAATTTTGTCATGCATATAGGAAGTATGTTAAAGTTGCCAGGCTAAAATTTCCGAAATGTTGTCTCAAAATAGGAAAGACGATATCAGAATACACAAAGTGTATGCAGATTCCATATGTATAAATAGACAAACAATATATATACATTGCCAAGAGCTAATACGCAAAATATGGATGACGTTGAAAATCGTCTGCATTGATTTTGCAGCACGTGCAGATTCTCCATACGGCAAAATAATTTTATCTCCATTCGAAAAAGAGTTCCCACATCTACTCGGCTATGCTTGCTGCATTCTCTTCGTCACACAAAACAAAAACGCGTCATTGCAATATGATCGTTCATCTGAATACTATCTCAGCAAATAAATAATATGCCGATGGGTTTATTAATAAAAACGCGCATTATTATATTTTTCCAGAGGCATTAAACATTAGCTACTGTCAGCATTTTTACAAAGTTACAACAATCACGCGAAATAACAAATAAATATTTGTGTAATACAAAAAAAAACATACGGGAAAATTCAACTTACTAGGAAAGGAATTGCGACTATTCCCCCCCTCCAACGCCCCCCCCCCCCCCCTCCCACCGTACTTGGGAATATATGAGAATGCGATTCAAAACGGTTACCAATTATCGCTCTGCAGACTGAGCCACCGAGGCCTGAAGGTTATTCAACGTACCGTTTATGGGAGGAATTGGTGGAGTCCCATTTAATCTTACACCTTTTGCTATCACTCACCTCAATTCAAGGGTAGCAGAAAGGAGAGTTATTATTAAATAAACAAATCGGATACCGAGATCAAATACAAAAATGGCGGCATAGAAATGTCTGGACAATATTTGATAATAATCAGCTTGCGATGGGAGTGTAAAATACGAGCAGAGACACTTGAACCTTCCTTGTCGACACAATCTTTGTTTCAGTGAAAATATTTGCTGACATGTTAGAACTAAGGGGGAAGAATAAATACAGGTTTAGGGCGATCTAGTTTGAGTTATCACCTTACTGTTCTCCGATGGCAGATTCTATTTGCTTACAGGTGCGCATGCGTGAAAAGAGGTCATTTAAACGTTAGACATACTGCTGTTATGATTTTGTACATTTTTTCATATCTCCTTTTTTAGAACTTTGTCATTTTCAAACATACAATAGGTTACAAAGGACTGTCTTTGGTATAAAACAAAAAATTGTAATGACATCTTTATTAAAAGATAATCAATTTGTTGATATCAATTAGGAGTTGTTGTGATCCTCGGGTCCACAATTAAACCATTGACACCAGCAAATATAAAATAGATTACATCTAGGTCTTACACAAAACCACACAAGCGACAGCCCAAAGAAATATGTATTCTAATCATAATAAGGTTTACTGATATCACACGCGATGTATTATATTACATTTTGTATATTGTTGCATACATAACGACCTTCATATTGAAGCGATTGCAATTACTGGCGCTATGGAAGAAGCTTATTAGAGCCAAGCCCTGACTTACTATAATGAAGATATCGAAACAAGGGAAGGTTCAAAACCCCCAAATTGAAGGTCCAGGCTTTGGTGATATTGGAAAGTATGACGTGCTTACTTAGACACCGTTAATGCGATAAAGATAATAAACCTGGGATACGTTCAAGGCAAGGAAGCAATGCAAGCAATTCAGAAAAACGGTAAAAAATAACTATTCAAATTGTTCCGTGAGAAAGTCGAAAGTTATTGAGATCAACGACTTGTTTTCAAGGTGCGGTTTACGGAGTGTTCTATTTCAAGACAAAAAACGCATTCTTGAAGACGTAAAATTGAGATGAAATTTTATTGAGTGGATCACTAAAAATCTGTTGAAGGTAAATAGGGTTCGTTGCAAGTTGCATCACAGTGGATTTGCCATGTGTAAATCCATTGCAAAAGAAATGGTTAACCTAGGGAAAGCCTGATGCTTAACGCATCTGAAACACACTCGACGGGGAAACCCTAATGAAGGACACGGCTACGTTCTATGATCATGGGATGGAGCGCGGTGATTCCCGGTGAGATGTGCAGGGGAAACAAAGCCTGTTTTGCCCTCACTTTGAGCATTCGGAGTCCATGTTCCTTAGGAAATTTTGGCAGTTGTTCTAAGAAAGGAAGGGTTGAGCTGTAGAGTCAGTGGAACACCTTACTAATGTTAAATAAGCCCTGAGAACTTCTAAAGTACAAAGGCTTGACAGCCGGCGCAATCAGCTGGGATTAGGCCCTTTTAACGTATATATAAAAACAACTCCCAAGCGGGAAGTGTGGACCTAAATTCCAGCTTGATAATCAAAGGAAAGTATCTGGCGGGAAAGAAGAATTGTCAAGTTTAGCACTTGAACAAGAAAGTGTGCAACGCCTAGATGCATGTACCTTCACACATGCTTAGCTCAAATCATTATCCGGACTATTTGATGTCATTTTATAATCTCTTATACAGCTAGTTTTAAACATCGCCGTTTTTTAATTTAGAAAACCTGTTTAAGAAATTGCATTAATACGTTGCATGCAGATGAAGACCGAAGCCAGCGATTTTCTAAGCTGACACCCCCGGATTAGCTGAACTATTGCTATTTCATGCTTCATTGGAAACCAGTTTTACATGTACAAAACATATATTTATGAACACTAAAGTCTTTTTGTCTAAAAAGTTCAAGTTTTTACGAAACATATATATTTATGCCATGTGGCCAAAGCCCCTGTCCCTGAAATTGTCCAGCTTGGTTGTCTAGAACACGGTCATATGTTTTACGTGTATGTACAGAGGAAGTCTCCGTAGTTTATCTTTAAGTGACATTTCGTTGAAACAAAAGGAGGTAATTGTTCGTTCTTCTTTATCAAGAAATACAAAATAAGAGCTTTCCGTTGATACCAATCTTGGAAATGTACGTTTAGTTTGTTATAAAAAAAACCCAATCGAACGCATAAATCCCGGCTATTAACTTAACTAAACGTCGATCCTTTTTTTTCTCCAAACTTCTTCAACCTATCATGACAATCGGACTTTATGGAAAAAGGCCGAATTTTTCTGCAGTTTAAGACACTTCCAACGTGTGAGCATATAGCCGACTTATCGGTCTTAATTACCGTTGATATGTGTTTTACAAGAAGACGAGAATGAATCAACCATGGCCTAGGTCATCGTTATAAGAAACCTAGACCTGGAAAACTTTCTCAGGTTGATCCGAAGAAAACAATGCAGTCGATTTCCTTGTTTTAATTAGATCGGCTTCTATTTATCAGGGGATTATTGACGAGTTAAACCAGGAGGTCAAATTAAAGGAATGTTTATAAACGCGTTGTCATGGTAACGGGCATAGAGCCCAATTAGGCATGTAAAGTTCAACACTTAACCAAGGTCGTTGCTATTTTGACCTTGCCGGACAAACCACCAGGTGTCGCTTTTAATGATCCATTGTTACACAGCCAAAAAAGCAGATATACTTTAAAGCCAATATTATTAAGGAACATAAACAATAAAATCAAACACAATAAAGCAATGTTGTTCGATAACAATTCAGTAAAACTGTCTGCGTTTTGGGGATATAATGCTATACATATGTTAACAAAGAGTAGAAAAAAAAATAAAGGAACCTTTCTAGTTATTAAACATACGGGAATTTGGGAGGAGATAACCTCAATGATTTAGGCGGGGTAATAAAGCTCCGTGTGCCCTGTCATTTCACGACTCGTTGAGACGAAATTTCATTCTAGCAATACTTATAACTTGAATGTGTCCCTATCTTTTGCGTACTCCATTTTCAAATTTCTCACTGTGTGTAAGACACAGATGCGATTTATTTCGAAGTGTAAACTGTGAAAATGATAACTATTCCCAACTGATATCAGCATATTGTTTACTTTGTCAAATATGGCTATGGTCTAAATTCAAAACATAACATCCTTCAATGAATGTTACTCTCTCACAGCTTCGTTGTTCACTTGGCGAAGATTTTCTCTAGTGCGTGTATGTGTCAAAAAACCGTCTGACTTTTATAGATATAAAAGACACAGTTAACACTCATCGCTAATAGGAAATGACTTTCTCAGTTCCCGGAGTGTGCTACTAAATGCCTTTTAAAATATAGCGTTGACTTCGGAAATGTCAAGACTAATAAAGTTGTTTATAAGATAGAAATTACATAGAAAGTTTTATATATTTGGCAGAGGACAGACGTTAGTAAACTGTACCACTGTCGTACAAAATTCAGGCATAGATGCAACTTTGTCACACAAAACATACATCTGGCCATCCTCTGATATCCCAGTGATATAACGTAGTTTGTCTTACATACACTTGATGGAAGATCTCATGTTTGGATTATTAGATTTTGTGAAGTTTTATAAATAAAGCGGCATAGCGATTCTCCTTGGTGAACACCTTTTTTGATGTTCCTTAGCAAAGTTAGAAAAGGAAGTGATATTATTTTTTTCGCGGGTTTGTTATCTAAAATGGAACGAAGAAAAGCAACAGTGTTGTCATAGGCTATTTACCAAAGGCAGTGTATATTAACTGTCCTTCGATGATGAGGATAGCTGCGGAAATTTAATCAACGGTTAATCACGGAGAGACTTGTCAACATTTAATCAAAACTCAATCAATAGTTGTTTTTCTTTCGGCGTTCCAATTACGTGATTCTGCGGAAGGCTTTTGTTACGCCATGGTCGATTGTCAGCTTACGAAGGTCTCGTGTGTTTGGCGTTAGCCTCACAGGTTCACGCGAGGAATAACCTTGTAAGCTATTAATACGTATTTCACATCACACAGAACGTATATTTTTCTGTCAAAATCAGAAGAGATGTTTCATTTTATATTAAAAACCTACACACATCTCCGATATTCTCTTAATTACTTAGATTCTTGACAATAACATGTCTAAATGTTATAGATCTGATTATCAATATAACAATTATAATATTGTAATGGACATAGTCGTGTTTTGCTTCATTAAAAAGCTCAAATAATGCTTATTTTCGCCTATAAATCATGTTTTGTATGTAAATCATTTTTTGATGCCGGAGAAATAAAAAGCCAATGCTTAAAAATAACGCCAAATAGAATACATGTGTTTGACATCTATCTTAGTGTGTTCAGAGTGCAAATCGTATGTCTACCCCTGATTAACCGTATGTATTTACTTCGTAGCAAAGTTATGATATGACGAGAAGATTAAGCAACCGGAGTTATAAATATAATTAAGGCAAATCCAGTTATAAACAAATAATTAGAAGTTAACTACACGTCAAAGTAATGACATTTCTAGCAACTTGTGACAAAAGTTTCGAAATGATATTGTCAAAGAAGAGAAGCAAAAAGTTGGCATTCAGCAAGGACTTACCATTCGCCCCCCGCAATATAACTCATTATCGTTGTAATTCACTGGGTTGTCGAATCCAAAGCGCCACATACTGTTCCGAGCAGGGGGGTCTATCAACCTGCCGTGGCCATGAGTCCATCTCGGACAAATTATTAAAATCAAAATTCCCGAAATCACCGGGACGGTCACTGAGAAGTGTCTTTGTGCACGTAGCTCCATTTATGCTGATAATTACAAAATATTAACAATTGTTACCCAGACTAATCACACGTCTGTGTTCCTTAACTATTATTTCTCGAGATGTTATCTAGAGTCCAGTTATAGAAGCATCCATTCGAGAAGTAAGCACCATAATAGAGAATCTATTGGAACACCAGGGCGATATCTGGAGTCTTATAAAGGCAGCCACCGAATGTCCGCAGTCAACGGAGACAAGTCACACGTACAGGAATATGAATAAGGATGTCCAACACAAAAGGTCCAATGATATATCACAGTAGTAATGCTAGGTTGATTCAGGTTGGAAGTTGAGGAAGAAATGAAGATCAAATTGCGCAATCAAGTCTTTATAGAGGTGTGAAAAGTTGCCTAACAATCCATAAACTCTGCAAGTGCCGATGTCAGGAGTTATCGCGTTAGAGAAGACAATTGATGAGTCCATATATTGCTGACTCCGTGGAAGCAACACACGCTTTGGGGGCCAAGATCGGTGAATATAACCTGTGGATGATCGAATCAATTCGCGTGGTTTTTAGAAGGCCGATATTGGGTAAAGTAGCCCTGGCAGCCTGGGTCCTCCTGTTCGGGTGCCTGAAGGAATGAAATACGCTAGGGGGCTAATAATATCAGTTCATACCACCAATGTATCGTCAAATCAGAAATGAGAGTAGCGTCCACTCTGAATGCTTGTGGACATTTGAGCCGGAGGATAGAGATGGGTTGTGTTTTAACTGAGAACTTCGTCCCATACCCTCTTTCAAACAAATCGTTCAATAGGACCGCTGTGTTTGCCCTTTACCGCGACATCATTGTTTGTAAGTCGCTTGCAATTCTTTATCGTTTGTACATGCTCCCTTCTTGCCCCGAGACAAGATGCCTTGAGTCGCTGGAGAACTCCTTTCTTTTTCAACCGGCTCTCTGATTGTGAAACGTTCAGGGTAATATCTTACGCAACCTCTTCAATGAGGGCTGCTACACAAAAACGTTGTAATTTAAAACATTCACTTGATGGTTAATGGAATTTAATATCAGGAGAATCGCAGGCAGATGCAGATTTGATATTTCTTTCTTCTAACAACACGTGAAGAATAAAACTGCACAGCAAACACATATTTTACGTGAAAGATACATGACAAAACAGTTCTTTTCGTTATTGTCTTTATGACTATATATTATTACAATTTATTTCAACGTCATTGGCAAACGAAGGTCAACATAGAACAACTTGCGTAAGATTATTTTATAGCAAAATTACGTAACGTAGAAACGTAGCTTGTATATTTCATATTTAAGTACGTTTTTCATGATTTGAAAATAATTTCAATTTAAAATTATCGTCATGCTTTCTTATATAATTATATCCCGAATACGAACCATCATTTTTTACTATTAAATAAACCAAGTCGACAGACTTTTAAGAGTTTATTTCAGCAGAAATAAAAGTGTCTTGGTATGTAGATATGAGTGATTCCTATTGTTCGTGTTTTTTGCGGATTGATTAAAAAAATCATAATTGACGAATTACGTAATTTATGTTTACCTTGCTTCAAAAACAGATTTCAGGGCTTCTGAGAAGCATTGGCACGGGGATATACATTTTACAAAGCATTTTCTCTTTAGATACCAGAGCCCATTTGTTTGGTATTGTTTTGGCTATGTTTTATATATCTAGATGCCTTTCTCAAATGGCTCGTGTTGACGAACGACTTTGGTAAAAGTTCTGGTTAAATTTACTCAAGGTATTTGGAAGGCGGTGAAAATTTACTGGCATTACTCGGAGAGGAGTGTCATGAGATTTATGACGTAACCTTCTTAATGTTACGTCCCATACTTTAATACTAAAGCAAATCGTTCCGCCCTGAATCAAAGAAAAACATTGAAGGCTCGCGGGCTCCTTTTTTATTTCTTACTTTTTTTTCAAAAACAAAGTTATACAATACAATTAATGATAATCTTGACATAGCTGTGTCGTAAATAACAACGCAAATAAAAACTTGCAAATCCGTAGGAGAGACGATAGCGAAATAATTCAAATATAAAAAATGGCTTCTGTAAATGTACGAGTCAATTCTGTGGGATAAAAGAGCCTTGGCTAGAGGTGTGAAGAAAATCTACATGATTTATATAGATTCTTCACAGGAAGCAAAGGTTAAAAAAGCCCCCGTTACATTACATAGGGTCTTACCTCTCTCCAACACTTAATCAGGATGAGGGAAACGTTATTAGTCCTAATATTATACGACGACGAGCATCAAAGAAAATGAAAACCGGAAATACTGAAGCAAAGTCTGTCCAAAAGCTAAGTTAAAATAACCCACATTGCTTTGGTTTAAAAATCCAATTAAAATGCAATTCTTACATCAAAAGATAAGGAACACGTAAGTGAACCGTAAACCGGAAATGACACTGGAATAGGTATAAAGTATAGTATAAACCCCAAACTCCAACTAAAAAGATTTTTTACTGTACACGCATAGCTTATTACAAACCAAACTCTCAACAGGAAATAAAAAAAGAATACCTGGTACAGACTGAACGATCCATTGAAACTCATTTAAAATCAAAGTAAAGAAATGGACAAAATAATTCGATTTTTAAATGGAATTGTTAAGCAAACGTGTGAAAAATTCCTGTATCATATCAGAAACCATCGGACTTCAGGTAAAAGCTGTCGTGATAGTTTAAGCACTAATTGAATCGAAAACACACAGATTTGACCATTGATAGAATTTTTTTTTTTTATTTCAATGTAACAGAGATTCATCTAGCAATCGGGTTGGTTTATTTCGGGTAAGGGTTTAACATTTATAGAAAACAGTCGTTGCCACGGGTTTGAAATCTAAATATTGCTCCATTACCTCAAGCAAATGCACAATACATACATTTGAGCTATATATTTTGTTCGGCTGTGAGTTAGGTCCCATAAAAGTTGCATCGTTCTTGCATCGTTCTTGTGCCACCAAATGTTTTAACAATGTATACATTTCTACATTTAAGGTACATTATCGACAAGGTGAAGCTGAATAAAAGTTATTATTTTTTTCGCCTTTTATACAACGACAAGGATTGCTTATAGAAAGTGCTATACCTAGAGATTTCTGTAATTTTTTATGGGGTAGATTGGCTTGAAAGGCGTGACATTTTCCTAGAATCAAATCTCAAGGTTATGAAATTCTTTAATATCCTTATTCATATTGTCTCGCGTTTTTCTTTAGATAGGGATTTGACAAGTGTGGTTAGGGGAGTGAGGGTTGCTGAAGAAGCGATGTTGGCGAATTCTTTAGCCAGAGTTCACAATGAGGCTTTATCAATGGAACCGTTGTTGTTGCAACGGGTGTATTAAATTTGTCCTGTAGGTCAGAAAGTAAGCCTGGGTTTTATAAAGAACTTCTCCATAGTTTAATAGCCACATGCCCTGTTAACGTTCTGTCTTATCCTTTAACCTCTGCCTGTGTTTCGATGAAGAATAATACGATTAAACTTTGCTGCACCACCCGCGGCTAAGGTTGCACTTACCAAGGGCAAATCCAGCGATCTTCAGACTTCTCCCATCTTGTTTTTTTCGTGCACAATTTCAGCAATTTTGACTTCGTCTCATCCTGAATTTGTTTAAGGATTTCGTCAGTGTTAATGTTACAGCTTGGGTAATACCCTTGTATAATGTTCAATCGGTTCATTGCAATTCCTTTTTTTATTTTGGTGGAAGATTGAAAAAAATCCCACTGATCAAAAGACAATGTGGTAGGTTTCGGTAAACGGGAAATAGGCGAATCGTGTAAAATGTAACAAGAAAAGTTTCTCTTACAACGTCTCCTGGGGTTTATTTATTGTTAACACTTGTGAAATTGGGTTAACGTTAATTGTTTGATAAATGAATATAACGTACAGAAATAAAACACAAAAAATCCCAACTGGTTTGATGGTTTCCTATTAACTACAGGTCTAAAGTGTCATTCTTTACCAGTGATAAATTAGCCATGCAACATATTGAGATGAGAGAAGTTGCTTTGATTACATAATATGAGCCCTGAATTGTGTGGATTGTACATACACGTCTTGTAGAATTGCGGGTGGTACTTCACCATCAATTGTATTTTAGGTCAATTGGAACCCACATATTCTTTGGAGATTGCTGTCAAAGGATTTTTCACAAAAGTATTTTTATTAAAATTAAAAAAGTTAACTTGGACAATTACATTATAAACTAGAACTAGATGTATTGATTGATTGGTTGGTGCTTTACGACGTTGCCAGGTTTTAGTGGGGGTGAAACCGGGTTCATTGCCTGGAGGAAATCCCGGACCTTCGGCGAGTACCGGGTAACTCTCCCACATCTCTCGACCGTAAGGAGCATTGAACCTAAAAGTCGTTGTCTCTGAATGGAGACAATAAGCTAAGTTTCTTGATTTGTCTGTGATATGAGTGTTTAACAAAATGCTAAGCACTCTGTTCTCACCCCCATAATACGGAATTTTAAATCATTTCCTAAGAACTTAAAAGCAATAGTGCATATGTCTATCAAAAGCAGCTCTTCTCAACAAGTGTTTGTTAATTGATTGTAAGGTATGCACAAAACGTGGAAAAACATATCTATTTGTTTGTTTATATACAAGAAGACACGCATTTTCACACTTTTCTATTCTCTTGTTGGTTTTGTTGAAGTGTGAAAGGAAGCCGTCTTCCTCGAATCGATTGGGTGAGATATGATGACCCAATAAAAAACGTGTCGAGAAAAAAAACATCCCAAAGATATGGCGTCATTTTACGTTTGAATGCAACTTTAAATAGACAAAGGTTCTATTTCATAGCAACAAGTATATGTAAACGCGCGCACTACGCGCGCAGTGCCCCCTGGCGGAGAAATGAACAGCAGTGCAAAATAGATAAATGGAAAATAAAAAAGTCGCCTTCTTCAATTTGTTTTTCCTTTTTTAAAGACGCAGATGAGTAAATGAGTTGGATAGGTTACATCGTATAATTCCTTCATTTATTTACACAAACTCGAAACCCTTATAACACAAATTATCACCATTCATATCCACGCGAGGTTTTCCGCGGAATTTGCTAGCAGGAGTGGATGCGCGTTAGGGTGCGCTATGTGAAGCATCTTTCAAGTAGACTCCATCTCTTAAGGCACGCGCAGGTCAACTGCGGTCATTAGGCCACATAACCTAGAAGATATCACGACTGTTGCATTCTGATGTAATCATCGTCTATAAGATTTGGTAAAATAAACTTGTTATTTAATATTTTGAATTTTGAAAAAAGAATTAATTTTCAGAATGCTTTAGACCTATCTAACATATCCAGACTTATGGAAACGTCGACATGAGAATTAATGTTGCATTCATCATGCAAGCGAGCAAATGTTATTTTTTTCTGCAGCAACGTTCTTCCTTTATCTCAGTAATTCCGCACTTTTAATTATAACAGCTAATTTGAACTAACATATCGGTGTCGTCAAAGTCATATTTTAATTTAAATATAAGAAACTAAACATTTCTATCAGAATTAAAACATTTGTCAAGCACTTGTCTGCTACCCGTAAAAGACATAAAAAAGAATAGGGAAAAACAGACATATAAAACCAAACGTCATTTTGTTGAGATTCGATTGAGATTCGAAATAACTTTATGTCTAGCCAAAAAAGTGGCAAAAACTGTTGAAATGTTGACATAAATAATGAAATTATCCACTAACTTTCTTAAGGCAATCAAATAATACCTTTTTTTTGATGTACCATTTTCGAGAATATACGTTTCGGCCGAGTTTCATTACATTTGGAAATATGCTAGCTTTTAAAAAAACTTTTTTTTTTCGAGCTTACGTCAAACCATGGGTTAATGTCGTAGAACATTTCCCCTTTGATTCAGAACATATCTTTAGGGAAATGATTGATTGCTTGACTTTTTGCGCCATACTGAATATTATTTCAGTAATATTGTTATGCAGCCATAAAGGGCAAGTCGGCCATTGCCTAGATGACACCCAGGCTTGATCGAAGCTCGTGTGTAAATCGGATAAAGATCCATCTAGATTTTTATATTCTATTTTTGAATTGAGGGGAATGCGAACCCTCAGTTGGGGAAAGGCTCTTCGGGTCATGTGCCAAACGCACTATCTACAGGGTTTTATAGGTTCACATAAAACAAAACCATTAGCTTCTTGGTCCAATATATTCAAAGTGGCATGACCTGCCAGAATTCACACTTTTTCATAATGTCTGATCGTCACGACAGTAAGAGGCTTGGAAGGTCATCGAAAAACTTAATGATTGGCGTCCATTCCTAAAATCAATCAACAATTCGCGATAATTCAGTCAACGAATCAATGAATCAAGATGTTTTATTTTTATTTATTATTAGGTTCAAATAAAACTTGAGACATTTCTGAGTTTGTTTTCTTCACTCTTTCGGGTAAGCCCCTATGTATGGAAGTGCTCGTCGAAGTCACCCTTCGAAGGTCGAAAGTTTACTGTGGACAATGGGCCTGCGTATGCTCAACAAAACATAGTAACGCCACCGTTTAAGTGAAATAAGGGTAACCCATCAATTAATCATTCAGTAACAAATGTACACATATATATATATAACACAAGAAGCCTATGGATGGGGAAGTGAGAAACATCCCATTACACCATATTCAGTGCATTGGCGCGATTTTTAACCAAGAGGTCAGAAGCGCCCAGTCGTGGCTTTTCTTCTCTTCTCGAATGAACTATTATGGGACGCATAAGAAAAGCGACGGCGAACGTTTAAGATGTGACAACAGTACTTAATAGTTGAAAATAAAACAAGGAGCCTTGTTTAGAACGATTTGAGTCAAACTTTAGATATGGGAGCGGCGTTCTCGGTAAAGCTTTTATAAGAATCAATTCTCCGAATTGCAGTTACTTGGATTGCCGATAGATGTGAATTTCGAAATCTACGCGCATTATAAACGTCACATAATGTAATATTAGCAGGCTGAAGGCGTCTGTGTCCTGAATAAATACATTTAGAAAAATAAAATGAAAAGTAATAGGTAATAGGAGCGAAAGCGGAGACATTTCCCAGCAGTATTTTTAGAACTTACAACAAAGATGGCGGCGATTTCAAACACCGATATGGAACGTTTTGACAAAAAACAATGTTGACCAGACTTTGAAGTGAGTATAGTGACGTCATTACGTACGCGTGTTGTGTATAGAGTTCGTTGCGCTCACTTTAAAAAAACCAACAAATTATATGAAAATATTTTTAAAAATTACTGAGATTTTATTTTTATATTAGAGAAGGCTGTCACCCATTGGGTATTGACAGTCATAGCATTTGCTTTAAAAGCTGTAATTTGAACTCAGACAAAACTTCCTTCATGTTTGCGAGGAGATTGTTCCACAAGTTTCAACTACCAGGTAACTCCGGGAGGTGTACCCAAGGGCAGATCAGGCTAAAGCGTAGTACATGTACCTATCCAAGATTGACATGGTGAATGTTATACTTACTGTAGTTATTTGAGGATCAGCGATATCAAATAAGTATGGGTAGATGTTTTAACTATTGAAAACATTTCTTCGGCAATACAACGGGCTCTGTAGAGTTTGTATAAAGGTACTGAGATTGTTTGAACTAGAGCTTGTGTTTGTCAAAACTGAAAATACGGGTGTAGTTTTTATGACTTATGAACACTTAGACACACAGGCACGGGGAAATGTTGTTACCTAAAAAAAACAATAAAGACAAATTTCTAATTGTGTCAAAAGGATGTAGGCCCTATAGACCTTGTTACCCAATTATAAATTGTTGTAATAAACTAATACCCATTGTATTTCATTAGGTTTATGACAGACCGAGGTTTGGCTTAAATTTTTTTAAACACTTTGTAATGTATTAACAATGATTACGCATCTTCAGCTATGACAAGAATGTTGAATGAATTCAATAGGATCATGGGAAAGAAAAGTGAAAATTTTGCTTCACCAAAAATATCTAGATAGAAGGTGTACTTAAAATATGTCAGCTTGTTATTAATCCTTGCCCAGAGGACAGGTGTATATGTTTGTTTAGTGCGAAGGCCATTTATTCATCAACCAAAATCACAACCTGTTTCATTGACTCCGTATATAGCCAACGCCTTTTTCTCGCCCCATTCAACTCAAATTTTACCTGGGCAGATTGCTGTTTTGGTCACTCCCAGTTCTTCCTCTGTCCAGGGCCACAAGAGGGAAGACATCTGCCGTCGCCCTTTCTCGGCAACAGGGTATGGATTGTAACGCAAAGATTATCCAAGTTTCATAGACGACAGACAACAGACCCTGTTCAAACTGTTCGGGTAGATACTTACACACGGCAGATTGATCCTTTCTCTAACAATATTACACCGGTATCAATAATCCACAGACCAACAAGTGTCATCTATGTAATTAGCTCCCTTTGTTTGCTCTTCTGCGCGGGGAGGTGATAATGTTTTCACGAGACGAAGGTCACCTAATGATTACCTGGAAAGTAAAAAGGCGGAAGTTTTGTCAATTATCAACTTATTTGTCTTCTTCCTTTGTAAACTACATTTTTTTCACCCAGATTTTCGTTCATTGTTACTGGATGGTCAATATTCTGCAATGTAAGCAAAATAAGCCGTTACCTTGTCTACCGGGGATTGACGGTCAGATATCAATGACCCCCTGGGTTGACCACACCTGTGCCTATAAGGCATTAGGAAGAAATTTCAATGGCTGTCACCTGTTCGTATTTTCTGGTTATCCAGAGTTTCCCATATCTTCATGGCATCTATTTTGTGAATGTTATTGCAACTTTGTTTAGTCTATTTTTGGTAATTCAAAACTTTTCGTTAAAACAGCACTACAGTAATCAAAATTGATTTGTCATCATCTTTCTATCACATCTTAATGATCGCACACATTCTGTGACAAAACGTTGAATTTTTTGTGCCGAATGCGGATTACCGTCGCAAAAGCGTTTGAAGTCATAGGAAACTTAATTTAGAACTTTAGAATAAAACACAGATATTGTCTGAAACTTAAGTAGCCTGAACATTATCAGTTTATGTCGCGGTTAAAATTCGAATAGTTGGTTGGTTGATTTAGCTTATTGGCACGCACAAAGACAAGTTAGATCCGAGTAAGATCCACAAACCATTTTAATATATCTAACAGGAATGTTAATAAAACAAATTCCGTTGTTTTCCAAGTCAACAGAAGCCTGTTTCACGAAGCGGCGTAGCGTAAGTGTTTACGTAACTCTCATGGCAAACTATACTGTAGAGATACTGGGCTATGAAAATACAACTATGCCGTTATGTGAAACAGGCCCCGCGGGTTAATTGAAAATGTAAAAAGAGTACAGCGTTTATGTTTTTCACGCAGCGGAAGAGTAGTTAATGTTTAGTCAGACACTTGATTATAGACCAATTCGACCGTATTAATGATAAAAAATAAGACATCACCACGTCCTAAGTTGTTTTTTAACAACACATATTATATTATATATTGTTATATTGTGTTGTCCAAAAACAACTGAGGACGTGGCGATGTCTTAATTTTGTATCATTAGTATGGGACCCACGTTTAAAGAGAGTTTCAAACATTTCGTATTCAACCTTGTCTGTCTATATACGAGAGGAGCGAAAACCCCTAAGCTACCTCCCTTGGTTGTCGGTCAATCATCTGGACATTTAGCTTATTTCCTTACGTGGATTGACCACACATAAGTCGATATAACAAACAAGTATACCGGAGGGTCAGTTTAAAAGAATGTACATACGGTTAACCCTAACCTTGTCCCCGGGGCTGACCGTTAGGAAGAGTGACAAACAATACCGGCTGATCAATTGCCGCACCTGTAGGGCAAGACATTCCACAGTCTGTTATATACATTGCCATGGTCTATTTTAGACCTCTTGGTCGATTTAGAAAAATTGATACCAGGGCCTTGTTTCACAAAGGGGCGTAGATGTATTTTTTGCGTAACTTTCATACTAACGTATCTCTACACGATGGGTTGCTATGGCAGTTACGTGAAAACGTACGCTACGCGGCTTTGTGAAACAGGGTCCGGATATTCTGCCATTTACTCGTCCTGCAAACGTGTTGTTGACTCTTATTCCTTCCTTTTTAATGCTTTTAAGTCGAAATCCATTCCGAATGTTGGATGCTTGACAGTGGCTGTGGTTTAGTCACTTACACTAAGAGAAGATATTCTTTATACTGCCCCTCTGGCTCAGTTCGAAAACTCAGCAAAACAATTTGAGCTTGGAATTAGTTGAGTGGCTTACACTAAGAGAAGGCTTGACTTTTTGTAATGTCCTTCTGGCTCATATAAAAAACTTCGCAAAACACTTTGGACTTGAAATGAGTTGAGCTTCTTACACATAGAGAATATTTTACTTCTTATAATGCCCTCTGTCTCAGATGGGACACTCAGCAAAACATTTTGAGCTTGGAATTGGTTGAGTTGCTTTCACTAAGAGAAGACTTAATAAACTATAATGCCTTCTGGCTCAGATCGAAAACTCAGCAAAATGGTTTGAGCTTCGAATCAGTTTAGTTGCTTACACTAAGAGAAGAGATTCCTTATACTGCCCCTCTGGCTCAGATCGAAAACTCGGTAAAACCTTGAACTCAGTTGAGTTGCTTACACTAAGGGAAAACTTAGTAAACTATAATGCCTTCTGGCTCAAATAGAAAACTCGGA
This sequence comes from Lepidochitona cinerea, assembly GCA_963971465.1. Lineage (NCBI taxonomy): Eukaryota > Metazoa > Mollusca > Polyplacophora > Chitonida > Tonicellidae > Lepidochitona > Lepidochitona cinerea. The sequence goes on from OZ020559.1 coordinate 15,123,637, forward strand.
AAAAAAATTCATTTCATTTTTTACAATCCATTTATTGTTCTATTTTTTGGCTTCCATATCTCGCTTAGGGATCGACTTAAACCGGACATCTCTATATTCAAATTGGCGTAAATCAGCCTCTTTCTTTGGGCTGGCACACGCCAATAAATTTAATCACCACCATCACTAAAAAAAAGAAATGAACATTTTGCTATTGGGGTGTTAATAGTTTGTTTTTAATTCTAAACTTACATTAAAAAATTAAGTGCAAGTTAAAAACTTTGTGGAAAACTAAGATAAGTTTACAAACGTATGGTTTTTATTTCACCAAGTGTTATGAGCTTATTTTGCTCTATATTGCTCAAATTATAAGCCGACTTTTAAAGTTGTTAAGGCAAAACTGGATTTGTTCATAGCTAATATTAAAAGCAGCCCCTACGACACGACACACGAAATCTCACTGTGATATTGAAACGTTTATTAAAGGAAGTGTTAGCCTTAAAATGTTTTAAGAAAAATATTGAATGATTTTTTTTCACACCTTACACTCACCTTGAAAATGGGACAGCGATTTTATTGTTATTAAAATGCAGCATTTTATACGGTCTCTTGTTATATGAGTTAGGCGGAAGTCTAATTCAATGACTTGTGGCGATGTTGCGGCGAGCATTGACCTTTCGCGCTCAAACAAACCATTACGTCGGCACACACACTGGTGGCTTCGGGCTGTGAGAAAGTAAAACAAGGAAGGGAACTTCGCCTTTGCCTTTCGACTTTAGCAGAGCAGAAATTTCTCCGATTGTTGAGCAATTCCACATTCTAGCAAACAACTGAGGACGATTTAAGTAGCTAGAAAGTTGTTACAACGACATAACGTTACCAATGTCTCCGCGCCACTATATAGAGTGAACCGGACCCCTGTGTATTCTTGTCATGCCATACTCCGCCCTGTAGGCCGACTTCTGTAGTCTCTATTGAAATCTGTCAACCCCTGTGAAGAACCCATTGACAGATTCTACGTCAACTTATGAATTGTTCGGGACCTGCAGTTAGAACATCTGCTTTATTAAAACAAAAACAAATTTTTTTTTTTTCATCTGACGTACGATGAGGTACTGGGCTTTTTTAGGCTAGCTATTGAGAGGTGAACGGCTTAAGTGACAGGAGCTGCCAAATATACGGACCTTAAGGCCCGTTCTCACTGTGCGATTTGTAGTACCGACTTGTAGCATGCGATTCAAATGAATGCACTTGATTGGTTGACAAATCGTATCGACCAATTAAAAGCATCTATTTTAATCGCCTCCTACAAGTTGATATGACAAATCGCACAGTGAGAACGAGCCTTTAATGTTAAAACAATATTAGATAATTGGCGTTTCTATCAAACAATAAGAACTTTTCGCTAAGATCATTCAGTTTAGCATGTACCTCGGAATCTTTCTTGCTCGACTTGGCTATGACAGTTCAAAGAGAATTGTATACATAAAATATAATTTCGCTGTTTCTTATACGTAGAGTACTTTTCCTTTTTAACTTGGTAATTACAATTCTAAGATAAATTTATAAACCCGGGGGTTGTTTCTCCACGCATTAACTTCATGGTCGTAACGTAATGGTGAAGGTATATGCTGCCATTGCAGTTAAGCCTTGCATTGGTTTTACGCCGGGCGTAAATTTTTTCAGAAACACCCCCCAGTTTCTCATAATTTTTTTTTTTCATAATTTCTGATCGTCACGACAGTAAGAGGCTTTGAAGACCATCGACAAACTAAATGATTGGCGTTGGGATAAGAAAAACTCATAAAGTATGTGGCCTGTACGAACCGAAAACTTGTTCCAAAAGTAAACAAAATTTTAATAACGGGGACGACCATTCTTTATTCTAAGCCAAAGTTAGCCCAAAGCAATACCTTATCGTATATTGTCGAGACTAGGAGCACTTAAAAACTTCTGAATTATACGTCTTGAGAAAAATAGCCAATAATTTCAACATTCTGCTTTAACGTCAAAATATCAACATTTTGGCAGCTCATGCCACTTTAAGTCATCTTTCACACACTTGACTTCGTTTTATGACTCAATGAAGTTTTCGCTTGAGACAATCTGAACGAAACAAGTAAGGCAAATCGCTTTTCCCAAAAACATACGCTTCGAAGAAATTCCTGTAGCATCTGTGTAAATATGACTGTCGTGATGCAGCGAATTGTGAACGTCCGCTTGTTGTTATTTAATAGTTTCTCCGAATCCCGACGTCACGGAAGCCAATCAATGAAGTGTTCGTTATTTCAATAGAAACAATGGAATCCTGCAATGCTATTGGTCAAAACCCTAATTGTCTTGCCTTTCGTCAACCTAATGAAATGTCATGGGTTTTAGTTTATTACAACAACTTATGATGGGGTATAAAGGTCTAAAAGATATACCTCTTTTTAACATATTTAGAAACTTTTCTCTAAGGTTATTTTAGACAAGAAGATTTCCCCTGTGCCCGTGTGTTTTAGTGATCAAAAATATATTAGGCGTACCTTACTTTTTTTACCATTCTGTATGCAATTTTTCCGGTGGATTCTAAAAAGCTAACTTATATCGACAGAATTGCTTTAACATTTTGCCTCTGATTCTCCCCTTAATTTATATGAATATTGATGATACGGATCGTCAAATTTTCTAACAACACTCACAGCGTTTGTGACCTGCTATCGTCGCCATTACAAAGATACGTGTATGCTGAACCGCTTCGTTTCCCTGGCGATCTTTTGAAAGATAAATTTGACGATTTCCTCGAACGCAATGTGAACTTACCTCCAATCGATAACAAACGCTGTTCTGGAAATTCTTTTACCTGCTTCTACAGGGAAGCCTTAAAACAAAAATCTGTCTTTCGTTTTATTTTATTTCTGATTTGTGTTCGTTTGAGGGATGCTGTGCGATTAAGGGGAAAAGTAGATCACTTTAAAAGATCTACTAAAAGATCGCCAAGTGACTAATGAGGATAGTAAACTGTTTCAAATTATTTAATTGCTACTAAATTACTTTCTGAATGTGCTTGGACCAGAAACGACTAGTGTTGTTACAAAGTTTTACAGAAAATTCTACAGACCAAGGCTAAGCTCCTCTCTGTCGTAAACCTAATAAAATGCCATGGGTTTTACTTTATTACAACAACTTATGATTGGAAATAAAGGTCTAACTGCTGTATACCTTTTTAGACACAAATAGAAACTTGTCTCCATGGTTATTTTAGACAAGAGGATTTTCCCTGTGCCCGTGTGCTTTAGTGTTCAGATATATAATGTCGTGCAATTAGGCAATATCGGATAAAATCTTTACCTCTCTGTAAATGAAAATGTTAAACTGTCGCCAGATAGATCTTAAATCAACTTTAAGCCACTGTCTATCGTTTTGGGATAAAGACACATTACGATGACTTTATGTACGTAACTACGGCTAACAGAGACATACAGAGCTGTTAGTTTGTTCAGAACAAGTTATCTAAATCCTAAAGATCAAATAAATAACAACTGTTAATCCACCCTGTTAGATAAATCGCGATAGAGCTTCGCGTAACGTCTGTCAGTTAATCTAGTCTTCCGCGAAGTAAGCCAGAACAACTCGCACTTCGTTACTGCGGATTCTTGTTCGAGGGAAAACTGTAAAAAGTCTAATCCCTGGATTACTTCCGGTTTATCGACATTTTGACTTTTTTGACGCTTGTTTTCTCGGAAAATATCTAAAAAGAGAACCCCAACAAGCAATAAAAACTAACCTTCAGCCGAATTATTGAACGGAGTACAACCGAATGCATATAAACAGAAGTGGGAACTTTCAGACTATTTTTCTCTAAACATTTTATTTCCTGTCACTGTCAGAAGGTGTAGAAATGAAACCGTGTTTCTCCACAAATCAAATCATTCAGCTAAGCATGCGTGACATTTTGACTACGGATAACACAGTCAATAAATCCAGGCCGTCCTAATCAATTTGTCGCACGTTTATGAGCTGATTGGAGATCGAGTTTAAAGTGTAATATTTTTGAGTGACAGTGCGTTTTAAAAAGTAATTTTACTCTGGGCTCAAATTTCTGTTGAGTATATCTATATGTACCTTAAACAAAACTAGAAGGCGTTTTGTATTTTATATTCTCATATTTAGTCATATAAAGACTGGTTCTCCTCAAGACAAACAATGTGTCGATTGCCGTCACAATTTATTCCAATCAAAACGTGTGACTAATTAAATTAGCTAGCTACAAGTCATTATAACTTGTTGATCTCTTCCATGTTTGTATTCATGTTCCATAAATGTGGTTAACAGTTAGAAGTTACACTACTCCTACCTAAATTGGCAAGATCTGCCAAATTTCGGGCATTTAAAAAAAATACTCTCAATAGAAGTTCATGTTTTGAAGTACCTTGAACAACTAAAGGATTGGCGTTGAAATAAAACAAAAACGCATTGGTAAAGTAAAAGTAACCAACACAAAGAGACGATATTAGCAAATAACCAACGAACTTAAAATAGTCACGCTACATGTATATGTTAATTTTCGGAATTTCGTTGATTATAAATCCACCTAAATGTACATCTGCACTATTGGTATCAACGGAAAGTTTTCTTTTTGTACTTTATTTGAGTTATGATAAAAAATTACCATTAATAAGCTGAACTATTTCAATAAATAAACTATTTCAATAAATAAACAAATGTTGGTATGAATAACAAACTTCTTCGTTTATTTATCTGACGATGTTCCGGTGTAGACATTAAAACCGTTTTCAAGTAAATGTTATCGAAGTCATGTTACTCTGTGTTTATCGTCAACTTCAACTTCCAAATGCCACTTAAACAACTGAGTCTATTGCAACGGAATGTTTTACCCATATCCGGCCGATCATACACAAGTATATTTTACACTCTTCCATTCTCCTTCATTACCGTACGAATAATACAATGCGTATTAAAAGAGGGTTTATTTGTCGACTTTGCAATAAATATAGCGTTTTTGCTGATTTGAAATATTATTATAGCGAATGTTTGTTATATTTTGGATTATTGAAAATCAAAACTAAACCAAATTGCGTTATGTTATAAAGTTAATACTCGTGTAAATAAGGTATGACCGGCTTATAACGTCAGCGCTTCAAAAAACATAAACCGTTTTTGTTTACAGGAGCTTTTCAATATATCTTTTGATCCAGTGAACATATAGAAGTCAGTTTCTTACGTAAGCATAAAAAAGATACACGCGGCGGTCAAAGGCAAAATCTCCCCCCAAAGGGCATTGCCCCCTCCTCCCTCCTCTCGTAGGCTAAAAGTCACGTTTTTTAAGATTTCAATAATGGGAAAGACTAGAAAAAAATAGAGATTAAAACAACAAGCAAATTTACAAAACAAAATACAATTGACAAGAATATAAATACAGAAGTATATTTATTTAGTTTATTTGTTTGGCTTGTTTTTTTACGTTTTTTTTTAACCAATTTTCTAAAGAAGCAGATAAAACCCATGTAAGTATGTTTTCCTAAACACAAACGTTCAGAAGTAGTTTTCGTTCTTTTTGACAATTTATATTATTTCTAATGCTGTATACGCATGTGCAGGGGAAACTACAGAACTGCGGAAGCGAATTTATCTACACGTATTATCTTGTCTAATCTAGACTAAATGCACACACTTTCCCCCCCTGCAAGATACTATATCCCAATGAAAATATGGATTTAAATTAAGGTGAAACTGCATAAAAAATGTTACGTCGACAAAAATCTTCAACTTTATGTCAAAGAATGTCTCGGGCACGTGCGACTATTCTGACCGCACCTGCGCGATGTGTCGCCCGGCACGAGATCCTTAAGCCATGGGATTTGTCTACAACAAGAAATGTCAGCAAAACAAATAAATATTCAAAATTCTCCGATTTTTTCTTATGTCAATAATAAACATTATGCTGTAATCTTGAAAAGTTCAAGAAAGGAGTTTCGTCTTTGGGTCAAGTTCGGCCCAGGATATCGGATAGTTATCTTGGCAACAAACATTACCGAATTTTAACGATCTCGTGAATCGCTCAAGAAAAAGAAGCATTCAAGAAATACCAATCTGTGGCTGAAAAGTCAAAACATCGGATCAGCAAATAAGTAAATAAATTGGAACAGCAAAATTTCAATATACAGTAAATAAATGCATCTAGAACAACAACAACTGGGGAAGGAAAATGTACATGACGTAACCATGCCAACCACGTGAGCAATCGCGAGAGAAAATTAAGTCTACATGATTTTTGGCTATAAGCCCAAAATGAAGTCACACGTGATGTTTCTTAAAAAAATCAGCTGCATTCGATCAATGTTTTAAATTCTTTCCCGCTAATCTAATAGGTGTAGACCTATTAAGGAAGTCTCGATGGCTTTCGAAAAATGTTTCAAAATGCCATGTTTTAAACACAGTTTTGTGAAGTCGATTTATACGCAAAGAAAAAACGTAAGTTACATTTATCCAAATAGCTCGAATATTCGTCTTTATTTGGCTTTCCATAGATTTGATGTGGGCGCGGACTGGAGGGAACTTTGTTACCGTAATATCCTGCCCTGATGTAAAACTGGAAGTATCGTATCTGTCTTCCGTGTTTACAACGTTGGAAGGTCGTGTCGGCGAATCGTCAAAATACACATAAGTTCCGTGGGTTCTCTTCAGAAATCTTCACAAAAACGCTACCGAATATTGGTGTTGTAAGGTATGCAAATATCCCACAAAATGACATTATGATATCATATTGCTGAAAAAATAACAAGAATTTTGAAAGTTTGCACAATAATCAGAAACCTTTGAAAAATCGACACCGAATATTGTGGCTGTATAGGATGAAAATATTCTACAAAACGGCACTATTTATATCATATTGACGACAAAATAATAAAAAAAAATCCACAACAATATAAGGTACAGAGGCCTGTTTCACAAAGCGGCGTAGATGTATTTTTGCGTAACTTTCATACTAACGTATCTCTACAATATGGGTTGCTACGCCGCTTTGTGAAACAGGCTCCACAATACACGGAATATATCCGTTATTTATTTACATGTGCATATACGCGAAAAATAAAACTAACTGTAAATGAATCAGTTATTGACTTCCTAAAGCCAAAACACATTTAGGACAACTCGTACTATATTGTACATGATGGTGTACAATATAGTACGAGTTGTCCTATGTGTTTTGGTTTTAGTAAAACCACTCCAGAGTAGAATTCATTATTGACCTCCGTCCCACTTAATATAATACTTTAATAATTTGTACAGTAAATTGCAACGTGGCGTTATACCATTTTTTACGACGTTAGAATAAAAAAATTACATTTCATCAAAAAATCCCTAAACCTTAGATTGTTGCATTATTTGTAGAAGCTGTAGTAACGTAAATGCTATGCTGCTGGGGCCTGTTTGTGAAAAGTGTTACACCCAACTTAACTTTTCAATTGGTCGCAACATAAGATTGAAGGTCCATGTTGGCACGCCTTGTGATACAATATACGTCTGACGTTGATCTTTTGAGAAAAAGCACCCATGGTCTGTCTGTCAAAGCTTGCATAAAAACTCGCAAAGGCCTACTGCATGAACCAGCTGCTAATAGGTTGTAAATGGAGCACTTTATCTTACTGTACTCCCAATTTTTCGGACAATCAATCGTATCCTTACTTTTGCAAATTTATGTTAATGCATAATAGTAAGATTGTTTTAGAATTTCTAAAGGTCTTTTTAAAGAGCGCAATATTTCCATTTAGGCAGAAACTTCTCAACTGTGCTCAAACATATACCATCAGTCAGCTTTTGGAATACTTTACAATTTGGATGCGTTTTCTCAATTTATTGCTTTTATATTCGACTTGCTATCTTTTGTTAGCAATATACACATTTGTGTAATCGGCGGATTCTTCTATCTAGGCAAAGAGTTTTCCAGTGTGTTTCCTGGATTTATTCTGGGAATTATATTTCTTGACCATTGGATCTATACTGATGTTTTGCCAGTGGAGTTCTCGGATTTCTGTACTCTATCTCGGAAGCACCAGTTGTAAAAATAACTCATTTTGACAAATCTTTTTCTTTCCATTGTTTGCATAATATTTACCGATAAATACGTTATTCAATGTTTGAATATAAATTTATAATAATAAAAAACTGGTCTTTTGTTACTTTGGGGCTTGTTCGTTGATTTTCTATCGTAGCAATGGCTAATAAACTGCAATAAAATCTGACCCTGAATCTTTATGGAGCTTTTGTAATTATTTAGGGACGGTGTTGATTCAGTCAACTGGGCGCCAGTCTCCGACACAGACCTTTCTGTCACGGGTCGTCGGTTTGAATTCTAATTATCCCAAAGACAAACTTATGGCGTACATCATTCATACGAATGGACGCGCCAATAAGCTAAAACAAACCAACCATCCAACCAAAGACAAACTGAACAATTTGGAGTGGCGCTTCAATAAGGATTGTAAGGTACATGTATCCACCGTAATTCCAAGTTTCCTTTGGACAAATAGCTCTCGCCTTCTTTACTAAACCTACCAACGCCGCCATATAGGTTATTAATCTTGGGTGTTGCAAAAAACACCGATCAATAAACCAATCGACACTTGTTTTAGTCAAGTGTGTTAGAAGATATTACACAAAAGCGTTATTTTGGTATGAAGGGGCAAAGCAAGACTAATATGAGCTCTGGGTTTCTGCTATAGGGTGGAGTAATAGTTGGGACATTACACTTTCATACATATGCATTCATTTCGTAGCATTCAAAATTCTACCAATGCTGTGCTAATAAGTTATGCCATTGTTGCTTTGAACTTCCAATTCCAACACCTTTGAAATTTGAGAAAAGTCCGCCCTGACCTTGTGCCCATTCCTGATTTTAACAATACCCAGCATATCCAAAACATTTAAAAGAATGACGTCGATGGATTTGGATGTAAGTTTATTTGTAGCAAGTGTACTTCTGGATTAAGTTAAGGTTTTGCGTGTTTCAATTGTTGCAGATCTCTTTGAAGATATGTCGCGGAAAATGTATCTGCGTCACTCCAAATATTGTATTACGTATCGCGATATTTGTCCTTACTGCGCGAAGTCGGCGCGTAACGCGGTAAATAGGATTAACGTTTGGTACGATATGCCTTCCTATTCGTTGTTGTTGTTCAATAGAATTCTCTTGCGTATATCTTTCAACTTAACCTTTGACACATTCATTCTAAATATATAGGATTCTGTGTCACCAAAGGATCTGATCTACTCGTAAAAAACATCCTTTGTCTGTCCAAATGAGTACCAAATAAGACAAACCCATTCAATTGCCAGACACACATGTATTTAATGACACGGCCAGATCCTTGACCTACCAGCAGAAACTCGTGAGAAAAGATATAGGAAATGTCGCTGATATATTTTGACTGATTTGTTAGGTTGGAAACAGTGATATTATTTTGCTTTACTTGACAAAAAGCGTTGCTTTTGTCCCTTGTCTTACCACATACAGTACTACATGTAGATAAAGAGTCATTTAAAATGCTGCCGAAATAAAAGATATAATCTATTTAATCCACTGAACAACTTAACATAATAAAGTAGTAAGGAAACTCCGTAAATATTCACGGTGTAATCTCAATATTTCGACTTTAATTAAGTCATCGTCACGAGAATTATGAGTACATCAAAAGGTGTCTTTTGATGTACTCATAATTCTCCTGACAATGACTTAATTAAAGTCGAAATATTGAGATTACACCGTGAATATTTACGGAGTTTCCATACTACTTTAAATGATAGAAGTTCGTGTCAAAATGATTGTGGGCGTGGTTAACAAATCTCTGGCGTCCACCTGGAAAAGGCTTTACAATTCTAAAACAGTTCATTTGACCCATAGCCTATGCATAAAAGACGTATTGCGCACCTTGCTTGTTTGTTTTTTGGCCTATGGGGCCTGAACAATTGTTCAAATTGTTCATATTAATTAGAATTTTGTTTAAATTTTAACAAACGATCTGCTATGGCCTCCCATAGACTCCCTAGCAAGTATGCTTCGACAACCCACGCTTAAGTTAATTTTGCTTACAATGTGTGGCTGTTCGTCCCGGTTATTTCTATTTTGTTTGATTTTCGAACATTATCTTGATTCTTGTTAGCCACATACTGTATGGATTTTCCTTATTTTAAGGCCAACCATTTTGTTATTAGATGCACTGCAAACATTCTGAATTTTCCTTTCAATCGCAGTTTATGAAAATTAATTGTATTTTGATGACTTGTGCGACTTTACCGTACCTTCATGATATTTGTGTCATTAAAGGGATTCTAATTTTCATTTTATAGAGAAATAATAGCTGACATTTTTCTAGTTTTTAGATCAATTAAATACGTAAATAATTTTGAGTATACATTTGCCTATAGAGTGGATTTTACCAAAGCCAAAACATATATGACAACTCATACTATATTGTACATGATGGTATATATTTATGAACTTTCAAGAGTAGATATTTTAGTATGAGATAGATTGATTGATTGTTTGGTGTTTTACTTATATGGAAGCGTTGGCAGTTTTATTGTGAAAGGAAACCGGACTCTATGCCCGGAGGAAACCCACGATTTTCCGGTGGTAACTGGTCGTTCTGGTGAATATGAGCTGTATTTTGTAATATTTGCTGACGAGGGCTATAGACTATAGGCCTATAGGCTAAAGGCCTCTACTCTTAATTTTGAAATCTTTACCACTATTTTGTTAGAAAATTTATGGTTTACGACGAATATGAAGTCAATGTTTTACGAATGTTCATTTTTGGAGAGGAGGGTCTTTATTCTTTGGATCGCCCACATAAACAAGACAAGTGCCACCAATAATGATATCCCGTGACGTTTGTTTGTTGTGTACACTATCAACATATGTGCATTTATTCTGATTTGTACCTTGTGCCAAATCAAAACATCAGGTCAACAACTGTAACGTAAATTTACCAGAACAATGGCCGCACACGCAGAGAGTGCCTTCGCATCTGTTGCCTTACCTAATAAAGACAAATACTAAAAAGCGTCACTTCGATACACAAACGAAAAACTGTATGGCCATTTCAGTTAGAAGTTACTTATATAGCTTTCAGAGGTTCGCTATAATTCTCAGACCGTCTAGATAAGTACATCAGTATTTAGCAGAAATACCAAGGGGACAGTATCAGGTTTAACGGATTTCGGTTATCGGTATGACTCCCTACACACTATGTAGAGTTTGATTTTGGAATTCACTAAGATCCGTTCAGGCATATACGTTGTGGATTTCCGAAAAAAAAACGATTTTAATTTGTGTTGGCCTTACCTGGCAGTAAAGATCAAAGAAATATGGCGTGGGCAAGTTCTGTTAGCAGGGATACAATCAAAGGTGAGTTTACATTATAAATCTGCAGACATTTAAAAAAAAGTTGAAAAGTTTTGTTAAACACGAATGAACTGGCTAAATTGTGACACTGTAGTGCTAAAAAAAGGTTAAAGTTTGAACTAACCGGCTCGCTAACATCTTATTGAAGCATAGCAATTTTAGTCGACTTGGTTTTTCTGTGTAATTTTTCATGAAATGGGCACCTGGAGTTTAGACAGGTAAACTGACCTATGACCTCAAATCTTCCAATGGCATTTAGAAGTTGGGAGGTTACAATAAGGTGAAGAATTACTTATGGATAACTTCTTGGTCGTCACCCAAAAACCAAGAAGTTGTTATCCATAAGTAATTCTTCACCTTATTGTGCCCTATAACCGACTGTCAAGGTACGCTGGTTATTTCAATTCTAGCCGGGGTGTGGGGGGGGGGGGGGGGAGGTAACGGTAAGTCTTAAGTTCGATTTTCACCCTAACCCTGCATTTTTTCGGGTCAATCAGTGTTGTTTATTGACTAATTCAGTAATTTAAATGCTTAATTCTCCTGATTATTATTGCAGTGTAAGCTGGGATCTTAGCACTGAATGACAATTAAGAACTTAACAAAGTTTAATAAGTGTTAAGAATTGCAACTCTATTTTTCAAAATGAGATATATTGCAAATTGATACCTATCTTAATTGCGAACTTCTTTGAAATTACATTTTATGAAGTGTTATTTATAGAAAAAAAGGGAGAGTGAGTGAGTGAGTGAGAGAAGATTTTACGTCATTTTCAACAATAATGTATTCTTATCGAGACGATGAAATCACGGGAATCTATAACACTGCTTGTTTTTTGTTTGTTTACAGCCTATGGTAGCTTTGTGGCCAGTTGTATCCTGGTTATAGCCGCAACATTTGATACGTGTTTTAATATCTATGCTGTTGACTTGAAGAAAACCTTCGGTTACACGCAGACAGAATGTAAGTGATATCACATGATGCTTCTTTGATTGATTGATTGGTCGATGTTTACGACGCGCTCAGGACTATTTCATAGCGGCGCTGCCAGGTTTAGTGGGAGAAGTAACCGGGCTTTGTGCCTGTAGGAAACCCCCGACCTAGGGCGAGTACCTGAGAATTCTTCCGCATACGACAATCGTGAGAAAAATGCTTCTTGGAAGAAAACAAACCCAGAATGAATAGCCTGCCATTTTCTGTTCTACAGAGCTGACATTGTATTAAATAATCTCCAAATTGTCTCCGATTCCATTTTTATGCGATTTTATTTTCATGTCTTTCTCTTGTTTTATTAACGATAACGATGTCATGAAAGTAATAACATGCTGTGCAAAATAACAGATAAAGGGAGATAATCCAGTTTTCTGCTTATAACATATGTGCTGGTAGATATTTGTTGTCTGGACAAAATATTTGTCTGAGGCGAAGCAGAGGAAAAATGTACGTCATACAATAAATATCTAGTCGTATACCCACAAAAGAACGTCATATAACGAATTCGCTATGCCTAGAAATGTCTCTATATGGTGCTAAAGAGTTATATCCAATATTATACCCTGAATTTGACCGCAATATAAGATACTTTGGTTTAATTGCTAAATAGTTAAAGTTCCCAGGGACTTAAATCCCAGTGCTGTCATTTTAGCATGTTTAAATTCCAGCTGATAACAATTTCAATAATTTTTCAGTGGAGTTTGTGGCGTCGGCGAGTATGATTGGACTGTTTTTCGCTTTACCCTGTCCGTTGTTGTTGAAAAACATTGGATTCAATAAAACCATGGTAGTCACGTTTCTCATAGCAATTGTTGGCATGGTGATGATGGGAGTCTGCGCAAAGCTACCCGAGATCTTCTCTCGCCAAGTATTCCTGTTTTCCATCTTCCAATTTATGGCATGTAAGTAGCTTGCATTGTGTATATCAATACAGTATTTACAATATTCTTTGTGCTCTTTATTTTAAAACAGTGATACAAAACATCATGGTTTTTAAACTTCTTTTTCCGAAATCTTCTGAATCCATTTGGAAAGATATAGAATAATTATATGTATAAATCGATTTTCTTCAATGCGACAAGTCTTTTCTATTCAAAGTCAAAACATATGCAAATGTTCGAGCTGGATTTTATGGGGATTATAACTGTCATTTACCGGAGGAAGATGGGGGCATTCATCGCCATATTTGTTTCCTTCACTTTTGGTGGAACGATCCAAACAATAGAATGAACCATCAGCCAATCGCAACAAAACGACTAAAATAAATCAAAGAAAACACACACCTAAGGCTATTGAGTTACTTTAGCGTTCAAACTCTTTCCAATAATTTATAATACTTTTTTTCCTTTTTTTTTCTAGCAAACGGCAACGTATACCTTCTTTTGATCGCCATTGAAATCAGCGTGACGTCATTTCCGATGCGGCATGCTGGGAAACTTATCGGAATTCTTAACGCCTTCTGCAGTATAGGGAACGTTGTGTACGTAGGAATTTACAGCACCTTTTTCGGAGATGACGGCGATGTTGGTGGTCTGTTTTTCACCGCAGCTGGTATGGTAACCGTTACAATGATAGCTTACGGCATTCTGCAAAATATCGCTCCACCCAAAGTGATAATGTGCGAAGAGATCGAGCCACCGAGTTTGGAAGAAAATCACAACTTATTCAACAAAAACGAAAAGACGTCTTTGATCAGCAAATCAAGTCTAGGGGACATTGAAATGAAGGACATTTCCTCTGGAGGAAGTTTCACCTCGGGTGACGTCTACCAACCACCTGCTTACGTCTTCTCCTTCGGTGTACTAATCACAACCGGACTGTTCCATTTGATCGCGTGGCCGTCTGCTATCTCTGAAACAATCGGGTTTCTGTACATGAACAATATCAGTTCGATGCTGGAGTCGTTGGGCATCCAGGGGAGTCGAGATCCCTTTATTATCTCTCTCACTCTTGGAAGCTCAGTTGTGAGGGTCCTAATCGGTGTCTTATTTGACGCCATTCGAGGGTACAATAAACGGGTGGCTCTTCTCATTTCATCCTCATCGCTGTACATCCTCTCAACGTTTATCCTCTTCCTGGACATGAACAATTATTGGGCTGTTATGTTTGCTACCGTCGTCTCAGGTTTTGGTATCGGTATTATAATCACAATTTCTTTAGCTTTCTTGACCAGTATGTTTGGCAAACAAAATAACATTTTAGTTCAAGGTACCTTCCTCACGATGACATGTTTCGTCCAAATCGGCATGCATTTGATCGTTGGGCATTTTTATGATATCGCCGCTGACCACCAGGCGGCAGCACTGGACCCAACTCTCCCAGAATGCCTCAATAATTTCTGTTTCTTATGGAGCTTACTTTTAATGATCTTTATGTCAGCTTTGTCGATTGGAATGTACATTATTCTGTACGTTATCAAAGATAAACTTCATCTGTATCGGTAAGCTATCTAAAGAATAAATGCAAAACACCAATACGTCCTTTAACACAACGATGGTGGTGTGGATGATGATGTATAAGGGCTGATACTGCAAAGTCGTAACAGATAAAGGGAGGAAACCGAACCCATTGTATGATGATTTAAGGTTGACCATCAGTTAGCTCCCTTTAACACAGAAATTTCTCGTGGGCCCCGAATGGTCTTTTTGGCTGTCCCAAAGCCAATATAAGCCATAGACATGGCGTTTTAGGACCGTGTTCACAACAAAGCCGACACAATTTTAAAATGAAGATTACTCTGAAAAATGTGTGATGCCTTTCCTGTTGACAACGTTGAAAAACATCCCTAATCCTTTTAGTAAGACAGCTTTTTTAATAAACTGACGATGTGTAGTATTTGCTTGTTAAATAAACAACCTAAACATGTGTACAAATGTAAATATTGCTAAAAAAATATAAAGTAACATTTGCAATAACTGTTGGTCTTTTTCTCTTTTTCTGTGTCACGTCAAATTTAGCCAAACAAATTTTGGCTGGTAATTGATTGCATGAAACGCCCCAAAATATATATGTAAAAAAACGAATTTCTAAACAACGGTAGATGTATTTTACTTTGTATGATAATAGACTGATCGCTTAATGACATCTTCTCGGAAGATACAAATGGCCGACGGAAAGTAATCTGGACAGAAACGTACGAAGTAATACAGTGATGCGTATCGCTACAGGAACTTTTAACGAAGCGATTACTCCAAAGAAGACCCCTAAAATTTCCAATTATTTGTTTCGATTGAAGTCGTTAGGCATAGCCCTATTATACGATGCAGTATACATGTCATTGTAGTTTACCACGGTATTTAGAATATTACCAATCAATAAACCTGGAGCTTAAGGAGGTCACTGCCAATATCATGGTATATTTGAGGGAGGTTTGAAATTGTGGAGACCACTTCGCTACTACGTCTTGTAGCCACGAGCTTGATTGTACACCTATACTTTTCAATGCAGATTTTTTTTGCGTTCGCCATGAACGTCAAAACAATTGGTCTATAAATAATTTACCAACCCATTTAACAGTGGCGACAAATTTAAACTGAAGCATTTTACGTTGCCTGTTTGTCGGGTAAGGGGAGACAACTTTGGACAGGAGACGACACGGGATGTATCAAAATATACATCTGTGTTTGACAAGCTGTGGTACACGGTGGGCGCTATTCAACACCCCGTGTTCACAAAAACAGCAAAGACAAGTGACCAGAAACGTACAGATAAGCATAACATAGTTTTGCCTAAATTGGTTCACTGGGACCCAAATATTCACCTATACGAGTCTATAAATTTATGATCACTAAAACACACGGGCACAGGGAAAATCTTCTTGTCTAAAATAACCATGGAGACAAGTTTCTAATTGAGTTAAAAAGAGGTAAATCATATAGACCTTTACACCCCATAAATTGTTGTAACAAACCAATATGTGTGTTTTGTTTGTTTCAATATACGTGGGACTATAATGAGCCGAGTTATATATTTATGGACACTAAAACACACGGGCACAGGGAAAATCTTCTTGTCTAAAATAACCACGGAGACAAGTTTCTAATTGTGTTAAAAAGAGGTATATCATTTAGACCTTTATACCCCATCATAAATTGTTGTAATAAAGTAAACCTATGATATTTCATTAGGTTGACGACTGACAGGAGCTTGGCCTTAGTCAGTAGAATTTTCTGGAACACTTTGTATTACATTGACAATGCTTACGCATCTTAAGCTATAGTAAGAATATCGTCAGACTATATAGTATGCCCCCCCCCCCCCCCATACCCTTTCCCAGAAAACCTAGGTAGAAGGCAGACAGGGGAGTTTAGCCCTGACCAGTATGTCTTTCAAACTCTTGTTCTTTTTATAAGCAATGACTGGCCTTTGGGTCAGAGGTCGAGCAAGTTTACTTTGAAGTAGTTTGTATTCTTCTATTATAATCTTGGCCATAGCGATGCTAGCTTTGTTATACTGAAACACAAATGGTATTATAGTTTTTTCACGACATCTTCCGGGGTCCAAGTTCAAACCCAAAGGATAAATAGTTTGTAATGTTTGAATCCAAAAACTTTCCCTTTCCAAACGTTTGTGCTTCGTATCTGCAGCGGAAGTGAGAAATGGGATTTTCTCAATAGGCATGATTTCAAAATGGTCCTTGACCGAATGACCTTGAGTATTGAAATGTTGTGCCACGGGTACATCATGTTTAAGTCTTATGCTAGATAAATGGTTGGCTGCTCTTTGTCGTAGAGAATTCTGGGTTTCTCCGACGTACTGTTTGCGACATTTTTTGCACGTGATTACATACACGATATTAGAGGAGTCACAATTAAGGTTCTCTGCCATTTGATATTTGTTGCGAGTTTGTTCTCCGAAAAAGGTTCCGCGATCGGGTACGTATATATCGAGTTTGCATCGCGTCTTAAGGCATTTCATTGATGTACCTGAGAGAAATGTTGGACGGTAGTGGTACACTCGTGAAGGGGAGGTAAGCGTATCGGGGGATGAAGGGGGAAACATGATTTGTCTTACTGTGTTAGATTTCATCCTTCGGAGTAATCTAATAGAATACTTCCTAGGGAGGAGAGCTTTAAAAAGAACAGAACAAGCCTGGTTAAAAAAATCTAAAGAACTACAGTTTCTATAGAATCTAAAAATCTGAGATTTAATGACCCCCTTGAAAGTGTGAGGAGGATGGTATGACCCAGCATGTAGTAGCTGATGCGTGTCAGTAGGTTTGAAGAATACTTTGTAATCTAAATACCCAGTAGTATGATATGTATGACCCTTGTAAATAGTTACATCCAAAAAATCCACAGAAGTGTGATCAATAGTAGGCTGTAATTTAATGCTTGAGTCGTGAGAATTAAGAGTATCGATGAAAATATGAAGGTCTTCCAACGTATGTTGCCAAATGATAAAAATGTCATCCAGATACCGAAGGTAAATAAAAGGTTGTAGGTGACATTTGTGAAGAATATCACTCTCCCACTCAGCCATAAAAATAGAGGCAAAGTTAGGACTAAAACGTTTCCCCATAGCACACCCTTTAATTTGCTGAAAGATCTCCCCATTGAATTCAAAATCGTTACCTTTTAAGCTAAGTTCCAGCAATTCTAAAATGTCTTTATCCGGACGACGGTGGTCAGGATATCTTTGGAATGCTGATTTTATGGATTTAAGACCCAAATCTATGTCAATGTTTGTATACATAGACTCCACATCCAGAGTAACCAAAATCACATCTTGTGGGATGGATTTCTCAGACAATTTAGCCAATAAATCATCCGTATTCTTTATAAAGCTAGGATGCCGATTCGCTATAGGTTTTAGATAGTAATCAATTAGCTCTGATATTCTATAACTTTCACTGCCACAATCTGAGATAATAGGACGCCCAGGGGGCATTGTAGGCTTCGGCCATTTTTCAATGGGTTTGTGAATTTTTGGAAGAATATAGAAGACCCTGTTTTTAGAGTTATGATCAGATTCCAAATAGCGATACTGTTTTTCATTAAGTAAGCCTTTATCTTGAAGAGAAACAAGAATCTTATTAAACTTCCTAACATTTTCAGGCCAATTTCCTTATCAAGTTTTTTGTAATGAAGAGGGTTGCTTAGCTGCCGTTCTATCTCTTCAATATAATCCTGTTTTGACATAATAACTGTTGCCGAACCTTTATCAGCAGGTTTAATAACTATGTTTGGATTTCTCCTTAGCTTACTTAAGGCAAGACATTCTGAATGAGTAAGGTTATGTTGGTTTTTCTGATTAGTTAAAGCATCAAACTTCCTTGATACAGAGTCACGACTAATGTTTATTTCTGGATCATACATGTGAGAAGGAGGTGTATAGCCGCTTTTAGATGTAAACGGCTTGCGTACCCCACTAGAATCTCGGTAGATATCAGCCAGACTAAGATTTCTGGAGAACTCCATAACATGCACTAATTTACTAATAGAAAAGTCCCTATCAGATAATGCTTTAGGGCAAGGCACAAATGAGAGTCCTCTATTGAGTAGAGATATATCATCAGCAGTGAGTTCCTCGTTACTAAGATTAACAATATTACTTCCTAAGCCGAAAGTAGGGTGGCACATGCCCTGTCCCAAATTTAGTTTAAATCTAGTGTCTGAAGCCAGTGGGTATACAAGCAATTTGCTGTATCTTCGGTCCAGTGAATTTTGTCCGTGGATACTCTAAATTTTGAATTGGGGATTTTTGGTATGACCATAACTCTCTTCATCTTGGAAGCAGAAGAGTTATATAGGTTCAGGTTCGAAACTTCACTGGCCGGCAGTTTAGTGGATGACTGGATCTCTACAAAGTAGATGAGCGAGTTGGAAAAAGTCTTCCTAACCGCTGTCATCATGTTGCGCATTTGAGTTAAGGAAGTGTTTGGCTCAGTAGTTGTCTTGTTATTGATACCAATATTCAAGATAACTTTCTCAGGTTTGGGACCTTGATACTTTTGAATTAGAGTCCGAAATGAATTGAAATTGGCACCAGGAAAACATTCTACCTGCATATCAGGGTGGGGGTCAAGGTTAATTCTAGAAAGATTAGAATCCCCAAGTAAAAGAACTTTCTTAGTTACATTAGGAAGGTGCCAATTAGAGGAAGTGTGCCGAAATTTCCAAAATTTAGAATTAGCTAATTTATTCCGAGGGTTGCGCTGACCCCTCGGAGGGGATCTCACTGCATCTGAATATCTCATAGGAGAATGGACAGACAAAACTGGGGATGGGGGAGGAGCAGAGGGACTAGATGTACTAGGTCTAGGAGAAGAGACCCTAGTAGAAACTGGAGAGGACGGAGGACGAAAGGGGACAGATGTTCTACTAGGTCTAGGGGAGGGGGGCTGAGGGGAAGAAAAAGAGGGGGCAGAGGTAGTAGGTCTAAGGGGTGGAGTACCAGTAGGGAAAGGCGAAGGGGAAACAGAAGGTAAAGTTACAGACCTAGGAGTCTGTGACTGCAGAGTTGGAGGTGAGATAACAGATGTCGACGGACTGACAGGCGGATGGGGTTGGGGAGACGATGGTGGACTAAACTGAGTAGTAGCAGCAGAAGTGACAGATTTAGTGATGGAAAGAAAAGAATAAAAATTTTGAATGGTCGAAAGTTGTAATTTACCTTTATAATTCTGTTTGCCCCATTTTAAAGCATTATTGAAAGCACTGTCAAAGTTTAGACCATTGGATGACCTGGCAGAAGTCACCTGTGCTTTTAATCTATTTAAACAAGCCGCATAATGTGAAATCATCTCTTGTATGATCCTATGGGCCCAATTTTTGTGTACATGGTCAAACGCAATATCAACTTCCCGATTGCGTTGAGCCGGTTTAAGAAAAGAATTAAGCTCTTTAATTTTATTATTTAAGGAATTTGGGAGGGTTTGGTCACGTAAATGTCCCTCAAGGATGCCAATGTGGTGAAGACATTGTAAAATTTTGAAAAGGGCTTTCACCAGAGCCGAGAATTCTGAATATTGGGGACTTTTAGATTTTGAATTTCCATGCCTATTGCTAACTGAAAATTGCCTGCTTCTGTTACCACGCCCTTGTTTTGCCATTCTGCCTAAATGCCAATATACTTAATTAGTCTAACTAGATGAAAAGGGAAAATGGAGTTGGGAAAGTGAGACAGAGATAGAAAGGAAAAATATGTCGGGAAACAAAAAGAATTGATACAAACTAGAGATAAAAGGACCTAATTGAATTGGCTGACTTAGGGGACAAAAAAGATGGAATTTGGAAAATATATGTTACAAAGAGGCAGAGATAAAGAATAAAATGTGTCTGGAGACAGAAGGACTAAAGTAAAAAGGGTAATAAATCTAGTCACAAATTGTGAGATATATAAGCATAGGAAGACTAAAATAGTAGACTACGTTACTAGCAGCTATTGTATGCAAGATATGCGATACATCAAATTTCACAATATACCATACTATATAAGTGGCAATGGATTTGCAAATAAAGTTCATTAGGTTTCTTTGGTTAAGTACAAGTGTGCATTCGCATGATTTTACCATCAATATGATGTTGCTGAATGACGCCAAGACGTCAAGAAAACCAGAGGGCCTGGGAGTCTACCGAGAGATTTCGCGATATACGTCGATATACGGTGACAGATGACGTTTTTTCATGACGTTGTCAGTTCGATTTACGTTTTTTATTCTAAAACGTCATAAACGAGCGTCATGATCGAACGATTAAGGCTCCTCACATGCGTAATGACAAGGCCGATGACAGGGAATTTGTGGAATGGTCACGTTACTCCCGCTCCCTATTGGCCTGTTGTAAATGTCTGGACACATCGTACATTAGGTCATCTGATGAATGACCTCTTATTACAACTTTTTTCCTGTGTTCCTCCTTTTTGGGCAAATGTGGGTGCGGGTCTGATTTAATCGGATTTATATCTGAGCCATTTTGGGGGGTTATTTTGGTTGATCTACTTGGAATCTGAAAGCCTAATGCTGTAACCATCATTTCAAGTGAGTTTGTTAAAACTGTTTGAGTATGTTGGATATATCTCCTTTTGCAATGCTCTGTTGTCGCCGTTATCAGTTCATAAGCTTGCTTTGGTCACTGGGGGGTAATAAAAAAGGAACACATCTTTAAAAATCTGCAAATTAAAAAAAAAAAGTCGACGGAGCCACTTAGCTAAAAGTCCTTTACACTTTATGATCACTCAAATATATATATACTTGATATAGTATCTCCGAGCGCAATCAATTATAAATATCCACATGTACACGTAATACATGAAATGTAATCGTTATATTTTATTATGAGAGAACCATTGCTATAATCTGTTTTTGTTTTTCCATTGATTCAGAAACTGAGAGTATTTTTAGCCATTGACCGTGAAAAAAAGACAGGTGTGAATTTACTGGACCGTAAAAATGCTTCATAATGTTCCGCCTCAATGACTATAAAATGTAAAACTACTAATTGCCATTTAAATCACAATTGCATGTACTAAAGTGACTTATCTACCATCATCAACATTATAAAAAACTACCTACCTTCAACCCGGATCACACCCGTTCATAAAAGACGACTCTGTCACCAAGCGTTTTTTCCCAAGATATCTATCAAAGACCTAAATGACCCTTATCGGTTTCTAATTACGTTAATATAAAGTCGCATTTAAACCTAATCGGACCAGCCCAATTTTATCGGTAAACTTTTGTGTGGTCAAAGAACGTAACTTTGACAAGGAACAAACATACAATAATTAAACACCTTTTTTCTCTGAGAAAACAGTAACCGTAAAAAAGAAAAGCTAGCTTTGTTTTGCGTTATACATGATAATAACTTGATAGTCGATAATCTTGTATCACGTAAGGTGCATTTATGAATTTTCCGTGCACAAAAGTAGGAAATAATAGCTGTTGGAATTATTTGAAATTTGTTTCATAAATGGGATGTCAATCGGGAATGGATTGAAAAATTGTTCGATTAAAAATGTGTGCATGGGTTTATTTGGTGCAACGGTTTTATCTTATTTTCAGTTCACGATTATTAAACCGATTTCGCTGAAGAAAGTCTAGAAACCTCTTTCGCGAGCCCTTCGCGAAACGTTAATTCATCGACTGGCCACAATGAAGTTAATCTGGGATTAACACTGTATCGCTTTAAGCGACCGTCACTTAAACACTTTAAATCTGATTTAGACTCCCCATTAAGAAGGGTACTCGTGCGTAGCGTTTTGAAACTCAAGCTACCAACGTATTCAGATATTAATTAGATTTCAATTACAGAATGTCGTCCAGCCCAATGTTTGATCTCTGCCCGGTATACAAGGCGGTTATAAGGTTTATAGCATGTCGTTAAAATAACGTTATTTAAGTGGCATGAGCTGCCAAAATTCACACTTTTCATAACTTCTGATCGTCGGCTTTGAAGGCCCTCGAAAAACCAAATGGTTGAATGAGGAAAAGCCATATAGTAACTGGCCTATACAAACCGAAAACATGTTCGAAAAGTAAACAAAATTTAAATTCATTCATTCATTCTTAGCCAAAATTCTTGAGACTAGAATCACTAAAAAGCTTCTGAATTATACGTCTTGAAAAAATAGCCAATAGTTTCAACATTTTGTTTTAACGTCAAAATATCAACATTTTGGCAGCTCATGCCACTTTAAAGTGGTTATAAGGCCAAAATTTGGATTCCTTTTGATAAATTTAGATTACCATGAGAAGTTGATTGTTTGAAAAAGTTGATCCTGGAGAACATACAATGTACGGATTGGCGTTGAGGTTGAAAATATGAGTATACCCACACGAAGGAAGACATGTAATAATAACGAACACAATCCAAACAGCCGGGATGTATGAGTATTAGAATTTCCGCTGACTAGCTTGACATAATAAAGTAGAGTGAGCAATCCAATGAAAGACGTGTAAGACATATTAACTCAATATTTCGGTTTATTCTCAAACCATCATCAGGACTCCCGAATAACCCGAAATATTGAGTTAATATGTCTTACATGTCTTTCTTCGGATTGCTCACTCTACTTTATTATGTATGAGTATGTTTTCTAGGTTTTGCTGCTTATGAAATCTACATTAATGTACATCCAGGGTTTGGTTTTATCAGAATTTTCTAACTGTGTAATTCTTGTTAAAATGACCGCTAATTAGCTATTTTCCCGATAATTGGCAACTTAAAACTATTTTCATTATTGTAGAAGTTTTACTCGCTCAGCAGCATTGATATACATGGTACGGAAGTCACCCAGGTCAATTTTTTTATTGATTGGTGGTAACGAAATCTTAAAGATTATTTCTATTTGGAGAAGAAACCTGGCTCTTCTCCGAGAGGAGACCCCTTACCTTTGGTGGATTTCTGGCAGCTATTCCGCATACGGCGATCGATTACAAGACACTATCAATGTTTTTAATCTTTGTTTTTCTTTGTACCGAGTGGAATTCGAACCCGCCACCCATCCATGAAATACGTCTATCCGATTGAAAAATCGTTACCACTCTACATTGTGTATCCATCGACTGCGGATTGCTCAGTTAAAACTCGTTAGAACTGGTAGCGTTGGTTGACCAATATGGCAAATATAATATAAGCGAGATAGTGTTATTCACAAGGCCTTGGCCAGCTTGCTCTTCGCAGGACAATGGGTCTTTCACATTTGTGATTTCACGACACGATCGGTCTATCATTACTTCATGTGTATTAGTTATCCGAGTAAATTTGTTTATCATGACTGATCATTTATTAAAAAAAGAATTGGTCTTTTACCAGTTTTATTTAACGTGAAAAACGTCATAACGAAAAGTTTTACGTCAGATTAAAAAAAGTAAGATAGAAAATATATATTGTAAACAACTAAATTGTTTTATTTCTTTACGAGAAGGTTAACCTATCCAACAACACACACACTTTTGTGGTAACATTTTTAAAGTACTAAGTGCACTCAGAATCAGCAATATATACAACACAATATACAATAGAAAACGAGAAAGTAAAGGTGAAAAACTATTAACAGCGATTTTTTTCCGTTTATTAATACGGGACTGAGAAGAGTCCTTTGCGGCATGCCAAAATTCCAATCTAATATACTCCATTTACTGCAATCACTTACACATTTTCTGTGATTTTCAGCCAATACTAGTCCGAGTTTCTGACCCAAAAATGACTATTTGTATATTGGCGGTCGTATTTTGAAGTCAGAAATCCGATCTGGGCTAAAAACCTGAGTTCTTTCAATCTGATCAGGAGCAAAAATTGTCAGCTCAAAGACGCGCTATAGTCTTGCTGCGATATGTAGCGTTCTTTTTTACAGTGAGGCCAGAAAGGCGGAACTCTCTGCAATATAGACATTTTAAAATATGCGAAATTCCTATGAGAAAAAAATGGCAGCCGTTTTCAAGGGGAAATAGTTCTAATCAACGCAAGATCTGGATAAAATGCACATTGGACATTTATTTTAATTCATTTATTACATAGGTGAATGCAATTTTTCTTGAGAAAAAAGGGGACAGCTTGGTCTTGTAAGCCCGAAGCACGCAATTATTTGATCGGGGCTGTTCTACAACCTCCGTTACCAAGGCAGCTGGAACTACGATTGCTTGGTACAATTACTTATACTCGCGCGTTTGGCAAGACCGATGATCACGAAATTCATTTATACCTAACATATTTTGCTTAAATTATTCCAATACGATATAAACTAGGAAAATTGTCCCTTTTCCCATATTTACATCCCGTATGTGAAAGAGTTTACTCCCCCACTAAACCTGGCAACGCCGCCATATAAGTGAATTAATCTAGAGCGTGGTGCAGAACATAAATCAATCAATCATATTTACATGTAAGAATCGCATGCTTTTATCTTTAAATACCTGATTCTTATATCTTTAAAATATGACATTCAAAAAACAAATATGCACAGTGTTGATGCGTGAACCAAAACCACTTAAAATCCAAAAAAAAAGAACATACCATAACCATTGGTGAGAGAAAAAATGTGAAAGCATTTTACGATTTAATTTCACTTCTGAAAGTTTTCTACCAATGGATCGCTGGTGTGTTGGAATATTAATAGAAGAGACGGTTTCCGTTATTTTTCCCAGTCAGAAGAGGTTAGAAACTTCCAATTTGTCGCAATATTTAAAGTTGCATGAGCTGCCAAAAAGGTTTTTACGTTAAAACAGAATGTTGAAATTATTGGCTATTTTTCTCAAGGCGTATAATTCAGAGGCTTTTTAGGGCTTCTAGTCTCGACAATGTACGGTAAAGTATTGTTTTGAACTAACTTTGGCTTCGAATGAATGAATGATCTATTTAATGGCTATTTAAATTTTGTTTACTTTTTTAACACGTTTTTGGTTCGTACAGGCCAAATACTGTATGGATTTTCCTCATTCTAACGCCAATCATTTAGTTTTTCGATGGCCTCCAAAATCTCTTCCTGTCGTGACGATCAAAAATTATGAAAAAAAAAAATTGGCAGCTCATGTCACTTTAAGTTTTGTGTGATCATTTACCAACAAAGTAAAACAAACGACGGACCTGAACATTTACTTAAGCGGTCTTATAGTTAGAACCTAAAAGAGCTAACGGCAAATGTATATTAAATACTTATTATAGGAAATAGAAATGTAACATTTGTTTTGAGAGATACCGAAGAGTATGTCGATAAATTTGAGGTTGCAATTTTCAGGAAAAACTCCTGCAGTGATTGAAATGCAAGACGATGGAATCGAATGGTTGGTGTTCTCTACATATGATTTACACCTTCGTTTTTTTTTAAATACGTGGACTCGCATACTGTGCCCGGTGTATAATTTTACTGTTTTCTCAAAACAAACTCGCTATAGGCTCGTCGGTTGTTTACACTGCGGGTGCTCAGCAAATCGAATTTTAATACAAAAATGATGTCAACAGATTTGAATTTTGGTAAAAAAAAATGTGTCTAACTGGGAAGAATACAGAAAACGTTTTGAGCAATTTTTGCGGGGAGTTTGCCTACAACTGATAACATTTAGTGTGACAGGGATTATGCATTTGTGAGATAAAGTCAAAAGCCAAATAAAGAGCTCACACATTGTCTTGTGTTTAGAAGTGCACGAATCGCTAGATTTCACCATACTATTCAAGGCAGTCGTCAATTGTTCACAAACTATTTTTTGTTATATAAAAATATTAAGAAATGTTATTAGGAATCAAGGTTTTTCTAAGTACATCCACATAGTGTAAGTCCCTATAAGTCCTTGGCACTCCGAGCTACATAGAAAAGATGGACAGAAACCTCGTATACAGTTTGATACGCACCACTGCCGCATACCAGAGACCAAATGAAATCTGTACATCCCGTGGCATGATCTATACGCTTCAACTGCCATTGAATCGGCGTCAGAAGAATACTCCTTGCTTGACCCCTTCCGAGTACTACCGGCTTCATTTGTTGACAATGTAGACGGTTCCGTTCGACCGTCTTTTGTATAGACTTCACCTTCATCAGGGCTATACTTCTTGGATGATGCCGAAAGTTCAGTTGCCAACGTTGTAGTTCCAGTTCGAGCTTCACCAGTAGGTGTTGATGCATCTCGCCCATCTTTCGTGTAAACTTCATGTTCGCCGGGCTCATATGTTTTCGTAGAAGTTAAGAATTGGATTGGATTTTCTGTTGAAGATACATTTCTACCATCTTTCGTGTAAACTTCATGTTCGCCAGGCTCATATGTTTTCGTAGAAGTTACTGATTGGTTTGGACTTTCTGTTGAAGAAGCATTTCTACCATCTTTTGTGTAAACTTCATGTTCGCCCGGCTCATATGTTTTTGTAGAAGTTACTGATTGGATTGGACTTTCTGTTGAAGAAACATTTCTGCCATCTTTTGTGTAAACTTCATGTTCGCCCGGCTCATATGTTTTTGTAGACGTTAAGGATTGGATTGGACTTTCTGTTGAAGAAATGTTTCTACTATCTTTTGTGTAAACTTCATGTTCGCCTGGCTCATATATTTTCGTAGAAGTTACTGATTGGATTGGACTTTCTGTTGAAGAAATATTTCTGCCATCTTTTGTGTAAACTTCATGTTCGCCAGGCTCATAGGTTTTCGTAGAAGTTACTGATTGGATTGGACTTTCTGTTGAAGAAACATTTCTACCGTCTTTCGTGTAAACTTCATGTTCGCCTGGCTCATATGTTTTCGTAGAAGTTACAGATTGGGTCGGATTTTCTGTTGAAGAAATATTTCTACCATCTTTTGTGTAAACTTCATGTTCGCCGGGCTCATATGTCTTTGTAGAAGTTGCAGATTGGATTGGACTTTCTGTTGAAGAAACATTTCTACCATCTTTCGTGTAAACTTCATGTTCGCCCGGCTCGTATGTTTTCGTAGATGTTAAGGATTGGTTTGGACTTTCTGTTGAAGAAATATTTCTCCCATCTTTTGTGTAAACTTCATGTTCGCCGGGCTCATATGTTTTTGTAGAAGTCAAGGCTTGGGTTGGACTTTCTGTTGAAGAAATATTTCTACCATCTTTCGTGTAAACTTCATGTTCGCCGGGCTCATATGTTTTTGTAGAAGTCAAGGCTTGGGTTGGACTTTCTGTTGAAGAAATATTTCTACCGTCTTTCGTGTAAACTTCATGTTCGCCGGGCTCATATGTGTTCGTAGAAGTTACTGATTGGATTGGACTTTCTGTTGAGGAAACATTTCTACCATCTTTTGTGTAAACTTCATGTTCGCCGGGCTCATAAGTTTTCGTAGAAGTTAAGGATTGGTTTGGACTTTCTGTTGAAGAAATGTTTCTACCATCTTTTGTGTAAACTTCATGTTCGCCGGGCTCGTAAGTCTTCGTAGAAGTTAATGTTTCAAGTGGAGTTTCTGGTGTCGAAATAACTCGTCCCTCCTTTGTATAAACTTCGTGCTCACCAGGCGCGTACATTTTTGTTGATGTTGCAGGGTCGCCTTTAATTGTTGCGAAAAGTGTAGAGGATAAAGGTGAATATGATGGCGTTACACTTTGGGAAATTTGTTGTGTGGTCGAGATCACTCTTCCGTCTTTTGTGTACACTTCATGCTCCCCAGGTTCGTACTTTTTCGTAGATCCTAAGACTTCGCCAGGGCTAACTGGAATTCTAGTCGAAGTCAAAGTTGACGAAACCACTCTTCCATCCTTGGTGTACTCTTCATGTTTGCCAGGCTCATACGTTTTAGTAGACGTTTGTGTTTCACTGATGATAGGAGACGCCAGAGTAGTCCTGCTTGTTTGTGAAACTTCAACTACAGTTGCGGGAGGTGTGGTTCCTGTCGATGTAATTATTCTACCATCTTTTGTATATACTTCGTGTTCCCCTGGTGCATATTTCATTGTTGAAGTCGTAACATCACTGGAAGTCGTCACAGATGCCGGTCTTATCGTTTCTGTTGTGATAATTGTGCTTCCATCTTTCGTGTATACTTCGTGTTCCCCTGGCGTATATTTCTCTGTTGATGTCGTGACGTCACCGGAATTTTTTGTTACAGTTGCAGGTATAGCTGTATTGATTGCTTTCCCATCTTCGGTGTATACTTCTGTTGCTGAAGACAATGTTGTGGTTACGGGTGTTATCGCTCCTGTTGAAGAAAATATCCGTCCATCTTTTGTGTATTCTTCGTGTTCTCCTGGTGCGTATTGCTTTGTTGAAGTTGGAACATCACTAGAAGTCGTTGCACTTGCCTGCGAGACTTCAGTAAAAGTTGCAGGTGTGTTCGTCCCTGCTGTGGAAATTATCCGTCCGTCTTTTGTATAAACTTCGTGTTCCCCTGGCGCGTATATCTTTGTTGAAGTTGGAACATCACTAGAAGTCGTTGCACTTGCCTGCGAGACTTCAGTAAAAGTTGCAGGTGTGTTCGTCCCTGCTGTGGAAATTATCCGTCCGTCTTTTGTATAAACTTCGTGTTCCCCTGGCGCGTATATCTTTGTTGAAGTTGGAACATCACTAGAAGTCGTTGCACTTGCCTGCGAGACTTCAGTAAAAGTTGCAGGTGTGTTCGTCCCTGCTGTGGTAATTATCCGTCCGTCTTTTGTATAAACTTCGTGTTCCCCTGGGGCGTATGTCTTTGTTGAAGTTGGAACATCACTAGAAGTCCTTGCACTTGCCTGCGAGACTTTAGTAAAAGTTGCAGGTGTGTTCGTTTCTGCTGTGGTAATTATCCGTCCGTCTTTTGTATAAACTTCGTGTTCCCCTGGAGCGTATGTCTTTGTTGAAGTCGAGACTTCACCTAAAGTTGTTGTAACAGCTGCGGGTTTAACTGTTGTGATTATTCTCCCGTCTTTCGTGTATACTTCGTGTTCCCCTGGCGCGTATTCCTTAGTTGAACCTGTTATGTTACCAGACGCTGGGCTAGCCCCAGGCGATAAGGTTGCCGTTCCTGTTGTAGTTATGATTTTGCCGTCTTTCGTATACACCTCGTGTTCTCCCGGTGCATATTTTGGTGTTGACGTTTGAACATGACTGGAAGTCGTTGTGCTTTCTGTTGGAGTTTGGGCTGAAATTTTGAAGGTAGCCGTTTCAGTTGTGACTATTCTCCCATCTTTTGTATACATTTCGTGTTCACCCGGTTGATACGTCTTCGTAGAAGAGGAGACGATATTTGAGGGTGTTCCACTTGTGGTTCCAGACGTGCTTGCACTTTGAGCAACAGTAGTGGATAAAGTCGATAAACTTGTTGCGTTTGTGGTACTTAGTGTCGAAGGCCGAAGTTCGGGTGGAAGTTGATCAACTCTTACCCGGCGCCTCATGTAGCTCATGCCCTTGCCCGACGTGACCCATACAAACGTAGGCTTTGTAACCGTGTCTTTATCCTCTTTAGTTGAATTGGTGTAATATTCGTACATATACATAGTATCGTTTTCATAATTTGGCATATTGGAATAATTTTCAAAAGGGGTTTTGGGATATTCCGAATTGCTTGTATTTTGTTTATGTTTTGACGTATTCAAATACTTCATTGATTCTGACGTGTTTGTCGTAGGTGAATCCCCGTCTGTTGTGTAATTTTCGTTCAGACTGGGTTGATACATTTTGGTTGTAATGATGGTGCCCGTAGCTGAAGTTGTTGATAACAATTCTGTATCGTCTTTTGTTGTAGAGATATTTCGCCCTTCTTTTGTGTAGAGTTCATTTTCGCTTGTGGTAAATTTCATTGAAGAACTTGGAACATTAGTTGCAGCTCCATATGAAGCGGTTGAAGATTGATCACCAGCTGTCAGCATTTTCCTTTTTGTTGAAGTTAGGTCTCTGTCTTTCGTGTATACCTCATTCCCATCGGGCGCATACGTCATGGAGGATGTTGGTATATCTGTACCAGTAACTGTGGAATAGTGTACAATTGATCTAGGTGTTGTCTTGTCATTTTTCATGTACCCTTCGCCTTCGCCTTGTTTATACGTGATGGAGTATGTTGTTTTTGCACTAGCTTCAGAAGGTGACAGAGTAGATGTTTCCACAACTGATAATGGTGTCGTGTCCATCACCATGGAACTCGTTTGTCCGCCTTGGCTAGAAAACATAGACTCGAACAAAGTAGACGGAGCTGGTATCTTATTTGTTGTTTTTGAAGACATTGGGGTAGAAGGCGAAACGTTGTTTGTCACTGTAATTGCGAGTCTTCTCTCCCCAGAAGGTATCATTGTTGTTGTGCTGGGATCATCAATGCCAGCTCCAGACGGGTTTCCAGCACCAAGCTGTTGTGCTGCCGCCACCGCTCTCAAGTTGGGTTGATTTGTGGATGGGGTGTTTGTGGGTACAATAGAACTCATGATTTTAGAAAGCATTGGAGATGCCGGCATAGTCTGACTAGTTTGAAAGCCGCCTCTGCGGTTTGTATCGGTTGGGTTGGTTATAGTTGGTGGGGCTGATGTCATCATACGGGTTCGGCTTTTGGGGAAGTTGGAAGGAAGTGGAAAAGTTCTCCGACTATACATCGGCATATCTGTATACTGACTCATTTTAGGCATAGTCGTGGTTTTCTCCGGATTTTTCCGTCGTTCCATTATCATCTTTTGATAGTAATCCAGAGGCCAGGGCTCATTGGTAATGTATGGAGCTAGCGTAAACATACGCCGCAGTTCTTCGTGGGTAAATCCGTCTCCAATCTGTATATCACTGCAGGCGAAGAAATATTCCTGAGGCCCGTATCCCAATCCACCGATGGACCCTTCGTCGCCCCAGTTTGTACCTGCAATTGAAACAAAAAACATAAAAATGTTAGATTGATTGATTGTTTGGTGTTTTACGCCGCGCTCAAGATTATTTCACTTATACGGCGGCGGTGTTAGTTTTAATGTGGGAGAAAACCGGGCTCTATGCCCGGAGGAAACCCACGACATTCCGTTGGTAACTGGTAACCATCCCACAAAAATGTTACAAGTACGAAAATTAAATTTATTACCATTCTTACAAAATTATTTGCAAAATACCTTGGAAACAAAAATATTAACAGGAATTCACATATCTATGCTTTTGAACATTAAAACACACGGACACAGAAAAAATCTAGCGATGTGTAAATGTTTAAGTTTATTACAGTAAATTAGATTTTTCGTTGTTGAACTTGAGTCGAACTCTAATCATATGCCTTGATAATATGCCTGTTTGTTCCACGTGTAACCATTACACCATGGTGATTCCATTCATGATGTGATCTTGTCATAAACATCAGCAAAATTTCAAGCTGACTAGGGTCGAAGTTAAACAGACAATACAGTGAGAGAAACTAGGCGTCGTAGCAAGAGAAATGAAACTATTGTGTCGAGGGGAAGCACATAACTGACGCGAGTTCATTGCTCATTTAGTCTTATACAGCCCTCCCCTCTTTTTCAAAGTTTTTGACCTAAAGTTGATATATATTCATATTTTTTAAATATACACGTGCGTTTTTATTTCATTATTGTTATTGTAACCATTGAGGGGTTCAACTCCAAGGCCAGTCAAGAGTTTGGCATCTCTTCCCAGCATAGAGTGCTGATATTTTTCAATGTAAAAGTCAACATATCCAACGCCTTAAACGCATATGACCAGACTAATCAAGTAAAAACAAACAAATAGATCTAACTACAAGACTTTGTAGGGAATTCATACTATATAATATTTTGTAAATTTAAATGTAGCGGATTGTGTTTTACAATGGCGGTTATCGACCTGTTTTTTTCTGTCAATCTGAATTTATAAACTCTACGCTTTTGCAATTCAAGTCACTTTAAGGGAAATTTATAAAACCAAAAATAGCAACATTATCTCATTTGTGTACTTAATATCATTCTTACGAGTCTTTTAGAATATGACTATATTAGAATTAGCTATATATTGTCCAAACACGTCCATATCGCGAATCCATATTATGCGATCGTATTCAGACGGTCGTATTTTTTTTACAGATTAGTGACAGTTCACATTCTTGTGGTTCGCCAAGCATACAGTGTGACCGTTTACAATCTCGTGGTTTTGTGGGTTGCCTGGACACAGGTAGCTGATCTCACTTAATGTTATAAAAGGTTGTCTCGTCTGACTGTATATACCATTGAAAATATGCATCTTCTCACTTCGGCTGCAGAAACCCAGCAAAACGTTTGGAAAGGGACAGTTGTTGGATTCAAAATTTACAAACTGTTCACCGTTAGGATTTGAAGTTGGACCCGGGGAGGTGTCTTGAAAAAAAGTAGTAGGCCTATACTATTTGTGTTTCAGTATAACGAAGCCTGCCTGGATATGGCCCAAATGATAACAGAAGAATACGGGCTTCAAAGTTAGATAGCTCGACCTGAGCGAACGGCAAGTCATTATTTATAAAAAGGACAAGTGTTTGCATGATCGTGCGAATCATTCTTGTAGAATGGAGTCGCCAATCAAATTTTATAAGAAGAAGTAATGATCTACTTTTTTCAGTACTAAACTCCTTTGTATGTCTTTTACCTAGGAACCAAATCATATGTTTTCACTTTCTTTTCTGACTATCATATTTTGTTTCATTCTAGTTTACTCAACTTGTCATAGCTGGAGATTCATACAACTTGGTCAAAATTTTACAAAATATACTAGAAAATTCTACCGAATAAAGCCAAACTCCTATCTGTCTTCAACCTAATGAAATACAATGGGGTTTGGTATATTACAACTAAATGACATACATCTTCAACGTCACGTTAGAACCATGCGCCAAGTTAATATCTTGTGAAACAGTCTTTAAGATTATTAGGCCCAAACACTTACCAGTTCTCCACCTCATACGAAACACACACTGCGCACACTTCAGTCCTTCAGGAAGCTGTAGTGTGATGTAATGGGTTCCAAGGGCATTCTGCATCTCTTCCGGGACGTACCAACGTCTGTCAACCACAGTGCCGTTTAGTGGTAGGAGGGGATAAGCATCCATGCAATCTGCAGTTGCAGGGAGGGTGAAGTTATTATTCGGGCAGAGATGAAACTCAATGTACCCACGTCGTGATGCTAATATCTCGATCTTGGCAACAATTTGCTCGGAGACGTTAAACGTTGCCCGGATCTTGCCCTTTGCGTACATCCCTCCGCCGGCGTTTGGATAAGTGTGATTGTCCATGAACACCGGTCTGCCATTCATAGTTTTCACCTCATCCCCACAAACACCACACATTATGTCTACTTCGAATTTTTCCTAAAAAAAAAAATATATATATATATATATATATATATAGTCCATCAACCTCGATGTTTAAAGATCGGGGTGTTGTCTACAGGCACAAAATGCTGCATTCGATTCAGTTACCAAAGGTATTTTACTTTTTGTTTTTGTCATTTGGGCACAGTTTCGTCTGGGATATGATTGGGTGGATTAGAAACGCTTTTTGTGCTACAGCCAGTGTGCTGACAATCGTTCAACTAAAGAGAGTAGACTGACAAGAGTGTTCACTTCATTCTTGCCATGTTGAATTTGAACTGACACGATTTGATTTGGAACCTCCTTCCTGTAGAAGGCGCCCTCATCGAATCGTGTACAGTCGGAACACCCTTCCGCTAGTGGGCTAGAAGAACGTACCGACAATGCTGATTGGACGAAGTGACCACTCTTGTCAATCTACTCTCTTTGGTACTACTCCGTCGTCTGTAATAGGAATGACAAATTTTTAAAAGGATTGTAAAGATACCTCAAAATCCACACTTCTCTTGACAATTAGAATTTATTAAAAATGGTAAAATGTGGGCTGTAAGGCTTCAAATTAAGTTGCTTTCATGAATGCGCCGAAGGTACGAATCCCACTCAGACCAAATAAAAAAATTGAAAAATTTCTGAGTAGATTTTTCACTCGTGGTCTCCGTATGTGGAAGAGTTGACAGGTAACCGCCGAAGGTCGGGGGTTTCCTCCGGGCAATCAGTCCGGTTTTACTCCCCCACTAAACCTGGTAACGCCGCCATATAAGTGAAATAATCTCGAGTGCGGCGTAAAACATTAATCAATCAATGGAATTAAATTGAATTGAAAAAATATATAAAATTAAAGCCTATTTTAGCTGAGCATTATTATGGCTAGGTTATTTTAAAACTCATGTAAAAGAGAAAGGTGAAAAGTTTATAGGTTTATATAACGTTATTCACCTTAAAGCGCTATTGGTGATTACAGGTTGGTGGGGGATGTCAGTTGAGACAGGCAAATATTGGATCCCTTGTTTTGTAATTAAATTAAATTATTACGACTCAAATAAAACAATTGCGCCATCAAGCAATACTTTAACTAACAATGGTAATTAAATTTGTGGGATTTGTTCAGGTAGGTAATTTTGCACCTGTCGGTTTGATTGATCGTACAGGTATATCTGATCGAAATATTGACACTAATTACGATTTACATCAAAATGTTATGTATAAAAGATTTAGGTAGATTGACTGGGCGAATTCAGTCCTCTGTCAAACTTTGTGACCAGAAACCCAGAATTAATTTTGTCGTCGATACATCATCCTCGGTGACATTTAACGGCGTTTACATTCTCCGCCCTCACGATTACAGGGACACGGAAGAGAAAAATACCAGGGTCAGACGAGACTGATAGTGATGAATGACCGTGATTTATATGAGATATTTCCTTCAGCATTGCATTTCTTATTTCTGATACATTATTTTACGGAAGGATTCGGGATGGGATGCAGCTGGAACAGGGCAGAGGTGTGAGTCGAAACTGAACCACACCTGGAGCCTGTTTCACAAAGCGGCGTAGATGTATTTTTTGCGTAGCATTCATACTAACGTATCTCTAGAGTATGGGTTGCTATGGCATTTACGTGAAAACTTACGCTACGCCGCTTTGTGAAACAGGCTCCAGTTGCTGGTCAGGGCCGCATTTTACGAAGCCGACGCTAAATGTGATCAATCGCACTTGCCATGACATCGTATCTCATAACTATGGTATCCACTGGCAACTATGCTTCGTTTGCAATGCGACTGCTATGTGAAACGCGCCCTTGTCTTACGTAACAGGAGTAAGTTTCGTTGGACGTAAATCTATGTTAAAATTGTAGAAACGTACACTCTGGTTACAAAATTTCCATTCAGTAGGCTCACTCTTTTTTTTTTAACTTAAGTGGCATGAGTTGCCAAATTGCGGTCTTTTTATCATATATTTCCATTGTCCAGAAAAGTTGAGCTTTATCAGTATTTTAAAAATACTAAAGAATTGACAGTGAACTACAAAACATCAAGTCAAATTACCGGTGCAAACCGAACATGTGTGATGATTACGGAAATACTTCAAATAACTTTGATGCTTGAGTACGTTTTTGAGTTTTGGTTTTTATCAAAAACTATTGCATAAGCAAAGTAACTCCGAATAAATTCAACAAACGCATATTGACAATCTCAATATTTCGACAAAGGTATATTTGTCATCTTCAGAACAATGCGTGTGCTGAATTTATTCGGAGTTACTCTAAGCTATTCAGTGGATCAACACGTTATTAAAAACTATCGTACCGTACATCTTTAGGATATAGGGACCGATTTTAAAGCTTCTATTTTGTATTGCTTGATGAAGATGCCGAGCGAAATTTCTCTACATTATAGAGAGAAATAGTGCGATAGAGCTATGTAACCTGGTTTCCTAAAAAAAAACACACACGAAACCACAACAAGCGTAGCACGTGCTTGACCCAGAAAGTGACCAATTGACCGACACGTTTATTTATAACCTTTTTTTCACATGTGTGGAAGGTGGGTACAGTTATACCTGATATTTTTATTAATTTATTTAACAAAGTCATACCCCTTTTGGTCAATGTGCAAACTGAGCAATAACAGGCTACGACATTTACTTTTTTCATGAATGTGTGCATGTCGAAAAGGGCGGTAACAGTAATACCAAAATTTGCTTATTAATTTTATCAAAGTCCATCTCCACCTACTCGGCACTACGTGACCCTCCACACAAGGTGTCACCAGTTAAAGCGATTAGAATCATATAAATTACCTCCCACAAACGTGTACATAGCAGCATGCTAAATAGTTACGAACGATATAAACTCGGAATATGCATTCCAATGCACTCTTGTCAAATTTACAGAGCCGAAAAAATAGATGAGGATTGATTTAAAATGACACGAGCTACCGAAGATAATGGGCATTTCGATGGGACACAATTAGCTAATTATTCGCCATTTGTCCCAAGTTTGGAGTTGTGCAGTCAACAGTTTTATGAACTGCTTTGGGCAATATCTTCCACTTTGTGTAAAGAAAATTAAACTTCAGGCGCAGCACACAAACAAGTTAATGCAGCATTCATCAGCTCTGCAATGGTTACGGGAGTTATTAAGTTCAGTGACATATGACGTCAAAGACGACCTCAGTTGTGGGCGTAACCTTACAGTGGTAACGCAATTGGAGTCTGTACACACCGAGGGCCGGGATTATAAAACTTTCTTGAGCACGACTCTGTGTTCAAGAGCCGTTTATGTGCTCCAGTCCAAACTCACACTTCAAAAGTCGGGATTATAAAACTTTTGAGTTCGTTTTGGTGCTCCGCTGAGTACGAAATTCTAAGCAAGCTATCGACCTTGCTCCAAGTTAGACTCAACGTAAAATAGCCCTCTAAATAAGTGTTTTTATCGATATTTAGCGAAAAATTGTAGTTTATTTGCACTAATTTTGGTAATTAAGTGATAAACCCTTACTTTTACTTATTTCCAAATGTTCGACCTGCCGATGACACCAAAACAAACGTTCATTTTTACCTCCCTTCCTAGAGAGCTCCAATAATTCGTACTCAACTTGGCGGGGATTGCCTTGTTTATATACTCAGTTGAGCACGTTCTCAGAATGCTTTATAATCTAAATCTCTGATCCAAACTCCTGGGAGTATGCTCAAGGAGAGTTGAGCATGGAGTCTGAGTTGAGTATAGCACGTCTTTATAATTCCGGCACAGTATAATTTTACGTACTTTAGCTGAGAAATACAGACTGATGATCGGGTAAGAGTAATTCGAAATTCCTGCCGATATTTGTTGAGTGCTTACCACAGATAAAAAGGCCTGAAATGGCGGTTATCCAATACTTTAGTTTACCGACACTGATAGTTGTTGTTGTTCACCCCATTTCTACACTATAAACCTAACTTGACATGTTTTATGTGTCCTATGTTTAATTTTAGTGGTTTTAGTTGTAATAAGCTGGTGTAAATTGTTTTTTTAAACAAATGGTCGACAGATTACGGCGGCAAGTGAGCCTTTAAGAATCTCTCTTTTTTGTCATAACAGCACATCGGTATCGGGCTCATTTTAATTGACAACTTGTAGCTTATCTTTTCTCTATGTGCATGTATCCTTGGTAGCCGAGAAATCTTGGCTCTGCCGAATTTTTTTTTTCCGTGTTCGTCATAGCCAAGATCACTTCCATAGTAAAAAAACGATATATGTTAAGGAGGCCCGCCTAAAAAATCGGCGGCGCAAATTTCACAACAAATAAGCAAAGAATAAAATATTTACCACTGCATTCCGATAGAATAGACCACGAAGAAGGAGTTTGTCAAACTTACGCCGCTGTAAAGTGACTAAAGATATATGATTGAAGTATTTCTACGACGCCCCGCACAGTTTAACTGGTCGTTTAAATGTTTTACAATGGCGGTTACGTCAGGTTGAAAGCCAGTGGACTTCGAAACAAATATTGACTGCATAAGGGAAAGTTTACCACTTTACAGCGGCGTAAGTTTGACAAACTCCTTCTTCGTGGTCTATACTATCGGAATGCAGTGGTAAATATTTTATTCTTTGCTTATTTGTTGTGAAATTTGCGCCGCCGATTTTTTAGGCGGGCCTCCTTAACATATATCGTTTTTTTACTATGGAAGTGATCTTGGCTATGACGAACACGGAAAAAAAAAATTCGGCAGAGCCAAGATTTCTCGGCTAGTATCCTTGGGGGATTCAAAATTATGTCTGCGCTTAGGACCTCTGAATTTCTCTGTTTTAACTGCACGTCAGAATCGGGCTCGTTTTAATTGACAACTTGTAGCTTATCTTCCGTAACGGTCGTCCAATTAGAACATTATTATTGCAACCAGCTCAGAAATTTGTAAAATTGCTCACGTGTTAGTGTGAAACCTCATGGTACAGGTAAAAAAACACGGATCGCCAGTAACGGATACTTCATAAACAACCCCCCCCCCCCTTATTGAACGTCCGTTTACTTAAAACCAAAACTGTTCATTTATCTTCTAACTTTAGAAAGCAGTTGTCATAATCCATTCAAAATACATTGTACCCGAAGGCAAATATATAGACCTGCATAAACTCGTTGTTAATGCTCTCGTTAATTTGAACTAGTTCCAAAACAAGAAAACAAAACTGCTCTTATAAATGAATCTTCAGGGAAAATCCTCTTGTCTAAAACAACCAGGGAGACAAGTTTCTTATTTTTGT
Organism: Lepidochitona cinerea; assembly: GCA_963971465.1. Classification (NCBI taxonomy): domain Eukaryota; kingdom Metazoa; phylum Mollusca; class Polyplacophora; order Chitonida; family Tonicellidae; genus Lepidochitona; species Lepidochitona cinerea. The sequence goes on from OZ020559.1 coordinate 15,162,902, forward strand.
TATAAAGGAGCATATCATTTAGACGTGTATACTCTATTTTATACATCTAGACATTAAGGCGTCCCCTGTGTTAATATAGAAAGTACGAGTTAGATAAGAAAGTATGAACACCACTGGGGAACTTCGTAAAAAGGAAGAAGGGGAAGAGAATCTGCAGCAAACCTGTCACTAACTCTTCTATGGTTTACTGTTTGGTCCATTTACTACCTTGGCAAACCAAGTTAAAAGTTAACCAAAACTTCATCAGCGTCGAAATGTTCAGTATATTAAAAATATAAATAGATTGTATGGGTGCGTGCGAAAATATAAATTTGTCCCAAAAAATAGTTACTTCTCTTTTTTGTTTCAACCCATTTCATGATAACAGAGATTAGGGGAACAATGACACGTTTTCCAAGAGACAAATTAGCACCCACCTTCCTCTCCGCAAAAAAGACAAACAATATTGCATCATATGAAAAAAAAAAAAAATCTAGATCGTTTGATTTCTGACGTCGATTTGGTCTAAAATATTGAGACAGATGGCAGACTATTGACACCTTGTAAAATTTGATTTAAACACAAAGTAGCATAAAAATGAATGAGGCGGTTTTTGAATTTACAAAAAAGGTGTTCGTAGCTTTCAATTTTAATACCTACGCGAGCCTTTGAGTTAAACTTGATTAAAATGAAGGTACTCCTATACAAAATTACGTTTCTTAGAAAGCAATACATGTTATGTACACGTATGTTGTAGACCTGATGAGTCCTATATAACACAATTAGAAACTTTTCTCCATGGTTATTTTAGACAAGAAGATTTTCCATGCGCTCGTGTTTTAGTTTTCATAAATATAAATATTTTTGCGGACTTTTTTTCTGATCTATCCCATCTTCTTCGTGAAAATGCTCCGCGCGGTTAACATTTACATGCAGTTTTTATCACGCGAAATTAATTCAGGTAACACCTTGTTTTTATCAGTAATTCGCTTTTATCGCTTGACTAAACCGATGACGATGCATTGAACTCCAGACTTACAAACTGCACAAATATACTGTATATGAGGCCGCGTAAGAACAAACACCTAGTTGTTAATAAATATACTTCGTTCTGAAAAAAATATAACGATTTTACGTAAAACAAACCCAAAACATAGTGCCCGTTATGGTGCCGACCCCGGTAGAATAGTTTTTGTGCAAAACTCGATACACTATTACCGTTTGTGGAATCCAGTTGGTTCTTTAAAGTATATATGTAGACAGTTTTTAGAAGCTCCATAACCATGTGCTATAAAGATCCACAAACTTCTATCCTCAATACTTAAAATTTCGCAGGAGAAATGTTAATATTAATTTATTCATTACAAATTAGTTTTACTTTAATTTACATACGGAACAGTATATTTAGAATGTATTTGATTTAAATTAATTCTGACAAAAGTTTAGATTTTATGATTGATTATCCCAACCAAACCGCCCACTCATTGGTAACATCTCTGTTTAATTAGTCAACATCTTTAGATATATATTCGAATTCCGACTAGTGCCGTTTGACTTTTACCATTACATTATCTCGCACGTTCTAACGTCACATTATCTGTCACAATTGGCCTTAAATTCCGATCGTCGTCAGATTGTGAACGTTGTCGAAATCCTCAAAGGGGTTTACTTATAATTAAAAAAAAATAACCCTGTGGTTTAGATCTAAAATTTCCATCTTCGCCTTCTTTGTAGACATTATTGGGGCCTCGTTGGTCTGGCGGGTTAGAGTGATCTTCCCTGAGCCCGTCTTCCTCGTCACTAAACCTGGCAACGCCGCCATATAAGTGAAATAATCTTGAGTGTGGCGTAAAACAATCAATCAATCAATCATTGCAGACATTTTTATAACGTCCAAGTTCCAGTATCGTTTGATTCTTTGATTCCCCTCTGAAAAAAAAGGATTTCTGACTTTGCTGGCTTGTGTTTGATGGCTCAGTTTTGCAAACTTTAAAAAAGAATATGCTTGAGAGACATGTTTTTAAAAAACGAATTCCAACTGACTGAATATAACATTTCCTTGTTAAGCTAATTGTGCTCATATTAAACCAACCCCATAAAACCTGTTTTTGAATTCAAATATTTATTACAAAAGAAACTGTCAGCTTAGGATTTATAGTTGCAGGCTGAACTAACTTAATCTGGCGATGATCTTAACAACAGCTGCTATAAGGTACAAACAAATCTTTTCAGAACCTAGGACTGCATTGTTTAAAATCGAATCTGTACAATTTTAGAAACATTACCATGTCTTTGGCAGTTTATGTCCCTTTCGGTCGTTAGATTCTCCTATACACGCATAGCTTAAATGTCCATTAGAATACAATTTTTTAAAGTTTTCATACTCGATGAAGTCAGTGTTTTGAATTTCCCTGATGGTGACTTTGAGCTTACATGGATCTCTTTGAAAATACGTTCTTAGGTCACTTCTAGAGCGCGATTAAGAGCTAGTTAAGCGAGCCTTGAGCAACTTGTTACGTCTCAATGCAATTTTGGTCAACTGCTCTGACCATTTTTGGACAAATTTAAAGTCATTTTCCGATGTTCGTGTCAATATATTAATTTTCTGCTGACCCACTTTGGTTTTATAATCAGACATAAACTGCTACGAACCCATTAAAAAGACTTACGCTGCTAAAAACGGGGTTTGTCAAGAGACAATAACCGGCAGATGAGAGCTGATAACGGACAATATTCAAATAACCGGGACACATGGTGGCATTTTTTAGCATTTGTTGCACTTGTAAGATTGGACGGCTCTTTTTGATTTCTTGATAACAATCACGAATAATTAGCCAATTGTGTTTTTAAAAAATCAACCCTTTATTTGGCATGCAACTCATGCCACTTTAGACAATTGTGAAATACTTACCAAATCTTTTCCTCCACAATTAACCAAGTGGTCTTCGAAGTTTTCGGGATAACCTATTTGGTATCTCCACTGACTAGAGCGACCTAAAGGGTACAACATTCTAGCCTGACCTTCAACTTTGACCGCGCACATAAAGGTCGCGAACACAATAAGAACAAGTCCACGTGTAAAAGTTCTTCGTGGAAAAGATGGGATTTCAGCTGGTGCAATACCCCAAAAATCCATTTTGTTCATCTGAAATAAAAAATAAACAACCATGTTAACATTTGAATTACATTTAACTAAGAAAAGGAGAACAGCTTTGTGTCATAAAAAAAACTGATATATTCAGTTTTATTCTGGACCATTTGACACTTCATTTTAATGCCGTCTTAATAGTATCTTATTCTCCACCCAATGCAATTCAGATTACCCCTCCGAAGATGAGGCAAATCATTCTAGATAACACATATCAAGGAATGCTCTGATATATTACCATCTCTTGGAGGATCAGACCACACGCTATAAGCGCTTTAACATGAACAACTAACACGTCGAATAATTACACGTGTTATACCAAATAGATTTCATCTAAGCGACTATTGATAATTTAACTTTAATGATTCGATATAATCTTCGAGGCAATACAGATCAGTTGTTTGAAAATTGCTAAAGTCGTGGAGATATCATTACTCTTTCTCGCTTGACGCGTATGATCTGATCCTATACAAGATCATTTCTTTAGAAGATTGATTGATTGATTGTTGTTTAGTGTTTTACGCCGCGCTCAAGATTATTTCACTTATATGGCGGCGTTGCCAGTTTTATTGTGGGAGGAAACCGGGTTCTATGCCCGGAGGAAACCCACGACCTTCTGTTGGTAACTGGCAACCATCCCACATAGGTCGTTCGAGTGAAAACCCAGTCAGAAAATTTTCCGATTTTTGGACTGAGTGGGATTCGAACCCGCGACCCATTGGTGGAAAGCTGTTCGGATTGAGCGTCCAACGCTCTACCTACTGAGCCACGGAGGCCCGGCTTCTTTAGAAGAAGGATCTGCAGTAATCTGCCTCTTCTTGGACGAAATGATCTGAAGTGACCAAGGTGACAACTTGAGTTAGGCATCAAACATCAATCAATCAATCCAGCCAAATCTTTACAAATACTATATAGTGCAACTTCAGAGTGGTGTGATATATACTTGTGAAAATCAATATTCAATACAAAACAATCTTGGCGTATTTATCTTTCTATTAAGAAATGATAAATCAAATCGTCATTGTAAATTAAATTTTTTTTAAAGATTAGCATCAATTTTCCTTTTCAATATCTTCACAAATATATTGTTTTGCTTCTAAAATTTGCCAAAAAAAACCCCTTTTATTGAGAGAATTATACTGTTTTTCTAGACGTCTTATGACTTCTTCTACGTGTAATTTTATAGTTGTTTTGTGAAAGATTTATTTCATAATCATATAATCTATGACAACAATTTAACTTAAAGTTATGGGATAGGAAATGTGTTTGTCCTTAAAGTCAGTCAATGGGACGAATCTCTAAGAGAACTTTAGAGAAAAAATAAAACAAAAATGGAAAAAAATGATCCTAATGATATAGACACAATCGTGATGATCATTGATTCTATGTTTGATTATTGGTGTTTTACGCCGCACTGAGAATGACGTGACGACCAGGCACAAATCGTGATGAGCGATTGATTGATTGATATTTTACGCAGCAATGAGGATTACGTGATGATCAGGCACAAAGTATTAGGTCATTAATCGTAATGAGTGATTGATAATATCAATTATACGTGCATGTTGGACTTGAATAAAAACTCGTCACAGGTTACAGCAATTTGAATGTTCTCGATAACGTGATACACATACTTCAGAATTGCAAAAGAAAGACAAAAAACATGGCATGAATTTATGACGGGGTATAAAGGTCTAAACGATATACCACTTCATAACACAATTAGAAACTTGTCTCTATGGGTATTTAAGACAAGAGAATTTTTCTTGTGCTCGTGTGTTTTAGTGTGGAAACATATAGATTAACACAATTAGAAACTTATCTCCATGGTTATTTTAGACAAGACCACTTTCCGTGTGTTATAGTGATCATAAATATAAATTTGTTCGTTCGTAGATTAGAGGAGAATATTAGGCGGTAATGACTACATCAGAAAATTGTAACACATTAAAACAATCTTAATGTGTCAGATATATAGATACTTATCCATAATGATTATCAGAGAATTATCTAATTTTGCATCAAGTTATCTTCAAGGTCGTGTATAGCTAATACGAAGCGTGGGAACCGTTTGGGATTGAGTCAGCAGGTTAAAACAATGCAGTGTTGATTGGATATGTACGCCCAGTTAATCCGATGAATAAAACGTAGGGTAAGGTAAGAAAAATAGATAATCGCACTCAAAGGCGTGAAAAAAGGCAAGACGAAAACAAAAGTAGAATTAATACGAACACCTTTCGCTTTCTACAGAGGAGCATCGGTGGGTCATCGTTTAGAGCAATTGTCCCTCAGTCCGACACATTGGGTTTGATTGCAGATATTTTCTAAACGCTGACTTAACGGTTGATAATATTTGGTATTAACAATGATTATGAGTCGGTTACTTTGGTTGTCGCTACCTGGGGCTCGTTCTACTAAGCTGGCGTAAGTTGCGCCAGTCGCAAATGCGTGTTAAGTTATAGGAACGTGCGCATGGTCGCAAGTCTGGAGGCGCAAGTCTGTGTTGTAAACCTATGCGTAACTTTGCGCCACCTTAGTAGAACGAGCCCCTGAAACATAGGCCTAATTCTGTCACTATACCATTGATTGGAAATGTGGCACCGGTTCCTACGAACTAACGGGCTGTTGCTTTATCATGACAAATAGCCCCGTTTCCCTTCCCTAATTAAATTAACAACAATTTCAGTTTATTAAAAGCGCGCATTTGTGATTTACAATAAACCTGTTCAAGAAAGTGCGTTATAAAGGCAACTGAAATTATACTTAAGGCCAAGAACACACGTGCAATATGCGACACACACTAAGCGACAAAAAATTAATTTAAAAAAAATAAGAACTTGCACGTACCTGTGTATTATTCAATAATCTAAAAAAGAATAATCAACAATTCGGTTATCTTTAACGCATCCTTCATAATGTCAGTGAAAAAAATCCAGAAGAAACTTGCTAAACAGGAATCGATATTCCTTATTTATGCTTTTCCTATGTTATTGTTGATTGTTGTTGCCTATGCACCGATTGCAAATTTGGTAAGGATCCGAGTGTAGGTCCTGCGCAGTTTTTGTAACCATCAAACAAAACAGCTTGAAGGATAAGCAGAAATTTTGAACTGCCCACGACTATTAAAGAAAACATATAGACACAACAATCTTATATACTCGCATCAGTGAATCTAATTTTTTTCTTATCATTTTTTTGTTTTGCTTTTCGACCGTCACGCTGGTTGAGTTTTTATTGTAAGCTCATAATGAGTACCGCCGAGGAGTATGTCATTTGTTGCGTGGCGCAAGGTTAATCTAAAACTACAACTGCCATTGGCAACGAAATTTGTACTCAAAATTAATTAGGGTTTTAAGTGTAGATTTTAGAGAGATTTGAGTGCAAACAGATTTATGTTAATACAGGGAGGTGTCTGGAGCTCGTTTAAATTAATTACATTTCTCACGACTTAAAAATCCTACAGGACAAACATTCCCATCAAACTGTCAAATTTAGATCATTACTTAGATAATTGTTGCTAGATAAATCGAAATTATCTTACGTAATTCTATGCAATTTTTCTAATTGTTCAAATTAAGGCAATATTTGCTTGTTAAATTTCACAGGGTGCCGACACATAATTTTTAATAAGCGTTGTTTGGTTTGAGGTGAGTTACTTGAAGGCCTACCTCATAAAAGAAAAGTCGCTGCGTTCAAAATAGGATCAAGGCGTCTGAAATATCCTCGAGTGTAGACTATCTGTATTTTCTCAGTAGACCAGCCAATCCATGGTTAGATATTTTCTCAATCAGCCAATGGTTGTTGAGCAGCGTTTCTAATCTTGGAATCAGGTCTTGTACTATATGTTTTTAAAACTGTCCCAAACTAATAATGTTTGGAGCGATTTTTTTATTGATTTAGTGCTGTTATGTAAGCTATGACTTTAAAGTGGCACGAGCTGTAAACAAATTTTTTAAAAAATTCTGAATCAGTGTTTAAAGTACTTTGAAAAAACTAAAAGATGGACGTTGAATCAAACAATATTGGTAATATTGGTCAGTAGTCTACACTAATAGAAGACGTGAGCAAATAGCGGACTAAATTCAAATAGCCAGAATGTAGGAGTTGATTTTAGGTGGTTAAGCTTCCTATGGAACTATCCAAGCATGGTGTCAGAGGAAAACTGTTTTTTGTTGCCGCCTTTTTATAAAAGAACCCGAAACTAGCTAATTCTGTTTCAACTGTATTTTTCTTATATTTGGCAGACGAGAAGCATAAATATTATTCCATAACCCGAGGCGATATATTTCGGAGTCTGTTCAGCGTTTTGAAATGTTCAAAAGAAGGAGGAAATATATTTGAAATCATTTAGTCGAGAGCAAATTACCGCTTCTATGATGTTACTCTAAATTAATTAAGTATAACAACTGCCAGCGTCACCATAAATAAACCCAATGTCACTGTGCCCTCTTCAAACAAACAAACAAGTCCTCGGCCACACCAAATCTCTTGCGCTCATAAAATCCAACGTTTTTTTATTATGAAATATGTTTTCTTTATCATAATAGTATGTAAATAAAACCCTTCTAATCTTAATAGAAGCAGTCCTCAGCCCCACTCTGAAGCGTGTGTCATTTAAACTTGGCAAGTAGCATGGAACTTTTACGAATGGTGATAAGAAGACGAAGAAAGAAAAGAATTGGTCCACCAATTTCAAATAATTTCAAAGGTTGGAGGATAGAAAATCAGTACACAGTGTCTTAGTCGTTAAGGCACAGGCCTGGCATCGACACGTCGCTGGTTTTGATCGGACTAATTTCGTAAAAACAACCATCTGGGTGTGGCTTCCACGATCACTCTAAATGTGAAAGAGTTTGTTGGTAAAGAGCCAGCTTCCCTTGAGCCCGAAGCCGAAATCTAAAAAAACACTAGGTTATTTTGCTATTTTACTGTCTAAATCGAAACAAATACTGCCAGCCCCGAAGCTTTTTGACTGTCAGTAAATTAAAGAAAAACATTTTGGAGCCAGAAATCCGGAATACTATCAGATAATTAAGAGTTAATGTATGCAAATTGTGGAAATATATCAAAAGTATGTAAATGTACGCCCATGATTCCAAAGCAGGTTCAGTCTACGCACAGCAAAGATGACAAGTTTGTAGAATTATCTCTAGTGGCATGAGCTGCCAAAATTTACACTTTGTTCATATTTTTTTGATCGTCACGATAGTAAGAGGCTTTCATCGAAAAACTAAATTATTGACTTTGGAATGAGGAAAAACGATACAGTATGTGGCCTGTAGGAACCGAAAACGTGTTAGAAAAGTAAGCAAAATTTAAATAACCGGGACGACCATTCATTCATTCTAAGCCAAAGTTAGTTCAAAACAATGCTTTATCGTACATTTTCGAGACTAGAAGCACTAAAAAGCTTCTGAATTATATGTCTTGAGAAAAATAGCCAATAATTTCAACTTTCTGGTTTAACCCCAAAATATCAACATTTTGACAGCTCATGCCACTTTAAGTCTTCATTGGCCTGCACACTTAGACGATGTATAACTTAACGCGAAAGTCTGGTGGTAACAATAAACATCGTACTCTGAGATATATATGAAATCATTTATTCATTTCGCAGCCCCTTTTCAGCCACTGGCCCTTTACTAGAAACGGTCTGCTCTCACTGTCCGTGATTTCACTTATATGTCTAAAGCAACTCTATATCTATGTGTAAATATTCAATGCGCAAATAAAAATCACAGATGTTTCTGTCTCGTGATAGAAAAAATGGCGGAAAATTGTACATGGTCTAAAAACGGTGGATGCGTCGCGGGTTTGAAGAGCACTCAAACCAAATAAAAAAACATGAACATTTTCTTATTGGAGTTTCAACTCGTATGGGGAGGAGTTGCCAGGTACTCACGTGGTCAGGGGTTTTCTCCTGGCAACCCCACCCCCCCCCCCTCAGTTTTCTGTACCAATTATCCTGCCAACACTGCAAATAAATCTGCGGCGTAAAACATCAATCAATAAAAACCCGGTATAGGTTGAGCTTGCGAGAAAGTCACTCCAAGTAACACACATCCAGAATGGCGTCTCGAGTGCACCCAATAATCGTGCAAGGGCAGTGGAAGTTTCAAGTTTTGCAAGCCCAACAAATAGACTCAACCTAAGAGAAAAAATCATGTTTTGCAAGGAGTTCATAAAGGCATAGTCATATACTAAACTCAAGACACAAAATGCAAAAAGATACAAACTGGATTAATTGATTCAGATGCGCTAACGAGTTATGCTGTTATCTAGTTCATTAAATCCACCCATAGGTGGCGAATGAAGCGCGGTAGACGTTATCTCTATCACCTGTCAACTAAACGGAATTAATTAAGCAGACAAGTCCGAGTCGCATTCGTGACAAGGGTAAATCTTATATAAATCGCTATTTCTAATCGTCCGCTATGTGTTTTTTCCTGTAAATATATATATTTGACCCAATGCTATGAAGCTTTCATTGAATAATAAGAACCTCTCTCTACACAAACTAACATGCTTCAAATTCAAAATATGGATATCGAAAGGCAAGCACATATGAACAAAAAACTTTTGGTGACCTATTTTTCTGAACTTCATTTATTAAAGGACGAGCCACATGTTTTTGTTCGCTACTAGTCTGCTATATTTCTTTTGACATTTTCTCTGGTCGGAGTATGAGCAGAACCATGTAAGCCCATGGTTCCAGAAACCTATCAGATGAGATCTGGTACATCGAAGTTCGTTATATGTAGGCCTATTACACTTTCTCGTCTCTCTTCTCCCCCCTTGTGTTTTTTTATTTTGGGGGATGATTCGACACATGCGTTGTCCGTTGTTTCGGAAATGTATATACCTTGTTGAGTATGTGGTAGTACTCCTGCTGGCGAATCGACATTCTGAAAAGTTTTATTGAAAAGTCTAATCCAGACGTAAGTCCACTGCAAGGAGTAGGGGCCATGAAAACATACACCGTAATCGCTGCTGCAAAGTTACGCCGACCGCAAACTGGGACTCGTTTAAAGGAGGGGAAATCTCTAGAAATACGTAGAGATTATCGTCGATAATAACCTTCAAAGTACTTAAAACACGTCACGTCAATTACCTCCAGTGACCCTCAAGCTAATAAAAACAGACAGAAGTATGTCCTTCCAGGGGCTTATCTGCGTAGCCATTTTTCCGTTATAGGATGACGTGATGTTGGTATAGCTATTTTTAGATCAATAATGACGTATTTTTACCGCTCTCTAATGTATAAGGGTAGATTTAGGTCCAAAAAAAAACATGGCGACAAACTTGAAGTGGGAAGATTGTCTCCGAATATGTAGGTCAGTATGCAACCCCGCGCCATTACTTAGCCAGCCATTGGCCAAATTGCATCACATGACTACTCTATAACGCACTTAAAGTTTTATTCAGCAATAATTGGATAAAACTAATGAAAAAATGGTGGCGGCCTTGTGAATGGCCTATGGAGCTTATTCTCTATTGTAGCGCCACCTTCAAATTTCAATTATTCCCTTACGAGGGGATAAAACAAAAATTGGACTGTTGTTTTGGACTAAATGAGCTCTACTCTTTCCATCTAAACTAGTCTAAAGCTTAGATTTTCTTTCCCTTTAAGAAAGCAGTTGCATCGCAAACGAAGCCGAGTTTTCAATAAACATCATAGGAAAGGAATATGACGTCATATCAACTGAGATAGCTCTTTTTTGCAACGACGGGAACTGCTCCGTGTGCATTTATACCGCGTCTTGATTTGTAAACTTCGTCACTGTATGAGGTAAATTAATTGCGGTATAAAAATTCATATCAGATTTTTTTCTCCTGACTAGAATCTGATGTAAACTTTACAAAATAAAGTTTAATGACCCTACTCAGTGTGTTATCCCAGTTTTATCGGTTATATCATTTTCATGCGATGTGCAACTCGTTAGCTTTCCCATCAACTGTTCAACATTACAACCGTATAACAGGCAGATATAACCAGCGATATCAAGCTGACACATAATATTACTAATTTTAATGTACTTAAATCTTCAATTAACATTCTATTACTTGTTCAGCAAACTATATTAGTCATATTGCTTTTGATTTTGATTTTTAATCAGATTAAAATCAGGTCTTTAAATTCCCATTATCGAGACACGCTATTGTGCCCCACCTTTAATTTATCAACACTCAGTGTTAACGACTATGTTTTATCGGATAAGAAAATTCGAAAAGGCCTTCGGTCCAATTCTGTAGCAATCGCAGGGCGATCTCAATTCTGGGAGAGCCCGGAGAGCAGGGCGTGCGACGTAAATGGGACTTGCTCCCGTGGGATAGCATTAAAAATGAATATATAAATAAAGGTAGCCTTTTCCTGAACCATAAACAGCCCAGCAGACTTTACACCAAGCTAATTGTTTTTTAAAACACATTCGAGACTGCTTGGGATGAAATTTGGAACACGATCATCTTGGAGGCCGTGGTGGCTCATTTGGCAGAATGGTAGTCTCTCATTCCGATACAGGTCTTTCGGTGTATTCCACTTTCGCCAACTCATTTTGTTTGAAATATAAATATGCAGTTGGCGAAAGTGAAATTGGGGGAGAGGGAAGGTAGCATCACAATGGTAGCATTATCCGGATTAAATCAGATTAACACAGAAAGGTTCTTTGCAGAAGTTTTATTTAAATCGATTTTTGAATTCAATTGTTTCAACTTTGACATTAACTTCTTCTTCTTCTTTATTTCACTTAGACCAAGGTATATATAAGGTACATGATTAGGACTAAGGTTGGACTTCCGTGCAAGGAGTCCTTTACATTGCAATAACATAGCTATAAATATAAAATATCTTTACTGAACACAGTTTTGTCTTATTCGAAATGACTACTAATCAGAATAAGAAATTTGGATATCTTGATTAGGAAAGGCACAGAGTAGGGCAGCAAGTTTTCTTGGGCAAGGGTTAATAAGATAGTATGGAGGTAGGCACTGTCGCCTTGCATTGACAAAAAAATAAAACTTAAGTACATAATGGAGTTCGTCTCTCAATTCACCTGTATTACAAAGAGAGCAAGTTCGGTCAGACCTTAACAATAAATTCTAAAATATGACAAATGTTTAATGACATTAGAGCTCCCAAAGGTGAAGAAAATAAGCAGTACGATCTGCATATTCTGTAACAGAGATTGTCCCAACTTCAAGTGTTTGTTTAAGTTCATTCAGGTTTTGCTCTAGAGTCCTATATTTTCTTCTTTTCGGCGCGACAGTGGCTCCATTTTGCATCTGTGCAATTTTCACTTCCGTTACACTCTGTTTTCACTGGATTATTTTGATGAACTCATACAGGTTTGGGTAAGCTTTTCCTGCGACAGAATTCATTCGGTGGTGCCATCCTTCAACAGAATTGTTTGTTCTAGAGCCTTGCTTTTCATAATGGTTGCAAACATCAATGTACCATGACCCTTCAATCCAGTATTCTGTAATGCAGTCCATAAAACGAACACATCCACAAAAAAACCCACAATATATTATATGTTATTAATCGTGTGTTTTCGTATTGCCTTGATATTGGCCTGAGGGTGGCCGTATTGGCCCGAGGCCGCAGGCCGAGGGTCAATGCAACCTCCCGAAGGCCAATGCCAAGGCAATACGAAAACGCTCGATTCATAATATTTTTATTAATAGACTGTGGAAGTTATTTCCATGCAAGCCGTCAAGTTGAACAGGAGGTATGTTTTCAGGAAGCCGCTGGTCGCCCTCTGGACATTTTATCCATGCCATAAACAAATTGACGTCCGACCAAGTTATGCTCTCTGTGTTTTTGTTCTTGGATAAATAGAAAAGTTTCTTCCTCTTTCACTGTCCTAAAACGGCAATCAGATTTACTTACAGTAGTTTTGTCTTTCACCTCTAATATCCTGTCAATAAGACCTTGTACAACGGGCTATGGTATAGACATTTGATATCAACATCTACCGTCTGCTTCTGTCTAACTCGGGGACATCACATGCTAATTGCGTCTTTCAGCCGCACTCCGTGAACTCGGCCAATATGACTTGAACTCAGCCAATATGACTTGAACTCGGCCAATATGACTTGAACTCGGCCTATATGACTTGAACTCGGCTAATACAGCCCTACGGCTAATATGAACTTGAGTCGTCTGCTGATATTACCCGGCCGCGAAGGTCGTATTCGGGTAATAACTTGCACAGTCAATTAATAAACACGTATATAGCTAGTGGGCACTTTTCAGTTTCAAAATTCGATTTTGAGACAACTCTACTAGCGGTATTAACCTCACTTCATGGACCGAGGATTAAATAAATGTTGACATAACTGTACTCATGTTGCGTCTACCCAGCGGGTGAACTCTCCCATCAACACAGGGTGCCATAGGCTAAAACTTTTACTGAGTTGGCGAAAGAGGAATTCCAGAGGTCAAAAAGTTGGCGAAAGTGGAATAAACCGGTCTTTCATCATTGCCGCTGGTATACGCTTGAAACAAATGAATAGACCATAAGTAAGCCCACAACAGATACATGTCGACACAGGCCTTCCAGCAATGCCACACGGGTTCTTATCTCTCTCAGACAGAATTAAAAAAAAACATTGGAAAGCTTCTTTTCCTCCCCACACAGGAGTGAAATTATCTGGGTAAAACAGCAATCAATCAGGGTGGTGGTATATACTCACCTGATTGATTCGAGGATAAAGATTATAAATATGATGAAAATGAGAAATGATGAACTTGTTTATAGGATTTCTATAGCGATGTGACGGCCAGTAAATGTCACAAAAGTAATTCAAGTCGACGATTATAAGAATTATACATTTTGTTCGGATCATGCATGGTTTTAAAAATACTATTATATACTATTTATTTTCACAATTTTTTGGCCACAACCCCCAAAAACAAAGGAGGTAAAAAGGGTGAGCGAGAACACTGCAAAGACGGAACATGTTTCCATGACTGCCCCTCATCTGTGTGTATGTTGTGCAATGACCTCTAGCGAATATATATGTCACACATGTGAATCCTTAAAGTGAGCCTGTTACTGTTGTGACGGTCAGAAATCATGAAAAAAGTGTGAATTTCGGCATCCCATGCCACTTTAATGGATGCTGTGAGAAATATGGTTGGACATCCTCCATAAAGTTTAATACAGAAAGCTTTTTCTCACGCCGAAAAAGATTTAATTTTCCAATATTACCTTTGATGGTGGCCAAAAAATCTACGTCTAGTGCAGAAAAATAGCCGACTAATCACACCAAATTCGCTATAACAAAACAGGCCTACTACTGTTAAGCAAGCATGCTAAGGCCCGCTCACACGGTGCGATTTGTCGTACCGACTTGTCGTATGCGATAAAAATGGATGTATTTGATTAGTTGACAAATCGTATCAACCAATTAAAAGCATTCATTTTAATCGCATGCTACAAGTCTGTACGATAAATCGCACCGTGTGAACGGGCCTTTACTTTGGTTGACAAAGATGGTAGGGTTAAAATATGGTAAATCTGGATGGTAAAACAAGGAAATCATTAACCTGGTTACTAGCTTTCATCAAAGAAATTTGTGAATTACTAAATAATCGAACTTAAAAGAACCGGAAAAAATCCAGACTCGAGTGGGAATTAAATTCATAAGTCAGGGTATCGTCTACTCATCAACTGAGTGAGGTTTTATTCCAAAACAGCATTGATTTGTACCAATCTACAAAGAGAGTAGAATGGCAAGAGTGGTGACTTCGTCCAATCAGCGTTGCCGCCATGTTCTTCTGGTCCCATAGCGAAAGGGTGTTCCGACTGTACACGATTCGATTAGGGCGCCCCCTATAGGAAGGAGGTTCCTAATCGAATCGTGTCAGTTACAATTCAACATGGCGCGAACGAAGTGACCACGATTGTCAATCCACTCTCTTTGATTCAAATATGATAGAATTGTGATTCTCCTGGCTTCTGTCACAAATAAAATAATTTTTGTTTTGAGTAATTCAGTAAATCGTCTCTGACCTATAGTCATGGCACATTCATTGCAGATATCATCAGCTTATAGCAGTCGCACAATCCAATAAAACTTAGTAAAAAGGTACCAAGTAATATTGCTTGAAAATACGCATATGTTATTTTATTTTGTATAATTATTTAACGATGGAATAATGTAAAAGAGTCTGAATTGTTTTAATGAAACGAATTTATAAAAAATCGCCCACATCGGGATGTAAAACAAATTGCTAAAATGCGCATCTGATACCAATTTATACGAATAATAAACGAACAGTTCGGCCATGATTTTCCCAAAACGGAAAACTCAGCTTTTCCATGTTCGATATCACAAACAGTCCAGATTTACGCTAGCTGCGTTCCAATCTACTATTTTTTCGAAATGCAGAATTTATTACCTGCTGTAGCTTGCTGAGTGACCGGGCATAGAAAAATAAAAAAGGGAAAGACAACCAGCTAGTTACACGAATTCGTATAGAGTAATTTCCCTTTAATTTTAATGCCAAAAGGGGACACTTTTCGTAAAAAAACTTCAACCCACATCAAGGGCCTCGGTGGTGCAGTGGGTTAGAGTGATCGTCCCGCAGTCCCACACAGAACTTCCATCGATGTGACGGGGTTCGAATCACACTCAGACCAGATAACATTTAATAAAAGTGTATTTTCCACTGGGTCGCCGTGTGTGAGTGAGTGAGTGATTGGGGTTTTACGTCCTGCTCAACAGTATTTCGGTTATATGAAGACGTTGTCTCCTTGTGACAGGGCGGATTTCCACCGCTCTTTTAGGTGCTGTCTCACCGAGACGACTTGCCGAAGACAACCAGCAAGCCCCCTCACCCAGTCACAGTATACTGACACCGGGCCAACCAGTCGCTGCTCTAACTCCTATTGCTGAGCGCCAAACGAAGCAGTAACAGCTACCACTGTTAAAGTCTTTGGTCTGACTCGACCCGGGCTTGAACCCGGATCTCCCAGGCCTGAAGCGGACGCTCTACCGACTGAGCTATCGGCCGTGTGTGAGAGAGTTGCCAGGTACTCACCGAAGATCGGGGGTTTCCTCCTGGCAATGAGTCCGGTTTCCTCTCCCATTAAACCTATCTACGCCGCCATATAACTGTGATGATATTGAATGCTACGTAAAACGTCACTCAATCAATCAATCAATAAATCATTCAATCGATCAATCAGCCTACTACAATTAATACAGCTTTTATATTGAATAACTTGTCATTTATGCCATGTAACACACTGCCTTTTGCTATACCGGTACACAGATAGAGTTCTCATATTATATCGCTACTTAAGAACATATATCATAGATAGTCTATCTTGTTTTCCATTTTTAAGAATGGAATTTAACTTAACCAATTTAATATTCATTAAAATTAGATACATGATGCATGATGTATTGAGATAGACAGCTACCGAAAACATTGTGAAATAAAAAAAATAACACGCTTTTCTAGATTATGGTATACACGTTATTATTTCCCTTTAACTTTCAAATGCACTGCCCAACAATACAACCGTATAACAAGTAGATATTACAAATGGTGTTAATATAAAATTGTTTATTTTTTTACACTTGTATAGTCAACTAACATGCTGTCACTAAACTGTGAGATTCCGGACCCTCCGGACCTTCCGTGATCTTTTTTTAATCACGGGAGAATGTACGAGCTTTCGGTCGTTTTGGCGTTTTCTGGCGCCGCGTTTTGGCGACCTAACAGAACACGTGGCACGAGAAATCGCCAAAACGGCGAATTCTCAAGAGATACTGCCGTTTTGGCGTTTTCTCGCTCTGCGTTTTGGCGACTTAAGAAACGCGCGGCACGAGAAAACGAGAAATCGCCAAAACGGCCAGTAAATGTCACTTATGTAATTCAAGTCGACGATTAGAAAAATAATACATTTTGTTCGGATTATGGATGGTTTTAAAAATACTATTATAGGGTGAGCGAGAACACTGCAAAGACGGGACATGTTTCCATGACTGCCCCTCATCTGTGCATATGTTGTGGAATGACCTCTAGCGAATATATATTTCACACATGTGAAGCCTTAGATAAATATGGTTGGACATCCTCCAGAAAGTTACAGAAAGCTTTTTCTCACGCCGAGAAAGATTTAATTTTCCAATATTACCTTTGATGGTGCCAAAAAGCTACAGTACGTCTAGTACAGACAAATAGCAGGACAAACACACGAAATTCGCGACACAATATAACAGGCCTACTGCTGTTAAAGTGGCACGAGCTGCCAAAATTCACACTTTTTTCATAATTTCTGATCGTCACGACAGTAAGACGCTTTGAAGTCCATCGGACAACTAAATGATTGGCGCTGGAATGAGGGAAATCCATAAAGTCTACGGCTTATGCGAACCGAAATAGTGTCCGAAAAGTAAACAAAATTTAAATAACCGGGACGACCATTCATTCATTCTAAGCAAGTGTTAGTTCAAAACAATATTTCATAGTTCATTCACGAGACTAAAAACACTAAAAACTTTCTGAATCATACGTCTTGAGAAAAATAGTCAATAATTTCAACATTCTGTTTTAGCGTCAAAATATCCACATTTTGGCAGCTTATGCTACTTTAAGCAAGCATGTTACTTTGGTGGACAACGATGGTATGGCTATAGTGTTGAAAATCTTGTTAGTAATGGTAAAAGAAATCATAAAACTCGTTAGTAGCCATTATCATCAAGGAAATTGATGCATTAGTGAAAACTCGAACTTAAAAGAACCCGAAAAAATCCAGACTCATAACTCAGGTTATCGTCTACTCCACAACTAAGTGAGTTTTTATTCCAAAACAGCATTTATTTGTGCCATTCAAATATGATATAGTTGTGATTCGCAAAATCCAATAAAAATTAGTCAAACGTCAAAAGTAATATTGCTTGAAAATACGCATATGTTATTTTATTTTGTATAATTATTTAACGATGGAATAATATAAAAGAGTCTGAATTGTTTTAATGAAACGAATTTATAACAAAATCGCCCACTTCGGGATGTAAAACAAATTGCTAAAATGCTCATCTGGTACCAATTTAGGCCAAAATGTTCTCAAAAAGGGAAAACTCAACTTTCCCAGGTCCGATATCACAACCAGTCCAGATTTACGTTAGCTGCGTCCCAATCCACTATTTTTTTCGAAATGCAGAATTTATTTCCTTTTGTAGCTTGCTCAGTGACGCGGCATAGCACTCTGAAACTTCGGGGATTTACGTGCGCGAAGTGTCAAAGGCGACCGGTAGCGAGCGAAGATAGCCGAAGGGAGTTTCAACTGCCGGCATAGACGAATAAAAAGGGAAAGACAACCAGCTATTTACATGAAATTGTATAGAGTAATTTCCCTTTAATTTTAATGCCTAAAGCAGACACTTTTCGTAAAAAAAACTTCAACCCACTTCAAAGTCCTCGGTGGTGCAGTGGGTTAGAGTGATCCTCCCGCAGTCCCAGAACTTCCATCGATGTGACGCGGTTCGAATCACACTCAGGCCAAATAAAAATTAAAAAAAATGTGATTGGATTTTTCACTCAGTCACAGTGTTTTGAATAATTACTCATCGAAGGTCGGGGTTTTCCCCCGGGCAATGATCCGGTTTCCTCTCCCACTAAACCTATCTACGTCGCCATATAACTGTGATGATATTGAATGTTACGTAAAACGTCAATCAATTAATCAATAAATCAATCAACCTACTTCAATTAATACAATATCCAACCAAAGTTTGACTTTAGCCTTTATATTGAATAACTTGTCATTTATGCCTTTTGCTATACCGATACACAGATAGAGTTCTCATATCATATCGCTACTTAAGAACATATATCATAGATAGTCTATCTTGTTTTCCTTTTTTAAGAATGGAATTTAACTTAACCGATTTAATATTCATTACAAATAGATACATGGTGCATGTATTGAGGTAGACAGATACCGAAAACATTGTGAAATAGAAATAATAGTGCGCTTTTCTAGATTATGGTATACACGTTATTATTTCCCTTTAACTTTCAAATGCACTGCCCAACAATACAACCGTATAACAAGTAGATATTACAAATGGTGTTAATATAAAATTGTTTATTTTTGTACACTTGTATAGTCAACTAACATGCGATCACTAAACTGTGAGATTTCCGACCTTCTGCACGGAAACCCAGGATATTCAAATACAGTAAACTGTAAAATAATAGATTCCACTATGAACTTTATCCAGCAAATCGCCAGGTTTGACGCAACTCCTATTTAGTCAATCAACTTAAAGTGGCATGAGCTGCCAAAATTCACACTTTTTCGTAATTTTTGATCGTCACGACAGTAAGAGGCTTTGAAGGCCATCGGAAAACTAAATGATTGGCGTTGGAATGAGGGAAATCCATACAGTATGTTGCCTGTACGAACCAAAAACGTGTTCGAAAAGTAAACAAAATTTAAATAACCGGGACGACCATTCATTCATTCTAAGCCTAAGTTAGTTCAAAACAATACTTTATCGCACATTTTCGAGACTAGAAGCACTTCAATACTTCTGAATCTTACGTCTTGAGAAAAATAGCCAATGATTTCAACATTTTGTTTTAACGTCAAAATATCAACATTTTGGCAGCCCATGCCACTTTAAAAACACCTTGACTTTCTTCTTCAGGATGACGAATGGCATGCGTGCTTTCTCCACATGCTGTTCTCAACATATTTTATTTATTTGTTTACTTTGTTCACTGGTCTTTGTACAGAAAGTTAAATTATTTTTGTTTTCTTTTACCCAAATCGTTACAATTTTATTGTATCCATACTACACCGTCTTGATTAAATGCTGTATTCTAGGGAGAGGGGTATTCTAAGTTGCTAAGAACTTGTCCCCAATCCCAGTATTATTATGATTAATAAAATAAGTTCAAAACAAAGAGTCAACAATTGTTTTCATACATTCTGATTGACAGGACGAATGAACTATATAGGTGGAATGGGCCTGTCTCATTAGCTGGTCTGGATCTGACTGTGCAAAAAAGTGCCGCCATTGATAGTTGAAGCGCGCGTGCATTACCGACCTGGATCGATATTGCACCATCTCCTAGTAATGGCGGCGTTCGTTGGAAATCAAATACCACGTGATCCCCATTTAAAGCATATAGTTCATTGGTCAGGACAATCACACGTTTTGAAGTTCATAGACAAACTAAATGATTCCAATTGGAATGATGAAAATTCATACAGTCTGTACTCTATGCGAACCGAAACAGTGTCCAAAAAGTAAACAGAATTTAAATAACCGGGACGAACAGTCATTCATTCTAGGCCCAAGTTACTTTATAACACTGTTTTAACGTACATGTACATCTTTGAAACTTGTACCATTAAACAAAAACCCTAAGTTGTACTTTTTGCACTAAATTATATCAGCTCTTTTCTTTTTTAAAATAGTTTATCTTGTTTAGATTTATCTTGTATAAAAACCCAATCACAGACACTGCTATTTTAGTCTGGTACGTCAGTCCCAAAATAAGTTAACCGATGGATTAAAAATTCAGTCAGCAAATCTTCCAAACTCTTGGTGGGATGGTTGCCAGTTACCAACGGAAGGTCGTGGGTTTCCTCCGGGCATAGAGCCCGGTTTCCTCCCACAATAAAACTGGCAACGCCGCCTTATAAGTGAAATAATCTTGAGCGCGGCGTAAAACACCAAACAATCAATCAATCAATCCAAACTCTTGACTGGGAAAGATTGTAACCAGTGGTCAAGAGGTATTTATGAATTGAATATACCAAGCCTGACGTATATTGTTACCAAAAACATTATAAAGTATAAAATAATGTGTTATTTAATTTATGGAATTTACATTGTGATTTCACAACTGAACCAAAAAAACACAAAAACAAACAAACAAAAATCATATAATGCAAAATAAACTTTTATTTGACTAGAAAACGTAATACTTCCGATCGTTTATAATTGTAACCATTAATACTATTAATTCAACTTAGGATTTCTTTCTTGTTGATGTTGTATGGGCTAACTGGGCAGGTAAGACTATATTCAGGATAAACTTTATTAGTATCACGGAATATTGATAGGCTGACTGACTGAACACAATTTTAGATGTGTAATGAGAACGGGATGGAGAGCAGGATATAGATCTGAAAGTCGGTTGTGCTTCGGTCTGTGACCCCTGTCATATGTTTTTGTTTTCAACCCTGTACTGTGTAAAATTTCCGTTCAAAAGGTTTCCAAATGGCTGCTGAAAGCACCCACCAGCTCAACAAGATAGGTGTGGTGAGTCAAAACCATAACATTACCGCAAATGGAACAAGAAACTGTGTACTATCCAATAAACTACATACGTGAAATGGAGGTCACGTGATATTTGATTTCCATCGAGCGCCGCCATTACAGGGAGATGGTGCCATTTCGATCGAGATCGGTTATCTACGCACTCATCACTCAGCAATGGCGGCGTTTTTTTTACACAGTCAGATTCAAACGAACCGATGAGAGGTGTCTGTTCCACGGTTAGCCAAGGGAGCTAATCAACAAGGACGCCATCTACAGCCTATATATAAACGTTGGCCATTGGTGAATCTCTCACACATTGAAGACACGGTGAAAGTCTAATGCAAAGCTTCAATCATTACTATTGGGTCATTCATCCAACCAATGAGATTAACGATATAACCATTTGATAGCCGAACAATTGTTGCTGACAATTAAGCCTCATAAGCTTTGTTCTGGATTAAAGTACAGTTTAACAACCACAACAGCAATGTGAAATAGGGCAAAAATTCATCGCACAGTTTCTAATACACCACTGGTGCATGCCGTAAACATGTTTCCATAAGCCCCTCGCTCGACAAGATGGTCGGTGCTCCACATCCGGCGAGGCATCATCACCAAATACTTCCGGTTCTCTTTCGGATTCTGTTTCGTCTTCATCACTGTCGTCATCATCATCACCATTTGACCAGGAAATCCTCGGACGAGGTCGCCATCTTTGAGTAGTTTGAATTGTCGTTGTTGTTCTAGGCGTTGTTGTTGTTGCAACTGTCCTAGGACGTCCAATAAGCGGTCGCCTGTTTGGTGGTCCAATTGCACTGCCAGCTTCAGAGACCTCCCGTGCTTCTCCTTCATGTATAGCAATATCAGAACAAGCTATAAACGTTTCCTGGGGCCCAAGACCCAGTCCTCCTCGTCCATTTTCCATTCCCCAATTGTTGCCTGGAGTAAAGAAGAAAAACAACTGTTGAAACTTTTGAAGATAAGAAAGTATTAGATCAGTAACACTGGCACGTATGTTGTTCTCGGCTTTGATTCTTAAGCTTTGGGAGCACAGGTGTACTTTCGGGAAAAAAATATATATCAAAAGAAATTTGATCACTTCACCTCTAGATAGTGAAAATGATAGCTCCAGGAGCCGCTTATTGCCATATGTGTTTGCCTGAGCTTCCAACAAAATCGATATTGGGTGCCACCGAAATGCATTTCATTTCATTTCATTTCATTTATTCACCATAAAGTCGTTTTATTTAATGGTTACATAAGTTCAACTGCGTTTGGCGGGAATAAAGTCTAAAAGACTTGTTCTATCCCTAAAAAAAATAATAATAATAATTAACCATTCAAAATAAGCGTAGCAGGTAAGGTTATAATAATATCTTAAGTTATAGCGGAAATTTGCAACAACAAAAAAACTATTAATATAATAAATATGGCTATGGTACAAATATGTTTTATGTAAGTAATGTAGGTGAAAAAATTGTATATAAGATGGTCCAATAAGTAAATGAAGGGTGGGCAATTAAAGATTTATTAGGTAGTTCCTTAGAAGTGATTTAAAGAGTGACAAAGAATTTATAGCTTTCATCTCTGCGGGAAGCCTGTTCCATTCACGTGGCCCAGATATGTGTATAGAAAAAAACGAGAGATTTGAATAATAATTTGGTCTGTATAGATTTAGATTCAATGTTCGTGTGTGGTGGGAATGGATAACGGACTGTTTTGTAAAAAGTGACTGAATAGAAGCGGGAAGTAAATGAGGATGGTGTAATATTTATGAGTAATGAGTAAGGTTGAAAAAGTACTTAGTTTCGGGAGAGGAACGATTTTTAAGGATATGAAAAGATATTTAGTGTGAGCAAGTCTGTTAGAAAAAGTAATAACTCTGACAGCTTTTTTCTGTAGGATATAGAGAGGTTGTAAATGAGTTTGGAATGTATTACCCCAAAGGGCGTTGGCATAAAGAAGGTATGGTGAGATGAGGGAATTGTATAGGATGAAAAGAGTTTTTCTGTTTACATGCTTTTGGATATGCTTTAAAAGTCCTATGTTTTGCGAAAGTTTGGAGCGGATGTAAGCTATGTGTGAGGCCCAAGACAAATTTGCAACAACAAAAAAACTATTGAACTACTATGGGGATTGAATCCCCATAGGGTATGTTTCTTTCCCTAATCAACGCCAACAATGATTGGAATTATTTTTAAGGGCGCATTAAAGATCAATAAACTGTTTATCCAGGTATATTAGTAAACTACGAATACAATCTCAGTTTCCGGTTTAAGGATCTCCATAAAAACACACTTCTATATTAGTGATGCGCATAAATAGTAAAATGGCTTTATTTACGTCCCCACCCCGCCATCACTAAACCTTGCACCGCCGCTATGTAGCTGGAACAATTATGAGTACGGCGTAAAACACTAATTATCCTACTACCCAAGTGTACCTCTTATGTCCACTTTTTGAATGATTTTAAAGTATGTTTCATTTTATAGAGCTGGGTATTTTGCAAAATCATGAAAACGAATTTCAGGACTAAAAAGTCAAAATATAAATGGGTATTTTGTTTTCCGTACCCGATCTCCAAAACCATCGGAAGACACATTGGCTACACGTCATATCCGGTGGAAGCCTCACGGCGATTTTGTAAGTTTTGGGTGACACGTCATCATGCAGTTGCCATCTTGTTCCGGAACCGTCTGCCAATTCTAGTACACGGAAGCAGTCTTCTGGCGCAGGCGTCGTCGGACTGTTATGAGGACAAACACTGAATTCGAAATAACCCCTGAAAATAAAATGACATGTATTCAATATAAATATCCAAGGGTAAAGATAGATCTAAATAAGTGATTTGCTAACTACTTGCAAACGTCGCAATTGTAGCCCTAAGCGTTAGACCGGACACACTATTCCGTGTGTTTTTAAATTTAAATTTTCCGCATTTTCGCAACATATTTTGGAAAGAAAACCTGACATTGTGACGTATTTCTGAACGAACCAAGTACTGGAAAATATCTTGCATGAAACTGGAGCTCGCCTGAATGTGGCTGAAGTGATCTAACGTTAATACCTTCTTGTCCGTTTTTTTGTTTAAATCAACTACTCCCATACTATAAACCGACAGAGGCCTTCCATCGATGCGGTGCTGTTTTGAATCCCACTTAGAACAAATCAAAAATCAAAACAGTTTTGATTGTCTTTGTCACTCGATCGCCGTACGAGGAAGACTTGCCAGGTACTCGCCGACGGTCGCGAGTTTACTCCAGGCAAAGAGCGTGGTTTCCTTCCTTAAACGTGGCAACTCTAAAATCAGTTGCACTTTGCATGAGTTTAGATACACAAAGTATATTAGTTAAGTTGGCTGCTATTAGGTGTGTTTATGTTGTCAGTTTAATCGCTTATCTATTATCTAATCGAAATGTAACTCGTCGTATAACCGGTAGGAAGCACTCACTTGTGATTTGCTGTTACTTCTACTTCTGTCTCGATTATCTCCCCTTGTGAATACTCTCTAACGATAACACCATGCCCATATTTACCTCCCCCTTCATTGGCACGTGGCTGAGGATCAAGATAATTATCACCACATATTCCACAATGACCTTTGTTTTTTCCCCAGTGTGTCTGAAAAATACAAACGTAATGTGCTCTGTCAAAATCTGGTTGGATGTTATTTGCAAGAATATTGTTTATTATTCGTCTTACCAAGAGAAACTATCTTTTTAAAATGATCACATATATAGCTATATAAACTTGTCCCATCTTATATTATTTGCCGCTTGAAAAGAAAAAAAGCACTCTGCTAAGAAATGTCCTAAATCGAAAGTTATGACGATCGCTTTGTGAAACTGGGCCCAGGTGATTAAAGCATTTCATGAAATTTTAAATAGAAAGAGGGACTATTGTATTTTGATCTAAGTAATAGCCTACCCATTACTCATTATTGCGATCCAACCACGCATGTTTAGTTATCCAAAAATATGTAATAAGAGTAGCAGAAAAAAACAATAATTGACCTTCTTAAAAATTGCATTTTCGATTGAAACGAACATTCGACGAATTTTAATTTAAGATAATTTAATCATCAGGGTCTGGAACCTGTTTCACGAAAGGACTTAAGCTTATGTGTGTACACTAAAACACACGGGCACAGGGAAAATCCTCTGGACTAAAATAATTATGGGGGAAAAGGGGGGGAGGGGGGAGTACGGTATGTCATTTAGATCTTTATACCCAATCACAGGTTGTTGTAATCAACCGAAACCCATGATATTTCATTAGGTAGAAGAGAGACATATAATATAGGTTGCCATGACTTTTACCTAAAAATTATGCTACAGTACGTCACTTTGTGAAACAAGGTCTTTATACAATTTGCATTAGCGTAGAAATACACAATTTTCTTTAATGCAATTCATTGCGTGGTGATTATAAAGAAATTAGCTGCCAGCATGTTGATAATTTACTTAAAGAAAAACAAAAAAAATAACGCCTCTTCCCCTCAGCTTGTCAGGGACACCGGTCTGGAGAATGTACCTTACAGTTGTGTTAAGGATTCAGTTTACACAAAAATGTAAGAAAATTCGTCCCGGTTATTCTAATTCTGTTTAATTTTGAAAATGTGTTTTCGCCTGTAAAAACTACAAATAGTATACATTTTCAACATTTCAATGTCAATCATTCAGAATTTGGGCGAACTAAAACCATGTCATTGTCCCGAGAATCAGAACTTATAAAAAATAAAAAATGACAGTTCATGCCCGTAGTTTTGTAGTGTTTTTTTCTTTGCAACTTACCGAAAATCCTCCGCAGTTTAACTCATGGTCATTGTAGTTGGGTGGGGCTGAAAATCCGTATCTCCACATTGTAGACCGAGAAGGAGGTCCACGAAGTCGACCGTGTCCGGAAACAACCGAAGTTAGGCATACTACAACACCAACAGTATAGATAATGGCTTCAGTTGTAATCCCCATGTTGAAGGCGTCAGGCAAAGGCAACAATTCCTGGCTCTGCTGACTAAAAGGTTCCCTCCAATGGTACTGTTACTTGTGATTGTGAGCCAACAATCCAGTCTGATTCAACGATCAAAGCTGTCTCATCAACTGTGTTTTCAGGACTTTAGCTCTAGTATTAAATCGAAGAACACAAGTGTCGAGAGCATGTCACATGCCCCTTTTTAATACAACCCAAGTGTTTATACTGTAAACTGTTTATACGTTTAATCACTGTAGTTTCCGTGCTAGTAACCCCAAATCCGTACACTTAAACGATGACCGGTTTCCTGTTTAGACCGTTTCTCAAAACAGAGGGTAAAAGTTTATTTGGGTGTAAATTTGATCAGATCCTCTTTGGGAAACACTCTTGTCCCGGAAGTTACGACCAGGGTGAAACACGAGACTTTGGCGTCAGCCTGGGTCGATCAACAACTTTATAATGTCTTTTGGTGTTTATGAGTTTTCCTAAAATTAACAACGAAGTTAATAAGTTTGATAAATAAATCGATATTTCAATGAATAGAAGTCATAGTGGATGAGCAACTAAAATGAATTATGAATGAATAAATTAATGATCAAATGAATCAAGAAATAGAATAAATGAATATGAAAATGAATAAATCGATAGAAGTATGAACTAATTAACCTAGACCAGGGTACTTTCGAGAATCTTTTAACAGATAAAAATGTCCCAAAATAATTCTGAAAAAAACATGTTAATAAAAGCATTGTCTCAAATAATAGTTTCTCCCAGTATAACGTTTCACAGTTCAAAACAAAATAAATAAATATGAGAAAAATACATTACAAGACCAGAGAAAATACTTGCAAAAAAGAAAACACCATGAATAACGCACAACACAGTTTAAGCTGGTTATCAACTTAGGCTAAAACGTTAAACAGTAATCGGCCCTATGTGCGGTTGTTGTTGTACTACTTAAATACAACCTCGATTGTCCTTTCAAAAATTAATAAAATGAATACAAGCCTAGTTGAAAAAAAATCATATATCCTTTATCTTCCAAGCTCCACCTTAAACAAAGGCTGACTGATTTCATTTTTCATTTAAATACTGCAGCTGCATGTTAAGTAGATTTAATAATACAAAGCGGTTATTGTTTGAATTTTGTTTAACATGTTCCGTTATTTTCTTTTGAATGGTGGAAGGTAAAGCTATAAAGTGGTTTCCGATACAATGTCCGACAAAACGATTCTTTAAAAACCACAAAGCCACATACAACTGCGTTATAAATTTTCTCTTATGGGAAAATCCTAGTTGACTTTAAAACTCGTGTTAAATTTAATTGGGTCATTTTGCATTGTTTTGTTCTTGTTTTATTTCACTCAATTTAATAAAAACTTAACAGAACAGTGGTAGTGGGCGTATCGTTCACATGTTTTTAGACTATCAAACTCAATACGTAAATTGTATAATACGTTTTAAAAGAGGTTGTTAAAGTGGCATGGGCTCCGAAAATTCACACTTTTTTTATAATTTATAATCGCCACGACAGTAAGAGGCTTTGAAGGCCATCGAAAAACTAATGATTGGCGTTGGAATGAGGACAATCCATACAGTATGTGTCCTATACGAACCGGTATGTGTTCGATAAGTAAACAAAATTTAAATAACTTGGACGACCATTCATTCAATCTAAGCCAAAGTTAGTTATCGTACATTCTCGAGACTAGAAGCACTAAAAAAACTTCCGAATTATACGTCTTGAGATAAATAACCGATAATTTCAACATTCTGTTTTGACGTCAAAATATCAACATTTTGGCAGACCGTGTCACTTTAAGGGAAAAAAAAAACCTCTGTCACATTTTGGGAAATATTCCAACGGACACACATGCAACCTCTATGATACTAATTGCCAACTTTGGCGGAGAACACGAAAGTTATAACAGG
The DNA here is from genome assembly GCA_963971465.1 of Lepidochitona cinerea. NCBI lineage: Eukaryota > Metazoa > Mollusca > Polyplacophora > Chitonida > Tonicellidae > Lepidochitona > Lepidochitona cinerea. The sequence continues at coordinate 15,191,232 of OZ020559.1, forward strand.
CTTTTAAAAGCTTTTAGAATAGGTTTTTGGGTAAAATCTTAAATTTGAATCAGCTCAAATAGTTTAATGAAACTCCTTTGGAGCTCCTCTTATCTCCATGTTTCCTGATGTTTTCATGTATGAACCAAACTAGCAGCAACATGACTATGGCAAAAGCGTCCTCCTTAAAGGGACATGAACTGCCAAAATGTTGATATTTTGACGTAACAACATAATGTTGAAATTATTGGCTATTTTTCTCAAGACGTCTAATTCAGAAGCTTTTTAGTGCTTCTAGTCTCGAAAATGTACGATAAAGTATTGTTTTGAACTAACTTTGGCTTAGAATGAATGAATGATCGTCCCGGTTATTTAAATTTTGTTGACTTTTCAAACAAGTTTTCGGTTCGCACAGGTCACATGCTGTATGGAATTTCCTCATTCCAACGCCAATCAGTTAGTTTTTCGATGGCCTTCAAAGCCTCTTACTGTCGTGACGATCAGAAATTATGAAAAGTTTGAATTTTGGCAGCTCATGCCACTTTAATAAACCTTGCAGCATCGACATCTTGGTGACATCATTATGAGTGAGTAAATAAACAAGCTGTCAACTATTTTTCCGACTCTTTTAATAGACCGCAAATTTGGAAATTGAAAAAAGATCTATCTGTTTTTAAGTGAAATTGTTTTTCTTTAATTCATCTTTTTGTGACATAGGGTACACATTTCGGATTGACAGCAATAGCAGGAGTGGCTTGACAGAGGTTTTGTGTTTCTCCATGTCAAATGTCAGAAGAATTGTTTTCGGGCAAGATGGGGAATTTATCAATTTACGAATTTTTATGTTTTTCTCTTGAAAATCAAAGGGAAAATCATAGGGCGATAGAATAAAAACACCCCAAAAAGGCTCTATTAAATAAAACAAGGCAAATATTGCACCAGAAGCGAGGTGCGGCTCACGGGGGAACATAATTTATGTTTTCGGGCATTGAACCTTTCCATTCGTATGTGTAAATTAATTCCAAAGGCTTGAAAATATATTCCACATGGATATAATTTGACATTTTCAAGGATCATTTCCCAATTTATAGGATAAAATACGATGAACTAATTATATAAATTATGCCCTATAATTATATTAGACCCCCCTACACAACGGGATGATCAAATGACTCTTGTTCCGGGTACCACACCGTACCAGAAAGACGATGCGGCTATCTTTGAAATGTTTTATTTTAGAAATCATTATTTCCGATGTCTGCAAACGGCTTCCTCTTCTGGTCTCGCTACAATCCGGGTTCAAAGAAAGAGTATGACTGACGCATTACGCCCACGTGACTGTAAAGATGGCTACCGATTAGGCAAGTATATAACTACTATTTCATGTTCTTGAAGCATTACTTGGCGAACATATGGCAAACATTAGCCGAGAAATCTGGGCTCTGCCGAATTTTTTTTTTCTGTCTTCGTCATAGAGGGCCAGCCAAATATAAAATAAGCCCTCTAGACCGAAATTCCGGGCTAGGCAAACATATGCGTTTGGTATCTTTATATTGAGAGCAAGTCTACTCTAGTGTAGTATCCCAATCTTCTTTAAATATTCTTTATGTTTTTAGTTCAACAGGTTTTAGTATCTGGGCTTCCCATTAAACCAATCAAAATAACTGTAAATCTCTCCATTTAGTTCAATCCAATTCATTAATAAACAATACATTTATTCACCAATCAGTGGATGAATGAACGGACGACGAACAGACGAAGAATTAATTAATGAATAAGCAAGTAAGTCAGTCAACCAACCAGCAAACTAGTCACTACTCATTTTGTGATGATAAATCAAGGAATCAGCAGATTGATCAATCAATCCATCGATTAACCAATCAATAAATCGCTGAAATCGAACTGCTCAAAACTGGACAGAAGGGCGAAATGGGTACCATCTGCCCACAACGTATTAATGCCGAATAGGGAGAGCAAGTCTCATAAGAATTATTAAGAGATTTTGTGATATCCGGTGACAGATGACGCCGTTAAGAACGTTTTTAATGACGTTGCAATTCCATTTGACGTATTTTGTTCCATTACGTCAGATTTAAACGTCATTTGGGAACGAACACGCTCAGTCATATGCTCAATGCAGTGCGGGTGACAGGAAATTTGTGGAATTCACACGTGACTTGCGCTCCCTATTCAAACTGACCAATCAATTTACCTAATCATATATCTGTGAGTTGAATATCAAATAAAGTTTTCTCAATTACAGCGTGCGAAAATGAAGGAGGATCCCCTCACTTGACCTAAAGGGATTGATCGACACACGACTCTATATCTCCTTAAATGTACAACTGCTGTATAATGGTTGATTGATTGCTTCAGTAGCTGGTCTGTAAACTGGACGGAGCTGCCAAAGTTTATCCTATTTCGTAAATTCTGATCATCGAGAAATTTAGGATTTAAACAAAGCCCATTGGAAAAAAAGGAAAATTCATTCATTATGTGGCCTGTCAGAACAGAAAGAGTGCTCAAACTAATATCACTAATGAGCGTCTAAATTGCACTTCTAGAGAAAAATAGCTAAGATTTTCAAAGATTTCTTTTGAGAATGATATCAAGATTTGGGCAACTCATATCACTTTCAGGCTAGCATGGGTAGGCCCCTATGCCGTCTATCTTGGGTGAAAACACAGATTGTATGCTTCAAGAAGAACCTTCTGTCATGTTGATACATGGCTGAGACCCCACTTATATGGAACATTTTCCAATAGGCGGAAAGCCTAATGACGTCACTAGAGAAATGTCGGATCGAAGAGGGATCTCGTTTGATGTGAGACTTCTTTGTTTAGCGCTTTAAGACAACATCTACGACTGCGCATTTATAGTTTTATATGGGTTTTAATTTCCACGCGCCATTTTCTCCTTCATATGACGTCATTGCGCAATCTGTGGGTTCATTCTAAAAGTTTGGACCCACAAACGATTTGATGGAAGGCTTGTTTGAGTGGACAAATGTGTAGGCTTATAACAATGTATAACCGCATGCTTAGACGTCTGAGTAACAAATTTGCTAAGTCAGGTGACATTCATCTGCTTTAGTGTGACTCATAATAAATGTTTGTCGGAAGGCGAATCGATCAACCGTATCGCAGAACAAACCTCCTTTTATACATTAACATCATACAGTCTTCACTTTCCAAAGCTCGCTGATTTATTTTTGCTACTTCCGTAAACTATCGATAATCCCACCTCCTTCCCCCATCCCACTCCCATGAAAGCTCTGGACGATTTTGGATAACTGAAACAGCAAAAAGAAACAGAAACACACACAATCACAGGTATAGATTTAACTAATTTGATTGGATCTAATAATGTTTTCGCGCCATTTGAGATTATTTCACTGACATGTACATGTATATGGCGGCGTTGCTATGTCTAGCACGGGAGAATACCGCACAGAGGCAGCCCACGATCTTGGGCAAGTACCTGCCAACTCTATAGGCTTAAAAGCAAAGGGACACAAACACATCTCGTTAAAATTAAATGAATTAAAATCCAATATTATCATAGAGACACCCTGACTAACATTGTTAGATCTTTTTCAGATCGATGTTTATATATTGGGAATGTATAATAATAGTCTTTATTTTAGTAATACCGGTAATACCAGTAATACTCAGTATCACTGGTATATCAAATTGATTAAAATGGAAGAAATCATAATGCGACTTTAATCCCGTTTTTTTCCCAATATGACTTAAGTTTATAATGCCTACATTTAATGATTATTTTATTTAAATTATTCCAAAAGTCTATGAATGGGGAAGTGAGAAACGCCCCGTTTACACCATATTCAGGTCATTGGCCACTGTTAGCCTGCTTCTGACGTTTATGCGTGGTAGATTTTGAAATTGTCAACGATTGCGCAATTTCAAATCAGAAAATTAATTCACTCTCCACTTAGTGGACTATAATTGACACACCCAGTATCCGCAGTTTGGAGAATACATTGCTTCTTATAAAACTTTTGCCGGTCACTTGACTCCGAAATCTCTATTTCGTCTCAAATCGTCTCCAACAAGGCTCCTTTTCCATTTTCAACGATGTGAAGTTCTTCAGAAACTTTAACATTTGCTTTATCCAAATGGTTACCCCATAATATTTCATACGAGGAAGAGAACAAAAGCTACGATTAATGCCGTTGTTTAAGGTGACCTCAATGTCAAAAGGAGCCAGTGCCCTGAATATGGGGTATTGGGGTGTTTCACACTTCCCCATTCATCAAATAATTAACATTTTAGCCTCTGCGGGTGACTAGATTAAAATTACTATTCAACTTTAATGTGCATGGTATAGGCTTCCGTTAAAATAAAATGTTTTGATTAATAGCTATTTTTCTCAGGAGGCCTTTTTAATCATACTAGTCTCGTCATAAACTCGTCAAACTCGTCATGACGTCACAAACACACCCCTCTTCCGATGTACTGTGTGAAGAATCTTTCGCCGATTTTCGCCGATTTTCGCCGAGTTATACCACACACTTGAATTACCTAATATTGGATGAACAACCCTCTAGTTTTTCTTTCGTGGACCTGAAGCAATATGTTCCATTTATCAAATCTTATATGTCATTTTTAGACATGTGTATGTGTGTTTGATCATACATCGTAAGGCAGTATCTGTCTGCAAAAATTTGTTTTTCATATTCTCCAATTTCATTTTTACCAATATGGAATATTTAAGGTAGAAACAATACTTCGAAAAATATTCTGATTTCAACCATGTGTGATACTTTAACTACGAAACACAATGCGTTTACACCAGTCCAAGTGGTAGGTAAGGGTCACGGATACGACGTTACGATTTCCAAAATCTTCTTTGGGGATTGTTTGGTACCAGTTTGAGGTAGTTGGGATAGCTATTAAGACGTGCTTAAGTTCTTGGTCTGGTTGACTTAATCAGGGGACATAACCAAGCTTCTATTCAGCATCTGTGGCCGATTCATCACAACTGCTTCGAGTTGTCCCCCTTGTGTGTAGGTCTACGTGACTGTTCTGTCGGAAATCGCTGCCTCGGAGCTTCTTGTTGGAAAAATGTTGTAGTGGTCACCACAAACGCCAAACTTTCCACGAGCAATTAAACATTGTCTCTAAACGAAAAGGGTGACGAGGAGATAAAAGCTAGAATTACCTGCATGAATCTATCTAGTAGCTTATATATTTATCAACACTAAAACACACGGGCACAGGGAAAATCTTCTAGTCTAAAATAACCATGGAGACAAGTTTCTAATTGTGTTAAAAAGAGGTATATCATTTAGACCTTTATACCCCATCATAACTTGTTGTAATAAACTAAACCCATGATATTTCATTAGGTTGACAACTGAATGGAGCTTAGCCTTGGTCAGTAGAATTTTCTGGAATCCTTTTGTAATAATTATACATGTAATTTACCGAATGCACCAAACTAGTCTTACATTCTACCCGTCTCATTTGTACGAGTTCGTCTGCCTGACTTTGTCGGGTTTTTTTTCGGAGGTGTCACAATCTGGGGAAAATGTGACCTGCTACATTTGGTGTCTTGAGTACTTAAGGAGGTCGTTGAGAAAATTTCAGAAACGGTAGTGTTTTGGTTGATATTGCAGGTTATAGTCCTACAAGATACGATAAGTTCACAAGGGAAGTAATTCACTTATGCTTCTTCCTGTCAATTTCAACATGCAAATGGCGCGCTCCACTGTCGATCGAACACGTGTTTGTCTGGCAGATTCATTTTCATTGATCTTTCACACCGTAAATCACGTGAATTTGACGCTCTTTTAAAGCCCATTCGATATAATCACAAGTTTTTTTTTCTCACGTTAATGATTGACGTCTGCGTAGTAGCATTGGTGTATGACAAAATGACGCAACTTTGAGAGTTTTTTCTATCAATCTGACGTTGAAATTGTGCTCATTTTGTACATAACACAAAGCAATAGATGCGTATCACAGCGCCCACAGCATAATAACGATGCCACTGCGTACAATTCGAACATCTCGTGAAAAATACGATACGATCTATGCTTGATTGAGGTTTATGACTCTTTTAAAAGGCAACATTGTTGGGTTTAGTGACGTAGGCAACAGGACTCTGTCCGCAGAAACCCCCCGACCTTCAACCAATCAACGTTGGGCATTCCAGTGGAAACTGGGACGAATAAAACTGGAGGATTGAGCTCTCTGAGACTTAGCGCATGGCAACAATTTCGGGAATTAAACGGCTATAAGCTGGTATCTGGCAAACATAAGAGCCTCAAGTAAAAAAATGGCCTTAGCAATAAGCGAAAAGACGACCTACTACGTTTTTCGCCATTGCAGAGTTCACATTTTCGTTTTTTTTACGAGTAGTTTGACCATGAAACATGAAACCATGAAACCATCGGCATGCGAGTGCATGTCAAGCATGGGGTTATATTGTTAACAAGCCACTTAAAATTATAGGCATCCAGGTAACAAGTATTTATTTTGTCTATTGTAACTCGGCGGGCTCCATGGATATATCTGTATACGTGACGAGGACGTCCTCTTTCAACCTTAAGTAAGGATCTAAGGTGTTGTCACGCCTTAACTGAGTCACGAAGACACGAACCAATGCTTCAGTAGGGCTTTTTGTAAAATACTAAGATTAAAGTATACGCCTTGTAGCACTTTTAATTGTAAATATGAGTGATTCTTTAACGTTCTTTAAAGTGGCATGAGCTGCAAAAATGTTGATATTTTGACGTTCAAGCAAAATGTTGAAATTATTCGCTATTTTTCTCAAGACGTATAATTTAGAAGCTTTTTAGTGCTTCTAGTCTCGAGAATGAACGATAAAGTATTGTTTTGAACTAAATTTGGCTTAGAATGAATGAATGGTCTTCTCGGTTATATAAATTTTGTTAACTTTTCGAACGTATCGGCCACATACTGTATAGATTTTCCTCATTCCAACGCCAATCATTTAGTTGTTCGATGGCCTTCAAAGCCTCTTACTGTCGGGCCGATCTAAAATTATGAAAAAAGTGTCAATTTTGGCAGCTCATGCCACTTTAACAACGTATTATATAGGTCAATTACGCACAATTACAGAAATACAGGTTATACGTAAGACAAAGACCTTATTATAGCAATGATGTATTTCTAACGCACTTGTTATGAGGTCTTGTTAAACTGTTAGACTTTTTCTAAATTCTTGAAAGAATATTAATTGTTTTTGGTCTTTTATCATGTGATATCACAAGAGACAATAAGTCATTGGTAAACGACTTGAATGTATTTTAATATGTCTATGATTCTATCATCTTATAAATTCTTGACCATCATTAATCGTTTTACGATATGACACGGGCCGCGGAGTCATTCATAACTGCTTGAATATATGTGGGTCTATGATTGAATAAGAGAAAAGCGCCGATCGCTAGTTTAAATTGATTGATTGATTGAAGTTTAATGGGCGAAGAAAGTCTGCCATTTAAAACTAGGTTAATTTCCATCATTTCAAGGCGTTGATAACTAAAGCCAAAAAACTCTGATTACTCTGAAATATATAAACTAGCTTGTAAACCAACCTTGTTCGAAAAACTTGACTTGTGGAGGTCGTTGTGGAAATTTCAGAAATGCTATGGCTGTGGCTGATATTGTAGGTTATAGTCATACAAGCTACAACGCAAGGGGAAGGAACCGGGCTCATTGATTAATTGGTTGACGTTTTGCGCCGCACTCAAGATTGTTTCCCTTATATGGAGGCGTTGCCAGGTTTAGTGGGGGAAGGAATTGGGCTCATTGCCTGGAGGGAACCCCAACCTTCGGCTAGTACCTGGCAACTCTTCCACATACGGCGACCGAGAGAAAAATCCACTCCGAAATTTTTCGGTTTGGTCTGTGCGTGATTCGATTGAAGGTCTGTGTGGGACTGATGGACAATCATTCTAACCCACAGGACCACCGAGGCCCCTCGCTAGTTTAGAACTAACTACGTAAAAACATGGCAAGTTTTGAAATCAGAACAAACAATTGAATGAATTAAGTAATTACATAATTAATCAATAAGCTAATAATTCAACAAACTAAAAAGTTGACGAATGATTGATTAGGTACATATAAATCACTTAAAAGGGGTCTCGGTGGCTCAGTGGGTTAGAGTGATTGTCCCACAATCCTACACATGCGTTCCATCGACGTGGCGATGGATTTTATCTCGATCAGACCAAATTGAAATTGAAAAGATTCTGAGTGTTTCTTTCGCACTATCGCAGCATGTGGAATGGTTGCCAGGTACTCGACGAAGAACCCGGTTTTCTTCCCCACTAAATATGACAACGCGGCCATTTTAGTGAAAACAATCTTGAGGGCGGCCTAAAAGAATAGTCCATCAAGCAATCAATCATAAGTAATCAATTTGGCTCAGACAACCAGACAGTTCTAATACCATCCGACCAATCCTCTTTTCCAGAATCTGTCGAGAGAATAAACTTTTTTTTTATTCTCACCTGAAAGGTAAATCATGATTGCCCTGGATTTCAGGTGAGTCATACCAAAGCCATACATGTCGGTAAAGTCAACAACGCAGAAAATAATTTCATGGAAGGGTCATCTCACGAGAACTATCAAAACCCAGAATAAATTTATAAAATTTTGTTGAAATAGGCCAGGCAAATATTAAAGGTAACAAGGTACCTACCTCGAGTGTGACTGCGATTGTATTGTTATACGGAAGTTATAAAGTACTCACTTAGATGTATATTTGCACTTTAAATAAAAGATACTTTACGCCATAGTTATGCTCGGCTTAGCAAAGATTTGCAATATCCTGCGACGTTGTTCAAATACAAAACCCGGATCAAAGTGGAATATTTCTTGGTCAACCAGTTTAGTATACATATTATCAGTGGAATTAGTTACACATTCTTGCAAATAAAAAAGAAAAATGTTTTCTAGAATTTTCCAAGTCACGTATTCGTCAGATATTGTAGTTGCACTCCTTTAAATACGGATCTAAATAAATGGAAATTCCTCCGTTAGCGTGTTTGGGTTAAGGTGGCATGGACTACCGAATTGATTCAAGGTTACACCGCGGTTCATCAAAATAGATAATAAAATAACGATTTCTTCTCAGCCAATTCAAAATGAAAGAATACTGTTAAAAAATTAATAAAGTTTGAATAACTGGGATCAATGTTGATATATTTTAGGCTTTGGCTACTTCTAAAATATTACTTCAACTTTCATACTTTTTGAACAATTTGAAAGAATTTAAATAAAAAATCTAAATTTTTAATTCATATACATAAACTATACATGTTTGTCTTAAACTTAATAAAATATCACGAAATGTTGTTTATTACAACAACTTATGATGGGATATAAAGGTCTAAATGACATACCTCTTATTAACACAATTAGGAACTTGTCTCCGTGGTTATTTAAAGTGACATGAGCTGCCAAAATGTTGATATTTTGACGTAAAAACAGAATGTTGAATTTATTGGCTATTTTTCTCAAGACGTATAATTCAGAAGCTTTTTAGTGCTTCTAGTCTCGAGAATGTACGAAGTATTGTTTTGAACTAACTTTGGTTTAGAAATAATGAATGGTCGTCCAGGTTATTTAAATTTTGTTTACTTTTCGAACACTATTCCGGTTCGTATAGGCCACATACTGTATGAATTTTCCTCATTCCAACGCCAATCATTTAGTTTTCCGATGGCCTTCAAAACCTCTTACTGTCGATCAGAAATTACGAAAAAAGTGTGAATTTTGGCAGCTCATGCCACTTTAAGTCAAGACGATGTACCCATGTGTTTTAATATTTATAAATTACATATCAATAAAAACAACATAAGTGATTCTTGTACGATTTTGCCTTTATAATATATATATAAATGCTTGATGTTCGTCGTTATGTTTTATTTGCTGTAGCGAACCTCTTGGTTTCATTAGAAATCTGTTCCCGTTTGTAATTGACTTAACAGAGTTGTTAATGCTTTCATATGTATACACAAAGAAAAAAGTTAAGCATCCCCCTGGAAAGTCTGCACCGACCGATAAAATCATTGGTGTAGGGAGATTGTTGGCAAACTGATGTTGCAGAAACGATTGTGATCATAAAGAGAAACATTATGGCGATAATTAAATCCCCATTAATGGCAATAAGCTATACAATTTATTCAGGATATCGTTAGCCAAATTAAAAAAAGTATTTTAACAAAAAAAAAGGATGTTTCTAAGTATGAGTCCATCTGGCTTCACAGAACGAACATATTGAAGTAAAAATGTCACTTTGAGCGTGTAGAGCACATCTTTAGAGCAGGAGGTCAATAGCGCGTATAGCCCCCATTAGCTCCCAACCTGCGTTTCATCCCTCCGGTGATACGTTGGATGTGTCGAAGGGTTAACTGCCGCCAATACCGATGTAATGCGGCTTCCAATTCCTGCAGAGTTTGTACAGGAGGCTCTAGGGCTTGAATGTCTCTGCCTATATTATCCCAAATGTGCTCAAAGGATTCAAATCCGCACAATTACCCCTTCAACAGATCCGACGTCTCACTGGAGTGATAAAATGGATCCAATTTCCAGACGCTAATAAATCTGTTCTTTTCGTTTCTGCAGTTGGTTGATTTCAAAAGATGTTTTAGAACAGCTGCCAATGTAGCGATTTAAGAACGTGTTTGCCATCCGTATGTTAAATTTCAACTTTTTTTTAGCTCTGAGACAACGTTGGCAAATTGTTAAAAAGGTATTCATAATGTATAGAGGGGTGTTTAAAAGCCTTATGTGTCGAATCCATTTATACAGTTTACAGTTAACGAACGTGAGTGAATTAGTGGGCCACTGTATACCTTTCTTGCGAGAGTTTTTCAAAAGAACTCTTGAAACCAACTACAAACAAATAAATAAGGTTACAAGTTTTCAAAAAAATATATATTTTTTTGCTCTTAAAAAAAACTATTTCACCTTCTTTAAAAGCCTCAACTTTTACAAGTACATGAGGTCGTCTGCTTTATTGATTATTTTCGACTAAAAGGTACCACCTTTTACTAAAATGGGCATGTGCTAATTTGACACGTCACTTCACGTGCGGAACATTGTTCAATTGTCGTCTGGCTTTCATGCAAAGATTTTTAAAGTTACAGATATAGGGCATAACGTCAAAGGTAATAGAAAAGCCATTTAAGTAATTTTAACAGGAGTCAAATAAGTAAGGTTACATGTTTTTAAAATAGTATATGCACGGGTGCAATGAAAAAAAAACGACAAAAATACAATAAAAAACTATGTACATATGCCATTAACCAGGAAGCAATGTAAGCAAATCGAAAAGCTAATTAATTTGTATTGATTCAAGGAAAGTGAAACGGACTTTCCAAAAGTATTTTAATAGGTTCTGCATCTTTACCCTCACAAAGAAATTATTTCGTTTTTTTATACAGTGACACTTTTTGACTTCCCCAATTCGAGATTGTAGATGTCTCTTTTCAAACAAACCGACCGCGGTGTCTTATTTCAATCAGTAAGTAAATAACGCGAGTGGTTCAAACCCTTCGCGAATAAAGCCTCGAGCTTTTAGTAAAATGGCTAATATTTAACTTCATGTCAGTGGGAATTCAGGAAATTCAGTTTGTATTTGCTAGATATGTCCGGTACCATGAATAAATTTCATTAAATATATAGAAACCATAATGAGTGAAAAGTGCCTACTTTTATAAGTCACTTTGTAAATTCTGTCTTTATTGTATTTAACATGACGAATCATAAAGGTGAAGCGTATAAATACAGCGTTCGTTTTCTATAGAGAGCACTAAGTAACCGTCCAAGCACTTGACTTTGGGAGTAGGGAAGTAGCATAGAGCAATAGTGCCAGAGCTATCGATAGTTTACCGTTAGGTTCTTAATTTACCTCATTAACAGCTTAAAATACCCTTTTAGGATTATGCTAACTTATCAAAACAAAGCCACGTTGTGCATAACGTTACTGACGTTGACGCTGGCTTACGTTGACGCTCATGGATATCTGCTCGACCCGCCGTCTAGATCGTCACTTTGGCGACATGGGTTTAACGTCAAACCTAATTACGACGACAATGCACTGTACTGTGGTGGAAAAGAGGTAAATGTATAACCTTTGTCAGGAATATGTATACAGTTTTACAACATATTCGAAAATTATTGGGGAATTTTAAACCGGCTACTTATTTTTCAAGCGATTTGAGCAATATAAATTGTCATTAAAGAGACATACTACCAAATATTGCTATGATACAGTGCACGATTATATAATGAAGTTTTATGTGTTTTCTCTACTTTATTTCGCAGAGAATTTATGAATTTCCGTTCTTGTTCAGCTTGTTCAACAAGACACAGTCGTAATACATGACGCCATAGCATTCTGTAGCTTTCCGTGTTTTTTCCCGCTTACTTCGCCCAAAAAGTTTGTGAATTAGTTTGTTCAACAGGACACATCCGAAACTCAGGGCTCAATTACATAATGGCAACTGCGAAACATTATGACTTTAATAAGCCACCTTGAATTTCATACATTGCCATTGCCAACAGACTTGTTCAGGCAAACTTTAACCGCGCCCGGATGTAACATTCTACATGATATTCATATACTATGCGTAATTTTACATCCAGACGCGGTTGGCTCAGTCAGCAGCCCCTGAAAATAGTCCCGTTGTCGGACACAAGCCCACTCAGACCAGATGAAATTTTAAGAGAGGTTTTGTTCACTCGATCACCCTATGTGAAAGAGGTGCCAAGTTCTCGTCGAAATTCGGAGATTTCCTGCGGGGGAAAAGAACCCGGTTTCTTCCCCGCTATACCCAACAACGCCGCCATATATGTGAAATAATCTTGAGTTCTGAGCAAAACGTGAATCCATCTATTAATTTTAAAATTTCAATTGGCGGAATCTTTTGCATTTTCAGATCCAATGGAGACTTAACGGAGGCAAGTGTGGGCTCTGTGGGGACAGGTATGATGGACCACGTCACAACGAAGCTGGGGGAACGTACGCAACGGGAATTATATCACGCACATTCAAAAAGGGTCAAACAATACCAATTACTATTGTTGTCACTGCTCCCCATGCCGGATGGTTTGAATTTCGAATCTGTTCCAACAACAATGTGTCTAAGCCTATAACTCAAGAATGTTTAAACAAGCATCTGCTCAGGTTGACAAAAGACGGCTCAACACGATTCGAAAATGTGGCTAAAACAGCGCCATTGAATGAGCCAGTTGTGTACATGTTGGACTATCAGCTTCCGGTGGAACTGACGTGTGAACAATGTGTACTACAGTGGTTCTATAATACAGGTATGTACAACATCCCCAATCATTTCACAATGATTCTACATTGCAATTAAAACAAAATCAGCATATGCTATAGTGTTGAAGACCCGTACAACTTTGTCAATATCTTACTAAGTATATATTTCAGAAAATATATTTTATTAACTAAAGCCAAACCCCTGTCTGTCTTCAACGCAATGAAATATCACGGGCTTTGGTTTATTACAACAACTTATGCCTGGCTATGAAGTTATAAATGGCATTGGGAAAATTTTGTGTCACGTGATACTTGCGTAGCTGTTTGACTTTTGGAAAGGACTTCATTGTAATTGAGGCCTTTGTTACACTTGAGTGATATTGTTCGGGTCTAATTCTGCTTCATTGTTTTATTTTAGGAAAGGACTGGGGTTGTGTACCTGGTACCAGAGTATGTGGTGTGGGGCTAGGTGAGCAGGAACAGTTTTTCGGATGTGCTGACATCGCTATCACTGAAGACGGTTCCGAATTACCGACAACTCCTACACCTAAAGTTACTGCAAAAGCAACGAGCAGAACAACAACACAACGTCCGACGACCGGAGCGCCTATAACAACACGCCCTTCAAGTACAAAGGTAACGACCAAGGCCACAACAACTTCGCAGCCAACGACGCAACGAGCAACAACTAAACGTTCAACGACACAGAAACCATTACCTATAACCCTTACTCAGACACCCCAAAAGGCAACAACGAAGGATTCAAAATTAGTGCCTTCCACAAGGCAAAGAAAGTCAACAAATGCCCCAACGACCCAAAGTCCCGTTACGCAGCCACCAATTCCCCAGGAGCCGTGTCGTGGATCGGGAATATTTAGAGGGACCGTCATGGACACTCGCTGCGTGTTTATATGTAGTCGGGGAACTTGTCCAAAAACAATGTGCAACGAAGCGTGTAGACTTCTGGCCAAATATATTTAAGAAATAATGGTTTGATTCTTTGCGTATACGCTGTGATAACTGCAAGAAAAACGGAAGTGTCCATTGTTTTTGGACGGGGACCGGAGGCCTGAGTTCAAAAAGTGTGAACACTTCCTTTTTTCTTGTAGTTATCACAACGTATACGCAAAGAATCAATCCATTATTTCTATTCTAAAACATTAACTTTAATGTAAAGAAAAACTGAATTTTAGTAGTTTGCCTTATTTTCTACTTCAAACTAAAAATTGGCAACCCCTACGTTATAGCTGAATAATTTTTTCCTGATTGCCTCGTGGACGAATCTATATCGAAAAAATGATACGGGTGCTAACTGTTACCATTTTTTAGTCTACCAACAGACCTGATAACTTTTTAAAGATATAACTACACTTTTAGCTTATCGAAGTTCACTTTCAAGTCTTCCAGTCGAGTAACAACATTGCCTGCGTTTATAAGTTAGTTTTACAGGCGAAATGCTAGGCAAACACAACGGCCTGACATCCCCACTCGCGTTTAGGTGATGACGTCATTCAGTGATGTCACGTTTCAACACGTCACCAAAATTTAAAAATGATGACGTCGTTCAGTGTCAGGGCGTTTGCCGTCACAATAAATAGTTCTCTGCGTATATGCTAGTTTATACGCCAGCTTTGTCCCATCTCACGACATGTAGGGAAATCGCACATGTGTTAGAATGATTGATTTATGTTTAATACAGCGGGCAAGATTATTTTACGCAGATGACAGCATTGCTAGGCTTAGTAGAGAAAATGACCGAACTCAATGTCAGGAAGATACCATGTTATTCAGCTGGTTGCTAGCAACCGTTTTCCGTTTTCAGGCTTGAGACTCAAACTCTGATCAATGGAAGGTAGTTCGTACCACGAACTGGTGCTAAGTAGTTTACTCCGAAGAAAGAAAAAAACCCGGCAACGCCGTCATGCAAACAAAATAGTCTTGATTGCGGCGTACGATACCAAACAATCAATTACTCAATCAAAACATAGGGGAATGGGAGATATATTTAAAGTGGCATGAGCTGCCAAAATGTTGATATTTTGACGTTAAAACAGAATGTTGAAATTGTTGGCTTTTTTTCTCAAGACGTATCATTCAGAAGCTTTTTAGTGCTTCTAGTCTCGCGAATGTACGATAAAGTTTTGTTTTGAACTAACTTTGACTCAGCATGTATGAATGGTCGTCCCGGTTATTTAAATTTTGTTTACTATTCGAACAAGTTCTCGGTTCGTACAGGGCACATACTGTATGGGATTTCCTGATTCCAACGCCAATCATTTATTTTTTCGATGACCTCTTACTGCTGTGACGATCAAAAATTATGAAAATGCGTGAATTTCGGCAGCTCATGGCACTTTAATGTAAATCAACTATATTGTGATCGTCATTTTTCAGTTGAGCATTAGTCTATGGCAGAGACATATACAGTTAAAACAAATACACATTAAAGTACAGCAGTGTAGACTTTAACATTCAATTTCATGGCTTTACTTATTTGATTGTGAAAACAAAAATGTAAAATGTTTTTAATCATCTTACCTGTATTTCGTACAGACTAAACAGAATTACTACACGATTATACACCTATGTATTTGAATATTGTCCCGGTGAATTTTATCATGAAATAAAGCACTTTTCCGTGCGGTTTTGTATTTTTTTAAATTTTGTGTTGTACAGTATAATGGTTTTTTTCGCACCACAGTCTTAAGCCTTGTAATGCTGGGGGCTGTTTCTCAACACACTTACACCCGTCGTAACTTTGCGCCTGGTCGTAACGTAATGTTGAGGGTATATGTTGCCATGGCAGTTACGCCTTGCATGGGACTTACGTCGGTCGTAACTTTGCTGAGAAACAACCCCCTGTACTCATATACTGCACTTTGTTGTTACGGTGTATTAAAAAATCATTGATTTTGTTTTGACTTTGTATTATGGTGTATTATGTATTGACCAACACTTGCGATATTTGCTTTCAAAGTGTATATATCATCGTTTTCTCATCTTTTTTCTTATAATTGACATTTTCCTGAATTTAAATAAAATATGTTACCTATTATGTATTTGGCTTTTGTATTGCTTATATAAATCAATTACTATTTTCTATAATATGCATGTACATAAATGAAATATTCAACCTGCAATTATTCTTTGTTGATTTATTCTTTAATTTATCTGTTGAGGGACATAAAGGCACTGACCGCTGTCGGTCGCAAAAATGACGTAAAATAGTTTTTAATTATATTGTTGCAGCCCTCTGAGGTTCTGAAAAATACCAATTAGCTTTCGAGAAATAGGAAGTGTTTTAAAAAACACTGTAATTAAAATCATTTTACTTGTGATTTGTTTTATGAAAAACACTTTTTTTTTCGCTATAGGGAATCCATCGTTTCTAAACCAGTAACTAGTTTTATACAATTCTGTTCAAGACTAAAAAAAGACTAGAAATATCAAATTTCCACCTATGAGACTAACAGGCTTCCGTAGGTCTATTTGGTAGATTGTTGAACGCTGAGTCTGACAGACTTTCTAACTCGACCTCTACCCAGTCAGGTTTAAATATGTACTTCTTCTGATCCGATCGCTGTTGAAATATCAACGAACAAAGCAATATAACTGCAAACAATGTAGCATAGTCACCATTGATACAGATCTGGAATATTCTACTATTAATGAACCACGCCGAAGTTGTTTATGCTGACATCACAAACTATTTTGGTCAAAGTCTTCCTGGTTTCGACCATCGTGACTCAAACTCCGGAGGCGTGATATGGAGTCACAATGCTGCCGTGACCAGTTTCCAAAGTCTCTTGTTTGAGTTCAAAGTATTCGACCGAGAACAAAAGTGTAAAAAAAACACGAACCAAAAATAAACGAAAACGGATCAGATGTCAGGAAATCCTTCTTTTATGTCTGTAAGATCTATTGGTTTAAAGTTCTCGTTATAAAGGCGTGTTTAACCCCACCTTCAATTATTTAGGGCGTGAGCGTATTCTCAGCTACCCTTACTTAGAGCTGTTGCTCGCCAGAAATAAGGTTTTATAGGTGGAGAGAGTTTAACAATAGCCTAAAATAGATATGCGTTTTTATGAAAAATGTTTTTGGCGATGAGCATTCAACAACGTCATTACAGCATTGGTTCCGGTTAATTTGAAGCTGGTACTATTTAAAGCTGAGCTTGTAATCAGCAAATCTTCCACCAAACTGGATCCAAGCCATTGATGGTGATCTGGACGGGACAAGTATATAGCTAAAAGAGACGGTGCGTTATGTCCAAAATAACGAGCTACCTATAGTCATAAATACCTTGTGACTAAACCGAACGTTTACTTGGCTAAAGTGATTGAGACTTTTATATCGGGACAAGTTATTGAGCGGCATGAAAGGATATACTGAATTTGAGACTGGAAAATAGACCATCCTAACCAATCACTGCTAAAAATATTGTAAGGAAAATTGAGAATATCTGCTCGAACGCGACGATACGGTTACTTGATTGGTGAAACTCCGCGACTATACGTGTTTTTCTTTACTATTTGAAACGAACACATCAACTGAAAGTGAAAAACATCCAACGGGAGAAGGCGAAGAACAGTTTCACAGAGAAATGTTTTCAAACACAATGGGCAGGCTGGGGTTTTTAGTGTTATCCTTGTGTCTGTGCTGTGGCGTGGAAGGCCACGGCCGCTTGTTGGAGCCACCCTCTAGATCCTCCATGTGGAGGGTTGGATTTCCTACCCCGGAAAACTACGAAGATAATCAACTGAATTGTGGTGGGAAAGACGTAAGTCATGCACCTTAAAGACAACACTTTACTAAAAAATATGTTATGATTCTTTTTACATACAGTTTTTATCTCGCCTCAAACAGTATCCTTAATCGTTCTAAGAGGTCAAATAAGATGATGTCACAGAAATCTGTGCAAGGCATGAAATACTGCATTACTATCGGTCACTTAAACTAACCATAATACTTTCACTTGGCCTCTGTGAGTAACCAATCCAATTAGCCGACTTCATGCCCGTCCAAGAACAAGCTGAGTATAGTCTTTAAAATGAAAAATTGTGTATATAGAGTCACATGAACAAACTTCCTTATTGTACACGTGATGCAAAAATATCGCTAGATTTTTTTCTGAAAAAGAACACAATATTTATGTTCGATTGGTTGATTGACTCATTGCCGTTTTATGAGATTATGTCACTTGTATGGCGGCGTTGCAAGGCTTAGTTGGGCAGGAAACTGGGCTCTTTTCCCGGAGAAAACCCCGACTTTGGCGAGTAGAATTATGATTAAATCAATTTACCACTAAGAATGCAGTGTCGGAAAACGTTGGACCCACTCGATTCACCGTAAATTGATTCTGTAAAATAAAGCGCTTGGTATTTCGAAAACCTCGAAACCCTAAAGGTTTGACGATGAAACAAAAAAAAATTAGTGAAGCCAACAACCCATACGAACCGAAGATGTGTGACGGACAAAAACACAATTGCCGGGATGTATGTGTTCATTTAAGGGTTTTGGTAACGTATAAGCGTACATCTCCATGATATCAACTGAAAATTTCTTATGTTGCACTTCTTTATAAAAATGGAGAACAGCTAGCTAAATCTCTTGCATCGAAATGTTACCTATACTCGACGGGGAAGCTATTCCTGGTTCGAGTTCCTGTGATCTTTCAAGAAAGTATAACCACAAAGCTAGCATCGCTATGGCCAAGATTATAGTAGAAGAATACAAACTACTTCAGAGTAAACTTGCTCGACCTCTGACCCAAAGGCCAGTCATTGCTTATAAAAAGAACAAGAGTTTGAAAGACATACTGGTCAGGGCTAAACTCCCCTGTCTGCCTTCTACCTAGGTTTTCTGGGAAAGGGTATGGGGGGGGGGGCATAATATATAGTCTGACGATATTCTTACTATAGCTTAAGATGCGTAAGCATTGTCAATGTAATACAAAGTGTTCCAGAAAATTCTACCGACTAAGGCCAAGCTCCTGTCGGTCGTCAACCTAATGAAATATCATAGGTTTTCTTTATTACAACAATTTATGATGGGGTATAAAGGTCTAAATGATATACCTCTTTTTAACACAATTAGAAACTTGTCTCCGTGGTTATTTTAGACAAGAAGATTTTCCCTGTGCCCGTGTGTTTTAGTGTCCATAAATATAGTAACATATATTTAAACAAACTAGATTGTGGATTTAGAAAGAAAATCCACTAAACTAAAACCCAATCTACATGTGCCTCGTCCAATTGACACTCGTACATGTGTTTGATAGATATGGATAGCTTTTGGTCGGAAAGTTCCCATATGGGACAAAACAAAGGACTAGATTAGCCATTTGAGTCAAATATGGGTCTTACGCGTTTCAGAGTTACGATACTAGGGTACTATGTTAAACTTACCAGTGGTACAAATGGATTCTACATTAGCCAAATAATTAAAGTTTTGTCTTTGTGGTTTACAATGGGAAATGATTTCGTTGACAACATTGCTGTATATTGATTTTTAAAGTGACATGAGCTGTCAAAATTCACACGTTTTTCCTAATTGCTGATCGCACGACAGTAGGAGGCTTTGAAGGCCATCGGAAAACAAAATGATTGGCGTTGGAATGAGGGAAATCCATACAGCATGTGACCTGTACGAGCCGAAAACGGGTTCGAAAAGTAAACAAAACTTAAAAAACAATACTTTATCCTACATTTTCGAGACAAGAAGCACTAAAACGCTTCTGAGTTATACGTCTTGAGAAAAATAGCCAATAATTTCCCCATTCTGTTTTAACGTCAAAATATCAACATTTTGGCAGCTCATGCCACTTTAATGATTTAAGATCATTCAGCTTTTTTTCAATTGTAAACTTTGATTTAAATTTAAAAAGAAATAGCAAATAAAAAACGAAATTTGTCGTTGTCAGGAAAAAAAATTATATCATTCTATCATAAGTTCTTTTTTTCAGCGCCAGTACGAAATCAATGGCGGGAAATGTGGTATATGTGGCGACCCGTTCGACGGCGTACGTCGTAACGAAGCTGGCGGTATTTACGCTACGGGTACAATAGGACGAACTTACAAACAGGGTCAGGTGATTGACGTTGACGTCGAAATTACGTCAGCTCACGGAGGATGGTTCGAATTTCGTATCTGCGCAAATAATGATCCGTCCAAAAGCATAACACAAGAATGTTTGGACAGAAATATTTTGCAAGAGGTTGGCGGAAGTACTCGACATATTGGTGTTCCATCTGGTGGGATCGAGGGAGCTGCGTATATTACTATGAAGTACCATCTACCGGACTCTCTGGTCTGTTCCCAATGTGTCGTACAATGGAAATATCATTCAGGTAAAATTAATTTTCACACGTTAATTATAAGTTTAACTGCTTTGTTTGTCGATAAAATGTTCACATCTTTTAGACAAGTTTATTTTACATAGTGAGTTTTAAAGTGGCATGAGCTGCCAAAATTCACACTTTTTTCATAATTGTTGATCGTCACGACAGTAAGAGGCTTTGGAGGCCATGGAAAAACTAAATCATTAACATTGGATTGAGGAAAATCTATACAGTATTTGGCCTGTTCGAACCGAAAACGTGTTCGAAAAGTAAACAAAATTTAAATAACCATTCATTCCTTCTAAGTCACAGTTAGTTCAAAACAATAGTTTATCGTACATTTTCGAGACTAGAAGCACTAAAAAGCTTCTGAATTGTACATCTTGAGAAAGATAGCCAATAATTCCAACATTCTGTTTCAACCTCAAAATATCAACATTTTGACAGCTCATGTCACTTCTGAGGATCGTCGAAGAAGAAAAAAAAAATGAATGAAGTTGAAAGAATTAGGCCTATACCCACGAAGCTACAGAGTTTTCAAAATGGAAGGACCAGTTAGATAAATAGATTGCACATTCATTGATTGTTTGTCTTTGTCTACTTTTATACTCACCATTAACGCATATCCGTCTGTGCCATTCACTTTAATGGGAAGAAAACAAGAAATTACTTTGGGTCTAGAAGAAACGCGCTAATTTTTCTTTTCCAATGGTTTCATACGCATACTTCTGCGATTTTTTTTCTCTTGCGTCCTGACGAAGTTTAGAAAATATCGTACGATGCTACGAATTAGTACTATTAGCACAAATTGGTCAACTTTCAAAATGTTCAATTTAAACCCAGTTTAATTTCACTGTCTTCGAAGTCTTCCTATCTCAAGAAAATCTATTTCAGTTTCTCGACAATTAATAAATTGAATTACAAAAGAAGTTTTGGAGAGAATGTGGCTAGTCTGTCTGCCATATTGGTGAGCTACGAAGACCTTGAAGTGAACGCAATTAACCTAGGCTTGAATGAAAGATTTTGAAAATCGACAAATTGTTTTTTTTTATTAACTCCACTGTCCGGCGTAAGACAATCTAAAAAATATGTGTTTGGTAACTTTGGGAAGGAAAAATTGGCGCGTTTTTTCTGGAAGTTTTTTGGGGGGTGTTTTCTACTCTTTTAAAGGCTTCAGTGTTACACTGTTTCGAACAATAGTTAATTAAATACAAATTTCTCCTTCCAAAACCCGACTTTTTTGCGAATTATATAAAAATGTTTTATCTAATTAACATCACAATGAAATGCATTCCTAAATACACGCAGACCAAATTTGCAAAAACGCCTTGAATTAAAATCGTCAACTGAACAGGGTTTGTCGGGTTTTTTTTCGTAGTTTTTGAGATTATAGTGGGTTTCGATTTGAAAGTTAATACGTTAAAGTGGCATGAGCTGCCAAAATGTTGATATTTTGACTTTAAAACAGAATGTTGAAATTATTGGCTATTTTTCTCAAGACGTATAATTCATAAGCTTTTTAGTGCTTCTAGTCTCGAAAATGTACGATAAAGTATTACTTTGAACTAACTTTGGGTTAGAATGAATGAATGGTCGTCCCGGTTATTTAAATTTTGTTTACTTTTCGAACACGTTTTTGGTTCGTACAGGCCACATAATGCATGGAGTTTCTTCATTCCAATGCCAATCGTTTAGTTTTTCGATGACCTTCAAATTTTGGCAGCTCATGCCACTTTAAGAAATTAAGTTCATGTGATGTATAACAACAGAAAATAATGATTTTATCAAATTATCATTCAAATTTATATTTCCGATAGATCATCCTATATAAATTCTAGAACAAAGACGTCAGAAGATAACTATACTCTCATGCCAAAGTACCTTTCTTACGTCGAGACATTACCCTGATACAACTAAATTGATTTACCGATTGATTGATTGATTGATTGGTTGATTGATTTGTTGGTTGGGGTGCTGGTAGAATGATTGATTGATAAATAGATTTATTGATTGATAAATATATTGATTGATTGATTGGTCGAAAGATCGATGTTTTACACCGCACTCAAGAATATTTCACTTAAAAGGCGGAGTTGCAACTTTAGTAGGGGAAAAAAAACTATTTGCCTGAAGAAATCCCAAAATCCGTTCGGGATTGTTTTTTAATTTTGATTTGGTCTGAGTATGATTTGACTGATACGACCAGAAAGAGCTTGTGTATTATCTCTATTAAAACGCTGTGATCTTCAAAGGCCTTTTTAACTAAAGGCAAACATTGGCCCATCTGCCTTCGTTTCAGGTCAGGACCACTAAAACCGCTGATTTTATTAGCGCTGAGGTCATATGCTTAGGCTGAAATGATCTTCTATGTCAGGCCTCATTTCTTTGTAAAACTATGTCAAAAGAGAACGTGATTTTGACAAAGATGTAAAACTAGAAGTAACGGTAACTACACAAATAGTCTGAATATGTCTGAGGTCCACACATCTCAGTATAACCATTAGTTGTTAACTCTACAGACACATGCTTCCCTGATGTGTGTACCCAATGAACCTCAAATAGGGGGAGGGGCCTTGGGGGTTCAAATTCCACTCCGTCCAAAGAAAAATTGAGAAAATTATAATAGAAATTTTCACTCGATCGCCATATGTGGAAATGCAAGTATGTATCGTTCGTTTTTTGTACATATTAGCTGTACTCTTCAGGTCTGAATAACAATAAAACTTCAAACAAGTACACACCAATGTCTGCCCACCCCCCCCCAGTAGACCGGGCACATATAGCTGTCAACCAATCAATTAAATGGGATAGATATTTGGCCTGACATTTTTCACCCACTTTTAGAAAGGTATTTTTGTTTGAAATTAATACACTGGAACATATCTTTTTGTATTAATAAGCCCCTTTCGGGTTTGGTGAAAGTCCCACGAGATCACGCGAGACCAGTGTTTAGGGGTAGCCTATAACTTTAGTGCAACATTAGTGCTTAAGTCTTTTTTTAGACATATCAAGATATATAACAAAGCCATTAGATACTTCTTTTTGACGGACAAAAACATATTATTATTTCTAACACAAAAATAACACGTCGTAGTTGTGTTTTCACCGTTGGTTTTTGACAACTTCGAAGCGTATCCATGCGATATAAATAATTGTATTGACAGTCAACTGACAAAAACACAACTCATAGCTTCTCGTGTGTTTCACAAAAAAAAATTGGATTAAAGGAATGATTTAGAAATAAAGAATCAAAGACAAAACCACACGATAACCGCCGATCACCATAGACGCTAATGTTAAATGAACGGCTAGTCAGAAAGTTATACCCCTAAACTCATTTCTCGCGTGATCTCGCGGGGTTTTAGCCAAACTCGAAAGAGGCTTATTGCATTACAGTGTAAGGTGTGTCAGAGAACACGTTCTAAATAGCATCCCATCAAACAATCAATCAATAGACCAATTGATAAACACGCTAACCAACCAATAAATCAATCAATCAATCAACTAACCGATCAATACATTAACAAAACAACCCGTTGACAAACCAATTATTCGCACAGTCAATAGGCTAATGAAACAATCGACCGGGATACAATTTATTCAGCAAACTAAATTACCAATTGACATAAAATACCAGTAAAACAATCAACCAAGCAAGCATTGAACATAAGCATGAATTAATGCAGTCAGTTATCCGCTCTGTCCTTCCAGTGACCTAACCAAACGTTTAATTTGGCCCATTTATTTGTACGCCTCTTTTTGGTATATATAATTCTCGTTTATGAGCTAAATCATTTGTTCCTGCTTTCGTTCGATGTAAGCCTATATTTAGCGTAGCCTTATCATTTCGTTCGTTCACTCGTTCATAGTTTTATTAATTTGATAGCTCGTTCATCAATTAAATAATGTGTTCATTCACTAATAACTTTTCTTCTTTGTTCGTCCACGCCGAAGTTCGTTCGTTTGGTCGTTAATTCGTTCATCGATTTATTCCTTTATCATTTCAATCGGACATTCAACCAACCGAATATAAAATTAATTCATCAAACATTTTTGTATATTTTTAAGATAAGAATTGTGACCGTGTTGGATCAACAAATCGCTCATTCAACCAAACCATGTACCGACTAATCAAGCAATCGATCAATAAATATATTTTCTTTTTGTAGCTAAGGACTGGGGCTGTGGGCTTGTGGATGGCCAAACTAAATGTGGTATCGGGTTTGGTGACGAAGAGGAGTTCTACGGGTGTGCAGATGTGGCAATTCTTCCTCTGACAACTGGCCCAACAACGACTGTGGCACCGGTTACAGACCGAACACAGGCAATTGGACCAACTCGTAAGCCAACGCAGACCAGCACAACCCACCAGCCATTGATTACAAAACCAACCGGTCCAACTTGGATTACAAAGCCAACCGGTCCAAACTGGATTACCAAGCCAACCGGTCCGAACTGGATTACTAAGTCAACCGGCCCAACTTGGATTACCAAGGCAATCGGTCAAACTTGGATCACAAAGCAAACTGGCCCTACTGGGTTTACCAGACAAGGAACAATTGTACCAACTTTATGTGAAGCTCGGGGTAGCCTGCGAAATACTCTGATGGATTTAAAATGTCGTATTATGTGCTCCCAGGGAAATTGTTTGATGGCCTTTTGTAACGATGCCTGTCACAGACTTGTACCGAAATAGATATTTCTTAGGTAACCTGTGTTATTTGGTATTTACATAAGCAAATGTTTCTTGAATTAGTGTCGTCTTTCTTTTACTATTCTTCTGGATACCTACATATCCTCGACCTAAGATAAAATCTGCATAGCGATTCCGCTCTTTACCTTTACAGAATATGAGGGTTGGTTGTTTTAGCTTATTGGCGCGTCCATTCGTATGAATGATGTACCCCAGCAGAATATGAGGGTTCAACTGGACACAGGTCACAGTTTCTGACTTCCAGATATTTTTGTGTGTTTTTTTTATTACTTTTTCCTGGCCCCCTGCATTTTTTTCTGGGCATTTTTGTAGTTTTTAATGAAAGGATAGGGGTTGAGTTACTGTCTGGAAATGATTTTAGAAGTGGAATGGGACCAGTTCAGGTGGATGGAGATCTGGTAGCTCTTTGGTTTATATGCGGCGGAGTATGTGCAAAGTGACCCCTTCCGCATTTTCTGGTCGTAGTTTAAAATTTCTTCTAAAAAAATTGTGCTTAAAATACTCCCAAAGGACTGCTGAAGGCCCCCACCCGAAGGATTTGGTTCAACGAAAGTTATGGAAGGTGCTGTGAGAGCAGACATTAACATTACCGCAAATGGGAAATGAAGGAAAATGAAACTGTGACCTGCTGCCAACTAGTACATCGAACAGCGCCCACTGATAAGAATGTAAGAGTTGTCTTTCCTATCTCTAGAGGTTTTTGACCAATGAGTACTCGTTATACAAAAGCTAAATAATTATGTACCTATGCCGTGACAGCCATTACGCTATTTCTCAGCTAATGGAAGAGTGCTAGTTTTGATTTGCTGTTTGTTTTTACTGATTAAACCGTCGTATTCCGTCAAGATATAACACTGAATGACTATAGAGATTTTACGTTGGATCAAGAAGATGGGCTACCAAGAACCGCAGTCTTTTTAACATATCTTCGTTGCATCGTGGCTTCTGTGACTTTATTTTACCAAATATTACCATATTTTGTATTTATATTATATAGTGTTTCTTGGTTTCGTGGTGTTTCCCTTTGCCATCCTTAATAGTAGCCTTCTTTTGTTGGATAAACAAGAATTACAGTCTTATAAAACATAACAGTTGGAATCAGTACAATAAGCAATGTGCGGATATCTTTCAGCCAACAATATCATTTGAATAGATGTGTGTATTTGGGAATACAACTGTGTGCTTGTATTAAAAGGTCCAAATAGCAAGTCAATATGACATTAATATGATAATTAGAAATGTGTGTTTACAGTTATGAATATTTATTTGTCTTGTTTTTTCATGTTAAATTACTAAGATTGCTAAAGGATCCACGTTGAAAAAACTATTGGTTTAGTCAGTAGGCCTACCACGTGCGAATCAAAAACGTTGTCTTTTAAGGGACAAAATTCAAATAGTGGGGATGTTTATATTGGGGGATTTGCGGCTTCTATAACGTACATCTTTAAGATTGGTAACAGTGGAAAGCCTTTATAGTACTTTGCGTAACGAAAACGTGTGCTTACAAGGGACAAACATTCAAATAGTGGGGATGTTTATTTTCGGCTTCCATAAGATTGATATCAGCGTTTGTTTGTTATTTCTGATTGAAGCGTCATATTCCGTCAAGCTAAAACACTGAATGACTTTAGAGAGTTTACGTTGGATCAAGAAGATGGGCTACCTCTGAACCGCAGTCTTTTTAACATATCTTCCTTGACTCGGGATAAGTACAAATAAGCATCGTGGCTTTTGTGACTTTATTTTACCAAACAATACCTTCATATTTTGTATTTATTCTATACAGTGCTTCTAGGTTTCGTGATGTTTTCCCTTACTATCCTTAATATCAACCTTCTTTTGGTGGATAAACAAGAATTACAGTCTTTTACAACATAACAATCGGAATAAGTACAATAAGCAATGTACGGATATCTTTCAGCCAACAATATCATTTGGATAGATGTGGGTATTTGGGAATACAAATGTGTGCTTGGATGAAAAGGTCCAAATAGCAAGTCAATATGACGATAATATGATAATTAGAAATGTGTGTTTACAGTTATGAAAATCTATTTGTTTTGTTTTTTCATGTTAAATTACTAAGATTGCTAAAGGATCCACGTTGAAAAAATATTGGTTTAGGCAGTAGGCCTACCCCGTACGAATCAAAAACGTATGCTTATAAAGGTCAAAATTCAAATAATGGGGATGTTTATTTTGGGGGATTTGCGGCTTCTATAACGTACATCTTTAAGATTCGTAACAGCGGAAAGCCTTTATTTTGTACTTTGCGTACCGAAAACGTGTGCTTACAAGGGACAAACAATCAAATAGTGGGGATGTTTATTTTCGGCTTCCATAAGATTGATTTCGGCGGAAAGTTCTTATTTTGTACTTTTCGATAAAAATGACCAACAACTAGCTAATTCTGTTTAAGTGAAATGTTTCCTATATTTTGGCACCTCGCACCAAAAAGCGTTTCCATACTGGATAAAATCAACAATTTTCCTATAATTTTGATGATTACTTAAAAATATTATATTCATGAACTTTGTCTCAAAATTAATCGTCTCATAAATCTCTATGTCTCAATTTATCACTCAATATTATGATATGCTTACATGCATTCGCCTTATTTATTAATATATATTTATATTTACGTCTGCGTATACTTTTAGAAAAGCAACGTTTTAGCTTTCTAATCAATAAAATTCAATTGTTAATCTCAGATTAAGTTCTGTCCATGATCTTGTTATTTCTGGTGTTTCCAGTTGATAGCCTGGCTTCCTTCTTGGGTCTTCCAATGACGTTTTTCAGCAATCGCGATCTCGCGCCATTCTGTCCTAGATCTTGTAGAAGGATAAACCTCTATTATAGGTTGGTTCTTCAGTTATCGTGTTAATCAAAGGGAAATAACCGAAGTCTTAAAATACCAGTTTGACTTATCTCCGTGTAGAAAAAACTATACATATACTTGAATGCAGTAAAACCCCAAACATGTTTAGATTCATATCGTCTTGTGATGATGAGGTGCCGTCTTCTGGTAAAATAAATGTCGAAATATTGAGCCAGTATGAAACTGTTGTATTCCAGGTTATCACTATTTGAGTATTACAAAAAATATCAGTGCAACAAATAGACATTGATTTGGAACAGTTACATGTGCAGCGAACTCAGCTGGGCATGCATGGCTGAAAATCACCTACTTTTTCCTGTACGTATCTGTTCACAACATGACGCTCGTTATGAATAAATCCAAAAATCCAAAACAATAAGCCTATAGCTTACGGTGTCGCTCAGAATTCGTTGAAATTATAATTGAAAAAAAAATTGAGTTTTCACACGATCGCCATATGTAGAGGAGTTGTCAGGTACTCAACAAAGGTTGGGGGTTTCCTCCGGTCAAAAATCCCGCTTTCCTCCACCTCGAAACTTGGATACGCCGTCATATAAGTGAAATAATCTGGAGTGCGGCGTAAAACATCAATCAATCAATTACTTTTCGTCGATTTGTTGATCCCACAAACATCACGAGGCCGCCATTAAGCAACACGTTTATGTAAAGTACTATACATAACCCAAACTTATTTGGTAAAATATGATAAGTTGTACCACCCACTCGACTGCTTCATTTTGAAAGGAATGTTTCAACAAGATGTGTCACAAGAATGTTTCTAATCCCAAAGGTTTGTTTAGAGCAATTCCTGGTACATCAGGCCTATTATGACCGGCATATTGATATTTCTCGCAATACACAATATCGTCTCACTTATATGTGTTGCTTAGTTCCTTTATAACACCGTCAGTTCAGCTATAGTATGAAACTAGTACATTGGCGTTGGGTAATTCTAAATGGTAAGTGTTCTTACTTATATGGAAGTGTAAGCTACTTTTATCTCACAAGTTGATTTAACCTCACATATAGACTTAATCTAAACGGTCTTAGAAAACCTAGCACAAAACGAGTTATATAGCTATGGCCCTAGTTGATATCCTTGTCGTACACCAATAAAAGGTGTTTACTTTAGTAACAGTTTACTTAGTTAGTAAGTTTGTATAACGGGCGGTCCAATATGTATATGATCACACCAATGTATGAGAAACGGGACGAATATCGTGTAAACCAAAAAAATAGCTGTTTGAGGTAACTTTTCTTTACATAACGCCAGCAAAAGAGTACAGGTGTTAACATAGACCATAGGGTCTAGCATAATGGGACGTCTATAGACAGGACATTTTAATTGGTGTGCCGAGGCATTTACAAAACAAAACCATATTTTCTACTGATATCTTATTATAGTTATAATTATTGCAAAACTATATTTAAAAGTTTAACTCGACGGCCGTATTAAAATACAGAGCATTTTGCGACACAGAAACGATATCCTTAACATTTTTGAGTGAATATTGAAACTATTGTAAAACTAGTTTATATTACAAAATGTTTTTATGTAATAGAAAGAAACACAATAAAAAAGACAATGTTATAATGTTACAGTCTATAAAAACATATAAAGTAAGCTACTTAGATAGTGGGTCGCGGGTTCGAATCCCACTCAGTCCAAAAATTGGAAAATTTTCTGACTGGGTTTTCACTCGAACGACCTATGTGGGATGGTTGCCAGTTACCAACGGAAGGTCGTGGGTTTCCTCCGGGCATAGAGCCCGGTTTCCTCCCACAATAAAAAAACTGGCAACGCCGCCATATAAGTGAAATAATCTTGAGTGCGGCGTAAAACACAAAACAATCAATCAATCAATCAACTTAGGTAGTGATTATTGCCCGTCCACCTTTTGTTTTTCTGGCTTGTTTACAATGTAATATTGTTGTATTTGAGTTCTTCTATGGACCTATTTGGACAGTCTGAAATACAAAGTTAATATTACTATAAAATGATCAAGATGATTAAAAAGGGTTCCTGTAATAATTAAACTCTACACTTCTACAAATGTATGTATGTTTTTTTTAATACTTCAGAACGTCCAGTCTATATTTACACAAATGAAAAAGTTAAGCACCCCCTTGGAAAGTCTGCACCGATCGATAAAATCATTGGTGTAGGGAGATTGTTGACAAACTGATATTGCAGAAAAGATTGTGATCATAAAGGGCCACATTTTGGTAATAAGAAATCAGCATTAATGTCAATAAGCTTTGCAATTTATTCAGGATATCGTTAGCAAATCAAAAATGTATTTTAACAAAATAGAAATATCCCTGTAAGTATGAAACTTCAGAGTCCATCAGCCATGGCTTCACAGGGCGAACATATTAAAGTAAGAATTCCAACCTGCGTCTCATCCCTCCAGTGAGACGTCGGATCTGTTGAAGGGTAACTGCCGCCAATACCGATGTAATGTGGCTGCCAATTCCTGCAGTTTTTGTACAGGAGGCTCTAGGGCTTGAATATTTCTGCCTATCCTATCCCAAATGTGCCCTAAAAAATTCCAATCCGCACCCACGGCGGGCCAAGGCAGAGTTGTTACAGCTTCGTTTTGAAAGTAGGCTATTACTGCCCGGAACAGATGGGGTCTGGCGTTGTAATCCATGTACTCAGGTCTTGAGTCTAATGGGTGGTTCTCAAAACGAGGCACGACAACTGGTTGCAAGACCTCCGGAATATGCCAGCCACCTGTGAGGTTTCCTCGTACAGTGACCAAGTCCAGTTTGCAGTCGTGAGAGATGCACCCTCCAAACCATCACAGAGCCCCCTCCATAAGGAACATATGGTTGGATGCTCTTGGGTGTATACGCTGTGTTTTTGTGCCTCCAAACCCTCGTTCGCCCACCCGTGACGTTGAGCAAGAAACCAGTTTCTTCCGACTAATGTATTCTTTGCCAGGTCCTAAAATTCCAACCTCGTCGTGCTAAACACAAAGCCACGCGTATCCGTTGGTAGCGATCTGACAGTAGGGGGCGTTTGATGACTCCCCTTGCCCTCAGGCCTGCAGCTTTCAATCGGTTTCTTACGGTTCTTGTGCACATACGTCGGTTGGGTAGCCATTGCCGCTTCAAAGTTGGACTTGATGCAAATGGGTGACGTCGTACCAGTCGGATCAGTGTCCTATCTTCAAGCTGTGATGTTACAGGTGGTCGATCCGAGTGTGGTCGGTCCTTCACAGCACCAGTTTTACCGTGTCTTCTCATCAATCTACTTATCACTGTATAATGGTAGCCTAATTGACGCCCGACAGCTTTGTACGACGTCCTTGCGGAGTGCATACTGACAATTTGCCGTTTTTTTGCCCCTCTAATATTCCCTTTAGTGCCATGTTCACAAAAAATAGCCCAACGCCGGCCTTAAGTACAAAACATTTAAGGGGAAGCATACTGAATTTGCTTAATTACACGAAAAAAACATTTCATGTCGCATTACATGCAGTTTTTGCGTTACTGCCACACATGAACTGCCACAATCGTTCAATAGAATATCATTCTTATCACCATCATAACTGGTATTACAGTTAAGATTAATGCATATTTATTATAATTAATTTCAGCATGGGATGCTTAACTTTTTCCCTTGTGTATACCTTGTGTATCTACTCTGAAAATAGCGTTGTGTAGAGATCTTATTTAAACAAGGGCTAAGATAGACTTTGTGCGACCTGATTCGTCTCACCAGATACATAATAAGTTTAGCTTTTTACCACATTCTAAAACATCAAAATCAGAAAACTATCGGTGATATTTATTGCAAATTAAAGGAAGACACAACAAACGGCCAGGGTCCAGGGGCCGCCTAGGCCCCGGAAGCTCCAGGAACCTAGAAGCCGGGAGATGCGTTCTAAGGGTTTTCCTGGAAATAAAACTGACCTGATGTTTGGCTGGTTTATAGTTAGTTCAAGTTCTTCAAACTCTGTTGCCAAGATATTGGTGATGGGCGGCAGTCTGTTTTGCGTTGGGCCGTTTGCGTTGCTTAAATTAGGAGAAATTGAGAGAACAATGTGTTGATTCTCGGAGTAACATTTTCAATATGGCAGGTCCTCCAACTCTATTGGCCACCCATCATCAATATACTTTGGCCACAGAGTTTGAATATCTTCAAATATGTACTAACATACACGTCTTGTTAAAATTCAGGGGCGGGCTGGCCATTTGGACAATGTCAGTTTATTGCGTAAGACAAACCGAACTCGGACAATGATATGCTCGGCATGAGAGTCAAATCATTTAGCACTTTTTAAGAAGAGCAAGCGAAGTTAAAATTGTAGATGTGCGATCGGCTGACTTCATAACAGCAGAATCATAGCGAAGGAAAATGCAATGTGAAGATATAAAAGTGACATATACAAGGTTTTTAGATGGTGGTTATAAAGCACACGACGGCGAACACAAGACAACTTTCTGGATTACTACTGAGGACGATAGAGGCATATATGGCGAAACGTCATGAGCAATAAATAGAAGAAGTAGTAATCCAGAAAGTTGTCTCGTGCTTATCTATCCCTACTTCTAAATGTCATTTAAAAGTTACACAGGACGGTGTTTTAGTTGCTACGGATGAAACTTGTTAAACACATCCCAGAATCATAAAGAAAAATCAAACGTGTTTGTAGAGTGGTTTAATATAATGTTGACCTATGGATTAATTTGTTCCCTTTAATGAAAGGCTGCTGCGAATTTGTCTTTTGAGAGAAGAACCCATTATACCCAGTCCATCTTTCACAGCAGCTATTCAACCCTTAAATCAACACACTTAAGCTATTGCAAGAATGGGGTGTATTTAGAGGGCGGGGGTCCTTCTGCAATTATACAATCAACATATCTTATCATTTGCCGTGTGGAGTCTGGGTTGACAAATTTTGTTATATTCATTCAACATTTCTCTAGACATACGGGAAGAGTAGCTCCGCTCTTCATCCTCGATATCACAACGGTCGATAAAGGAAAAGTCGAGGGTCACGGTTTTAAAAAGTTATCTTATTAGACGTCGGAGATCGGGTTATTCAGGGAATTTTTTTTGTGATTGTGGATTCAGATTCTAATTGCCCCCGTTTTTTTGACCAGTGAAAAGACTTTTTTCCTCTTCTTGAAAATGTCTGCAACCTGGAGCTTGGTGTTATCAGTGTTGTCGTGCTTTCTGGGAAGTGTCTCCGGGAACGGCTACATGATTGACCCACCCGCCCGATCATCAATGTGGCGTGTAGGATACGACACCCCGATTAATTATGACGATATGAGTATTAACTGTGGAGGTTACTATGTAAGTTAAGAAAAAAAAACATCTATGAGTCTTTTGGCATGGCCAGCTCTAGAAAAGGATAGATGGATTCACCACAGAGCTCTAGGAATGCTGCTGTACACGTATTGGATTGATCGATTGAGTTTTGTTTTACGGACATTGAAGATTATGTCATTTGCATGGCAGTGGTACCAGGTTAAAACAGTTTTCCAAAGAGAACCTTGGGATCCTCGACAAGTACATGACAACTGCACATGTATTTCGTTTGGGACTAATAGAAGTCGCCCTCCATCGGTTCTCGAACGTATTTGTGTCATAATTCTAAAGTCAAAAACTGGTGGTTGTTTTAAATTTTTATTTCATTAATTATCTCGGTTTTTTAGAGGTGGGGACCTGTAGGATAGCAATCCATATACCAAGCAGATATATAGTTTTAAGGTTTATATCTTTCGGGAAAAGATGTGCAAGGAACCCGTGTAACCGTTAACGAGAATAGTTTGAAAGCACGGAAGTAGTGTCACGACAATCATGGAAGTTTGTCCATGTAATAACGGCTGGCGAAAATAGAACCCATAGCAAGTTGTTAAAAAGTTTACCCATGCCACGATAAAAATGGCATGAATTGTGCAAACTCGTCGAGGGGTTGGATAACCTCGAGAAAAGGAACGAATTTACGTTTGGATAAAAAATACCAGTAAAACCAGAAAACGTGCGAATCAAGGACATGTCTGAATAACGAACCAAACTCAAATAGTCGGGATGTATAAGTAAATTTAAGTGTGTCGGCTGCTTATAAAACTATATACCTTAACGTACGTGATTGGTATCAGAGGAAAGCTATCATTTTGTACTCTTTTAAAACAATGACTAATACGTAGCCTATTCTGTTTCCACGAATTTTTTTTCTAGATTTGGTAGCTCAAGCAACGTTAAGCTAATATTTTAAAGGGTTGGTTGTAGTATTATTCCTGTTATTGTTATTTGTTTGTGACTACAGAGACATTGGTTCGAAAATGACGGACGTTGTGGAATATGTGGGGATCCATATGACCTTAGACGCCATAACGAAGCCGGAGGGATCTATGCTCAAGGCATAATCACCAGAACCTACAAAACAGGGGGTGTTCTTCCAATCCGTGTGAATTTAACCTCCTCACACGGCGGCTGGTTCGAGTTTCGTCTCTGCGAAAACAACGACGTTACAAAAACTGCTACTCCAGAATGCTTTGAGATGAACCTTTTGCGTTTGGTGGATGATGATTCCACCCGGTTTACTGGTGTCCCTGTTGGCGGACTGACAAATCCACAATCCATCCTGCTCGAGTATCGACTCCCAGCTGGAGTCACCTGCAACCATTGTGTGCTCCAGTGGATTTACAATACAGGTAAAATTTCCTCCAAACTTTATTCGTTAATGGGCGGACAAAATAACCCAGCTTTTCTCCCACTGAACTTGCCAGCTCCACGTTATAAGTAAAAGAACAGTGAGTGCACCGTTAAACAACCATCAACCAAATCGATGGACACATTCCCACGCTGAAATGTCAGGGCTACATGCAACTTTGCTCTTTGAGTGGAAACTTAAAATCTTGTCAATATCCTGGCTTGTTATAGTCCATGGTAATAAGTTAATGCAACTCCGAAAATCTGAAGCAGATCGACAGATCTACGCAGCCATCATCTGTTCCTGGTGATGGCTGCGTAGATCAGCCGAAATATAGAATATCATTCAAATGTGGCTTCAGTTTTCGGAGTTGCATTTCTCTTGTTTTATACAAAATTATTCTGTGTTTGTACGTCCATAATAAGTTAACAAATAGCAAGTGGATCGTAGTTATAAGCGTATCCATGCTAATTCTCATGTCTTCAAGAAAAGCTTACGAATAAAAACAGTTATGTCACTCTAACTAAACTCAATATCGTCAATTGGAATATCGTCACCCCCCCCCCCCCCCGCCCCATACACACACCGAACCGCAATAGGTAATGAACTATTTGACTATACAGACAAGCGATCTTAGTTTTCTCAGAATATATGCATGCTTACAAATACCGTAATTGTCTTACAGGAAAGGACTGGGGCTGTGACGAGTCTGGAGTTTGCGCGTTGGGCTTAGGAAAACAGGAGCAATTCATTGGCTGTTCAGATATAGGAATAACAGTTGACGGCAGCCCGGTACCAACTATGAACGGTGGGACAACTCCAGCTAATGGTGGAAATAACAAGAGTACGTCAGGATCAAATACTGGTGTAAGCAAGTCTACCACAGGAACTGGGACTGGAGTTAGCCAATCTACAGCAAAATCTGGTAGCGAAACCACACGAGCAGGGGGTATCGATACACCAAAAACTACAGCAAGAACGATCGTCGAAAGTAGCAGAACTACCACAGTATCTATGTCTGGGACTGGCAAAACAACCAGAGGAGCTGGTACTGATGGTAGCAAAATTACACCAGGATCGGGCACTGCAACTGGTAAAACAACAGGAGGATTGAGAACCGGAACCGGTAAAACCGCATCCAACGGTGTTATTGCCAGTGCGCCACCAACTCCCCCATTACCAACTTCTACGTCACTTGTGCCGTTAGGAGAATGTAAAGGACGTGGCGTTCTTCAAAATATCTATGACAACCAATGTCGTCAACTTTGTACATCGCCTTCAGCCTGCCCCAAGTCATTCTGCAACGACAAATGCCACCTTAGGGCCAGGCAACTGGAAGAATGTAATCAGAAAGGTTCCTGCTCAATTTAAATTAGTTTAATTGTAACGTTTGATGCTGACAATTTAGAAAAGAATTTAAACATTTAATTTACAGACACAATGTTTGCATTGCCTTATTTTGAAATCCTTTAAGTGACAAGAGCTGCCATTTTCCCTTTAAAGCAGAATGCTGCGAAATATATTGACCTTTTTTCAAGACTTGCAATTGGCGTCTCTTCCAGCTCCAAATGTTTTAGTCAAACTTTCAATAAGGTCGAACAAACACAAATGGTTTGCATTGTGACCTTGCAAATACCATGACGTCACATACCTTTTTCGCTGAGCGTGTTTACCTTTATCGATCGTTTGACTTGGGCTCGTGGCACTGGAGGAGAGGTCAATGCAGAAGCTTTTTAGTGCTACTAATCTCGAGAATGTGCGTTTAAGTAGTGTTTTGATCTAACAAGCTTAGAATGAACGAACGTTCTACCTGAGTATTTAACTCTCTTACACTATTGACACTAGTTCGGCTCGTATGGCACACACACCGTAGGGATTTTTTCAATCCAAACCTCATTCAATTAATTTTTTGATGACTTTCAAGGTCCTTTCCTACCGTGGCAATCAGAAGTTATGAAATACTTTGAATTTCGGCAGTTCACGCCATTTTAATGGATACAAATGACAAAAACGAAGAAACTTACTTTAAGCATACTTTCTTGATAATGGTATAACAAAAACTCAGTAAAATTTGTAAAAAGATTGACATTGATGGATAATTTAGAAAATGTACGTATGTAATACGTGTCTCATCCTCCTAAAGTTATCTTCCTTGGTAACATGTTAATTGTTTTACATCTATGGATATTGAAAAACTTTTAATAGTGCAATTAAAAAACAACGTAATGCAAATGCTATTTTTCGAGCATGGTGAAATTTCTACAAAAAATTGAACGGTCGATTTATTCTGCTCTACATATAAAAATGTGAATTGAAAGAGAAGAAATGTAAAATTGGAAATCAATTTACGTCTGCGCACATTATTCTGCTTGTTTCGCTTTATGTTTATGTTTTTTCTCATATGTTCAATACTTGCTGCTTTGTTTGATTTCCTTTGAATTAATACCTCGTGTCAAATACAAACGATTATTTTACGTGTATAATTTGTGTCGATTAAAGTTAATTTAATAAATGAAAAAAACTTTAGTAGTTTTTATATATTGTATAAATTTTGAAGCCACTTATACATGTCTCCGTGGTTATTTTAGACAAGAAGATTTTCCTTGTGCCCGTGTGTTTTTGTGTTCATAAATATATACTGTTGACGCTCTTCGTGTGAAACAGTGGAGTGATTCCATCTTCCAGATCCTGGATTTTCACGAATCTCAGAATTGTTTCATGTTCCGAATAAATATCTGTCCATTCTGTTGCCATAAGTATAAGGAACGCAATTCAAGTTGTGTTGAATAAGTTTACTGTTTGAGATCCCCAAAATGAAACGCTTATACACAGGGAATTATTATTAGACAACTGAACGAAAAACTGAAACGCACAAAGCTGCAGTTTCAAACGCGACATTACACTACGGGCACAAGCTCGTCACAAATGAAACATATTTCCTGATTAACCCCCACCCCATTACGCACACAAAAGGTGGTTCTAGCTGGGTTGATTGGTGTTACTTGTCGCACTCAGGATTATTCCTCTTCCCAGGTTTAATGGGGCAGGAAACCGGGCTCTTTGCCCAGAGGAAACCACACTCGACGAGTACATAGCAACTGTTCCACATAGATAGACCAAGCGAAGACAAAACACTCAGAAGTTTTGTTAATATTTTTCTTGAACTAAGAACCTGGTACCCATCGATGAGTTTGTGTCAATTGGACGGACAGGCTATCACTCTTCGACATAGACCCCTGAAGTTACAATAGGTGATTTGCCAATTAATTCCAAATGACGCAATTAAGCACAATTGTGACCCTAAGTGGTGGACCGGACAAAGCATGCATCCATCTCTTTTTGACTCATAAGTTTTAGTATTTTACGACATATTTTAGAAAAGAAACCACATATTGTGACAGTTCATGTCAGTTCAAGACAGTTCATGACAGTTCAAGTATTGTGAAAACATCTTTCATGAAATGGAGGATCGACTGAATATTGCCGATTACTGATTGGAAGCTGGGTTTGTCCGGTGTAAGATTGGTGTCACGACGTCAAGTCATTGTTGCGTGAAAAACTGGCAAATGGTTTATTGAGATACAGCATACAAGCACACCCCAGGTTTTGGTTTTTACAACAGCCAATGATTGGGTAAAAAGGTTCTTATAACATACCCCTTTTAACACAATTAGAAACTTCTCTCCATGGTTATTTTAGTCATGATGTTTTACCTTGTGTAAGTGAATTTTAATGTTCATAAATATATATATACCCAGGTTAGAGTAATACTTGAAATAACACAAATGCAAATAATCTTAAAGGATCATTTGCTGGTTTTGATCGCACCAATGATACGACGTCTCGACATCAATCAATCTTACACCGGACAAGCCAAGCTGTCATATTGACTTCTCTGCCATAGAAGGTTTAAGTCCCTTTTCTTTCACGATTCTTTCGCCTTTCTAGATTCATTCGCATGTAACATGTCATATTATGAGTCTGCTTTCTAATATATGTTGTCAAATACCCAAAAGTTTAAGTTAAAAACAGACGGACCCTTTGTCCGGTCTATCACTTTGGGTAGTAAGTGTGACGTCCTTAAATTACGCTCTTTGCAAATACGGATAAATCACCAATATAGAGCAATGCGCAATGAGTATTAAAGTATATGTATGAACACTGAAACACGCGGACACGGGAGAGATCATCTTGACTAAAATAACTATTGAGACAAGTTTCCAATTGTGTTAAAAAGGGAGGTATGCCATCTAGACCTTTATACCCAATCATCGGTCGTTGATATAGTAATGTTTATATAGATAATATTTATCCTTTACACACGATTACAGGTTATTCCCACTTCGCCATGTTGACATTAAACTGAATGTCGTTATTGCGAAAGTTAGCATTCAAAGACTAAATGTAACTAAGAATAAATCTATGTTTTTTGTCTGTGTTAATAAACTATCTTTAAATCATTTCAACAATAGAAACACTTTTACCCTATCGTTGAATAGCAAAAGAATCCAAAGAATTTTGGTCAAAAAATGAAAATCATTTGTAATAAAAATGTAGGTCAATGGTTTTCGTAGCCAATACTTGAACTTTCTATAAAACAGAATGTTAGGTGTACTTTTGTTCAGTAAAAAAAACCCAAAGGAGTGAGTTTTACGATTTTTATTTTAGGAAGATTTCCGTCAGCAATACTTAGCATTGCTTTTTTAGATAACACGAAATACACACATTAAAACGGATATCGTCCAGTTTTTAATAGATAATATATAGTTGTTTTAATCTTAAGATAGTAAAGTTCTTCATGCCTTGAAATATGACATGCAATGGTAAAGAAGCACAATTATGTTTTAAAAATCGAGATAGCCGATGTGGATAGTTAACTTTCTGGTGCATAGGCTGCTAAAACGAAGATGAACTATAAAATTTATTGCTAAATTCATCGAACAGTTTCCCGATTCTTTGTTAACGAAAAGCAGTCGGCTGCATAATGATGCTCGCGTTTTCGCGGGTAGAATGAGCTGCCGGAATGCAATTCAAGGGTAAAAACCTTATCGAAAAAGTTGATTGACTTTGAAATAAAAAAATCTAAAACAATCTATGGACTGTATGGACGGTATTAGTGCTAAAACGTAAATACAATTTAAACAGCCGTGAGGAATACTCATTAATTAGAGATCATTAATTAGGCGCTAATTAATTAAATTGACGTGAAAATAAAAAAATATATACCTGGAAATCAGTTACCCGTGAGAGCTACATGTACTAATAACGAACAAAAATTCAAGAAGCCAGGGTATGAGAAAATTTTTGAGTGGGAATATTTTCTTGAACACGCCGATTCCCTAATGACGCCATAGCAGAGATAGACAACAGCAAACAAACCGATATAAATTATGGTATGAAAGACGGATGTTGTTTAAAGTGATCGCTTTGTAAGGCCTATTGTTGCCAAACGCATAACTACACTCCTATGCTTTTCTGTAAAAATAAAATTCCCTGTGCCGTGTTATTCCACCTATAACGTCATTAAGCAATCGATTTATTTTCCTCTTTAAGATGTTTCCAATTTGAACCAAGACCAAAACGAAAAGTTGCTTCAACCATGCAGTAGCATAGTATTTAACTTAACAATCCAGCCGTGTACAAATCACAATTATGCGTATTTAGTAAAGTCAGAAAGGAACAATTAGCGTACAACTTATTGACTGATTGATTGCATTTTCAATTCACCAATATAGATAAATAAAAATACACAGAAAAAATACTAATACTATACAATGGAATATATAATTACTATTGGCGGAATAAAAGCATTGAGCTGGCTATATCGCGTATTTATAAAATACAATCCTACGCAATCTGCTAGCACACGTAGGGGTCTTTTTGGTCGCCTTTTTGGTTCAACCTTATAAAGTAGCCCCAATCAATAAACCATTCAGGAATGTTTAACCATGAGTCCAATCATAATATCACATTTCAAACTGAATACACTTTCCACACTTTCCCCCTTAATTGTAACAAGTTTTTTTTTCTATTTCTAAGCAGCTTGGTTTTCTTCTTGAATTATTCAAACGACATATCTAACAATGAGCGAAGCCGAGTGTTTGCACAGCATATGGTTACAAAGTGAAATAAGGCAAAAATTGAACAAACGTAAACCTACACATAAAATACTTGGAAATTACATCTTTGTCGACTGTTTGATTTTTTATTCTTTATTTTGGACAAAACCCTTCCAGGTAGGTTAGAAAAATAGAGATAAGAGGTCTAAAGATATTTGCTTTGAAACGAATAAACGTGACCAGAGGTGATCAAAAAACGTGTTGGGGATGTTTTCTTATTATAAAAATGAGTCACTTTGATGCAAACTTCCCGATTAGGTTCCAATAGGAAGTCGCTGAAGTGGTATAAAGGCAACAGATTAGATTCTGTATGGCATGTTCTAAAACACTAATTGCCATAAATTTGGAGAGCTGTGTGAGAAAAGTAACACAGGAGACCGATTGACCAAACATATCCATGGGCGAGGAAAGGACCCGCTCCTAGCTGAAACATCTAAGCCGCGGCCATACTCCATGTCATTTGTGAATAACGTATTAATTTCGGTAAATACGAGCGTTCACACCTAGAGGGAAACTCCTTCAGAATCAACCTGTTTTTTTCATTTGATCAAATTAATTGGGTTGAACAATATATACAGTTCACTAAACCAAGTGGGTGTGACCGTCGCGTTTGCCAAACTCCACGAATCGATAAAGCTGACAACTTTATTGTCTGCAAATTCAAATCTACCTCAACGTTTTTCATTGATCTGGTAAACAGTAACTTGTAAGCAACGTACACAAGGTATTTGAGGATATTTTTATCAGTTTCAGTAAGTAAGACTAGACCATGGCGATTGAGAGGATTTCCCGTTTGATCGTCCAAATTGTTATCGTTGAAAGTGTTTTCATAACGACTGTATCGCCCCACGGATGGTTAAAGGAGCCCCCATCCAGATCATCCATGTGGCGCATGGGGTTCAATACACCCAAGAATTACGACGACAATGGACTGAACTGTGGCGGGAGACAAGTGAGTTGATCTATTATTTATATAAAGAAAACTAGGGATTTCCTTCAGTCAGAAATGTCATAATAATAATGTAGTAGCACTCTTTGTTATTTAACTGCACGCGACGGAAGCCGATGACGTCGTCGGACCTACTTATTGCTTGTGTAGGCCTACTGACGTATGCTGTACAACAACAACAGTTCAGAAGATTTGGATAGGGACATGAAGCCTTTTTAGTCATAGTTAGAAATAAGATAAATAATTGACGGAAAATAAGTTTTGTAACATAAGAACGCTATCAAGCTAGGTTTCTCGATGCATAGACAGTTATCAAGTTATTTGCCTGGATACTTAGACCGTTAGCAAGCTTCGTCTCTTGATACTTAAAACGTTATTTGTTTTTCTTGAAAATAAGACCATTATCAAATTCTTTGCATGATACTCAAATTATACCCATTGCTGATTTTGGTATGAGCATTGAATTTCCCAATCGTATAAGATACATATTGTATTTATACAAATGGGCGTACCAATAAGATAACACACCCACCAGCATATTTAATTTGTGACCAATATTGATAGACACATTTACAACCATGTTACAAATGGCATTCGGATGTTAAAATAAGCAATAAAGGAAATAATTAAGCAATCATCACCAAGTTAAATTAAAGCTATCAATGTTGTTCATAAATACTACTTATTATGAAGACAAAGATAAATTTATTTGTAAATCTACCCAAGGGATAAAACAAGTCCCTAGGGGTTTTATTCCTGTCATTATTATGATAGATGTTAAAGTGGCACGAGCTGCCGAAATTCACACTTTTTTTCATTATTTCTGATCGTCACGACAGCAAGAGGCTTTGAAGGCCTTCGAAAAGCTATATGATTGGCGTTGGAATGAGGAAAATCCCTACTGTACGTTGCCTGTACGAACCGAAAACGTGTTCGAAGAGTAAACAAAATTCAAATAACCGGGACGACCATTCATTCAATTTAAGCCAAAGTTAGTTCAAAACAATACTTTATCGTACATTTTCGAGACTAGAAGCACTAAAAAGCTTCTGGATTATACGTCTTGAGAAAAATAGCCAATAATTTCAACAATCTGTTCTAACGTCAAAATATCAACATTTTGGCAGCTCATGCCACTTTAACTTTATCATTATTATCAAGTGGTTAAATAAATGTAAATGAAATGAATCACGTTTTTAAAAGAGTTTCAAATAGTTATTAATAAGAAGCATGTACGCTTTTACAGCATCAGGTGGACCTTGGTGGTAGATGTGGAATCTGCGGCGATCCATATGATGGCGTCCGTCGGAACGAAGCCGGAGGAACGTATGCTTTGGGTGTGATTGGCCGGACATACAGGACAGGGGAGATAATTCCAATCGTTGTAAATATGACTGCGACTCATGGAGGTTGGTTCCAGTTTAAACTTTGTGTCAACAACAACATCAAGAAAGTTATTACACAGAGCTGTTTGGACGAACATTTACTATACAGGAACGATGACCCTACTGAAGCTCGTTACACCAACGTACCTACAGGCGGCTTCAAGAACCCTCAGATCATAGAAATGCTTTACAAACTTCCGGATGGTGTATCCTGTTCACAGTGTGTTCTACAGTGGAAGTATATTACAGGTAAGGTTGATATAAAATGTAAGGATCGGGAGAAATCTAAACATTGACGTTACGTAGCAAATTAAGGTACTTCGGGCATAACTGTTTTCAGAAGCAAGCGACAAATGAAAACGACTTCCCCCACCCTCCTAAACACTCTGAATAACGTGCATACCGCGAGAACTTGGAACCCAGGAGCTTGTTTCACAAAACGACGTAGATGTATTTTTGGCGTAACTTTCATAGCAACGTATCTCTACAGTATGGGTTGCTATGGCGGTTGCGTAAAAACTTACGCTACGCCGCTTTGTGAAACAGGTTCCCGATACCGTTATTACTTAGCGAAATAGGATAAAATGTTCTGAATAATGCAGGGCAAATCAAAGCCACTGTTGGGTCATTTTCATTGA
The DNA here is from genome assembly GCA_963971465.1 of Lepidochitona cinerea. Taxonomy (NCBI): domain Eukaryota; kingdom Metazoa; phylum Mollusca; class Polyplacophora; order Chitonida; family Tonicellidae; genus Lepidochitona; species Lepidochitona cinerea. Next base: position 15,235,198 of record OZ020559.1, read on the forward strand.
TTGATTGATGTTTAGCCCGCACTCAAGTTGATTTCGTTTATATGGTGGTGTTGCTAGATTTATTGGGAAGAATACCTGGTTGTTTGTCCGGAGGAAACCTTTCCACATTTAGCCCTTTAACCAAGTTAAGTTGCACTCAAAACTGGACCCCGGTGACACAGTAGATACAGTCGTAACATACTTCAACACATATATTGGTTGTCTATAAATATGCGGTGATTTGCATGAATTATATTTAAATCTTATTAAGACAATTACTGTACAGCGGATATAATAACACCATTGTTGTATGGATTCCACTAATAATCATACCGGTAACCGCATTAAATTGGAAATCTTGGGTGTAAATATATTTTCAAGACGCACTCAAGATTATTTCACTTGTATGGCTGCGTTGCCAGGCTTTGTGATGGGGGAAACCGGGCTCTTTGTCCAGAGGAAACCCCTGGCTTACTTTGAAATCGATGGTTGTTATGCAAATTGTATACCTCATACCAGTTCTGATGTTCATCAATAACATATATCTAGATTAAATATACCCCAATACATTTATTTATTGTTGGCCCGGTCATAAATACTCCACAACCGGGCAATGTGGTAACCTCAGTGTTTTGACAACTTTACATCAGACATTTTTGTCTCGCAATATAGTTTACCTTACGAATAAACAGACGACTTTACTTTTGTATTTATCCCCTCTCAGGTAACCATGCCGGATATGCCCCGGAGGAATTTTACGGGTGCTCCGACATCGCCATCAGCGGACCACCGATGGCATCAAAACCGATTTCTCAAGTAACAACAGTTGGAATCAACGGAACACCATCAACCACAAAAGGCAAGGCGGCCACCACAGCGACTGCTACTGCTTTCCCTACAGCAGAGAAAACAGACCGAAAGCCTTCAAACTCGTTGACCACGGCAGAATCTTTAAAACCGGCGCTCGGTTCAACAGAGACGACAAGCTTCTACTTAACGTTAAAAACAAGTTCAACAGCGACTACGGCACGGGACACAGGGATGAAATTTACCACTTACCCCACGCCAAACTCTTCAGACACAATTTCATTTGAAATTCTATACAAACGATGCAAAGCTAAAGGGGTTCTGGCTGATGTTTTTTCGAAGACGTGCAAAAAACTTTGCGTTTTGCCCAAAAGTTGTTTGATTACGTTCTGTAACAGCTCATGTTTACAATTACAAAACTATTTCAAATAAAGACAAAATTAATCCTTATTGTTTTAAAACTGGCCTTAACAATTAGAAATGAATAACAAGCAATAAAATTGAAGGGATGGGCTAAGGGGTGGGGTGAAACAAATGAATATAAGGGTCGGGGTGGGAGGGATAATTTTTTTTTTTGCAATTTGGGCCTGTGGTGATAGGCGAGGCAAGAGGGGGTAAAGAAAGCTCTTTAAGCGTAACCCTTGTTGTCGTTTTGTTGTAAATGCTATACAACCTTACACAATTTGTGTTTCTCTGCTTATCAATAAATGATTTTGTATATATTGTATATTACTCACACGTCTTTATCTGTTTTCTCTCAGGGCAGACAACTCGGTGTATTTTGTATGTTAATTTCGGACGGTGTGATTTTATATTTAAAGTGGCATGAGGTGCCAAAATTTTTTCATGAATTCAGATTCTATGAGGAGTTAAGCGTTTGAAATACATTTAAAAACGAAATAATTGACTTTGAAATAAAATATATTTTTGCGATCAGCAGCCGTACAGCCACAATCGAGATCTCGTGCCATTCTACGAGATCTTCAACTCGAGACATGGCTCGAGAGCCGTCGCACTCCATCTTGCGCATAGTTAACTGCAAGAAATCTACTGAGAATTTTTAATCTATATACTATTTATTTCTCTGTTCTATTCTGTTCGCAAACATGTAACCCTATCACAATATGCTGCATTGCAGGTTCTTAGGGCAGAAATACTTGTTAAAAATCAAAAGTATAATCGGCACTACATCAGCTCTTAAATACATTCTAAAACAAGATGGCAGCGCCCATGGATGTCAAGGCAAAATATGATATGGACTTCAAGGTATTTTATGGTATATTATATGTATTAGGAGAGTAGCAATCAATATAACAAAACAGGTTGTCGGCGGCTTAAACGTTACCTACCAGAATTATATCGAATATCTCTCTACACAACCGAGTCAACTATCAGTGTCACGTGTCGTTGTTTATAATTTTAAGGACGTGGACAGCAGTGGTCTCCCTTTGTGTTAAAGCAACATGTCACTCAATCGTTTTGGAGTTGATATCTCAACGAATGGCAGTAGGATCAATCTCTATTTTAGATTGGTACAGCCATAGTCGAATGCTAATCACAAACACTTTTAAGGTGTTTGACTGTTTATAGAAAAGCTACCTCAACGTAAATCTTCAAGACTGCTATCGGTGGATAGCTCTTATTTTGTACCTCTGGAAAAAAACAACAGTAAGCTATTAATGTTTAAACAAAATTGTATCTATATTCCTGTATTTTTTATTTTATTCTGTCTTATTTGGCGCATTTGTCTCGCGCATGGGTAAATAAAACATGCAAAACGTTTGTTTATTTTTTGTGGAGTATTTTTTGTTTACGAAAAAGAAAACAGACCAGAAGACAAGTTTTTCTCTGCAATTGCTATGAATCCAGCTCCGGCTGTCTCTTATCGTCAGAAACTTGGAGTTTCTCTTTGGCTACTTTTGCATTTGGTATATCCTATCATTATCATGACAACAAGGGCCAGTCATGCCACTTAAACTATCAAAAAAATGATCCACAGAATAGACAAAGATGGGATTTTCCGTGCACAAATCCGACGTCAAAGCGCAACATACTACACCATTGAGAATTTGGGTAGGGTCTCACAAAGTGATAACTGTGCAAATTAATTTGATTTACCTGTGACTTAGCCCGGATTATCGGTCTTACGGCGACTGGTATTATATGGCTGCTAATGTATGACGAACACCAAGAGAAAAAAAATCGGCAGAGCCCAGATTTCTCGGCTACCTGTAACTATATTTTCGATTACACTCTCAGCAGCCCCCCCCCCACCCCTCCACACACATACATACACTAAAACCACCTCGATCATGACGCATATGAAAATACTGACTGTTACAACTTGCGCGTCCCCCCCCCCCCCCCCCTTTCACAAAATCCTGTGTCCGCCCCTGCTACGTGTGAAAGTACAATCAAATTTAACAGTAGGCATGGATTTCAAATCTTTATTGCATATTTTTCAAATGGTAATTTTATTTCAATTCGAAACAGATATTATACAAACAGAAACTACATACAAATATTTTTACCCGAAGAAATATTTCACCGGAATAAGGGATGATAAATGTTGTTAAAAAACATAAAGAGTTATCCCCCCCTGGAAGAAAAGTACTACAACAAACTTCGACCACATGAGGTAGATTCTCAATAAATATGTACATATAATACAAATGGCATAAAATGCTAAAATACACAGTGAAAACAAACTCCATAAAACATTGAATAGATTCATTCGTTGAGAGGAAAGTCCATGTTTAAAGGCTTACTGCTAAGTTTTGTTGTTTTTTATTTGTTTTATTTTTTTTTTTTGGCAAAATTACGGATTAAGAGAAAATTTAGCTTCATTTGTATATATATGTTTTTTGAGGTGGAGAGGCAATGCGATTTCTTTTTCACAATTATTTGGCCCAAGGGCAAGGAGACTTAGGCAACTGTAACATTGACACTGCAGAGAATATATATTAGACGGTGGCAAATACTTAACACTTTAACCTTTTACCATTGTTGAAAATGATACATTTTTTGTTCAATCCGAAGAGTTTAAAACAACCTGACGGACTTCATTAGGGGAACATGGCCAGCAAGTCAGTCAGAGTCGAAATCCTCATTTTTCTCTCTAGTTTAGAATGAGCCATGGGGTTGAACAATCTTGGTTTTGCGCTTAGGGATTTCAATTCTAGGAACAAACAATCGCCTATACGTATGTATTTTACTCTGTACGAAAGAAAAACGGATCATATAAATAGTAAATATTGAAGTTTTGTTTGTTTTTTTTTCTTCTCTAAAGTCAAGCTAATTATGACCGGCACGCATCATTGCAAAGCTGTGGTGGACAACAGCCGTTATTGCAGGCTAAAACACATTGTTTGGCAACTTCATCTGAAGTAGATAAACTTCCGGAACCTCTACATGGTGGCGGAGCTCCTCCATCACCGCCATCACCACCATCACCCTCATCGCCACTATTTCCACCATTTCCACCATCGCCATCACTTATCTTTACATCTGCGCATGCGTAAAACTGCTCTTGAGGTCCATATCCTTTGCCACTTTTTCCGGTAACAGGGTCAGTTCCCCAATTGCTAGCTGTAATAACAAGACATTAAAAGACGTGTGACCAGTTGCTTCTAAGTAAAACTTTGTAAGGTATTACTGGCCAACTACTCAAACAGTTAAAGGCAATGAAAATAGAATTACGTATTTGGACTCGATAAAGGCATATATGCCTATGATCTGTATTACCCAACATCTCATTCCAGCCAGCAATGTATAGGCTTAAGTTTAGGGAAACATAATTCTGTTATATTGAGAAATGAAGTATTTGCAGTGAGCAATATAAAATAAAGGAACCGTTCAACTAAGGTGGCTTAAGTTATGCCTTTCGTAAAAGAATGCTGAACGATGCGAACCTACGCATGGTCGCAAGTCGGGGGCGTAAGTTCAGTGTCATTTGCCGTCAAATACCACATCCGATGTGTACGAACTTTCACAGATGACGGCTTTTGCCGAGTACTAACGAACAATACGGTAAATGTGCATATTTCTTCCAGGGAATTTATGAGAAGGTTGTTTCGTTTCAACAAGTATCCATTTAAGCTATATCAAAACACAAACTAGTTTTAAGCCCTGTGTATACATATATTTGCGACAATTGTAACTAACTTAAGTTTAGTACAACATAGCCCTGGGACTATTTCTCGAAAGATCAACGATCGACGAACAACTGCGCATCTTTTGAGAAAAGTTCTCGAATTGTAAACTTCCGAACCTGATAAAATTTCACAAAATATACATCGGCCACGAGCTGTTGGTGTGCAGTGAGCGATTGCGATGTAAAGGTATTTTAATTGTCATCGAGCAACTTTAAAAGGATCTAACATTATTTTAGCATAATTCATGAAAATGTAATTTGGTCTAGGGCATTTTTACTGTTCAGCGAGATACGAAACATCGAACGTTGTGCGCTTGATCGTAACGTATTGTGGACGATATATGTTGCCATGAAAGTTAGGACTTGCATTAGACTCAGTTCGTCCGAGTAAATGTTTATAGAAACAACCATCGGATCATCTTTGTTTCCAAACTGTTGTAAGTTACTTCAGACGTAATCTAGTTGAAACTGGTCCATGTTGTAGACACATTTGTGCAACGGGCCCCAGGGGGGGCAGTTTCTCGACACATTTACGCCAGTCGTAACTTTGCGCCTGGTCGTAACGTAATGTTGAAGGCATATGTTGCCAGGCGACGTCGGTTAGTTACGTCGGTGTCTAGAAACAGCCCCCTAATCCATGTTGTAGACCAATGTGCACATTTGCGACATGTTTATATAAAGGAGCATTGATTACGGTTGTTTTGAGTTGGGACCGATTGCACAAAGGTGTATTAAGCTTAAGTCTGGATTCACTATGCGACGTCATAATCAAGTTCCTCTGTCACGTGACGCTTAATACAAATTTGTGCAACGGGTCCCAGGACACTAACCTGTGATATATTTCCATTGTAGGACGCATCTCGTGCATGTGACGTCATGTGGTAAGCGGACGTTGATTGTTTGGTCCCCCCAACCTGGAAGCACGGTGTAACTCGACCCAGAACCGTCGGCCATCTGAAGGACGTTTTTGTTCAGGCAGGATTGCGTGGCTTCCGTGTTCAAATCGTTTTGTGGGCAGAGGCGAAATTCGAAAGAACCTCCATGATTGGCGGTGACCTTTACCACGATACGGATAACTTGCCCGGCTTCGTATGACCCGGTAATTATCCCTTGTGCAAACTTCCCAGGAAATTCTGCTTTCCTCGGGCCTTGATATTTGTCTCCGCATATTCCACACTTTCCTCCATTCATTCCGTGTTGATTCTGGAAGAAACCATAAGCAGAAATTAATAAAAAATATTAATTCCTTTATGCAATTGAAGATGGGCTGTCTAATGGCTCATCTTCTTGAGCGGTAAAGTAAAGCTAGAATTCGTTTGGCTTTTTTTTTCTCATTCTACATTACGAAAAAGAATCTGCTCTTGTACTGCCAAACACTACTGTAACGTTTCACCTGAAAGAGTTAGTTTCCACGCCACATCACACTCGTGTACGTTTTGTTGAAACAAGATGTCTATTGGGCCTGTTTCGAGAAATGCCGGGCTAACCAACCTTTAGAAAGCACCAGAAACCTCTTTATACGTGTAAATCAAACATGAAAACAGCTTAATTGAATCGTCTATAAGCTTAGTTTTAAACAATCAGACCCGAAGAAGCAGAACTATCTTCGAAAGCTTGCGTCTAATAAAACGAGTTTGCCCGAAATAATGCTACAAAGATTTTTTTTTACCGTAGGCTCCAACAGTAAAGCTGTTGTTGTTCTTGGTCGTTTTTTTTTAATGCACCGATTAAAATACGTAAGCCTACATAACTTATACTGTTGGAAATATAGAGCCATCTTTCAGAAAGATGGGAGACTACTCTTGTTGATCTACATTCTGTTAAGAGGGCCGCTAAAGCTCATGTGTTTAAAGCAAATGGCCATTTTTTCGAATCCCACTTCGCTAAAAATTGAACGATTCTGATTGGTTTGTCAGGCGATATCTTTATGCAGAACAAATAGCAGAAAAAATAGGGATGTTAGAGTATCCCATAGTGCTAATCCACTAATCGAATAAACCTGTAGAATGTCAATGAATTGATCCATCCGGGCAATCAACTTACCCAGTATCCCCCGCAGTTATATTGGTTGTCCGTGTACTCTTGTAATCCTTTTTCCGTTGCTATGGCTTGAAATCTCTGATCTCGCCACAGACTTACGCGAGATGGAGGCTCCATCAACATCCCATGACCTTTGACCCAATTAGCACTGTAGCCAATAAGCATAAAGAACAGCACGTGGGCAACGTTGTTGGCCATTTTAGTCCTAGAAAAATAATGGTTCATGTTTTAACAAAGTTAACAAAATATTTAAACAGATTCCACAATTTAGTGTGCCACTGGTGTCTCCATATTAGTGTTGTAGAGTATGAAGAATAAGAATTGAAAGTAGATAAACGTTGGATCTGTATCCCTACACAAACAAGATAGATTGGTAAAGATCTGAAACTCTGAGTTATATTCAGTTAAAACCGTGACCTTATAACCAAAACCGTGCGTGTGCAACCATTAAACTGTTGATAGAAAATGTATATTTAATGACTTATGGTATGCCATATACATGTATGTGTAGAACAATAAATCACACTCTTTTGTGTCTCAAAGCCGGAAATTTTCAATTGCAGTTATTGCTTTGCCTACGTTTAAAGTGATATGAGCTGCCCAAATTCAGTTTTTTTTTCTCACAAGTTCAGATGGTTGAGAGAAATCGTGTGTTTGAAGTTATTAAAGAAACTAAAGGATGAACCTTAAAATAAAAGAAAAAATATTGGTAAAGCCAGTAGCACACATGATTGATTGATTTATTGTTTGGTGTTTTACGCCGCGCTCAAGATTATTTCACTTATATGGCGGCGTTGCCAGTATTATTGTGGGAAGAAAACGGGCTCTATGCCCGGAGGAAACCCACGACCTTCTGCTCGTAACTGGCAACCATCCCACATTGGTCGTTAGAGTAAAAACCCAGTGAGAAATTTTTCCAATTTTTTGGGACTGAGTGGGATTCGAACCCGCCACCCATTGGTGGAAGGCTGTTGAGATTGAGCGTCCAAGGATCTACCTACTGAGCCAAGGAAGTTCTTGATTTATTGGCTGATGACGTTTGGATGCAGTTCTTACATCGTTATCAAAGTCAATGACAAACAAGTAAAGTATAACAGACGAGGGAATTACAAGTTGGAAGAAGAGAAAACTACAGGAAGCCACCTCATCAGAAAAACGTAGCCCAGGAAGACCGTCCAAGAATTATATATCCCCAACTGCTATGACCTTTTGATCTTCCACGACAACCCTCAGCGATCTTAACTCACCATACTTAATTCTATTGTTGCTTTTCTGGATAATTTTTATATTAGTTCGTACCTGTCCCAACTTGTAATTCTCTCATCTGTTATATATGAATATATCATCATGCATAATTGTGTTTTTTATCATTGACTTTAATATCGATGTAAGAAATACATCGAAACGTCGTCACCAAATAAGGTTGTTATCCATAAGTAATTCTTTACCTTACTGCTTCTAATGAAGGAAAGAACACACTTGTGTATGGATTTACAACTTCTTGGTTTATTGATGAGGCCAAGAAGTTGTAAATCCATACGCAAGAGGGCATGTTCTTCCCTTCATTATTATGCTCAACTTCTAAATGCCAATTAAACAAGACTTACTGCTTCTGTTTCTCGAAAAACAATATTCACACAAACATTTCAAAGTTTGCACCTTACCAAATAGTCGATAAATGCGAAGGCCTATCGAACTGCTTTTGAACAATATGCTACAGGGACCGGTTGTTCAAGAGAAAATTAGCTTAACTGCAGGTTAAATGAAGTGGCGTAACATAGAAATTATTTTGTGACGCGACGTGATCTAACCTGCCGTTAAGCTAATTTTCATTTGATCAACCGGTTCCTGCACGTCGCGATGTCCCTGTGCATAAATTCAACAATGCGGCCTGTTATTTTTCGTATTTTTAATCGTACTAGTACCAACTAGAAAATATTAATCAAAAGATATTTTTAATCAAACATTTTCAAGAAAAGAGCAATTAAAGAAAAGCACTTACAGTCACGTAAAGGCAGTCTCCACGTAGAGACGACTCGATTGGTTACGCTAGTTTTAATAATTTCTTCTTTTTAATTTACAGCCAAAGTGATAATGCAGGTCTTGTCCATTTTTTTTTCAAACAATTTTTAATCACAACAGAAGCATAAAAGAAGACGAAAAACAGCGAAACCCTGGATTTTAAACTAGAACGCGGGTTGCATCAACAACTGGCTGCGAATTCAAACCGTTGTGTAAACAAAGCTGATTTAGTTCGGTGCGACAAACATCACATATGTTTTTGTAGTTTGATGCTCAAAATGGTCGCCTGACGACCTTTATAGCCCTACGTAGATGAGAGAAAAATAAAATCAATTTTAGCTTCTTCTACGGGCGGTGCCTTTTTTAAAGACAATATATTAGCCACTAGCAACGCTTTTGTTGGACGAACTCTTTAATCAAGTCGAAATACTAAATGGTGTAATCATTTTATTATTAAAGCAAGAGATTTGCAATCAGCGAAAGCCTAGTTATGTTTTAAACGCAAACGTCGTCGTTAACGACAAAAGGAGATGATAAAATTAAATTCGTGAAAATTGTTTTTATTAATAAGTATGTTTTTAACCCAGAAGAGCAATGTCGGGAGCAAATATAGGGCCTACACATTGCACTTTAAACGCCATAAAAAGGGAGAGTTGAAAACCTTGTCTCATGAAACAGAGAAGAATCCATGAATCCGGATGAAAAGTATCATACTTGAGTAACGAAGCTGTATACATGTAGATGCAGGCCAGTTATGGACTGTTGAGTTCCAGGAAGACCTTGGAAAAGGGATTGAATTACCCATGTAAAATAGAATCGTGGATGAATGCAAAGCTATAGAATTAGCGTGCCAATTAGAGCGTACTAAAATTTCCTAAATTGCCCCACAAAGAAAAAGGTGTTGCCAGATGTTTGAATGCGTTGAAATGTGGCTTTGAATCGCATGCTATTAAAATGACGATGGGGGTAAGGAAATGATAAACTTGAATGATAGTAAGTGACATTTTAGTGACTCTGATAGTGACTTGAAATTCTATGTATGCCTTCTTCTAGAGATTTTTACCAATAGGTCGCGGGTTCGAATCCCACTCAGTCCTAAAAAGTGGAAAATTTTCTGACTGGATTTTCACTCGATGGTTGCAAGTTACCAACGGAAGTTCGTGAGTTTCTTCGGGACATAGAGACCGGTTTCCTCCCACAATAAAACTGGCAACGCCGCCATATAAGTGAAATAATCTTGAGCGCGGCGTATAACACCAAGCAATCAATCAATCAATCAATCTAGAGATTTTTTTGTCATTAGTTGCTGATGTTTTAAGCACGGTCGATTTTTTTGTTTGCTAAGGCTAAGTAACTCTTCCATAGACGTTTTCCCAGATTGATTGATTAATTGATGTGTTACGCCGCACTCAAAATTATTTCACTTACAGGGCGGCGTTGCCAGGTTTAGTTGAGGAGGAAATCGGGCTCTTGTCTAGAGGCGTTCACCCACCATCAGTAAGTACCTGGCAACTCTTCCAATTACGGCGATTGAGTGAAACACACACTCAGAATTTGTTCAATTTATTTTTTTGTCTGAGTGAATATTCGAATCCGCGACGCATCGACAGAGGGCTTATGTCGGACAGGGGACATACACTTTACCAAGTGAACAATTCGGGCCACGAATTAACCATCCAAAACGTGACTATGGCTGAATGCAAAGATTTTGAATGGACGTGATAATTAAAGAGAAGGTCTACTTAAGAATTTATAAACTTGCCCCATGGAATGAGAATTGACGCTGTCAGGTTAATGAATACGGTAAAGGTTCCCTTTGAATATCATGCCCTTAACACGAAGGAGAAATCAGAAAACGATGAACTTGAATGTTATTAATATGACATTTTAGTGGATTTTGGTGATAAAAAAGTACCAACTTGAATGTATTACTGCGTGTCCTAATGGGTGGATTCATTCATTCATTTGTTGGTTGCCAGGTTTAGTCGGTGGGGGTTGATAAACCGGTTTTTTTTTTCAAGGAGAAAATATTCGATTTTTTATCTCCTGGTAGGCCTATACATAGCAACATAAGATGATCGATGTATAGTAATTCGTTACAACGCATTATTATAATCCGTATTTACGAATTAAAATAATTCGTTATAACGAATTATTAATCCGTTAGAACGAAATATTATTACGTTTTTTTTTCGGATTGACTAATTCGTTATTACGGATTAGAGGCAATGATTCGTTATTACGGATTAGCCACACGGATTTTTTTATAGTGGCAGCATCAAGCCGTCGTAGATTGCCGACAATCTCCCTACACCAATGATTTTACCGGTCGGTGCAGACTTTCCAGGGGGGTGCTTAACTTTTTTTGTGATTATGTGGTAAAACCGTGATGGTCTGTAAATAAATAATTCAAATTAAGAAATGGGGAAAGCATTGTAACGAACATGAACTAATTTATAGACTGAAGCCTTGCATGCGCATCGTTTAATATTATTTCATTTATATGACGCCGTTTTTGTAAATCATTGTAGCGTTGATAATTATATATTATATCATAAAAATATTGTTACTTGTTAATTTGAGCTGGATGATTTGTTATCTGGAATACTCGACCCATCAAATGACCGTATCGGCTTGAGATGCTATTGTTTTACCGACAATTAAAGGGACTTTTTGTGTAGGATTGTTTACATTTTTGTTTAACTTCTGCAAAATAGATAAATAAGATTTCATTGACTTTGGATTAAAGGTGATAGGTCGAATCGCAACACCTTCCCAATATGTGCACGACAGTAAATTTTATCTTGAACTTGCCCCCTACCCATGGTTCCCTTTAAGTAGTATCGTGTCATATGTCATGCGTTATTTGACAATTTAAAAGCTTAGGCGTATTTGTGATGCTTTCCTTTTGCTCTTTCTCCCGATTAAATCCTGACCCCGTTTGTTGATGAGTGAATTTCTATGCTGCCATTGTATGTACATCCATACATAACACGACCAATGACCAAGGCATGGAGAAATAAACACCGACCATTGACCCCTATGCTATACAGTGAAATTATGGTTTGTGTGCATCACAGGAGTGAACAAATATCAATGACCTTAGCGGTGACAAATCGCATGAGATTATCAGAATGTGTTTATTTATCTTTATATATACCAATGAACCTTTTAGTGAACTCGTGCAATCCTTCTTCTACGTTTTGGAATTTTTCCAATCTTAATCCGCCTACACTGTTTACGCATATCTCAAAGATTAATAGCAAACAATCTGATTTGCAAAGAATTCCTTTCAACATGAATTCGCGAGTACAGCGAATATAGTGTCACGAGCTTAGTCCGAACAGCCTTCCAGCAATGTGTCGCAGGTTCGAATCCCACCCAATTACAGGGAATTATGGAGTTTTTGTCTTCTTATCGATAACCGGTGTAAGAAGGTTACCTCAGCACAGTTTCGTGACGTTGTTACTGGTTGTATTGAAATGCTGAGGTATATATGTGTGACTTTACATTAGACATACGTCAAGCGTAACAATTAAGATTGATTGATTGATTTATGTTTCTCGCTGCTCACAAGATTGCTTCACTTAAACAGGTACATTACCAGGTTTCAATAAGGTTAAGAATTACTTATGGCTAACGACTTCTTGGTTTATTGTCAGGTTTAGCGATGGGGACACCGGGTTCTTTGCACGGAGGAAAACCCCCGAACTTCGGCGAGCACATGACAATTATCCCCCCAAAATACGCTTGAGTGAAAACCCAACTCTAAATTGTTTTATTTTATTCTTGAACTGAGTTAAGCATCTAGAGTAACTGGCCCAAGGTACTAGCTAGAGATTTAGGGATTTAACGGCCGATGTATTTTTAAACCGCAAAGCTTTGTCCTGATTGTTTTGATCAAATGCAGGTAAGCACGTAGTAGGGCCGAACAATCAATTAAACACTAATCGATAACTTATGTTGGTTTTCAAATTCATATCGATATCAGGTGGATGATAATAAATATACAAAGGTTGTTTGTAGTTTGTTCATTATCAGGTAGTTTAAAGTTGCGTGAACTGTCGTTTGAACTGACATTTTCTCGTAAAAAACTTTTGCTATTTTTTCCTCAATAAGTACAAATTAGAAAATGTCCACGCTGTTATTCTGGAAAATGTGCGATAATTAGTTTTGTTATCTTAAATTAACCAAGACTTAGTCAACGAACTAAGAGCTTACCTGCTATTCAGCATGTACTGGTATATACCTCGATACTATTGCACGTGGAAGAAATATAAGACGACCGTCGCCAAATCTCACAGGTCTTTTGTTAAAGTACTGTTGTCTGTTTAACGGAGGTATAAAAAGTTGTGAGGTTTGACGGTTGGGAAGTCTCTTATACCTGGCAGAGTTTTCTTACCTATTCAATTGAATTTGGTGAGGGATTTAAAGGAGAGGCGTGAATGCGTCACACCTCTAAACCAACCGTAAACACTCAAAAGAAGGTCACTACTAAACAGTAGTATTCCAACCGAATTGGACACATTACAAAATGTATGAGTCAAAAACACATTGACACGTAATATAAGGAATGACAAAGCACTGGTGATAAAGGTATGGATTGAGTTTCAAGGGACGGGGATAAAGAAAGAGAAAACCATCAAACAGAAAAAACAACGTTTTCTTACTACTACATGCTTCAGGATAGTTTTTTTTTGTTCGCCGTAGACACCAAAGTCTTGTTTATATTCTCGTTGCATTTATTGATGGTTAATTTTTTAAAATAAAAACTGCCTGAATTTCTTTTCCCTAATGTCTGAACCAGGAATCAAACCGGAAGTAAAGTACATAACGTCTGCACGGAATCTCAGAGAAAATTAGCATTTGTTACCGACCATCTACTGAACGTCAATAAAACTAAATTAACACAGAAGTTAATGCCGTTTTTTATTTCGAGAAATTTAAATCCCAAATAATTGGAGATCACAAGAAAGACTAACTTTGAGGCCAATGTAAACACTCTAAAAATCTTCATTTTCAAATCATGAGAAAACAGCTATTCCTCTAAATGTTCATAAAGCTACTTTTTGTACTTCTTGACAAAAATGATGTATATATGGATATAACGGTCTAAATGATATGCCCCTTTTTAACACAATTAGGAACTTGTCTCCATGGTTATTTTAGACAAGAAGATTTGTTACCTGTACCCGTGTGTTTTAGTGTTCTTAAATGTATATATATGTCACGCTCTTGTCAGTCGTCAACCTAATGAAATACCATAGGTTTAGTTTATTACAGCAATGTATGATTGGGTATAAAGGTCAAAATGATATACATCTTTTTAACACAATTAAAAACTTCTCTTTATGGTTATTTTAGAGATTTTCCCTTTGTCCGTGGGTTTTAGTGTTCATAAATATATATATTTGTCTCAGACTCTTTTTGATAGTCAATTATCTAAAAAAATTAAACACTGAAAAAAACCACTTGTGAAGATTATATTTATGAACACTAAAACATATATTCACAGGTAAAATTGTCAGGTCTAAAATAACCATGGAAAAGAACCAGTTTCTAATTGTGTTTATAAAGTATTTCAATTAGACCTTTATACCTAATCATAAGTTGCTGTGATATTTCATTAGGTTCAAGACCGACAGGGGTTTAGCTTTAGTCAGTAGAGTTTTCTGGAACCCTTTGTAGTATATAGGATCATTGGAAAAGAAAGTAAAAAAATCGGTTCCCCCCATTAATACTTAGGTAGAAGATAGTCAAGGGAGTTTAGTCCTGATAGGTAGATCTTTCAAACATTTTTTCTAGGCAATGACTGGCGAGCCATTATACTTTGAAGTTGTACTATTCTTCTACTTTAGTCTTTGGGGTTAATGTGGTCCAGTGGGTTAGAGTAATCGTCCCTCAGTCCCACACAGAACTTCCGTCCATGCGGCGTGGGTTCGAATCAAACTCAGATTGAAAAAATTCCGAGTGGTTTGTTCACTGGGTCTGCGTATGTATAAGGGTTGCCAGGGACTCGCCAATAAGCCCGGTTTCCTGTCCTACTAAACCTGGCAACGCTGCCATATAAGTGAAACAAACTGGAGTGGGGCGTAAAAATCAATCAACCAATCAATCAATCTACTATAATCTTGGTCATATTGATGCTGGCCTTGTTAAACTGAAACACAAATGATTTAAATGTTTTGTCACAATATCGCCCATGGTTCAAATTCAAACCCAAAGGATAAACAATTTGTAACGTTTGAATCCAGAAAATGCCCCTCCCCAGAGGTTTGTGCTTGATATATTCAGTGGAAGTGAGGAAAGCGATTTTTCAATCGTCATTTTTCGAAATGGTCCTTAACTAAATTTTATACCAAATCAATGGTTTCTACTACACATTGCTTGCGCAGTTAAGAAGAGTCGCAGTTAAGGTTCTCAACTGATTTGATATATGATATGAGGTTGTTCTCCGCAATAGATATCATGATCTGAAACGTATTCATCGAGTTTGCATCGCGTCTTAATGCTTTTCCTCTATGTACCGAAGGGAAATATTGTGCGAAGGCTTAGGGGTTAGGGGTAACAGAAAAGAACACCTTCTTGGTGAGAGACCTTTAAAAAGAACAGAACAAGCCTGATTAAAAAACTAAAGAGCTATAGTTTCTATAGAATCTGAAAACCTGAAACTTTATGACTCTCTTAAAAGTGTGGGGAGGATGGTATGACCCAGCAAGTAGAAGATGATGCGTTTCAATAGGTTTGAAGAATACTTCGTAATCTAAATACCCTGTCGTGTATATGAAAGACCCCAGTAAATAGTTAAATCCAGAAAATCCCCCCCCCCGCTCCCAAAAAAAAAAGATTAATAGTAGGTCGTAGTTTAATAATGGGGCCATGGGAATTGTGAGTGTCGATGAGAATATGCAGGTCTTCCATCACATGCTGCCGTATGATAAAAAAAAAATATCATCCAGACAACGAACGTAAACGAATCGTTGTTTGTGACATTTGTGAAGAATATCCTTCTCCCACTCTATCATAAAAATATAAGCCAGATTACGACTGAAACGTTTTCCCATAGCACATTCTTACAGTTCCTCAAAGATCTCCCCCATTGCATTCAAAATCTTTTCATTTTAAGCTAAGTTCCAACAATTCTAAGATGTCTATGTCCGGACGAAGGTGGCGAGGAATGCTGACGCTATGGATTTTAGACCCAAGTCAATGTCACTGTTTTTATAGACATAGATTCCACATCTAGAGTAACCAAAAACGCATCCTGTGGGATGGATGTTTTTAGAGTGCTTTTTGGCAACAACTCATCAGAATTTTTATAAAGCTAGGGCGTATTGTCGGTTTTAGATGTAAACGGCTTCGTACCCTACTAAAACCTCAGCCCGATTTCAGCCAGATCTATAATTCTGGACTAACTCACTAATAGAAAAGTCCATACCAGATAATGGGGCGGGATTATGAAACCTACTTGAGCCCGACTCAGTGCTCAAGAGCCGTTTTTGTAGTTAACTCCAAACTCACACTTCAAAAGTCGGGTTCATAAAACTTTTGAGTTCGTTTCTGTACTCAGCTTAGTGAGAAATCCCAGCCAGATTTCAACCAGATCTATAATTCTGTACTAATTCACTAATAGAAAAGTCCCTATCAGATAATGATTTAGGACCAGACAAAAATGAAAGTTCTCTAGTGAGTAGAGATATTTCATCAGCAGTAAGTTTCTCTTTAAAAAAAACGAATTTAACAATATGACTTTATAAGCCGTAAAGATTATATATTATCTTTGGTTTTAGTCCATTTTTTGTGTGGACCGTCTTGTTTTATCAAGAAGTTGAAGAAAGAGCTTTCCGATGGTACCGTACCAATCTTCTTTATAAGCAACGGAAATCCCAAAGATATAGTCAAACATTCCAGCTATATGAAAAGTGTCCGGTATAAGCAGACATGTATTAGGTTCGTACGGATAAGTTTACCAAAACTTTTTATCTCAGCGTCAATCCTAACAAGTTGGTAAGCCGCAAGTCAGAACTTTTTTAGATGTTCACGTAATTTTTCTTGGTTTTTCATTTGACCGTTGGCTAATCTTCAGTATTATTTACCCATTCGCTTTGTGATATACAGCCTGTTAACCCTTCTCGTCCTGCTATAGAGTTTCAAAACCACGATAAAAAAAAACTGATACGCATATCCTGGTTATTTGTTTATACAGCACAGCATCGTGAGTTTAAACCACCGTGTTATCAGATAATATCATTTGTCAAGGGGTTATTCATTTTAAAAGAATGGACCTGAGGTTCAATTAATTCACAGCACTGTGAGTCATGCCCAAAGGAATTTGATTGGTTGATGTTTTACGTCGCACTCAATATTGTTTCAATTATATGGCGTTGCCAGATTTCAATGAGGTGGGGGGGGGGGGGGGGGGAGGGGGGCTAATCTCACGACTTACAGCGAGTACCTGGCAACTCTTCCACATAAGGCGTTCATGATCTTTGGACTGAATGAGATTCGAACCTGCGTCTTCTCGATTGAAGACCTGTGTCGAACTGAGAAACTATCGCTATGTCGACAAGCCACAGAGGCTCCAAAATGTTTTGAAGTCTTGAGTTTTCTGATCAAATATCAGACGTGATAAATGTTGGGTGTTTCCTACGGGCAACGCCGCCATGTAAGTTATATAATCTTATGTAGAGCGTAAAAGATCAATCAAGCATGGTATTCTTTATCACAATTTGACCTACTGAGGGCCTTAAGACACGAAGACACGACAAATGGTGACGAGGCGCCTTCGTATCTTAGACCTCTATTATAGTGGCACGAGCTGCCAAATATAGAAAAACATTCGTTGAAAATTAATAAACTAATTGTTTTTCCTTCTTTATATGATACCAATAGTAGAGCCGTACATATACGTAATATGGTTTCAGAAGTATAACAATTCATACATTCCGAGATGTTGACGTCTACACGTTATTAGAATATATCTTCGGGTCGTAACGATTGCTGGATTTACTAATATTTTTTTTATGTCATCGGCAATCTTTCAGTGGTACTGGGTACCTCAAACATACAACTTCTCTTCACAGGCAGAATTAAAAAATGGCCGCATTTCGGACAGCCAATGCCTCTTTATTACATCAAGACCGAGATTAAACACTAGCCATTTTACATCAACTTTCACTGTGTAGTCAAAATGAAAGCGGAAATCCTATAATTCGACGAAGATTGAATTAGTATACGAGGAATAGTCAAATACTGTAAAGGCTAGAAATGTTTTTTATTTAGCATATCAGTTGTTTTATAGACCTAGTTTTTCTTTCCTTCGATTTCCTATTTGACACACTTGTCAACACCACCAGCTGTGTAATAAAGTGCCCAGTTAACAGGTCTGTGTACAATTTTCATTTGTTATATTTTATTACATTGGTATTTGTAGATCGGTGCATTTATGTATGGAATCTTTATTTAAAGGAAGTGTATCGATTGTAGCACAACTATACGCCCCCCCCCCCCCCCTCCTCGCTCACAATTAGTTGTTCACTGGCCTTACAGTAAATAAAATAAAGTTGCATTTAATCTTCAATTAAAATAAAAAAAATTTAACAAAATACAATTTAATCAGATATACAGTTAAGTAGTACTAAAAGCTTGCTATGCTGTACGTTCAGCTATTCCCAAAGTATGATTCATGAACATGACGCGAGCTGGTTTCTATTTCTTTGTATTTCTCTGAAAAATCGTCAAAAATGACGTCATACACGACCTTCGATGCAGTAATACACGATCACGGCGGTGTCAGTACGCCACCACTGTGAGGGTACATACACAACTGGGGGCCTCCGTGGTTCAGTAGGTAACTGAATCCGACGCTCAATCCGAACAGCCTTCCACCAACGCGTCGCGGGTTCGAATCCGACTCCGTCCAAAAAATTGGAAAATTTTCTGACGAACGACCTATGTGGGATGGTTGCCAGTTACCACCGAAAGGTCGTTGGTTTCCTCCGGGCATAGTGCCCGGTTTCCTTCCACACTAAAACTGGCAACGCCGCCCTATAAGCGAAATAATCTTGAGCGCGGCGTATTCATACACTACTGAGGTCTTGTTTGACATTGCATTCTGTTTGTGTTGCGCCCGAAATAAGCTTCCCAGTACATAATTGATTGGAAAATATGGCTCAAGGTTGTTCCTAAATCTTTTAATAAGCATGGGTTGTGTTATAAAGAAAGTGAGTATACCAGTTATCTCGTTAGTTGACCTGATGGGCACTAAACTTTCTTGAAAATTGAGTGACGCCCAGCCGGGAATGGAAACCGTATCACAAAGTAGGCCATACGCCAGCACTTGCTTGATTATATAAGATAGCCGACATATAGTGTTGTTGATAGGTGCCATAGGCAGGAACTTCCTAGACAAAACAAACCATATACCTTTTATATCATGATGTTCTAATAGTTTGTGAGGGGCCTCCGTGGCTCAGTAGGTAGAGCGTTGGACGCTCAATCCGAACTGCCTTCCACCAATGGGTCGCGGGTTCGAATCCCACTCAGTCCAAAAATTGGAAAATTTTCTGACTGGGTTTTCACTCGAACGACCTATGTGGGATGGTTGCCAGTTACCAGCGGAAGGTCGTGGGTTTCCTCCGGGCATAGAGCCCGGTTTCCTCCCACAATAAAACTGGCAACGCCGCCATATAAGTGAAATAATCTTAAGCGCGGCGTAAAACACCAAACAATCAATCAATCAATCTAATAGTTTGTGTCATTGAGAAAGTGAGTATACCAGTATTCTCGTAATTTTTTGGGAATACACTTTCTTGAAAATTGAGTGACGGGAATGGAATCCGTATCCCAAAATACTTGCTTGAATGGATAAGATAACTGATATTAAGTGCTGTTGATAGGTGTCATACGCGGCAACCTGCATAGTTCGATTCTGGGATTCTCAGTCTATTGTTCTCTCAATCGCTGTGGAAGAGTTGCCAGGGACTTGTCGAAGGTCGGGAGTTTCCAACGGACAAATATGTTTTTTTCCTCCCAACTAAACCTGGCACCGCCGCCATATAAGAGAAAGTATATTGAGTGCGGAGTTTAACTTTTCGTTTGTAGCCAAAGGCCCGCGGTTATTCTTTCTTTTTTCATTCAGATGTATACACTAATTATATGGTGTTCGATGCTCATTAAAACAACCTACACGTACATCTTAAAGATTTGTATCAACGGAAAACTGTTATTTTGTACTATTTGATAAAATTGGCTATAGCGATTAGCTAATTTAGTTTTAACAAAAATTTCACCTATATTTGACAGCTCATGCCCCTTAAAATATTAAATTAATTTTCTCTTCAAAAACGTATCCGGATTAAGTGGAACGGGAGCAAAATATGAAATAGCCAACATTAACGACCAAATTAGTCCAAATTTCAGATGGTAATACGCTTTTGTTAGCAATGTAGCAACTAAATTAAATTGAGACCACCCAACGGTAAAAGGAATTGGGCAATATCCTCCCAGAGGGCATTCAACTTAATTTTGAAAAAAAGAATTTCAAAAGACCCGGACGAATATTTTCCTACTGTTTGAAAATAAATGCTTTTTTTCTGTGGTGTAAAAACCCAGTATCGAATTACACAAGTTTGTGTACAGAGTAACCAATTACAAGGAGCGTGATCGTATCTTTAATACTAAGTGAACCTTTAAACTACAGATCAGACCTAAGATTAACCTATTGATATATATCATCAAGCACTTAACATCGCATTCATCAGTTTCTTCAGAAAGAAATATGTCTACACAAAATGTCAGGTTATATAAAGAGTAATGTGGGTCTGCTATTAAAACTTTAATAGTACTTTCATCTATTCATAATGCAGCAGGTTGGTGTACACCTGCATGTACAAGTTCAGGGAATTCTGTCGAGCAGACATATAAATGTTTATGATATTTGATAAAGCAACTCATAAATGCATACATCCTCTCGTTTTGATTCAAAGGTTGCGTCAGTCGATCGGTCGATCTGTCTATTGTAAATGATTGACTGCTTGATTTGTTGTACATTGTAATTGTTGGCTGGTTGGTTGATTGATGGATTAGTTATTGCTGTATTGATTTATTGATTTTTGCACTGGGCGGCTTTCTCACTTTTGATTGAAGGGAAAGAAAATTTTAACGTTAGATTAGTTTAGTTGGAAAGAGTACAGTTCATTTAGTCTAAAACAGCTGTCCAATGTATTTTTTATCTCCTCGTAAACGACTAATTGAATTGATTGATTGGAGTTTTACACCGCACTCAAGGTTATTTCACGTGTATATCGGCGAAAAGAAGTTTTGTCAGTCAGATATTGTTTACATCAAAAATACAATTAAACCAAAAAGAACTGAAATAAAGTTTTTAAACATGTTAAAAAGAGTGTAAATCACTATTTTGGAGGTTAAAAGGACATGCAATTTTAAAATGATCTAAAAAAATAGTATATGAAAATAGGTATATTACAATACAAATTCAAATTTTATGGTATAAACCAATCTGCTTTAAAAAAAATTGACAATAAGGCTTTTTAACGTGGTAAAACGCTCCTTTATGGAGTTTGACCTTGAACAGACAATTTCTCGCCCATGCGACTAATTGAAATTTGAATTCGAAATTACAACAGAAACATGTACTTGTCTTTACGTATTAAATAACTGTAATTGAAATGTCCTATATTATGTACTCTATATAATTTAATAGTTATGTGATAAAACAAGCCTTCAGTGGTTTTATTACCACTGACAAACAACTAAGATAGCACCTGTATTAATATATGTAAATTATCAGTGAATAAATATTCTAGTCCATTTTTTAACACAAAAGCGGTAATCGAGTGTATTGTCCGACTAAACCGTTAAGCACCCTCTCGAAGAATTTCCGTGTATATAGGACACGCGTGGTATGTATGTTACGAGAGAACATAATACCATCGTAAGTCAACTTATGTATTTGTATTTACTCAGTGAACTCTTGCACCATGTATTCAACATACGCTATCCATGTTTACAAAGCGACTGGATTAACTTTCAGTATCTAGATTTCGAACACCTATTAAAAGGCGAGTTGTTAAAAAAATGTGTTTGTTTTGCGTTCTACGTGCATTATAGACTGTAAACTCTTGATTATATGATATCGGGACTGGCTCGGGTATAACATAAGTGATTCGTTGTTTACAGATTTGTGAGTAATACGGCACTGAAAGTGGCATGAGCTGCCAAAATGTTGATATTTTGACGTTGAAACAGAATCTTGAAATTATTGGCTGTTTTTCTCAAGACGTATAATTCAGAAGTTTTTAGCGCTTCTATTCTCGAGATGGTACGGTAAAGTATTGTTTTGAATCAACTTTGGCTTCGAATGGATGAATGTCCGTCCCGGTTATTTAAATTTTGTTCCGGCTGGTATAGGCCAAATACTGTATGGATTTTCTACATTCCAACGCTAATCATTCAGTTTTTCGATGGCCTTCAAAGCGTTTTACTGTCGTGACGATCAGAAATTATTAAACAAATGTCAATTTTGGCAGCTCGTGCCTCTTAATATTGCCTTATTCGATAAGAATGATTACAAGTTTTTGGGGAGACGTAGGCTACTGGAAACGAGCTACATTTCTCCGATGTATGAAAACGACCAATCATAAATAATCAAATGAGAAAGGATCATTCCAGAGCTTAAATTCATTCCATTACACTATTTATAAAATCCATTGAATTGTTAAATATTATTTATTTATTGTTCAAACTTGTGATAAAACAAGCCACCATGGCTGTTATCAACGCCATTATCTGTAAGTATTCTCGTCGTGAATATTACCAGTTTTTTTCGGAGAATAAACAACCCATGAACCAATAATGAAAACCACTTAATAATCATATGAGAAAAATTCTCCTTTTTTTAATTGGGCGTTAGATGAAGAGTTCGAACCAGTTGAGTTTTCTGCTGAACCCCAGGACGGACGGGGTGTTAATACTCTGATATCTCTCACACGATCCTTTTCCGAATAAAGCCCCGCTCAGGTCGAGTTAAGATCCGATCCAATTGTCAGCGACTGAATCTTAAGATCGTTCATGTCGACGGAGACTGACTCAACCCAGCTTCGCAAGCCAAGTTAAAATCTTCATGTCCCCATTCCGTGTTTTACCTTCGCGGAATACTCCACTCCAACCCGTAAATCGAACAGCGCCCACGAGTGAGAATGTAAGAGTTGTCTTTCCTAGACTTACAGGGTCTTGGCCAATCAGCACTGGTTAAACAAAAGTTCAAGGTTTACACAGCCGCCATTATGTTATTTTCAGTGTAAGCGCCCGAGGATTTGATTAGCTGCGAGAAGTTTTACTCGCATCCAATCAAAACGAGCTGTTCGATTTAAGGGTTCAAGTGGAGTAGTCCGCCAAGGTAAAACACGGAATGGGGACATGCAGATTTTATCTTGGCTAGAGAAGATGGGCTCAACCTTCAGTCAAACGGTTTCCAACTAATAAGTTCGATGCGATCCTTTGTCGGGAAAGGAACTTCGTCATCATTATTAGGCAAACTGGCACGCTATTAGGACTGACGTAATAAAACAACGGCACCGAAAAGCCGAGAAAAAATGGTTGGCTGATTGGTTGCGACCTTAAGATTGATCAGGAGAAAATAGAACACGTTTCTATCCTTGGGTCGTAAGACTGATCAGTTTGAGACCGATCTGGAGAGTCATAAGGCCGCCCATGCCGAAACACGTTCTCCGACTTATTGATCTCAGATTCACTACAGACTGGAGCTTACGACGATCGGAACGGATCTTAACTCGACCTGCGCTCGGCTTAAGGGGCCTGGGTGGCTCAGTTCGGAGATGGATAGTCCCTCAGTCCGAGATATGCCTTACGTCGATGCTTCGCGGATTCAAATCCAACTCAGACCAAATGAAATTGAAAAAAATCCTGAGTATTTTTTTGCCAAAGAACCGCTAAACCTGACAATGCCTTCCTATAAGTGTATGCGGTGTAAATAAATGAGTTAGACAAAACCCTTTTCCGTCGGACCTCTTGGACAATATCTGACTTAACCAGATATCGGTAAACGTTTCACTGGCACTAAATATCGGCTATCTTATTCACCTGTCGCCCATTGACTTGTTTTGACTACAGATATTGACCTATGCTGATAATATAACAGTTTATTCCGTTTTAGATACTAGCAAATTTCGGTTAAGTGGCATGTGAACTAAACCATCTGGTAAAATTGGATACCAGTGAGTGCAGATGAAAACAGGACAAATGACAAAGGAAATAGCGTGAGTATGACTTGAGCGTACAAAACGTCTGAGTAACAACTGATCGTTGCAATAAAACTGTGAGTAATGCAACCTTAGTCAAAATTAGATAGATAGGGTTCCAGGTCACCTTTCATCCAAAAGATGCAGTCCGATTTCTAGCTTAAGAAGAAAAACTGAGCTTAAATCGCGCGACAAGCAGGACGGTAGGGGGTTGTGTTTATTTAGATTTTATCAAAAGTATGTCGCATAGTATTTTGTCTACAGTTTTGAGATACTTATTGTTGTGATAACTGTTTCTATTCGCTTTCAAGATGGTATGCAGCCCGATAAGATATGAAGTAAGAGAAATTTAGACGCAATGTGGAGTTCGAAACCTGATTATGACGTCACCTATAAAGTTGTTCTCCTTGGAGAAACGTTTGTGGGAAAGACGGCCTTACTGAATTATCTACAGGGAAAGCCACCTGATTCACGACCTATGCCAACAATCGGTCGGTATAATTTGTAATCCCGTACAATATAGTTGATGTGTTTTGTAAACCTAAACATGCGCAGTTTTTGCCAAAATACCAAAGCGTATTTACGTGGCATAAGTTGCCAAAATGTTGATATTTTCCGTTAAAACAGGGCGTTCAAACTATCTGCTATTTTTCTAAGACGTACAATTCTAAAAGCTTTTTAGTGCTTCTTGTCTTCAGAATGTAGGATAAAGTATTGCTTTGAACGAACGTATGCTTAGAATGAATGAACGTTGGTACCGGTAATTTAAATTTTATTCGAGCCCTCTGTCAGTTCGTATAGGCCGAGACTGTATATATGTTCCTTGCTCAAACGCCGATCATTTAGTTTGTCGATGACCTACAAAGCCTCATACTGTCGTGGTAATCATATATTTTGAAAAAAGGGCTAATTTTGGCAGCTCATGTAACTTTTAAGCCTGACGATTTTATGTTAGTATCCGGAGTTACTAACACAATCTAAGAGCTAGTAACTAGGAAGTATAAACATTCTTCTCGCCTAGTCATAATACGTTCCGTCCTAAACTTTCCGTTTTAGCTTTAGGCGTGACTTAATCGTTGTATGACCATTTTACATTATTTCAAAATATTTTTCTATTTAAAAAAAAGTAAGCAACCAATTCGTGTACTTGTGTGTTTTTTCCCCCCACTTTGATTTGGTTAAAGGCCCGTTCACACTGTGCGATTTGTCGTATCGACTTGTAGGATGCGATTAAAATGGATGCTTTTGATTGGTTGTTAAATCTTATTCACCAATTAGAAGCATTTATTTTCATCGCATCCTACAAGTCGATACGACAAATCGCACAGTGTGAACGGGCCTTTATATATTATTTTCAGAAAAATCTCTTGATTTTTTTTCTCACAACGTCGCCTTTGATTTGAT
This sequence comes from Lepidochitona cinerea, assembly GCA_963971465.1. Taxonomy (NCBI): domain Eukaryota; kingdom Metazoa; phylum Mollusca; class Polyplacophora; order Chitonida; family Tonicellidae; genus Lepidochitona; species Lepidochitona cinerea. The sequence goes on from OZ020559.1 coordinate 15,260,884, forward strand.
TTTCAGGATTTGATTATATGGGTCATATGTTTGACATTGAAGGGGTTAAGGTTAATCTGGAATTGTGGTAAGGTGAATAGAGTTATCTCCCCTTATGCAACGTGAGCGCATGAAGTCCTCGTCATTCACAACATTTCAAGTTATTTGCTACAGCTATATTCAGCTTTAAAGGCCCTGTCATACTTATTGCTTGCTACGACCTTTTATGGTTACAATTTGTACGTAAACATGTCTCGCTCATTTTATGTAATAGCTAGGCGAAGTGATTACATCATCGCTAGCTGGCTGGGTTCGGACTGCTCATCAGTATAGCATGTGCTATAGACAAATATCGTACCTATTTTATATGGCACAAGTGATTTTTTGTGTGATACCGTACAGTCTTTTGGATAAACTTTAGAACTGACATGTTGACCACCATTATAACCTACTTCATTATATCACTTATCGTTAATTGGGGTACTTTCAGTTGGCATTAACAAATTCTAAAACATTTCACGAAGCCGTCGCAAAGTGCGAGCAATCGCAGTTGCCATGATGTATCTCTTCACTATTGTATCCGTTTGCTACTAAGCGTCGTTTGCGATTAGACTGCTTTGCGAAACGATCCCCTGAAGTATAACATAGATACAATATTTATTAAAGCCCATATCATATCACATAATAACGGGGAAGTTCAAAACCAATATGATGCCCATTCTGTTTCAAATTCCACTATAATATACTGTTAGGATTTATAATGGTTCTGCAATCGCCAGTGACATCACACCTCGGCTGTCTAGTGTCAACATTTCAAGTTTATCTCAAATCTTGTTTTATTTATTTTTGGGTCCCAAAAGTAAAACAGTTATATTAGTTTGCGTTTGTTTTTTTTTGGCTAACGCCAGGGACACTGCCGGACAAGAGCGTTTCCGATCACTTACTCGATCCTACTACAAGGAAGCCAATGTGAGTTATCCCCCGTGTTTTAATTGGTCCTTTTGAGACGAGAGTTTGATGTTCAGTTTTCCTCTGTTTTAGACGTTTCAAGTTTCATTATGCCGAGGCTTATCTTTCAAAAGTAGCTCTTCACAACATCGAGAAACATTAAAATTTCCAATGGTGTTTGGGTTAATTCTGGTAATAGTCAATGTAAATGCACACAATTGAATTTTGACTTCTATATACACTGTGTTTTCATTGGCTATTGTTTTACAAAGGGAGCTGTACTTGTTTATGACGTCACCGACATACAATCTTTGGCTGCAATTCAATTTTGGTGTGATTGCATCCGATTGGTGAGTAAAGTTGCCTCCAACCCAATCTCATTATCAGACCACGACAAATCCAATGGAACAAAACGTAAAACAAAGAAACCAATCAGTTGTTATACTGGCTAAAACTTTTCTTATTTATAAGAATGTCCACAATGCTACAGTTGTGAAGCAGGTCTGATTGTTCTTTTTTCTTTTTGTTATTTTTTTTAGGAACTTGGGTACGACGCATCATCAACAGCTACACTTCCGGTCGTGCTGCTAGGCAACAAAGCCGATCTTCAGTCTCAAAGACTCGTTTCAACTCAGCGTGGAGAGGAAGTGCGTTTTTATTTTGTTCAACCTCAAAATGAAATAATTTCTAGAAAAGCGTGAACTGCCAAGATTTTAATGCCTAATTCAAACTTATAGAGAAAAATAATGGATAGTACGAATTTGATATACGGCAAAATATATAACGTTTGGGAAGTCATGTCACTTTAAAGGCCCACTCGCCGCGTAGCCTGTAGAACATTTGCTAAGAAAACCAATTCACATAAGCTTACTGCGACCAAAACAACTAAAATTAAACATAGGACACCCAAAACGTGTCATGTTAGGTTAAGAATGTAGAAATGGAGGCAAAAAACAAACGAAGAATCGAAGCCTGATTACAACAACAACAATCAGTGTCAGTTAACTCAATGGTTGGATTATCCTCATTTCAGGCGTTTTTATCTGTGTTTTACACTCAAAAAATTATCGGCAGGCTTTTCGAGTCACTCTTACCCGATCGTCAGTCTGTATTTTCTCAGATAAAGTACGTAAATTTATTCGGCGCCGTTAGATCAAACACACGACTCAAACATTAGGGCGCTTGTACGCCTGTTCACATTCGGAGATTGTTTACATTGCGGGTACTTGATAAATCTAATTTTCAATTTCAAATTAAAAATACTAAATGCTACCAAAACTTTCTATTTTTGGTAAAAATAGAAAGTTTATAAGTTCTTTTGTCTGGGAAAAATACAGAAAACCGCCCACTGTTTTTTTTATGTATACAGTATTCTGGATTTTTGTGGCAAGTGTTCCTTTAATGTCATGAACAATAAGAAGTTCTTAACAACAAAGGCCTTTGTTTTGAATTTATTACTGTTTAAAAGTAAAAGAAAAAATGGGACGCCCGAGAAGCCAACCTTTCAGCAGTATTATTCTGTAAGGTTTCAAATATTTCAATCACATTTAGAATTTGAACATTTGGATTAAGGTGAAGAATTACATATGGATAAGAACTTCTTGGTTTAGTGGGTGACAGCGTTTGGATGTAGTTTTTACATCATTATCAGCAACTTTGAACATTGGCTTTGGTGTCGATATGCATGTAGATGCTACATAGAAACGTCGTCAATCAATAAACCAACAAGTTGTTATTCATAAGCAATCCAAGTGAACAATGAACAATGTCCAACAATCTGCCTCTTGTGAGGTTTGTTCCTCATATGTTACAGGAAGCCTCAATGCAACAAGTGATGGAATTTTTCGAGACGAGTGCAATAACAGGTGGAAATGTTGAACTGGCTTTCCAGACTTTAGCACAACATTTACTGGAAACTTTACACCCAAAACTGGTATGTATCACATAAACTGGTATGTATCACACACACTGGTATGTATCACATAAACTGGTATGTATCACATAAACTGGTATGTATCACATAAACTGGTATGTATCACATGAACTGGTATGTATCATATGAACTGGTATGTATCACATAAACTGGTATGTATCACACAAACTGGTATGGATCACATGAACTGGTATGTGTCACACAAACTGGTATGGAACACATAAACTGGTATGTATCATATAAACTGGTATGTATCACATAAACTGGTATGTATCACATAAACTGGTATGTATCACATAAACTGGTATGTATCACACACACACTGGTATGTGTCACACACACTGGTATGTATCACACAAACTTGTATGTATCACACAAAATGGTATGTATCGCATAAACTGGTATTTATCGCAAAAACTGGTATGTATCATATCAACTAATATGTATCACATAAACTGGTATGTATCACACAAACTGGTATGTATCAGATTAACTGGTGTGTATCACACAAAATGGTATGTATCGCATAAACTGGTATTTATCACAAAAACTGGTATGTAACATATCAACTAATGTGTATCACATAAACTGGTATGTATCACACAAACTGGTATGTATCACATAAACTGGTATGTATCACACAAACTGGTATGTATCACATAAACTGGTATGTATCACATAAATTAGTATTCTGAAACTGCGGAGATATTGACAAACTGCAAGAGTCGTCTAACTTACTTACATGAAGCGGACACAAAGTCAGGTTGAGGACACTGACTTGTTCCTTTCCCGCCGAACCCCATTCCCTAATTGGGTTGAAATATTTCTGAGTCGATCATCGTATATTGGAAAGATGCCAGGTACTCGGCGATGGTCGGCGGTTTACTACGGACAAAAAGTTCGATTTATTGGTTGGTTGATTGATTGTTTGCTGAATCGATTCATAGATTGATTGGTTTGTTTTATACGCCGTGTTCAAGATTATTCCCACTATCAGAAGTCCCCTTAATAACTCGACATACACGAGTGTTTGTACATTCAAGGATACTTTTACTGATTTCAGCTCAAGGCGGTAGAAGACGACAGTGGTGACTGGCGAGATAAAAGTATAAAATTAGAAAACCAATTTAAAAGACGGAAACGGAAATGTCCATGCCAAATATGATTCCCATTCTGTGTAATTCATAATTTATTTGCAATAAAGACTTACACGACCATTGTATCATACATTTCTGTTACTTTGTACAGGGTCTGTTGTACAAGGAAGTTTTGCTAGGTAAATATGCAATGTTTTAACACCAAGCTGTTTAGTGGCAGTTTGTATCAGCCAAAATCGGGCATGTGGTTCATGTAACACGACGTGATATTTGATAACGAGATTTCAACAGATACATCAAGTACATTTAGGCCTATATAGTAGAAATTGATAATGCATTCGGACTGGGTTTTCTGTCTGGGTTTTCACTAAAACGACCTATGTGAGATGGTTGCCAGTTACCAAAGAAAGGTATAGAGCCCGGTTTCCCCCCACAATAAAACTGGCAACGCCGTCATATAAGTGAAATAATCTTGAACACCAAACAATAAATCAATCAATCAAAAGAAACGATACCACATGTATGCAACGACATGAAAAAATAACTAAACAATGCAAAAGTTTAAGTTTGGTGTTATTCTTGTGAGAAACCTTTTCACAACCCCTTAACTAAAATTCATGTAAAGTGGCATGAGCTGCCAAAATTCGCACTTTTTTTCATAATTTCTGATCGTCACGACAGTATGAGACTTTGGAGGCCATAGGATAACTAATTGATTGGCAAAATCCAAACAGTATGTGGCCTGTGCGAGCCGAAAACGTGTTCGAAAAGTAAACACAATTTAACTAGCCTAACCGGGACAACCATTCATTCATTCATTCTAAGCCAAAGTTAGTTCAAAACACTGCTTTATCGTACATTTTCGAGATTATTGATGTTATATGTAACATTTTATTCTGCTTCGAAAGTCTCCGTTTATTTCTATAAGAAAAGTTAAATGAATGAAGCAGTGAAGAAATAGCATGCCCAAGCCATCTTTTATTCGATGTAATATACACCAAACATATGCACATTAATAAAAGACGACATCTTTACACCATATGCTGAAATAAATAGAACAGAGAAAACCAATGACAAAATCAACTAAACCTCCGAACTTTACATTTAGAAAACACAAAAATAGATTTTCAAACTGATAGGAAGCGCAAATTTCGTAAGAATTTATGTGAGATTTTGTGATATCCAGTAACAAATTACGCTATGTTAGTGACTGTGCAATTCCATTTGACGCAATTTACTCCATAACGTCAACTGTAAGTGAAAAATGCTCATCCACCGGTGACAGGAAATCTATGAAATTCCTAGGAGATTTGCGCTCACGGATAGTATTGTACAACTACAACATGTATTTCTATTTACTATCCGAATTTCAGTAAGAAGGTACTTAAGCAATTAGCATGAAGCTTAAAAACGCCACTCCATACTTATGGGATACTTGAGGGACTTTCTATAAATTGACCACTTCGCTACAACCTCTTGTAGCGATACGCGTGACACGTATGACTGCACGCATGCATACTTTGTTGTGAGGAATCTTTCCGTCGGCCATGTTGATCCCTCAGTATACGCCAGTGACGTCAATAAACAATCAGTCTATTGCACATTGGCGTCATATGGTTTACTTCTGTCCAGACATTTTTTGCGACCTTAAGTTTTGGGTTTCTAATCCCTTCACAGGACCCTGAAGTAGTTTCCTTACATATCCAATTGACATTTTTTTATGACCAATTGTTTGAAAAAAAAAAACTATCTGGTTTGCATTGTCTCTGAACAAAACCCCAGATCTCTATTCATACATAAGGATTGCCCTACAGACTTAGCCTTAGCAGACTAATTTTTAGATTAACTTTTGCTTAAAAGTTAAACTTTTCTAAAGATAGAATGCACACCAATAACGTTTATAGGACATGATCATTGTTTATCTGAATGTACCCCGTGGGCACTTCTTTAAAGATAAAGTGCAAACAAATAACGTTTATATGTAATACTTATCGGACAGTTTTCCTAATTTTATAGACACCTGATTTATTTGAATTTTTTATGTAGATATACATGTACTGTACTAATAACAAGATACATACCAGCTGGTTTAGAGTCCACATGCATTGGCTATCTTTCTAATGAATTTGTCCATTCTTCGGCTTATGCAGTCTAGTTTTTCTTTTGTTTGCGGTTTAACACACCGATCCGTCTTCAGAAACAGGTTTTGTGAAAAAAAATGGTAATTTTTGTTATATGAAAGAAAGTGATTCTCAACTAGAAAATAACTATAACCAGTAAAATTGAATCCCGATACTAAACTAACATGGAGTGGGGTGGGGGGAACAATAGAGAAATTGAGTCCCATCCCTATTGGACCATTCACGGACTTCGTTTATGAAGTTGCCAACATCGTTCTCTGTAAACCCACTTTACTATATACGAACAGACGTAATCTTCGTTATTATTAGGTGCTTTCTCCGGGCGGTTTCGCTTGCTTCAGCATAGTACATACATGCTAATATTACGTCCAAATTATTTCCATTGAAAAATTATCTAAAGGCTTGTAAGATATTTGTATTATAATGTCCCAACATAAGCAATATACGTATCACATAATTTTAAAGACGATTACCATTTCTCCGCCGCATTTTCCTATGGCCTTCTTGCCAATTTTTCTCAGACGTTTGTCTAACTGTACAAGATTCTGGAGATCAATCGGGTCTGCACATTTAACTATATCGAATTCCGAACTAGTGGAGAGGGCAGCTGGTAGGTTGACACATGGACAGCATATCGGTATATCCTCGTTTAGACTATCCAGGCTGAAGGAAAACATGTGCAAAGAAAGGCGGGAAAAATGTAATATTTCTAGTGCACTGTACATTTGTTTTACCAAATTAATCAAGGGCGTTAGGGCGATAGCAAAAAACTCTATATTCAAAAGTGGGTTTTAATTCTTTTATCTTTTTTTTCTACGAGAAGTTATGAATAATATTTTACATCGAAAATCATTTCTTTTAATAATTATTACTTTTTGCACACGTTCGGTTCGCATGTGAGTTACGATCCTATAGTTCTCAAACTCAAATTACTTAGTTTGTCAACGTTTATCAAACTCATCTTGCCCTAAATTTGTGACAAAATATTTAAATTACTTACTAACAATGAACACCAAACTGAATTCTAAACTCTACGCTAAGAAAGGATTTGCACAAGCAACAGATGTCTCCGGTGAAATTAAAAACCGGTCCACAGCCAGGCATTTCCCTCGCACAGTCAATGATTCCAAACCCTCCATGAGACAAACCGCACCACAAACCAACAAAAAGCAGCGTTAAAGTGAATTTCCTGAAACAAAATGATACAGATTTTTGAAAAGTTTTACTTTCAACAAATGTCTTTCATCGATTAATAATGGGTTCAAATTTCACTTATTGTCCAAAAATATAGAAAAATAAACAAATAAAGTCAATTAAAATCTAAATTATAAAACTGTATTTTCCCTTGTTTGCATTAAATTGTCAAGTGCCAAACTTTACGGGACACAAATTCGGTTTACTTCCCTCTAATAGTACGTTCCCACTATACGGTACCCGGATTTTGGTTTGGACCCGAAACGATTTTCTTGCTCAAATGGCACACATTAGTTTATGAGAAATAATTAAGTTTTTTTTGTGAACAACACAATCTTTGGATGCCTATACCGGTGTCTTTATTACCTGTAAATTAATTTAATATTTCTCATTAGTATGGAACCCACGTTTAAAGGAAGTCTCAAACATTTCTGGCACCTTAGCTCGGATTAGAGTGAACACTTTAGGTAAAATACATTATACTTCATCTTAAAGACAATATCTACCTACATGTTTCAGTGACATCCAATCACTTGACATATGACACTCTACCGGGTCCCAAAACATGATTTATTTATGTTGTATGTTTTACCTGGCAGTTGTAAGGTGTGCACATGTTTCAGTGACATCCAATCACTTGACATATGAGAATAATTAACCATAGCCTCTTGTTAGGAAATCATAAATATAAATAAACCATGTTTTGGAGCAGGTAGATCTTGTCTGTAAGTTGAAGTATATTGTATTTTACCTAAAGTGTTCAATTTAAGACAGCACGCATATACATGACATGAGTTCTTTTTATCGTTCTGGGGTCAAAATCGTTCGCGATTTTCCTTCCTCACTAATCGGAATCGACAAGGCAATAAAAAGAACCAATCGTGGTTATCATCTCCTCTCCCAAACCGGTATCAATTGTACCTGACGCGTGTTGTTGGTGTGTAAGTATGAACTGACTTGGTATAATTGGCCGATTATTCGCTGCAATGTGAACAAAACACACCGAAAACACGGCCTTGTCTGAAGTCCGGTACATACCCGAACCAAATAAGCTGCATAGTTGCGTACCTTCAACATGTCCAAGTCACCAGACATGCAAACGAAATTTGAGTCCAGATTTAAATATAATTCAATTAATCAATGTAAATACCTGTAGTCTTAAAATTCAAAATTTCAACACAAAGTTTTGAATAACAAACTTACAAGATCAGACACATTCTTCCAGCCTGTAGGGACGTGTGTGGACTTCTGGCAATTTGAGTATAATAGCCTGCATACATATATACATATAATAAACCCCGATAGCATCAAGGGATCTCGTTTATCAGCAAGTAAAATCTTTGAAATGATAAATATGTCTTTAAGAGTGCGTGTTGTGTTGACAAATCACTTTGCTAAGTGCTATTTTACAGAGAAAGTAACGACGTGATGATGGTTTGCTAGATAATGAGCAATCTGCAAAATCAACTAAGAAAAAAATGTATTGCTCTAAACCACAATCGGATCTTAAATTGAAATATTTAGTATTTATCAGAATATAAAAATGTTTAAAAAGGCTGAAGACAGTGTCCGAATTGTGCGTTTAATGTCCACCCAGCTCAATTGAATTGTATTATTGTGTATATGTTGTAAGTGAACAGGTCAATATTTATGATCACTAAAACACACGGGCACAGGGAAAATCCTCTTGTCTAAAATAACCATGGAGACAAGTTTCTAGTTGTGTTAAAAAGAAGTATATCATTTAGACCTTTATACCTCATAAATTGTTGTAACAAACCAAACCTATGATATTTCATTAGGTTGACAACTGACAATAGCTTAGTCTTGGTCAGTATAATTTTCTGGAGTCCCTTTGCAACACATTGACAATGGTTAGGCATCTTGACTATGGCAAGAACATCGGTGGACTGAGATTGAACCCCATAAATTTTGCTTCATCCACACCCCCGCCCCCTCCGGCAAAGAAAAAAATGTAACGAACAACAAACAAAACAGCCATAAACTCCATCTCACAGCCAGCAAACCACAAGGTTACAAACTCCATCTCATAACCTACAACCAACTAAACAACAGGGTTATAAGCTCCATATCATAACCTACAACCAGCAGACAACAATGTTACAAACTACAACTCATAACCTACAACCAGCAAACAACAATGTTATAAACTCTATCTCATAACCTACAACCAGCAAACAACAAGGTTACAAACTACATCTCATAACCTACAACCAACAAACAACAATGTTATAAAATTCATCTCACAATCTACAACCAAAAAACAAGGTTATAAACTCCATCTCATAACCTACAACCAGCAAACCACAAGCTTATAAACTCCATCTCATAATCTACAACCAGCCAATAACAAGGTAATAAACTCCATCTCACAACCTACAACCAGCAAACAACAATGTTATAAAATGCATCTCATAACCTACAACCAGCAAACAACAATGTTATAAACTCCATCTCACAATCTACAACCAGCAAACAACAAGGTTATAAACTCCATCTTACAACCTCCACCAGCAAATAACAAGGTTATAAACTCCATCTTACAACCTACAACCAACAAACAATACGGTTATAAACTCCATCTCACAACCTACGATTAACAAACAATACGGTCATAAATTCCATCTCACAACCTACAGTTAAGAGGACAAAAACAATAAAAACATATAAAAGAAAGTAATATATACACAACGTTTTACAGTAAGCAAATAATACATTGCATAAAACGGAATTGCACATGGTTGGCTAGAAGCTTTTCGGATAAATTTCCTTCCTCAGTAGCCCAAGAAACAGGTTTAAAGGTATGTTGGATTTCTTGAGTTTATATGGGAGAAAGACAGGAAATAAAAAGGGCTCGGGTAATTAAAGAGTAGTATTTGTAAACAAGGGGAGATTAAGCTATCAAAGGGACATATGGTTAGTGAGAGCTGGGGTATTAATATCCTGTGGTTTTAAAATAAAGGAGCTCAAATCAAAAGAAAATTACAATAACTGAATAGTAGCAATATCAGGTAATCTTGGGTAGAAACACATAGCCTATTCTATATTGAATGAGATAAAACTGTCCAAATGTCTATATACATGTACAGGTAGTATATATAAACTTACAAGAAACAGCTACATTTGCATAAAAACTACATATTTTAGTCATTGGGCCGATTCAATCCTATTTGTCAAAGATGTCATAACATCCGGATGGTTAAGGAGTGAGCATAGGTTTTAAGAAAACTAAAGCTCCACAGAGCGTTATCCCCGCCAATGTATACCACTCTTTTTGTTGTAAGTTATTCGTTTTTGGTAAATAAAATCGAATTAAAGCAGATCAAATGCTGTTGTTCTGTATGTTCAAGGAGATGCATCCTACACAGTCGACTATAGTGTTTATCAACCTACCGTCGTTTATTTTGTGGACTGAGTGAGAGAAGATTTAAGGTCGCTTTCAACATTATTCCCGTCTTATGAAACCTAGTAGATATTTATTTTAAGGAAAGTCCTATTTGTAAAGATAAAATCACCTGCAATGATGTACTAAGTCCAGCTTGTCGTGTAAAGGACACTGTGTGTCCTTTTTTATCCCCCCCCCCCCCCCGCCCCGGCATATAATGCAGGGGGTATAGCGATCAGCTTGTCTGTCCGTCTGTCTGTCTGTCCGTAACCATTTCTTGTCAGCGCATCTCCTCCCAGGGTTTTCATAATTGTTTCCGAAACTTAGTGGACATGTTGAATATCATGCGAGAATGTGCACCTCCTATTCTCATTGCGCTGGCTTTATCATTTTCAGAGTTATTGCCCTTTTCCGACAGTATACGAAGACTTAGACAATTAGTGCTTGTCGTCGCATTTCCTTCCACAGTTTTCATCATTTTTTTTTTAACTTGGTGGACATGTTGAATATCATGCGAAGATGTGCACCTCCTATTCTGGTTACGCTGGTTGAATTGTTTTAAGAGTTATTTCCCTTTTCCGAAAGTATACGGAGACATATAAACAATTAGTGCTCGTCATCACATCTCCTCCAATAGTTTTCATCAATTTTTTTTCGAAACTTGGTGGACATGTTGGATATCATGCGAGGATGTGCACCTCCTATTTTGATTATGCTGCTTTTATTATTTTAGAGTTACTGCCCGTTTCTCACAGTATACGAAGACATAGACAATTAGTGTTTGTCATTACATCTCCTCCCACAGTTTTCATCAATTATTTTTCGAAACTTGGTGGACATGTTGAATATCATGCTCTGCCCCTTCTATACTGTTTACGCTGGTTTTATTATTTTCAGAGTTACTGCCCTTTTCTGACAGTATACAAAGACATGGACAATGGGTGCTTGTCATCACATCTTCTCCCACGTTCCGTATCGAATTTTTGTTTCGGTGGACATTCTGGATATCATGCGATTTACGCTGGTTTTGCTATTTTCAGAATTACTGCCGTTTTCCGACTGTACAGGAAGACATAATCAATAGGTGCTTGTTTCTGATGACACACATGTACAGTGTTTCAGATCATTGTTACATTCCAGAAAGCTATGCCTGTTGTTTTTTCTTGATTTCACATGATATGGGTTTCTAAATGCATTTCCTCCTACTTATTGAAATGATTACTTGGTGAGAATGGTTGCTATCACGTGACGATGTGGATATCCTGTATGGAAATGAACTTTTGTCTGTTCTTAGCATGTTTCCACTTCCACAATCTTATCTGGGGCCGGGGGGATACGTCATTCTCTGATGACTCTTGTTTTACATATTTATGGAATTCAGGGTCTAATCTCTATGTGGGGAAGTTTTAGGGTCGAACATCAAAGTAAACCTTTACCAAATATCGCGATAAAAAACTTTTATTTTCGGTCAGCTGTAGTGTTTTTTAACCCCCTGCTGTGAAATGTTTTGACCATTTACTCCCTTCCACGTTTACTAAAATCTGCAAGCTTTAACGGTTTATTTCTCAAACACCTGACAGATACTGACTTGAAATGTTGAGTGCGTAAACTTCACGTGTCGAACTAAAAAGCGTCATAGCGATTTTTAATAGTGCTTTTGAACGCTTGCAATTAAGTAAAGACAAACATTTTTTTTAGCTGTTTTAGTTTTAAACAACCGCCGCAATTTACGCCCTACTCAAAATGTAAAGCTTTAGCTTTTCTATACCATTGACCCCAAACGAGAAACTTAGTCTTCTTGTCACTATTTTCGAGTGTGTTCTTTATAATCTGTCTTAGAAAGAGCTAGAAATTGGACATTAGTACTTTCATAGGCTCTGGCAGCAACATATATTTTGAGCATTACGTTTCCACCAGTTGCAAAGTCACGTCAGTTGAATCAGCATTAAAAAGATATGTTCTATGGCACCCACAGAATTGCCAATCAAATTCACAATCGAGAGAGATTGCTAGTTATTTGAATTTTAAGAGAACTATGTTTAAACTTGGTTTTCGTTGTTGTTAATCAACTTTTAGAACGGGTTTCTTTCTATCTCCATGGACAATACATACTTTGGTTACATGGTCCAGTTCTGCATTAAGACACTGTTCATCACACTTATATATGGCTCTGTTTAATTAACATTGTAAGCCGTCGACTTAAATATTTCTTGTGGTCTATTGAATTGTGAACCTATAGATCATTACGGGTTGGTTTTGGTAACCCCTACGTCCTGGTGTTTGACCTTGAAAGATGTAAGAAGGATAACCTGTTGTTTTCATGGTGAACTAGATTGAGGGGTGTACAATTTTATTTTTTATGTGTATTTTTGTCATGTGTTATGTAGTTCTGTGATAAACACAATATAGCACTGGTGGTCATTAGATATGAATATGTTGCTGGCTTCAAACATATTCAAAATCCACTCAAATGGTTTCTTAAGTTTTAAATCAAATAACAACTAGAGTGAGATGATATATTTTATTTATCATATATAAGACAGAGAAAATGTATTATTAGACATATCCATTTATCTACAATTGAAAATATACGCATATCATTTTTTGTAATTAACATTAGTAAATCACGAGTCGGGTAAGTGAGTTTGGAAAGGTCAAATGTAAACACAACAAAATGAATAACATAGACACAATGATATCCTGTCGAAAATCTACTGAAAAAAGCTCATCGATTGGTCGTTTAGGAAATATTGTCGATCCAGACCAAGGACTTATTTCAAATTTCCCATGCAAGTTATGCTTAAATACATTATTTATGCGGAATAAACATAGACCCTTACATACAATATCTCCTTATAAGTAACAGAATATCAATTCCAAAACAATCAGTATGGTAATTTACTAAAAACAGTTAGCTATGCATCTAATGTATTATGTTTGTTGGGGTAGAACTGATCCGAGCCTCTTTAGCTGACATCTTACATGGATAAAGCGACCTCAGGAATGCCTGATGATGCCTGTAAAATATATAATAATATCATCAAAATGTATGCCTACCCGCAGAGCGGAATAAGTTATTACGCAAAGACGAATAATTCTTTCTTTATGAAATCTTCAAACAAAATGATAATGCATGCGACAGAATTATTTTAAATAGATTTAATGAAACAAACAAATTAGGTTGACAACTGACAGGAGCTTAGCCTTGGTCAGTATAATTTTCTGAAATCCATTTGTATTCACATTGACAATGGTTACGCATCTTAACTATGGCAAGAACATCGGTGGACTGAGATTGAACCCCATAAATTTTGCTCCCTCCACACCCCGCCCTCCGGCACAGACAAAACTATTTTACGAACAACAAACAAAACAGCCATAAACTCCATCTCACAACCAGCAAACAACAAGGTTATAAACTCCATCTCATAACCTACAACCAACAAACAACAGGGTTATAAACTCCATCTCATAACCTACATGTACCAGCAACAAACAACAAGATTATAAAATCCATCTCAAACTCCGGTGTGTTTTTGTGTTCTTAGATAATATATATAAACTTACAAGAAACAGCTACATTTACATACTATCTACATATTTTAGTCATTGGATCGATTCAAAGATGTCATAATATCCGGATGGTTAAGGAGTGATCATAGTTTTCGAGAAAACTAAAGTTCCACGGGGCTTTATTACCGCTAATGTATAAAGCCTATCACTCCTGTTGTTATAAGTTATTTATTTCTTTTGGTGAATAAAATAAAATCAAAATCAGATCAAATGTTGCTGTTCTGTATGTTCAAAGAGATGCATCCTACACTGTCAAATATAGTGTTAACCAACCTTCAGTCGTTTATTTTGTGGACTGATTGAGAGAAGATCTAAGGTCGCTTTAAACATTATTCCCGTCTTTTCAAACTTTGCAGCGTTTTTTTTTTTAACGAAATTCCTTTTTGTAAAGATAATGTGCGCTCAATCCGACGACCAGCCTTCCACCAATGTGTCGCGGGCTCGATTCCCAATCAGTCAAAGAAAAATAATATTTTCGGACTGGGTTTTCACGATCTATGTAGGATGGTTGCCAATTTGTTTGTTTTTTACATATTTGTAAAATTCAGGGTCTTATCTAATGTGGGGAAGCCTTCGGGTCGATTTTCTCAAAACATCGCAATAAAACGTCTTGCTGTTTCCGGTCAGTTGTTTGTTTGTCGAGGGATCCAGCTGTGAAACATTTTGGCAATGTTCTCCGTTCCACATTTACTAAAATCTGCAAGCTTTAACGTTTCTTTTTTTCAAACACCGTAACAGATACTGACTTGAAATGTGCGTAAACTTCACGTATCGAACTAAAAAGCGTCATAGCGATTTGTAATAGTGCGTATGAATGCTTGCAATTAAGCAAAGACAAAAAACCTAACTTTCTAAAAACTCACTTTTCGAAAACGGATTTAGGCCTGTGAATTAGTTCTTCACCCAACTCTTATATTTATAGTTCAAAGTTTGATCTTGTCTGACCTAAAAGCTCTCGGCGCCATGTGCAAGAGTTGAGGGTTGGGTGTTACGCTTACAGTATTTGTAACAATCATATTGCCGAACCTCTTTCTAAGCAACTATTATAAAAGTCGTAGAACATTTCCAATCACTACCATTGATCGCCACACCACATAGCGTAGATTTATTTCACGTCAAAAGGCAGTGGAACTGTAGCCGTTTCAGTTTGCCCATGTATGTTATTTTATACAACCGTGGCACATTACGTCCTGCCCAAAATGTTAAGCTTTAGCTTCTTTCGGCCATTAGCTGCAAACGAGAAACCGATGGGTGGGTTGTTTAAAGGCAGGTTAGATGACGTCGCGTCACAAAGGAATTTCTTTGTTACGTCACTTAACCTGGCGTTAAGCTAATTTTCTTTTGAACAACCGGCCCCAGAAAACTAGAGACAGAGAACACGAACTGAAGGGACAATCAAAAGTGCACTATTATTGTTTAATAGACTAAACATCGAACTGCAGAGGAGGGGTGTTTTGTATGCACATGCATATTATCCGCTTCATTTGTGTTTATTGCTGGTTTTGA
Organism: Lepidochitona cinerea; assembly: GCA_963971465.1. Taxonomy (NCBI): domain Eukaryota; kingdom Metazoa; phylum Mollusca; class Polyplacophora; order Chitonida; family Tonicellidae; genus Lepidochitona; species Lepidochitona cinerea. The sequence continues at coordinate 15,276,661 of OZ020559.1, forward strand.
ATTGCTTTCAATAGAATCCACAGTGGTCAACTGAGCCAAGCGTGTTTCTTTTTAATCTGTCTTAGAAAGAGTTAGACATTAGACATTGGTGTTTTCATCGGCCCTGGTAGCAACATATATTTTGAACATTACCTTAGCAACAGTTATAAAGTTACGTCCGTTGAATCAATTTTGGGAAACATCGCCTGACGTCATATTACTATTGAATGGTTTGGGAATTTCTCATCGGTTTTGTCGATAATACATTTAGACTTGAAATGGCGGAAAGAAAAAGCGTCAAACAATTCACGACACTGGTAACAATTTAAACTGCTTCTAAAGTCTATGTTTGTTTATATAAATAAAATATTTTATAAAGCATTGAAGAAATAGCATATCCAAGCCATCTTTTATTCATTGTAATATACATCAAACCTATGCACATTAATATAAGATGACATCATCGCACCATATGCTGGAATAAAAAGAACAGAGAAAACCAATGGCAAAGTCAACTAAACCTCCGAACTTAACATTTAGTACAAACAACAATATATTTTCAAACTGAAAGGAAGCGCAAATTTCGAAAGAATTTGTATGAGATTTTGTGATATCCAGTGACAGATGACGCTATTAAGACGCCATTTTGATGACTCAGTAATTCCATTTGACGTAATTTACTCCATAACGTCAGCTGTAAATGAAAAAGGCTCAGCCACCGGTGACAGGAAATCCATGAAATTCCTAGGAGATTTGCGCTCATTGTTAGACGGATAGTATTATATAACTACAATGTGTATTTCTATTTACTATTGAAATTTCAGTAAGACGGTACTTATACTTAAATCCAATAGGCCTGGAGTTTAAAAACGTAAACAATTATGGGATACTTGAGGGACTTTCTATGAACTGACCACTTCGTTGCAACCTCTTGCAGCGATACGCATGACTGCACGCATGCAGGGATTGTTGTGGACAAATACTTTCCGTCGGCCATGTTGATCCCTCAGTGTGCGCTAGTGACGTCAATAAACAATCAGTCTATTGCACATTGGTGCCACATGGTTTACTACTGCCCACAAATAGTTTTGCGACCTGAAGTTTTGGATTTCTAATCCCTTCACAGGACCCTAAAGTAGTTTCCTTACATATCCGATTGGTATTTTCTTTGTTGCTTTATGACCAAAAATTTGAAATACAGAAGAAAACTCTCCCGTTTGCACTGTGTGTGAACAAAACCATACGAACAAAACCAAATATAACGCAAGCGTATTGTCCTACAGGCATTAGGACAAATTTTTAGTTAAGGTTTTGTTTAAAAGGTAAACTTTTCTAAAGACAAAATACAAACAAATAACATTAATATGACACACTCATCCGATATTTTTCTTATTTTAGTAGACACGTGATGAAATTAAGTTTTATCTGAAAGCTAGTCATGTAGCTGTAGGCACTTCTTTAAAGATACAATTCACACACCAATAACGTTTAGAGGACATAATCATGGGACATTTTTCTTAACTCAATAGACAAGTGATGGAAATTAGTTTGATCGGAATTTTGTATGTAGATATACCGTACTAAAGACAAAATACATACCAGCCGGTTTAGAATCCACAGGCATTGGATATCTTTCTAATGACTTTCTCCATTCTGCCGCTTATACATTTTAGCTTTTCTCTTATTGGCGGTTTAACACACAGATCGGTCTTCAGAAACAGGTTGTGGTAAAATAAACAGGAAATGTGTGTTATAAGAAAGAAAGTGATTCTCAATTAGAAAATTGTCGGTAAATATAACCAGTAAATTTCAATCCTGACAGGAAGCTAAGATGGAGGGAGAGTGGGAGGTGGGGGGGGGGGGGGGGGGGGGGGGCTAGCGAAATTAAGTCCCATCCCTATTTGACCATTCACTAACTTCGTCTATGAAGTTGTCAACATCGTTCTCTGTAAACCCTCTTGTTACTATATACGACTAGACGTAATCTTCGTTATTATTCGGTGCAATCTCCGAGCGGTTTCGCTTGTCACAAGTGACTTACAACATTTAAGACACAGTAGCACCTGAGTAAACTGCTGGTGTCTGGTGACTTATAAAAATGCGTTTCGTATCTAAAAAATCAATAAACGACACTTTGTCATTGCTGGGCGGGGACGGGGGGGGGGGGATAGAATATTGGATTTTTCACAGAAATCAAATATTACGTTCAAAATATTTCCATTGAAAAATTATCTATAGGCTGGTATTTTTTTTTTTTTGCGTCATAACAATGTCCCAACAAAGACACTAAATGTACACAGAACTTTAAAGACAATTACCATTTCTCCGCCGCATTTTTGTATAGCCTTCTTCCCAATTTTTCTCAGTCGTGTGTCTAACTGTACAAGATTCTGGAGATCAATCGGGTCTGCACATTTAACAATATCGAATTCCGAACTAGTGGAGAGGGCAGTGGGTACGTTGACACACGGACAGCATATCGGTGTAAAGCTGTTAACACTCTCCAGGCTGAAGGAAAACATGTGCAAAAAAAGGCGGAAACATTTAATATTTCCAGCGCACTGTACTTTTGTTTTACTAAATTAGTCAAAGACATTAGGGAGATACCAAAACTCTATATTCAAATTAGGGTTTGGTTTCTTTTATCGTTTTTTTTCAAAAAAAATTTATGAATAATATTTTACTGTCAGTAGACAGACACTGAAAATTATTTCTTTTAATAATTATTACTTTTTGCAAACGTTCGGATCGTATGTGAGGTACGATCCTATAGTTCTCCAACTCAAATTACGTTTTTGTCAATGTAAACTCATCTTGTCCTAAATTTGTGACAAATATTCAAATCACTTACAAGCAATGGATTACAAACTCAATTTGTGAATTTACACTATAAAAAGATTTGCAAAGGCAACAGATATCTCCGGTGAAATTAAAAACCGGTCCACAGCCAGGCATTTCTCTTGCACAGTCATTGATTCCAAACCCCCCATGAGACAAACCGCTCCACAAACCAACAAAAAGCAACGTTAAGGTGAATTTCCTGAAACAAAATGACACAGATTATTGAAAAGTTTTACTTTCTAAAAAAGTCTTTCATCGATGGAAAATGGGTTCAAATTTCACTAATTTCTAAAAATATAGATAAATAAACAAATAAATTCAATTAAAATCTAAATTATGTAACCGGATATTCACTTGTTTGCATTACGTTGTTAAGTGCCAAAGGTTACACGGCACAAATTCAGTTTACTCCCCTCTAATAGTACGTTCACACTATAGACCTATGGTACCCGGCATTAGGTTTAGACCCGAAACGATTTTCGTGTTCAAATGGCACACATTAACTTATGTGAAATAATAAGGCACCTCCACGAAGTCACTTTGTGTGAACAACACAAGGTTTTGACGCCAATGTCGGTGTCTTTATCATCTGTATTTGAATTTAATATTTCTCATTAGTATGGAACCTACGTCTAACGGAGGTTTCAAACATTCCTGACACCTTGAGTGAGTTGTTCAAACGTTTATTAGGCTCAATACAGGTTTAAATGACGTCGCACAACAAAGCAATTCAATTGTGACGTTGCAAAAATTATACCGGTATTAAACCTAATACACCTTTGAACAACCAAGGGCTCGTTCTACTAAGCTGGCGTAAGTTGCGCCAGTCGCAAATGCGTGTTAAGTTATAGGAACGTGCGCATGGTCGCAAGTCTGGAGGCGCAAGTCTGTGTTGTAAACCTATGCGTAACTTTGCGCCAGCTTAGTAGAACGAGCCCCAGCCCCTTAGCTCGTTCCTAATCCGCTTCGAACTATAACAGCACGAATATACCTGACACGAGTCATTTTTATTCTTCTGGGGTCAAAATCATTCGCGATTTTCCTTTCTCGCCAATTGGAATCGACCTTTTAAAACATGGCAATAAAAAGACAGTAAATAACATCGAGGATTGTGGACAAAACACACCGAAAACACTGCCCTGTCGAAAGTCCGGTTCGGACCCCGGGCCAAATGAGCTGCATAGTGTTGATGTACCTTAAACATGCCCAAGTCACCAGACATGCAAAAGATCAAAACACTATATGACTATAGTCTTAAAAGGCCAAATTGTTAACACAAAGTTGTGAATAACAAACTTACAAGATCAGACACATTCTTCCAGCCTGTAGGGACGTGCATGGACTTCTGGCAATTTGAGTATAATAACCTGCATACATATATACGTATTATAAAACCCGATAGCATCAGGAAATCTCGTTTATCAGCAAGTATAATCTTTGAGGTTTAATGATAAATATGTCTTTCACAAATCACTTTGCTAAGTGCAATTTTACAGTGAAAGCAACGACGTAATGATGGTTTGTCAGATAATGATTGATCTGCAAAATCTCATAAGAAAAGGAAACTATTTATTACTTTTAACCCCAATTGGATCTTAATTTGAAACATTTAGCATTTATCAGAATATAAAAATGTTGAAAAAAGACAGAAGGCAGTGTCAGAATTGTAGTGTATTGTTGCATTATCCACCCAGCTCAATTAAAATGTATTCTTGTTTTAGGTCTATATAGGTCTATACCTTAGCCGAGAAATCTGGGCTCTGCCGAATTTTTTTTTTCTCTCCGTGTTTATCAGGCCCAAATCACTTCCATAGTAAAAAAGTGATATTTTTAAGGAGACCCGCATAGACCAAGAAGAAGGAGTTCGTCAACTTTACGCGGCTGTAATGTGGTAAGCTTTCCTTTATGCAGTCAATATTTGCTTGCAAGTCCACTGACTTTCATCCTGACACAACCGCCATAGTAAAACATTACCGACCTAAAAACTCGGCGGGGCATCTCAGAAATACGTAACTCGCAATCTTTGGAAATATTTTGTCATGACCAATGAACTAGGCCAAATATGAAATATTCGTGGAGTATTAAATACTAGATGTATAGACCTATATTTCTCCACAGTTATATCGATATTATTTACCCTAGTGATTCGGGCTAAGGCGACATGACACATTAGCAGCATGTACATGTACCTATGTTCTTAGATAATATAATTATATAAACTTACAAGAAACAGCTACGTTTACATACTATCTACACATTTAGTCATGGGATCGATTCAGTCCTATTTGTCAAAGATGCCATAATATCCGGATGGTTAAGGGGTGAGCATAGGTCTCGAGAGAACTAAAGTTCCACACAGCTTTATTATCACTAATGTTTATCACTCCTTTTGTTGTAAATTTTTTATTTCTTTTGGCGAATAAAATAAAATCAAAATCAGATCAAAGGTTGCTCTTCTGTATGTTCAAAGAGATGCATCCTACACAGTCAGTCGACTAAAGTGTTTACCAACCTTCAGTCGTTTATTCTGTGGACGGAGTGAGAGAAGATCTACGATCGCTTTAAACATTATTCCCCTTTTTTAAACTTTGTAGCTTTTTATTTTAACGAAATTCCTTTTTGTAAAGATATTGTGCGTTCAATCCGACGACCAGCCTTCCACCAATGGGTCGCGGGTTCGATTCCCACTCAGTCAAAAAAAAATTGGAAAATTTTCTGACTGGGTTTTCTATGTTAAATGGTTGCGATTTTTTTTTACATATTTGTAAAATTCAGGGTCTAATCTGTATGTGGGGAAGTCTTCGGGTCGATTATCAAACAAAAACTAAATATCGCTAGAAAAAAATTTGCTATTTCCGGCCAGCTGTTGTCACATCCTAAGTTGTTTCTCGTTTGTCAAGGGATCCAGCTTTGAAACATTTTGGCCATTTTCTCCGTTCCAGATTTACTCAAATTTGCTAACAGATACTGACTTGAAATGTTGAGTGCGTAAACTTCACGCATCGAACTAAAAAGCGCCATAGCGATTTTTTATACGTGCACTTGAACGCTTGCAATTCAATAAAGACAAAAAAACTTGACTTTCTAAAAACTCGCTTTTCGGAAACGGATTTATGCTTGTGAACTAGTTCTCTATCCCACCCTTGTATTTATAGTTCAAAGTTTGATCTTGTTGTCTGACCTCGCTCTCGACGCCGTGTGCTAGAGTTGAGGGTTGGTGTCACAGTAAATGTGCCTTGTTACAATAATATTGCGGAACCTCTTTCTAAGCAACTCCCTCAACAATTGGACAGTCGTGACATTTTCAATCACTACCATTGGGCGCCACATCAGATCGTGTAGATTTATTTTTTGTCAAAAGGCAGTGGGCCTGTAGCCGTTTCAGTTTGCCCATGCATGTTATTTTATACAATCGTGGCACATTACGTCCTGCCCAAAATGTAAAGCTTTAGCTTCTCTCTGCCATTGGCTGCAAACGAGAAACCGAGTCTTCTGGCCTCCTAACTTCGTCGACCAAGAAGCTGGAGTGAAAATGCGAAATGAAGGGACAGACAAAGATGCATTATGATTTATTAGACTAAACATCAAACTGCAGAGGAGTGGTGTTTTGTATGCTCAGGCATTTGTATGCTCGTCATTTGTGTTTAGTGCTGGTTTTGAATTGGTTTTCAATAGAATCGCAATGGTCTGCTGAGCCGAGTGTATTCTTTCCAATCTGTCTTACAAATAGTTAGACATTAGACATTAGTACTTTCATCGGTCTCGGAAGCAACATATATCTTGAACATTACGTTAGAAAAAGTTACAAAGTTACGTCCGTTGAATTAATTTTGGGAAACATCGCCCGACGTCATATTACTATAAAATGGTTGGGGAATTTCTCATCGGTTATGTCGATAATACATTTAGACTTGAAATGGCGGAAAGAAAAACCGTCAAACAATTTACGATACTGGTAACAATTTAAACTGCTTATAAAGTCTGGGGTTTTTTTTATATAAAAAAGGCTATTTTTATGAAGCATTGAAGAAATAGCACACCCAAGCCATCTTTTATTCGTTGTAATATACATCAAATATATGCATATCAATAAAAGAAGACAGCTTCAAACCATATGCTGAAATAAAAAGAACAGACCAAATCAATGACAAAGTCAACTAAACCTCCGAACTTAACATTTAGCACACACAAAAATAGATTTTCAAACTTAAAGGAAGCGCAAATTTCGAAAGAATTTGTATGAGATTTTGCAATTATATGACCTAATCATCCGACATTTTTCCTTATTTAATAGAAACGTGATGGAAATTAGTTTTATCTGCAATATTATATGCAGATGTACTGTAGGTACTATTCTTAAGACAAATACATGTACATACCAGCTGATTTAAAGTCCACATGCATTGGTTATCGTTCTAATGAATTTGTCCATTCTTCGGCTTATGCAGTCTAATTTTTCTTTTGTTTGCGGTTTCACACACCCATCCGTCTTCAGAGATACGTTTTTGGGAAAATAAATAGGATTTTTTTTTTGTTTTAAGAAAGATAGTGATTCTCATCTAGAAAATAGTTGGTGAATGTACATGTAACCAGTAAAATTCAATCCCAACACGAAGCTAAGATGAAGTGGGGTGGGGTGGGGTGCAATAGAGAAATTAAATCCCATCCCTATTGGACCATTCACAGACTTCGTTTATGAAATTGCCAAGAGTGGATTTTTCACAGAAATCATAATCATAAACGAGTTTAGATGCATGCTAATATTACGTCCAAAATATTTCCATTGAAATATTATCTAAAGGCTTGTCAGATACTGTATAATTATAATGTCTCAACATAAACAATATATGTATCACAGAATTTTAAAGATAATTACCATTTCTCCGCCGCATTTTCGTCTGGCCTTGTTGCCAACTTTTCTCAGACGTCTGTCTAACTCTTCCAGATTCCGTAGATCATTTGGGTCTGCACATTTAACAATATTGAATTCCGAACTAGTGGAGAGGGCAGTGGGTACGTTAACACACGGACAGCATCTCGGTACAAAGGTGTTAAGACTCTCCAGGCTGAAGGAATAAGAAACCATTTAACATTTTCAGATCGTTGTATTTTTACCAAATTCAAAAACACGACACACAAACCACTATTATCAAAAGCGGGCTAATTTCCTTTGTATTTTAACTTTACAACAAGTTATGACTACTATTTTACAGCCAGTTGACTATCACTTTACTAATGCTTTCTATTTGTCATTTCTTTAAATCTCGTATTTAGTTCGCAGGTGAGCTACGGGCCTATATTTTCCATCTCAAATTATTTGTTTTGACCAATATGACAGCATGTGCGATAGTAAGATAGTACAATTTCACAATGGTGGGATTAAAAGCTAATGTGGACTTCTCCAGAATTAAACGCCTGGCTGATGTCTACCGACATTCTAGTGGGCTAGGCAAGCCATTCACACTTAAAAGCGGCTACACCTCCCCTTCTCATATGAATGACAGAGAATTAAACGCTAGCTGTGACTCTGTATCAAGGAAATTTGATGGCTTAGCTTGTCCTAGAAAACTGTATGTATACGCGACAGATCGCAGAACCTTTTTTTTAGTACAATCTCGCATTAGTCAAATGGCAGAGAATCTTAATTGCGACTCTTCTAATATATCGTGTATGTTATCACGTGCACAAACTTTCCCAAGCAATACCTCGGAGAAACTCAGAATTCCATACGAGAAAAAGCAAAAGACCATTTATCTAGTATTAGATGTAAACTAGCCGAGAAATCTTCGCTCTGCCGAATTTTTTTTTCCGTGTTCGTGATAGCCAAGATCACTTCCATAGTAAAAAGTGATATTTGTTAAGGACTTTTCAGACTTTATAATATGCCATTCAGTGTTTAGCTTCGAATTGAAGCTTATTCCGATTGGAAGATTTTCATTTCCATAAGTGGTTTGAATAAACAACGATTCTGAATCTTCATTTTCATCTTTGTGTGGAAGAGCATCTCTAACAAAAGGATTTTTTAATAGTTTATCTGGACTATCTTTAGTACGAGGACAACTTTACTTTTCCTAGATAGACTAAACTGGCATACCATTAATAATTTTGGTAAACCAAAACGCCTCTTTTCCCATAGTAAAGTAAATTTGCGACAAACTATTTAAATTACTTACTAACAATGAACTCCATACTGCATTCTAAAATTTACGTTAAAAAAGGATTTGCAAGTGCAACAGATGTCTCCGGTGAAATTGTAAACTGGTCCACAGCCAGGCATTTCGCTTGCACAGTCGTTGATTGCGGCCCCTCCATGAGACAAACCAGTCCATAGCCCAACTAAGAGCAGCATTACGGTGAATTTCCTGAAAGAAAATGACACAGGATTTCGATTATGGGATCAAAGTCCACTATTCCAACAGCAACAAAGACTTAAACAAATGAATAAACAAATAAAAGCAATCAACATGTAAATCATGTAAGGGGATTTTTACTTGGTTGTACTATATATGTTGAATAGTTGTCAAGTGTCTCATGTCGGGAGACAGATAGTTCGGTTCACTCCCGACTAAACGTAACGACGTCGCAATAACGTAAAATAAACTTACGAGCAGCGTAAAACAGCAGTCGATCAATCAATGTAAATCCCTATAACCTTTAAGGGCAACCTCTTTAACGCAGAGTATTGAAAAACAAACTTACACGATCAGACACATTCTAGCAGCCTGTAGGAACGCTTGTCAACTTCTGGAAGTTTTAGTTAGTGGTTTGCATAGATATATTCTAATAACTTCGATAACATCAAGGAATCATGTCTTTCACCACGTAAGGTCTTTGAGGTTAAATGATAAATGTGTCTTGAACAGTTTTTATTGACTTCCACAAATCCCTTTACTAAGTGCAATTTTACGTTGAATACAACAACTATATGATGGTTTGCCAGATAATGTTAGATCTGCAAAATCACCCAAGGAAAGGAAACTATTAATTGTTTAAAACATCAATTGGCTCTTTACGAGGGAAATATTACACAATACCAGGCGATAAAAATGCTGAAAAAAAGATTATATCATTACAGTGAGCGAAGTATGTGGATCGTTGCATAATCGGCCCAGCTCCATTTAATTGTATTCTTCCGCATTCTTGTTTTAAGGTTACATGATACAGTTTCATTTCCCATTTGCGGTAATGTTAACGTTTTGAGTTGTGGCTAATTACCTAAATCTCGTTAAGACTTTTCCTTACCATTATCAAATAGATCAACACATGAGAAATCCTTTACAACCAAATAAAGTTGACATAGTGCATGCCGGTTTCAAGCTACACACAATTAAACATGGGTACCGCCATTTTGACAGTTTTAGGCTTACTTATTCTAAGCCAAACCTTGGTATTTTCAAAATTGGATGAACATTAAAAAAACACACACAAAAATCTGTTATCAGGCATTGATTGAAAGCTTAAAGTATGTACAGTAGACCTGCTTTAGTTTCAATCCAATATTCAAATAACCCAGATACCAAACTATCACTATGTAAGCCACCTCCTAGCTCCAGTATAACCGAAGTCAATTTCCATTGGCTGAGAAAACACAAACTGGGTGTTGTGACTTTAAGTTAACAGGTCTATTTACATGTAATATATGTAAACTATAAGAAACAGCTACAAATACATAAAATACACATATTTTAGTCATTGGGCCGATTCCGTCATATTTGTCAAAGATGTCACAATATCCGAATGGTTAAGGGGTGAGCATAGGTTTCGATAAAACTTAAGTTCCACGGGGTTTTATTACCGCCAATGTATATCACTCCTTTTATTGTAAGTTATTTATTTCTTTTGGTGAAAAAAAATCAAAATCAGGTCAAATGTGCTGTTTTGTATGTTCAAGGAGATGCATCCTACACAGTATAGTGTTTATCAAACTTCAGTCGTTTATTCTGTGGACTGAGTGAGAGAAGATCTAAGGTCGCTTTAAACATTATTCCCGTCTTTTCAAACTTTGTAGCTTTTTATTTTAACGAAATTCCTTTTCGTGAAAATAATGTACGGTCACATCCGACGACCATCCTTCCACCAATGGGTCGCGGGTTCGATTCCCAATCAGTCAAAAAAAAAATTGGAATATTTTGTGACTGGGTTTTCACAACCTATGTAGGATGGTTGCCAGTTTTGTTTTTTTACATATTTGTAAAATTCAGGATCTAATCTAATGTGGGGAAGTCTTCAGGTCGATTTACTAAATATCGCAGGAAAAAGTTTTGCTATTTCAAGCCAGCTTTCTGTCACATCCTAAATGGTGTTTGTTTAACCCCCTAAGTTGTTTCTCGTTTGTTGAGGGGTCCAGCTGTGAAATATTTTGGCAATTTTCTCCGTTCCACATTTACTAAAATCTGCAAGCTTTACAGGTTTTTTTTTTTCAAACAACGTGACAAATACTGACTTGAAATGTTGAGTGCGTAAACTTCACGTATCGAACTAAAAAGCGCCATAGCGATTTTTGATACGTGCATCTGAACGCTTGCAATTAAGTAAAAGACAACAAAAAAACTGACTTTCGAACAACTCGCTTTTCGGAAACGGATGTATGCATGTGAACTAGTTCTCTACCTCACCTTTTTATTTATAGTTCAAAGATTGATCTTCTTGTCTGACCTCAAACCTCTCGGCGCCATGTTCAATTGTTGAGGGTTGGTGTCACGCTTACAGTAAATGTGCCATGTTACATGTACAATAATATTGCGGAACCTCTTTTTCAGCAACTCCCTGAAAAACTGGACAGTCCTGCGCAAAAAAGCTTAAGCTTTTCTCGGTCATTGGCTGCAAACGAGAAACCGAGTCTTCTGGTCTCTAGCATCGTCAACCAGGAAGCTACAGAGAATGCGAAATCAAGGGACAGACAAATTACTATTATGCTTTATTAGAATATCGAACTGCAGAGAAGGGGTGTTTTGTATGTACAGGCATATGATTGGCGTTATTTGTGTTTAGTGCTGGTTTTGAATTCGTTTCAATAGAACCCCCAATGGTCTACTGAGCCGAGTGCGTTCTTTCCAATCTGTGTTAGAAAGAGTTAGACATTAGTACTTTCATCGGTCCTGGAAGCAACATATATCTTGAACATTACGTTACCAACAGTTACAAAGTTACGCCAGTTGAATCAGTTTTGGGAAACATCGCCCGGCCTCATATTACTATTAAATGGTTTGTGAATTTCTCATCGGTTATGTCGATAATACATTTAGACTGGTAACAATTTAAACTGCCTCTAAAGTCTCCGTTTCTTTATATAAAAATCTATTTTTATGAAGCATTGAAGAAATGGCATGCCCAAGCCCTCTTTTATTCCTTGTAATATACACGAAACATATGCACATTAATAAAAGACGACATCTTTACACCGTATGCTGAAATAAAAAGAACAGACAAAATCAATGACAAAGTCAACTAAACCTCCAAACTTAACATTTAGCACACAGAAAAATAGATTTTCAAACTTATAGGGAGCGCAAATTTCGTAAGAATTTGTGTGAGATTTTATGATTACGCTACTAAGACGCTATTTTGGCTACTGTGCAATTCCATTTGACGTAATTTACTCCATAACGTCAGCTGTAAATGAAAAATGCTCAGCCACCGGTGACAGGAAATTTATGAAATTCACAGGAGATTTGCGCTCATTGTTAGACGGATAGTAGTATATAACTACAGTTTGTATTTCTATTTACTATTCAAGTTTCAGTAAGATGGTACTTATACTTATACTGAAACGAATAGGTCTGAAGTTTTAAAACGTCAAAAGTTATGAGATACTTGAGGGACTTTCTATGAATTGACCACTTCGTTACAACTTCGTAGCGATACGCGTATCGAACGGGCTCCCATACATGTGTGTGAATCTTGCACGTGGTTTACGGTGTGAAAATACGATGAAAATGAATCTGCCAGACAAGCTCGTGCTCGATCGTCAGTGGAGCGCGCCATTGACGGTTTGAAATTGACCGAAAAAAGTATTAATAGATTACTTCCCTTGCGAGCTTACCATATCTTGTATGGTTATAACCTGCAATGTCAGCGATAAGACTACCTTTTCTGAAAATTCTACAATGATCCCCACAAGTCGCGTAGATAACATATGCAGCCTGTCACGTCTTCCCAAAAGGTTGATTTACTAGCTGGTGTTCATTTCAGAGTTGTTAGAGTGTTCGTCGTCTCTTATTAGCGCCTCGAAATGATCGAAATTAACCTAGGTTTAAATGGCAGACTTTCAGAGTTGACCAATTTAACTTACGCTAGCGAGTGACTGGTGGCCAGGCGTATGCTGATTGGTCGATCGAGACACACAGCTAAGCTCTGCTGTGAATATGGCAGCCGAGTCAGTTTAGACGTTCTCTGATAACGATTGTTAACTTTCTTATAGCGCAGTTTGGCGAGAAAAAATCGCAGAAATATGGTTTTGGTACCGTTAGAAAGGAAAATGTGTCGCGCCTGTACTGTATTTACTTAGTTCTTTCCTTTTCTTCTCCTTTAACAAAACCATACGTCTCTAGTAATACAAGAGTATTGTCCTGCAGGCTTCAGTAGATACATTTTTAGTTAAGGTTTTGTTTAAAAGTTAAACTTTTCTAAAAACAAAATACAAACAAACAACCTTATATGACACAGTCATCCGTTATTTTTCTTATTTTAGTAGACACGTGATGAAATTCAGTTTTATCTGAAAGCTAGTCATGTAGCTGTAGGCACTTCTTTAGAGATCAAATGCACACACCAATAACGTTTAGAGGACCTAATCATCGGACTTGATGTAATAGACACCTGATCAAAATTAATTTTATTTTAATTTGTTATGTTGATATACCGTAGTTAAGACAAAATACATACCAGCTGGTTTAGATTCCACAGGCATTGGATATCTTACTAATGACTTTCTTCATTCTTCCGCTTATGCAGTCTAGTTTTTCTCTTATTGGCGGTTTAACACACCGATCGGTCTTCAGAAACAGGTTGTGGGCAAATAAATAGGAAATTTGTGTTATAAGAAAGAAAGTGATTCTCAATTAGAAAATCATTGGTAAATATAACCAGTAAAATTCAATCCTGACACGAAGCCAAGATGAAGGGAGAGGGGGGGGGGAGGGCTAGCGAAATTAAGTTCCATCCCTATTTGACCATTCACTAACTTCGTTTATCAAGTTGCCAACACCGTTCTCTGTAAACCCTCTTGTTCCTATTTACGACTAGACGTAATCTTCGTTATTATTCGGTGCAATCTCCGAGCGGTTTCGCTTGCAACATTTAAAACACAGTCGTACCTGAGTAAATTGCTGGTGTCTCATGACTTATAAAAACGTGTTTCGTGCCTAAAAAGATCAATAAACGACACTTTGTCATTGTAAGGGGGAGGGGAGGGGGGTAGAAGATTAGATTTTTCACAGAAATCATTATCATAAACCAGTTTAGATGATCTTCAAATCATTTTCATTGAAATATTATTAAAGTTCGCTGACCTCAAGACTGACAATGTTTTTAGCGCCTTTATAATGTCCCAACCTAAATACACAAATAGATGTTCTTGCCATAGTTACATATATATATGTGTATCTCTATTATATAATTAAACAGATAATTACCATTTCTGCGCCGCTTTTTTGTATGGCCTTCTCGCCAATTTTTCTCAGACGTCTGTCTAAGTGTTCCAGATTCCGGAGATCATTTGGGTCTGCACATTTAACTATATCGAATTCCGAACTAGTGGAGAGGGCAGTGGGTAGGTTAGCACACGGACAGCATCTCGGGACAAAGGTGTTAAGACTCTCCAGGCTGAAGAAAAAATATACGAAGAATGGCGAAAATAATTCAACATTTACAGCGCGTTGTATTTTTTTTACCAAATTATGTAAATTAAAAAAACACGAGGCAGATCAGATACGCAAACCACAATTATCAAAAGAGGGTTTAATTTCAGTATTTTTACTCTACGACAAGTTATTCTTTTCTTTCCATCACTAAATTGGCCACTTCTGTTGCCACCTTCGTTTCCCCAACCCCATCGGTCTGTCAGTCTGTTAACATCTGTGATCTCAACCCCACCTCTGCAATCACGGATTATTAGGCCTGTAACTCGACTTTCTGTCCCCTTCGCTGTTTCATACTGGGACACCTTCCCCTAGAGGCCTAGACCTAGTACCCCTGCCCCTGTTTTCTTCCATCTTAGACAACCTCTCCTAGAACTAGTACCTCTAGTCCCTCTCCTCCCCCCCCCCCCCCCCCCCCCTTCCAATTTTATGAAATATTCAGATGCAGTGAGCTCCCCTCCGAGGAGTAAGCGCAACCATCGGGCTAAGTCTAAATTTGGAAAATGTCGACACACCTACTCTAAATGGCACATTTATAATGTTACTAAGGGAGTTACTTGGGGATTCTAATCTATCTAGAATTTACCTTTACAACAACCGTGTTGCAGGTAGAATGTTTTCCTGGTGCCAACTTCAACTCCTTTCGGACGTTATTTCAAAAGTATTAACGTCCCAAACCTGAGAAAGTTATCTTGAATATTGGTATCAATAACAAGACAACTACTGAGCCAACCATTTCGTTACATCAGATGAGCAATATGATGACAGCGGTTAGGGAGACTTTTTCCAACTCGTTCAGCTACTTTGTAGAGATTCAGTCATCTACTAAATTACTTTTCCATTAGTAAATTAGTGCATGTTATGAACTTGATAGCTAGATTTGGCCTCAAAATGTTAGAAAGTTCAATATCATCGATTACTATCGAAAACCCATAGCGAACGGCATCATTTTTTGGCCAAATTGTCCCTCAAGACGCGATTTTGGTTACTCTGGATGTGAAGTCTATGTATGCAAACATTAACATAGATTTGGGTCTTAAATCCATAAAATCAGCATTCAAAAGGTATCCTGATCACCGTCGTCCAGACAAAAACATGTTAGCATTGTTGCAACTCAGCTTAAAAGGTAACGGTTTTGTATTCAATAGGGAGATCTTTCAGCAAATTAAAGGATGTGCTATGGGAACATGTTTTAGTCCTTATGTTGCCTCTATTGTTAGGGCTGAGCGGGAGAGTGATATCCTTCGCAAATGTCTCAAACAACCACATATGTTTTTAGATTCTATAGAAACTGTAGAAACGGAATACACTATCAAAACTCAGGCCCCACTCGATTGGGATAATCTCTGCCCTTCTTTAAAAATGATAAACTCCATTTCAGTCTTTAAACGTGGGCTTAAAGTAGCTTTCATACGGAGTTAATGTGGTGAGTTGGGTCACGAGTCGAGCAGAAATACAAAAAAAAAATTATTCACCATTAGTTTGTATGTAAGCCTCATAATAATAATACTAAATCGTTATTTATTCTGGGTAGCACAATTAGCCAAAGGGCTAGTCTCCCTTGTGGCCCAGGAAGATGTTAGTAGTTAGTTAGTCGTAAAACTTAGTTATTTTGAAAAGTTAGTTACAATTAAGCTTTACAATACACATAATTGGATTAAAATATTTTTAAGCCCCTTGGAGTTTTCATCCCGCCAAATGTTACCAGATCTTCCGTTAAAGCTTCGGTAAATTCAGCTTCTGTTTGTTTAATCTATATTACTAACCATTTACTCTACTGTGTATGTTTTGGTGAAATAAATAAATAACAAATAGTTCTTTAAATTGTTTAAATAAGGGTTCTTTTTAAAGCTCTTCTCCTGAGGGATTATTCTATTAGGTTACTCCAAATTATCAAATCTGACACATTAACACAAATCACTTGTCCCTCTTCAATCCCCGAAACGCTTTCTTCTTTACGAATGTGCCATTACTGCCACATCATTGAAACGCCCAAAGACGCGACGTAAACTCGATGTATAGGCCTACGCGCCAGATCGCGGGACTTTTTTCGGCAGAGAATCTTAATTGTGACTCTTCTCATATCGTGTATGTTATCAGGTGCAAAAAATGTCGCAAGCAATACATCAGAGCTCTAAGTTCTTTAATCAGTAAGGCTTTGATTTGTTTTGGTACGCTCTCGCTGCAAGCAACTCGTTCCACTTTGAAGAAATCTCCCATCAGAGAAACTCAGAAAATGATCGTTCATATCTTCAAGAGTTATTCCAGACAATGTACCGACATCATAGTTTACATAAACTAATTTGTTTATTTAAATTTCCAATAGGTTTCTATATTGAAGTCAATTATAACAATCCTCTACACTATAATGGATACGTCAGAATGTGACACGTTACTCCGAGTGCGGAACAATGTTCAACTGTGCACTGCCGGGAGGTCCTGATGCAGTGATTTTCGACGTTACAAGTATTAGAGAAAATGTCAAATGTGATAGAATCAGATATAGTACGAGGCCACCGCCTTTTTAATTTTCATAATTATTTATATTTTAGGTGATTGGGTTTATCTAGTTGCAATCATCATCAGGGAAATTACTGATTTAGTAAATTAACCGACACTGATTAATCCGGGGAAAATCCGGGCGAGGGTGAGGAACGAACTCACGACTTAGGGTTACCGTCCTACCGCTCTACCAACTGAGCTGCCCGGCCCTGCTGGGAACGGTTCGCTTGTTAGATTCTCTTATGCACACAGAGCTTAAATCAAGCCCATTAGAATATGTATATTTAAATTTTCATACGTGATGTCTACTTTGTCAATGTGTACCAAACGTCCAATAATAATGTAAATTTGAGACAAAAATTTTAATTACTTACTAACAATGAACATAAAACACAATTGTAAACTGTACACTATAAAAAGATTTGCAAATGCTAAAGGTTAAAAAACGGTCCACAGCCAGGCATTTCCCTTGCACAGTCGTTGACTGCGGCCCCTCCATGAGAAAAACCAGTCCATAGCCCCACAAAGAGCAGCGTTAAGCTGAATTTTCTGAAACAAAGTCACATAGATTCAAAGTCCACTGGGGCCTACGTGGCTTAGTAGTTAGAGCGTTGGACACTCAATCCGAAAAGCCTTCAACCAATGGGTCGCGGGTTCAATCCCACTCAGTCAAAACAAAATTTTGGAAAATTTTCTGACTTGGTTTTCACTTGAACGACCTAAGTGGGATGGCTGCCAGTTACCACCGAAAGGTCGGGCATAGAGCCCGGTTTCCTCCCACAACAAAACTGGCAACGCCGCCATATAAGTGAAATAATCTTGAGCACCAAACAATCAATCAAAGTCCACTCATTCCAACAAAACAAAAACTTGAACTAATGAATAAACAAATAAAATCGATTAAAATGTAAAACATGTAAGTGGATTTTTACTTAATTGTGCTATGTTGAATAGTTGTCAGGTGTCTCATATCAGGGGACAGATACTAGTGGTTTGGTTTTCTCCCCAATAAACTTAACCACGTCGCAATAAAGTAAACGAAACTTACGACCAATCAATGTAAATCCCTATAACCTAACCTTTAAGGCCAAAATCTTTAACGCAAAATATTGAATAACAAACTTACATGATCAGACACATTCTAGCAGCCTGTAGGTACGCTTGTCCACTTCTGGAAGTTTTAGTCAATGGTTTGCAAACATATATTCTAATAAAGTCCGATAACATCAAGGAATCTCGTCTTTCACCGCGTAAGGTCTTTGAGGTTAAATGATAAAGATATGTCTTGAACGGTTTGTATTGACTTCAACAAACCACTTTACTAAGTGCAATTTTACGTTGAATACAACAACTATATGATGGTTTGCCAGATAATGTGAGATCTGCAAAACCCCCCAAGGAAAGGAAACTATTAATTGCTTAAAACGTCAACTGGCTCGTAACAAGTAAAATATTTCACATTATTAGGCGATAAAAATGCTGAAAAAAAAAAAGATTATATCATTGCAGTGGATCGTTGCATAATCGACCCAGCTCCATTTAAAGTGGCACGAGCTGCCAAAAGTTACACTTTTTTATAATTTCTGATCGTCACAACAGTAAGAGGCTTTGGAGGCCATCGAAACACTAAATGATTAGCGTTGGAATGAGGAAAACCCATATAGTATGTGGCCTATACGAACCGGAATAGTGTTCCAAAAGTAGACAAAATTTAAATAACCGGAACGACCATTCATTCATTCTAAGCCAAAGTTAGTTCAAAACAATACTTTATCGTACACTGTCGAGACTAGAAGCACTAAAAAGCTTTTGAATTATACGTCTTCAGAAAAATAAACGATAATATCAACATTTTGCCAGCTCGTGCCACTTTAATTGTATTCTTGCGGATTCTGGTTTTAGGTGAACAGGTCTATATACATGTTCATGTACTATATATAAACTATAAGAAACAGCTACATTTACATACAAATAACATATTTTAGTCATTGGATCGATTCCGTCATATTTGTCAAAGATGTCATAATATCAGAATGGTTAAGGGGTGAGCATAGGTTTTGAGAAAACCTTTAGTTGTAAGTTATTTATTTCTTTTGGTGAATCAAAATCAAGTCAAATCTTATTTTGTGTGGACTTTTCTATGGATAAAGAGCCTGATTTCCTTCCCACCTAAATCTGGTAACACCGCCATATAAATGAAATAATCTTGAGTACGGCGTAGAACATCAATCAAGCAATCAACCCAAGACAGTTCCAGGGGTAGAAAGAAAGCATAAACAAAGGAAAAGCGAGGAGACGTTGCGAAAAACCTCATTTATTTAGTGAAATATACCACTGTACACGCTATATCGGTGACCCCATTCAATGTGATACCTAAAACCATTTGGTCTAGAAATAATAAAAAACATTCATAAAGCAAATCAAGCAGTAATACAATCAACAATTTGGGATTGTTTCTCAGAGTACCATTTCGTTCCTTTCTATCAAAAATTCACGTTCAGATGAACATCTTCCAAGATAAATTTTTCACTCGAACGACTTATGTGGGATGGTCGCCATTTACCACCGGAAGGTTGTGGGTTTCCACCGGGCAAAGTGCCCGGTTTCCTCCCACAATAAAACTGGCAACGCCGCCATATAAGTGAAATAATCTTCAATGCGGCGTAAAACACCAAACAATCAATCAATATAAGGTAAATAGGTCAAGATGACTGACCAACTCATGCCAATCGTCATCTATATATTATAGCGTTTCTAGAAAATATATCATTTTTGTCAATGTCTCTGTGCCAGTGGGAATTTGTTCTTCAAAAATATATAAGATAAAAACATAAAAACGTCCAAAGTCGAATTAACAACCCATTTAACTATCGGTTTAAAAAAAAAAATATATATAGTTACTTGACCGGAACGAATATCGTTAAAATGTGTGCTATTCTATCGTTGTTTATATAAAGATGAGGTTTCCAGATGGCCATTGGTAACTTTCCCAGCTCCCATAGACCACCGGATAAGGAGTTTTATTTGTGGATTCCAATGCCCGCTTTGTTGTGGTAAAAATAATCGAGTGCGCAGTAGAGCCCTTTCTAGCTGTGCTTTTTCTACTTTTGGCTGTTTGTTTACTGACTGTGAGACACAAACCAACAGCAACCCGGAAGTCCCTAAATAACTCCTTAAATGTACATTTTTGGCGGAAAGTTGATTTGCAGCCTTTTATCTGAGGCTGATCATTCTGTCAACGGAGAACCATAACAAAATTAAGCGATGTCGCCTTTTAAGAAAAGGTTTCAAACGGAAGTGTCAACGGAATATAAAGGCTACTAAACCTATCCAGTAGTTACCTCCAATAGCTTCCTTAAATAGCTGCCGGATGCAGTACATACAATGATCATATCATGAAGGAGTTTTAAATCTACTCCTTCAATCGAAATAACAATCAACCAACACTATCCTCTAGTTTCTTCTTGTCGCAATCTCGTTTCTTAATGTCCAATATTATTACAATGACTTGAAGTGAAACCAAGTCAAGTGAGTTGTTGTCACAGAAAATATGTGTATATAGGAATGCTGCAATCATATTGGTGTAGTTAGGATAACAATGTCTAGGCTGATGTAAGGGTCAAAACGCCATGCTTTTAATTTAAAATACTTCAGAGATTTTCCAATTTTTCAAAAAAAAAACCAACAAAGGCTGAAATATTGTTTTATTCAAAATACACTGGCTCATACTTGAGTAAAACTTAAAGATTATTGCGACCTTGTTTCACTTCACTTGAAAGCCATACCTTTTTATAATAATTCTATATATGCACATTTGTTACAGGAATTCCTTAGTACTTCTACATTCTCCCAAAACGATCGTTACACCCTAACAATGAGACAGATATATAAATTTAAAAAATAAAAATGAATTTTATCGTATCAGTGATTGGGGTTATATGGCGACAAAGGTACCAACCGACCAGAAGATCACCACCCCCACCCCCTCTCACCCACCCACATCTAAGTTGTGACGTTACGGTCCACATACCATATACCATCAGGAAGCTAATGTATGTGGCATACTTAAAGTTCCTCCTTGCTGGGTCAGCATACATGACTAAAGCAGAGCCACAATGATCCAGCCAGAGGTCCTCGGGATTTTAAAACAGATAGTTTGATTCATTACCAGTACAAGGTTTTGAATTAATACACTGCTATTTAGAAATTCTCAACTTTGCTACGTAATTTGATTGATCAGTTATCTCTGGTAGAAAAATAATACAATAAATAGAAATGCTTCAAGAGCATGGCTCCAATGAAAGGTTAATACTGTAAATTGGCAACATCTAAAATGGATTCTATGACAGACTCGGGATCTCTTTCTTACAGATTGCGACAACCTCAAACGAACTTCGAAGTACTACGAAGACACGCCTTGAGCTACGACTCTGCTGGGAACGGTTCGCTTGTTAGATTCTCTTATACACACAGAGCTTAAATCAAGCCCATTAGAATATGTATATTTAAATTTTCATACGTGATGTCTACTTTGTCAATGTGTACCAAACATCCCATAATAATGTAAATTTGAGACAAAAAAATTAAATTACTTACTAACAATGAACATAAAACTCAATTGTAAACTGTACACTATAAAAAGATTTGCAAAGGCAACAGATGTCACCGGTGAAATTAAAAACCGGTCCACAGCCAGGCATTTCCCTTGCACAGTCGTTGACTGCGGCCCCTCCTTGAGAAAAACCAGTCCATAGCCCCACAAAGAGCAGCGTTAAGCTGAATTTTCTGAAACAAAGTCACATAGATTCAAAGTCCACTGGGGCTTCCGTGGCTTAGTAGTTAGAGCGTTGGACACTCAATCCGAAAAGCCTTCAACCAATGGGTCGCGGGTTCAATCCCACTCAGTCAAAACAAAATTTTGGAAAATTTTCTGACTGGGTTTTCACTTGAACGACCTAAGTGGGATGGCTGCCAGTTACCACCGGAAGGTCGTGGCTTTCCTCCGGGCATAGAGCCCGGTTTCCTCCCACAACAAAACTGGCAACGCCGCCATATAAGTAAAATAATCTCGAGCGCGCCGTAAAACACCAAACAATCAATCAACCAATCAAAGTTTACTCATTCCAACAACAACAAAAACTTGAATTAACGAATTAAGAAATAAAAACGATAAAAAAATGTAAGTGGATTTTTACTTAATTGTTCACCAGCCCCGATAGCTCAGTCGGTAGAGCGTCCGCTTCAGGTCTGGGAGATCCGGGTTCAAGCCCGGGTCGAGTCAGACCAAAGACTTTAACAGTGGTAGCTGTTACTGCTTCGCTTGGCGCTCAGCAATAGGAGTTAGAGCAGCGACTGGTTGGCCCGGTGTCAGTCTACTGTGACTGGGTGAGGGGGCTTGCTGGTTGTCTTCGGCAAGTCGTCTCGGTGAGACAGCACCTAAAAGAGCGGTGGAAATCCGCCCTGTCACAAGGAGACAACGTCTTCATATAACCGAAATACTGTTGAGCAGGACGTAAAACCCCAATCACTCACTCACTCACTCACTTAATTGTTCTATGTTGAATAGTTGTCAGGTGTCTCATGTTAGGGGACACATGGTTCGGTTCTCTACCCACAAAACTTAACCACGTCTTCATAAAGTAAAAGAAACTTACTGCCAGCGTAAAACATCAATCGACCAATCAATGTAAATCCCTATAACCTTTAAGGGCAAAATCTTTAACGTAAAATATTGAATAACGAACTTACATGATCAGACACATTCTAGCAGCCTGTAGGGACGATTCTCCACTTCTGGATGTTTTAGTCAATGGTTTGTATATATATATATTCTAATAAACACGATAACATCAAGGAATCTTGTCTTTCACCGCGTAGGGCATTTGAGGTTAAATGATAAATATGTCTTGAACGGTTAATATTGACTTTAACAAACCACTGTACTAAGTGCAATCGCACGTTGATTACAACTATATGATGGTTTGTAAGATAATGTGAGATCTGCAGAATCACGTAAGGAAAGGAAACTATTAACTGCCTAAAACATCAATTGGCTCTTTACGAGTTAAATATTTCACAATATCAGGCGATAAAAATGCTGAAAAAAAGATTCTATCATTACGGTGAGCGGAATATGTGTATCGTTGCATAATTGTCCCAGCTCATTTGAATTGTACTCTTGTGCAGATGTCGAATTGTACTCTTGTGCAGATGTCGAATTGTACTCTTGTGCAGATGTTGAATTGTATTCTTCCGCATTCTTGTTTTAAGTGAACAGGTTTATTTACATGTAATATATGTAAACTATAAGCAGCAGCTACGTTTGCATAAAATACACATATTTTATTCATTGGATCGATTCATTCATATTTGTCAAAGATGTCATAATATCCGGATGGTTAAGGGGTGAGCATAGGTTTCGAGAAACATTCATAAAGCAAATCAAGCAGTAATACAATCAACAATTTGGGATTGTTTCTCAGAGTACCATTTTGTTCCTTTCTATCAAAGATTCACGTTCAGATGAGCATCTTCTAAGGTAAATTGTTCACTCGAACGGCCTATGTGGGATGGTCGCCAGTTACCACCGGAAGGTCGTGGGTTTCCTCCTGGCATAGTGCCCGGTTTCCTCTCACGATAAAACTGGCAAGGCCGCCACATAAGTAAAATCATCTCGAGCGCAGGGTAAAACACCAAACAAACAATCAATCAATCTAAGGTAAATAGATCAAGATGACTGACCAACTCATGCCAATCGTTATCTATATATTATAGCGTTTCTAGTAAATAATATCATTTTTGTTAATGTCTCTGTGCCAGTGAATTATATGAAATTAGAACATAAAAAACGTCCAAAGTCGAATTAACCACCCATTTTACTATCGGTTTAAAAAAAATGTTAAAAGGACGTACCCGGAACGAATATCGTTAAAATGTGTGCTATTCTACCGTTGTTTATATAAAGATGAGGTTTCCAGATGACCATTGGTAAATTTCGCAGCTCCCCTGGGCCACTGTATAGGGAGTTTTATTTGAGGCTTCCAGTGTATGTTTTGTTTTAAAAATAATCGAGTGCCTAGTAGAGCCCTTTCTGACGGCTCGCTTACTACAACCCCCCCCCCCCCCCCCCCCCACCCTTGGCGTCCTCTTATCTCAGATTGTGGTAGTGAACGTTATAGAATATCATCGACGTCCGGACAAAGACATTTTAGAATTGTTGGAAATTGTTTTGGCTGTTTGTTTACTGACTGTCAGACACAAAACAATAGCAGCACAGGTTTGGATAAATAATTCCTTAAATGTACATTTTTGGCGGAAAGTTGATTTGCAGCCTTTTACCCGAGATTGATCACTCTGTATTTTTATAATAATCTAAAAGTCAACGAAGAACAGCAACAACATTAGGCGATGTCTCCCTTTAAGAAAAGGTTACAAATGGGTTTTAAGAGTCAATATAATATAGAGGCTACTAAACCTTCCAGTATAGTTGCCTCCAACAGCTTCTTGCAATAGCTGCAGGGATGTAGTAACACGGGCACAGGGAAAATCTTCTTGTCTTAAATAACCACGGATACAAGTTTCTAATTATGTTAAAAAGAGGTATATCATTTAGACCTTTATACCCCATCATAATTTGTTGTAATAAAGTAAACCTATGATATGTCATTAGGTTGACGACTGGCATGAGCCTGGCCTTAGACAGTAGAATTTTCTGGAACACTGTGCATTACATTGACAATGCTTACGCATCTTAAGCTATGGTAAGAATACCGTCAGACTATATATTATGGGGTCATGTGAAAAGACAGTGAAAATTTGCCCCCCCCCCCCCTTTCCCAGAAAAATCTAGGTAAAAGGCAGACAGGGGAGTTTAGCCCTGACCAGTATGTCTTTATGAAGGAGGTTTAAATATACACCCTCAATCGAAACCAGCCAACCATGTTCTCTGGTTTCTTCTTGTCGCAATCTCGTTTCTCAATGACCAATATTATTACAATGAATTGACGCGAAACCAAGTCAAGTGAGTTGTTGTCACAAAAATACTGGACTACTGCATGCCTATTGGTGTATTTAGGTCATATTAACCAATCACGATCCTTGCTGAAAACTGATGTGTGACATCTCACTTGAGTGCTGTAAATTATTGATCAAAACTTTTCTCGAGAAATCGACAACAAATATACAAATCATGTATAACAAAAAAGATGCCAGTTATCCCCCCCCCCCTTTTAAATGAAAAAATTACATAATATATTATCTACAGTGTCCACTTTGATCCAGTATGTTAGAAGTGATTACGTGTGGCCTTCTAAAGCTTCTGGCTACACGTTGCTTGCCTTGCAACATACAGTCTAACCTTTTTGTATGCTGTGTTCTGAATTGTATCATTAAACCCAGTATTTACAAAATGAACAATCTTGTGGAACTTGTTTAGCTGAAAGTTGTAACATCCACAGTGTGAGGTAATACATACCAGTAGAGTTTAGAGTCCACAATCATAGGATATCTTTCGAGTTACTTTCTGAATTTTCCCATTGAGGCAATAGAGTTTCTCCATCACGGACTCTTTAACGCACCCTTCAGTCTTCAACAGCATTATTAAAAGAAACAGAGATCATTTTGATATCAGAAAAAAATAGTTACCGTGTTCTTGTTCGTGCATTTCAGCATGCCAATTTAAATAAAACCCGAGATATTTAGTATTAGGACAATTATCATCTTTCCGTGTTCATCAGTAGCACACACATCACTTCGGTGGCTGGTTGTTCCTTTCCACGCCCTTTCAAAAAGGTGGTTGGGAGCCACAACAAATGCCCCCCCTTCCCCAACCCTTCATTCATACACCCACCGATTTAAAGAATAAGAAAACAAAAAGTATGTCAAGTATAGTTGATGCGGGTTAAATGAATCCTTCCATTGACAGCAAACAAATATTCGTGTGATTTTTTTATGCACTATGATTAAGTTTATAAAGTATCGTATTACGTAAAGATACACAAAGCAAATTGGTAAACTTTCAAAATCTCCTATTTAAACCCAGATTAATATTTGTCTTCTCACAGTCTTGCTATATCAAGAAACTTGTTTTCAGTTTCTCAAATGGAAACTGTGAGGAAAATGTGGGGATTCGAAAAACTGCTCTGCTTGCCATATCGGTGAGCTATAAATGCCTTGAAGTGGATGAAATTAACCTGGGCTTAAATGGGACACTTGACCAATTTTCTTTTGCTTATTGTAATTTTTAACTACACTGTCAGGCGCACACAAATCACAAATATATGTGTTTGGTACGTTTAAAAAGAAAAAATCACACCTTTTCTGGACCTAAAAAGGTTATTTCGTTCCACACCAGTTAACACAAATTAGGTGCGATATGTAGGATCGTTTACTGCAATTACACGCCTCACAAAAAAAAAACCTACCACAACTCCGCCACACTTTCTTATGGTCTTTTCGGAAAGTTTTACAAGGCGGTTGTTGAGTCTCTCCAGCAGCTTGAGGTCACTTGCTTCAGCACATTCAAAGATATCAAAGTCCGAACCAGCACTTAATAACGGTACATTTACACAGGGCAACAGGTCGGTACAAATTCGTTCAGACTTGCCAGACTGAAAAGAGAAAAATAATTTGTTTATACAAAGTAAAAAAATAGTTACGGCACAACTGCATCCAGGGGCTCGCTCTACTAAGCTGGTGTAAGTTGCGCCAGTCGCACACGCATGCTAAATTATAGAAACTTGCGCATGGTCGAAAGTCTAGAGGCACAACTCTATGCTGTAAACCCATGCGTAACTTTGCGCCAGCTTAGTAGAACGAGCCCCAGGGGTCTATTTCAAGGAACGTTTTTACACGGCCAGAAATCCGATTGGCTCTTAACGCTACAGCATTGTAATTTAGTTAGGTCAACTTATATGCTTCTATCTACATAGGGAATGCTTACCCGGCTAAAGGTTATTTGGATTTCTTTTGTTTTTCAAACCTATGGACACTAATAAGCTCCTTCATGTCATATCCTAACTAAATATTTTTGTAAAAATTATTCGCTGAGCCTTTAAGTAAGTTTCCCTTAATGTTCGAATTTCGAGATTATATCATTATCGACCTGCTAAATCTATAGGGGAGATTTCCTGGAAACTGAATATTTACAGTTCTTTCTTATTTGCGCACATCTTCAGTTCTAGCCAAAACTTTGACCATACTCAATAGCTCTCGTTTTATGGTCAAAGATACCCCCCCCCCCCCCCCCTCTGAAAACGAAGATACGACTCTTCGTGACACCCGTACTAAATACATATGTCAGTTTATGGGTCCTAGCGGACATCCATCCGTTCAGAATTCCTTCCTCTTTGTGTACGGGGTATTTATTATAACGCCTGGCCAAGTCTAAGGTCTGCATGGATCGATTTGGGATCGCTTACAACTCCAATTCGAAATTCGCGGCAGCCGTTAACGATTATCAACAGAGATTCAGTGCGCACGCGCAATCAAACCGGCGAGCGACACAAACTGTACGAGTTGTCTTTTCCTGACGACTGCGAAATCATAGATGTCTATGATAATTGTTATTATAAGATATCTATGTGTGAAATGCTTCTTTTCTGGATGGAGCTTACAAAACGGAATACAACAAAAAACAAGAGATCCCTTAAAGGGATCTTAACGCCCGCGTTCATCTATTCATAATAAAGATTGTTAATAACTGGATATAGGAATTGGGGCCTACATAAAAAAAAATCTTATTCCAGGGAGATAGCTATTGTTGAGGAAAATTAAATTGTGAATTACAAAGTAAGCTCCCCTTGAAATTTTGGTTGAAAACAACATTGCCACCTGGTAGCCATCTTCAATATGCTAATGAAATGATAATATACGGTGCACAGCTAGAACTTAGGGGGGTGGTGTGTGTCATGTTTGGTTAAGATTAGGTCAATAGTTTTCTTGGAATAGTGATAATAATTTTTATTTTCAAATTCGGTTAAAAAACAACATTGCCCTCTGGCGGCCATATTTAATAAACAAATGAGATGAAAATGTAGGGTGCACAACTAGATCATATGGAGGTAATGTGGCCCAAGTTTGGTCAAAATCAGACCAGTAGTTTTCTTGAAATAAAAATAACAAAAATACAATATCGTCCTCCTGCAGCCATATTGAAAATGCAAATGAGATGAAAATGAACAGTGCATAACTAATCCATAGGGTGATAATGTATGTTGAGTTTGATTAATGTCAGGTAATTTTCTTGGAATAAAGATAAAGAAAAACAACATCGCCCCCTGACGGCCATTTTGAATATGCAAATGAGATGAAAATGTACAGTACACATTAAGGCTATAGGGAGATAATGTGAGCCAAGTTTGGTGAAAATCGGACTGGTAGTTTTCTTGGAATAAATGTAACAAAGAAAAACAACATCTCCCCCTGACGGCCATATAGAATATTGAAATGGGATGAAAATGTACGGTGCACAACTAGACCGTAGGGCAATGATGTATGTTAAGTTTGATTAGGATTGGACAGGTAGTTTGTTTGGAATAAAGGTAAAAAAAAAAACAACATCGCCCCCTGGCGGCCATATTGAATATGCAAATTAGATGAAAATGTCCGATGCAGAGCTAAACTATATGGAAATAATGTTAGCCAAGTTTGGTGAAAATTGGACCAGTATTTTTCTTGAAATAAAGGTAACAAAAAAAAACAATACCGCCCACTGGTGGCCACATTGAATATGCAAATGAGATGAAAGTGAGAAGTACGGGTGTCACGAAGGGTTGTACCTTCGTTTTCAGTGGGGGGGGGGATTTATCTTAGACCATAAAACGAGAGCTATTGAGAATGGTCAAAGTTTTGGCTACGTCAGTTCATACCTGTTCAGACTTTACTAATATATTTTGTTATATCAGCGTCAATTATTATCAGTCTATACAGGTACTTTAAACACTAAACTTTTCTTGACAATCATAATTTATGAGAGAAAAAAATCAGAATTTTGGCAGCTCTTGTCACTCTAACATGAATAATTTGACTGATTTTTTGTGTTTCTGTAGTGTATCTGAACTTTAATATAAAAGTAATTGTAAGATGCCCCCTATTATACATGTGATGTAACCAGAATGTTCTAGAAGGTTCTTTGCGAGTACATGGTCAGGCAGAGTTGGCTCGGCGTCCCTACTATGTAGACGTGTTTTGTTAGAGTTCATTAAAGAGTTCAAGTTTACCATGTTTTGCGCTTAGTACATTGTAGTTTCCCAATCCTAATTGAGTTTCATTAACATGGCCGATAATTCGAGGGACTTACAAATTATTCAAATCTAAGAAGTCAAATGTAATTGGGTGATACAACTTCTAGGCCTAATTGTATTGATCCCACCGATGGCGACCACACGGCCATTGGCCAAAGATCGTCTACCTCATTGATTTTTGTTGAGCAATGACGTTTGACCTCTCGTGTCAAAATAAATATCCGCTATCATGGTCACTTTGATGGAATATATAGTCCATAGTTCAATTAACAAAAGAGAAAAAGTTAAATTATTGGGAGAGTATAAATTCGAAAATTAAAATACAAATATAAAATAGTTTTTCTGTGTGATATTTCAATACAAAAAACGTTTTAATCTACTCTTTATCTAATTATATGAAACAAACAACAAAAAACAAATACATGTACTTACAAACAATGAACAGCATAATCAATCAATAGAGTTTCCCTGTAGAATGATCGGCATCTACAACAATTTTCCGCAGCAATGTCGGTCACCAGTAGTCCACATCCTGGTAAGACCCTATTACAATTCTTGATTGTGTTAGCTCCAAAAGATAGTTCTGTGTATAAACCCACGACAGTCAGAATTCCTATAGATTTCCTGAAACAAAATTTATCTAAAAATGTACAGGTACTTCTTATAAACAAAATAAATGAAAATTAAAAAAATAGTACCAAATGCAGAACTTACAAAATTGAAAGCATCTTGTCAGAGTGGAAACTTTTCAATTTTGCGAATTTTATTGGGATTGCGCATATATTTATGGTAATACATTAGATAAGCAATAAAGAGTCTAGAATACTTTTGTTGTGAAACCGTATTTTATACATAACTGCAACTGACTGTGACAAATCACTTTTGCTAAGTATCATTCTCTCGTCAAACCGGCAGCTATAATATAATTTATCAGATTATGTGCTATCTGTAAAATCAGGTAAGAAAAATTAAGGGCCACTTATACTTAAAACACCACTTTGTATCTAATAGTCAATCGTGATGACGAGCCTATCTTTGTGTACCCAAGTACTGACAAGTACTAGACTCGTGTGCATTGACCAGCCATCCAGCTCTGGGTTTCAGTGGCCGTCTGATTTTGAACAAATTACCTGAAAACAAAACGAAGAAGTTTTAAGTGTGTTCTACTCTAGTTTTTATTTTTAGTTATACGTCTCAAGACGTATAATTCAGAAGTTTTTTTACTGCTTCTAGTCTCGAAAATGTACGATAAAGTATTGTTTTGAACTAACTTTGTCTTAGAATGAATGAATGGTTGTCCCGGTTATTTAAATTTTGTTTACTTTTAGAACACGTTTTCGGTTCGTACAGGCCACATACTGTATTGATTTTCCTCATTCCAACGCCAATCATTTAGTTTTTTGATTGCCTTCAAAGCCTCTTACTGTCATGACGTTCAGAAACTATGAAAACATGTGTGGATTTGGGTAGCTCATGCCACTTTAAATATGAAAGATCTTATGCACGTTAACAGTTTATCCTCTGCTTGAAATTACTATCTGCACAAAGAAATTACCAATAATAAAATTCTGCAAAAATCACAATACAGTGTTAAATCTCTATACTTCAGCAAGTAATGGAGGAGCAACCCGGCGTCATAATTATATTGCCTGACAGCAGGCATTAAGTAATTCAACGCTCTTGGTAGACAAATGACATATATCCCTTATCCCTGTTTGGTATGCAGGTTAATAATGTTTAATGTATAGTAAATTAAAGAGGATATACTATACGCTTTATCAATCTGTAAATGTGTTATAGCACACCGAGTTATGCGAACAAAGAGTCCTCGAAAATCAGCTGTCGGTTGTTTTGTTGTTTTAGCTTATTGGCGCGTCCATTCGCATGTTCATCATTTTATCAAGAAGTACAAAGTTTTCCGATGATAATAATAACCGGGACGAATGTCACTCATTTTAGACTTGAGCTAGTCCAAAATAATATTTTAACGTTTTGTTTCGCGAGACCTGTGCCACTATGAAGCTTTTAATTTGAGTTACTTGAGAATAAAAAAACTGATAATTCCGACATGTTGTTTTCACGGAAAATTATCGATATTTTGGAAGGACATTTGATTTTAAATTTGATTAATATCCTTAGCGAACATCTCTCGCCGGACAACAATTATCCTATCTTACCTATTACTTATTATCACTCTCTGTGAAATAATGGCGTCTCGTAATATCATCAAAAAGATCCAACGAGCAGCTTTATAATTTATGATATTTTTTATGAAATGATTGAAAATCACCTCTACGCAAATCGCGAAAGATAATATTCTGCATAATGTATTTGCTTTGATTTACGTTTTAAATCGTTTACTATCAAAATAATCTATTTGTTATGAAAACATGATAATGGCTTACGTGTGTTCCCACATAATGGACAGATTATAACAACAGTATTGTGTCCATAAGAAATCTCAACACAAGATAACTTCGAATTACATCAAACCTGTTTTAAACTTTGTGTAATCGACAAATTTACTTAAATTCCAGGGAAAGTCTGACACCAAAAGATATATTAGATAAGCAGTTTTCTTTTCAATTTGTGGCCGTTTCTCGCGGCAGAATAAACAACATTTCAAGAAAAATCTGAATTTTCGTAGCTCCTGATATTTTTGAGTCTGTTACATTACTGGTGATGAGTAATCACATTATCGATTTTCTGGACAATTGCTCGGGATACCTTGGGCGTTTAGTTGTCATCCAATTGTTTTATGATTCACAAATAATATGCTTTCCAACACCTCTATGCAAACATAACAACCACCACCTGCACATTTACCACGTAATGCAAGCCCGTGTACATATAATTTGTCATAATACACTTAGGATGACTGTAACTGTAGCTTTGTAATAAGAACTCCGTATTGTGGAAAGTTTCCTAAACTTTGAAAGATTGCTAAATGACATGGCTAAGCCGGTCTTTAACGCAAGTAGTTTCTGATATATTTCTTTAGGCATTTGTTCTCCAGATCAAATATCCATTCACTAATACCCGACTTAAACTTTCTAGCAATGTATATAAAACAAGATCTTTCTTTAAACATTATTCTTTGCTGTGCTCGAGTTCGGGAAAATGGTAAGTACGTCCATTCAGTCATAAAATTGAAATGTAACTGGGAATTTACAGATATATTTTGTCTTATTGTTTATATACCACTTTAGTGTAGGTACTAGTTTTAGATACTGCATACATATATTTGTCATCTTGTAGTTATTAAGATCTAATTTTTAAAAAATTCATCAAATCCTTGAATGGCATTTATAAGTTTAGATTCAATTAAAAACTGTATCTAATCTATCAATGGCGTTTAGAAGTTTTAGATCTAATTAAAATCACGTATCCAATTTTCCAATGGCATTTAAAAGTTTAGATTCAACTAAAAACTCGTATCAACTCTTTCAATGATATTTAGAAGTTTGGATGAAAAAACTCGTATAATATCTTCTAATGACATTTAGAAGTTTAGATTCAATTAAAAACTCGTATCAACTCTTTCAATGGCATTTAGAAGTTCAGATTTAATTAAAACGTCGTATTCAAATCTTCCAATGGCATTTAGACGTTTAGATTTAATTAAAAACTAGTATCAACTCTTTCAATGGCATTTAGAATTTTAGATTCAATTAAAAGCTCGTATCAAATCTTCCAATGGCGTTTAGATTCATTTAAAATCCCGTATCAAATCTTTCAATGACATTTAGAAGTTTAGATTCAATATAAACTCGTATAAAATCTTTCAGTGACATTTCGAAGTTTGAATTCAATTAAAAACTCGTATAAAATTTGTTAAGGACATTTAGAAGTTGAACGGTTGCAATAAGGTGAAGAATTTGGTGACTTGGTGAAGCATTTTTCCCATGTGCTAAAAACAATCCCCGGTAAACGCAAGAATGAAAAGTAACTAAGTCCTATGTCAACAAAGAATATTTTCGCTACAAATTGGCTCCCATTTTCATTGAAAAAAAGATCACTTAAATAAAATTAGACAGGCGTCTTAACGGCCAGTTTTTGGTTATAGTGTTAGATTCATTTGACACATTTTGATAAATATAAACATCATATTAGAACGGAAAGTGCCCAACCACATGTTCAATATAGAATCTGAAACAGATAATTTGTGGAATTCTCACGAGATTTTCCCGCAGTATTTACATGGTCAGTGTAGTAATTGATACTCCGTATCCCCCTGCACGTACGATGAAAATGATTTAAACATGGTCTTTGCCCTCCATTCTATTTACTTCGCATAAAGAGTCAATCATGTTTCTCTCCGTTCTATATACTTCTCATAAAGAGTAAATCGTGTTTCTCTCTGTTCTTTATATTTCTCATCAAGGGTAAATCGTGTTTCCCTCCGTCCTATATATTTCTCATACAGACTAAATCATGTTTCTCTCCATTCTATGTATTTTCCATAAAGAGTAAATCATGTTTCTCTCCATTCTATGTATTTCTCATAAAGAGTAAATCATGTTTCCCTTCGTCCTATATATTTCTCATACAGACTAAATCATGTTTCTCTCCATTCTATGTATTTCCCATAAAGAGTAAATCATGTTTCTCTCCTTTCTATATACTTCTCATAAAGAGTAAATCATGTTTCTCTCCGTGGTATGGTATTTATTTATCATTAAGAGTAAATCATGTTTCTCTCCGTTCTATATATTTATCATTAAGAGTAAATCATGTTTCTCTCCTCTCTAAGTATTTATCATTAAGAGTAAATCATGTTTCTCTCCGTTCTATATTTTTCTCATAAAGAGTAAATCATGTTTCTCTCCGCTCTATGTATTTATCATTAAGAGTAAATCATGTTTCTCACCGTTCTATATATTTCTCATAAAGACTAGTACAATCATGTTTCCCTCCGTCCTATACACTTCACTTAAAAACTATTAAAACTATGTTTCCCTCCGTCCTATATACTTCTCATGCAGAGTAAATCGCGTTTCTCTCAGTCCTATATATTTCTCATAAAGACTATTAAAATCATGTTTCTCTTCGTCCTATATATTTATAATAAAGAGTAAATCGCGTTTCTCTCAGTCCTATATATTTCTCATAAAGACTATTAAAATCATGTTTCTCTTCGTCCTATATATTTATAATAAAGAGTAAATCATGTTTCTCTCCGTTCTATATATTTCTCATAAAGAGTAAATCGTGTTTCCCTCCGTCCTATATACATCTCATAAAGAGTAAATCATGTTTCTCTTCGTCCTATATATTTCTCATAAAGACTAAATCATGTTTCTCTCCGTTCTATATATTTCTCATAAAGACTAAATCATGTTTCTCTCCGTTCTATATACTTCTCATTAAGAGAAAATCAAGGATGGCTTTCCTGGTGCACTGTTGCTGTATTTGGATTCTGATAGGTGAGTTTTAATTTTGAACTAATCTATTGAAGAGGTTGAACTGCAGCTAATCAACGCTGTTCATTATTCTTCAAAATGGCATGGGCTGCTAAAATTCAGAACTTCTCCAAATTATGTTTAAACGTCGGTTCAAACAATTTTTATTGACGCTAGTTCATTGTGTTTAGACTTACTTGATTGGGTGACAGTTAAATTCGCAGGAGTTGCAAAAAATCCAACTTGTTCATACATTCTCATTTCTACGAAATAATGGGGAATATTTACGCAGTATGTGTGCTTTGTAAACCGAAATTGTGTCCGAAAAGTAAACAAAACAATTTTGTAATAACCACGACGAACGCTCATTCATTCTAAGCCTATAAAGTTAGTTCGAAACACTACTTTAAAGACAAAGAATATGTTAACTTTCATGTAGTTTAGATGGATAGAGCAGAGCCCATGCACTGTAACCGTTTACCGTCAATTCTACAGTAGAATATTTTAAAATTAACGGTAAATTGCCGTTTTATACTTCACTGGAAGCTTTACGGTCGTGTACCGTAAAATAACTTTGAGACAGAGTTGTCGTTTCCGAGCTAACGAGATCTGATCTCCTCGGTTGTTTCCGTGAAGGATTCGTCCAAAATACGTCATTGCGGGTCAAAGGGCGCGAAAAAACGGAAGTGCGCGTGCGCACACCGAAGCGCTAGTAAGGCATGGAAATGTGGCCACAAAGTCCACATATATATGGTTAGTCTAGTGGTTAAAGGCTACGGTTAGTGTTGTAAACTGATGTATTTATGTGAAATAAATATTTATTCCCCCCCCCAAAAAAGGCTACGGTTAAGATTAGTGCGCATGTAGTTGTGCGCAGCTCCTGTATGGGAGGTTAGAGGTTCGAATCCCGCCGTAGGCGATTAAATATAAGAAAAAAATTGGTATTATAGGCTAAGATAGTTCATTTATCATAGCTGTGTAGATAGAGATACCTGCCCTCAGGGAGGGTATGAAGAGATTTTTCATCAGCTTTTTTCGAATAAATATATGTTAGTCAGTTTGACTATTTCGTTGGGGTACATAACATTTGGAAATCTACATTAACAGATCCATTCTGGGGTTGAAGACCTGCTGATTTCATAATGTTTTTTTCACATTCACTGATTAGGAATGTGGCTAGTTGGACTGGTTAGTTCAGTGTCATTATAAAGCGACAGGCTGGGTAATATCAATGGAATCCAGTTGTGTCCACTGGAAGCAGTCCTGTTTCAAGAAAAAATTATATCTTACAATATCATGTAATGTGCCACACACAAGGGCAGCATATATCTCTCACATGTGGAGTAGTCTGGGGGTATTACTCATAGTTCCCTGGTTTCCCCCAATTTTCTATATAATGCCGTTTTTTTACGATAACAATACCGTGCGTTTACGGTAATCAGACGTAGTTTTACAAACATACAGTAAAAAATACGGTATATCGTAACTTATGATTTTACGGTCTACCCTTATTTTTACGGTAGAAAGCTGGCAGCCCAGCTGCCAGTATTCTACCGTAAAATGTACGGGTTACATTTTGCAGTGTGTAGTCTAAAAGTCACCCCATGTAAGTCTACCCCTTCGTAAAGGAATAAGTGAAAGCTAAATCTATCATGATAATAGAAAATAAGTTCCATATTCCATTTACAAGGCTGTTACCATTTTTCATTAGTTTTATCCAATCAGTGATGAATAAAATCGAGTTGTGTTATAGAGTAGTCATGGCCTGTCTCAGAAATGACGTGCGGTTCTATATCTATATCTATAACACTTCTAGTTTGCCACTATGTTGATTTTTACCTAAATCTACCATCATAGGGTAAAAATATATCATTATTGATCTAAAAGTAGCTGATGCAATATCAAAATGTTGATATTTTGGCGTAAAAACAGAATGTTGAAATTATCGGCTATTTTTCTCAAAACGTAATTCATAAGCTTTTTAGTGCTTCTAGTCTCGAGAATATACGATAAAGTATTGTTTTGAAATCAGTTTGGCTTAGAATGAATGAATGGTCGTCTCGGTTATTTAAATTTTGTTTACTTTTTTAACACTATTCCGGTTCGTAAAGACCACATACTGTACGGATTTTCCTCATTCCAACGCAAATCATTTAGTTTTTCGATAGCCTTCAAAGTCTCTTACTGTCGTGGCGATCAGAAATGATGAAAACTGTGTGAATTTTGGCAGCTCATTCCAATTTAAAGCGGAGAAAATGTCCACTGAAAAGACATAATTCAGTCTTTTTTATTAGCTTGAAGGTCCCCGGCAGTATAATGAACGTGGTATGTTTTAAGTAATTTGATGATTGTTATCGAAGTTAAACCGTATGTATTTCTAGAGATTTGCCCATCCTTAATGCTACATCCTTGAGAGTAGTAGCACTAAAAATAATTATGTCTTGAGAAAAACAGCCGACAATTGTTGGCAGCTCACGCCACTTAAACAAAACTACGGTCAATTTTCTTTGTCAATTCTTTTAACCGGTTAAATCGACCGGTCATAAAAGAACAAAACCGTCGGGTATTTGTTCTTAGGCTTAGCAAAGCCGCCTTGCGGTATTGCTAGGACTCGCCAATTATCACTTGTTCAGCATCGCTGCTGATACGCTTGATGAGATTTCAATTTAGTAAATGGCAAGAAAAAACAGCCAAGCTATCTTTTATTTTGTATCCCATCTCTGTATACGTTTTTCTTCAGCTGTAGGTGTACAATCGGAACGACAGGCCAATGTTACCAATTATGGAAATGTCTCAGACAATCGACAGATAGAATCGGCTGTACTCACCGTTGAGGACTTCATAGTACTTAATCTAGAAGAATATGGTACCCTGAAAACTAAAGGGGTTTTAACAAACAAAGGAGTGTTTCATGAAGGTGGTTTGTGGTTCGTTGATACAAATGGCACAAATTACTTAATAGAAGCAAAATCTAACAACGACAGAAAATCCGAGTGGAAAAAGGCTTTAAATAATACAAACTCTACATATGATATAGTGTGCGTAGCTGGTATCTGTTTATCAAGAGATGAGGCAAGACATCATGTCGGGCAAATTGATAGAACCATAAACATCCGTCTTCCAAAAGAAGAGGTTGCAACATTCGCAGCAATCATTGCAAGTTTTATCATTCTGGGGACCACTGGTGTCACAGGTACTAACAATTCTAACTAAGCTTATCGTTTGTACATGTAATTTTTCACTCGACTAAAACGCTGTGTACTAGTAGTACATAAAGTTCATTTTGACCTTTTGTTTCGTAACAAGCAAAACAATTTGGTCAACTTCCTAAGTTAATTTCAACCTCTTCAAGGCCTTCGTCACTCGCCGATATGGCACACAGATCAGTTGGGTTTTGTTTTTTGTTTAGTTTTTGGCAAAGCCTTTCCCACAAAGCTCCTTGTATAATTCAATGTATGTTTCATAACAAACTGAAAGCAATTTCCTTGAGGTGGAAAGACTTTAAACAGTGTAGATGCGAGATTTTCTGCTACACGGATTCTTGTCTAAGTTTTTGGATGTAGTTATGTAGTCATAGACCAGAAGTTGCCAGAATTTGCATGAATTGATTGGAGTATAAAAGATGTTGGTTGTATTTTATGATTAATGTAATTTCTTAAACTCCAAGTATGCATATGACTATACGTTCGGATTATTTTTTAGGCAACCTCTTAATTATTTTCGGAGTTTTGAGATCAAAAGTCAGGCGAAGTTCTACAAATATTTTGATGTGTAGCTTGGCAGCCTCGGATTTTCTAGTATTGTCTTTCTGTTTGCCAATGCAGGTAAGTTCATTTTGCATACTTACATGTACATACAAAACTTGTATAATTATATAAACTATGGGACATATCACATGTCATTAAAGTCAGGCTCTCGAAAAAGACATTTACCGGTGCACTTTCCAAAGCTATGCTTTTATATATAAATAAATAAAAATACACGTATTAAAGTTGTTAGATTTGGAGAGTGAAGTGGCAAAAATATTGTTAGAAAACAGTTGTAAAGAAATGGAATGTGCACACACATACTATCTAAAACTCTCGCATTTTGGCAGCTAATGGGCCTTTCAATGCGTTGAATAATATCTGGACATGTGGCCAAACTAGTATAGCCCCGTGTAACGCAGATATTAACATCGGTATTTTACAACTATAAACAAAGAAAAAACTTAAGCACTCCCACCCTGGAAAGTCTGCATCGTTGTTGGCAAACTGATATTGCACGAACAATTGTGATCATAAAGGGCAACATTCTGGCGATAAAAAATCACCATTAATGGCAATAAGCTATACAATTTATTCAGGATATCGTTAGCCAAATCAAAAATGTATTTTAACAAAATAGAAATATGCGTGTAAGTATGAAACTTCAGAGTTCATCTGGCTTCACAGGGCGAACATAGTGAAGTAAAAATGTCCCTTTGAGTGTATAGAACACATCCTTAGAGCACAAGGCCAATCGTATAGCCTCCATTAGTCCTAATTACAGCTTCCAATCTGCGTCTTATCCCTCTAGTAAGACGTCGAATCTGTTGAATAGGTAACTGCCGCCAATACCGCTGTAATGTGGCTTCCAATTCCTGCAGATTTTGTACAGGAGGCTCTAGGGCTTGAACGTCTCTGCCCATCCTATTACAGCTTCGTTTTGGAAGTAGGCTATTACTGCCTGGGAGCGATGAGTTCTGGCCATGTAATCAATGTACACAGGCCTTGAACCTAATGGGTGGTTTTCAAAGTGAGGCACGACAACTGGTTGCAGGAGCTTCTGAATGCAGTCGTGAGAGATGCACCCCGAAACCATTACAGAGCCCCCTCCATAAGGAACATATGGATGGATGTTCTTGGATGTATACGCTGTGTTTTTGTGCCTCCAAACCCTCGTCCGCCCATCCGTGACGTTGAACAAGAAACGACTTTTGTCCTACCAATGGATTCCTCGTTGTGCTAAACACCAAGCCAAACGTATCCGTTGATGGTGATCTGACATTAAACGTCTCCTGTGACATCACCCTATTGTTCGAGCGGACGATTATTTTTCACGAATCGTCTGCAGATTCTGACAAGCAACACATTCCTACAACTGTAAATAATTTACCACACATGCGCATTCGGAAACGAACAATAGCTGCTTCGCATTAATGAGTGATGTTTGCCTTATAAAAGGGGATCACAGCCGGTTTGTCTTAATGGAGCGCTTTTAGGATTAAGTTTGTTGGATATGTACGATTTTAAATAAACGAGTAAATAAATGCGGATTGTTTGCAATTGGAGACACAATTTGTAGATTTTTTTAATACAATAAATATTTTTTAATACAATAAAAAAATATTTAAATTACCGTATTTTATCAAATCGCTCAGTTAAGAGAAGCCAATATAACTAGACGTGAAGATTTAAGTCCAATTTAAAACAAAGCGGACTTGTTTTATATGGTGTGTAGCGGAGCAAAGACTGTTATCGGAAGAAAATCTGATTTATGCAGGGAAAGGGCATCTAACTTTTTGGTCAAATAAATACATCACTTAAAAGCTTTCCTTCGTTCAAAAAATTCGTTGTACCGTAACGCCATTCTAACGAAATCATAGCGAAATGGGTAGAGTATATTGCAGTAAAATTGAATCCGCACTCTAAAATATTCAGAAAAAATACTTTATTTTTCCAACACATGATAAACTTTACAAGTATAAATGAACTAACAATCTGGCAATATTTTTGGACACCTAATAAAATAATATTTTTGGAAAATTATTTCCCAATATTTACAGCTCAAGTCATACCATATCAGAGCTTATTTGAAGTGAGCTTCGTGTAACATGGCACCGGGCTCAGATTACACCAGACGATTCTTAAAAAATAATCGGCAGGGGCAAAACAAAGAGACTGACGTTTAAGCCGGATAAACGCCTCGCCACTGCCGATTCTTAAAAAATAATCGGCAGTAGCTCGGCATTTATCCTATACATAGAGGGCGTTTGATGGCTCTCCTTGCTCTCAGGCCTGCTGCTTTCAATCGGTTTCTCACTGTTCCTGTACACAGATGTCGGTTGGGAAGCCATTGCCGCTTCAAAGATGAACTTTATTCAATTGGTTGACGTCCTACCAGTCGGATCATGCCCTATCTTCACGCTGTGATGGCGGTTGACCAGAGCGTGGTCGGTCCTTCACAGCACCAGTTTCATCGTGTTTTCTCTCACCATTCTGCTAATCACTGTATAATAGTAGCCTAATTGACGCCCGATAGCTTTGTGCGACATCCCTGCGGAGTGCATATCGACAATTTGCCATTTTTGCCCATCTGATATTCTCTTTCGTGCCATGTTCACAGACCTTTCTTCCCTGTAGTTTCCCGAAATTAGTTTACTGCTTTATAACTATATATTTATCAAAAATTAGCTTTTACGTTGTCGTTTTTAACCTGTGTTTCATTTTTCTTCGTTAGAATACAGACAAGTATTGACAACGATTTAATTTGCGTCTATTAAAATACTGTTTAAATTTTACAGGTAGTTACCAGATACCACTTCATGTTTTCAATGTCATTTACAAGTGCGTGTGGCTTTGTTCTTGCTGTAAGGTACTTTTCAATGGTGATCTCCGTTATGACAATGGCCGCCATGTCCCTGGAAAGGTAAAAAAGAAACGAAAGCAAACGCATTATTCTGCTTTGTACAAGCTGTGTTGTTTTTAGTAAATGACAAATTAATATGTATATTTTCATAGTTTCAAAAAACGGATAATGTACTGCATGTGTTTTAACTATACAAATCTGCCTATACCTAAAGCATACTTCTGCTGTTTCCGAGTGGTTCTGTATATACATTTAAATCACGATGTCAAAAGAGAGAAAACGCACAGATAAAGTTCCTCAACGATGTATGTCAGATTATTTTCGCGTTTTCCTTTTTACATATCATTTCTTATGTTGTATTTGAATGTATAAACTAACAAAAGGTAAACGGTAGTTGTGACGTCACGCTATTGTTTCAACAAGACATTAATTCTTAGGAAAGTCGCCCAATTAAGTGAAGCTTTATTTAAGACGACTTCAAGAAATTGCCTGGTTAATTGATTAGCGGTATCAGTTTGAGGAAACATTACTTCATCCGCCGAATTTTAAAATTTTGTCTGAGTAAGGAACAAGATCTGATCATCCGAAGATTCCATGATATAAGTATACTCAGTATGTTACTTGTGTCAACCTTTTTATGATGTGTACATGCGATTTTGTATTAGGTAGCTGAATTTGTATGTATCCGTGTCGGCGTACACGACGACTTAATTTGCAGACCTTGAATGCACAGCTGTAAACGGGATGTTAATTAGTACTGCATTTGTATTACATCAATAACGGAAATCAATGAAAAACTCCAGCAAGTCCAAATCGTTTACGTCAGAGAAATACGATTTTTTACGTATTTTCAGAAACAATAATATCCTCGGAGCTTCGCGCCTCGGACATTATTTTTCAGGAATACCCGTTTCCTCGGTATTTCTCTTATACGTAAAAAATCCTACGTATAGCTCGTACTTCACAATTCTGTCTTTATTTGAAACAATCTATATCGTAAAAAAACGCCATACAAAAAACACACCAGATTGGCAATACTAAAATAATATGCTCAGATATCAATCAAATAAACTCATAATTTACTAAATTTTGTTAAAGTGGCATGAGCTGTCAAAATTCGCAGTTTTTTCATAACTTCTGATTGTCACGACAGTAAGAGCATTTGAAGGCTATCGAAAAACTAAATGATTGGCGTTGGAATGAGGAAAATCCATCCAGTATGTGGCCTATACGAACCGAAAACGTGTTCAAAAGTAAACAAAGTTTAAATAACCGGGACGACCATTCATTCATTCTAAGCCAAAGTTAGTTCAAAACAGTACTTTATCGTACATTTTCGAGACTAGAAGCATTAAAAAGCTTCTTAATTCTACCTCTTGAGAAAAATAGCCAATAATTTCAGCATTCTGTTTTAACGTCAAAATATCAACATTTTGGCAGCTCATGCCCCTTTAATCTGATGACAAACACTATTATCAAGGGCACTTGAAAAATATAAAATTTCTGAATATAACGTAGTTATAAACCCTGAGTGTATTTCAATAAATATTTCCTTTCCATTCCTCTTAACGTAATAAAATGAATCCCTCTCTTTAGCTCTGACCTTGATAATTTTCTTAAATTTCTTGATAAAATTGTATAGCCACAAAGTATCATGAACCAGCAACGAAATCTTCTGTAAATATCGGTCATATTATACAGATGAGAAATTCATATTTGCCATTTGAAATCGAACAGCGCCTTTTGATTGAATGGGAGTAAAACTTCTCGCAGCTAATCAACACCTCCGGCAGTTACACTCTTCTTTCACTAGCTGAGAAATAACGTAATAGATTATGTATATACTTGAGGCCGGTTTTTCAAAAGAAAATTAGCTTAAAGAGGCATGAGCTGCCAAAATTCACACTTTCTTAATAATTTCTGATCGACACGACAGTAAGCGGCTTTGAAGGCCATTGAAAAACTAAATGATTGGCGTTGGAATGAAAAACATCCATACAGTAGGTGGCCTATACAAACCGGAATAGTGTTCGAAAAGTAAAACAAAATTTAAATAACCGGGACGACCATTCATTCATTCTAAGCCAAATTTAGTTAAAAAATACTTTATCGTTCATTCTCGAAACTAGAAGCACTAAAAAGCTTATGAATTATACGTCTTGACAACAAAAGCCGATAATTTCAACATTCTGTTTTTACGTCACAATATCAACATTTTAGCAGCTCGTGCCACTTTAAAATAAAGTTTACTTGCCGAAATTCACACTTTTTTCATAAATTCCGATCAGCACGACAGTAAGAGGCTTTGAAGGCTTATACGAACTGAAATAATGTTGAAAAGTAAAAAAAAATTAAATAACAAGGACAACCATTCCTTCATTTTAAGCCAAAGTTAATTTAAAACACTACTTTACTGTTCATTCTCGAGACTAAAAGCACTAAAAGGCTTCTGAGTTATACGTCTTGACAACAAAAGCCGATAATTTCAACATTTTGTTTTTACGTCAAACTATCAACATTTTGGCTGCTCGTGCCATTTTAACGGCAGGTTAAATGCCGTGATGTAACAAAGAGATTCCTTT
Source organism: Lepidochitona cinerea (assembly GCA_963971465.1). Taxonomy (NCBI): domain Eukaryota; kingdom Metazoa; phylum Mollusca; class Polyplacophora; order Chitonida; family Tonicellidae; genus Lepidochitona; species Lepidochitona cinerea. The sequence goes on from OZ020559.1 coordinate 15,320,676, forward strand.
GTGTCGCGACGTCATCTAACCTGCCGTTAAACTAACGGAGCTTTTGTTTAAAGAGTGCTGATTGGCCAATACTAAGGGTAAGAAAGACAACTCTTACTTTACCACCAGTGGGCGCTATTCGATTTACGGGTTGGAGTGTAGTAATCCGCCAAGGTAAAACACGGAATATGGAGATTTTAGCTTAGCTAGAGAAGATGTTCCAGTACTAACTCTTTATTTTTTTCTTTCTTTCTGTGGAATAAGCTAGAACAAGGCGCTATATTCCCGTGAAACGTTTATTGGGGTGTTTCATAAAATTCTGAGTCTATTAATGATCAATTTTGATAATATCATAGTTGTTTTCGTATTTTTGTATAGCTTAAAACCGGGTGACTATATACTATTTCGTTTTTAGGTATATTGCGGTATGCCACCCGCTTAAAGCCAAAACATACTGTACTCCGAGAAATGCGTTCAGATTTGTGCTGACTACATGGGCGTTATCTATTGGCGCCAGTTATCCAGCCACGTTAGTTTTGGTATGTTTTGTTCATCAACTAGACAAATATATACTAAATCAACCCATTGGAATAATGTCAATTTAAGCAAAATATTTTCCTTCTTAACCCATCCTATGTTTTGGTAACAGCCTATGGACCCTGATGACCCACGATGCTCCATACGATTTTTGAAAGAAGAAGAAGTTTTGGCTTTAAGCATAGCAGAAACTACAGTGGTGTTTTTAGTTCCGTTGTGCGTCATGTTCCCATTGTATGCCAAGTCAATGTTGACTTTGTGGATAAGCACAAAGAATATGAGGAAACTATATGGGTGAGAATGGTTTTAGTTGTTGAAATCAGCAAATGTACATGCATCCAATTTTGCCTGAAAACGTTTTGTGATCTTGAATAATGCTTCAACAAAATAGTCACTACTTTAAAAAAGAACTATATTGTAAGAAAAAATATCAAAAAGCTAAAGTCAAAAGTGTAAAAAAAAAACACATTTGGCAGATGGTTGGTTTTAATTCATCGTTTTTTTATTATATATTCCAGTGAAGGCAAGCGCATATCTAAAGCTAAACTTCAGGTAAATTTTGACTTATTTGCAGCATTATCCACCAGGAACTATTCGGAATGGTTCCTGAATACCTTCTTCTCCCCGTTTGTCCATGGGTCAATTCTGATTTATTGGGAAGATATCGCTTTAGATTCATTACAGACGTCCTCTTTGTTTATAACTCGTCGCAATAAGACTAAAATAATGTTGAAAGCAATGTTAATACATCAGTGTATATTCGACTACATTAAGTTCAACTTCAAGAGTCAACTTATGCTAGAGTTGCACTTGTTTAAGATACCCTAGTAATGGCATATTTTTGGATACACATGCACTAAAACACCTGAGACAGTTATAAACCTGAAAACGGTAATTCTGTATTAAGTTGTAACGTTCTTTTAAGCTAATCTAGATGCATAATGTAGCTTATCGCCATTCACATAAGTTGGTAGGCATTTCGTTGATGAGATATCAACAGAGCACACAAACTTAATAGTTCCTTACCTCTACGTATATTTTAGAACACTATAACACACGGGCACAGGGCAAATCTTCTTGTACGGAGGCAAGTTTCTTGTTGTGTTAAAAAGGGGGCAGGCATAATATACTTAGCGCCATTAAAAACGCACGACCCAAAGAATGTAAAACATTTTGAGAAATGTAAAGTGTAAAATATTGTAAGTACTCTTAAATTGAAGAACAAGGCATTGGTCCATGGAGACAAAGAATTGACAATATGTGAAACCCTGGTGGCTTTTATTCCTTGGGCATCAACGCAAGCAGTACATCTGCGACGCATGGACCTGATGAGTGTGGCTATTCTGTACTGTGGGATCTGGTCGCACTCTTCCTTTGCTATCTGGATCAATTCACGTCGCTTGCATGGCCTTGGTTGACGTTGTGCAACGGCATTCTTAAGCTGACCCCACAAGTGCTCTATGGGCGATAGATCGGGGGAGTAAGCTGGCCATTTCATGATGTTCACATCATTCTGTTGCAAGAAGTCTTGAGTCAACCTTGCAGAGTGTGGGCTCTGATGATTTCGAGCCCATCGTAAACGGTTTTGGCGTTCGGCGGGTGGCAATATGGGCCCTCGGTAGGGGATGCATGCATGCATCTGTATCTGTTGGAGACGGCGTCGGATGGTGCTAAGACTTACCCTGGGCCTTCCAATTCCCACTGTCTCACGAGCAGTCTGTGTCGCGGTGCGAAATCGGTCACGTGTGTGCAACAAACCGATGTACCCATCCTGGCGGGCTGTTGTGACTCTTGGCTGACCAGGGCGTGGTCGGTCAGAAACATTGCCAGTTTCACAATTAGTTTTATGAGGCGACTAATTGTGGAGGGATGACACTGCACGTGACAACTGAGACCCGCCTGTAACATGCCAATGGCACGTTCCCTTTGTTGTGTCGTAAGTCGGGGCATGGTAACGTTTTCTGATTTTTTTTCGTCTGTGTGCTGAGCTTCGTGTAAAGTGTTAAACCCACGGCAAATGAGCCCTGAAAGCCGTTCTCGGTGACGGCAAAACACTCAATGGACATTATTAGGAAATGCTGCGTAATGTTCACCACAGGCGCGTCGGGGACACCACAGGTTATCCAGTTATTGCAACTCAACTCGAACTAACAATAAACAACAAAACGTTAATGGTCAATAGCCTTACTGGGGTAGAAACATAAAATTCAACCGTGCGTTTTTATTGGCATTTAGTATATTTAGACGTTTATACCCAATCATAAGTTGATATAATAAACCACAACTCATGATATTTCATTACGTTGACAACAGGCATGAACTTGGCCTCAGTAGAATTTTTTGGAATAGATAATTTGGCAACAAATCATCAGTATTTTTGGTAAAGCTAGCACGCCGATTTGCTATAGGTTTTAGATAGTAATCAATTAGCTCTGATATTCTTTAACGTTCACAACCAAAATCCGAGATTATAGGACTCCCTGGGGGCATTGGAGACTTGGGTCATTTTTTCAATGGGTTTGTGTATTTTCGAAATATAGAGTACTCTATTTTTAGAATTAAGGTACATCTACGTATAGTGACGTGGGTTTGTATGCAAATAAATATATACACAGAAAGTTGTTTTATGCAAGCACACATTCTTATTTCTATATTACCACACAATAACGTTATGTTTTATCATAAGAAATGACTACGCCTCCAAAAAAGGCGGTTCGAATTTCTCAGAAAGTAAGCAAAGAATAGACAGCTACCAGCCTCAATGCGTGGGTTAAAAAGAAACTTTCTGACAACTTTGTCCGATCATAAGGTGATTTTTGTCATGTGTAGTCGAAAACGAACGTAACATTTCCAAAGGTTCCAGTTTGACGACTGATTCGCGTGGGCCGTTTATCGCGTGACATTCCGGGGATCTTCGGAAGTCTTCAGTGTTTGTTTTTATGTTGGAAAGCATAAAACCTCCGTTTACTGATGACACTATATTTACACAGTCATCTTTTAAGGTTTTCATAAGTCAGTCTTAAATTTCTATGACACAAATTCTGTGAACAAGCCTTATCTAGACCAAATAGGCGTGACCATGTCTTTATAGGGGAACGACCTAATCAATAGAGCGCATGCGTTTCTTCAGAGCAAAACAAAACGTCTCTTGACTATTTTTCAAATGCAGAAGAAGACTTGATTCGGGCTCTATGGTGCAAACATAAGGAAGTGTATGTTGGATTCTCAACACCATAGACCGATTGTTCCGGCCACTCATTTCGTGTGCTGCGTCAGCTCTCTTTCCAATGGTTGCAACACAACGTTTCGCGTATAACGTGGAGGATCAAATCGTAGAAAAAAAGAGCTTAAAAAAGTCAAGAACGTGCAAAGATTATTGTCACTTTTTGGGTTGAGAAGGGAGCCTAACTGGTTTGTCCGAATCCGTTTCTAGGTAGCTAGTTGTAATTGTAATTGTAATTCTTTATTTGTTTTATTAGGATAACCCACAGCCAAATGGCCACTAGGGGATCTCCTCAACAAGTAAAATAATATTACATAAAGTACATTTATGTTTGTTCATTTACATATCAGCTTGACAAAAATGATATATATATAGAAAAAGGCATGAGATTACCAGTACATTATTTCATTAAAGACTATATTTATTCTGGTGCATGGGTGGTGAATCGCTTAGTCTCCTGGATAAAATTGTGGACGCTAAGTAAAAGTAACCTATTTTTATCATATTTTAAATCAACCGAGCCATACAGCAACACATTTCTCAGATAAGTGCGACAAGATGGAAGAAAAACAGAGATGTGTACACCTGGCGAGATAATAGCTAGGAGACTATCGAAAAGGTGCTTCCTTTGTGTGGCATATGCGGGACAGTCAAAAAAGAAATGACATACATTTTCAATCATAGAATCACATAAATGACATGACTGGTCATCAATTATATTATATTTAAACAGGTCTGCGTTAAGAGTACTCAATCCCATTCTCATTCTGCTAGTTCAATTCAATACCATCACCGTTTGGGTGGAGACATACGGATAGATCTTTTTGCCTTACACTGATATTATTTCTAGACTTTGCTTTAGAAAAAATAACGAGGACGCCACATAGCTTATATTGTCAATCTTTATATCACTTATTCAATCAACTGTTCTTTGTCGTTAGGCCATGAAGATGATGTGCCTTGTTCTTTTGATGTTTGTTGTGTGTTGGGGACCGAATGCTGCTTATGGATTGATCCATGCTTATCGGCTCGTGTTGAAAGTAGAGGTGGCCTTTTCACAATTTACAAGTGTCGGTTTTGCATTGACCACTCTGGGCATCTGCAATAGCTTTATAAACCCCTTCATTTATCTTTTTATGTCAAAGTAAGAATTTTTGTTTGTTTCATTAAATCTATTTAAAATAATTCTGTCTCATGTATGATCAATTTTTTGGGAGATTTCATAAAGAAACAATTATTCGTCTTTGCATAATAACTTATTCGGCTCTGCGAGTAGGCATACATTTTGATGATAGTTTTATATATTTTACAGGCATCATCAGGTGTTCCTGAGGTCGCTTTGTCCATGTAAGATGTCAGCAGAGGAGGCCCGGACTACGCTGAAACAAACAAAGACCCAACAAACATAATACATTAGATGCATAGCTAACTGTTTTTAGTAAATTACCAAACTGATTGTTTTGGAATTGATATTCGGTTACTTATAAGGAGATATTGTATTTAAGGGTCTATGTTTATTCTGCATAAATAATGTATTTAAGCATAACATGCATGGGAAATTTGAAATAAGTCCTTGGTCTGGATCGACAATATTTTCTAAACGACTAATCGATGAGCTTTTTCAGTAGATTTTCGACATTTTCAAACTCTGAGATTAGATGGAGTTTATAACCTTGTTTTTTTGTGCCGGTTGTAGACTATGAGATGGAGTTCATAGCATTGTTGTTTGTGCTGGTTGTAGGATATGAGATGGAGTTCATAGCATTGTTGTTTGCTAGAAATAAATTATGAGATGGAGTTTATAACCTTGATAAAATGTTATAACCTTGTAGTTTGCTGGTTGTGAGATGGAGTTTATGGTTGTTTTGTTCGTTACATAGTTTTGTCTGTCCCGGGGAGGGGGGGGGGGGGGGTGGAGAAAGCAAAATTTATGGCATTCAATCTCAGTCCGCCGATGTTCTTGCCATAGTTAAGATGCGTAACCAATGTCAATGAGTTACAAAATGATTCCAGAAATTCTACTGACCAAGGCTAAGCTATCGTCAGTCGTCAACCTAATGAAATATCATAGGTTTGGTTTGTTACAACAATTTATTAGGTATAAAGGTCTAAATGATATACATCTTTTTAACACAATTAGAAACTTGTCTTTATTGTTATTTTAGACAAGAAGATTTTCCCTGTGCCCGTGTGTTTTAGTGTTTTTAAATATAGACCTGTTCACTTACAGCATATACACAAAAATGCAATTCAATTGAGCTGGGTGGATTATGCAACAATACACGTACAATTCGGTCACTGTCCTCACTGTCAACGTTTTTATATTCTGATGAATACTAAATATTTTAATTTAAGATCCACTTGTGGTTTAGAGCAATAAATATTTTCTTTTCTTATGTGATTTTGCAGATTGTTCATTATCTAGCAAACCATCATTACGTCGTTACTTTGTTGTTAAAATTGCACTTAGCTAAGTGATTTGTCAACACGCACTCTTAAAGACATATTTATCATTTCAAAGATTTTACTTGCTGATAAACGAGATTTCCTGATGCTATCGGGGTTTATTATATGTATATATGTATGCAGGCTATTATACTCAAATTACCAGAGGTCCACACGCGTCCCTACAGGCTGGAAGAATGTGTCTTATCGTGTAAGTTTGTTATTCAAAACTTTGTGTTAAAAGTTTGACTTTTTAAGGCTATAGGGATTTACAATGATTAATTGAATGATATTTAAATCTGCCCTCAAATATATTTTGCATTTTTGGTGACTGGGATATAGTTAAGGTACGCAACTATGCAGCTAATTTGGTTCGGGTCCGAACCGGACTTCTGACAGGGCCGTGTTTTCGGTGTGTTTTGTTCACATTGCAACGAATAGTCGGCCAATTATATCATGTCAGTTCATACTTATACAACAAAACACACTTCAGGTACAATTGAGACCGGTTTGGGAGATGAGATTGTATCCCTTGGTCCTTCGAAACCATGCGAAAATGTATTTATCTCCATCTATAGGAAAGCGCACGATTGGTTCTTTTTATTGCCTCGTTTTCAAAGGTCGATTCCGACTGGCGAGGAAGGAAAATCGTGAACGATTTTGACCCCAGAACGATAAAAATGACTCATGTCATGTATATTCGTGCTGTCTTAATCCGAAGCGGATTATGAACAAGCTAAGGTGTCAGAAGTGTTTGAGACTGCATTTAACTGTCGGTTCCATAATATTAAATTCAGTTACAGATGACAAAGACACCGATATAGGCGGCGAAAGCTTGTGTTGTTCACAAAAAACTTACTTTGTGGAGATGCCTTAATTATTTCTCATAAACTAGTGTGTGCCATTTGAACACGAAAATCGTTTCGGGTCCAAACCAAAGTCCGTGTACCGTATAGTGTGAACGTACTAAACCGAATTTGTGCTCCATAAAGTTTGGCACTTGACAATTTAATGCAAACAAGTGAAAAAACAGTTTCATAATTTAGGTTTTAATTAAACTTATTTGTGTATTTATCTGTATTTTTGGACAATAAGTGAAATTTGAACCTATTAACAATCGATGAAAGACATTTGTTGAAAGTAAAACTTTGCAAAAACCTGTTTCATTTTGTTTCAGGAAATTCACTTTAACGCTGCTTTTTGTTGGTTTGTGGAGCGGTTTGTCTCATGGAAGGTTCCCAATCATTGACTGTGCAAGGGAAATGCCTGGCTGTGGACCGGTTTTTAATTTCACCGGTGACATCTGTTGCCTTTGCAAATCATTTTATAGTGTACAGTTTACAATTGAGTTTTATGTTCATTGTTAGTAAGTAATTTAAATAGTTTGTCACAAATTTAGAGCAAGATAAGTTTGATAAACATTGACAAACAAAGTAAAACTATTTGAGTTGGAGAACTATAGGATCGTAGGACCTGAGAACCGAACGTTTGCTAAAAGTAATAATTTTTAAAAGAAATGATTTTCAGTGACTGTCTGCTGGCTGTAAAATATTATTCATAATTTCTCGTAGAAAAAAGATAAAAGAATTTCAACCCACTTTTGAGTTTTTGCTATCGCCCTAATGTCTTTGATTAATTTGGTCAAACAAAAGTACAGTGCCCTGTATATATTACATTTTTTCCGCCTTTCTTCGCACATGTTTTTCTTTAGCCTGGAGAGTCTTAACGAGGCTGTACCGATATGCTGTCCGTGTGTTGACGTACCAACTGCCCTCTCCACTAGTTCGGAATTCGATATAGTTAAATGTGCAGACCCGAATGATCTCCAGAATCTTGTACAGTTAGACAAACGTCTGAGAAAAATTGGCAACAAGATGATACAAAAGTGTGGTGGAGAAATGGTACTTGTCTTTAAAATTCGGTGATACGTTTAGTTTTTTGGTTAGGACATTTTTATGGCGCTAAAAACTTTCCAGCCTAGAGCTAATTTTTCTATGGAAATATTTTAAATGTAATATTTGATTTCTGTGAAAAATCCAAAGTGTCGTTTATTGATCACGAGACACCAGCAGTTTACTCAGGTACTACCGTGTCTTAAATGTTGTAAGTCACCTGTGACAAGCCAAACCGCTCGGAGATTGCACCGAATAATAACGAAGATTATCGTATATAGTAACAAGAGGGTTTACAGAGATCTATGTTGGCAACTCCATAAACGAAGTCAGTGAATGGTCAAATAGGGATGGGACTTAATTTCGCTAGTTCCCCTCCCCTTCCCTCCCCTCTCCCCATCTTAGCTTCGTGTCAGGATTGAATTTTACTGGTCATATTCACAAAGGATTTTCTATTTGAAAATCATTTTCTTTCTTATAACACAAATTTCCTATTTATTTTTCCCACAACCTGTTTCTGAAGACCGATCGGTGTGTTAAACCGCCAATAAGAGAAAAACTAGACTGTATAAGCGGCAGAATGAAGAAAGTCATTAGAAAGATATCCAATGCCTGTGGAGTTTAAACCAGTTGGTATGTATTTTTGTCTTAACTACGGTATATCAACATAACAAATTCAAATAAAACTAATTTTTATCAGGTGTCTATTGCATCAAGATAAATGTCCCGATGATTATGTCCTCTAAACGCTATTGGTGTGTGGATTTTATCTTTAAAGAAGTGCCTACAGCTACATGACTAGCTTTCAGATAAAACTGAATTTCATTACGTGTCTACTAAAATAAGAAAAATATCGGATGAGTGTGTTATATAAACGTTATTTGTTTGTATTTTGTCTTTAGAAAAGTTTAACTTTTAAACAAAACCTTGACTAAAAATGTGTATACTAAAGCCTGCAGGACAATACTCTTGTATTACTAGAGACGTAAGGTTTTGTTAACTGACAAACGGGAGAGTTTTTCTTCTGTATTCCAAACTATTGGTCATAAGGCAGCAAAGAAAAAGTCAATTGGATATGTAAGGAAACTACTTTAGGGTCCTGTGAAGGGATAAGAAACCCAAAACTTCAGGTCGCAAAACTATTTCTGGACAGAAGTAAACCATGTGACACCAATATGCAATAGACTGATTGTTTATTGACGTCACTGGCGTATGATGAGGGATCAACATGGCCGACGGAAAGTATTCTCCACAACAAACTGCGCATGCGTGCAGTCATACGAAGTGGTCAGTTCATAGAAAGTCCATCAAGTATCAAATATTACGTTTTTAAACTCCAGGCCTATTGGTTTCAAGTATTAGTACCTTCTTACTGAAATTCGAATAGTAATTAGAAATACACATACGCGTTTTAATAGCGTCATCTGTCACCGGATACCAAGAAATCACACACAAATTCTTACGAGATTTGCGCTTCTTATAATTTTGAAAATCTATCTGTATTTTTTGTTGATGTTATTTTTATGTGAACGAAATGTTAAGTTCTGAAGTTTAGTTGTCTTTATCATTAATTTTGGCTGTTCTTTTTATTTCAGCATATGATGTGAAGATGTCGTATTTTGTCAATGTGCATATGTTTCGTGTATATTACAGAGAATAAAGCAGAGCATGCGCATGCTATTTCTTCAAAGCTTTATTCTTTTAGCCTTTCTTTTATAAATAAACGGAAGGTTTAGAAGCAGTATAGATCGTTATCAATCACATAGATTGTTTGAGGCCATTGCTTCCGCCATGTTAAGTCCAATTTTACCATCGACATGACCTATGCTTGTTTCAATCTGAGAGGAGACAACTTTTGTTAACCAAACACTCAAAATCAGTAGAAGAATGTCTGCCATTTGTTAAGAAAACTTTAAGAGATTACTGTAATACTATCTTTATCAAAGACATAAACCGAATAAGCTTCAATACAAGTCAAATAATCGTGAGCGTGACGCAAAGCATATCTCACTCAACATCAACTATATCCTTCTAGACGGATCCCAACCCGTTAAACCATATCGCATTAAGAATAATTGTTAAGGTTGTGTTGTTAAGACTCGGCTCAGAATCGGTCAGTTCCGCTGTCTAACAGCCGAACTGAGGTTCATCCCTATCATTTGAATTGATAAATTATCCAGAAAAACTGTTTATGTCTACATGAAACAAACTTAGTAACACTTGTCTTAGTACAAATAAGTAATGACATCAATCCGAGCGACCAAACGGGAACTGTTCTGCAGATCGTAATGAAATACGATAAAATTCGTTTTTTTTATTCTCATTGTTAGGAGGTAACGATCGTTTTGAGAGAAAGTAGAAGTACTAAGCAATTCCTGTAACAAATGTACATATATAGAATTAGTATAACAACGTATGGCTTACAAGTGAAGTGAAACGAGGTCGCATTAATTAGTTTTATGAGCCAGTGTATTTTGAATTAGACAATATTTTAGCCTTTGTATTTTGTTTTGAAAAATTGGAAAATCTCAGAAGTATTTTAAACTAAAAGCGTGGCGTTTATCTGGGATTTGATTTATTTTTATTATTTGAAAATCGTTAGTGCATACATGCCACATAGTGTATACTGACAAACAATGCGTTTACTGGAATGTACGTTTCTTGACAAATAATTATAGAGATTATAAAACTTTTTTTTAAATATGATTGTATATAAGTATTCTTTATAAATAGCCTAATACGTGGTTTACTGAAGTCTTGACTGCACGCCAGTATATACAACGATCAGTTCATATTTGCAATGCAAATTATCCAAGTCATTGTTGTGCAGCAAACGTTTGTTCTAGCGAGCTGTAGGAAGATGCGCATGGTCACGAGTTAATATGCGCAACTCGATGCTGTTAGGGACAAAGATCACCGTTTCTCACGGTTTCTTAACCTGGCAACTTCACCATATAAGTGAAATAAACTTGACTCCGGCGTAAAACATCAGCCAGTCAATCAACGCGAAACTTAACGCCTTGTGAACCGGAAGATATAAGTAGTTAGTTAGTCGTGAAAATAAGTTACAATTAAGGTTTACTATACACATAATGTGACAAAACAAGCCCCTTGTGGTTTTCATCCCGTCAAATATTTATAGATCTCTCGTTAAAGCCTCAGTACATTCAGTTTATGTTTGTTTAATCTATATTACTAACCATTTACTGTACTACTGTATGTTTTGGTGAAATAAATAAATAACAAATATAACAAAAAGTTTAGCAGTTGATGATGTCTTAGTTATCGTAGCAATTTATTTTAATTTCTCCTTTACTTTTCACATAAGTCTAACCTGAATATAAATATCACAGTTGATGTTTTCGTGGACAATGTACGACTTCTTCTTCTACTTCTATCAAACGTATCTATGTACAAAGTAAGGGCTACGTATGTTTCTTCAGAAGAGGAAAGTCATATCTGGAGAAATTGTGAAACAGCCACAATATCAAAAAAAAGTCTTCTGAAAACAAAAATAGAGTTCAGTGAAAGCCACCTTGTCATTTTACAAATTAAGATATATCTAGGCAAAATTAATAAAGCAATTGTCTTTTTACAAAAACACATGGTTAAATTATGTAAACAAAACTAATATAACTATGAGTGTCGATATTCTTTACAAAACACAAAATTAAAAAATCAAGAGAAAACCAATGAGGCGGTTATTGTCCAGGTCCTATAAAAAACACACGAGTTAAACATCTAGAAAGAAAATATCCGGGGAAAAAACTAATCAGCCAATTACTTTCGACGTTTAATACAACAAAGAAAACAAAATTTCTAGAGAAAACAAAATAAAGTAGTTATATCGTTGTACTCAAAAGGCGCCACGAAAAAAATATTGTTAAAGTTGATCAGACAATTATTGATGTTCTTTACAAACAAGTGTTAAAAAATCTAGAAAAAAACTATTCAATCAATGGACGGAATCAAATATTCAGTTTTATAGATGTTCAATATCATAGGACTTCGTTGTACAATAACAGAACGCAATATTTACATATTAGGTTTAAACAACCTAAAACTATACGCTATTGTGTATAAATATAATAAACAAATGGAATTTGTCAGTTGTAGGTTTCAGTTTATTAGTGTTTATATTATGTCCAGAAATGAAACGTCGGCTTTGACATTTGACATGTTTTTTTCAGGTTACTAAACATGGATTGTAATCTAGAACGGAATCAGGCATTCTAATATCCGACGGAATCGGGTATTCTGTCAGTTAACTGAATCAGGTATTCTGTCGGTTAACGGAATCAGGTATTCTGTCGGTTAACGGAATCAGGTATTCTGTCGGTTAACGGAATCAGGTATTCTGTCGGTTAACTAAATCAGGTATTCTGTCGGTTAACGGAATCAGGTATTCTGTCGGTTAACGGAGTCGGGTATTATGTCAGTTAACTGAATCAGGTATTCTGTCGGTTAGCGGAATCAGGTATTCTGTTGGTTAGCGGAATCAGGTATTCTGTTGGTTAACGGAATCAGGTATTCTGTCGGTTAGCGGAAGCAGGTATTCTGTTGGTTAACGGAATCAGGTATTCTGTCGGTTAACGCAATCAGGTATTCTGTTGGTTGACGGAATCAGGTATTCGGTCGGTTAACGGAATCAGGTATTCTGTTGGTTGACGGAATCAGGTATTCGGTCGGTTAACGGAATCAGGTATTCTGTTGGTTGAGTTGTGCGTCGGCCTATCGAGATGTAGATGTACAAACAATTCCTTCCACGTGCATGGGATGAAACATGGCAGCAGTATGTAGGTTTATGAGCGGTTGATACTTAAATAACCTTACTCATAGTCTGTAACTGTCAACTTGTTGAATCCTACATAGATTATTGCAAGATAAATAACTACCTAATTTAAATATTTAAAACTATCTTTAAACGAAAGTTACAGACTAATCATAAATAAATATAGGATTGATCGTAGTCTGTAAACAACACCGAACATTATTCTTCGGCACTGGACAAAGATACGGTACAGTAGTCAAACTCCGGTGTTGTTTACAAAACTTGTTCTCGTGAGATCGTGAGATACCCTTCAACGAAATAAAAAAAATAAATAAATGAAACTTTTTACGGTAATATCTCAATTATTTATCAACAGTTAATTAAAGTTCAGTTAATAGAAAGAAAAAAAAACAGAGCAATATGAAATAGAAAACGATACTGGACAGAAAAGATTCAAATGGACTGAAATGAAAATTCACAAATTTCAAGTTGGTGAGGCTTTGGTCCTTCGCTCAACATTTCCAGCGTTATATATCGTCCGCTGACAGGCAGGAAACACGTGATCTCCTGGGTTGACCCACTCGGAATCTCGTCTTTAACGATGTTGCAATCGTGATTGTTCGTGAACCCTCGGAATAGTCCGGAACTTCTGTCGTTGTCACCTACTGTGATGAAAACGTTCTGTAAGCCCTTCCCTGTGAAATGAAAGACAAGGTAACATTATTGGTGGGAAATGCTTTGTATTTGTTAACTGTCTGAAAAGGCATAACGTCAAGGGTTGGGGATGGGCGGGGTGGAGGGATTTACCTCTCAATCCGAAATACTGTACCCACCCCTCCACCCATACAAAAAATCACCAATGGCGTTTATATGTGAATTTCTGACGATTAAGAGACCTTGAAAATCTTTCTTTTTTTTTAGCTTCTTATTAAACAAGCCAGCATGCACTATGTGAGGGTGTTGCGATTGATACTGTTGTAATTTCGAATAATGTAGCACTTAACCGACAATGTATCAACACTTGCCGGATAACGTTCAGACAAACATTAGTGTTGCAAAAACTACCAATAACGTTAAAACTCTTTTCAACCGATAATGTAGTCATTTTTGACTGATAACATTGTAACTTTTTTTCAAATCGGTTGTATATTAAATTTTGACGATTTGAACCTCTCGAACCTGTCTCTGTTTAAATATACCAAAAGTCAGATTTGTTTCAATTAAAAACAATGACATCCAGGCGGAATCTTGGACCATCATAACACTGTCGATTTTTCTTATTAACAAGGAAAATCTGCGAATGTTGTGTATTGCATCTTCACTTTGAAATAGTTCAAATACGGTCATTGTAACCCTTGTGGGGTGTATTGGACTTTGGTATATGTTTAATTGCGATTTGCCATGTGGAAACAAGAACATATTGACTGGCACTAATCACTGTATCAGACAATAGGTATAGAAGCTTTGTTACCACATTGCCAACGACTTATTTCTGTTGTCTAATGGATAAATGGCGTGTTAGGTAGAAGTAAGGCTCGACATAAGCCACATTTTCGCACGAACAAAAGAAACTCGAAGAACAAGAAACAGTAAAATATTGATGACCATGAGTTTTTTTGTACAGTATAATGATTTGCATTCTTTTAATATGCGGTCTAATATCTTAATGTAAATGCTACCACACATGTTTCTAAAGACCTCGTGCTTTTGTTCTAGACGTCACCATGACGACAAAAATCCTTTACACACCCATAAATAATAAGTCTATCTATCAAAATAACGAGCTGTCTTTTTGCATTGACTCGTAGCTTGTCCAAACTTGTCGTGCCGACAAACGGCTTTGTTTGTTACAATACAAAACCTCATCCGCCGGATATAGTCGATCGATAACGGAATTTACCGATTAATAAGGATGAAATCAGGAAAACTTATTTGTACGGATTACAATAAATTGGCGTGGATTAACGAAAATCGATAAACAGTAAACTTTCGAGGTTTCTACAGAACAAGTGAATAACAAAAAGCGAATCTCTTAACGACAGCTATTCTCACACTGCTACACAAAGGCATTAGCATCTATAGTTATGTTTTGGTAGCAGTGTTTTCACTAGTTTTTACCTTCCATAATACCGTCAAGGCGTTCGATTTTAGCTTTAAGCCATGGTAAATGCGTTTGAGAAGGGTTATTTGTTGTTGACTGGTAGATTGGTTGCTTACGGGGTTCGATTTAAGCCATAAACCACAGTAAAGGCGTTTGAGAAGGGTTATTTGTTGTTGGTTGATTGATTGATTGATTATTATATGTTGCAGCTAACAAATACACCAGCATAGGTATCGGAAGTTCTCGTTGATCCTAAAAACGTACTTCATGGTGAAGTCCTCGTTATTTTCTCATTGATTGGAACGTACGTTGACGTTTTACATCGCACTCACCATTATCTCACTTATATGGTGATGGTACCAGAATAAGTGGGAGAGGAACCCGGTTTATTTGTCTAGAGCACACCCCGGCCTTCTACAATTTCACATTTCGAGATCGAAGCAAAAGTGAACTAGTCTCTTAATAACAATATTGCTTTTTGAATATACAGATTCATTTCATATAAATGTGGTTAAGAGGTCTTATAAATGATCTATAACGTAGCTAGTCCTGTTTATTGGAAACCTGTCAATTTCTTTTTCTTGGGACAGCTATTTTTAACCAAGGCTAAACGTAAAAGTGATCCATTATTAATAAAGAACTATTCTTCTTAGCTTTCTGACAATAATCAAACGGGCATGAATAATTTATTTTCAGAAATGTCGATTTTAAACATAGGAGAAAAAAGATCAATGATGTTAATCGCCATTTTCAAAAGAAAATGCCCTGATTACCAGCCGAAGGTCGGGGGTCTCTATGTCATTGAATCTTACAATGTAGTCATTCAAGTAAAATTATCGTATATGTGCGGCGTAAATAGTAATCAATTAACCTAAACTCTAAAACTGTCAGAAAAAACAAAATATCGATACTATATCCATGTAAGATTGTACACAAAGAATAGTGACGTAAATGGAAGGCGCCAAGTTTCTCTAGCCAGGGTTGATAACGGCAATATGGATGGTAAAGACCTTAGAGCTAACAGATGTGTAAATCTTAAAGTGACACGAGGTGCCAAATATAGGGAATTTTAATTAATACAGAATTAACTCTTTGTTGGTCGTTTTTATCATAAAATACAAAAAAAGACGATTCCGCTTGCTACATCTTGGAGATGTACGTTAGTGTAGCTTTATAAGCAGCAAACCCCCTAACTACATCTATCCATCCATCCCGGTTATTTGAATTTGGCCCGTTTTGAGCACACTTCTGTTTAACACACTTGCCGATCCTCCCAAACTATATTCCGTGGCAGCATAAAGCCATGCATTCAGCATCATTTAAACACAATCACGAAACTCACCGTTAATGAAAACTTTGTTGATTGTCTTTGATTCTCCCATGTCTTGAATATACCAAGAATAATTATGAAATCCAGATTTTGCACACGTGGTAGGATTTGAATCCAAAGTGAGACTGGCGTCAAATGTGTTCCATGTTGAGCTCTGTCTGGCTGAGATGGCGGCGAAAATTGGACCTGTTCAAAAAATATAAAATAAACTGAATGGCCATTTTTCTAAAAAAAAAGTGTTATAAATACTAGAACGAGGTTGCGAAAAACGAAATAAAATGAAAGCCAGTACCATTTTGATAGAATACGAGTAATTCGTCACCCAATAAACCGATAAGTTATCCATAAGTAATGTTTCACCTTATTGTAACCATTCAACTTCTAAATGCCATTGAAAGATTGGATTATTAGTATTGGTACAAGACAGTCCTCCGTTAAATACATAGCAAGGTCACCCGAGTTGGGTGAAGTCCACTGATTTCAGTGAACTTCGCATACCCATTTCTGAGGGGATTTTTCACTCGGTCGCCGTACGTGGAAGAGTTCCCAGGTACTCCACGAAGGTCGGGGGATTTCCTCCGGGCATTGAGCCTGGTTTCCTCCCCCACTAAACCTGGCAACGCCGTCATATAGTGAAAAAATCTTGAGTGAGGCGCAAAACATCAATCAATCGATCAACCAAGAATAACCAAGTCTTATCATTGAATAATATATATCTCTCGGTAAAATTTGACCTCAAATAAACATGATTAACCCGCTTGGGCAGAAATGTCCCCCCCCCCCCCACACACACACACTCACTTTATCTCAATCTTGTCTACGCTCAACAAAGATACATTGAATAAATATTATTTCCCTGTGTCAGATTAAAAATGAGAGAGAAAATCGGGATCTTGGGCCAGAGGAAAGCCCCAACCGTTAGCAAGCACTATTTCACAAACTGCATTTAAGAGAAAAATCTACTCGGAATGTTTTTAATTTTGATTTGAGTGGGATTTAAATCAGAGAGTTTCTACATAAAACGGACAGAACTAGATCGGGCGGCCACCACAAGATGTCATATTATTTCTATAAAATAAATGTTCACTTCGTCTTTTTGTCGTCAGAGGAATCAACACGTTTACAACAAATTGTTTAAAAATAAAACCACAAGAATTCCCCAAAATCCAACAATTCGATGGCTCATTCCGTCCTGGAAATGAATCTAGTATATGAGGAAAGAAAGACAAACTGAACCTTTGGCGTTGTTTAAAGTGGCATGAGCTGCCAAAATGTTGATGTTTTGACGTTAACACAGAATGTTGAAATTATTAGCTATTTTTCTCAAGACAGATAATTCAGAAGCTTTTTAGTGCTTCTAGACTCGAAAATGTACGATAAAGTATTGTTTTGAAATAACCTTTGACTTAGAATGAATGAATGGTCGTCCCGGTTATTTAAATTTTGTTTACTTTTCGCACACTATTTCAGTTCGCATAGGACGTAGACATTATGAATTTGCTCAATCCAACGCCAGTCATTTAGTTGTTGGATGGCCATCAAAGCTTCTTACTGTCGTGATGATCAGAAATTATGAAAAAAGTGTGAATTTTGGCAGCTCATGCCACTTTAAGCAAAACTTCTGACTACAACTAAAGTGCGTTGCACGCGTGGTCTGAAACTGTACCAGGTATTGTGCTAACTTCTGCTATATGACAACGTGACAAGTGTTGGTGAGTTGCTTCAAATAAATTTATGTTGCAAGTTCTGTCGATATATTTGTTTACATTGATAGCTACGGGAAGGCAAATAATGTCCACATTTTCATCCGTGACATTATAACGGATTAAATGGGCGTCGCTCGTCTTTAACCGTCCAAATCAATAGTATGAAAACACAACACAGCGGAATTAATCGAACAGAGCTTTTAAACGACAGCTTTGCTTTCCATTGTCTTGTTAAAAGTCATCGGGAAACCAAAGAATACGACGACGCGGATCAATGGGAAGCCAAGATTGTTTAATGGATACAAAAAGCGGATCGAAATAGAGGACACGGAGTCACGGACGAATCGTTATTACAGCTATGTTTTATCCAAGCAACATGTTTTAAGCACAGTGCCATTTTCATGGATAGCTTAATAATAAATTCAACTTTTAAATGTTATTTACCAAGTTTGAGTTTTCGTTTTCGTTTCCATTACAAGTCTGTGTCCAAGGACAGCTTAGACAAACGTTTATTTTCTGTCAGCTTACGCTCTTTTTCTTTACAGTTAAAAGCTTTTAAAGAATAGACAGATTGATACTTCGATTTTGACAATATAAAAAAACATACTTAGATAAAGGTATCGACATAGCTGTCAATAGCTCGTGTTGTTCACGTTTTCCGCCGCACTCAAGTTTATTTCACTTGTACTTCTACATGTATGTATATACTATTTTGCACCCTGTGATACATGTACATGCAGTGTAGAATGGACCTCTTAATGTTTTACGCTAATCTGGGTCACGAAATATTCTAATGATTTTACAGACGAGTTTCAGTTTTGTGGCAAGTTTTGTTTTCAGCACATTTTAATTGGTAAAAAGTAGACACAGACAGATCAAGGACATCCACATTTATCAATAAAGGCCTTTTAATAGTTCAATAGTTCATAAAACAAATTCAAATTTCAGAGATTTCGTTTTTAAGACCATTATCCAAACAACGATGATATTTGATTGGTTTACTGACCTTTAGGTTTTGATTTCGCATTAAGTATATCAACAAAGCAAGAAGCATTGAATAATAGATCGAAAGTCTTTATTTTTCAAGAATTCGAATAAAAATGCTAATCAATTGGCCCAGATAACTGGAATATAATTTTCTTGAAAACATCAATACTATCGGCCAATGCTAAAATTGTATTGAAAAATTTGTTTTATTCCACAGCGTAAAGCCTCTTGTTGTTGTTTTTTTTCTGGTAAAATTACACAGTCCATTTATCAATTTAAATGGCACAATTTAAGGATCGAAGTTGTATTTAGGATTCTACTTTCTTACCAATAGCTACATAATACGAATATTTATTATATTATTTTCGAATAAAAAAGTAACCCAACTTGAGTCTGCTGAAGTGATTCAACTTGAAAACGTGACACAAAAACTTCAATGAATCTGTTAAACGTGTTGCCGATTTTCTCGAAATAAAAGGGTTCATTTACAAAATTATTCTTTATGTGCTATGAAAACGAACTGATATTCATAATGGAATGAACAGCACTTTGCCAATATAGGGGAGATAGGATAACATAGCTGTTGAAAAACGCAATAAAATACATACAAGTTAGACAGAAAAAAAAACACGAGTAGACTTACCCACTAATGAAATAACAATAACATGTAAGAAAATCCAATCCATTTTCGCACAAAAGTCGAGGACGTAGAAAAAAATGTCTCCGACGTTTCTCCACTACCACGGTAATGGTTGGATGTATTCCAAGTTCGCTTTAAGAAAAGACTCGAAGGCGAATTGAAGTCAGCTCGATGGAATCGTCATTGTCGACAGCGGAAGGAATATCTACCGTGTATTGTGCTTAGACTGTTTCACGTTTGCTCAGACAGATCAACTCAAGTTCACATCTGCGGCTATTTCATTGGTAGATATACATGCAGGTAGTAATACAAAAATAAGATTCAAAATATAATGGAATTCGAGTAGATAAAACTGAGTTTGGTATTCGAGTTCTTTGCTGTAAACTCGAATTGCTTAGAACCGGAAATATTAACATACAACCTCCTTATATGTGAGCCTGTCAGCTAATGCTGTCAATACAGATGATAAAAGCGCTTGTTCTTCTCAAATTTACATCCTGATGATGAATCAATCGTTTTAGAATATACCCAAGCTGCTTGTGGAAAGATATCGAAACAGCTATAAAATGTTAAATAAAGAGTCTTATTCCGCGTGTTAGAAATTTGGATTAGCTCGCTCGTCATTCAAGATTTCGGTAATGCTTGCTTTCTAGATATCACGTGACCTGAATTTTTCGTATTTAATTTGCTCGTTTCCTTAATCACGTGACCTTAATTTGTGTTAGAAAACAAGGTGTGGGTAATGAATTGCTTTCAATCCAGCTTCGCCTAAGTATCCTAAACCAATTGAGTCCTGCGACCTTAATTCCTTTAATGTTGGATATTAATGAACCATTAAAAAACAAAAGCCGATGGGAATGTAGTGCTGACACGCTACACCGATCCAAGCAAAATACAGAATTTCTCCTGACAATATACGTAATTCCCATTGATTTAAACAACGTAACTATTATGGGTCATAAATCCAAATGTATAAGGATTTAGAAGAATTCTTCGGGATGAGACTCGCACTGCAGATGTTTTGCAGTTGACGTCACTTCCGGTCTGTGTGTACCATTTTGATGGTAAACTTACCATAGCTACTTATCAGCACCACAAGCAAAGTGCGGCATGAAGTTGGTATGTTCACATCCTGAAACGGATTGGGTTGACCTTCTGATTGCCCGATATATTGTCCATAGTTGACCTTTACTGCAGTGTCACGTGTTATGACGAAAGGTTTGAAAACTCAGAATGTTGGCACTGTGACATTATAAATATCGTGAACGTTTGGACCACTTGTGTGACGGAGGTATCAATTATGTAATGCCAATGCAAAAGATCTATTGTACTAACAAACATTTTTTTCTTTCTTTTGCATGTGCATTAAGTATATAAAAATGAACCCAATACTTTATAACAAACGTATGTAAACTGATCTTTCTGCAAACTAACCAATCTAGTATAGTTCTCTTTATGCTACAATATAACAAATTGAATCTTCATTTACATTTGGGGCGTCTGGAAGGTCGGTAGTTCTATAATTGACAAAGCACGGTCCGTGCCACGCGTACAATGTGTGCAATCAGTTTTTCAATCACAGTATAACTACCCCTGATAATCGATAAATAACAGGACAAAAACACTAGCGGAATCGCTTAAAGTGGCATGGATTTCCAGGGATTTCGGATTTTTATTCTTCAGAAATTCTGATTGTCAAGAGCAGTTTGACGTTAAGTACCGTGAACAAAAATTACGGATAGACGTTGAAATAAAATGGTACAGTTAGTAGCCAGGGCGATTGAAATACGTTTGCTTTTAAAGGACAAAATAGCTGGGACATATCAGTATATTTTTGGCGTTTAACTGCTTATAAAACAACCTTAACATATATCTTCAAGATTGATATCAGCGCAAAGCTCTTATTTTGTACTTCTTTGATAGAAAATGACCAACAATTAGATAATTTTGTTTCAGCAAAATTCCTCTTATGTTTTAAGGCAACCGCGCTTAAAGTGGCATGAGCTGCCAAAATGTTGATATTTTGACGTTAAAATGTTCAAATTATCGACTATTTCTCTCAAGACGTATACTTCAGAAGCTTTTTAGTGCTTCTATTCTCGGAAATGTACGGTAAAGTGTTGGTTTGACTAACTTCGGCTTAGAATGAATGAATGGTCGTCCCGGTTATTTCAATTTCGTTTACTTTTGAAACACGTTTTCGGTTCGTACCGGCCATATACCGTATGGATTTTTCTCATTCCAACGCCAATCATTTAGATTTTCGATGGCCTTCAAAGTCTCTTACTGTCGTGACGATCAGAAATTATAGAAAAAATGTGAATTTTAGCAGCTCATGCCACTTTAACGTACAGAGTTCTCAAAATATACACTTTGGTTGCGATGTTGTTAAATAAAGCAAGGGCTTGACATTTAGGAGAAATAAGGGGCAGCAAAAAAGGGCCACTAATAAATTTTATTTGCAGGGTTCTATTAATATAATAATATTAAGAATTACTTCTTATTACAATTAGATTATTAGCTCATATTTAAAATCTGTTCTTATGTATGGTACTACCTTTGTACTGAAATGTTTGAGTGCCATATCGAAAGCAATCTAAACGTATTTTACTTCATTTTGGAGGATGCTTTTTTAAATATTGAATTAGTCTTGCCAGTCGAAGCGTTGTTGAGAAAAATCTACTAGTTCTAGGAAAGTGCATTGTTTCATTATTTCTCCCATACGTGCTTGAAAACAATACATTTCAAATGTTTAGTTAGACACTGCTTTGCTAACCGATCAATCAATTAAATGTTGTTTTATTCCGGTTACAGTCAGCAAACATAATCTTTACGCATAACAGTAACTCTGGGCAGGTCGTGTTTCAGAAGTCGGTTCATGTCACGTACTAATTCTACATCAATATTATTATCACAGTGGAGCCTGCCATTGACCCTGTATACATAATACTACAACAGAAAGAGTCCGTAAACTTTCTAAAGTTAAATTTGATTGATTGATTGATTGGTGTTTTACGCAGCGCTCAAGATAATTTTACTTACATGGCGGTGTTGCCAGTTTTATTGTGGGTGGAAACCGGGCTCTATGCCCGGCGGAAACCCAGGACCTCCCACATAGGTCGTTCGAGTAAAAAACCCAGTCAGAAAATTCTCTAATTTTATTTTTTGTACTGAGTAGGATTCGAACCCGCGACCCATTGGTGGAAAGCTGTTCGGATTGAGCGTCCAACGCTCTACCTACGGAGGCCCCGAAGTTATAATTGAAATTACTTGAAACGTATTGTACGTTTGCTTGTGACCTCTGCAAAAGATAAATAATTTAAATCAGGGGTGTAAGCAATAATCACTGGGGTTGACAGAGGTACCGGTCTTAAATGTGCCTATACAACGGACGGCTCTTGAAATTTGAGTGCAACCGAAGCTACTTTCTTAAAAAAAGATGTTATGTTAGAACAATAGAATAACGTCACAACTGTTATTTACAGAAAGCAAATATACAGGCTGTTCGGTATATTTGACAATTGTTACATTTTTATTGATGTGTGTTCGTTGGCTCCTTAAAGCTTAGTTGGATTTGGCGACTGAATTTTTCTTTCGTATATGCTTAAAAATACAACCAATGTAACATGTATCACTAGAGTTTGTGTTAAGTCCTCTGTCTAAATTAATCAATTTAGTGTTATTTTTGTTCCAGCTACAGGGAAACAAACAAAATCTTTACTTTCAGTCGTGACTTTTTGACGAGTCGATACTTGTATTTGACTAAACTCGGTTCCTGGCACGTACAAGTCCTAGAACCAGTGGTTTTGTCTAAACAAGACTTGCCATTTTCCTGCCATAACCAATAACAGTATATAAACTATTGCAGGGACCTTTATGCATTAGAACAAAAACAACGGTTTCCCTTTTCTAGCTCTAATGTCAAAATACAATAGAACACTATAGTTTGGAAAACCAATAGACCGAAGGACTTCTGGGGTTCGCTCTACTAAGCCGACCTAAGTTGCGTCAGTCGCAAATGCGTGTTAAATTATAGGAACTCGCGCATGGTCGCAAGTTTGGAGGTGCAAGTCTATGCTGTAAAACGATGCGTAACTTTGCGCCAGCCTAGTAGAACGAGTCCCTGGTGCATTGTGTTATGGTATAAGGAGTGATTTGTCATGGCGGAAGCAAGGTAGTCTGCACGTGAAGAATGAGTGCATTTATGCGTGGTGCTATAAGGAATTGTAAAATAGCGCTCACTTTTAAGCTGACCCACACCAACACCCACAATGCAACTCACACATTTCTAGTGCTTTATATATATGAGACTGTGACGTCAATATGCTTTAGATCTATGAACGTAATATGATTTACGGATGCTACATGTTTAATAGTAAGCAAAATCATTCACCATTAAGTCAATAGAGAATGATTTATGACAGCGGAATCGATCAAGTAGTCTAGAAAATAAAGAGAATCTTTACTTTCAGTTGTGACTGTTGCCAGGTGGATAGTTGTATATTTGTTAAAACGTTTCCTGTTTTATAATCTTGTCATCTTTAATAGCATGACAGGACAGAAACGTTGTCAAATCCATAATCCACGACAGGACAGAAACGCTGTCAGATCCCTTTAAGCAGGATATGAAACAATACAACAGTTGTATATTATTAAGGAAAGTGTCACGATAAAACAAAACACTATATGTACTTCGTACAACCAATGGGCAACAAAGAAGTGATTATTTTTACCAAATAGGTTTAATGGATATTACGCGTTTTACAATAACGTTAGTAAGCCAACATTTCCAAATCGCATCAAAATATCAAAGTCAAAACAACATCCGACATTAATAAATCAATTGGTTAAAGGGGCTTTCACAATTGAGATACGGCTGGTTTACGGCTCTTGCGGTCATGAATTTTGGCCTTCCGTACGATGGACCACAGCCTTCCTTGCGGGCAACCGCACCTTACCGCGCGGAATGTTTGTGCCGCAAGAGCCGCAGAAAAGTTTGGTGTGCACATGGAATCCAATTTTCGGCCGTGCGAATTTTTTTATTACCTCTGATCCGTGCGGGCGCTAGTACGTTCACCGTAAACCGTTGTATCTTGATGCGCGGTTGTTGCACGATTTTTTTGTGTCGTAAGATGCTCCGTACGGTGAAATTTCTTGTTCCGCCAACCCTGCGGCAGTCGTAAACCGTTGAACGATTCGCCGTCTCGGTCAGGTGTGCTACAGGTATATATTTTTCTAACGTTTTTTTGGATCTCTGCGCCTTTTTATACTACAATCACGTCTGCGGAACAAAATCGCCGCACGATTTGACAAAACGCCGCAGGGCGCCCGCTCATTGGTGCGCGGCGAAAAACAATGACGCACGATGCATCTTGCGGCACGCAGCACGTTTCAACCAATCACGTAGCACCTCCACGCAACAGTCTCACGGATCACGTGCGCTAGACGTGCGTTGCTTGCGTCACTCCGCGCGGTTCGCCGCAAGAGATTCGTGGATTAAAACGTGTGTGAACCTTGCGTCGCCCTTACGATGCCCCGGCCAATCGTAAAATGGATTATTTTCTTGAGGTAATTTTTCCGATTCTACTGCGGCCCGAAAACTTTTATCTCCACCGTGCGATCGATTTCAGTATTTTGACCGTGCGGCGAAAGTCTCAATTGTGAAAGCCCCTTTACTAGATCACGCAGACACTCCTACTTTACTCAAAAGGACAGGGGCCTGTTTCACAAAGCGGTGTAGGTGTATTTTTTGCGTAACTTTCATACTAACATTATGGGTTGCTAAGCCATTTACGTAAAAACTTACGCTACGCCGCTTTTTGAAACAGTGTCCAGGAAATTGTCGCGATCTGGAACAGAGTGACAATTGGACGTTTTAAACTTTTCAAAACTCGGCGCATGACCCTTACAAATCATTCAATCTCTTTTAGAATCAATGTATTATTTGTGGTTTTGCAGCCAATATGGATTATTGTCCAGCAATGTTTTGTTCTAAATAAAGAGCACAAAAAGAAACAGTTTTTGTTTACAGTTAAACAGCGCATAAACAAGCAGTGGTTGGTTGCCGATATAAGAGTCATGGTAAAAACCTGTCATTGTAAAGTCACAGTGTACAAACAAATTATAACGCCTTAGATGGCATGTTAGAAACTGAAGGAAGACAAAAATGGTTACACTTAAATATAATCACAACCTAACTTGTAATCTCTATGCCTATTTCATAATAGAATATACTAGTAAACACCAGTGTTATATTTTAGGCAGACATGGAAGAAAACACAAGCCCAAGTCTGCTGGTAAAGTATAGCGAGATTGAAGCAATAAACTGATACCGATGGAAATGAATCAATTGATCAGTTGATCATTGCACATTCCAAAATATGATACAAAACCCAAAATTGAATGTGGCAGTTCAATATAATTTCAATCAATTGCCGGTTTTTCGTTTGTTTTTTTGTTGGTACTGAATAAAAAAACAAAACAATAAGTATGTCTTCATTGCCATTATTTCGACTGTTTGGGTTTATTTGAACGAAACCAACCATACATATCCATCTACAGTCTAGCTGGACAATATTCCTTAAGCTTACCTGAATCTATCAAAAACGATACATGACATTTAAAGGGTCGTTGAAGCGACCGTTTCGTTGCAACTCCTCGTAGCGATAATGATGATTGCACGCCGATGTCCCGTGCCATGCTGATCCCTCAATATACCCGATGACGTCATAAAACAATCGGTTTATTCAAATTATTACTCATTAATTTCACGCTGAATTCAACTATGTTACAAGATTGTTGAGATAAACTGAAGGTACATTTATTCTGTTTTCCTACATCCGAATTTGAAATTATTTTGTTCACTTTCTTTAAAGTGGCATGAGCTGCCAAATTGTTGATATCTGGACGTTAAAACAGAATGTTGAAATTATTGGCTATTTTTCTCAAGACGCTTTTTAGTGCTTCTAGTCTAAAAAATGTACGATAAAGTATTGTTTTGAACTAACTTTAGCTTAGAATGAATGAATGTACGCCCCGGTTATTTAAATTTTGTTTACTTTTCGAACACTATTTCGGTTCGTATAGGCCACATACTGTATAGATTTTTCTTATTCCAACACCAATCATTTAGTTTTTCGATGGCCTTCAAAGCCTCTTACTGTCGTGACGATCAGAAAGTACGAAAAAAAGTGTGAATTTTGGCAGCTCATGCCATTTTAATATAGCTAGATTGAAAAACCGGTGAACTTCAAGCCTGCTTGGTGAGCAAAACGAATAGATAAAACTACCCTGTACTCCAACTGAATCTTTTTTGTGTAACCTTTAAACCAATAGATTCCAGCTATGAAGATATAGTTTGTGGTCTAGTTCCGGTCATAATGAATGCGGTATCCGGCTTGTGTACATAAGCAATTGCCATAAGGTTTTCCGTGAATCGAACAATTTATTTCTACTAATGAAACCACCAGCAATGATTAGCTACAATGTATATCTTAACAAACCAAGGGAGGTAACTTTCTTAGGATGGAAATATATTATCTGACAATGTCCGCTGACTTAGGGAATAAACTATCCCGGAAGTTGTACATGTGATTTATCGATATTTTAATAGTTGTTTTATCAGATCAGACAAGCTATCCGTGGCTATTTATATTAGATAAGGGTCGAAAGCTGCAAATGACACATGTAGTTGGCAGGTTTATTTTAGCAGTCAGTGTACTACTTCTCGGACTGATAATGGTTTAAGACTTCTTTTATTGCTGGAACTTATGCTAAGGGTTTCTTACGGTTCTGTCCACTACATGTACTTCTTTGGTTACTAACACACTTGTATACATACGCGTTGATATTATTAATATAGTCCTAAGTAAATTAAAATTCAATATTAAAAACCTTAGGTGTATTCCTTACAGAAGCTTAGACAGTTAAACTGACGTTGTCAAAAACATTTCCAATGTTTTCACAACACTGCTTAATCGAACTATTAACTGGAAATCGATTTTATGAAATAGCTTTGATTTTTTTAGAAATTATTCCGTGGTCTGGAAGTAAATATAGGACTAAGCAGTGACGTTTACGCGTTGTAATAGGGCCTGAGAGTCTCCCAAGATTATGCGATATCCCGTAGCGTTTTTTGATGACGTTGTCAGCTCGATTGACGTATTTTGTTCTACCACGTCAGAACTGGGCGTCGCGTTCGAACGATAAAGGCTTCCCACTCGCGCCATGACAGAGCCGGGTCTTGTTTCACAAAGCAGTCGCATCGCAAACGAGGCGTAGTTGCCAATGGATACCATAGTGAAGAGATACGACGTCATGGCAACTGCGATTGATCGCACTGTGCAACGGCTTCGTGAAACGGCCCCCTGGTGCCAGGATATGTGTGGAATTCTCACGATACCCCCGCCCCATATAGACCCTATCGATCAAAACGTCGGAACTTTATAGCGTTTGAAAAAACAATATGACGGACATCCAGTTGAGAACATGGCGTCAAACGTGTAAACAACAACCAGTAATTTTGATTCAAGCGCCCTCCGAATTCTTACTAAACTAAAGTATGGTGTAAAGAATCGACGTCTCGGCTTGGTTTTTAAGTAGGTGACTTCTCAAAAAACTAAGAGTGGCAAAATTTGAATTGATAAAGAGTGGAGTCATTCCTAACTCAAGATTTCTTTTTGTATTAACAAATCTGCCGTGGATATAAAAGGAATTACCCATGTCAGAACAGTTATAAATTTTAGGAACGTTTGACAGAACGAAGCAATTTTATTTAAGACTTATTGATTTTGATCGAATAACACTCACGCTTCACATGTTTGCTCTCTCAATTCCTGTTTTAGATGCTTGTCCGCATTTTTAATTCTTTTTCTGAGATGGCGATGTTGCCACGTTTAATTGTAGTGGAGACTGAACTCTGTGACCGGTGGGACCTTTCGACCCTTGGGTAGATATCAGGCAACCCCTCCACTTACATGTATACGTTGATCTGTAACCTAGTGTAAATAACGTTTTTGTTATTATCAAGGGAAAACGAACTCAGGATTTTTTGTAATCTGTTTGGCCTGAGTAGGATTCGAACCTGCGACCCATTGTGGAAGGCCGCTATATGATCGCGGGACAAGCTCTCTGCCGAATGAGCCACAGAAGCTTCTTCCCTGCCTCTTGTTCCTGCTGCCGCTAAACACACTTTACTAGAAGCTGTGTAAACACATTCCGTGTGACCGTCTTCAACCCGTCACCCTGCCCGACAACCAAGGAGCTTGTCGTTCATGTCAAATTGTTACCTACTTATGTATCCAGTGAAGTATTTGAACCAACGCCGAGCAACGGAAATATTAATGTATGAACGTAGATTTTAACCACATTCGTTTTCAAAACAACCTATCCTGATATGTGTTTGAAGTAATGTTCAACAATCAGTTATTTGTTTGTTTTATCATTTGACACAGGTATTTCTGTCCAAGCTCTGAAAAACTAAGACGTTGATTTTTAGTATTATTCTTTGGTTTGTCGATTAGCGTGTTATTTAATTAAATAGGCGACTGCAGAACATGGAATTTAGATATAAAACCATATAATTGATACTTTTCTTTAATTCACAAATTCGAATAGAACATATATCTAGGTTTAATTATATCGTACACCCAGCTTAAATACAAGCAAATAGACGATTGAAACCTAGGAGCATTTCTCGGAAGCGACATCTCGCTTCTGGAAAGTATCTCGAATTGTATACAAGATGAATTCTAGCCTACAGTACACAGATGAAGGACATAGCATGTAGATCGGAAGACACAAGCAAGTTTTTTTTTTCATTTTGTTCTATTCGATTTCAATCGTCTATTTGCTCGATTTAAGCTCAGTGTACGGTCTAATTAAATCTCGAGATGTGTTCTATTGGTGGCGTAGTCTGAATTATGAGTATGAGAAGAATATTGTATGAAGTGTTTTTGTATATACTTCTCCTATGCCCTGTTATGGGCCTGATAATAAACTGAATTGAGTGTGCTTTGTTGGCAAGTTGTCAGATCTGTTGGCCCCAGTGCACAGATGATGGGCAACGCATGTAGATCGCAAGACACAAAACAGTTGGGTTTTTTTACCTTATTGGTGGCGTAATCTGAAATATGACTGGGCTTTGTGGGCAAATTGTTAGATCCAAATTATGAGTGTGCTTTGTTGGTTGGTTAATTTTCTTAGTTTCAAGTACTGGCAGCTGACAAGGCCTACTGGGTTGCCGACGGACGACCAATCTATCTATGATAATGTGTGTTATAGTGTTAAAAAATATGATAATCCTAAGTAACTAATCAAGGTAGGCATTATATCCATTTGCCTTTTTTCCGCGCAACAATGACTTGGCGTCATGGCACCAATCTTTGACAGGACAAGCACAGCTTCCAATTAGACTTCGGTTGAGCTCCCGTTTCATTCAAGATTTTTTTCGTATTACTTGATAATTTCAGACATAAACTGTCACAATATCGGGTTTCTTTCCTAAAATAAGCTGAACAAATGCTGACACTTTTGAGTTAAAAAAAAAAACAGAAAAATGCTTTGTCCGCTCTACCACATTGGGCAGTAGTTGTGACGTCGCTAAATTACCTCATTTTCAAGTAATTGGCAAATCACCTATTAACCAACCGATCTTTTAACGAGTCAACTAACTAGTTACATGCAATCAATTGATCCGGCAGACAACAATCAGCTAATTATTCGATACAGTTATCAATGAGTCAAACGATCAATAAGTCAATCATTTATTCCAACTGCTAATTGGGTCATAAATACCACGTATTCACTACTTGCTGATAACAGCAGTACCCACGCCAAACTCTGTGAATGTGTGAGCCATTATAGATCCAACCTAGATATACTGAAATGTACCTACGCCCAAACCAACCTACATGTGGATCAATATATTGTACAATCCCATTGCCTAACCAAGCTGTCAATCAGCCAATTTATTCTACAATGAATTAGTAAACCAATTAGTCAATCGGCTAGTCAACCTGTCGATTAGTCAAAGATTGATTAAAGCAATACAAAATTAATTAGTCAATCAATTGATAATGTAATACATTCGCGTTAAACTATTAAACAATCAATTAATCGACCAATTGCGAGTAAATTATGCGGAAAGATTTAAGTAGCTAATCACTCAGAGAAAAAAAAACAATAAGTCGACTAATTAGTCAGTCAGTTATTCGATCAATTGAACTTCCAATGGTTGAAATCAATTAGTCAATCAATTAGCCAACTAATTAATAAAGTAATTAGTTGATAAATTAGTCGTTTATTTAATGATATTATAACAAGTAGGTTATAGTTAAACGCGGACTCAGAAATATGTATGAGACGTTTCAAAGCAGAACCCTTCCAAGTGTTGGGTCGGTTATTCGCACAATTAGAAAAAAACAATTAGGAGAGCATATTTTCGACTAATGAGCTAATTAATTAGTCGATTAGTCCAGCAGACTAAGAACATGACAGCGACTCACTGTGAAATGCGGAGTTGTTGCAATCGGCACACCCTGGGAAATAAGAAATTTGCCCGTGACGTGTTAGGCCAGACCCCACCCAGGTCTCTGGCTTGTAAACTGGAGTTAGTTAACCACGCCAGTCAACAGAAATATTTTCAGTCATTCCCATATGAGTTTTTTGTATATTTCAACCTTTATCAGAGCAGTGCTGTACTTTGTTACCATTTGCATGTGGTAGTATAGGTTAGTTTAAGTTTAGTTCTGATTTTAGTCTACGTTAGCTGTAACTGTTTTATACGCACTACCCTAACTTATTGACGTCTCAAATCTGCAGGATTTGCGCCATCTATTAAGTTTCTCAGCAACTTGGGCCAGATATCGACGGTGGATAATTCACATTTCACGGATTGAGTGCTTGGATTGTTATTTGGTTCTTTGCTACTTTTTTGAGATACGGAGTGATACATACCTGGAATTGCGATACACGGAATCTGGCCACGACATTGTATCGCGTATATTTTGAAACTCTTGTCATTGGCATATGTTCGTGACAAAATTATAGACGTTTGTGTCCCATATATGAACGCCTGAAGTAAGTATTAACGAAATTACGGTTTAGGAATAGCTATTCTTACAAACGTGAGCCAGTCTATCGTAAGTATGTTAGGCCCTATATTTTAAAACGGCCATCGATGACATTTTTGAGTAGTGGAATGTATAGTGTAATGTGTAGATATATTAACAAAATGAAGATTTATGATAACTGTGTGCCACAAGAAGGAATCCTATTAAAATTGTGATACACGGAGTCTGGTTACCAATGTCTTCAAACGTTGTAGACCGTATAGTCCGCGTTTCTGACTGCAAAATGACTTTTTATATACTGACGGTCGTATTTTTCCAAATACGGCCGTAAGTATAAAAAATAGTAACTCCAAAGAGTCCAAAACACGGACTATAGCCCGTAGCGGTATTTTTTCAAACTATCCTGGTGCCTCCGTGGCTCAGTAGGTAGAGCGTTGGACGCTCAATCCAAACAGCCTTCCACCAATGGGTCGCGGGTTCGAATCCCACTCAGTCCAAAAAAATTGGAAAATTTTCTGAGTGGGTTTTCACTCGAACGACCTATGTGGGATGGTTGCCAGTTACCAGCGGAAGGTCGTGGGTTTCCTCCGGGCATAGAGCCCGGTTTCCTCCCACAATAAAACTGGAAACGCCGCCATATAAGTGAAATAATCTTGAGCGCGGCGTAAAACACCAATCAATCAATCAAACTATCCTCATTGACAATAAAATTATTGTTGAATAGAGAAGCGTGTAGCGGAGTTTCTGAGTCAGTATAAACGTATATAGGGATTTAGGGATAGTGTCTGCTACAATCGAGACCCTGTGTGTAGCGGAAGGTTGGATTGGTGGGTTGTTTTAGCCATACTAGTGAGTAATTATTACCTTCAGCGATTAAGAAAACTGTAATGTTTGAACACAATATATTGAAACTCTCCGTGCATGAGTATATGTTAGTACGTTTGAAATCTACTTAACCTCTTAAGATGTAAAAACATGCAATACATTACGCCCGTATACGATTTACAGATACAATAAGGTCAAGAATTACTTATGGATAACAACTTCTTGGTTTATTGGGTGACGACGTTTCGATGTAGTTCTTACATCGTTATCAAAGTCAATGACAAACAACAAAAAATATTCTTTATATAGCAGATGAGAGAATTACAAGTTGGAACAGGTGCGTAATAGTATAAATTAATTAAGAAAAGTAACAATAGATTTAAGTATGGTGAGTTAAGATCGTTGAAGGTTGTCTTGGAGGATCAAAAGGTCATAGCAGTTGGGGATATATAATCCTTGGTCTCTGTTCATGCTGGGCTTGGTTTTTCTGATTTGGATGGCTTCCTGTAGTTTTCTCTTCTTCCAATGGTGCTGGTTGACAGATAGTGTTGTAGTGGTTTCCCATTTGATGTGGTGAGTAGGGTTGGAAATTATGTGTTCAGAAATGGCAGATTTGTAATCAAGTTTATTAACAGATGTTTGGTGTTCTTTTAGTCTAATGTTGAGGGGTCTGCATGTTTCTCCTATGTAATGAGCATTACAACTTACGTCACCCAATAAACCAAGAAGTTGTTATCCATAAGTAATTCTTGACCTTTTTGTAACCTTCCAACTTCTAAATGCCATTGAAAGATTTGATTTACAGATAAGCAAAAACAGTTGTGAGAAATAGAAAGATAGACAGATGGTCGATATTTGTTAGTCAGGTGTCACTTGAGCATTATACTGTCGTAAATACAATGTATATACAAAATATGCAATTATACTAAAGTCTATGTGTATTTATAATATATCTAGCTACAGCCTGATATACCTTGTTGGTATTTTTAGAAGGACCTAGAGCATTGTCCATGTTGGGTTGATTAATACCCAAACCAATGAGATCGGTGAAAAAATCATTTCTTTGATAAAGCCCCAGTCCCATATATGCCCCGGATAACCCCGGATTAGTCCGTAGCGATCCGGGGTCCGATCCGTTACTTGGCCGGAATGGTCCGGAATGGTCCGGAATGGTCCTTGTATGTCCGGGATGGTCCTTGGGCATCCGCCAACGTCCTGGGGGTAGTCCCGGAAGTTTTTGACTGTCAAAAACTTCCGGGATGATCCGTGACGAGCGTTCATCCGTAGTCATCCTGGACAAAACCGGGACACATCCTGGAATCCGCCGGGTAGGTCCGTATCGGTCCTGGAAGGTCCGTGAAGCCGCCTGCATGGTCCTGGACGATCCGAGACAGTCCGGGAAGGAAAAATACATGCCGGATCATCCCATTTGACATACGGACTGTTACGGAATGTTCAGGACCATGCCGACGGCTTCACGGACCTTCCAGGACCGATACTTTTAGATCGGTCCGGGACGCATCTGGGACTCCACCGGGATGGTCCAGGAAGTCCGAGACTATCCGTAACTCTGCCTGAATGGTCCTGGACTCTGCCGGGATGAACCGGGATGATCCGGGCCTGTCCGGGACGGTCCGGGGTCACATCCGGGGTGGTCCTGGACTCTGCCTGGATGATCCTGGACTCTACCTGGATGGCCCGGGATGATCCTGGACTCTGCCTGGAAGGCCCGTTACTCTACCGGGACTATCCGGGCCGGTATGCAACTGAGAGGAAATCTTGCATTTTTTCGTGGTCCGGGACGAAAATCATCCCGGATTAGGTCCCGGCAGTCCGTGATAGATCCGGTGCTTCAGATCCGGGGTGTCCCCATATGGGACTGTAGCTTTAGCATACTTGATGCAATTAAACAAAAAATGTTCTAAGGTTTCCTGAATATTACAGACATCACACAAGTCTATGTCAGACAGATGGAATCTGAATAGGTAAGATTTTAGGGGAATATGACCAGATTGGAGTATGTGGAACATTACCTCAGCTGAAGTAATCAAAAAATATATCATACAACTGACTGTCCTTAACATGAAATAATGTATGAATAAACCGTAATGACCTCATGGAGGTAAAAGGAGAGAAAAGAAGACAGATGCTAAAATATCTGTACAGGCGGGCATCCAGCGTAACAAAGCAGTCACTGCAAAGTCACACCCCTCAAATATCCCGTAAACTATGAAGTGACGTCATTAAGCTTCAAGTCTATTTTAATAGTTACGTTTTCTAACGGTGACATAAGGTTGGTGTGGTCGTTGTGATATAGTGCGACATAAGATTACTATGGTCGTTGTGATACATTGTGACATAAGATTACTATGGTCGTTGTGGTATATTGTGACAGAAGATTACTGTGGTCGTTGTGATATATTGTGACATAAGATTACTGTGGTCGTTGTGATATATTGTGACATAATATTATTGTGGTTGTTGTGGTATATTGTGACATAAGATTCTTGTGGTCGTTGTGATATATTGTGACATAAGATTACTGTGGTAGTTGTGGTATATTGTGACATAAGATTACTGTGGCTGTTGTGATATTTTGTGACATAAGATTACTGTGGTTGTTGTGGTATATTGTGACATGAGATTACTGTGATCGCTGTGGTATATTGTGACATAAGATTACTGTGATCGTTGTGATATATTTGGGACATAAGGTTACTGTGGTCGT
The DNA here is from genome assembly GCA_963971465.1 of Lepidochitona cinerea. Taxonomy (NCBI): domain Eukaryota; kingdom Metazoa; phylum Mollusca; class Polyplacophora; order Chitonida; family Tonicellidae; genus Lepidochitona; species Lepidochitona cinerea. The sequence goes on from OZ020559.1 coordinate 15,355,911, forward strand.
TGTGATACATTGTGACATATGATTACTGTAGTTGTTGTGGTATATTGTGACATAAGGTTACTGTGATTGTTTTGGTATATTGTGACATAAAATTACTGTGGTCGTTGTGATATATTGTGACATAAGATTACTGTGGCCGTTGGGATATATTGTGACATAAGATTACTGTGGCCGTTGTGGTATATTGTGACATAAGATTACTGTGGCCGTTGTGATATATTGTGACATAAGATTACTGTGGCAGTCGTGATATATTGTGACATAAGATTACTGTGGCCGTTGTGATATATTGTGACATAAGATTACTATGGTCGTTGTGATATATTGTGACATAAGATTACTGTGGCCGTTGTGGTATATTGTGACATAAGATTACTGTGGCCGTTGTGATATATTGTGACATAAGATTACTATGGTCGTTGTGATATATTGTGACATAAGATTACTGTGGTAGTTGTGATATATTGTGACATAAGATTACTGTGGTTGTTGTGGTATATTGTGACCTAAGATTACTGTGGTAGTTGTGGTATATTGTGACATAAGATTACTGTGGTAGTTGTGATATATTGTAACATAAGATTACTGTGGCCGTTGTGATATATTGTGACATAAGATAACTGTGGTCGTTATGGTATATTGTAACATAAGGTTACTGTGGTCGTTGTGATATATTGTGACATAAGATTACTGTGGTCGTTGTGATATATTGTGACATAAGATTACTGTGGTCGTTGTGATATATTGTGACATAAGATTCTTCTGGTCGTTGTGGTATATTGCAACCTAAGATTACTGTGGTCGTTGTGATATATTGTGACATAAGATTACTGTGATCGTTGTGATATATCGTGACATAAGATTATTGTGGTTGTTGTGATATATTGTGACATAAGATTGGTGTGGTCGTTGTGATATATTGTGACTTAAGATTACTGTGGTCGTTGTGATATATTGTGACATAAGATTACTGCGGTCGTTGTGATATATTGTGACATAAGATTACTGTGGTCGTTGTGATATATTGTGACATAAGATTACTGTGGTCGTTGTGATATATTGTGACATAAGATTATTGTGGTCGTTGTGGTATATTGTGACACAAGATTACTGTGGTAGTTATGATATATTGTGACATAAGATTCTTGTGGTCGTTGTGCTATATTGTGACATAAGGTTGGTGTGATCGTTGTGGTATATTGTGACATAAGAGTATCGTGGTCGTTGTGGTATATTGTGACATAAGATTACAGTGGTCGTTGTGATATATTGTGACATAAGATTACTGTGGTAGTTGTGGTATATTGTGACATAAGATTACTGTGGTTGTTGTGATATATTGTGACATAAGATTGGTGTGGTCGTTGTGATATATTGTGACATAAGATTCCTGTGGTCGTTGTGGTATATTGTGACATAATATTATTGTGGTCGTTGTGATATAGTGTGACATAAGATTACAGTGGTCGTTGTGATATATTGTGACATAAGATTACAGTGGTCGTTGTGGTATATTGTGACATAAGATTACTGTGGTAGTTGTGATATATCGTGACATTAGGTTGGTGTGGTCGTTATGGTATATTGTAACCTAAGATTACTGTGGTCGTTGTAATATATTGGGACATAAGAATACTGTGGTCGTTGTGGTATATTGTGACATACGATTACTGTGGTCGTTGTGATATATTATGACACAAGATTACTGTGGTCGTTGTGATATATCGTGACATTAGGTTGGTGTGGTCGTTGTGGTATATTGTAACCTAAGATTAATGTGGTCGTTGTGATATATTGTGACATAAGATTAGTGTGGTCGTTGTGATATGTTGTGACACAAGATTACTGTGGTTGTTGTGGTATATCGTGACATAAGGTTGGTGTGGTTGTTGTGGTATATTGTGACATAAGATTACTGTGGTCGTTGTGGTATATTGTGACATAAGATTACTGTGGTCGTTATGGTATATTGTGACACAAGATTACTGTGGTTGTTGTGGTATATCGTGACATAAGGTTGGTGTGGTTGTTGTGATATATTGTGACATAAGATTACCGTGGTTGTTGTAGTATATTGTGACATAAGATTAATGTGGTCGTTGTGGTATATTGTGACATAAGATTTCTGTGGTCGTTGTGATATATTGTGACATAAGAGTACTGTGGTCGTTGTGATGTATTGTGACATAAGATTACTGTGGTCGTTGTGATATATTGTGACATAAGATTACTGTGGTCGTTGTGATATATTGTGACATAAGATTACTGTGGTCGTTGTGGTATATTGTGACATATGATTACTGTGGTCGTTGTGGTATATTGTGACATAAGATTACTGTGATTGTGATATATTGTGACATAAGATTACTGTGGTCGTTGTGGTATATTGTGACATAAGATTACTGTGGTCGTTGTGGTATATTGTGACATAAGATTACTGTGGTTGTTGTGGTATATTATGACATAAGATTACAGTGGTCGTTGTGATATATTGTGACATAAGATTACTGTGGTTGTTGTGATATATTGTGACATAAGATTACTGTGGTCGTTGTGATATATTGTGACATAAGATTACTGTGGTTGTTGTGATATATTGTGACATAAGATTACTGTGGTCGTTGTGGTATATTGTGACATAAGATTACTGTGGTTGTTGTGATATATTGTGACATAAGATTACTGTGGTCGTTGTGATATATTGTGACATAAGATTACTGTGGTTGTTGTGATATATTGTGACATAAGATTCTTGTGGTCGTTGTGGTATATTGTGACATAAGATTACTGTGGTAGTTGTGATATATTGTGACATAAGATTATTGTGGTCGTTGTGATATATTGTGACATAAGATTACAGTGGGCGTTGTGATATATTGTGACATAAGATTACTGAGGTCGTTGTAATATATTGTGACATAAGATTAATGTGGTCGTTGTGGTATATTGTGACATAAGATTACTGTGGTAGTTGTGATATATTGTGACATAAGATTACTGAGGTCGTTGTGGTATGCTGTGACATAAGATTACTGTGGTTGTTGTAATATATTGTGACATAAGATTACTGAGGTCGTTGTGATATATTGTGACATAAGATTACTGTGGTCGTTGTGGTATGCTGTGACATAAGATTACTGTGGTTGTTGTAATATATTGTGACATAAGATTACTGAGGTCGTTGTGATATATTGTGACATAAGATTACTGAGGTCGTTGTAATATATTGTGACATAAGATTAATGTGGTCGTTGTGGTATATTGTGACATAAGATTACTGTGGTAGTTGTGATATATTGTGACATAAGATTACTGAGGTCGTTGTGATATATTGTGACATAAGATTACTGTGGTCGTTGTGGTATATTGTGACATAAGATTACTGTGGTAGTTGTGATATATTGTGAGATAGGATTACTGTGGTCGTTGTGATATATTGTGACATAAGATTACTGTGGTAGTTGTGATATATTGTGACATATGATTACTGTGGTAGTTGTGATATATTGTGACATAAGATTACTGTGGTCGTTGTGATATATTGCGACATAAGATTAATGTGGTAGTTGTGATATATTGTGACGTAAGATTACTGTGGTAGTTGTGATATATTGCGACATAAGATTACTGTGGTCGTTGTGATATATTGTGACAAAAGATTGCGATGGTCGATGTGATATATTGCTACATAAGATTATTGTGGTCGTTGTGGTATATTGTGACATAAGATTACTGTGGTCGTTGTGATATATTGTGACCTAAGATTACTGTGGTCGGTGTGGTATATTGTGACATAAGATTACTGTGGTTGTTGTCGTATATTGTGACATAAGATTACTGTGGTCGTTGTGATATATTGTGACATAAGATTACTGTGGTCGTTGTGATATATTGTGACATAAGATCAGTGTGGTCGTTAGGATATATTGTGACATAAGATTACTGTAGTACATATAGTTGTGGTATATTGTGACATAAGATCACTGTGGTCGTTATGATATATTGTAACATAAGATTCTGGTGGTCGGAGTGGTATATTGTGACATAAGATTGGTGTGGTCGTTGTGGTATATTGTGAAATACGATTACTGTGGTCGGAGTGGTATATTGTAACATAAGATTACTGTGGTAGTTGTGATATATTTTAACATAAGATTACTGTGGTCGTTGTGATATGTTGTGACATAAGATTAATGTGGTCGTTGTGATATATTGTGACATAAGATTACTGTGGTTGTTGTCGTATATTGTGACATAAGATTACTGTGGTCGTTGTGGTGTATTGCGACATAAGATTACTGTGGTCGTTGTAATATATTGTGACATAAGATTACTGTGGTCGTTGTGATATATTGTGACATAAGATTACTGTGGTCGTTGTGGTATATTGTGACATAAGATTACCGTGGTAGTTGTGGTATATTGTGACATAAGATTACTGTGGTCGTTGGGATGTATTGTGTCATAAGATTACTGCAACGATCTTAAAATTACTGTGGTTGTTGTGGTATATTGTGACATAAGATTACCGTGGTAGTTGTGGTATATTGTGACATAAGATTACTGTGGTCGTTGGGATGTATTGTGTCATAAGATTACTGCAACGATCTTAAGATTACTGTGGTTGTTGTGGTATATTGTGACATAAGATTACTGTGGTCGTTGTGATATATTGTGACATAAGATTACTGTGGTAGTTGTGATATATTGTGACATAAGATTACAGTGGTCGTTGTGGTATATTGTGACATAAGATTACTGTGGTCGTTGTGATATATTGTGACATAAGATTACTGTGGTAGTTGTGATATATTGTGACATAAGATTACTTTGGCCGTTGTGATATATTGTGACATAAGATTACTTTGGCCGTTGTGATATATTGTGACATAAGATTACTGTGGTCGTTGTGATATATTGTGACATAAGGTTACTGTGGTCGTTGTGGTATATTGTGACATAAGATTACTGTGGTCGTTGTGATATATTGTGACATAAGATTACTGTGGTAGTTGTGATATATTGTGACATAAGATTACAGTGGTCGTTGTGGTATATTGTGACATAAGATTACTTTGGCCGTTGTGATATATTGTGACATAAGATTACTGTGGTCGTTGTGATATATTGTGACATAAGGTTACTGTGGTCGTTGTGATATATTGTGACATAAAATTAATGTGGTAGTTGTGATATATTGTGACATAAGATTACTGTGGTCGTTGTGGTATATTGTGGCATAAGATTACTGTGCTCGTTGTGATATATTGTGACATAAGATTACAGTGGTCGTGGTGGTATATTGTGACATAAGATTACAGTGGGCGTTGTGATATATTGTGACATAAGATTACTGTGGTCGTTGTGGTATATTGTGACATAAAATTAGTGTGGTAGTTGTGGTATATTGTGACATAAGATTACTGTGGTCGTTGTGATATATTGTGACATAAGATTACTGTGGTAGTTGTGATATATTGTGACATAAGATTATTGTGGTCGTTGTGATATATTGTGACATAAGAATACTGTGGTAGTTGTGGTATATTGTGACATAAGATTACTGTGGTCGTTGTGATATATTGTGACATAAGATTACTGTGGTAGTTGTGATATATTGTGACATAAGATTATTGTGGTCGTTGTGGTATATTGTGACATAAGATTAATGTGGTCGTTGTGGTATATTGTGACATAAGAATACTGTGGTAGTTATGGTATATTGTGACCTAAGATTACTGTGGTCGGTGTGGTATATCGTGACATAAGATTACTGTGGTTGTTGTGGTATATCGTGACATAAGATTACTGTGGTCGTTGTGGTATATTGTAACATAAGATTACTGTGGTCGTTGTGATATATTGTGACCTAAGATTACTGTGGTCGTTGTGATATATTGTGACATAAGATTAATGTGGTCGTTGTGGTATATTGTGACATAAGATTATTGTGGTCGTTGTGATATATTGTGACATAAGATTACTGTGATCGTTGTGATATATTGTGACCTAAGATTACTGTGGTCGGTGTGGTATATCGTGACATAAGATTACTGTGGTTGTTGTGGTATATTGTGACCTAAGATTACTGTGGTCGTTGTGGTATATTGTAACATAAGATTACTGTGATCGTTGTGATATATTGTGACCTAAGATTACTGTGGTCGGTGTGGTATATTGTGACATAAGATTACTGTGATCGTTGTGATATATTGTGACCTAAGATTACTGTGGTCGGTGTGGTATATTGTGACATAAGATTACTGTGGTCGTTGTGATATATTGTGACATAAGATTACTGTGGTCGTTGTGGTATATTGTGACATAAGATTACTGTGGTTGTTGTGATATATTGTGACATAGGATTACTGTGGTTGTTGTGATATATTGTGACATAAGATTCTTGTGGTTGTTGTGGTATATTGTGACATAAGATTACTGTGGTCGTTGTGATATATTGTGACATAAGATTACTGTGATCGTTGTAGTATATTGTGACATAAGATTACTGTGGTTGTTGTGATATATTGTGACATAAGATTACTGTGGCCGTGGTGATATATTGGGACATAAGATTACTGTGGTCGTAGTGGTATATTGTGACATAAGATTACTGTGGTCGTTGTGATATATTGGGACATAAGATGACTGTGGCCGTGGTGATATATTGGGACATAAGATTACTGTGGTCGTAGTGGTATATTGTGACATAAGATTACTGTGGTCGTTGTGATATATTGGGACATAAGATTACTGTGGTCGTTGTGATATATTGTGACATTAGATTACTGTGGCTGTTGTGATATATGGTGACATAAGATTACTGCGGTTGTTGTGGTATATTGCAACTTAAGATTACTGTAGTTGTTGTGGTATATTGTGACATAAGATTCTTGTGGTTGTTGTGGTATATTGTGACATATGATTACAGTGGTTGTTGTGGTATATTGTGACATAAGATTACTGTGGTTGTTGTGGTATATTGTGACATAAGATTACTGCGGTTGTTGTGGTATATTGTGACATAAGATTACTGCGGTTGTTGTGGTATATTGTGAAATAGGATTACTGTGGTTGTTGTGGTATATTGTGACATAAGATTACTGTGATCGTTGTGATATATTGTGACCTAAGATTACTGTGGTCGGTGTGGTATATCGTGACATAAGATTACTGTGGTTGTTGTGGTATATTGTGACCTAAGATTACTGTGGTCGTTGTGGTATATTGTAACATAAGATTACTGTGATCGTTGTGATATATTGTGACCTAAGATTACTGTGGTCGGTGTGGTATATTGTGACATAAGATTACTGTGATCGTTGTGATATATTGTGACCTAAGATTACTGTGGTCGGTGTGGTATATTGTGACATAAGATTACTGTGGTCGTTGTGATATATTGTGACATAAGATTACTGTGGTCGTTGTGGTATATTGTGACTTAAGATTACTGTGGTTGTTGTGATATATTGTGACATAGGATTACTGTGGTTGTTGTGATATATTGTGACATAAGATTCTTGTGGTTGTTGTGGTATATTGTGACATAAGATTACTGTGGTCGTTGTGATATATTGTGACATAAGATTACTGTGATCGTTGTAGTATATTGTGACATAAGATTACTGTGGTTGTTGTGATATATTGTGACATAAGATTACTGTGGCCGTGGTGATATATTGGGACATAAGATTACTGTGGTCGTAGTGGTATATTGTGACATAAGATTACTGTGGTCGTTGTGATATATTGGGACATAAGATTACTGTGGCCGTGGTGATATATTGGGACATAAGATTACTGTGGTCGTAGTGGTATATTGTGACATAAGATTACTGTGGTCGTTGTGATATATTGGGACATAAGATTACTGTGGTCGTTGTGATATATTGTGACATTAGATTACTGTGGCTGTTGTGATATATGGTGACATAAGATTACTGCGGTTGTTGTGGTATATTGCAACTTAAGATTACTGTAGTTGTTGTGGTATATTGTGACATAAGATTCTTGTGGTTGTTGTGGTATATTGTGACATATGATTACAGTGGTTGTTGTGGTATATTGTGACATAAGATTACTGTGGTTGTTGTGGTATATTGTGACATAAGATTACTGCGGTTGTTGTGGTATATTGTGACATAAGATTACTGCGGTTGTTGTGGTATATTGTGACATAGGATTACTGTGGTTGTTGTGGTATATTGTGACATAAGATTACTGTGGTTGTTGTGGTATATTGTGACATAAGATTACAGTGGTCGTTGTGATATATTGTGACATAAGATTACTGCGGTTGTTGTGGTATATCGCAACTTAAGAATACTGTAGTTGTTGTGGTATATTGTGACATAAGATTACTGTGGTCGTTGTGATATATTGTGACATAAGATTACTGTGGTCGTTTTGGTATATTGTGACATAAGATTACTGTGATTGTTGTGATATATTGGGACATAAGATTACTGTGGTCGTTGTGATACATTGTGACATATGATTACTGTAGTTGTTGTGGTATATTGTGACATGAGATTACTGTGATCGTTGTGGTATAATGGGACCTAAGATTACTGTGATCGTTGTGATATATTGTAACATAAGATTACTGTGGTCGTTGTGATATATTGTGACATAATATTATTGTGGTTGTTGTGGTATATTGTGACATAAGATTACTGTGGTTGTTGTGATATATTGTAACATAAGATTACTGTGATCGTTGTGGTATATTGTGACATAAGATTACTGTGGTAGTTGTGGTATATTGTGACACACGATTACTGTGGAAGTTGTGACATATTGTGACATAAGATTCCTGTGGTCGTTGTATTGCATTGTGACATAAGATTACTGTGATCGTTGTGGTATATTGTGACATAAGATTACTGTGGTAGTTGTGATATATTGTGACATAAGATTACTGTGGTCAGTTTGATATATTGTGACATAAAATTAATGTGGTAGTTGTTGTATATTGTGACATAAGATTACTGTGGTCAGTTTGATATATTGTGACATAAGATTACTGTGGTTGTTGTGATATATTGTGACATAAGATTACTGTGGTCGTTGTGATATATTGTGACATAAGATTACTGTGGTCGTTGTGATATATTGTGACGTAAGATTCTTGTGGTTGTTGTGGTATATTGTGACATAAGATTACAGTGGCTGTTGTGGTATATTGTGACATAAGATTACAGTGGTCGTTGTGATATATTGTGACGTAAGATTCTTGTGGTTGTTGTGGTATATTGTGACATAAGATTACAGTGGCTGTTGTGGTATATTGTGACATAAGATTACTGTTGTTGTTGTGATATATTGTGACATAAGGTTACTGTGGTTGTTGTGATATATTGTGACATAAGATTACTGTGGTCGTTGTGATATATTGTGACATAAGATCAGTGTGGTCGTTAGGATATATTGTGACATAAGATTACTGTAGTACATATAGTTGTGGTATATTGTGACATAAGATCACTGTGGTCGTTATGATATATTGTAACATAAGATTCTGGTGGTCGGAGTGGTATATTGTGACATAAGATTGGTGTGGTCGTTGTGGTATATTGTGAAATACGATTACTGTGGTCGGAGTGGTATATTGTAACATAAGATTACTGTGGTAGTTGTGATATATTTTAACATAAGATTACTGTGGTCGTTGTGATATGTTGTGACATAAGATTAATGTGGTCGTTGTGATATATTGTGACATAAGATTACTGTGGTTGTTGTCGTATATTGTGACATAAGATTACTGTGGTCGTTGTGGTGTATTGCGACATAAGATTACTGTGGTCGTTGTAATATATTGTGACATAAGATTACTGTGGTCGTTGTGATATATTGTGACATAAGATTACTGTGGTCGTTGTGGTATATTGTGACATAAGATTACCGTGGTAGTTGTGGTATATTGTGACATAAGATTACTGTGGTCGTTGGGATGTATTGTGTCATAAGATTACTGCAACGATCTTAAGAATACTGTGGTTGTTGTGGTATATTGTGACATAAGATTACTGTGGTAGTTGTGGTATATTGTGACATAAGATTACTGTGGTCGTTGGGATGTATTGTGTCATAAGATTACTGCAACGATCTTAAGATTACTGTGGTTGTTGTGGTATATTGTGACATAAGATTACTGTGGTCGTTGTGATATATTGTGACATAAGATTACTGTGGTAGTTGTGATATATCGTGACATAAGATTACAGTGGTCGTTGTGGTATATTGTGACATAAGATTACTGTGGTCGTTGTGATATATTGTGACATAAGATTACTGTGGTAGTTGTGATATATTGTGACATAAGATTACTTTGGCCGTTGTGATATATTGTGACATAAGATTACTTTGGCCGTTGTGATATATTGTGACATAAGATTACTGTGGTCGTTGTGATATATTGTGACATAAGATTACTGTGGTAGTTGTGATATATTGTGACATAAGATTACAGTGGTCGTTGTGGTATATTGTGACATAAGATTACTTTGGCCGTTGTGATATATTGTGACATAGGATTACTGTGGTCGTTGTGATATATTGTGACATAAGGTTACTGTGGTCGTTGTGATATATTGTGACATAAAATTAATGTGGTAGTTGTGATATATTGTGACATAAGATTACTGTGGTCGTTGTGGTATATTGTGGCATAAGATTACTGTGCTCGTTGTGATATATTGTGACATAAGATTACAGTGGTCGTGGTGGTATATTGTGACATAAGATTACAGTGGGCGTTGTGATATATTGTGACATAAGATTACTGTGGTCGTTGTGGTATATTGTGACATAAAATTAGTGTGGTAGTTGTGGTATATTGTGACATAAGATTACTGTGGTCGTTGTGATATATTGTGACATAAGATTACTGTGGTAGTTGTGATATATTGTGACATAAGATTATTGTGGTCGTTGTGATATATTGTGACATAAGAATACTGTGGTAGTTGTGGTATATTGTGACATAAGATTACTGTGGTCGTTGTGATATATTGTGACATAAGATTACTGTGGTAGTTGTGATATATTGTGACATAAGATTATTGTGGTCGTTGTGGTATATTGTGACATAAGATTAATGTGGTCGTTGTGGTATATTGTGACATAAGAATACTGTGGTAGTTATGGTATATTGTGACCTAAGATTACTGTGGTCGGTGTGGTATATCGTGACATAAGATTACTGTGGTTGTTGTGGTATATCGTGACATAAGATTACTGTGGTCGTTGTGGTATATTGTAACGTAAGATTACTGTGGTCGTTGTGATATATTGTGACCTAAGATTACTGTGGTCGTTGTGATATATTGTGACATAAGATTAATGTGGTCGTTGTGGTATATTGTGACATAAGATTATTGTGGTCGTTGTGATATATTGTGACATAAGATTACTGTGATCGTTGTGATATATTGTGACCTAAGATTACTGTGGTCGGTGTGGTATATCGTGACATAAGATTACTGTGGTTGTTGTGGTATATTGTGACCTAAGATTACTGTGGTCGTTGTGGTATATTGTAACATAAGATTACTGTGATCGTTGTGATATATTGTGACCTAAGATTACTGTGGTCGGTGTGGTATATTGTGACATAAGATTACTGTGATCGTTGTGATATATTGTGACCTAAGATTACTGTGGTCGGTGTGGTATATTGTGACATAAGATTACTGTGGTCGTTGTGATATATTGTGACATAAGATTACTGTGGTCGTTGTGGTATATTGTGACATAAGATTACTGTGGTTGTTGTGATATATTGTGACATAGGATTACTGTGGTTGTTGTGATATATTGTGACATAAGATTCTTGTGGTTGTTGTGGTATATTGTGACATAAGATTACTGTGGTCGTTGTGATATATTGTGACATAAGATTACTGTGATCGTTGTAGTATATTGTGACATAAGATTACTGTGGTTGTTGTGATATATTGTGACATAAGATTACTGTGGCCGTGGTGATATATTGGGACATAAGATTACTGTGGTCGTAGTGGTATATTGTGACATAAGATTACTGTGGTCGTTGTGATATATTGGGACATAAGATTACTGTGGCCGTGGTGATATATTGGGACATAAGATTACTGTGGTCGTAGTGGTATATTGTGACATAAGATTACTGTGGTCGTTGTGATATATTGGGACATAAGATTACTGTGGTCGTTGTGATATATTGTGACATTAGATTACTGTGGCTGTTGTGATATATGGTGACATAAGATTACTGCGGTTGTTGTGGTATATTGCAACTTAAGATTACTGTAGTTGTTGTGGTATATTGTGACATAAGATTCTTGTGGTTGTTGTGGTATATTGTGACATATGATTACAGTGGTTGTTGTGGTATATTGTGACATAAGATTACTGTGGTTGTTGTGGTATATTGTGACATAAGATTACTGCGGTTGTTGTGGTATATTGTGACATAAGATTACTGCGGTTGTTGTGGTATATTGTGACATAGGATTACTGTGGTTGTTGTGGTATATTGTGACATAAGATTACTGTGATCGTTGTGATATATTGTGACCTAAGATTACTGTGGTCGGTGTGGTATATCGTGACATAAGATTACTGTGGTTGTTCTGGTATATTGTGACCTAAGATTACTGTGGTCGTTGTGGTATATTGTAACATAAGATTACTGTGATCGTTGTGATATATTGTGACCTAAGATTACTGTGGTCGGTGTGGTATATTGTGACATAAGATTACTGTGATCGTTGTGATATATTGTGACCTAAGATTACTGTGGTCGGTGTGGTATATTGTGACATAAGATTACTGTGGTCGTTGTGATATATTGTGACATAAGATTACTGTGGTCGTTGTGGTATATTGTGACATAAGATTACTGTGGTTGTTGTGATATATTGTGACATAGGATTACTGTGGTTGTTGTGATATATTGTGACATAAGATTCTTGTGGTTGTTGTGGTATATTGTGACATAAGATTACTGTGGTCGTTGTGATATATTGTGACATAAGATTACTGTGATCGTTGTAGTATATTGTGACATAAGATTACTGTGGTTGTTGTGATATATTGTGACATAAGATTACTGTGGCCGTGGTGATATATTGGGACATAAGATTACTGTGGTCGTAGTGGTATATTGTGACATAAGATTACTGTGGTCGTTGTGATATATTGGGACATAAGATTACTGTGGCCGTGGTGATATATTGGGACATAAGATTACTGTGGTCGTAGTGGTATATTGTGACATAAGATTACTGTGGTCGTTGTGATATATTGGGACATAAGATTACTGTGGTCGTTGTGATATATTGTGACATTAGATTACTGTGGCTGTTGTGATATATGGTGACATAAGATTACTGCGGTTGTTGTGGTATATTGCAACTTAAGATTACTGTAGTTGTTGTGGTATATTGTGACATAAGATTCTTGTGGTTGTTGTGGTATATTGTGACATATGATTACAGTGGTTGTTGTGGTATATTGTGACATAAGATTACTGTGGTTGTTGTGGTATATTGTGACATAAGATTACTGCGGTTGTTGTGGTATATTGTGACATAAGATTACTGCGGTTGTTGTGGTATATTGTGACATAGGATTACTGTGGTTGTTGTGGTATATTGTGACATAAGATTACTGTGGTTGTTGTGGTATATTGTGACATAAGATTACAGTGGTCGTTGTGATATATTGTGACATAAGATTACTGCGGTTGTTGTGGTATATCGCAACTTAAGAATACTGTAGTTGTTGTGGTATATTGTGACATAAGATTACTGTGGTCGTTGTGATATATTGTGACATAAGATTACTGTGGTCGTTTTGGTATATTGTGACATAAGATTACTGTGATCGTTGTGATATATTGGGACATAAGATTACTGTGGTCGTTGTGATACATTGTGACATATGATTACTGTAGTTGTTGTGGTATATTGTGACATGAGATTACTGTGATCGTTGTGGTATAATGGGACCTAAGATTACTGTGATCGTTGTGATATATTGTAACATAAGATTACTGTGGTCGTTGTGATATATTGTGACATAATATTATTGTGGTTGTTGTGGTATATTGTGACATAAGATTACTGTGGTTGTTGTGATATATTGTAACATAAGATTACTGTGATCGTTGTGGTATATTGTGACATAAGATTACTGTGGTAGTTGTGGTATATTGTGACACACGATTACTGTGGAAGTTGTGACATATTGTGACATAAGATTCCTGTGGTCGTTGTATTGCATTGTGACATAAGATTACTGTGATCGTTGTGGTATATTGTGACATAAGATTACTGTGGTAGTTGTGATATATTGTGAAATAAGATTACTGTGGTCAGTTTGATATATTGTGACATAAAATTAATGTGGTAGTTGTTGTATATTGTGACATAAGATTACTGTGGTCAGTTTGATATATTGTGACATAAGATTACTGTGGTTGTTGTGATATATTGTGACATAAGATTACTGTGGTCGTTGTGATATATTGTGACATAAGATTACTGTGGTCGTTGTGATATATTGTGACGTAAGATTCTTGTGGTTGTTGTGGTATCTTGTGACATAAGATTACAGTGGCTGTTGTGGTATATTGTGACATAAGATTACAGTGGTCGTTGTGATATATTGTGACGTAAGATTCTTGTGGTTGTTGTGGTATATTGTGACATAAGATTACAATGGCTGTTGTGGTATATTGTGACATAAGATTACTGTTGTTGTTGTGATATATTGTGACATAAGGTTACTGTGGTTGTTGTGATATATTGTGACATAAGATTACTGTGATCGTTGTGATATATTGTGACATAAGATTACAGTGGTCGTTGTGATATATTGTGACATAAGATTACTGTGGTCGTTGTGATATATTGTGACATAAGATTACTGTGGGTGTTGTGATATATTGTGACATAAGATTACTGTGATCGTTGTGATATATTGTGACATAAGATTACTGTGATCGTTGTGATATATTGTGACATAAGATTACAGTGGTCGTTGTGATATATTGTGACATAAGATTACAGTGGTCGTTGTGATATATTGTGACATAAGATTACTGTGGGTGTTGTGATATATTGTGACATAAGATTACTGTGATCGTTGTGATATATTGGGACATAAGATTACTGTGGTCGTTGTGGTATATTGTGACATAAGATTACTGTGATCGTTGTGATATAGTGTGACATAAGAATACTGTGGTAGTTGTGGTATATTGTGACATAAGATTACTGTGGTCGTTGTGGTATATTGTGACATAAGATTACTGTGGTAGTTGTGATATATTGTGACATAAGATTACTGTGGTCGTTGTGATATATTGTGACATAAGATTACTGTGGTAGTTGTGGTATATTGTGACATAAGATTGGTGTGGTCGTTGTGATATATTGTGACATAAGATTACTGTGGTCGTTGTGGTATATTGTGACATAAGATTACTGTGGTCGTTGTGATATATTGTGACCTAAGATTACTGTGGTCGTTGTGGTATATTGTGACATAAGATTACTGTGGTCGTTGTGATATATCGTGACATATGATAACAGTGGTTGTTGTGATATATTGTGACATAAGATTACTGTGGTCGTTGTGGTATATTGGGACGTAAGATTACTGTGGTCGTTGTGATATATTGTGACATAAGATTACTGTGGTCGTTGTGATATATTGTGACATAAGATTACTGTGGTCGTTGTGATATATTGTGACATAAGATTACTGTGGTAGTTGTGGTATATTGTGACATAAGATTGGTGTGGTCGTTGTGATATATTGTGACATAAGATTACTGTGGTCGTTGTGGTATATTGTGACATAAGATTACTGTGGTCGTTGTGATATATTGTGACCTAAGATTACTGTGGTCGTTGTGGTATATTGTGACATAAGATTACTGTGGTCGTTGTGATATATCGTGACATATGATAACAGTGGTTGTTGTGATATATTGTGACATAAGATTACTGTGGTCGTTGTGGTATATTGGGACATAAGATTACTGTGGTCGTTGTGATATATTGTGACATATGATAACAGTGGTTGTTGTGATATATTGTGACATAAGATTACTGTGGTCGTTGTGGTATATTGTGACATAAGATTACTGTGGTCGTTGTGATATATCGTGACATATGATAACAGTGGTTGTTGTGATATATTGTGACATAAGATTACTGTGGTCGTTGTGGTATATTGGGACATAAGATTAATGTGGTAGTTGTGATATATTGTGACATAAGATTCCAGTGGTCGTTGTGGTATATTGTGACATGAGATTACTGTGGTCGTTGTGATATATTGTGACATAAGATTACAGTGGCTGTTGTGATATATTGTGACACAAGATTACTGTGGTCGTTGTGATATATTGTGACATATGATAACAGTGGTTGTTGTGATATATTGTGACATAAGATTACCGTGGTCGTTGTGGTATATTGTGACATAAGATTACTGTGGTCGTTGTGATATATTGTGACATAAGAATAGTGTGGTCGTTGTGGTATATTGTGACATAAAATTATTGTGGTAGTTGTGGTATATTGTGACATAAGATTAATGTGCTCGTTGTGGTATATTGTGACATAATATTACTGTGGTCGTTGTGGTATATTGTGACATAGGATTACTGTGCTCGTTGTGGTATATTGTGACATAAGATTACTGTGGTAGTTGTGATATATTGTGACATAAGATTACTGTGGTCGTTGTGATATATTGTGACATAAGATTCTTGTGATCGTTGTGGTATATTGTGAAATAAGATTACTATGGTCGTTGTGATATATTGTGACATAAGATTACTGTGGTCGTTGTGATATATTGTGACATAAGATTCTTGTGATCGTTGTGGTATATTGTGACATAAGATTACTGTGGTTGATGTGGTATATTGCGACATAAGATTATTATGGTGGTTGGGATGTATTGTGACATAAGATTACTGTGGTCGTTGTGGTATATTGTGACATAAGATCACTGTGGTAGTTGTGATATATTGTGACATAAGAATAATGTGGTTGTTGTGGTATATTGTGACATAAGATTATTGTGGCCGTTGTGATATATTGTGACATAAGATTACTGTGGTCGTTGTGATATATTGTGACATAAGATTACTGTGGTCGTTGTGGTATATTGTGACATAAAATTACTGTGGTAGTTGTGATATATTGTGACATAAGAATAATGTGGTTGTTGTGGTATATTGTGACATAAGATTATTGTGGCCGTTGTGATATATTGTGACATAAGATTACTGTGGTCGTTGTGATATATTGTGACATAAGATTATTGTGGTCGTTGTGGTATATTGTGACCTAAGATTACTGTGGTCGATGTGATATATTGTGACCTAAGATTACTGTGGTCGTTGTGGTATATTGTGACATAAGATTACTGTGGTCGTTGTGATATATTGTGACATAAGATTACTGTGGTCGTTGTGGTATATTGTGACATAAGATTACTGTGGTCGTTGTGGTATATTGTGACATAAGATTACTGTGGTCGGTGTGGTATATTGTGACCTAAGATTCCTGTGGTCGTTGTGGTATATTGTGACATAAGATTACAGTGGTCGTTGTGGTATATTGTGACATAAGATTACAGTGGTCGTTGTGATATATTGTGACATAAGATTACTGTGGTCGTTGTGATATATTGTGACATAAGATTACTGTGGTCGTTGTGGTATATTGTGACATAAGATTCTTCTGGTCGTTGTGGTATAATGTGACGTAAGATTACTGTGGTCGTTGTGATATATTGTGACATAAGTTTAATATGGTCGTTGTGATATATTGTAACATAAGATCACTGTGGCAGTTGTGGTATAATGTGACGTAAGATTACTGTGGTCGTTGTGGTATATTGTGACATAAGATTACTGTGGTAGTTGTGGTATATTGTGACATAAGATTATTATAGTCGTTGTGATATATTGTGACATAAGATTACTGTGGTTGTTGTGAGATATTGCAACTTAAGATTGGTGTGGTCGTTGTGATATATTGTGACATAAGATTACTGTGGTCGTTGTAATATATTGTGACATAAGATTACAGTAGTTGTTGTAATATATTGTGACATAAGATTACAGTGGTCGTTGTGGTATATCGTGACAAAAGATTACTGTGGTCGTTGTGGTATTATGTGACATAAGATTCCTGTGGTCGTTGTGATATATTGTAACATACGATTACAGTGGTTGTTGTGATATATTGTGACATAAGATTACTGTGGTCGTTGTGATATATTGTGACATAATATTATTGTGGTTGTTGTGGTATATTGTGACATAAGATTACTGTGATCGTTGTGATATATTGTGACCTAAGATTACTGTGGTAGTTGTGGTATATTGTGACATAAGATTACTGTGATCTTTGGGATATATTGTGACATAAGATTACTGTGATTGTTGTGATATATTGTGACATAAGATTACTGTGGTCGCTGTGATATATTGTGACATAAGATTGGTGTGGTTATTGTGGTATATTGTGAAATAAGATTACTGTGGTCGCTGTGATATGTTGTGACATAAGATTCCTGTGGTCGTTCTGATATATTGTGACATAAGATTACTGTGGTAGTTGTGATATATTGTGACATAAGATTACTGTGGTAGTTGTGATATATTGTGACATAAGTTTAATGTGGTCGTTGTGGTATAATGTGACGTAAGATTACTGTGGTCGTTGTGATATATTGTGACATAAGATTACTGTGGTCGTTCTGATATATTGTGACATAAGATTACTGTGGTAGTTGTGATATATTGTGACTTAAGATTACTGTGGTAGTTGTGATATATTGTGACATAAGATTACTGTGGTCAGTTTGATATATTGTGACATAAAATTACTGTGGTCGTTGTGATATATTGTGAAATAACATTACTGTGGTCGTTGTGATATATTGTGAAATAAGAATACTGTGGTAGTTGTGATATATTGTGACATAAAATTACTGTGGTCGTTGTGATATATTGTGACATAAGATTACTGTGGTCGTTGTGATATATTGTAACATAAGATTACTGTGGAAGTTGTGATATATTGTGACATAAGATTACTGTGGTAGTTGTGATATATTGTGACATAAGATTACTGTGGAAGTTGTGATACATTGTGACATAAGAATACTGTGGTAGTTGTGATATATTGTGACATAAGATTACTGTGGTCGTTGTGCTATATTGTGAAATAACATTACTGTGGTCGTTGTGATATATTGTGAAATAAGAATACTGTGGTAGTTGTGATATATTGTGACATAAGATTACTGTGGTCGTTGTGATATATTGTAACATAAGATTACTGTGGAAGTTGTGATATATTGTGACATAAGATTACAGTGGTCGTTGTGATATATTGTGACATAAGATTACTGTGGTCGTTGTGATATATTGTAACATAAGATTATTGTGGAAGTTGTGATATATTGTGACATAAGATTACTGTGGTCGTTGTGATATATTGTAACATAAGATTACTGTGGAAGTTGTGATATATTGTGACATAAGATTACTGTGGTAGTTGTGGTATATTGTGACATAAGATTACAGTGGTCGTTGTGGTATATTGTGACATAAGATTACAGTGGTCGTTGTGATATATTGTGACATAAGATTACTGTGGTCGTTGTGATATATTGTGACATAAGATTACTGTGGTCGTTGTGGTATATTGTGACATAAGATTCTTCTGGTCGTTGTGGTATAATGTGACGTAAGATTACTGTGGTCGTTGTGATATATTGTGACATAAGTTTAATATGGTCGTTGTGATATATTGTAACATAAGATCACTGTGGCAGTTGTGGTATAATGTGACGTAAGATTACTGTGGTCGTTGTGGTATATTGTGACATAAGATTACTGTGGTAGTTGTGGTATATTGTGACATAAGATTATTATAGTCGTTGTGATATATTGTGACATAAGATTACTGTGGTTGTTGTGAGATATTGCAACTTAAGATTGGTGTGGTCGTTGTGATATATTGTGACATAAGATTACTGTGGTCGTTGTAATATATTGTGACATAAGATTACAGTAGTTGTTGTAATATATTGTGACATAAGATTACAGTGGTCGTTGTGGTATATCGTGACAAAAGATTACTGTGGTCGTTGTGGTATTATGTGACATAAGATTCCTGTGGTCGTTGTGATATATTGTAACATACGATTACAGTGGTTGTTGTGATATATTGTGACATAAGATTACTGTGGTCGTTGTGATATATTGTGACATAATATTATTGTGGTTGTTGTGGTATATTGTGACATAAGATTACTGTGATCGTTGTGATATATTGTGACCTAAGATTACTGTGGTAGTTGTGGTATATTGTGACATAAGATTACTGTGATCTTTGGGATATATTGTGACATAAGATTACTGTGATTGTTGTGATATATTGTGACATAAGATTACTGTGGTCGCTGTGATATATTGTGACATAAGATTGGTGTGGTTATTGTGGTATATTGTGAAATAAGATTACTGTGGTCGCTGTGATATGTTGTGACATAAGATTCCTGTGGTCGTTCTGATATATTGTGACATAAGATTACTGTGGTAGTTGTGATATATTGTGACATAAGATTACTGTGGTAGTTGTGATATATTGTGACATAAGTTTAATGTGGTCGTTGTGGTATAATGTGACGTAAGATTACTGTGGTCGTTGTGATATATTGTGACATAAGATTACTGTGGTCGTTCTGATATATTGTGACATAAGATTACTGTGGTAGTTGTGATATATTGTGACTTAAGATTACTGTGGTAGTTGTGATATATTGTGACATAAGATTACTGTGGTCAGTTTGATATATTGTGACATAAAATTACTGTGGTCGTTGTGATATATTGTGAAATAACATTACTGTGGTCGTTGTGATATATTGTGAAATAAGAATACTGTGGTAGTTGTGATATATTGTGACATAAAATTACTGTGGTCGTTGTGATATATTGTGACATAAGATTACTGTGGTCGTTGTGATATATTGTAACATAAGATTACTGTGGAAGTTGTGATATATTGTGACATAAGATTACTGTGGTAGTTGTGATATATTGTGACATAAGATTACTGTGGAAGTTGTGATACATTGTGACATAAGAATACTGTGGTAGTTGTGATATATTGTGACATAAGATTACTGTGGTCGTTGTGCTATATTGTGAAATAACATTACTGTGGTCGTTGTGATATATTGTGAAATAAGAATACTGTGGTAGTTGTGATATATTGTGACATAAGATTACTGTGGTCGTTGTGATATATTGTAACATAAGATTACTGTGGAAGTTGTGATATATTGTGACATAAGATTACAGTGGTCGTTGTGATATATTGTGACATAAGATTACTGTGGTCGTTGTGATATATTGTAACATAAGATTACTGTGGAAGTTGTGATATATTGTGACATAAGATTACTGTGGTCGTTGTGATATATTGTAACATAAGATTACTGTGGAAGTTGTGATATATTGTGACATAAGATTACTGTGGTAGTTGTGATATATTGTGACATAAGATTACTGTGGAAGTTGTGATACATTGTGACATAAGAATACTGTGGTAGTTGTGATATATTGTGACATAAGATTGGTGTGGTCGTTGTGATATATTGTGACATAAGGTTACTGTGGTAGTTGTGGTATATTGTAACATAAGATTACTGTGGTCGTTGTAATGTATTGTGACATAAGTTTAATGTGGTCGTTGTGATATATTGTGACATAAGATTGGTGTGGTGGTTGTGATATATTGTGACATAAGATTACAGTGGTCGTTGTGATATATTGTGACATAAGATTACAGTGGTCGTTGTGATATATCGTGACATAAGATTACAGTGGTCGTTGTGATATATTGTGACATAAGATTACTGTGATCGTTGTGATATAGTGCGACATAAGATTACTGTGGTTGTTGTGGTATATTGTAACATAAGATTACTGTGGTCGTTGTGATATATTGTGACATAAGATTACTGTGATCGTTGTGATATATTGTGACATAAGATTACTGTGGTCGTTGTGATATATTGTGACATAAGATTACTGTGGTCGTTGTGATATATTGTGACATAAGATTACTGTGGTCGTTGTGATATATTGTGACATAAGATTACAGTGGTCGTTGTGATATATCGTGACATAAGATTACAGTGGCCGTTGTGATATATCGTGACATAAGATTACAGTGGTCGTTGTGATATATTGTGACATAAGATTACAGTGGTCGTTGTGATATATCGTGACATAAGATTACAGTGGTCGTTGTGATATATTGTGACATAAGATTACTGTGATCGTTGTGATATAGTGCGACATAAGATTACTGTGGTTGTTGTGGTATATTGTAACATAAGATTACTGTGGTCGTTGTGATATAGTGCGACATAAGATTACAGTGGTTGTTGTGGTATATTGTAACATAAGATTATTGTGGTCGTTGTGATATATTGTGACATAATATTACTGTGGTCGTTGGGATATATCGTGACATAAGTTTAGTGTGGACGAAACCGGGCTTTACCCGTAAGTAACCCCTGACCTCCGACGAGCGCCTCACAACTCTCCCTCATAAGGCGATCGAATGAAATATCCACTATTGTTTTCAATATTTGTTTTCACTTGGTGTCTTCGACTGCTTTTTATTATTCTAATCTAGACCTATTTTCGCAGTTTCTACTGATTACAATTCGGTGTCAAAAGAGCAGTGTATTTTGATTTCACCTAAGGAAAGACCTATGGCAGTAAGTAAAGTTCTGGTTCACATGACAAAAGCCAAAAGAAATCGAATCATCAAAGATTATTGGTATCGTCACGATACTAATTATAGTCATTTGCCTAATGTTTTAATTTTCTAAACCTACCTAATTTACGACCTAAAATATATCCTCACTTTACTAATTAAAGTCCTACAGTCTAGTGTTTCGCCAGATTTAATAAATACAATATGCCCAATCATTCGTAGTATTAACGATCCCCAATAAGCCAGAAAAAGCCCGTTCTCTCTCGGAATATTTTCATATTTTTTACTTTCTCTTTACAGGCGTATCAATCCTCACTGCTTACCTTATTTGTCTTGACCTTTGTCCTCGTGACCTTGACCGCTCCATCAGGTAAGATGTAAAGTTCAATTCCGGGTCACAAAGCTAAATATGATGTGCTAGTGTTTGCATATTCACCATAAATAAGGGTATTTACAAACATATATATAGCAAAAACATGCCAATGGCTGAACATAAATGGGAAAGCTTGTAATATTTCAATCAGAACGAGCGAGTGGGTTGAATTAATGTCCAAATAAACATAGAAATAATAGTAACCAAACAAATAATAGCAACTAAACTAATTGGTTGCTTGACTGATTGATTGACCAGGGACCATTTCTGATAGTAAACCCCAGGCTTCGGTGAGTACCCGGCAACTCTTCTACATACGACGACCTAGAGAAAAATCCACTCAGAAATTTTTCAATTTTTATTTGGTCTGAGCGGGATTTGAACCTGCGCCGCATCGATGGAAGGTCTGTGTAGGACTGAGGGACGATCTTTTAACCCACTGGACCACCCATCGAGGCCCCGTAAACTAATAGTAACTAAACAAATAATACTGTCTTTCACAATTATTTCAATCGGAAAAATCCTCTCACTTCAATTGGAGAATTCACCCTCAATGTCAACTGATCATGTTATTTTTAATCATTGGACAAAACAACATCATGATATTCAACCTGTCGTTGGCTCGCATTTGCCCGCTTTTCTAGAACTTTCTTACACACGGCTGGGGATATCGCTAGTTACACCTAACAATTCAGACAATAGTCGCTATTGGGAACGCCCCTGGACGTCTCTTTGCAATGACCAGTTCAAGGTCAATCTAGTCGACCTTGAGCTTCGCCATCTTGCCTGATTTCGTTAAGGGGATGAAACAGGTAGCCATCTTTAAACTGTGACAAATCTTGAATTGGCTTTTATTAAATGAATTCACCATACCCATAGGTGTTTTATATACCAAAATGTTCCTTGATACACAAGGAGTATTGCTGGCATAATGATATAGTAAACAACAATGTACGATATTATACACTTACTAAAACAATTGACCACCAAATTGTACAAATGACAAAGTCTGCAAATATATAGAAAGATACTTTGAAGCACAATTTATTGTTAGATTTTTCTGATAGCTTTTAAAATTGTTACCCATACCGGCATGTAAAAATGCTAACGCTATGTCGTGTAAAGGCATACGGGGTCTATCTTAGTCATGTCCAAGAGATATATCGCGAGAATACCGAGGACTTTTTGTTTTGGGTCTTGTGCCAATAATGACTATTATTTTCTTTTAGAAATAAATTATCAAACCAATCAATATGACATATTTGCAAGGATATTTATTTTTTTTTATTTACACAGATTTAACGGTGACAATGTAACCGCAAACTAACATTTGAATTGTATTTGTTCTCAAAACGCATTTGTCTGTGAAATTGTAATTGGGAAACCGATAATGGTTCAAACGGACAACCGGTTCTAAGGCTATGTTCTTGTACGATTCTTTATGCATGGCATACAATTGTTTAAGTTCTAATTCGTCTGTACTGAGAGTTTTGTCAATCTTTTAAATAGTTTATGTCTTCATTTCTTAATAATATTTTTTTCAGTCTCTGCCCAATCCAAGTGTCCTTCCGACTGTACAATACTTGGTCCAAATCAGCTCTGTATTCCAAATGGTTGTCGATTTCATTGCACGTGCATGATCGGATACATGAGGAACCGCACAACGGGCACATGCTCTAAAGGTAATAATAGTAATAATAGCTTAATAACTGCATTTTGGAATTGTGTTTTACTCCGTGGTAATGGGGCAGAGCGATTCTAATTCCGCGATACCTCTCTAAGGCGAGTTTTCCGCCTTAGTCATGTAGATCTGAATTAAAATGACATCGTGCGTTTAGGGCCAAGTACAGGTCCAAACAAATTTATTTTCCTGAAAGAACATTTAAAGTGGCATGAGCTGCCAAAATGTTGATATTTTCACGTTAAAACAGAATGTTTAAATTGTTGGCTATTTTTCTCAGAAGCTTTTTATTGCTTCTAGTCAAGAGAATGAACGTTAAAAGCCCACTTGCCGCCGTAGCCTGTTTGATATTTGTTAAGAAAACCAATTTGCACGAGCTTATCACAGCTAAAACCACTAAAATTAAA
This sequence comes from Lepidochitona cinerea, assembly GCA_963971465.1. NCBI lineage: Eukaryota > Metazoa > Mollusca > Polyplacophora > Chitonida > Tonicellidae > Lepidochitona > Lepidochitona cinerea. The sequence continues at coordinate 15,381,198 of OZ020559.1, forward strand.
CATAGCACACATAAAGCATATCCAATTAGGTTTAGAACGTATAAATGACGGGGAAAAACAAACGAAGAATCGAAGCTCGATTACAACAACAACACCGATCAGTGTTGGTTAACTTAAACGTTGGATTACCCTCATTCAAGCTTTTTTGTCTGTGGTTGGTTGGTTGGTTGTTTATTTTGTGGCGGCTCCATTCTAGTGAATGATGTGCGCCAGGACAACACGTATTAAGTTATTATTTCTTAATCATGTGAAAGATTGACTTTATCTAACTCTCAGCCTGGACCCTATGGTACTGTAAAGAAATTTACATGTGGCATCCATGATTTTTAAGTGATTTTTTGATGGCTTAAATATATTCTCTAAATTAGGGGTTGTGATACCAAAACTCAACAATTCAGTAAGGAACTTTTGTCTCTCAGTTGTGAAAATCGGGCAAATAAATAAAATATGTTCGATTGTTTCCGGAATCTGACAAGTCAAACATAGATCGGAATCAATGAGATGAAATTTTTTCAAGTAAGTTTTGGTTTGAATATGCCCTGATCGTAATCTTGTACATATAACATCGGCTATTCTGAAAGGGAGGGAAACAATATTATTATTCAAAACAGATTTATTGTGATTGTAAAAAAAACGACCTTTTGTTGAAAATTCCCATTCTTGTTGCCAGATATGAAGGAATGTGCTCTTAATGGAGGACATGGCTTCTGAAAGAGAGAGTGGTATATTAATATGTATAATTGGTGATACCAGGGATTGTTTTGCAAGCTGATCCGCCAATTCATTACCCAAAATATTTGCATGTCCAGGCAGCCAGTCAAATTGAACGTCAATACCTTGTCGGAAAAGATCAGTAAATTCATTCAAAATATCATATAATATAGGACAACTATTAGTCCATGTAAAATTCCCAATAGCTGAAATAGCACTTAAAGAATCAGTTAAAATAATCACTCGCAAGGGTAGAAGATCTGCTAAAAAATTTAGTGCGCAAAGAATTCCAACCAGTTCAGCTGTGAAAACTGATATTTTATCTGACAGTCGGAAATTTTTATGGATCTTAAGCTCTGGTATACAAAACGCACAGCCTGTTTTACCCGAATCTGGGTCTTTAGATGCGTCAGTATAAACCTGCAGATAGTTACTCCAATTATCTTTGATGTAGTCTTTACTAGAAAGGGAAATAATTTGAGGGTTATCTGATATTTTAATTTTGGAGTGCAGTTCAGGTGACACACTTGGTAATTTTAACTTCCAAGGAGGAAACTGGAAAACAAAATTTGTATATACAGGTATAAAATTATGCAATCCAAGCTGTTCACAAATACGCCTAACTCTTACGTTAAACGGCTCCTTCTTTTGAGCAGTTACATCATAGAATACATCATAATAAGATGGGGAAAAAATCTCACTGGCAGAATTATCTTTAGCTGCCATTAGTTTTATTCCAAACTTCAGCGTACGAGATTTCCTTCGTATAGAAAGCGGCCATTCGCTACACATGAACTGTAGGACATTTAAAGGGGTTGTTCTCAATGCGCCAGTGGCGATTCGAAGGGCTGCACATTGAACGGAGTCAAGTTCCTGCTTCAGCGACTCCCCCGCTGAGTCGTACGCCTCGCACGAGAAATCAAATCTAGATCGTATTAGTGCACGGTACATAAGTAGTAGACAGTGTTTGTCCGCACCCCATGACGTTCCTGAAACAGATCGCATGATGTTAAGAGCTTTTTTGCATTTTGTAACAATATAATCAATATGACACTTCCAGGAAAGTTTTGAGTCGAAGATAAGCCCCAGATACTGAAAAGAAGTTACCACTTTAATAACATTGCCATTAAGAAAAATAGTTATGGGAGGAAGAGATCTTTTTTGTGAAAAAAATACAGCCTCAGATTTCACTGATGAAAATCGGAATCCCCATTGTTTGCTCCATTCAGATATGCAATCAATCCCCTGTTGGATGTATTTCTCCGCTAACTTGAGATTTCTGTTAGCGAACCATATTGCCAGGTCATCTGCAAAAAGACAACAACTCAACTTTGGGTTTAGTCGAAAAGGTAAATCATTTATGGCAACGTTGAAAAGAGTGGGCGAAATTACGCTGCCTTGAGGCACACCGTTCTCCAGCATCATTGGGAGAGAGTATACGTTGCCTATACGCACACGTATCTTCCTATCGTTTAAAAAATTTCGGACCCATCCAAATAATCGACCACTCACTCCCAGATTTCTTAATTTTATAAGCAGGCCATGCTTCCACATCATGTCATATGCCTTTTCGATGTCCAAAAACACCGCAAGAACGGATTCCTTACTGGCGAACGATTTCAATATCGAAGACTCTAAAGTTACCGCATGGTCACAAGTGCTCCTGTTTGTCCTGAACCCACTTTGTTTAGGGGACAAAATGTTATATTTGGAAAGATACCATTTTAACCGAGAGTTAACCATAGACTCCATTACTTTACACAATGTTGACGTTAAAGAAATCGGCCGATATGATGCTGGAAGGGAGGCATCCTTTCCTGGTTTTGGAACTGGTATAACCACAGCACTCTTCCAGGCGAGTGGGAGACACATATTTGACCAAATGTAATTATAGAAAAATAACAAAATATTTAGACATTTATCTGGCAATTGAGACACCCTAGAGTAACTAATTCCGTCCTCCCCTGGCGTGGAATCTCTCTTATTGACTAGCACCTGTTTCAATTCAAAAAGTGAGAAATCTTCATTTATTGCAAGATCGTCGAACTGAATATTGTTAAAGTGGCTGGTAGACTCCACATCTTCTTTAACCTTTACGAAATCATCGCTGTAATTATCAGAGCTAGATATGTAAGAAAAATGTTGAACCAATACCTCACATTTTTCTTGATTAGTGACGTAGCTGGTAGAATTAGTTGCAATAGTAGGGATAGAGTTAGACTTGCGGTTACCACTAATAGCCTTTATTTGACGCCAAACAGTTCTTAATGGCGTTCTGCTAGATATATTGGAACAGTACTGACGCCAATGTGATTTCTGTGTTTGTTTAATAACTTTCTGAGCCTTGCGTCTTTTATATTCAATGATATCAACGAAGAGGCGAGTTCTTGCGGCTCTGTTTTTGGCTTTTTTCCTTGCTCTAATAGCTAGTGTACATTGTTCCGTCCACCAAGGCACTGGGACTTTTCCTTTATTGGCAGGTCTCGATTGAGGAATTGCTTTTTTTGCTGCAGAATTCAAAGCTACAATTACATTTGCATTAAATTTGTTTACATCGGTGTCATAAATAAAAACAGAAAATGATTTTTCACACTCTTTTTTGTATTCATTCCAATCTGCCATTTTAAGTTTCCATCTCGGGGCAGATTCTGGAGGATTGTACTTCCCACCCATACCAAAAGATATTGAGACTGGATAGTGGTCACTGCCACAGGGCGAGGTTTGGTCGACTTCCCAGCTAAACGCTGGGCATAGATCAGGTGCAAATAGTCAGATCGAGTGCTGAAACAATTCCAGTGCGGATATCAAGCCTTGTACCCACCCCGTCATTCAAAATAACAAGGTTGTTATCTTCAGTAAACTCGGATATCAACCGACCGTTAGTGTCTGTGGAACGACTACCCCATAGCACATTATGTGCGTTAAAATCTCCACAAAATATAGTAGGCCCTTTAATATATCTAGCAAGGTTATCTAGGTCACATGCTTCAATTTTGTTACAAGGGTTGTATATATTTACAATATTAACAGATCGTTTGTTACGAAGGGCTATTTTGTGACACTGGACTTCAATTGATTTAGTAGATGGTAACTTTACTTCCGTGTAAGACAAACCATTGTTTATTAGAGTAGCCAATCCGCCTTCCCTTTTGATCCACCCTGTCTTTTCTAAAAATATTATACCCCGGAAAAGTAAAATCCAGTTGTGGTTTCAAGAAAGTCTCCTGTAAGCAAATAACTTCTGGTTTATTAGCAAGAGAAGAAATATAAAATTTAAACTCTTGACCATGTGAAATTAATGACTGAATATTTTGGTGTAGCATCAGAAAAGACATAATGGCAAAAAGCAAGGCTATAGAATTATATGTATTTTTTACATATGTATCCATTATTTATTTCTGTTTTTTCTGTATTTTAGAAGATCCATCAGTTCTGATGTGTCAATGCAATGAGCACCAACATGCCGCTGTGCACACTCAACAATAAATTTTAAAGTGTCAGAGTTTTTCTGCACTTTACCAAGATGGAATAGAATTTCTGTTATCATACCAATGAGGTTTGATATGACACCAGCTGAAACTACTTCTGTCTGTGTACTTACATCTACCTCAGTCTGTACTTCAACAGTACGCATAGGCGGTTTGGGGGGTGGGCATGAATATACAACCGGTGTATTACAGTGGGGGGGGGGGGGCGGGGGACTGGGTCTGAACTGCATTACTGCTGCCTGTTACTTGTGTGGGGGTAGTTGAGCCAATTTGATTATTGGTTATACCGGCTTGATTTTCTCTTACACACTTTAAAGCTGCTGAATATGATATTTTCTCTGTTACCTTTATAAATTGAACTTTGCTGGCTTCTTTATAGGCAGGGCAACCTTTGAAAGCTGAACTGTGCCCCCCACCCTTACAGTTCACACAGGAGGGGGACTCTTGATTGGGACACAAAGAATAGTCATGGCTCTCGCCACAGCGGGAGCACCTGGCTGTACCTTTACAATTGAATGCTTTGTGGCCGAACTTTTGACATTTAAAACACCTTATTGTAGGGGGAATATAGGTCTTTACTGTGAAGACTTGATAACCAAGCTTTATTTCTACCGGCAATACTTCACGGTCAAATGATAGTAACATAAAGTTACTTGGTGTTTTATTTTTACCAGTCTTCATTCTCACAGCACCACAACATTTTTCAGTTTTTAGTGCTTTTACAATTTCTTGCTCGGTCACATTATTCCAGTCACCATATATCACACCCCTTACGGACAGTTTATTTTTAATTACACACTTGATATCTCTACCCATAATAGAGGACATTTTCAAAAGCTGATTTCTTTGCATAACAGAATAACAAGCTATGACTAAGTCACCTGAATTATACATTTTTTTTACGTATTTTACATTTTTTACTGTTTTTTGTAATTCTTCTCCAAATTTTAAAGGGTTGAGAGAAGCAATGGGGACATTTCCAATACATGACATAATCACCTCTACATTACTGGCATCAGGTTCACTTTCACACTGATCTCTCTGTCGTTTACCAACAGATTCTATATCAGAGTCTGATTCAGAGTCCTCAGTCGAACGATGGCGCTTACCATGTTTATTGTTCTGAGACTCGAATAAGTCCATATCTTCCTCCATTATTATCTGTTATTTCTACTCCATCCCCGGGGCGACTCGGGGCAAGGGAAAGACAAGACAAGGCCCAGTGTTAGTGTGCAGTGCAATCACAACAACCCCTACCACTAAGCTAGGAAAACAATATAGCCTTTACAGTTACACTTTTAACCGAGCAACCAACCCACAGAATGAAAGAACAATGTAACAAGATAGGTTATTTACAATTCTAACACATGTGTGATTTCCCTACATGTTGTGAGATAGGACAAAGCTGGCGTATAAACTAGCATATACGCAGAGAACGTTTTTATTGTGACGTCGAACGCCCTGACACTGAACGACGTCATTATTTTTAAATTTTGGTGACGTGATGGAACACGACGTCACTGGATGACGTCATCACCTAAACGCGAGTGGGGATGTCAGGCTGTTGTGTTTGCCTTGCATTTCGCCTGTAAGACTAACTTATAAACGCAGACAATGTTAATACTCGACGGGAAGACTTGAAAGTGAACTCCCATAAGCTAAAAGTGTAGATATATCTTTAAAAAGTCTGTTAGTAGACTAAAAAATGGTAACACATAAAATAGTTGTTTGAAGCTAGCACCCCTATCATTTTTTAGATATAGATTCGTCCACAAGGCAATCAGGGAAAAACTATTCAGCTTTAACGTAGGGGTTGCCAATTTTTAGTTTGATGTAGAAAATAAGGCAAACTACTAAAATTCAGTTTTTCTTTACATTAAAGTTTATGTGTTAGAATAGAAATAATGGATTGATTCTCTGCGTATACGCTGTGATAACTGCAAGAAAAAAGGAAGTGTCCACACTTTTTGAACTCGGGCCTCCGGCCCTCGTCCAAAAACAATGGACACTTCCTTTTTTCTTGCAGTTATCACAGCGTATACGCAGAGAATCAATCCGTTATTTCTTAAATAAGACAATATTCTATGTACAATTAGATGATTATATTATACATACAACCGAGAGACAAAACTGCGTGTGAAGTGTCCGCCATCTTTACCGGAAGCCTTGTCTGTGGTTTGCACTCGGCAGGCTTTTATAGTCCCTCTTACTCGATCGTTAGTATCCATTTCTTCGATAAAGTTCGTAAAATTATACTGTGTCGTTAGATCGCCCACACGACTCAAACCTTTACGGCACTTTTGCACACGACCAGGTTCGAAGTTTGTTGACATTTCGGGTACCTAACAATTCAAATTTTCAAATTAAAAATACAAAATGACGTCCAAACTTTTAAATTTTGGTAAAAATAGAAAGTTCCTAACTTATATTGTCTGGGAAAAATACAGAAAACGGTCGTTTTTTTTTAATGCAAACAATATTCCAGATTTTCGCGGCAAGTGTGCCTTTAAAGTATTGTTTTGAACTAACTTTGGCTTAGAATGAATGAATGGTCGTCCCGGTTATTTAAATTTTGTTTACTTTTCGAACACTATTTCGGTTCGTATAAGCCACATACTGAATGGATTTTTCTCATTCCAACGCCAATCTTTTAGTTTCTCGATGGCCTTCAAAGCTTCTTACTGCAGTGACGATCAGAAATTATGAAAAAAAGTGTAAATTTTTTCAGCTCATGCCACTTTAACGACGAGGTTAACACGATTTTTGGAGTTCCTTTGCAGCTGGTTTGTTTACTTCTAGTTTTAGCCAGACACGATTTTCTAACGGAGGCTACAGAGAGGGCCGTTGCTCGCTTACAGCCTGTCCGGTCACTTTGTCGTCTTCTGGCTTTTTTTAATTTGTGCCTAAACCATATGATGCAGAAATAAACAAAAGATCGGCCCTTTACAGTTTATGAGACACAACTCACTACATTAGGGTTCACCTATGTAGAATCTCCATTTTTTTCCAGCTGTCAAATCACTCTCTTTTTTTCCAAACATTTACAAACACACAATACAGTACACGATTTGTCTCTTTAAATTGGTTGTCTCAAGTTTGAGTTTTTCCTGTCAAAGTGGGAAGAGATGCCAAATGTAATGAGTATTCTGTTGTTCGATATTTTTAAAGAATTTATGAACAGGGCTAAAAACTGGTTTGTATATTTGAAAAAATAAGTTAAAATGAAGCAACTCTTGAACCCCTGGCTTTCTTATGTTGGTTTATTGGCGTTTTCAACTCTGCACGATGCAACTCTTGAACCCATTCCCTCGTAGTCGAAATACAGAGGGAGAACGAAACATGTATATTGCGCTTACTTTTCGTAACTCTTCGGGAAAACTCGTCAAAAGTGACGTCATACACGACCTTCGATGTGTACAAACTGGTAAAATAGACACGCACTGACACAGCAGAGATAGTTTTTGAAGTCATATTTCTCTGAGAAAGAAATTTATCTTAACTTATATAACAGTACAGATGGGTAAATCTAGCACTGAATTTTGCATATAATTTTCTGTTTGGTAACACATGTATTATTATTCTACAGCACACTTAACGTAAATCGGAACATGTTGTTTAAGGCCTGTTCCCATTGTGCGATTTGCCGTACCGATTTGCAGGAAGCGAGTAAAATGGACGCTTTTAATTGGTCGATACGATTTGTCAACCAATCAAATGCATTTATTTGAATCGCCTGCTTTATGACGGTACAACAAATCGCACAGTGAGAACGTGATTTTAAGGTTGTTCATAAATTATTTAAGAAGTGCAGAATAAGAGCTTTGTACCGATCTGTAAGATCAACGTTCACGCAGTTTCTGTAAACATCAACAACGTATATACGTTCTGGGTATTTGAATTTTGTCCGTTTTGCACACATCTGCGGCTCGTACGGATTAGTGAGCTTATGGAGATTTATTCTAATGTCAAACATTTACCTTTCCAAGATATTCCAAACGCTGAAATTGTGCTGAGAATCTAAAATTGAAAAAAGGCAGAATTTTGGCCGTCAACACTAATCTGATACCATATATGTTAACTAAGTTACTATCTTTAATGTGCATTCTGTTTTGTTTTTTTGTTTTTTTAAACCAGCGTCGCTGTTAACAGAACCGTGTCACCTGGACCACGATTGCTTACCCCGCCATTCCTCCTGCAATACTTCATCTACACCGCCAAAGTGTTCCTGTAAACATGGCTACCGAGGAACAAGTGATAACTTCAGATGTTTTAACGCATCCCGTGCGCTATTGAACGAGCGATGTGGAGTAACAAGGAGTTGTACTGATTCTGCCAAATGTGAAAACAATACCTGCTCATGTCCAGTTGGTTCTTTACCGTGGAATGACACGGACCATATGTGGTTTGGATTGCCGCTATCAAAGTTCGCAGAATGCAGAAAAAAGAATTCATCTTTTGGTAAGCTATTCTTGTAAATTCCAACTGGATATGTGGTAGTGGTGGGGTGGGGGGGGGGGGGGGGGGGGCGGGGGCTCGGTGGCTCAGTCGGCAGAGTGTTTGCTCCTCAGTCCGATACAGGCCTCCGAGGCTCTAATGCCACTCAGACTTAGTGAATTTTCCCACTCATTCGCCCTTTTCTGAAGCAGTTGCTAGGTAGCCCTCCCCCCCCCCCCCTCCACAATAAAACCTGGTAACGCCGCAATAATTGTGAACTAATATTGAAGTTGCTGTAAGCCGTCAATCAAGCTGTGAACATACCCTGTACTTTGAGTTTCTTTTCCGACTAGTTTTTTTTTCTAGAAGCCTGATTAGTAAGACAATGGTTGCATGATTGGCACAAACATTTAAGTATTTTGCTTGTGGGATTATAAATGTATAAATATTTGTCCGATTGGAAAAAATAAGATCACATTATTTCATAACAACCAGGTACGAAAAAAATGCGCATAATAATAACTGGTATCCGCGACCGTTGGCCAATCTTTATCTCATGTAGCTAACACGTAGGACTCTTCAAAGTGGAGGTACATATGGTTGTATGAGTGGAAGAGCCTCGTTACCGTTGTAATACGGTGGGATAGTAACAATGAAAATGATCTATTTACAGATAAATTCGTTAGGTTTTAATAAATCAATTAAACTTTCATATTTTTATTTTAGCTATCTGAGGTACAATCCCGAAAAAATATTTTCACCTTATGGCCTGTCTACAGTTTTCTCTACAATTTCCTATTCATTAAACGCAAAGCCCATCCCAGAAATCTCAATAGAGAGCACAACAAGGGGAGTAACTTTTCCGTGGTGGAAATTTAACGTATTATCCAAAGGGGTGAAGAAATATTTAAGCTGACATAGAGTTACGCTTAGATTAACAGCATTGATCTCGTTGTTCTAAGCTGGTGGAAGTTGAGTTTGTTTGAGTTGGGAATTTTTTCATCGTTATTTTTTTTTCTCGACTTTTGAATCATTTAATGGTGAAGAACAGACAAGATTATGACGTTTATAGCTCACAGAAGCATACTTTTTGCTATTTTTGCGAAGTTCTGTTTTTGTTTTTTTTTATTATTAACGTATTATCTGTTAATATTCTGTGTATAACTGTTATTAACGTATTACCTGCTGTGAAAATGTAATGCCATATATGACTATGTTTCCACTATATTTTCACAGACATTTGCAATGACACGGCTATCAAGTACACATCGTCAAATCCAACGACAACTGTCTTGTCTACACACACGTCCACAAGTCCATCGCCAATTCTTATTTCTATACACACAACAACCGGTCCAACGCCAGCTCTTCCTTCTATACACATATCAATCGGTCCAACGCCAGCTCTTTCTTCTATACACACATCAACCGGTCCTACGCCAGCTTTTTCTTCTATACACACACCAACCGGTCCTATGCCAGCCCTTCCTTCTATACACACAACAACCTGTCCTACGCCAGCTCTTTCTTCTATACACACATCAACCGGTCCAACGCCAGCTCTTTCTTCTATACACACATCAACCGGTCCAACGCCAGCTCTTCCTTTTATACACACATCAACCGGTCCAACGCCAGCTCTTCCTTTTATACACACATCAACCGGTCCAACGCCAGCTCTTCCTTTTATACACACATCAACCGGTCCAACGCCAGCTCTTCCTTTTATACACACATCAACCGGTCCAACGCCAGCTCTTTCTTTCATACACACATCAACCGGTCCAACGCCAGCTCTTCCTTTTATACACACATCAACCGGTCCAACGCCAGCTCTTCCTTTTATACACACATCAACCAGCCCAACGACCTCTAATAATGGAACAAGTGAGGAGACATCTACAACAAAGTCACCCAAAACTGACCGTAAGGCATCTGCAAATACGTTCCCTCAAGGTAAGTGTTCAACAGGGTTTAATCACTCCAATTTAGTATACTATATAGTTAAGCGTTATAACTGTGTCGTTTGGTATAACCATATTATTTGTAGGTTGTTCGCCCTCAATGTAAACTGATCAGGTGACTTTTTACAACAAAAAATGCGACAAAAAACAACATCATGATATTCAACCTATCGTTTGCTCGCATTTTCCCGCTTTTCTAGAACTTTCTTACACTCGGCTGGGGATATCGTTAGTTACATCCAACGATTCAGACAATGGCTGTTATTGTGAACGCTTCTTGGAAGCCTCTTTGCAATGACCAGTTCAAGGTCAATCGAGTCGACAGGTAGCTTCGCCATCTTGCCTGATTTCGTAAGAGGATGAAACAGGTAGCCATCTTTAAACTGTGACAAATCTTGAATTGGCTTTTATTAAATGAATACAACATGCCCATAGGTGTTTTATATACCAAAATGTTCCTTGATACACAAGGAGTATTGCTGGCATAAGGATAAAGTAAACAACAAGTAAGTAATTATATACTTACAAAAACAATTGATCGCCGAACTGTACAAATGACTTAAAGTCCGCACATACATAGAAAGATACTTTGAAGCACAATTGATTGTTATATTTTTCTAATAGCTTTTAAAATTGTTACCCATGCCGGCATGTAAAAATACTTACGCTATGTTGTGTAAAGGCATATGGGGTCTATCTTAGTCATGTCCAAGAGATATATCGCGAGAATACCGAGGACTTTTTGTTTTGGATCTTGTGCCAATAATGACTATTATTTTCTCTAATAAATCAAACCAACCAATATGACATACTTGCAAGGATCTATTTTTTTTAATTTACACAGATTTAACGGTGACAATGTAACCGCAAACTAACATTTGAATTGTATTTGTTCTCAAAACGCATTTGTCTGTGAAATTGTAATTGGGAAACCGATAATGGTTCAAACGGACAACCGGTTCTAAAGCTATGTTCTTGTACGATTCTTTATGCATGGCATACAATTGTTTAAGTTCTAATTCATCTGTATGGAGAGTTTTGTCAATCTTTTAAATAGTTTATGTCTTCATTTCTTAATAATATTTTTTTTCAGTCTCTGCCCAATCCAAGTGTCCTTCCGACTGTACAAAACTTGGTCCAAATCTGCTCTGTATTCCAAATGGCTGTTCATTTCAATGCACGTGCATGATCGGATACATGAGGAACCGCACAACGGGCACATGCTCTAAAGGTAATAATAGTAATAATAGCTTAATAACTGCATTTTGGAATTGTGTTTTACTCCGTGGTAATGGGGCAGAGCGATTCTAATTCCGCGATACCTCTCTAAGGCGAGTTTTCCGCCTTAGTCATGTAGATTTGAATTAAAATGACATCGTGCGTTTAGGGCCAAGTACAGGTCCAAACAAATTCATTTTCCTGAAAGAACATTTAAAGTGGCATGAGCTGCCAAAATGTTGATATTTTCACGTTAAAACAGAATGTTTAAATTGTTGGCTATTTTTCTCAGAAGCTTTTTATTGCTTCTACTCAAGAGAATGAACGTTAAAAGCCCACTTGCCGCCGTAGCCTGTTTGATATTTGTTAAGAAAACCAATTTGCACGAGCTTATCACAGCTAAAACCACTAAAATTAAACATAGCACACATAAAGCATATCCAATTAGGTTTAGAACGTATAAATGACGGGGAAAAACAAACGAAGAATCGAAGCTCGATTACAACAACAACACCGATCAGTGTTGGTTAACTTAAACGTTGGATTACCCCCATTCAAGCTTTTTTGTCTGTGGTTTGCACTCGGCAGGCTTTTATAGTCCCTCTTACTCGATCGTTAGTATCTATTTCTTCGATAAAGTTCGTAAAATTATACTGTGTCGTTAGATCGCCCACACGACTCAAACCTTTACGGCACTTTTGCACACGACCAGGTTCGAAGTTTGTTGACATTTCGGGTACCTAACAATTCAAATTTTCAAATTCAAATTAAAAATACAAAATGACGTCCAAAATTTTAAATTTTGGTAAAAATAGAAAGTTCCTAACTTATATTGTCTGGGAAAAATACAGAAAACGGTCGTTTTTTTTTAATGTAAACAATATTCCAGATTTTCGCGGCAAGTGTGCCTTTAAAGTATTGTTTTGAACTAACTTTGGCTTAGAATGAATGAATGGTCGTCCCGGTTATTTAAATTTTGTTTACTTTTCGAACACTATTTCGGTTCGTATAAGCCACATACTGAATGGATTTTTCTCATTCCAACGCCAATCTTTTAGTTTCTCGATGGCCTTCAAAGCCTCTTACTACGGTGACGATCAGAAATTATGAAAAAAGTGTACATTTTTTCAGCTCATGCCTCTTTAACGACGAGGTTAACACGATTTTTGGAGTTCCTTTGCAGCTGGTTTGTTTACTTCTAGTTTTAGCCAGACACAAGTTTCTAACGGAGGCTTCAGAGAGGGCCGTTGCACGCTTACAGCCTGTTCGGTCGCTTTGTCGTCTTCTGGCTTTTTTAATTGGTGTCTAAACTATATGATGTAGAAATAAACAAAAGATCGGCACTTCACAGTTTATGAGACACAAATCACTACATTAGGGTTCACCTATGTAGAATCTCCATTTTTTATACACCTTTCGTCCAAAGTCAAATCACTCTCTTTTTTTCAAACATTTTCAAATACACAATACAGTACACGATTTGTCCCTTTAAATTGGTTTTCTCAAGTTTGCATTTTTTTTTTATTAAAGTAAGAACAAATTTCAAATGTACGGAATATTCTGTTGTTCATTATTTTTTAAAGAATTTATGAACAGGGCTACAAGATGGTTTGTGATTGTATGTGGACTAAATGTATATTTGAAAAACATAATTTAAAATGAAGCAACTCTTGAACTCATTCCCTCGTAGTCGAAATAACGAGTGAGAAGGAAACATGTATTTTCCTTACTTTTCGTAACTACTCGGGAAAACTCGTCAAAAGTGACGTCATACACGACCTTCGATGTGTACAAACTGTCATAAATACGCACTGACACAATTGTGGTCGTTTTTGGCGTTGTATTTCTCTGAGATAGTTATTTATCCTAAACAGCACAGAGGGGTAAATGTAGCGTTGGATTTTGTATATAATTGTCTTTTTCGTAACACTTGTATTAATATTATACAGCACACTTCACGTAAATTGGAAAATGTTGCTAAAGGTTCGTTCTCACTGTGCGAATTATCGTACCGATACGATTTGTCAACCAATCAAATGCATCCATTTGAATCGCGTGCTACAGGACGGTACAACAAATCGCTCAGAGAGAACGGGATTTTCAGGTTGTTCATTAATTCTTTCAGAAGTGCAGAATAAGAGCTTTGGGCTGTACCGATCTGTAAGATGTACGTCCACGCAGTTTCTGTAAACATCAACAACGTACATGTATATACGTTCTGGGTATTTGAATTTTGTCCGTTTTGCACACATCTGCGGCTCGTACGAATTAGTGACCTTATGGAGATTTATTCTAATGTCAAACATTTACCTTTCCAAGATATTCCAAACGCTGAAATTGTGCTGACAATCTAAAATTGAAAAAAGTCTGAATTTTGGCCGTCAACACTAATCTGATATCATATATGTTCATTAAATTGCTAACTTTAATATGCATTCCGTTTTGGTTTTGTTTTTAAACCAGCGTCCCTGTTAAGAGAACCGTGTCACCTGGACCACGATTGCTTACCCCGCCATTCCTTCTGCAATACTTCATCTACACAGGCAAAGTGTTCCTGTAGAAATGGCTACCGAGGAACAAGTGATAACTTCAGATGTTTTAAGGAATCTCGTGCGCTATTGAACGACAACTGTAGAGTAACAAGAAATTGCACTGATTCTGCAATATGTGAAAACAATACCTGCATATGTCCAGCTGGTTCTTTGTCGTGGAATGACACAGACCATATGTGGTTTGGATTGCCACTATCAAAGTGGGCAGAATGCAGAAAAAAGAATTCATCTTTTGGTAAGATTTTCTTGTAAATTCCAACTGGATATGTGGTAGGGGAGGGGGGGGGGCCTCGGTGGCTCAGTCGGCAGAGTGTTGGCCCCTCAGTCCGATACAGGCCTCCGAGGCTCTAATGCCACTCAGACTTAGTGAATTTTCCCACTCATTCGCCCTTTTCTGAAAGAGTTGCTAGGTAGCCCTCCGCCCCCCCCCCCTCCCCCACAATGAAACCTGGTAACGCCGCAACATATGTGAAATAATATTGAAGTTGTTGTAAGCCTGATTTTCTAGAAGCCTGATTAGTAAGACAATGGTGGCATGGTTAGCACAAACTTTTTAAATATTTTGCTTGTGGGATTAAATATGTATAAATATTTGTACGATTGGAAAAAATAAGATCACACTATTTAATAACGACCAGGTACGAAAAAATGCGCATAATAATAACTGGTAGCCGTGACCGTTGGCCAATCTTTATCCCATGTAGCTAACACGAAGGACTCTTCAAAGTGGAGGTGCATTTGGTTGTATGAGTGGAAGAGCCTCGTTACCGTGTTATTACCGTGTTATTACGGTGGGATAGTAACAATGAAAAGGATCTATTTACAGATGATAAATTAGTTAAACTTTCATATTTTTATTTTTGCTCTCTGAGGTACAATCCCAAAAAATATTTTCATCTTATGGCCTGTCTACAGTTTTCTCTACAATTCTGTACTCATTAAACGCAAAGCCCATCCCAGAAACCGCAATAGAGAGCACAACAAGGGGAGTAACTTTTCCGTGGTGGAAATTTAACGTATTATCCAAAGGGGTGAAGAAATATTTAAGCTGACATAGATTAACAGCATTGAGCTCGTTGTTCCGGGGTGGTGGAAGTTGAGCTTGTCAAACTTGAGTTGGGAATTTTTTCATCGTTATTTTTTGTCTCGACTTTTGAATCATTTAATGGTGAAGAACAGACAAGATTATGACGTTGATAGCTCAAAGAAGCATACTTTTTTGCTATTTTTGCGAAGTTCTGTTTTTTTTATTATTGTCTGTTAATATTCTGTGTATAACTGTTATTAACGTATTACCTGCTGTGAAAATGTAATGCCTTATATGACTATGTTTCCACTATATTTTCACAGACATTTGCAATGGCACGGCTATCAAGTACACATCGCCAAATTCAACGACAACTGTCTTGTCTACATCCACGTCGACAAGTCCATCGTCAACTGTCTTGTCTACATCCACGTCGACAAGTCCATCGTCAACTGTCTTGTCTACATCCACGTCGACAAGTCCATCGTCAACTGTCTTGTCTACATCCACGTCGACAAGTCCATCGTCAACTGTCTTGTCTACATCCACGTCAACTGTCTTGTCTACATCGACGTCGACAAGTCCATCGTCAACTGTCCTGTCTACACACATATCAACCAGTTCAACGCCAATTCTTTCTTCTATACACACAACAACCAATCCAACGCCAGCTCTTCTTTCTATATACACAACAACCAATCCAACGCCAGCTCTTCCTTCTATACACACAACAACCAATCCAACGCCAGCTCTTCTTTCTATACACACAACAACCAATCCAACGCCAGCTCTTCCTTCTATACACACAACAACCAATCCAACGCCAGCTCTTCTTTCTATACACACAACAACCAATCCAACGCCAGCTCTTCTTTCTATACACACAACAACCAATCCAACGCCAGCTCTTCTTTCTATACACACAACAACCAATCCAACGCCAGCTCTTCCTTCTATACACACAACAACCAATCCAACGCCAGCTCTTCTTTCTATACACACAACAACCAATCCAACGCCAGCTCTTCTTTCTATACACACAACAACCAATCCAACGCCAGCTCTTCTTTCTATACACACAACAACCAATCCAACGCCAGCTCTTCTTTCTATACACACAACAACCAATCCAACGCCAGCTCTTCTTTCTATACACACAACAACCAATCCAACGCCAGCTCTTCCTTCTATACACACAACAACCAATCCAACGACAGCTCTTCTTTCTATACACACAACAACCAATCCAACGCCAGCTCTTCCTTCTATACACACAACAACCAATCCAACGCCAGCTCTTCCTTCTATACACACAACAACCAATCCAACACCAGCTCTTCCTTCTATACACACAACAACCAGTTCAACGACAGCTCTTCCTTCTATGCACACAACAACCAGTTCAACGACAGCTCTTCCTTCTATGCACACAACAACCAGTTCAACGACAGCTCTTCCTTCTATGCACACAACAACCAGTTCAACGACAGCTCTTCCTTCTATGCACACACCAACCGTTCCATTACCAACTGTCCAATACCAAACCAGTCCATCTCAATCTTTCTCTCCCGGAAACACTTACATGTATATCAATCCAACGCCAACTGCCTCTGTCAAACACACTGGTGCGATGACCTCTGTTTTGTCTTCATACACCCACATTAATCCAACGGCAATGACAAAACTCCCAGCTTCTGTATTGACCTCTATTACTGGAACAAGTGAGGAGACATCTACAACAAAGTCACCAAAAACTGACCGTAAGGCATCTGCAAACACGTTCCCTCAAGGTAAGTGTTTAACAGGGTTTAATCACTTGAATTTAGTACGATATATATCAAAACACAAGCGCACAAGGACATTTTTCTTGACTAAAATAGTCATGAATACAAGTTTCTAATCGTGTTAAAATCGGGTATATCATTTATACCTTTATACCCAATCATATAAAGTTGATGTAATAAATCGAAACCCCCCATGATTTTAATTAGGTGGAAGACAGACAAGGGTTTAGATTAAGGCAGTATAATTTTCTGGAATAATTTGACAAAGTTATAGATATTCAGCCTTCACAAGAATTAAAGGGAAAAGAAAATGAAAATATTTAATTTGGTTCCTATAGGTAAAATGTACTATCTGGGAAATTATTAAACCCGTATCCCAACAAAAGCCGAATTAGAGACTTTCGAGTTAACCGTAGTTTTCAATATCTTCCGGGGGCCTTGGTAGCCCAGTCGGTCAGAGTGATAGTTCCTCAGTCCGACACAGGCCTTCCTTCGATGCGGCGCGGGCACGAATCACACTCAGAGCAAATACAAATGAAAATTTTCTTAGTGGATAAGGTATATGGAAGGTTGGGGGTTTCATCCGGGCAAAGAGCCAGGTTTCATCTCCCCACTAAATAATCTTGAGTGCGGCGTAAGGCATCAATCAATCAATAACTGCCTCAATACAATCATGGTGTGGTCCAGTTTACGATTGGTATAATCAGTCTCTAAGACAATAGGACATACATAACTTTTGCTTTTCGAATGAAGCCTTGTTTCATTTGTATGTTAATTTTCCGACTGAACATTCGCCCAAACCACTTATGTGGTTGGATGCCAGGTACTATTGCGTCGTCCAAAACCAGTTCTATTATCGTTTTTTGTATTAAATTTATCCCAAATTTGGAAGCTTATTAAAAATCTTTTTTAAGTTAAATCTTTTTTATCCATGCAGTGTAACAACCCCAATTTGATGTATAGGTTTTTGCGCAAGTTAACACGAATTTTAGTGTTTTCCATAAGTTTATTGCCTTGAGGATCTCTGGGGTCCAAATTTATTTAAATCCGTGAGGTCAAATGTCAGTGGGCGTGGAAAATTAACAATCTGAAATAATAGACGAGATTCGGCAAATGATCAGAAGATATGATCAAGAAGTACAAAAAAAAAATAATAATCAGCTAATTCTGTTTCAACGGAAGTTTATTGGTCAATGGCGTGTTAAGGTCACGTGTGGTAGAGAAAGGGGGGATAACCCCCACCTGCCAAAATGTTAAATCCATATTACGATTTATCTTCTAGTTTTCATTATATTTGGAAGCTCGTGTCACTTTAATTTACATTTTAATTCATTTTTTAGAAGCGGTGATCATACCAAGCGTATTAGCTGGAGTATTCCTGTTGGTCATCCTCACAGTTGTCATTGTAATCTGTCTGGTCAGACGCAGACAAAGGAAGACGGAGAGGTCTGTATTAAGATATGTTTGGCCGCTTGTTTAAAAACTCCGTTAGCTTAACGGCAGGTTAAAGGACGTGACATAACAAATGAATTCCTTTGTGACGCGAACGGAGCTTTTACCAACCGATGCCTGTAATTTAGTAGCAATGTTTATTGTTCAATGGTGTGTTAAGCTCACGTGGGGTAGAGAAAGGGGGGATAACCCCCACCTGCCAAAATGTTAAATACATATTACGATTTATCTTCTAATTGGCATAAGTCGCGGGTAACATTGAATTTGCGAGGAAACTATTGCATCTGAAATGCTTTTTGAATAAGGGCTGAAGATGGTGTGTTCGAATAGGACCCAGCCACCACGGGGGGGGGGGGGGGGGGGGCAGGCTGTATATGGTGAAGATATACCAAGATGGCGATTGAGCAATCGAATCTGAGCACCACTGATCCGGTCAGCATTGTACGGAGGCCGGGGTGGGGCCTGAGGGGGGACCACTTTTAGATTCTTGATGGCTTAAACTATAAGAGGAGCGCATTCAGGGAGCTAGTTGATACAGTTTTATACACCGCATAGAAAAACAGCGGATGCAGGCAAATATTGGATTTAACGTCGTATAAAGTATATGTTAACACTTAAATTGAAATCATTTTGAAATTCCATTTTATCCATTTATCACGAAAACACCTACCGTAAAACAGTTTCCTGTAATGTGTCACATTGCACGCGGTGGCGATATTTGTTGTACCTGAGTGGGTGAAAGTTCTCGTAGAAACCCATAAAGAGCTTACTATAAATCGCAGAATCGTCACTTAACTTGTTCGAGTACATTTAATATAATTATTGGAGGCTATATATTGGCCTCAGTATTGATTGATTGATCGATGGATTGCCGTTTATTGCCGCTATAGAAATTTCCTTTCTTCTACGGCGGAGTTGCCAAGTTTTGCCTGGGAAAGAAACCGGAATCTTTGGCTGAAAGAAACCTCCGACCTTCGACGAATAAATAAACGGCAGCATTTCCACATAGGACGGCAACACTTCCACATAGGACGGCAACACTTCCACATAGGACGGCAACATTTCCACATAGGACGGCAACATTTCCACATAGGACGGCAACATTTCCACATAGGACGGCAACATTTCCACATAGGACGGCAACACTTCCACATAGGACGACAACACTTCCACATAGGACGATCCAGTCAAAACCTTACCTAAGTATTGTGTGAACATCAATCTGATAACCAAAAAACTGCATCCGAAGCGAGTTGAAAGTAGAGTAAAACATCATATCCATAGCAGCAAAAGAGATAATGACGAGATCAGAATGATACATTGCGCCTTTCTAAAGAGGAGTTATCTCCCCTGCATAGTGAACCCAGATATTTAGCCCTTACATTAATGTAATGTTAATATGTCTCTAAAAACGATCTATGCCGGATCAAAACAAGCCAAGTTTTCAATTTCTAACCATTTGTTGACTGTTTTTGGTCGATTTTATTTAATTTTCGCAAGTTTGAAACTGATTTAAAATTTGGTTTTAGGTAAAATATCTTCTTTCAATTCATACAATGTATAAGGTTCAAATTTTGAGGTGAAACCATCCACATTATCAACTTGGCCGATGTTTTAGTATTTTCGCAAAATAAACGAAATGATCATTGTTCAACAACATGGCTGATATATCCAGTGACGTCACCATTGTTTTCAATCCGAAATGTTAATTGTAGTTGGGAGAGGCCGGTTGTTCAAAAGAAAATTAGTTTAACGGCAGGTTAAATGACGTGACGTAACAAAGACATTCCTTTGTGACGCGACGTCATCTAACCTGCCGTTAAGCTAACGGCGCTTTGAACAACCCACCCCAGGGGCCGGTTGCTCAAAAGAAAATTGGCTTAACGGCAGGTTAAATAACGTGGCGTAACAAAGAAATTATTTTGTGACGGGACGTCATCAAACCTGTCGTTAGGCTAACGGCACTTTGACAGCCCACCCCAGGGCCGGCTGCTCAAAAGAAAATTGGCTTAATGGCAGGTAAAATGACGTCTCGTCACAAAGCAATTTCTTTCTTACGGCACGTCATTTAACCTGCCGTTAAAGTAAATTAGTTTTCAACAGCCTTGTTTTTAACATAGAAAACCCCCAAAAAGCTTTTTCAAAGTATTCATTCCCACGATGTCAGCTCAGAATTTGAATTCTCAGTTAAATTTGCTGCTTATCACAGCTACCTTTACGTACATACCTGAGTTTGGTATCAACAGAATAATTCTTTACAAAAGATAACGAACAATTGGCAAATTTTATCATCACGAAATGTCTCCTATACCTTGCCGCTCATGTCACTTTAAAAACAAATTGAATTGTCTCCCTTGCTTAGCATTAGTTTATGGCCTGGGTTTCATTACCGTCGATCCTGATGACGTCTCGTAGATTTACGCAAAGCTTGCTGGGTAAACTATGTTCGCCATTTTGTTTACCAGTACTTGGCAAGCCGTCACTGTTTTGGAACACATTGGTGACAAAATGTGTTTTTATCGAAGCATTTTTCTGGTGACTTTCGGCCTTTTACGTATTCTTCTCCCTCAATCCCCCGAAATGCTTTGAGTGTAAATTCCAAGTGACGTCATCGAGCAATCGGTCAATTCTCCATGTGATTTTATGCAATATTCATGGCTTATGTAAACATATGGATAAAATAATATGACATGATGTTGTGTTTCAGACAAGACGACACAGATCCATTGGGAAGACAAGCAAACCATATTACCGAAACAAAAGGCAATAGCATGGATGTTGATAGAGGCAGTCAGCGTGCCGTTATTCCGAGGCCACAGCTGAACTTTAAGAACGAATTTTATAGTAGCATTAATTTAGAACCTGGCCAATATCGGGACAACTCGGGCAATTTCCGTCCTTTTCCGGAAACAGTCTTGACGCGGACGGATCGGTATTACCAGGGCGTTAGCATGGATCCCTATAGGTTTTATGATGAGATGAGAAAAACATCAATTTAAGTATATGATTGGTTAAATGATTGATTCATTGATTGGCGCTTTACGTCACACTTGGGATGATTTCACTTATATGGCGGTGACAGGCTTAGAAGGAGGCCGGGCTCTTTGACCGAAGGAAACCCCCCGTACTTCGGCGACAAACAGGCAACTCTTCCACATAAGGCGATCGAGAGACAAATACACCCAGATTTGTTTTCAATTTTTATTTAGTCTGAGTGGAATTCGAGCCAATGCCGCATTGGTGTAAAGCATGTGTCTTACTGAGGGACTATCACTCAAACCGGCCGAAACACCGAGGCCCCTCAGTTTAATTATAAGACTTCCGAAA
The DNA here is from genome assembly GCA_963971465.1 of Lepidochitona cinerea. NCBI lineage: Eukaryota > Metazoa > Mollusca > Polyplacophora > Chitonida > Tonicellidae > Lepidochitona > Lepidochitona cinerea. The sequence continues at coordinate 15,403,155 of OZ020559.1, forward strand.
GTATTTCCATAGTACAGTTTCAAATTTCAGGTTTAAAAAGCAAGCGTACGTGCTATAAGGTTTAGTGGTTTATTAACATATTTTTCGTGAAAAATGCTGTGAGAGAAAATATATCATGCTGATATTAATTAGAAAATTCACACATGTATGGTTTCTAATATCCTAATTTTGGTATTTGGTAATTTTTCATGTTTACGATTTTAATATGCTCTCCTAAAACTGAATGATGTTTAGTGGGGTTGAGCATTGTATGAGGTAATTACTAAGGGGGGCCCTTTTACTTCATTTGATTGGTTGCGTGGGCGGGAGTCATGAATTCGTTTTCCAACGCAAAGTTTAAAAATTTGTATAGTATAAAAATATTTCTAATAACTATGGTCAACTGTCAAATGTCACATTCGACGAGGTTAATTTCAATCAAATCAACGTCTTCCTTCATGAAGATTGCATTGTATTTATAATTTGTTTATGTCAAAATAGGCTTTATTGTTTTCATGACATCGGGTATAGAATTATATATTGTTATAAGCAATTAAAAGCAATGCATAGTTTTATCAAAAGAAAACTTTTATTTATAAAGGAAATAAAAATTCGAGATAACAAAAAATAGCTATTTATTTTTAAAATTAAACTCTTGAAATAAAATACATGATATTTAATTTCAGAGAAAATATCCTTCGAATTTCAAAACAGGTTTTTATTTTATTAATTTTTTTTCATTTATGTACAAGAGTTGAAATCAAATGCAAATGCATGATCCATCAAATCAATGAAGCCGGGTCGCTTTAAATAAATAACGGTTGCCAGTTACCAGCGGAAGGTCATGGGTTTCCTCTGGGCATAGAGCCCGGTTTCCTTCCACAATGAAACTGGCAACGCCGCCAAATAAGTGAAATAATCTTGAGCGCGGCGTAAAACACCAAACAATCAATCAATCACATTAAATAAATAACGCCTTAGAGTGGCATTAGCTGCCAAAATTCACAGTTTTTGCGTTATCTCGGATCTTGAATGCAGTAAGAGGCTTTGAATGAGCCAAATTCATCCCGCCAATACAAGGTGATGAGGCAATTTCTATCCATGCACGCGCTCATCTACTATCAATGACGGCACTTTTTACAGTCAGATCCAAACCAGCCAATAAGACGTGTCCATTCCATGCATATATCGTTGATTAAGATAACTGCGACATTTTGGCTCTTTTACAAATAAAGACGATTAATAAAAAAGCGAGGAAACCTAAGTAAATATTCATGGTTAATCTCAATAATTCGAATTTGAATAAATTATCATTTCGAGAATTCTCCTGATGATGACCTAATTAAAGTTGAAATAATGAGAGAATTCTCGTGATGATGACCTAATTTAAGTCGAAATATGGAGAGAATTCTCCTGATGATGACCTAATTAAAGTCGAAATATAGAGAGAATTCTCCTGATGATGACCTAATTAAAATCGAAATATAGAGAGAATTCACCTGATGATGACCTGATTGAAGTTGAAATATTGAGAGAATTTTCCTGATGATAACCGAAATAATGAGAGAATTCTCCTGATGATTACCTAATTAATGTCGAAATATAGAGAGACTTTTCCTGATGGTGACCTAATGAAAGTCGAAATAATGAGATAATTCTCCTGATGGTGACCTAATTAAGTCGAAATATTGAGAGAATTCTCCTGATGATGACCTAATTAAAGTCGAAATATTGATGGCTGGTTGGTTGTTGTAGCTTATTGGCGTGTCCATTCGCACGAATGATGTACGCCATACTAGTGAGTAATTATTACCTTCAGCGATAAAGAAAACTGTGATGTTTTAACACAATATATTGAATGTCTCTGTACAGGAGTATATATTAGAAAGTTCGAGAACTACTTAACCTCTTTTTAAAGATATTAAAACATGCAATACAATTGAGCTTACACACATATACGATTTCCAGATGTGCAAATATACAGTGGTGTCGAAATATGGACATAACATCATGAATATTTACAGCGTTACCTTGCTACTTTACTATGTTGTTCTGTGGGTCAAATAGATTAAGAAAATTAATTTCTGAGCAAATTAGATAATGATCGGTTAATATAATCTCTACGCGCTAACAATTCGAAAACTGGTAAACCGTCGACATAAGCTACTTGCATTACAAATAAAAGTAAAAATTCGTTTTCAAGCTTTCTACTGTTAGCTTTCCTGGAGATGTAAAATAATCAAAGACACATTCGCCGCTAAAAAAAATTTACAATAAAAAGAAGAGGTTGTCTGTATTTTTTCCCACGGTTGAAGAAGTTAAGAACGTTTATTCATAACTTCTCATACAGTATGAAGTATCATTCTGTATTTCTAATTTGAATTTGCCATTTTTTTTTTTTTTTTTCACGCAATGTAAATAAACGCAGTGTCTGTACATGCGCTCAACCCGTCTAATCTAATCGTTTTTCAAAGTACACATTTATTTTCAAGGATTTAATTCGAGGTGATACCTTAATTATTCATCATGACATAGTTATCGGTATACAATTTCGGTTCTTACGGTTACCGACTTTTTTTACTCCAACGTCAATCTTTTCGATCATCAAGGTAGATTAAAACTCAATTTACAGTAGGTAATTAATGAAAAAATCCTGATCTTGGCAGCTCATGTCACCTTAATCAGGGTAGCTCATGACTGTCTTAAGTGGCATTTAGAAGGTGGTATAGGTGAATAACGAATCATGATTTGAAAACAGTCTTCGAAGAAAGACAGAAACGTCATCATTTAATAAACCTAGAAGTGTGTTACCCATACGAAAGTCTTACGTTATTCAGGGTAGCTCATGTTGGGATTTGATTTTATTTTGCATTTCTAATGAGTGATGTCGTCCCGTCTCACAAGGTCGGAGGCCCTGGGGTGAGGGATACAGGCTGGGGAGGTAATCTGAGCGCGAATACTGACAGCGGTCACGCCGATTAACCCGCGAGGTATTGCTTGTTTGTTCACCTTCTTAAACTTTACACAAAAGGTAAACAAGGTAATCAGACAGGCGTGAAGTCTGACAGGTTACTCTCAGCTTAATGACCTGGGCTACATATTACCAGCGTATCTGTGACGGGAAAAAACGTGTTAACAAGAAATAGGAGAACTATAGCGAAGTACAAGGACTTCAAAGAAGATACACGCGTGCCAGTAATGTTAATAAATGGGGATGACATAGCCTTGTCCCTTTTTTGTTTTAATTGCAATAGGATAACATCTTGTTCTTGCTGCATACACTGGTGTGCGTGGGAGTTTTATCATGCACTGGAGTCAACGCGGGACACCTCAACGTCTCGTGCAATCGCAACCACAAAGATATACTTCCCGGAAATCGTATAAGAGCATTTGGGACACAAAGTTAACATCAAGATAACATATTGCACACATACGAACGTTACTTCACGAATAGACTGGTCACACATAAAGTAAACAAATTACCAACATTTCAAAACAGCTTGTGTCATGCCAGGTATATAGGGACACAGTTGATATCACAAGAAAATAACGCAATCGAACTCTCGCGCTAATCTACGTTACTTTCTGTGTGAGTCACAAACACGAGAAATTGTCGCTAAACTTAAAAAAAAAATCTTTTTTTTCTTTTTTGGAAGGTGGGGTGGGGGGGGGGGGGGGGGGGCAGCGATAAGAGTCAGTTATAACCAACTATGTTTTCTTGCTTATACGGTTGTAAAAACTACTTAAGCGAACATCTCCAAGATTTGTATCCGGTCACACAGAAATTTGAAAAGATCCCGGTTTCCCCTCCGAATTAACCTGGCAAAACCGTCATGTAAGTGAAATACTCTAGGGTGCGGCGTAAAACATCAATAAATCAATTCCTCATATTTCGTACTTGCAGTTAATTCAAAAATAACATTGGACTATGAACAAATAGTTTACGTGTATATGAGGTTCTGTTTCACAATTAGTTAATTCCGGCCATGGAAATTTTGAATTGGACCCATCCGTTTGCTAGATTTGTTATTTTATCTTCCGTAGAAGGACATAAATAGGCCGATGTAAAAAAAACTGGGCTTGTTTCAAGCCGTTATTTTACGAAAATACTGACAAGAAACACATAAAGTAAAAATAATAGCAACATTTCTAAACAGGTTGTATCACATCAGTTTTCTAGAATCGCTATTTACATCCGTGGAACGACATGGATACGTCCAAGAAAATAGCGGTTGTTTCAAGCCTTTTGGGTTTTCTAAACTATATATACAAATGCCTATTGTCTTGAAACCGGTACATTATATATAAAGTGAAATAATCATCAATCAATCAATTCAATAGACATCATCAGATTATTATGACGTTGATATGCTCATCGATAACATTCGAGATGAACGTTTAATGTTCGCCCTCACCTGTAATATTATTTCTCACTATGTTTAAATGTCTACATATTGCGGTAGCCCACTTCACCGTTGTTTTATGTCTACCAATACACATTATCTTGTTTATCATTGTTATGATGAGGGGCATTTTTGCCCAAGTCAATAAAACAGAACACAGTTCAAACATTTACACAGTTTCTCAGTGATTGATTTGACATCCGCATATAACATAGATTTCGTTCTACGTGGTTTTTAAACACCCTCAAACACTTTGGCCCCCCAGCGTTAAAAATTAACCCGCGTAGTACAGGTATTCCGGTAATGTAGGAGAAGGTAAACATACAAGAAAAACACAACAAGAAGCATACGAGTCCATACAAATTATTAACAAAGCTAATGATCTTTGACCTTCGGCTTGAACTAATTATCTCAAATGTTTGAAAATGAATTTGCAAATATGGTTAGCCCTTAGTAGCTCTTAATTGACCGAAGTTCAAAAGGTTTATCTAAATAAACAACCCGCTGATTCTGTTTTAAATAATTATGCAGAATGTTAATATGCATTTACACAGCAGGTAAGGCCGTATTTAACCGCAGTGTAAATGAAAACAAACAACCTGCTGTATTGCACTTAAAACAAAAGTTCCAAAAATGCATCTACAAAGCCGGGAAAGCCATAAGTAAACTTTATTTTAAAGTGGCATGAGCTGCTAAAATGTTGATATTTTGACGTAAAAACAGAATGTTGAAATTATCGGCTTTGTTCTCAAGACTTATAGTTCAGAAGCTTTTTAGTGCTTCTAGTCTCGAAATTGAACGATAAAGTAGTGTTTTGAACTAACTTTGGCTTAGAATGAATAAATGGTCGTCCCGGTTATTTAATTTTTTTTTACTTCTCGGCATTTTGTGGTCTGATTTGGACTTGAACCCGCAACTTATAATGGAAAACTTGTGTCGATTGAGAGGCTATATCCTAACCGGCTGACACACCGAGGCAACGTTTTAATTGATATACGACAGACCAACACCCGCCTGATAATAACATTAAAACAACAGACCTAAAAAAACAACAAATAAATGCCACTTAAACAAAACAAATACTGTATAATATTGCCTTTAATGGCCGTGTGCAAATCTCAAACGAAATATACTTTGGGAACTGAAACTGCGGTTGTTTCATTTGATTTATCTAGGACAACAACTGAGCACGGATTCTTAAAAAAATTCCACCACCCACAGTCTCCGAAAGGCTCTAGTCAAGTGACATGTTGCCATCATTTACAAAATTTGAACTTTTTCCAAGCAAAACCTGCTTGTCACTGATATGAAGGTTAAATGTAGACTAGCCGCTAAAATCCCACGAAACTGTTTGCATTAAAAAGGGAAGACCATTTTTTGTATCTTTCACAGCTAGAAGACGTTGAGAATTTTCGTTTTTGATCAAAGTTATAAGCTAGACATTTGATTATAAAATTGTTTTTTAGGTACCCGCCATGTGACTATAATTTGTGTGCCTTCAATGTTTTCTAATATTTATCATTCACCGACAGCTATTTGGTTTTTGGGCTGAGTTTTAAAAAAGCTCTTATTGTCCCCACAATCGAAATTTCTGAATTCAAATTCTTTCAAAAGAGCAAGACCTATAAAACTATTAAAGTTCAATTTTGTCGTTTCACAGATCGAGCCACATTGAAGTAACGATAAAGCAATTCTATATAATATTAAATGTAATCCGTCCTGTCTTAGTTGAATTAATTTAGTATTCAGTACGTTTAGACCACTATCTGCTTTTAAAACGGACAAAACATATTCAATAGAGACAGTTCAATGGACATTTTGGTTCAAAGGCCTAGGGTCTCTTTTGAAACCGGTCACATGTGTTGAAATGCAACTAAGAAGAGCTATATTAAATGTACAGGTCTGAAATATGGTTAGACGGAATTTCAATAAGAGACCGTTCAGTGTTTCTATAGGTAGGTCACACAGTAAGAGATACTTCTCAAAAAGCTCAGCAGCGCGTGACCCCTATTTGGCAAGCTTGCCAATGCTTGCTTAGTATAATTACAGTATATCCCTAGTGCCTTTTAAAAGACCAAAGGCAGATTGGCCAAACCCAACTACAGGCTCATAACAGTCGGACCCGCGCTTTAAAACATTTTGTTACAATACATACCAACACTGGGTAGGTTCGGCGGGGGTCGAAAAAGAGACAAGCTGACACGGTCAAACTCATTCTGTGAGCGATCGAATGGCAACAGATGGCTCGAGATTCAGTCTACATATATAATACTATCTACTGACAATAGTAGGAAGTTATCGGACAAGCTTTGCTCAGTCTCATTTGCTGTAGGAGGAAAAAACATATATATATACCTATAGAAGTCAGTCGTATGCACATGTCATGAGACTAGTGTGCAGACTGCAGTCATTTATCCGAAACGGCGGAGACTGTGCTTTGTGAAGGCTACTTCCACCATCGTATGTATTACACGGGACTCTACAGTGAAAGTTTGTCATTTCTGGAAATGGGCCATCGATTTTAAATACAGGTGTAGGGAGAACAGAAAGCAGGCTATACCTATCGTGTCTAGTGTAGTACAACGGCATCTAGATAGTGTATGTTTCCTGAGACCAGGTGTAGGGAGAACAGAAAACAGGCTATACCTATCGTGCCTAGTGTATAACAACTGCATCTAGATAGTGTATGTTTCCTGAGACCATCAGATTGTACAGAAGTGATGCCCTAAAGGTAACCCATTTTTATGGATGAAATCGCCTAGTGTTAATACGTATACGTTTCGATAAATATGCTTATGATATATTAGAGTGGTAACTGAAGCAAATGAGTATTCGAGTTGTGTTAACTAGACACGGATATCCCTCCTATACCGGCTGAAGGAAGTGACATTTTACACGTTGTGGTTAAAGGATTCCGGAGAGATGTCTGCCGAAAGTTGCCAATCAGAATCAAAGAGCCAATCAGAAAGAGATCCCTCTAATCGGGACGTGTCGATCGATCTGCTGAAACTACGCAAGGAGAAATGTAAGCCTACACCTCACAGCGAGAATGAAATCGCTTACACACCTGTGTCGTGTTGTGAAAAAACACAAGTGCGGCTGAAAGCATCAGCCACAGAATGCTGCACTAAGGAGAATATTTCAGACAAATTCCCGATTTTAAAATGGCTGCCAAAATACACCGTGCTAGACCTTCAGTGTGATATAATAGCGGGTCTTACTGTCGGTTTGACGGTCATCCCCCAAGGCTTGGCATACGCCAGGGTAGCACAGCTCCCTCCCCAGTATGGATTATACTCGGCCTTCATGGGCTGCTTCATCTACATCTTCTTAGGAACTTCCAAGGACATTACTCTAGGACCAACAGCTCTTATGTCGCTAATGACTGCATCCTTTGCAGCGACACCCGTTGCAGAGGATCCAACGTATGCCATATTGCTGTGTTTATTTAGTGGTATAATCCAGTTTGTTTTGGGTGTGCTAAATTTGGGTGTTTTGGTAAACTTTATATCCTACCCGGTGATAAACGGATTCACGTCCGCAGCAGCTATCATTATTGCCGTCGGACAGCTGAAGGATATATTAGGCTTGTCTAATATCCCCAGAGAGTTCCTCCATCAGGTCTATGAAACCTTTAAACATATCCAAGAAACAAACATCTGGGATTTGGTACTTGGGATCGTCTGCCTTTTTATTCTGATTGTTTTAAAACAACTTCGTGATATTAAATGGAAGGAGGAGAGCCAAGAAGAACGTAAATTGTGGAAAGACATTTTGAAAAAGCTGTTATGGCTTGTGTGCACAGCCCGTAACGCTGTGATAGTAATTACCACTGCTGGCATTGCGAGTGCTTTAGAATCTAGAAATGTAACTGCATTTACACTGACTGGACCCCTAAGAGGTGGTCTACCGGAAGTCAAAGCCCCCTCTTTTACATTTCAATCAGGGAACATAACTCTTACCACGAGTGAAGTATTTGCTGATATAGGTGCTGGGTTTGCCCTAGTCCCTTTGTTAGGCATCATAGAAACAGTGGCCATAGGAAAAGCATTTGCCCGAAAAAACAACTACAAGCTGCATCCAAGTCAAGAATTAATAGCAACTGGTGTTGGTAATTTAGTGAGCTCGTTTTTCGGAGCTTATCCCATTACGGCTAGCTTTTCAAGAACAGCAGTGAATTCTCAAAGTGGAGTTGCTACCCCATTAAGCGGTATTGTTACAGGTAGTCTGGTGCTCCTCGCTCTTGGTGTTTTGACCCCATGGTTTTATTTCATCCCTCGTTCATCCCTAGCGGCTGTCATCATAGCTGCTGTGATCTTTATGGTGGATTATAAAATAGTTCTCACGCTGTGGAGAGTCAATAAACTTGACCTGATACCATTGTTTGTGACTTTCATTCTATCCTTTGTCACGGGTATAGAGTATGGTATTTTAGCAGGGGTTGGTATATCCGTGATAATTCTTCTATATCCGATAGCTAGACCCAAAGTCAGGACAGCTGATAATACCGAAATTCCAATCGGAGTGTTTGTGGATAAAGGGCTTACGTTCCCGTCCATCGATTACATTCAAGAGACAATTTGCGCACAAGCGGCGAACTCGTCCGCTCCTACGGTGATATTGGACTGTAGGAATATTACCGAACTGGATTACAGTGCTGTACAAGGGCTCATACAACTCCAAATGGACTTGGAAGCATTTGATAAGACATTGACTTTAAAGGAACTGAAGCCATCTTTACTAAGAAAGCTGGAAACGGCAGGTATGAAGGTCTTGCAGCGTTTTGACAATGATGGGACGAAAACGATTGGAATATTGGAAACCCCTCGAACCATAACCATAGAAGTTGACGGTGCTTCAGAAGAATCCACTAAACTATAGCAGTCGTTTTATCGGGTATCTAATCATCTAATAGTACAGGCCGTGCAACTTTTATGAAATAGATTTTACACAAACTCAAGGGTATATGTCTTCCTCGTCCACTGTGATTCTAAATGAACGTTACATGTATATATATACACCTTAAAAATTATATAGGTATGATTGATAAATTATTGGGTCAGTATATTTTGTTGGGTATTTAGAATATATATATTTTGAATAAAAATGACACACTTTTTAGGGTGACGTGTGTTTGTCTCAGTAATTTTTGACATTCGTATTAACATTACGTCGATGAATAATAACTTTCCTGAATTTCTGCTGCTCGTTTCACAAAGCAGTCCCATCGCAAACCAAATGTTGTCAATAAATACCATAGTGAATTGATACAACATCATGGCAACTGCAATTGATCGTAATTTCCGATGGCTTTTTGAAGCGACCCATAAGAGGCGGTTGGTAATTTTAAACAATTCCTTTAACCCAGCCGATGGTAAGTCACCAGCCATATAATAAGGTGCAGAATTACTTATGGATAACAACTTCTTGGTTTATTGTTATCCATAAGTAATTCTTCACCTTATTGTAACCTTTCAACTTCTAAATGCCATTAAAAGATTTCACCCACCATAGGCCTAATATCAGGGTCCGATGCAACTGGTAAACACACTTTACTGCATGTGTAATCTCCCTTTGCCATAGTCATGGGCGTCAACAGGCAAGGGATATACCCCCCCCACCCCCGCCTCCCACCCGCCTCCCAGAAACATGACTGAAAAAAAACTATCAAGATAGCGATAAGAAAAACGAAAATAATTTTTTTCCGCAGTAACAAACCCACAATCAAAAAGTGGGCGTAATCCTCTTAACAAGTAACAGTCTGTGAAGGACAAACGTAGGAGTCGCCTAAGATTTAATCAGTTTCTTCCTGACGTCATTTACTTTCAGATATATTTTCTCGGTCCGCAGCTGGGAAGATCGACATTGATAATTTCTTAGTCTAAATCTAAACATTTAATGTCGCCATCCGACTTTTACACACAGGCCTATCATTTCTCCCACGCCGATGGAAGCTTTGCTTTTTATTTGACTTACATATGGATTACAAAAGAACTTCTTTCCTTTTTGTATATGGCAATGTTGCAATCTAAATCTATTTATTCCTAAAATCGTTTGTGTTATTTCCAACGATCTTTGGAAAAAATATATGCAAAAACGGAATAGGTTTGTAACCGTAACAATGTTTATAACAAAATAAATTTCCAAAATTAGACCGGCGGAATAAATCCCTATGAGTTTGTTTTACACCAATAATTTCATGTTTGATGGTGAAATAATAACAGGCATGTGCACGTTTAAACTCTTTTAGAATATCATTCATTTTTTAGCAATTTTGTGCAACGCGTTCACAAGTTGAGTGTTACTATTGTATAGGCTAACCGACTTGGTGACGTGTATATAAAATTCAATATCAACAGAATAGAAGTCTGAGCCATTGTCTCTGTTTAATGGAAAAGTAACATTAAATGTCAATCCTGATACTAACATGCATTGTTATTATTTGGACGAATCACTGGACTAATGTGCACAAAGATACAGTTCGAGCACTGAAATATACAAAGCTATACATACGATTACATTTACAGCATCTTGATTAATTGGTGACTGGTTACTCAAACCGTAACATTTCCTAGTTGGACATGGACTCTGCCCGAAATCGCCCCGCTCTCCCCTCACCACCACCTCTCACACACACCAGGGGGGTATTTCATAAACCACATATAGCCGACTACGGTCAGATAGTCGACTAAGCAGTAATGTTGAAGCAGTGCTATTCTAGTCGGCTAGGCCAGTTTAGCCGTCTAAACCTGTTTATGAAATACCCCCCTGTACACACACATGTACTAAGAGAAACAATCTGGATTGCCGCATCAAACACACTCTACTTTGTTCTGCTCGTTGAAAAGGATTAAATCCAACGAATACAACATCAACAATGTAAATATGCACACAATCATGATTACAGCCAGGGAATATAACAGGCTTAGAAAACCGTGTATCCCCGCCCCCCTCCACACGCACACACTTATTATAACCGGTTGACGCCCTTGGCCATGGTATTTTGTGCGATTGAATTTTAAATACCGAACATTTGGAAAAAATTACCCACTCATATCATATAATGAGAAACCTGTGTACACGACCAGGCTACACGAAATACAGAAATTTTCGTTTAAAACCTACCCACTTTTGATAATCGACTTAACGGTGTCATTAATGTTGCTAGCTACTGTAATTATAGTTATTTTGAAGATAATATACAAAAGGCATTTTATGACCAAGATCTTATCTGGTTTATTCAAATAAGTTGCTGAACTAACCGGGCATTTTGGTTTGAATTCACGATAAAACTTCCCCCCAGAGAGGTGAGAAGTTCGGGAAGCTATCCGGTTATCCGGTCCTTATTTGAATAAACCAGATAAGATCTTGTCATAATTTTTCTAAAAAATTCGTCTTCGGTAAAATTTATTCATTTGCAAGTCAAAATAATATCAAGTGAAATAAAAATATATTCTCATTTTTAATTGAAATAGTATGACTTGAATCGCTGTCGTTTATAATCGAGCTTAAATAGTCAAACTATTTTCATAGAAGAAGAGGTCGAATTATGTTCACCGAGATCGAAACAGTTTCACTTTAAATTATAGAAAAATGTTCTTTTAAATATTAGTCAAACTTTTTAAACTTAAGATGAATTTGGTTTACTACAGTCAAAATATTTCAACGCTGGTCAAAACAGTTTCTAGAAATGATCTTGACTCAGCTTAAAATATTTGACTGAAATTGTAATATGTTAACTGAGGTCATTATCTAACAGAGCAAAATATAAAATGAAGGGTCCAGTGGAAAAAGTATACTTGAGTGCGATTTCTAAAGAAATGTTATATGGTTATTAATGTTATCCGGTCCTGCGGCTTTGATTAGAAATTATTCGTAAAAGCTGAAGATCTATTCAAATGTCAAAACAGCCACTTCAATCTTAATTATGCAAACTTTAAATGTTGATTTTGAAATGCCCCGCCAGGATTTCTTGCAGTGAAGGCTTTAAATTAGAAATGAAAATAATGACGCCCAATATCCATCGAAGCCTTAAGTCACAATTGTCAATTTATATATTTTTTTTAATATAATGAGGTTTAGACTTAAAGCTATTGCTAGAAATAACACAACATTTAATAAATGCTGTTATACAGCAATGCATGGATTGTTCGAACACATCGTCAATACCATGAATAAAACAACATGTAAAACACTCAAACTGCAGACATTGCATGCTGGAGCCTGTTTCACAAAGCGGCGTAGAGTAAGTTTTACGTAACTGTCATAGCAATCCATACTGTAGAGATACCTTGATATAATAGCTACATAAAAACTTACGATACGCCGCTTTGTGAAATAGGTTTATGGTGAGGAAAATAAATTACCGCTGACATGAAACCGTTGGTGTTTGAACTAATGGCTACATAGTAAAGTTTATCTTGCATGGTTGTCACAAAACGAACGAGAACACGAATATTGTCAGTACCGAATATCCATCATTCCATTATCGTAAGTCAACAGATACAGAATTTACCAGGGGCCCAAGAATCCACACATAAAACCTCAGTCGGAACACACTTCGGCTATCTTCGCTCGGCACCGGTCGGCTTTGGCACACACGTAAATCCCCGAAGTTTTCAGACTGAGGGCAGCCACTACCTGCTTGAGCGGTTTACTTGGGATACATAACTTCAATTACATCTAATGTTATTCTTTTATACATTTTATTACGTTTCCAAATACACATTAAACAACTAACTTTAGTGTGTATAAATTCACAGTACAAAATGATGATTTCTGTATATAAAACATAAGGTTGATGTCATAAGGTGCCAGTAGACAACACAACGTAACAATACATAAATAGATTGATTGTTTGGTGTTTTACGCCGCGCTCAAGATTATTTCACTTATATGGCGGCGTTGCCACTTTTATTGTGGAAGGAAACCGGGCTCTACGCCCGGAGGAAACCCACGACCTTCCGTTGGTAACTGGAAACCATCCCACATAGGTCGTTCGAGCGACAACCCAGGCAGAAAATTTCCCAATTGTTTTGGACTGAGTGGGATTCGAACCCGCGACCCATTGGTGGAAGGCTGTTTGGATTGAGTGTCCAACGCTCTACCTGCTGAGCCACGGAGGCCCCTACATAAATATGTTATTAACTCATATCTTCCTTGACCAGCTGTTTGTATCGCTGACTGACTGGGGCGACACCCACAAGCTCGACAAATCTATAATTTTGTTTAATACTAATGCAAGTATCAGCCAGTAGGTGGCGCCCAAGTCAGTCTCAATGGGAATGTCGATAGAGAAATATGTAAACGATAAACACATTTAAATAAATACATACATACACACACACATATATATATATAAATTTCCGTGGTTATTTTAGACAAGAAGATTTTCCCTGTGCCCGTGTGTTTTAGTGCTCATAAATATATATAAATGCAATTATTAAAATCAATAACTAAATATATTGCTTGGGAGTAACCGTCACGCGTCCGTCTGGGGCCTCCGGTCTGCATCGTAATTTATACTACATAACTTAAAAGTCAGTCAATAATTTTATTGGATCAGGGAGCAAACTACCATCCCAGGAAGTTCCAATCCGGGGAAGAAGGATTTTCTGAAAGTTGCTGTACGACGTGCATAGAGAGTGAGGCGGCTGGCAGGGCGAACGGGGTATGGATTTCTTTCGGAGACTGGTCGTGTTAGTTTTTGTTGCAAAAGAACGTTTGATCCATTATTTAGTATTGTGTGAAACAAAAGCAATCGATGGATATAACGCAGTTTGCTTAATTCTATGAATCCCCATTCCTCATATAAAAGTGAAGATGCAATGCCAAATGATATCCGCTGATTCTAATGATGGCCGGATAAATGACATACCTTCTAAACGTTTCCTGTTCAGGCGGTATTTTAGTCCCCTAAATAGTGATACTTTCTTGTGAAATGACGTTATTAAGTATTCTATGTGATCCTTCCATTTAAAGATGAGTCCTAAATGTCGATGGGTATAGCCCAGTTGGACTTTGTTGCGACTAAATAAATTAGAAATGAAAATAATGACGCCCAATATCCATCGAAGCCTTAAGTCACAATTGTCAATTTATATATTTTTTTTAATATAATGAGGTTTAGACTTAAAGCTATTGCTAGAAATAACACAACATTTAATAAATGCTGTTATACAGCAATGCATGGATTGTTCGAACACATCGTCAATACCATGAATAAAACAACATGTAAAACACTCAAACTGCAGACATTGCATGCTGGAGCCTGTTTCACAAAGCGGCGTAGAGTAAGTTTTACGTAACTGTCATAGCAATCCATACTGTAGAGATACCTTGATATAATAGCTACATAAAAACTTACGATACGCCGCTTTGTGAAATAGGTTTATGGTGAGGAAAATAAATTACCGCTGACATGAAACCGTTGGTGTTTGAACTAATGGCTACATAGTAAAGTTTATCTTGCATGGTTGTCACAAAACGAACGAGAACACGAATATTGTCAGTACCGAATATCCATCATTCCATTATCGTAAGTCAACAGATACAGAATTTACCAGGGGCCCAAGAATCCACACATAAAACCTCAGTCGGAACACACTTCGGCTATCTTCGCTCGGCACCGGTCGGCTTTGGCACACACGTAAATCCCCGAAGTTTTCAGACTGAGGGCAGCCACTACCTGCTTGAGCGGTTTACTTGGGATACATAACTTCAATTACATCTAATGTTATTCTTTTATACATTTTATTACGTTTCCAAATACACATTAAACAACTAACTTTAGTGTGTATAAATTCACAGTACAAAATGATGATTTCTGTATATAAAACATAAGGTTGATGTCATAAGGTGCCAGTAGACAACACAACGTAACAATACATAAATAGATTGATTGTTTGGTGTTTTACGCCGCGCTCAAGATTATTTCACTTATATGGCGGCGTTGCCAGTTTTATTGTGGAAGGAAACCGGGCTCTACGCCCGGAGGAAACCCACGACCGTCCGTTGGTAACTGGAAACCATCCCACATAGGTCGTTCGAGCGACAACCCAGGCAGAAAATTTCCCAATTGTTTTGGACTGAGTGGGATTCGAACCCGCGACCCATTGGTGGAAGGCTGTTTGGATTGAGTGTCCAACGCTCTACCTGCTGAGCCACGGAGGCCCCTACATAAATATGTTATTAACTCATATCTTCCTTGACCAGCTGTTTGTATCGCTGACTGACTGGGGCGACACCCACAAGCTCGACAAATCTATAATTTTGTTTAATACTAATGCAAGTATCAGCCAGTAGGTGGCGCCCAAGTCAGTCTCAATGGGAATGTCGATAGAGAAATATGTAAACGATAAACACATTTAAATAAATACATACATACACACACACATATATATATATAAATTTCCGTGGTTATTTTAGACAAGAAGATTTTCCCTGTGCCCGTGTGTTTTAGTGCTCATAAATATATATAAATGCAATTATTAAAATCAATAACTAAATATATTGCTTGGGAGTAACCGTCACGCGTCCGTCTGGGGCCTCCGGTCTGCATCGTAATTTATACTACATAACTTAAAAGTCAGTCAATAATTTTATTGGATCAGGGAGCAAACTACCATCCCAGGAAGTTCCAATCCGGGGAAGAAGGATTTTCTGAAAGTTGCTGTACGACGTGCATAGAGAGTGAGGCGGCTGGCAGGGCGAACGGGGTATGGATTTCTTTCGGAGACTGGTCGTGTTAGTTTTTGTTGCAAAAGAACGTTTGATCCATTATTTAGTATTGTGTGAAACAAAAGCAATCGATGGATATAACGCAGTTTGCTTAATTCTATGAATCCCCATTCCTCATATAAAAGTGAAGATGCAATGCCAAATGATATCCGCTGATTCTAATGATGGCCGGATAAATGACATACCTTCTAAACGTTTCCTGTTCAGGCGGTATTTTAGTCCCCTAAATAGTGATACTTTCTTGTGAAATGACGTTATTAAGTATTCTATGTGATCCTTCCATTTAAAGATGAGTCCTAAATGTCGATGGGTATAGCCCAGTTGGACTTTGTTGCGACTAAATATTAGGCCCATATGCGATGGCTCTCGCCTTCTAGAATTCAGTATGTATTTAGTTTTGCTTGAATTGAACTTTACAAACCACGTATCCGCCTAACGATTAAAACTTACGCTCACGCTCACTTTACCCGTGGGACAAGTGACACCTAATCCGTCGTTTCTAATTTAATATTCATGTAGACTTTGATTGGTTCCGCCACAAAACTGTGGCGGAAATTCCACCAATCAGAATTGGCGTTACGTATGCATCCAGGCAGTGTTCAAAACAAAGATGGACGACTTTTCGGTTTAGATTTCAAATCGAGAAACGTGTCTCCAAAACTAAAGAGTTCCAGCGTTTAGAAGAGAACTTTTGATTGGTCCGACAGTAAATGGGCGTTCCCAGAAAACGAGGCTTAGAATCGCAGTTGGCCCAGGGGTAAGAAGTGAGGTTGTTGAGAATTTTACCCTGGGCATCCGAGGATGAGCTTTGTATCATGTATAAATCATTTAATATTGAGTCCTTAACGTCGACGTGCGGCAGATTGTCAGATGCTATATAAAGACAGGTATCGTCTGCAAAAAGACGCACGTTGTTCATAAGACCAGAGGGCAAGTCGTTAATGTAAACTAAAGATGTTAAAGGCCCCAAGACAGACCCTTGATTCACTCCGGCCGAGACTCCGATTACTTCGGACTTTTGATCGGCACATACAAAGTTACCTTGATTGATTGATTGTTTGGTGTTTTACGCCGTGCTTAAGATTTTTGACCATTTCACAGTTTTCTTGCGGGAGGAAACCGGGTTTTATGCCCGAAGGTAACCTTCCGTTGGTAACTGGCTACCATCCCATGTAGGTCGTTCGAGTGAAACTCCAGTCACAAAAATGTCGTCCAACGCTCTACCTACTGAGCCACGGCCAAAGTTAGCGTCTGCATACAAGGGAAAACGTAACTTATTGCGATTTAGAAAAAAATGCGTAAGTCATAAAGATTGTGCTAAATAAAGCAAGGATTTATAATAAACACATTTTGATGATTTACTTAATATGAGATGTATAAATAATTGTTTTAATTTTAATCAAATATACCGACACAGCTTCCGCTTATATTTTCGTTATTTTCAAAGTATTTGTACTTCAATGGTATTTTCAATAAAACTCGTTTCCAAATATGTATAAGCAATAATTTAAAATGTACCACCATCATGTATATATCACAAGCAGTCCATTCAATATCACAACCAGATCCATAAACACACAAAAATAAACTTCTGTATCCCGGGTGAGTTTGGCAGTCATAAACCAGGGGGCGTGCCGATGTCCATATATAGATAACCGTTAAACTACAAGGCTCTGGAGATAAAACAACGTCAATAAACCAGGGGGCGTGCCGAGGCCTATATGGATACAGGTCACAGTTTCTGACTTCCGAGGCCTATATGGATACAGGTCACAGTTTCTGACGAAAGAAGTTCCAGATATTTTTGTGTGTTTTTTTATTATTTTTTTCCTGGCCCCTTGCATTTTTTTTCTGGGCATTTTTGTAGTTTTTATGAAAGGACACTGTCTGGACATGATTTTAGAAGTGGAATGGGACCAGTTCAGGTGGATGGAGATCTGGTAGCTGGGGGTGCTTTGGTCTGTTTACATGCGGCGGTATATGTGCAAAGATACCTCCAATCAGCTAATTCTACTTGTATCTCAAAATGTCTACCTTCAACGTATGAAAAAATTGTGCTTAAAATACTGCCAAAGGACTGTTCAACGCCTCCACCGAAGGATTTGGTTCAACGAAAGTTAGGGAAGGTGCTGTGAGAGCAGACATTAACATTACCGCAAATGGAAAATGAAGGAAAATGAAACTGTGACCTGCTGCCATATCTAGATAACCACTAAACTGTACGACTCTGGAGATACAACAACAACGTCGCATTAGGCAATTCCAGTTCAGTCATTCGACGAACACAAGGCTTTTGGGTCAGTCAGAAATACTGATTGATTGATGTTTTACGCCGCGCTCAAGCCATGCCAGATTTAATGGAGGCGGAAACCGGGCTATTTGTCTGGAGAAAACTTCTAACCTTCGGCGAGTACCTGACAACTCTTCCACATACGGCTAGGGAGTGGAAGATCCACTGATTTTTTTTTGCTTTCGTATTTGACCTGAGTGGGCTTCAACCCCGCACCACATCGACTGGAGGCCAGTGTCGGACGTAGTAGACATCATTCTACCGACTGAACCATCGAGGCCTCCAAGAAATACCTAGAAAATGATAAAGTATAGGAAAAAACCTACATAAAGACAGGTATCGTCTGCAAAAAGACGCACGTTGTTCATAAGACCAGAAGGCAAGTCGTTAATGTAAACTAAATATGTTAAAGGCCCCAAAACAGACCCTTGATGCACTCCGGCCGAGACTCCGATTACTTCGGACTTTTGATCGGCACATACAAAGTTACCTTGATTGATTGATTGTTTGGTGTTAAGCCATGCTTAAGATTTTTTTTCACTATTTCACAGTTTTCTTGCGGGAAGGAAACCTTCCGGTGGTAACTGGCTACCATCCCATATAGGTCGTTCGAGCGAAAACCCAGTCAAAGAAATTTCGTCCAACTCACTGCCAAAGTTAGCGTCTGCATACAAGGGAAAACGTAACTTATTGCGATTTAGAACAAATTACGTAAGTCATAAAGATTGTGCTCAATAAATCAAGGATTTATAATAAACACATGTTGATGTTTTACTTATGAGATGTATTAATAATTATTTTAATTTTTAATCAAATATACGGACACAGCTTCCGCTTATATTTTCGTATTTTCAAAGTATTTTTACTTCAATCGTATTTTCAATAAAACTTGTTTCCAAATAAGTAAAAACAATCATTTAAAATGTAACCATCTAAATATCACAAGCAGTCCATAATCAAATCACAACCAAATCCATAAACACATAAAAATAAACTCCTGTATCTCGGCAGTCATAAACCAGGGGCGTACCGATGTCCATATATATACCCGTTAAACTGTAAGGCTCAGGAGATGCAACAACGTCGCATTAGGCAATAATCCAGGGGGCGTGCCGATGTCCATATATAGATACCCGTTAAACTGTAAGGCTCTAGAGTTACAACAACAACGTCGCATTAGGCAATTCAAGTTCAGTCATTCGACGAACACAAGGTTTTTGGGTCAGTCAGAAATACCGATTGATTGATGTTTTACGCCGCACTCAAGCCATGCCAGATTTTGTGGAGGCGGAAACCGGGCTATTTGTCTGGAGGAAACTTCTGATCTTCGGCGAGTACCTGACAACTCTTCCACATACGGCGAGGGAGTGGAACATCCACTGATTTTTTTTTCCTTTCGTATTTGGCCTGAGTGGGCTTCAACCCCGCACCACATCGATTGTAGGCCTGTGTCGGACGGAGTAGCCATCATTTTGCCGACTGAACCCCCGAGGCATCCAAGAAATACCTAGAAAATGGTAAAGGAGATTAGAAAGTATTCTCGGTGCGCTGAAAGATCAGCTGCATTGCCATGTACTTTATACGAAGCAAAATAGTCTACATTCTTTCAGTTTCACAACAAACAGCGCACAGACCCATTGAATATTTTTTGATTCTGTGTCGCTGGTTTAGTTTTTCAATTAACTGACAATTCTTCTTTTTTGTCCTCTTAAAAAGGCTTGAGCTGCAAAAATTCGCACTTCCTCGTGAATTCTTATTATCGCAACATTAAGATGGGTTTTAATTTTACCAAAAACCAAATGATTGGCGTTGTAGTCAAATCCATGAGGTATCTGGCAGGTACGAACCGAACTTGTGTCGGAAAGTAAACAAAATTTAAAATACTAGGACGAGCATCCATCCAATCTAGGCCCAAGTTAGTCGCGAACACTACTTTAACGTACAGTCTCGAGACAAATGGCACAGAAAAATAAATTTCCAACCAACGAAATTTAATTTTGGGCAGCTCATGCAACTTCAACAATTCGAATCCCTTCGCCACTTTAAAAGGTAGGGAAAACTTTAGTGTACAACTAGTTTGTATTAAAAGCGCCGTGTTTACCATGGATAATCACTTGTCGTTGATATCTTGAACAATGTCATCTGTAGTATGGGGAAGATTTAATCGAATCATCCTCTGAGTAACAAAAGGAAAGGTAAAAAAGACATTTAAAGACAATACTTCGATGAAATCACAATGTTATAGCAAATCTGTCTACCACACTTCACGAAGAGGCCGTTCCTTTACTTGTCTTACGCATATAACAACGCGTTACTTAAAACTTTAATTGTATTACCATGGCTATTATAATAAACGTATCTAATGTTAACATACATTCATGTCCACATCCGCCAACCATATACGTTTATGGTTACTGAATGGGACCATAAGCACCAACAATTACCACACGTCCCTTACATTTCAATACACTAGTTACAGAGTACACGGCTGGGTTGTTCAAACGTGTATTAGCCT
This sequence comes from Lepidochitona cinerea, assembly GCA_963971465.1. NCBI lineage: Eukaryota > Metazoa > Mollusca > Polyplacophora > Chitonida > Tonicellidae > Lepidochitona > Lepidochitona cinerea. The sequence goes on from OZ020559.1 coordinate 15,424,081, forward strand.
TACAATTCAATTTCTTTATTACGCGACGTCATTTAGACCATTAAAGGATTTATGAACAGGACCTAAAGCTGGTTTTTGTTTGTTTATGGACTAAATGTATATTTGAAAAACATAAATTGAAACGAAACAACCTTCACGTTAGTTTCCTGGTAGTCAAAAAAAAAAGAACGGGGAGGAAATATGCATATTTTCCGTATTTTCCGTAACTACTCGGAAAAATGACGTCATACACGACCTTGGATGTGTACAAACAGCCACATAGACGTACTGAGACAGCAGAAATCGTTTATTACGTCATCGCTGTGAGGGTACGTACACAACGGAGGTCGTGTTTGACGTCATAAGTCTCTGAGATAATTAACTTTCGTAAGCATTGTAGATCGGCAAACGATCATGTTACATGTTCTACAACACGCTTAACGCAAATTAAAAATATTTCCAAAGGTTGTTCATAAATCCTTTAAGCCTAATACATTTTTGAACAACTCAGCCCTGTAGCCCAAAGTTTGTAGCGCGTATCTATAATAGCCGATGAAAATGAAGCTTTATACAGAGTGCACCTTTATTGTTGCAAACGTATCAAAATAAAGCCTCATAACACGTGACTTTATCGGCCAGTCAAACTATATATTTAATGTTGTGTGTGTTAACTTCAGATATGTCTACTATAATAGCCATTGAGTGTATAGTACACGTTAAGTATATTCATGAACACCAAAACACACGGGCACAGGGAAAATCTTCTGGTCTAAAATAACCATGGAGACAAGTTTCTAATTGTTTATATACGTTAAGTATAGTACGCGTTGTTAATGTTATAGAACGAGTTAGACAAGTATAGGAACGGATTACTATTGAACGATCATATATTTTATATTTTTAGCCTTAAACGTTGCTAAATAATTGATACTCAGCTCCTCAACTTTTTGGTAAATTAACCATGTCTTATATTTACAAAACCTCCTGTTTAATTTCCTTCTTACACGATAACATTATGTTTGTACAAGACATGCACAATTTGGTTGGGTGATAGTTCTACTATATCACTAAAGTTAAAGCGATCAAAATGTGTTTGAACGGGTTCGAACAAGAATCTTGATATTTTTACATCAAGCAATAAAAGAAGCTGTCCCTTTTCTTAATTTTGGTTGTTTGTAATGTACTTTCTGATACGTTCTTTAAGAAAAATGCCGAGGTGTGATTTACAAAATAGACAATGCTTACACTACACGTTCGTTAATAAATTCCATAGGCTATAGTGCAATCATCTTGGGTGCGCTCGAAACGCCAGTCCCGGACGTCCATGACACCCCTACAGGTTTTGAGTGCCCCAGTACAGCTGTCCAGAATGTGTTCTGGCTGTCCAATTCGCTGAGGTGGTGCAGAAGGGAAGAAACATATCGGCGGTAGTTCACGTGGTATTTGATATGCATCGAATGCCGCCATTACTAGGAGATCCAGATCTGTTATGCACGCGTGCTTCAACTATCAATGGCGGCACGTTTTACAAAGTCAGATCCAAACCAGCAAATTTAATAGACGTGTCCATTCCACGCATATAGTTCATTTGTTCGGACAAGCGATGCAACAAATGCAGGTCTACGCCTTTTTATTTCAGGACTTCCTGTTCTCGTGCATTCGGAACGGCGTGTAACAGGGAACAAAAGGGACATGTCCAGGACTGGCGTTTGGAGCGCACCCCTTGAGTATGGCGTAAAACATCTGTCACCAAATCTGGCATGACCTTCAAGGGTCACAAATGAATACCGATCCGCCTTGCCTAACTCCTATTACAGAGAGCCGAAGTGTGTCATAACTCACCATGGGGACCTGTCATCGTGTTTCAAACAGCACCCGCCGCCATGCATGGGTTCTGTATAAATATAGGATGTCTAGTTTGTTCTTAAATAGTTGTGGGTAAAATTCAGAACCTATACAACCTGTTGAAGTATACGTCAATTAGCAAAAAACGGCGCAATGGAATTCTTTTTTAATGGGGTCAATACATTAGTTTCAAACTCAATATAACAAAAAATATCCAATAGAATACAACAATCACAACAACAACAAAAATAAGCCAAAACGAAATGGACATCATGTACGAAAGTTGTTTATTGCCCATGTTGTAAGTATGTAGACCGTTCGAACCAACGATGGCGGACAGTTACTTATTCACTTCATTTCTCTATTAAAGTGGCATGAGCTGTCAAAATGTTGATATTTTGACGTTGAAACAGAATGTCGACTATTTTTCTCAAGACTTATAATTCAGAAGCTTTGTAATGCTTCTAGTCTCGAGAATGTACGATAAAGTATTATTTTGAACTAACGTTGGCTTAGAATGAATGAATGGTCGTCCCGGTTATTTAAATTTTGTTTACTTTTCGAACACTATTCCGGTTCGTATAGGCCACATATTGTAAGAATTTTTCTCATTCCAACGCCAATCATTTAGCTTTTCGATGGCCTCCAAAGCCTCTTACTGTCGTGGCGATCAGAAATTATGAAAAAAGTGCGAATTTTGGCAGCTCATGCCTCTTTAAGGTACATAACACTTTGTGCTAAAAGATGATGGCGGCTTTAGGCAGTGGATGCATTTTGTCCGAACATAAGACAAAATATATAGACACCAGATTTTAAAACATTTGAATGGAAAACTTACCTGAATTTATCGTTGTTTTTTCCGTCCTGAGTAGCCTCCCCTTGTCATCTTCTTCATAACTCCAATGGCGCGATTCCGCGTATTGGTTAGATTTTTTTTTTTTTTTTTTTTGTTGTTGTTATTATTAGACTTTTATATAATTTTAGACCTCTTTGTTCATTTGATAGTTTTGTTTCTACATTTATAAATATTTGTTTTTTTGTGCTTATCCTATAGACCAAAGGGTGCTATATTTTAGACTTCTTTGTTCATTTGACAGTTTTTTTTTCTATATTTATAATTTTTTAGGGTGCTTTTCCTATAGACCAAAGGGTGCAATATTTTAGTTTAATGATTTTTTACATAAACCTTCGATGTATTTACCTTCGTTGAACGCCGTCCCTGTGCTCAGATACATAACTGGAAAAGCAAGAAAAAAAAACCCTTAATACTTCGAAATACAGTTGACATTAATTAACGTTTCTCCACATTGAAACATTGGTGATTGCAATGTTTGGTTACCGCCATCTACTCAACTAAAGCTGTGTATGACGATTGGTGGTGACTGACCCTTACAACGTTTTCGTGTCTTGTCGAACGTTTGCGCTATAAATTGATTTCGATGCGTAAGCCTGGGGTAAAACATAAATCCGTCACTACGTCGGCGTCGTCAAGAGCTGCCATTTGAATAATTTGTTTAATTCTGATAGTATCATGAAAGTATCATGAAAAGCAAAGGATTGACTGAAAAAATAACGTTAAAGACAGAAGAATGCAACCTTTTTCTACAGCAGGGGTTTTCACTCGAACGACCTATGTGGGATGGTTGCCAGTTACCACCGAAAGGTCATGGGTTTCCTTCGGGTATAGAGCCCGGTTTCCTCTCACAATAAAACTTGCAACGCAGCCATATAAGTGAAATAATCTTGAGCATCCAGCAATCAATCAATCAATCTACATCAGAAATTGATACTGTATAAAGAACCATATTGGGACGTTTGTGATTTTTTTTTATATGATTAGGATTAGGGATATTAATGCATATATGCACATGGGCCATAAATACGAGATATCTTAGTTTTGGTCGTTCAAAAGAGCTATTGGTTAAAAAAACATCGGGACAAACTTAGTAAATATTTTCTCTAAATCTCGTGCTTACCGGTGGTATATGGTAGCGTTGATGGGGCAGGTACTGTGTGGAAAGAAAGCAAAAGTGAATATTTTATTTTTATTCGATAGTTATAAGTGGAATAGCCGCCAGGTACCAGACGAAGGTCGGGGGTTTCTTTAGAGAGCTATAACATGCAGTTTCATCAAACTTTAGCTAAGGTAAAGCGAAGGTGTTGGACTTTTGCTCCACCTTTGCAAATTCTGAAGTCGCAAGAATTCCATACGAATACAAATTTGCATTTGTGTGTGTTAAGGTGACAAAAGCTGCCAATAAGAGAGGAATTTCCATGGGAATGGAATTAATTATTATGTGCCATTTTAATCAATAGTACAAAATAAGAGCTTTCCGTTGATACTTTACACCGTTAAATATGTTTTCGAGAACGTTGTTGCCGATAAAACTACCTGAATACTCCATGAAAACCAGTAAATAACTCTGTTTCAATAAAATTCTCCTTATATTTGACAGCTCATGTTACTTTAAGAGAAAAGAGCGGAAAAAACTGTTTCTGACTAACTAAAAACCATCTCGAATGAATGTGCGAATGGGCTCGGTAAGCATACAAAATGTTTTATTTCCATTAAAGTGGCATGAGCTGCCAAAATTCACACTTTTTTCATAATTTCTAATGGTCACGACAGTAAGAGGCTTTGGAGTCCATCGAAAAACTAAATGATTGGCGTTGGAATGAGGAAAATCCATACAGTATGTGGCTTATATTAACCGAAATAGTGTTCGAAAAGTAAACAAAATTTAAATAATCGGGACCACCATTCATTTATTCTACGCCAAAGTTGGTTCAAAACAATACTTTACCGTTCATTCTCGAGACTAGAAGCACTAAAAAAACTTCTGAATTATACGTCTTGAGAAAAATATCCAATAATTTCAACATTCTGTTTTAACGTCAAAATATCAACAGTTCAGGCCACTTTAATGAAGGATTATCCCCAATACCCCTCTCCAGTGGAAAGAGGCAAACTTGTACCACTCTTGTGAGATTAACGGGACAGGCGTAGCGTTTAGCGAATGGGAAGTTGTACAGAAAAATATAAACAGGTCATTACATTTATAAGAATGGTCTTTTGATTTCTCATCGGAAAATAAAATAAAACAATTTGTCTTTACGCAAGAAAATAACACTCAAACTAAAAGCGTTTATACAATTCAGCAAAACCCAACACGCTTCGATGAGTACCTGGAAACTCTTCCGCTCTCTGGTTTTTGTAAGCAATTCTAATAGATTTGAAAAGACGTATTTGTTACGTATTTGTTAAATGCTATACGTGTTTGAATACCAATGTTAATGTGTAAAATTTATATAAACGTTAGTTAATATTCACGTCACATGCCACAGGTTTAAGCTTATTAATGAGATAAATAGTTTTGTTCATTTAAAAGAGGTGCTGGTTCGAAAAACACTCGGGAATAACTTAGATTGATTGATTTTTTGGTGTTTTACGCCGCTCTCAAGTGAATAACTTAGAAGAGATTTTCTCTAAATTTCGTGCTTACCGATAGTAGGTTGTGTCGTGATTGTTGTGGTATCTTTGATTGATGTGGTATCTGCTGTATGGAAAAAACAAACAAAAGTAAATACTTTTTTATGAAGCACCATTTTGGAACGATTCTGATCATTTCTTTACATGACTAGAACCTTGGATATAACCATACATACATGATCCATAAATACGAGATGTCATAGATTTGGTCAATCAAAAGCTACTGGTTTGAAAAAAACATGGGGAAAAACTTAGAAGAGATTTTCATTAAACATCAAATTGGATAATTATTGGGTTGAAGGGTTTTTGACTAACTAACTCTTTTCCTAACTAATTCTGAATCTAGCTAATTTTATTTTATTTCTATTACCTTTGGGTTTTTATCAAGAAGATAAAACTTACCGGGAACGGAAGCCGTTTCTTGTGTCGCTTCTGTGGAAACAAAACCAAACTGAAACGTTATTGTTTCTGTTGTTCATTCGATGGCTATAAACAGGCAATGAGTTTCCAGTGAAACTGAATTAGCTAATGATTTGTCATTTTTATCAAGAAGTACATAATACAAGCTTTTCCCCTTATACTAGTCTTGGATTTGTGCCTTTGAGTAGATTTGTTAGCAACTAAAACTCCAACAATTTACACCTGCATATAAATTCCATAGTTTTGGAATTTGTCCGTTATCAGCACACATATTCGGTTCCTACGGTTAACTGGCTTTCCTCGCAGAGCGATTTGTCGCACCAACTTGTAGCATGCGATTAAAATAAATGTGTTCTCCCGTCCAGGCATATAGTCCATTGCATATGATGTGTAAAAAATGACACGAAGACACACTGGCACAGCAGAGATTGCGTACTACGTCACCACTGGTACACATGACGTACGCAGCGGAAGTCGTGCTTCACGTCGTGTGTCACTGAGGTAATTAACTTCCGTAAGCATTGAAGGGCAGCAATGTAGCATTGAATTTTGTATGTTCCGCTTCAAAATTGTAACCTATCTTTTCTGGTCAGACTTGAAAAATATATGTTCTACTACACACTTTACACAAATTAGAAAATATGGCCAAAAGCTGTTTAAAACCTTAAATGTCAAACTGGAGGAGAAATTATTCTCGAGACCGAAATAACTAATTTTACATCATGATACATTTACTAAATTAATAAAACACTGAAACTTTCTAATCTAAAATTGCTATGTATACTTTTTGATAGTTTAAAAGAATAACTTTTGTTATATAAAAAAGCCCTATATATTTTCACATTCATCCAAGTCTAAAGTGCAAATATAGCTCAACTTATAATATATCCAAAGCATCATAAATCAACGTGCATCTTTTTAGTACTAAAATAAATTTTGGCGCAAAATAAAAAAACTTGCTCATATATTATTAGGTTAAATGTGTGGTTCGAAACCTCAGTCAAAAATGACCGAAATGTTTTTTTCTTCTGTGCGTACGCTTTTATGACTGTTTGTCGAGACGTCCCACGGAAGTGGCCGAATCCGAATGGTATTTCTCGAATTTTGCCAAAGCCACAGTTATATGAAGAAACAGAACTATGAAGAAAATGATTTCAAACTTCTCCCACCCATAGAATGAATACACAGGAATAGTTTAAACAAAACTTTATTTAATGCTATACATACTTTTGAACAATTCATTAAGGCATATTTAGAACAATTCTGGTTTGTCAGATAAAAATCTGACCTTTGGGCAAATCTGCCCTACTAATGCCAATAATGATCCATTGCATTTCGAAGACTATCAAAATATAACGCATAACAACATAACATACCACCATCTTTGTTTTAGCTACATTAGCTTTCATTTGATATAGCATGGACTCTACATAAATATCCTGTCTAGCCTCTATTTCCTTGTTATGAAAAACTTCATCTACACAACGTATTGAGTACATCCGTACACAAAGAGAGCTAAAATGTGATCCATGAATCAATAACAAACTAGCTGTAATAGACAAACATACGAAAGTCTACACTGTATCCAAAAAAACAGTCACCTGAAAAAAGTTATATGGTTAGTCTAGATTGTCTATAGCTCATAACTTATAAAAATATATGATGTCCTAACCAAGATGGCGGACAATGAGTTAATAACTTCAACACTCTATTTGAGTGCGAATCATTTCGCGTGGTACTTACCCAGTGTAGATTGTGTTATTGACGTCGAAAAGGAGGGGGGGTTTTCTGCAAAAGGAAAATATAAATAAGCTGGTAGATAGATAGTTTAATTGATTGATTGACAGAGGAACTGATCTGATAAATTGTTGACAAACGAAATGAACGACTGCTACACTCGTCTGGTAAATGGTAGACTCTGTGAACAAAACAACAAAAACCGTACTTACGTTATACACTTTGTGAACAGAACGAATAAAGTCGTATTTACATACGTGCCACACTAATCATTGGGTTGAAGAGTTGTTGAGTGCGGGGTCATTATAACTAATTCTAGTCCTAACTAATTCTAAATCTAACTAATTTCATTTCCATTACGATTAAACGCCTTAGTATAAGAACAACCGCAGCAAGAGGCATTGAAATTGACTTACCGGTTGTGGTAAACACTTCTTGTGTCTCTTCTGTGGAAACAAAACCAAACTGAAACGTTATTGTTTCTGTTGTTCATTCGATGGCTATAAATTGGCAATGAGTTTCCAGTGAAACTGAATTAGCTAATTATTTGTCATCTCGATCAAGAAGTACATAATAAGAGCTTTTTCCCTTATACTAGTCTTGGATTTGTGCCTTTCAGTAATTTTGTTAGCAACTAAAACTCAAAAAATTTACACCTGCATATAAATTCCATAGTTTTGAAATTTGTTTGTTATCAGCACACATATTCGGTTCGTACGGTAACTGGCTTTAAGGCCCGTCCTCACAGAGCGATTTATCGTACCAACTTGTAGCACGCGATTAAAATAAATGCTTTTCATTGGTCAATACGATTTGCCAACTAATCAAATTCGTCCATTTGAATCGCATGGTACAAGTCGGAACGACAAATCGCACTGTGAGAACGAGCCTTAACCAATTGTTTTATGTTACTGTCAATCATACAGTTGTTTTCAATGCTGCTTAAACTTGACAATCGGAATTCCTGAAAACGTCAGCTCATACCACTTGGAATGGAAACATATTTTAATGAAAATAATTATCAGAGCTGATAAACTGTCATAATCCGTCTGAAAGTATGGACAATGATTTTTAAAATAAATCATGGATCAACCGTTTTAATGTGTTAGAAAGAAGGGAGATTCTTTCTCAGCAAAACTCAGTTATAGTGTAAGTTTTGTTTTTCTTCATCAGGAATGGATACTGTATGAAGAACCATTAGGAACGTTTGTGATACTTTTTTATAAATTTAGAATCGTAGACATTTATATATATATTTATGGACACTAAAACACACGGGCACAGGGAACATCTTCTTGTCTAAAATAACCACGGAGACAAGTTTCTAATTGTGTTAAAAAGCGGTATATCATTTAGACCTTTATACCCCATCATAAATTGTTGTAATAATGTAAACCAATGCTATTCCATTAGGTTGACATCTTCGCAAGCCACGTTAAAATCTTCATGTCCCCATTCCGTGTTTTACCTTGGCGGACTACTCTATTCCAACCCGTAAATCGAACAGCGCCCACTGGTGAGAATGTAAGAGTTGTCTTTCCTAGACTTACAGGGTCTTGGCCAATCAGCACTCGTTAAACAAAAGTTCAAGGTATACACAGCCGCCATTATGTTATTTTCAGTGTAAGCGCCGAGGATTTGATTAGCTGCGAGAAGTTTTACTCGCATCGAATCAAAACGAGCTGTTCGATTTACGGGTTCAAGTGGAGTAGTCCGCCAAGGTAAAACACTGAATGGGGACATGCAGATTTTATCTTGGCTAGAGAAGATGTTAGGTTGACGACTGACAGGAGCTTGGCGTTAGTCAGTAGAATTTTGTGGAACATTTTGTATTACATCGACAATGCGTACGCAACTTAAGCTATGGTAAGAATATCGTCAGACTATATATTATAGGGTCATGGGAAAAGACAGTAAAATTTGCCCCCCCCCCCCCCGCCCACCCCTTTCCCAGAAAACCCTAAGTAGAAGGCAGACAGGGGAGTTTAGCCCTGACCAGTATGTCTTTCAAACTCTTGTTCTTTTTATAAGCAATGACTGGCCTTTGGGTCAGAGGTCGAGCAAGTTTACTTTGCAGTAATTTGTACATAAGTCATCAATACGAGATATGATGGTTTTGGTCATTCAAAAGAGCTATTGGTTTAAACAAGACGAAAATCATCGGGATAAACTTAGTAGATATTTTCTATAAATATCATGCTTACGGATGGTAGGTTGTGTCGTGATTGTTGTGGTATCTTTGATTGGTGTGGTATATGATGTATGGAAAAAGCAAACAAAAGTAAATACTTTCTTTATGAAGCACCATTTTGGAACGATTCTGATAGTTTCTTTACATGACTAGAACCTTGGATATAACCATACATACATGATCCATAAATACGAGATGTCATAGATTTGGTCATTCAAAAGCTACTGGTTTGAAAAAAACATGGGGAAAAACTTAGAAGAGATTTTCATTAAACATCAAATTGGATAATTATTGGGTTGAAGGGTTTTTGACTAACTAACTCTTTTCCTAACTAATTCTGAATCTAGCTAATTTTATTTCATTTCTATTACCTTTGGTTTTTTATCAAGAAGATAAAACTTACCGGGAACGGAAGCCGTTTCTTGTGTCTCTGCTGTGGAAACAAAACCAAAGTGAATCGTAATTGTTTCTGTTGTTCATTCGATGGCTATAAATAGGCAATGAGTTTCCGTTGAAACTGAATTAGCTAATTATTTGTCATTTTTATCAAGAAGATAAAACTTACTGGGAACGGAAGCCGTTTCTTGTGTCGCTGCTGTGGAAACAAAACCAAAGTGAATCGTAATTGTGTCTGTTGTTCACAACTATAAATAGGTAATGACTTTCCATTGAAACTGAATTAGCTAATTATGGAAAAACTAAAACACACGGGCACAGGGAAAATCTTCTTGTCTAAAATAACCACGGAGACAAGTTTGTAATTGTGTTAAAAAGAGGTATATCATTTAGACCTTTATACCCCATCATAAATTGTTGTAATAAAGTAAACCAATGATATTTTATTAGGTTGACGACTGACAGGAGGTTGGCCTTAGTCAGTAGAATTTTCTGGAACATTTTGTATTACATCGACAATGCTTACGCAACTTAAGCTATGGTAAGAATATCGCCAGACTATATATTATAGGGTAATGGGAAAAGACAGTGAAATTTGCCCCCCCCCCCCACCCCTTTCCCAGAAAACCCTAGGTAGAAGGCAGACAGGGGAGTTTAGCCCTGACCAGTATGTCTTTCAAACTCTTGTTCTTTTTATAAGCAATGACTGGCCTTCATTATAACTAACTCTAGTCCTACCTAATTCTGAATCTAGCTAATTTCATTTCATTTCTATTACCTTTGGTTTTTTATCAAGAAGATAAAACTTACCGGCTGTGAAAAACGTTGATTGTGTCTCCTCTGTGGAAACAAAACCAAACTGAAACGTTATTGTTTCTGTTGTTCATTCGATGGCTATAAATTGGCAATGAGTTTCCATTGAAACTGAATTAGCTAATTATTTGTCATTTCTATCAAGAAGTACATAATACGAGCTTCCCTTATACTAGTCTTGGATTTGTGCCTTTGAGTAGTTTTGTTAACAGCTAAAACTCCAAAAATTTACACCTGCATATAAATTCCATAGTTTTGAAATTTGTCCGTTATCAGCACACGTATTCGGTTCCTACGGTTAACTGGCTTTAAGAGCCGTCCTCACAGAGCGATTTATCGTAACAACTTGTAGCATGCGATTAGAATAAATAGTTTTAATTGGTCAATACGATTTGCCAACTAATCAAATTCGTCCATTTGAATCGCATGGTACAAGTCGGAACGACAAATCGCACTGTGAGAACGAGCCTCAACCAATTGTTTTATGTTTATGTCAATCCTTCAGTTGTTTTCAATGTTGCTTAAACTTGACAATCGGAATTCCTGAAAACGTCAGCTCATACCACTTACCACATATTTTAATCAAAATAAATACCAAAGCTGATAAACTCTTATAATCCGTCTGAAAGTATGGACAATGATTTTTAAAATAAATCATAGATCAACCGTTCTATTGATTTAGAAAGAAGGGACATTCTTTCTCAGCAAAAGTCAGTTATAGTATAAGTTTTGTTTTTCTTCATCAGGAATGGATACTGCACGAAGAACCATATTGGAGCGTCTGTAATACTTTTTTTATAAATTTAGAATCGTAGACATTTATATATATAATTATGATCACTAAAACACACGGGCACAGGGAAAATCTACTTGTCTAAAATAACCACGGAGACAAGTTTCTAATTGTGTTAAAAAGAGGTATATCATTTAGACCTTTATACCCCATCATAAATTGTTGTAATAAAGTAAACCAATGCTATTCCATTAGGTTGACATCTGCGCAAGCCACGTTAAAATCTTCATGTCCCCATTCCCTGTTTTACCTTGGCGGACTACTCTATTCCAACCCGTAAATCGAACAGCGCCCACTGGTGAGAATGTAAGAGTTGTCTTTCCTAGACTTACAGGGTCTTGGCCAATCAGCACTCGTTAAACAAAAGTTCATGGTATACACAGCCGCCATAATGTTATTTTCAGTGTAAGCGCCGAGGATTTGATTAGCTGCGAGAAGTTTTACTCGCATCCAATCAAAACGAGCTGTTCGATTTACGGGTTCAAGTGGAGTAGTCCGCCAAGGTAAAACACGGAATGGGGACATGCAGATTTTATCTTGGCTAGAGAAGATGTTGGGTTGACGACTGACAGGAGCTTGGCGTTAGTCAGTAGAATTTTCTGGAACATTTTGTATTACATCGACAATGCGTACGCAACTTAAGCTATGGTAAGAATATCGTCAGACTATATATTATAGGGTCATGGGAAAAGACAGTGAAATTTGCCCCACCCCCCACCCCTTTCCCAGAAAAGCCTAAGTAGAAGGCAGACAGGGGAGTTTAGCCCTGACCAGTATGTCTTTCAAGAGCTCTTGTTCTTTTTATAAGGAATGACTGGCCTTTGGGTCAGAGGTCGAGCAAGTTTACTTTGCAGTAATGTGTACATAAGTCAGCAATACGAGATATGATAGTTTTGGTCCTTCAAAAGAGCTATTGGTTTAAAGAAGACAAAAATCATCGGGATAAACTTAGTAGATATTTTCTATGAATATCATGCTTACGGATGGTAGGTTGTGCCGTGGTTGTTGTGGTTTCTGCGATTGATGTGGTATCTGCTGTATGGAAAAAAACAAACAAAAGTAAATACTTTTTTATGAAGCACCATTTTGTAACGATTCTGATAATTTCTTTACATGACTAGAACCTTGGATATAACCATACATACATGATCCATAAATACGAGATATCATAGATTTGGTCAATCAAAAGCTACTGGTTTGAAAAAAACATGGGGAAAAACTTAGAAGAGATTTTCATTAAACATCAAATTGGATAATTATTGGGTTGAAGGGTTTTTGACTAACTAACTCTATTCCTAACTAATTCTGAATCTAGCTAATTTTATTTCATTTCTATTACCTTTGGTTTTTTATTAAGAAGATAAAACTTACCGGGAACGGAAGCCGTTTCTTGTATCTCTGCTGTGGAAACAAAACCAAAGTGAATCGTAATTGTTTCTGTTGTTCATTCGATGGCTATAAATAGGCAATGAGTTTCCGTTGAAACTGAATTAGCTAATTATTTGTCATTTTTATCAAGAAGATAAAACTTACTGGGAACGGAAGCCGTTTCTTGTGTCGCTGCTGTGGAAACAAAACCAAAGTGAATCGTAATTGTTTCTGTTGTTCACAACTATAAATAGGTAATGACTTTGCATTGAAACTGAATTAGCTAATTATGGAAAAACTAAAACACACGGGCACAGGGAAAATCTTCTTGTCTAAAATAAACACGGAGACAAGTTTGTAATTGTGTTAAAAAGAGGTATATCATTTAGACCTTTATACCCCATCATAAATTGTTGTAATAAAGTAAACCAATGATATTTCATTAGGTTGACGTCTGACAGGAGGTTGGCCTTAGTCAGTAGAATTTTCTGGAACATTTTGTATTACATCGACAATGCTTACGCAACTTAAGCTATGGTAAGAATATCGCCAGACTATATATTATAGGGTAATGGGAAAAGACAGTGAAATTTGCCCCCCCCCCCCCCCACCCCTTTCCCAGAAAACCCTAAGTAGAAGGCAGACAGGGGAGTTTAGCCCTGACCAGTATGTCTTTCAAGCTCTTGTTCTTTTTATAAGCAATGACTGGCCTTTGGGTCAGAGGTCGAGCAAGTTTACTTTGCAGTAATGTGTACATAAGTCAGCAATGCGAGATATGATAGTTTTGGTCATTCAAAAGAGCTATTGGTTTAAAGAAGAAAAAAACATCGGGATAAACTTAGTAGATATTTTCTATAAACATCATGCTTACGGGTGGTAGGTTGTGTCGTGATTGTTGTGGTTTCTGCGATTGATGTGGTATATGCTGTATGGAAAAAACAAACAAAAGTAAATACTTTTTTATGAAGCACCAGTTTGGACCGATTCTGATCATTTCTTTACATGACTAGAGCCTTGGATATAACCATACATACATGATCCATAAATACGAGATATCATAGGTTTGGTCAATCAAAAGCTACTGGTTTGAAAAAACATGGGGAAAAACTTTCATTAAACATCAAATTGGATAATTATTGGGTTGAAGGGTTTTTGACTAACTAACTCTATTCCTAACTAATTCTGAATCTAGCTAATTTTATTTCATTTCTATTACCTATGGTTTTTTATCAAGAAGATAAAACTTACCGGGAAAGGAAGCCGTTTCTGGTGTCACTGCTGTGGAAACAAAACCAAAGTGAATCGTTATTGTTTCTGTTGTTCATTCGATGGCTATAAATTGGCAAAGAGTTTCCATTGAAACTGAATTAGCTAATTATTTGTCATTTCTATCAAGAAGTACATAATACGAGCTTTTTCCCTTATACTAGTCTTGGATTTGTGCCTTTGAGTAGTTTTGTTATCAAACTAAAACTCTAAAAATTTACACCTGCATATAAATTCCATAGTTTTGAAATTTGTCCGTTATCAAGCACACGTATTCGGTTCCTACGGTTAACTGGCTTTAAGGCCCGTCCTCACAGAGCGACTTATCGTACCAACTTGTAGCATGCGATTAGAGTAAATGCTTTTAATTGGTCAATACGATTTGCCAACTAATCAAATTCGTCCATTTGAATCGCATGGTACAAGTCGGAACGACAAATCGCACCGTGAGAACGAGCCTTAACCAATTGTTTTATGTTTATGTCAATCCTTCAGTTGTTTTCAATGCTGCTTAAACTTGACAATCGGAATTCCTGAAAACGTCAGCTCATACCACTTGGAATGGAAACATATTTTAATGAAAATAATTATCAGAGCTGATAAACTGTTATAATCCGTCTGAAAGTATGGACAATGATTTTTAAAATAAATCATGGATCAACCGTTTTAATGTGTTAGAAAGAAGGGACATTCTTTCTCAGCAAAACTCAGTTATAGTGAAAGTTTTGTTTTGTCTTCATCAGGAATGGATACTGTATGAAGAACCATTAGGAACGTTTGTGATACTTTTTTATCAATTTAGAATCGTAGACATTTATATATATAATTATGATCACTAAAACACACGGGCACAGGGAAAATCTACTTGTCTAAAATAACCACGGAGACAAGTTTCTAATTGTGTTAAAAAGAGGTATATCATTTAGACCTTTATACCCCATCATAAATTGTTGTAATAAAGTAAACCAATGCTATTCCATTAGGTTGACATCTTCGCAAGCCACGTTAAAATCTTCATGTCCCCATTCCCTGTTTTACCTTGGCGGACTACTCTATTCCAACCCGTAAATCGAACAGCGCCCACTGGTGAGAATGTAAGAGTTGTCTTTCCTAGACTTACAGGGTCTTGGCCAATCAGCACTCGTTAAACAAAAGTTCAAGGTATACACAGCCGCCATTATGTTATTTTCAGTGTAAGCGCCGAGGATTTGATTAGCTGCGAGAAGTTTTACTCGCATCCAATCAAAACGAGCTGTTCGATTTACGGGTTCAAGTGGAGTAGTCCGCCAAGGTAAAACACGGAATGGGGACATGCAGATTTTATCTTGGCTAGAGAAGATGTTAGGTTGACGACTAACAGGAGCTTGGCGTTAGTCAGTAGAAATTTCTGGAACATTTTGTATTACATCGACAATGCGTACGCAACTTAAGCTATGGTAAGAATATCGTCAGACTATATATTATAGGGTCATGGGAAAAGACAGTGAAATTTGCCCCACCCCTTTCCCAGAAAACCCTAAGTAGAAGGCAGACAGGGGAGTTTAGCCCTGACCAGTATGTCTTTCAAGCTCTTGTTCTTTTTATAAGCAATAACTGGCCTTTGGGTCAGAGGTCGAGCAAGTTTACTTTGCAGTAATGTGTACATAAGTCAGCAATACGAGATATGATAGTTTTGGTCCTTCAAAAGAGCTATTGGTTTAAAGAAGACAAAAATCATCGGGATAAACTTAGTAGACATTTTCTATGAATATCATGCTTACGGATGGTAGGTTGTGCCGTGGTTGTTGTGGTTTCTGCGATTGATGTGGTATCTGCTGTATGGAAAAAAACAAACAAAAGTAAATACTTTTTTATGAAGCACCATTTTGTAACGATTCTGATAATTTCTTTACATGACTAGAACCTTGGATATAACCATACATACATGATCCATAAATACGAGATATCATAGATTTGGTCAATCAAAAGCTACTGGTTTGAAAAAAACATGGGGAAAAACTTAGAAGAGATTTTCATTAAACATCAAATTGGATAATTATTGGGTTGAAGGGTTTTTGACTAACTAACTCTTTTCCTAACTAATTCTGAATCTAGCTAATTTTATTTTATTTCTATTACCTTTGGTTTTTTATCAAGAAGATAAAACTTACCGGGAACGGAAGCCGTTTCTTGTGTCGCTTCTGTGGAAACAAAACCAAACTGAAACGTTATTGTTTCTGTTGTTCATTCGATGGCTATAAACAGGCAATGAGTTTCCAGTGAAACTGAATTAGCTAATGATTTGTCATTTTTATCAAGAAGTACATAATACAAGCTTTTCCCCTTATACTAGTCTTGGATTTGTGCCTTTGAGTAGATTTGTTAGCAACTAAAACTCCAACAATTTACACCTGCATATAAATTCCATAGTTTTGGAATTTGTCCGTTATCAGCACACATATTCGGTTCCTACGGTTAACTGGCTTTCCTCGCAGAGCGATTTGTCGTACCAACTTGTAGCATGCGATTAAAATAAATGTGTTCTCCCGTCCAGGCATATAGTCCATTGCATATGATGTGTAAAAAATGACACGAAGACACACTGGCACAGCAGAGATTGCGTACTACGTCACCACTGGTACACATGACGCACGCAGCGGAAGTCGTGCTTCACGTCGTGTGTCACTGAGGTAATTAACTTCCGTAAGCATTGAAGAGCAGCAATGTAGCATTGAATTTTGTATGTTCCGCTTCAAAATTGTAACCTATCTTTTCTGGTCAGACTTGAAAAATACATGTTCTACTACACACTTAACACAAATTAGAAAATATGGCCAAAAGCTGTTTAAAACCTTAAATGTCAAACTGGAGGAGAAATTATTCTCGAGACCGAAATAACTAATTTTACCTCATGATACATTTACTAAATTAATAAAACACTGAAACTTTCTAAGCTAAAATTGCTATGTATACTTTTTGATAGTTTAAAAGAATAACTTTTGTTATAAAAAAAGGCCTATATATTTTCACATTCATCCAAGTCTAAAGTGCAAATATAGCTCAACTTATAATATATCCAAAGCATCATAAATCAACGTGCATCTTTTTAGTACTAAAATTGGCGCAAAATAAAAAAACTTGCTCATATATTATTAGGTTAAATGTGTGGTTCGAAACCTCAGTCAAAAATGACCGAAATGTTTTTTTCTTCTGTGCGTACGCTTTTATGACTGTTTGTCGAGACGTCCCACGGAAGTGGCCGAACCCGAATGGTATTTCTCGAATTTTGCCAAAGCCACAGTTATATGAAGAAACAGAACTATGAAGAAAATGATTTCAAACTTCTCCCACCCATAGAATGAATACACAGGAATAGTTTAAACAAAACCTTATTTAATGCTATACATACTTTTGAACAATTCATTAAGGCATATTTAGAACAATTCTGGTTTGTCAGATAAAAATCTGACCTTTGGGCAAATCTGCCCTACTAAAGCCAAAAATGATCCATTGCATTTCGAAGACTATCAAAATATAACGCATAACAACATAACATACCACCATCTTTGTTTTAGCTACATTAGCTTTCATTTGATATAGCATGGACTCTACATAAATATCCTGTCTAGCCTCTATTTCCTTGTTATGAAAAACTTCATCTACACAACGTATTGAGTACATCTGTACACAAAGAGAGCTAAAATGTGATCCATGAATCAATAACAAACTATCTGTAATAGACAAACATACGAAAGTCTACACTGTATCCAAAAAAACAGTCACCTGAAAAAAGTTATATGGTTAGTCTAGATTGTCTATAGCTCATAACTTATAAAAATATATGATGTCCTAACCAAGATGGCGGACAATGAGTTAATAACTTCAACACTCTATTTGAGTGCGAATCATTTCACGTGGTACTTACCCAGTGTAGATTGTGTTATTGACGTCGAAAAGGAGGGGGGGTTTTCTGCAAAAGGAAAATATAAATAAGCTGGTAGATAGATAGTTTAATTGATTGATTGACAGAGGAACTGATCTGATAAATTGTTGACAAACGAAATGAACGACTGCTACACTCGTCTGGTAAATGGTAGACTCTGTGAACAAAACAACAAAAACCGTACTTACGTTATACACTTTGTGAACAGAACGAATAAAGTCGTATTTACATACGTGCCACACTAATCATTGGGTTGAAGAGTTTTTGAGTGCGGGGTCATTATAACTAATTCTAGTCCTAACTAATTCTAAATCTAACTAATTTCATTTCCATTACGATTAAACGCCTTAGTATAAGAGCAACCGCAGCAAGAGGCATTGAAATTGACTTACCGGTTGTGGTAAACACTTCTTGTGTCTCTTCTGTGGAAACAAAACCAAACTGAAACGTTATTGTTTCTGTTGTTCATTCGATGGCTATAAATTGGCAATGAGTTTCCAGTGAAACTGAATTAGCTACTTATTTGTCATGTCGATCAAGAAGTACATAATAAGAGCTTTTTCCCTTATACTAGTCTTGGATTTGTGCCTTTGAGTAATTTTGTTAGCAACTAAAACTCAAAAAATTTACACCTGCATATAAATTCCATAGTTTTAAAATTTGTCCGTTATCAGCACACGTATTCGGTTCCTACGGTTAACTGGCTTTAAGGGCCGTCCTCACAGAGCGATTTATCGTAACAACTTGTAGCATGCGATTAGAATAAATGCTTTTAATTGGTCAATACGATTTGCCAACTAATCAAATTCGTCCATTTGAATCGCATGGTACAAGTCGGAACGACAAATCGCACTATGCGAACGAGCCTTAACCAATTGTTTTATGTTAATGTCAATCCTACAGTTGTTTTCAATGCTGCTTAAACTTGACAATCGGAATTCCTGAAAACGTCAGCTCATACCACTTGGAATGGAAACATATTTTAATGAAAATAATTATCAGAGCTGATAAACTGTTATAATCCGTCTGAAAGTATGGATGATGATTTTTAAAATAAATCATGGATCAACCGTTTTAATGTGTAAGAAAGAAGGGAGATTCTTTCTCAGCAAAACTCAGTTATAGTGTAAGTTTTGTTTTTCTTCATCAGGAATGGATACTGTATGGTGGACCATATGGAACGTTTGTGATACTTTTTTATAAATTTAGAATCGTAGACATTTATATATATATTTATGGACACTAAAACACACGGGCACAGGGAAAATCTTCTTGTCTAAAATAACCACGGAGACAAGTTTCTAATTGTGTTAAAAAGCGGTATATCATTTAGACCTTTATACCCCATCATAAATTGTTGTAATAAAGTAATCCAATGATATTTCATTAGGTTGACGACTGACAGGAGCTTGGCCTCAGTCGGTAGAATTTTCTGGAACATTTTGTATTACATCGACAATGCTTACGCAACTTAAGCTATGGTAAGAATATCGTCAGACTATATATTATAGGGTCATGGGAAAAGACAGTGAAATTTGCCCCCCCCCCCCACCCCTTTCCCAGAAAACCCTAGGTAGAAGGCAGACAGGGGAGTTTAGCCCTGACCAGTATGTCTTTCAAGCTCTTGTTCTTTTTATAAGCAATGACTGGCCTTTGGGTCAGAGGTCGAGCAAGTTTACTTTGCAGTAATGTGTACATAAGTCAGCAATGCGAGATATGATAGTTTTGGTCATTCAAAAGAGCTATTGGTTTAAAGAAGAAAAAAAACATCGGGATAAACTTAGTAGATATTTTCTATAAACACCATGCTTACGGATGGTAGGTTGTGTCGTGATTGTTGTGGTTTCTGCGATTGATGTGGTATCTGCTGTATGGAAAAAAACAAACAAAAGTAAATACTTTTTTATGAAGCACCATTTTGGAACGTTTCTGATCATTTCTTTACATGACTAGAACCTTGGATATAACCATACATACATGATCCATAAATACGAGATATCATAGATTTGGTCAATCAAAAGCTACTGGTTTGAAAAAAACATGGGGAAAAACTTAGAAGAGATTTTCATTAAACATCAAATTGGATAATTATTGGGTTGAAGGGTTTTTGACTAACTAACTCTTTTCCTAACTAATTCTGAATCTAGCTAATTTTATTTCATTTCTATTACCTTTGGTTTTTTATCAAGAAGATAAAACTTACCGACTGTGGTAAACACTTCTTGTGTCTCTGCTGTGGAAACAAAACCAAAGTGAATCGTTATTGTTTCTGTTGTTCATTCGATGGCTATAAATTGGCAATGTAGCTAATTATTTGTCACTTTTATCAAGAAGATAAAACTTACCGACTGTGGTAAACACTTCTTGTGTCTCTTCTGTGGAAACAAAACCAAAGTGAATCGTTATTGTTTCTGTTGTTCATTCGATGGCTATAAATTGGCAATGTAGCTAATTATTTGTCATTTTTATCAAGAAGATAAAACTTACCGGTTGTGGTAAACACTTCTTGTGTCTCTTCTGTGGAAACAAAACCAAAGTGAATCGTAATTGTTTCTGTTGTTCATTCGATGGCTATAAATTGGTAATGAGTTTCCAGTGAAACTGAATTAGCTAATTATGGACACTAAAACACACGGGCACAGGGAAAATCTTCTTGTCTAAAATAACCACGGAAACAAGTTTGTAATTGTGTTAAAAAGAGGTATATCATTTAGACCTTTATACCCCATCATAAATTATATAACGAGATATGATAATTTTGGTCATTCAAAAGAGCTATTGGTTTAAAGAAGAAAAAAACATCGGGATAAACTTAGTAGATATTTTCTATAAATATTATGCTTAATTCTGGTAGGTTGTGTCGTGATTGTTGTGGTTTCTGCGATTGATGTGGTATCTGCTGTATGGAAAAAACAAACAAAAGTAAATACTTTTTTTATGAAGCACCATTTTGGAACGTTTCTGATCATTTCTTTACATGACTAGAACCTTGGATATAACCATACATACATGATCCATAAATACGAGATATCATAGATTTGGTCAATCAAAAGCTACTGGTTTGAAAAAAACATGGGGAAAAACTTAGAAGAGATTTTCATTAAACATCAAATTGGATAATTATTGGGTTGAAGGGTTTTTGACTAACTAACTCTTTTCCTAACTAATTCTGAATCTAGCTAATTTTATTTTATTTCTATTACCTTTGGTTTTTTATCAAGAAGATAAAACTTACCGGGAACGGAAGCCGTTTCTTGTGTCGCTTCTGTGGAAACAAAACCAAACTGAAACGTTATTGTTTCTGTTGTTCATTCGATGGCTATAAACAGGCAATGAGTTTCCAGTGAAACTGAATTAGCTAATGATTTGTCATTTTAACAAGAAGTACATAATACAAGCTTTTCCCCTTATACTAGTCTTGGATTTGTGCCTTTGAGTAGATTTGTTAGCAACTAAAACTCCAACAATTTACACCTGCATATAAATTCCATAGTTTTGGAATTTGTCCGTTATCAGCACACATATTCGGTTCCTACGGTTAACTGGCTTTCCTCGCAGAGCGATTTGTCGTACCAACTTGTAGCATGCGATTAAAATAAATGTGTTCTCCCGTCCAGGCATATAGTCCATTGCATATGATGTGTAAAAAATGACACGAAGACACACTGGCACAGCAGAGATTGCGTACTACGTCACCACTGGTACACATGACGTACGCAGCGGAAGTCGTGCTTCACGTCGTGTGTCACTGAGGTAATTAACTTCCGTAAGCATTGAAGAGCAGCAATGTAGCATTGAATTTTGTATGTTCCGCTTCAAAATTGTAACCTATCTTTTCTGGTCAGACTTGAAAAATACATGTTCTACTACACACTTAACACAAATTAGAAAATATGGCCAAAAGCTGTTTAAAACCTTAAATGTCAAACTGGAGGAGAAATTATTCTCGAGACCGAAATAACTAATTTTACCTCATGATACATTTACTAAATTAATAAAACACTGAATCTTTCTAAGCTAAAATTGCTATGTATACTTTTTGATAGTTTAAAAGAATAACTTTTGTTATAAAAAAAAGGCCTATATATTTTCACATTCATCCAAGTCTAAAGTGCAAATATAGCTCAACTTATAATATATCCAAAGCATCATAAATCAACGTGCATCTTTTTAGTACTAAAATAAATTTTGGCGCAAAATAAAAAAACTTGCTCATATATTATTAGGTTAAATGTGTGGTTCGAAACCTCAGTCAAAAATGACCGAAATGCTTTTTTCTTCTGTGCGTACGCTTTTATGACTGTTTGTCGAGACGTCCCACGGAAGTGGCCGAATCCGAATGGTATTTCTCGAATTTTGCCAAAGCCACAGTTATATGAAGAAACAGAACTATGAAGAAAATGATTTCAAACTTCTCCCACCCATAGAATGAATACACAGGAATAGTTTAAACAAAACCTTATTTAATGCTATACATACTTTTGAACAATTCATTAAGGCATATTTAGAACAATTCTGGTTTGTCAGATAAAAATCTGACCTTTTGGCAAATCTGCCCTACTAAAGCCAATAATGATCCATTGCATTTCGAAGACTATCAAAATATAACGCATAACAACATAACATACCACCATCTTTGTTTTAGCTACATTAGCTTTCATTTGATATAGCATGGACTCTACATAAATATCCTGTCTAGCCTCTATTTCCTTGTTATGAAAAACTTCATCTACACAACGTATTGAGTACATCTGTACACAAAGAGAGCTAAAATGTGATCCATGAATCAATAACAAACTATCTGTAATAGACAAACATACGAAAGTCTACACTGTATCCAAAAAAACAGTCACCTGAAAAAAGTTATATGGTTAGTCTAGATTGTCTATAGCTCATAACTTATAAAAATATATGATGTCCTAACCAAGATGGCGGACAATGAGTTAATAACTTCAACACTCTATTTGAGTGCGAATCATTTCACGTGGTACTTGTCAGTAGAATTTTCTGGAACATTTGGTATTACATCGACAATGCTTACGCAGCTTAAGCTATGGTAAGAATATCGTCAGACTATATATTATAGGGTCATGGGAAAAGACAGTGAAATTTGCCCCCCCCCCCACCCCTTTCCCAGAAAACCCTAGGTAGAAGGCAGACAGGGGAGTTTAGCCCTGACCAGTATGTCTTTCAAGCTCTTGTTCTTTTTATAAGCAATGACTGGCCTTTGGGTCAGAGGTCGAGCAAGTTTACTTTGCAGTAATGTGTACATAAGTCAGCAATGCGAGATATGATAGTTTTGGTCATTCAAAAGAGCTATTGGTTTAAAGAAGAAAAAAAACATCGGGATAAACTTAGTAGATATTTTCTATAAACACCATGCTTACGGATGGTAGGTTGTGTCGTGATTGTTGTGGTTTCTGCGATTGATGTGGTATCTGCTGTATGGAAAAAAACAAACAAAAGTAAATACTTTTTTATGAAGCACCATTTTGGAACGTTTCTGATAATTTCTTTACATGACTAGAACCTTGGATATAACCATACATACATGATCCATAAATACGAGATGTCATAGTTTTGGTCAATCAAAAGCTACTGGTTTGAAAAAAACATGGGGAAAAACTTAGAAGAGATTTTCATTAAACATCAAATTGGATAATTATTGGGTTGAAGGGTTTTTGACTAACTAACTCTTTTCCTAACTAATTCTGAATCTAGCTAATTTTATTTCATTTCTATTACCTTTGGTTTTTTATCAAGAAGATAAAACTTACCGACTGTGGTAAACACTTCTTGTGTCTCTGCTGTGGAAACAAAACCAAAGTGAATCGTTATTGTTTCTGTTGTTCATTCGATGGCTATAAATTGGCAATGTAGCTAATTATTTGTCACTTTTATCAAGAAGATAAAACTTACCGACTGTGGTAAACACTTCTTGTGTCTCTTCTGTGGAAACAAAACCAAAGTGAATCCTTATTGTTTCTGTTGTTCATTCGATGGCTATAAATTGGCAATGTAGCTAATTATTTGTCATTTTTATCAAGAAGATAAAACTTACCGACTGTGGTAAACACTTCTTGTGTCTCTTCTGTGGAAACAAAACCAAAGTGAATCCTTATTGTTTCTGTTGTTTATTCGATGGCTATAAATTGGCAATGTAGCTAATTATTTGTCATTTTTATCAAGAAGATAAAACTTACCGACTGTGGTAAACACTTCTTGTGTCTCTTCTGTGGAAACAAAACCAAAGTGAATCGTTATTGTTTCTGTTGTTCATTCGATGGCTATAAATTGGCAATGTAGCTAATTATTTGTCATTTTTATCAAGAAGATAAAACTTACCGGTTGTGGTAAACACTTCTTGTGTCTCTTCTGTGGAAACAAAACCAAAGTGAATCGTAATTGTTTCTGTTGTTCATTCGATGGCTATAAATTGGTAATGAGTTTCCAGTGAAACTGAATTAGCTAATTATGGACACTAAAACACACGGGCACAGGGAAAATCTTCTTGTCTAAAATAACCACGGAAACAAGTTTGTAATTGTGTTAAAAAGAGGTATATCATTTAGACCTTTATACCCCATCATAAATTATATAACGAGATATGATAATTTTGGTCATTCAAAAGAGCTATTGGTTTAAAGAAGAAAAAAACATCGGGATAAACTTAGTAGATATTTTCTATAAATATTATGCTTAATTCTGGTAGGTTGTGTCGTGATTGTTGTGGTTTCTGCGATTGATGTGGTATCTGCTGTATGGAAAAAACAAACAAAAGTAAATACTTTTTTATGAAGCACCATTTTGCAACGATTCTGATAGTTTCTTTACATGACTAGAACCTTGGATATAACCATACAAACATGATCCATAAATACGAGATGTTATAGATTTGGTCAATCAAAAGCTACTGGTTTGAAAAAAAACATGGGGAAAAACTTAGAAGAGATTTTCATTAAACATCAAATTGGATAATTATTGGGTTGAAGGGTTTTTGACTAACTAACTCTTTTCCTAACTAATTCTAAATCTAGCTAATTTTATTTTATTTCTATTACCTTTGGTTTTTTATCAAGAAGATAAAACTTACCGGGAACGGAAGCCGTTTCTTGTGTCGCTGCTGTGGAAACAAAACCAAAGTGAATCGTTATTGTTTCTGTTGTTCATTCGATGGCTATAAACAGGCAATGAGTTTCCAGTGAAACTGAATTAGCTAATGATTTGTCATTTTTATCAAGAAGTACATAATACAAGCTTTTCCCCTTATACTAGTCTTGGATTTGTGCCTTTGAGTAATTTTGTTAGCAACTAAAACTCAAAAAATTTACACCTGCATATAAATTCCATAGTTTTAAAATTTGTCCGTTATCAGCACACGTATTCGGTTCCTACGGTTAACTGGCTTTAAGGGCCGTCCTCACAGAGCGATTTATCGTAACAACTTGTAGCATGCGATTAGAATAAATGCTTTTAATTGGTCAATACGATTTGCCAACTAATCAAATTCGTCCATTTGAATCGCATGGTACAAGTCGGAACGACAAATCGCACTGTGAGAACGAGCCTTAACCAATTGTTTTATGTTAATGTCAATCCTACAGTTGTTTTCAATGCTGCTTTAACTTGACAATCGGAATTCCTGAAAACGTCAGCTCATACCACTTGGAATGAAACATATTTTAATCAAAATAAATATCAGAGCTGATAAACTCTCATAATCCGTCTGAAAGTATGGATGATGATTTTTAAAATAAATCATGGATCAACGGTTTTAATGTGTTAGAAAGAAGGGAGATTCTTTCTCAGCAAAACTCAGTTATAGTGTAAGTCTTTTTTTTCTTCATCAGGAATGGATACTGTATGAAGAACCATTAGGAACGTTTGTGATACTTTTCTATAAATTTAGAATCGTAGACATTTATATATATATTTATGGACACTAAAACACACGGGCACAGGGAAAATCTTCTTGTCTAAAATAACCACGGAGACAAGTTTCTAATTGTGTTAAAAAGCGGTATATCATTTAGACCTTTATACCCCATCATAAATTGTTGTAATAAAGTAAACCAATGATATTTCATAAGGTTGACGACTGACAGGAGCTTGGCCTTAGTCAGTAGAATTTTCTGGAACATTTTGTATTACATCGACAATGCTTACGCAACTTAAGCTATGGTAAGAATATCGTCAGACTATATATTATAGGGTCATGGGAAAAGACAGTGAAATTTGCCCCCCCCCCCCCCCCACCCATCCCTTTCCCAGAAAACCCTAGGTAGAAGGCAGACAGGGGAGTTTAGCCCTGACCAGTATGTCTTTCAAACTCTTGTTCTTTTTATAAGCAATGACTGGCCTTTGGGTCAGAGGTCGAGCAAGTTAACTTTGAAGTAATGTGTACATAAGTCATCAATACGAGATATGATAGTTTTGGTCATTCAAAAGAGCTATTGGTTTAAAGAAGAAAAAAACATCGGGATAAACTTAGTAGATATTTTCTATAAATATCGGGCTTACCGATTGTTGTGGTTTCTGCGATTGATGTGGTATCTGCTGTATGGAAAAAAACAAACAAAAGTAAATACTTTTATTTTGAGACAACATTTTGGAACGATTCTGATCGTTTCTTTACATGACTAGAACCTTGGATATAACCATACATACATGATCCATAAATACGAGATGTCATAGTTTTGGTCATTCAAAAGCTACTGGTTTGAAAAAAACATGGGGAAAAACTTAGAAGAGATTTTCATTACACATCAAATTGGATAATTATTGGGTTGAAGGGTTTTTGAGTGCGGGGTCATTATCACGAACTCTAGTCCTAACTAATTCTGAATCTAGCTAATTTTATTTCATTTCTATTACCTTTGGTTTTTTATCAAGAAGATAAAACTTACCGGGAACGGAAGCCGTTTCTTGTGTCTCTGCTGTGGAAACAAAACCAAAGTGAATCGTTATTGTTTCTGTTGTTCATTCGATGGCTATAAATTGGCAATGAGTTTCTATTGAAACTGAATTAGCTAATTATTTGTCATTTTTATTAAGAAGTACATAATACGAGCTTTTTCCCTTAAACTAGTCTTGGATTTGTGCGTTTATGTATAAGAGAAATACCGAGGCAGCGGGTATTCCTGAAAAATAATGTCCGAGGCGCGAAGCACTGGTAGATAGATAGCTTGTTTCTCTGACGTAAACGAGTTGAACTTGCTGGAGTTTCTCATTGATTTCCGTTATTGATGTTATACAAATGCAGTACTAATTAACATTAAAAGTCAAACTGGAGGAGGAATTATTATCGAGACCAAAATAAGTAATTTTACCTCATGATACATTTACTAAATTAATGAAATACTGAAACTTTCTAAGCTAAAATTGTTATGTATACTTTTTGATAGTTTAAAAGATTGGGCGGTGAATTAATAACTTCAACACTCTATTTGAGTGCGAATCAATTCACGTGGTACTTACCCGGTGTATATTGTGTTATTAACGCCAAAAGGGTGGCAGGTTTTTCTGCAAAAGGAAAATATAAATAAGCTGGTAGATAGATAGCTTAATTGATTGATTGACAGAGGAACTGATCTGATAAATTGTTGACAAAAGAAATGAACGACTGCTACACTCGTCTGGTAAATGGTAGACTCTGTGCACAAAATAACTAAAACCGTACTAACTTACGTGCTACACTCGTCTGGTAAATGGTAGACTCTGTGAACAAAACGAATAAAACTGTACTTACGTACGTGCTACAATCGTCTGGTAAATGGTAGACTGTGAACAAAACAACTAAAATCCTACTTACGTGCTACACTCGTCTGGTAAATGGTAGACTCTGTGAACAAAACAGCTAAAATCGTACTTACGTGCGTGCTACACTTGTCTGGTGAATGGCACACTCTGTGGACAAACCAGCTAAAATCGTATTTATGTACGTGCTACATTTGTCTGGTAAATGGTAGACTCTGTAAACAACACGAATAAAATCGTACTTACGTGCTACATTCGTCTGGTAAATGGTAGACTCTGTGGACAAAACATCTAAACCCGTACTTATGTACGAGCTACACTCGTCGGGTAAATGGTAGACTCTGTAAACAAAACAACTAAAACCGTGCTTACGTACGTGCTTCACTCGTCTGGTAAACGATAGACTCTGTGAACAAAACAACTAAAACCGTACGTGCTACACTCGCCTGGTAAATGGTAGTCTCTGTGAACAAAACAACTAAAACCGTACTTCCGTACGTGCTACACTTGTCTGGTAAATGGTAGACTCTGTGAACAAAACGACTAAAATCGTGCTTACGTGCAACACTTGTCTGGTAAATGGTAGACTCTGTGAACAAAACGAGTAAAATCGTACTTACGTGCTACACTGGTCAGGTAAATGGAATACTATGTGGACAAAACCAATAAAATTGTACTTACGTGACACACTCTGCGTCTGGGGAACGGTTAACTCTGTGAACAAAACAAATAAAGATAAACAACTTAAGTGAAACGAGCCGAATTAAGTAACTACGATGAGATGTTAGGGTGATGGGCTGGGGTTTTAGTTAAAGCTTCCGATTGTTTCTCTCAAGAAGCAGGACTGACCTACATATTATGAAGCAATCTTAAGTAAAACCACTCCAAGTTTGTCGACATGAATTTTGGATCTAAATCTACCCCCATACATTAGAGAGCGGTAAATATATGTCATTACTGATCTAAAAATAGCTACTGCAAAACATCACGTCATCTTTAAACTGAAAAAATGGCGACACACATCGGCCACTGAAAGGGCATACTTCTGTCTGTTTTTATTAGCTTGAGGGTCATTGGAGGTAATTGACGTGACATGTGTGACGTACTTTGATGGTTGTTTTATACGTTAATCCCTATGTATTTCTAGAGATATCCCACCCTTTAAGGAAGGACGGAGGGATCATGCTTAAGTACGATTTCGAAGTTGAATTCATAAAAATTCAGAGGGAAATATTCATTTAGGTAAGGAACGCGGGCTGAACTGGTTAAACGTTAGACTGACGATTCATAGCTGATTTTATTTACCATGCATCCCGTATATTTAAATCGTCGGTATGTACAGGGCGCTGGCCGATAAATCGGGGGAGGGGGTTGTGTTTTTTTTTATTTATTTCAATGTCAATCCTTTATTTTGCCAATGTAATGTATTGTCTAAAGTAAACCGACGATGTTAGGTCAAGATGAACCACAGCGTCCAAATAAATCAACTAATACCCAAAAGGACAATACACTTGATGAAGAGGATGCGCAATGTGTCTACTGTGGCGAAATGTGGAGCACAACAAAGCAATATAGCATGATCCAGTGCACAGCAAGCCAAAAATGGGCACATAACAAATGTACGGAGGTTGGGAAGGATGAATACGACTTTACTTGCGATGTTTGTCATAAGGGGCCTACTAGACTTAATGAATAAATTCTGCAAAACAACCAATGTATACAGACTGTATGTGTAATTTTAAATGTATTTTTAGATGGTGTATTTGGAGATATTTCATTGGCCTGGGTGGTTGAATAAAGGCAAATGTCTTTAAAAAAACATCTAGATAATCGTTCGTTATATTGATCAAGAAATACACAACAAGCGCTTTCTGTTGATTTCAATCTTGGAGATGTACGATTTGATCGCTTTATACGTTTATACCCCAAAATGTACTCATACATCCCGACTATTTGACTGTTGTCCGAAAGAGAATCGCTCTACCGACTGAGCCACCGAGGCTTCTCGTAGAGATTGCAACACTAGTACCATGCGTTCATTGTCCCTCGATATTGTGAAGGCATACTTTCTGTTGGCCAATAAAAATACGGGCCTCGGTGGCTCAGTATGTAAAACATTGGCCTCTTAAGCGTCCCATACACGATCAATTATATTGTGCAATTTAATTGTCAATAGTCTGAATTGTACCGTGTATGGGCGATATTGATGACTTGCGCAATTGTATTGAGTGAATCAAACTTTGCTTGATATTTTATTGCGCAGTTATATTGTACAACCAGGCTTGTGCACTATAATTGATCGTGTATGGGCCGCTTTAGTCCAGCTTTCAATGATGGATCTCGAGGTTTCAAATACATTTTGAGTACCTTTTCACTCGGTCACAGTAATTGGTGCAGTTGCCAGATTCCCTACTTGCCTTTGTGACATATTCTTATACTCGTTTACGTTGTTGTGGAGTCGACTTAGGTTTGAACCTGTGTTTTATTCATTGTGGTCATTCTAGAGAATGCTGGAACCCGTGAAGCATGGATTGAAGGCCTGTTTCGGACTGAGGGACTATCGGAACTGATAGAAGGTCGAAAAAACACCTTCCTCTCCCACAGTCAGACTTTTAACGGGCACCGCTGTCTATAAGCCTTTACGTGGAATAACTATGAATGCAGCGTAAACTAACAATGTATTATGTAGTTCAAACTTCTTCGGAGTGCATCGGTGGCTCAGTCGGTTCGAGTGGTATCCCCTCAGTCTGACACTCGATTCCATCGATGCACCACGGGTTCGAATTTTCAAAACTTTTTTGAGTGGATTTGTCACTCGATCACCGTATGTGGAAAAATGTTCTCTCCCACTAAACCTGGCAACACCGCCATATAAGTGAATTAAGCTTGAGTGCTGCGTAAAGCATCAATCAATCAATCAATCTAAACTTCCACCATTTAGGGTCGGATACACTTACCGACAGTGAACATGGTCGACACAAACACAATCTTCAGCAAAATCACTGCAAAGATAAAATATCAAATTACACGAGCAGAAAGCATAAGACGCTTGCATTTTTATAAATATTTGCAGACAGCTTTAGACGGTTGTTCATAGTTTTACAAATGTACAGTTTTTATTTTTCTTCCATATTTCTAAATCTGCTTGTCAATCAAATAGGTTTTGGTTGATGTTTATCATTTATGTAAGAAAATAAGAAGTGATCAATCTCTCGTGAAAGACTGTAAGTCGACTTTCGCCAAAACTATACATTTAAAGGTTAAATGACAAACTACTTCTTAATCAATTTGTTTAAAAAATTGCATCGTTTTGACGTACGAACGTAGCCAAAAGCAAAATGAGATTTCAGGCACGAAACTTAAGCCCGGTATACACTGAGAGTTTTGCTGCGACCCGACTCGACCCGACTGGAATATCACGTCGCGTCGCAGAGGAAAAGTGTAGTGTATACCAGTCCACGACGCAAATCGCTGTCAGTCGGCTGTCAGTCGGGAGTGATCTGGACGTGCTAGATATTTGATCAAGAATCGGGTTGAGTCGGGTCTGGTCAGACAGTGTATCCATTCTTGCGACGATCGTCGTAGAGAGTCTGAATCCGTAGGCCAATCAGAAACTTTACTACAGTCAAACGAGCGTCTTTTTGTACCTTTTTCTGCTAGAGAGTTCCAAACGTCATGTCTCCCAATGGCTTCAGTTGTATGCAGTGTATACCGGTCTATGACGCGACGCAACTCAAGCCGACTGAACCCGACTCGAGTCGGGTCGGATCGCAGCAAAACTCTCAGTGTATAGGCCTACCGGGCTTAACACAATTCACGGCTGACATCTGGGGCATGTTTCACAGCACGACGTAGCGCAAGTTTTTACGTAACTGTCATAGCAGCCCATACTGTAGAGATATGTTGCTATGACAGTTACGTAGAAAACTGACGCTACGCCGCTTTGTGAAATAGGCTCCTGATATGTACATTACTATTACTGTGACGTCATACACAAATGACATTAAGCCAGGGCCTCTTCATGGTTGGTTGAAATGACACCGAAAGCGTTCAAATGTCAATTATGACGTCATATACGAAGATATTTGGGATTGGTGACGGAAGATATGCATATTTTCAATCCATGGGACCTTATTAATGGAAGTTCCTTTTTTTCGATACATATTTACTCAATTTACAATAACAAATCACCGCTAGGTGTTCAGAAAAAACAGTTGTTTTCTGTCTGACAGTTAGTGAACAGCCGAAAATGCGCCACACGAGTCTTGTGCTGGTTTATTCTCAGTTCAAAACGGGCTCCCGAATTATAACTCGCTATTCAGCGGTCACTGGAGGCCATGGCCAAGCTACGGTGGCCATTTGGAAACCCCATCTATATAAAAGCAACAGTCCAATAGCACACGTTATAACGATCTTTGTTCTGGGCTTGTCCCTTTAAAGGCAGGTCCGATGACGTGAAGTCACAAAAGTGATTTCTAATTCTCAAATTTGTCTATATATTCTTGATTGTAAAGGCAATTTGCGAGGACAAATTTACTGATTATCGTTGATAAAAATGTCAAACCGGCTATAGTGGCAAGTATGTGATATCTTCATTTTTCGTCTTAAAAGATTCAAAGCCAATTTAAGACAATATTTGAATTAGGAACTGTTTAAGACATAACCCACAGACCGCAAAAATAAAAATTGTAAAACAAAACGCTGGGTACTTACAAAATATAGCGAAGTCCAATACTCCAAAGTGACCCATCTTTCTGATTAAAAACAAAAAGCGAAAAGTTAGTATACGGATTTGACCAAGCATCGTTGAGTATATTCCTGCTTTGATATAACCTTAAAGTGGCATGAGCTGCCAAAATTCACACTTTTTTTTCATGATTTCTGATCGTTGCGACAGTAAGATGCTTTGAAGGCCATCGAAAAAACTAAATGATTGGCGTTGGAACGAGGAAAATCCATACAGTATGTTTACTATACGAACCGGAATAGTGCTCGAAAAGTAAACAAAATTAAAATAACCGGGACGACCATTCATTCATTCTAAGCCAAAGTAAGTTCAAAACATTACTTTATCGTACATTTCGAGACTGGAAGCACTAGAAAGCTTCTTAACTATACGCCTAGAGAAAAATAGTCGATAATTTCAACATTCTGTTTCAACGTGAAAATATCAGCATTTTGGTGCCACTTTGAACGAATACCTCTCTCCGCATTAAATCGAAAAATATGAAGATTTCTTGGAGCAGTTCACCAGACATACCGGTTGGTTGGGTTAGCGAAAATCATATTTAGTATTTACCCAAATCTAATGGAAGGACGATGTGCTATTCACTTTGTCACGAAGAGGCATGAGCTGTCAAAATTACAGATTTGCTTGGTGAACGTGGGTTCTATTATGTAGTATTGAATAAAGCACATAAAGACGCAATGTAATGTAAACTCGCATTCTTTCGACAAACATCACCGAAAATGTTCCTACCACTAGCGTGCACCCGGAAGTTCAAACAGCGTATATCTATCAAAATATTACATACGCACATGCATGTTGTATATTAGCCCGGAGTATCGGTCTGTTATTATATGGCGACTGGTATTATATGGCTGCTAACGTGTCTTGACAAACACGGAGAGAAAAAAAAAGTCGGCAGAGCCCTGATTTCTCGGCTAGTTGTATTTATGTCGTATATATGGGCGATACTCTTTTCACCCTTTTGTATCCGCCTGTTAATGTACTTCTGTTATACTTGGGATAGATCGAGCTTCATTAGGTGCTTTAATCCCGTCAATGCCTTACTAAATTATCATGTAAACATGTACAAATTTGTTTTGGTGAATAAAGATCAATCAATCAATCCGGTTATATTAGAACATTTACAGGTTAAATAACGTTTATTTCAAAAAAGTTTTAAAAACTAGTATTTTCCATGTGAACAATTAATTCTGTTTTAACACAATATCAATCCTGCTTTTCAGACGACATGAAAACTTAATTTTGACATTTTGAGAACCTTTTTTGACATTTTGCTAATTTTTTTGACATTTTGCAAACTTTTATTTGATATTTTGCAAACATATTTTTGACATTTTGAAAACTTATTTTTTACATTTTGTAGTGATTATTTTTCGACTAAATGGTGTAAGAGTGATAGTCCCTCGATCCGTCACAGACCTTCCATCGAATGACACTCAAACAAAATAAAGACTGAGCATTTTCTGATTGGATTTTTCCCACGATGGTCGTATGTGGAAGAGTTACAGGGTATTCGCTGAATGTCAGGGGTTTCCTCCTGACAAATAGCCAGATTTCCTTCCCACGCTTAACATGACAAAGCCGCCAAATAAGTGCGACGTAAAACATCAACCAACCAATCAACTGAAGGTATACGATTCTTTTGTCTAGCTATAACTCTAATACTTCACAAGGTAATATCGTTCCAAGAAAAAGTCTATGGACTTTTTCATATATTTTATACATGTTATATCAGAATAAATTTAAATGACTATGAATGGCTCTCATGTGAATTGAACTGAAACGAATAACACAAACACAGCATTAACGTAGCCGAGAAATCTGGGCTCTGCCGAATTTTTTTTTCCCGTATTCGTCATATAGGGTAATTCACATTACCAGCCAAATATAAAATAAATCGCCCTCTAGACCGAAAATCCTGGCTAAGCATTAACGTTGCTATGGGGATATGTGTCAAAGGGACCACGCCCTCAACTTCTCGAGTCAGTCTAGCTGGGGTATTGTACCTTGGCTTGAGAAGATACCACGCCCTGCACTTGTTTACACTTGCTGTACCTGTACCACTTAAACTTAATGTAATTCTGTAACGTTGCACCAAATAAAGAAGCCACGTTATGATCAAAACTTTCTTAATATTCAAGTTACAATGTCAACATGTTCCTTTTTACATGTCATCCTAAATGCTGGAACGTTAGATTATTTCAGATGCTATATGATCCCCATTCCCCACTGCATAGGTTGATAAAATTCACCAGTCATGACTCCGACAAACGACAAGCTAGGGCTGCTTAATTACACACTTGCTACGAAAATCCAGAATAATGTTTACATTTGAAACAGTGGGCGTCTTTCTATATTTGTCCAAGACAGAAGTTAGGAACTTTCTATGTTTGCCCACAATTGAAAGTTTTGGCATCGTTTTGTATTTTTAATTTGGAATTTAATATGTTTCGTACTCGCCATTTAAACTAAGTCTTCTTCTGGACATGCGCACACGGTCCTACTGATTTGAATCACGAGAGCAATCTAACAGTACAGTACAATTTTGCGAGCTTTATCTGAAAATACAGTCAGAAGATCTGGTTTGGGGGACACATAAAGCCTGTCGATACATGTAGATAGCAAATTACAGACAAAAAATGTCTGAAATGAGAGTAATCCGATACTGAAGCTAATCGGTTTCTGGGTGTTGTTGTTGTTATAATTTGGCTTCGGTTTTCCGTATGTTTTACGTCCAATTTAGACATTTTAAACTTAACTGGGCAAAGATAAAGTGGCTTGTGATTGATTTTAGTGGGTTTACTACAAGTAGCTTTCTTAATAAATCTCTGAAAGTCTACGGTGGCGAATGGGTTAACTATCCATTATCAGGAAAGGTAATAATGGTTAGCGAATGCCTGTCAATTTAAAAAATCGCTTTACGAGTATATATTTATAATACATTTTGATTGATTAATGTTTTACGCCGCACTCAAGATTATTTCACTTATATTCAATTTCCATTTGGTCTGAGCGTAATTCGAACCCTTCCTGCATCGATGAGTTACAGTTTGAGGATGGTTTATTCAGGGGAAAAAAGTTTGATTACGTGGGAGACAAAATCACAGCACAATCACGCGAAGGACCATGGGCTGCCTAAGCTCGGAGAATAAAATTCCGTGTTTCTAAACCCCAGTTTTCAACTGTTTCTGCCCTTTAATCACTTAACTGCCCTTAACTCCATAATTATTTTAATAGGCCAATTATTGAGGGGGGGGGGGGGCAAAGATAGGTCTACCCCCCCCCCCCCGGTTCCGCCGCCCCTGTTATTAAGTAATAGAACTATTGGTTGATGACGTCATCGGGGTATATTGAGGGATCAGCATGGCGGACAGGACGCATTCTGCACAGAATAGTGCAGTACGCTACAATCGAAGCGGTCACTTCAAACAATGTCCCTTTAGTATCCCTTTGATATCGAGTGACGTCATTAAACTGCACAGCTATAGGGAGCGCAAGTCACGTGTGAATTCAACATATTTCCTGTCACCGGCACTGCATTGCGCATGTGACTGAGCGTTTTTCGTTCCAACATGACGTTTAAATCTGACGTTATGGAACAAAATACGTCAAATGGAATTGCAACGTCATCAAAAAAGTTCTAAATGGCGTCATCTGTCACCGGATATCACCAAATCTCGTAATGATTCTTATGAGACTTGCGCTCCCTATATGTCTAAAAAAATCTAATGTTACTTCAGAAAAATAAGGCAATATTAAAGCCCAGTCGAAGTCCCACGAGGCTTTCCCGTTAGAAACAGTGCTTATGGAAATCGATTGTTATCATATTGTGCTCATCTATGATTCTCACCTTACGATCCATTATTTTTTACTATAAATAATAATATTATTTCTAGCCCAAAAATAAACGTATTATTATACCTCATTAATATTCATTAGGCTTTACTCCCATTCCCTTGGTCCATTTTTCTATTCAGGGCCATTTCTTTTATCCATTTTGTTTTTCGAAAACACACCAGGATATATCAGCGGCCTCGGTCAGGTTAGCCTATAAGCGTCTCACCTCGGGTCCGGTACTCATGGTAATGACCCCGATGAGAGTTAATAAGTGTATGTTATTGACTGTTATCTATCTTGGTGTATTTCCGAAAAAAGTGGCCTTGAAGGAAAAAAACCAAAGACTGGCAACCGCGTTTCTCTGCCATCGTGATCAACGTAAAACGATTGGGCATTTTTCCCCCGCTGTCCACATGTCATTTCTAGGCTTCCAATTCTCCAAGGTCCGATCCCTCCGATTTCCAAGGTGGTTTGGTCTTGGAAAGTCACGTGACATAGGAAGTGTCCATATATTTTTGACCTCTTTCGCGAAGGAGGTAAAAAGGGAGAAAAGAACCTGCCAGCGCATTTTTTTATTCAAATTTCGGAGTTCGGAAATCCGCAAAAAATCAATCTAGCATACAAATCTGAAGCAAACTGTGCGTAACAAATGCTTAAAAGGCAGTCATATTACACGGTGTAATGTTTTACCAACGAATGCTCAAATAATTTTATTAGTCAAGGATGCCCAAGGACGCCGATGGAAAGAGCATTATAAAGTCAAAAACTAAAGGGACGCCAATCGTGTTTTA
Source organism: Lepidochitona cinerea (assembly GCA_963971465.1). Classification (NCBI taxonomy): domain Eukaryota; kingdom Metazoa; phylum Mollusca; class Polyplacophora; order Chitonida; family Tonicellidae; genus Lepidochitona; species Lepidochitona cinerea. Next base: position 15,461,435 of record OZ020559.1, read on the forward strand.
CAAAGACAAATAGCCAGACTAGGGAAGGTAATTAGCTCCCTTTAACACTGATCCAAAGAAACGTCCCCCTCCAGCCTCTTTCACGGACGGGCGGTTTCCTTGGAGCAAAGAGTCCGGTCTTCTATCTCACTAAACATGGCGTTGCCATGTAAGTGAAATAATCTTCAGTCCGGTGTAAAACATCGATCCAGTAGCATTATTAATACCCTCTAGGCGTTACACTAAATTACAACTGACTTCTCAATTAAAAACCATCTACCGGGATAGCATATCTAAGACAGTATACCTTACAAGAAATATATAACTTGACAGTTGCAAAATAAATCAAACTATTACTTCTTCGGTATATGTTTATTTCCACCCTCGAGTATTACTGCCCCACTAAATCGCTCCTGTCGCCAGCTGTAAAAGTTCTTTTTTGAACAACTCATAGCTTAATACTTACCGCTAGTCCTTGGAACAAGAATAAGCCCCTTTAGAGTTTGGCTAAAATCACGCGAGATCACGCGTGAAAGGAGTTGAGGGCTATAATTTTCAATGACCAGCCGTTCATTTAACACTAGCGTTTATTGTGATCGGCGGTTATCGTGTCGTTTTGTCTTTGGTTCTTTATTTATTTCTAAATCATTTCTTTAATCCAAATATTTTTTGTAAAACACACCGGAAGCTATCAGTTGCGTTTTGTCAGTTGGCAGTCAATAAAGATCTTTATATAGCGGGGATACGCTTCGAAGTAAAAAACCCATCTACGACGTCTTAGTTTTGAGTTAGAAATAATCAAATTTTTTTTCTCGTTCAAAAAAAGGTATTTAATGACTTTGTATATATCTTGATATGTCTCAGAAAAAGACGTTTGTAAAAAGTATAGATTGTAAGCTGAGAATCACAGACAACAGCAACAGGGTAACAGCCGATCTCCAAAAGCACTAATGTTAATCCGACAGCCGATTGGGGAAAGTTATGCCCCTAAACACGGGTTTCTCGTGGTCATCGCGTGATCATGCTAAACCCGAAAGGGTCTTAATATAATAACATGCTACGATGAGTTTCTAAGAGACAAGTCTGTCACCGGGGTACAATAACGTCGGTATCCCCAGTGACTCAGTAGACATAGCGTTTGCCTCTTAGCCCGACATATGCCTTCCATCGATATGTCGTGCGTTCCAATCCTACTCAAATAAAATTTAAAAAGATTCTCTGTCGGGTTTTTTTTCCCCTCGATCGCCCTTTGTAGAAGAGTTGCAAGGTACTCAGCGAAGGCGGGGGTTTCTTGAGCGCAGCGAAAAGCAGGAATCAGTCAATCAATACTGGCATATTTAATGAACACATTTATTGTACCACAACACATTTATTGTACCACAACACATTTATTGTACCACAACACATATATTGTACCACAATACATTTATTGTACCACAACACATTTATTGTACCGCAACACATTTATTGTACCACAACGCATTTATTGTACCACAACACATGTATTGTACCACAGCACATTTATTGTACCACAACACATTTATTGTACCACAACACATTTATTGTACCGCAACACATTTATTGTACCACAACACATTTATTGTACCACAATACATTTATTGTACTACAACACATTTATTGTACCACAACACATTTATTGTACTACAACACATTTATTGTACCACAATACATTTATTGTACTACAACGCATTTATTGTACCACAACACATTTATTGTACCACAACACATTTATTGTACCACAACATATTTATTGTACCACAACACATTTATTGTACCACAACGCATTTATTGTACGGATCTGTCGATCTAACAAATCAACAAAATGAAATGTTGTTGGAGTTTGTTAACAGGAACGAAACCTTTTACTTAATTCCTTCACGGGGGTCCTTCTCAGACCTTGCCCAGATAGCCACATTTGTATTCTCCAATGTGTAAATACTTTTGTTTATTCGTTATATTACAGATTCGATCAGTTTAACGTATTTAATGAATAACTGTATTGTTAATACTTCTTCATTTCAATTTCTGGACCAAAATTTTGTAAACATTTTAACTTTGTCAAACTTATGTTACCCATTACGTGCACAGGATAGTGTACTTTACTCAACAAAATAAAGATATTTAAAAAAAATGCTGACACGGTGCCTGATCCAAGAAAATGAAGAGTACATTGACAGCTACTCAAAATAATCAATAAGCCTACAACGTCATTGAAGCCACCCCTGAAATCTAAATATACAATTTAGTTCTAATATATTTCTATTTGTCTACCATCGAGACAAGACGGGGTACGAGTTATCAACGAATAAATATTTAATAATGAAACTTTATCTGTATTTAATCTTTGATGTTTGTTTGCAGTTCTTAGGTGTATGTTATTGCTTTTTGATAACGTCCGCCAACGCTTTTTTATTCGGGTATCTTCGGAATGTAAATCTGAAACTCTTCTTTAGGAACCCTGAAAGTCGTAATTGCATTTTTACTTGATTGCAGAAAATATGATCAATTTGCAAACCCATTGTTTGATTTATCATTTGAAACATTTGTTAGCAATATGCCCCTTGTTATTTATTAGTATATTAAGACTAATTTAGCTGGAGCAGAGTTTATTTTGTGCAATGTACGGAAGTGTCCGGAAATAGCCGGTACATTTCATTTCCGTTGAGAGGCATATTTTATCGACATACAAACTCTTATTTTAATCGTTTGTTATCCAACGGGTCAAAACGACAACTCTAGCGTAACACTGAAATTCCCATGAAGATGTTGGTTCTTATTTTCTCTTTCCTGGCGATTCTTTTAAATGTATCAGGTAAGAGAAATTTTACTTTTAAGAGATGAACAAAGAGTACTGAAAGTAATCCCAGCGTGATAGTTTTATTTTTGTCCAAGTGAATTCGTCAAGGTGTAATGTTAACCGAAAGATATTTTTTCACAATGCTTTCTCTCGTGTAAAATTCCATAGTTAACAAAATGAAACATTTTATTATAATTATAAATATTCTATATTTAAATATCTTAGCCTAATGGTAGATTTTAATTCAAGCTCTTTCATGGTCAAATAATTCTTTGTCGAGACAATATTTTATAATAATTTTTTTTCAATAACAGTGAATTACCAAATGTCATTGTAATTTTTCATGTTAATTGTATCCCTTCAACTTTTGGATGTCATGAAAAGATTTCTGTTTTTTTTTCCATAAAAGAAAACACTAGAACATTTTTTTAAGCATATTGTTCTTTTTTAATTTCTGTTTTTTTATTTTTGTCGCATCGTAAATTAGGTAATATAAAACATTAAGCATTTGTCTACATGTCATATTTTTTATTTGTTATAGGAACGTCCCTGGGTGAAATGTGTTACGGTCATGATGAATGCCCAGAGAACGCCCTCTGTCGGCCACATTCGTGTAAGATGTTCATCTGCCAGTGTAGCCCGGGTTACCATCACTTTGATAAGAAATCCAACGTCTGTCAGAAAGGTCTGAACGTGTATTAAATTTTGAATCATATTGTTTTCTTATTCACTATTCAATATAAATCTCATACAACAAATCAATTTCTGATTTTCTGTAAGCTCAATGTCTAGTTTGTGTTGGTGTATTTAGTTTCCGTTTCGTTTATGTTACTCAAACCATAATAGGTGGTAAATGAGATACAACTGTCTAATACATACAATTACCTCCAAGCCTGATGACGTCACATAGATTTACGCAAAGCTTTCTGGGTAAACTCTGTACCTCATTTCGCCATTTTATTTACCTGTACTTTTCAAGACGTCACTTCTTTGGAAAACATTGGTGACATAACGTGTTTTTATCCACACATGTTTTTGGTAACTTTGTCTCAGGTCTTCTTCTCAATACAGCATCATTCTGCCATTTTGAAAAATTATGTTAACGCCCCTCAATCCCATTGGTAAAGTGTTTGAATGTTTAATGCTTCTGTTAAGTCTGCATGGTGATCCCACGAGATCACGCGAGACCTGTGTTTAGGGGTATAGCTTTCCCCGACATGCTATCATTAAAATTAACATTTGGAACAACTTGAAAATTTGAAGAAACTTTACTTGGAAATATATAAATTAGAAACCGGTATATACAGATCAGTGACTTCGGCCCATAGAAATACGACATTATTTACATTTGATCAATTAAAAACTTGATTATTTGAATCACTTTGGTACGTTTACCTTTCAGCTGCTCTACTGGGCCAAGAATGCTCTTCTGGGATAAGGTGCATCGCTCCCAGCTCTCATTGTAATTCTACTTCCGGCGTCTGTGAATGCGATGAAGGGTTTACCGGAAGTAGGGACGGATTCAAATGCAGCAATGACATGTTTGGTAGACAGCCTAGTGTGGGAGATCCGTGCTCAACCTCTGGGCAATGCGATTTCTTCTCGTATTGTTTAAATGGTTCCTGTGAATGCCGAACCAACTTCACTCGTTGGACTTGGGAAGAAAAATGGCTGCTGTTTCCTAGACCCAACTTTCTTAACTGTAAAACTCCATTCTTGAGCATAGGTAAATAAATAATTAATAAAACGCCATACTTGATCATAAAAATGCATTCTTGGAATAAACGCCATACTTGATCATAAGTAAACACGTAATTTGGAAAAACAATAAACATTCACATCTAAAAAGTTCACATCTAAAAAACTTGAAAAAAATCCTTATATGGATATCCTTGTGTCGCCTCTGAAACCGAAATGGGGCTATTGTCACGTTATTCAACCTATCACCAATCAATCACTCCTTCCCAGATTGTTTTAGCATAAACACTTTTAAAAATGTTTAAAGCATAGAATAGTAGAAATTTGCTTTCAATATTCTGTCTGGTGTATTACCCAATCGTACTATGTGGAAGGATTCCAAGGTACGATACGAAGGGAGGACGTGTCAGGACAAAGAGTCTGGATCGAACCCTGATTATCAGTGACAAAATCTTGACCGAAAATCTTTCTTTTTTCAGATATGTGTAACGAGGTTAAGGTATCCATGCCAAACGTCCCTCATCATGAAGTCCGACAAACACCAGAAACAACACCTGAGAGTGAGTTATTTTACAGTTCAATCTGATTGTTGTGATTATCGGTCTCGTTTCTTTCTTGTTTTTCTTTTTGTTCTGTTGCGTTTTTATGGGGGTTTTTGTTTCTAGGAGGATTCCATGTTAAACAAAATTAAAAACCTGAGCAAGCTCATGAGTCAAATATATTGTTTTATGACCTCAATATTGAATTTTCATTGGCTTTTTTTCTTTTACTCTTTTTAAAAGCTCACTTGGAATCAATTTAATTCATGACAAATTGAAAAATAATTCATCCTTCTCTGAATCTCACTGAGTTTCTAAAACTTGTTTGTTTGTTTTTTCTAAAGAAGTTACTTAACCTAAGCTTTCTAGTACATGTCATAGGGCGTTTTTTTTCCTGGGGCCGGTAGTTCAAAATAAAATTATGTTCAAGGCAGGTTATATGTAGATGACGTCCAGTCACAAAGAAATTTCTCTGTTACGCCACGTCATCAGCCCACCGTTAAGATAATTTTTTTTCGAACAACCGAGCCCATGGCGTCAAAATATTTAATAGATTACTTGTCATAACGGTAACGTCTGACGTAGATTTTCGTCAGCTTCATGTGACAGATCCACGCGACATACAACACCCCTGCTAGAATACATAAACAATTTTGAATATAGATTTCAATGCATGAAAATATCCAGCAATCCTTTGTAACTTATATTTAAACAGCATCGGCGACCGAAAATACTTCCACTGCAGAAAACTCGACTCCAAGCTTACAAGAACCAAGTAAAAAACCACTTCCGCCGCCTCACGCGGTGCCATTCTTCGAACCGTGGGCACCAAAAAATAAGCCTTTCTTCGAACCGTGGGCACCAAAAAATAAGCCAGTGTACTACGAGGGATAAAGATATAGTTTTCTGTGAATATTTTTACTCAAGTGCTTTAATATTATCAGTTACAAGAAAACTTGTAAAATTAATTGTCAAAATCCTTTTTTCAGTTTTATTTGTCCACAGTCTTGGAGGTGATGGGATGTACTCTAATAAAAAAATCTGAAGTATTCTGTGTTTTTGCTTGATAGAATAAATATTCTTCCAGTATATTGTTTTTCAAATTATCTAGGGTGTTTTGATGTGTATATAATAATGCACCTTGTTTGTTAATATTATTGTTTGAGTTTTTAGCGCTTTTATACATGTTACATGCTTCATAATTTTCGCTTGATTTTTTATTTTTGCTGTGGACTGGTTAAATATTTACCAAAAATATATTTTTTGTTATTTTAATTTTTTTGTATGGGTATATCTTTTAAATTTCGAATAAGCTATTTTGTCGAATTTATTAACGTTTTTGTTTAATCTTTTGAACCATATTATATTATACTTGTTGTTTTCTTTAAAACGTGGTTACTAATCTCATTGATTTTGGTAATGCATTATTCAACGTTCATTGATATGTTATGTTATCAAAGAAAAATTGTCAGAGCTTCTACATGCAATTACGAATGTAAACACTAACGATTCATTTCAGCTGTTCAATTTATTATTAAAGACATAACCACTGTAGACCCGATTATTAATTTTTCGGTTTACGTTTTATTTGTGTGCGTGCTATGAGATTGCAAAAGCAAGAGTCATCCATAATAAACAGATACCCGAATTTAAGTCTAGGCCTTTGTATAAACTAACCAGGGATTCTTTCTTAGCACAAATGGACGAATACCGTGCGTCATCACGTTTGACCAAGAATCAGGGGCAATGTGGTATATATATATTTTTTCAATTGTTATTCAAAACTTCGACACATCCTTGGGCCAGTTCCCTTTCAACTAACACCCATCTACAAGTGCCCCGACCCATTGACCTGGATGGAAATTAAAGTAGGGTTTTATTGCCAGGCGAGTGCCCTTCTACGCAGGTTGTACATCTATCCAGGGTACACGTATCAATGTTGATTGACATATAGAAATAAAAGGCGAACTTGAGGGCAACAAGTGTCAGGTCATCCAATATTGCTCAAAGACATGCCAATAAAAGGGATAAAGAAGCCTTCAATAGTCAATTCCGAAAAAGAACTATTTATGTGGCTAGTTAAGTATAAGATAAGCTTTCGGTTAATGCAGTTTGGTGTCATCTGATTAATTGACTGACTGATTGATTGATGTTTTACGCCACACTCAAGATTATTTCACTTATATGGCGGCGTTGCCAAGAAGGGGAGGGAATCAGGCTCTCTGCCTTTGAAGGTTGAGAACCCCCGACATTCGGCGACTACCTGGCAACTCTTCCACATAGGGCCATCGAGCGAAAAATGATGTCATCTGAAAAGCACTTTCCAAATAACCCGTGAGTTTCAAAGAAGAAAAAAAACAAAGGTTTTAAGAAATAGAGATAAACGGATTAGAAAACACAGTGTTGATCATCACTTGACCTCTCCACCAACGTCACGTGTTTAGGCCAAAGGTTAGACAAACCTATAGTACTGCTTTTGTGACGTTAAAAAATCCATGACGTCACAGAACTCGCTTCGAGCTGCACACGTGGCTCTCACAGATAGGTCAACTAACAGCTTAAGTTAAGAGAATCCAAGCGCTCTTACACGCATGCCATGGACATTTTATGTCAATGAACTATATGCGGAGAATGGACACGTCTCATTGGCTGGTTTGGATCTGTCTTCGTAAAACGTGCCGCCATTGATAGTTGAAGCGCGCGTGCATAACATAAGGACGGCATTCGATGCACATCAAATACCACGTGACCTCCATTCCACACATATAGTTCATTATTTTATGTCTCCTAAGGAAATACAAATTTAACAATAAACGTGGTTTGTCAGATTTTATTGAAAAAAAAACTTCAATATTTCTTTATCACATATACATAAATTGAATGGAAGTTGAATTACAAATGAGATAGATTATTAAATATGAGTGAGATACAACATGAAATATAATAAATATAAAAAATAACACTAAAAATGATTAATAAAAGAGTAATGATATATGATATAGTAACAGCACCTGATATGTAATGTCTTTGAAGTGATATACTACATTGGCACACACTTGTCGTCAGTATATACTCCAAAGTCCAACATTCTAAATAAAAGTTAAGACCACCAACGCCTAGACGTCAACTCATTTCAAACTTTACACACCCTCCCAGCGCATTTATCTCAACTTTCGCACAAAGGGACTCCCTCTATGGCTCTGACAGAAAACGATTGGCACCCTTGCCAAAGAATTCCTCTGCTTAATTTTCAAAAAGGTTAAACGCAACATTCAACGAAGCCAATCTGGGACGACAAATTATTTGTAAGATTGCAATCCCTACAACGAACTTGTCCAATCTTTGTCCGCATTAAACTTGGTAAAATTTATTTTCAAGGGGTATTGCTGCTTTGATAAACCCCTAGACGCTATACGGCGCCCCAGTCGACGAAAAACAATAACAAAATGCAAAGTATTTAAAGTGGCGTGAGCTGCCAAAATGCTGATATGTTGACGTTAAAACAGAATGTTGAAATTATTGGCTATTTTTCTCAAGACGTATAATTCAGAAGCTTTTAAGTGCTTCTAGTCTCGAAAATGTACGATAACGTATCGTTTTGAACTAAGTTTGGCTTAGAATGAATGAATGGTCGTCCCGGTTATTTAAATTTTGTTTACTTTCGAACACGTTTTCGGTTCGTACAAGCCACATACTGTATGGATTTTCCTCATTCCAACGCCAACCATTTAGTTTTTCGAAGGCCTTCAAAGCCTCTTACTGTTGTGACGATCAGAAATTATGAAAAAAGTGTGAATTTCGGCAGCTCATGCCACTTTAACAAGCTGTGTCTGTTTAACTAATGGAACGTCCTCTATCGGTATTAAAGTGTACAAGGGGGAGATAAGCCTACAAAGCCCTTGGTCGGCCTATATTTGGCAATTAACTTATATGTGTTTGCACTGGATTTTTTCTCTCTCGTTTCCACACACTATGTCCTCTATTGGCAGAAATGCGTTACGAATGGCAGTTAATTTTGTAAAGTTGTAAATCTTCCATTACACGTACGCTTCATTCAACTGAGTTTCCATGTGTAAAATTCCTGTTTAAGAAAACGTACGGATAAAGCTCTGGGTAGTCTGGAAGTGACGAATGCCATGTCCGATATTCTTGGAATGAAGCCGTGTCTATTGTTTTGGGCCGTGGGATTTTTATGTTGAATTTCTCTAAGGAAGAAGCCGAGTCGTCTATCAACGATTTTCTGAAGAAGAGAAAAAAAATCATTTATAAAAGATGCAGACTAATTCAGCACTTGAAAGATTTAAAGAACTAAAAGATTGACGTTGAATAAATCCAGCATGAACCAAAGACGTGTGCTGATAACGGACAAAATTCAAATTAATTTTAGTAAAGTATATTGCTACATCAACAGTAATAGTTTGTCTGTAGACAACAGGAATTAATTTTAGTTTTCAGAAAAATAAATTGCTACAACAGTACTGGTTTGCCTGTTTTGACATCCCAAAAAGTGCTAAAACATATATTATGAAATCTTCCTACAAGGACAATTGTATTTTCAATATTACCCTGCAAACACAACGCGAAACCAAAATATTCAGGGGCCGGTTGAACAAAGCTATATTGATTGACTGCGCAAGTTATTACCCGAATACGACCTTCGCGGCCGGGTAATATAAGCAGACGAATCAAGTTCGTATTAGCCGTAGGGCTGTATTGGCCGAGTTTGTCATTTTGACGGAGTTCAAGTCATATTGACCGAGTTCAAGTCCTATCAGCCGAGTTCACGGAGTGCGGCTGAAAGACGCAATTAACATGTGACGTCCCAGAGTTTGACAGAATCAGATGACAGATGCTGATATCAAAATGTCGACACCAGAGCCCGTTGTACAAGGTCTTATTAACAGGATATTAGAGTTGGAAAAAATAACTACTTTAAGTGAATCCGATTGCCGTTTTAGGACATGGGAAGAGGAAGAAACTTCTCTACTGATCCAGGAACAACAAAAAAACACAGAGCGCCAAAATAGGTTGGACGTCAATTTGTTTAAGGTATGGATTTATGGTAATGTTCAGCGGGCGACCTCCTGTTCAACTTGGCAGCTTGCATAAAAATGTGGCCTCGGGCCAATACGGCCACCCTCAGGCCAATACCAAGGCAATACGAAAACCAATCGATTAATAACAATATAGTATTATGCTTAACCCAGACTTAAATACGTCGCGTCACAAAGGAATCTGATTGTGACGTTATCCAGATAAGTAAGACTTAAACTTAAGGCATCTTTGTGCATCCGACTCCAGGATCGTAACCCCTACTAAGTGAGAGCTTCCAAATAAGCTTGTCGTCCGTTGTTGAATTTATGAGCCATGTCCTACAGACCACTTGGACTCACGTGACAGCTGTGCATGCAGGGTAATACATATCCGCCATTTTGAAGATCAATGTTATATTGTTTATGTTGTCCGCTTAACGACAACTCACACTATTGCGTGTATGCGTATCTGGAGTAAGTTGATCTTCAAAATGGCGGATGGGCACCAGTAGTGACGTCAAGTTCAAATGACGTATACCAGTGACAAATACAAATAATGTTAGAAAAATAATGTTCGAAAACATCGGTATAGGCGTCGAAAGCTCGTGTTGTTCAAAAACGTGGTGATGTCTTAATTTTTTATCATTAAAAATAATGTTGTTACTTTTTTCTGAAGAAAATTTACCTTTTCTGCTTTCGTCTGTACAAGAAAACTGCTAGGACGAGAAGTGCTATTAACAGAACGCCACCAGCAGCACTGGGAATAGCGATGGTCTCTAGAAAATAAAACGAATTATCCATGTTTAATTACTTTTTTGTTAATTGGATTTTATTTACCAGATTTTAGGCTAAGTGTCAATAATTGCGAAATTTCTGGATAATGTCCTGCAGGATGTTTTATATTTTACAAGTTTCCATGGGCAGATAATAAATGGTGAAAATAGTCAATAATTGTGTTAGCATGTGTGTTAGTTATGCTGCTGATTATATCTCCTTCACTTTAAAGAAGCCTATGCTTCATATTTGGTAATCAATTTGTTCAAAATTTTGCACCGCATAGACTTACGAGCGTAGCCAAAAGCAAAATGCGATTTAAAATATATATATAATTAAAGGCATTAGCTTTAGCGCCGTGACGTCACAGTTGACATCTGGGGCCGGTTGTTCAAAAGAAAATTAGCTTAAGGGAAGGTTAAATGACGTGGCGTAACAAAGAAATTCCTTTGTGACGCGACTTCATCTAACCTGCTGTTAAGCTAATGGCGCTTTGAACGACCCATCCTGATATATACATTACTATTATTGTGAGGGCCTCTTGACGGTTGGTTGAAATGACACCGTGTATTTTTAAACTATGTTTCTTTGACACCCTGGAACATTAATGAAAGTTTGTTTTGTTTCAGTATTATGTTTTTAAATACATATTTACTCAATTTACAATAACAAATCTCCGCTAGGTGTTCAAAAAAAAATTGGCTTTTATCCGCGACTGAAATAAGTTGAGATTCTTTTCTTTTACCAACTCAAAATTGTTTCAAATGAAAAATTGGTTAATTAAGCTTGATATTACAACAGTGAGTATAATTTTTGTCACAGAAAACTGTTAATTAGGAAATAACTTACCTATGAGATTTCGATTTGCTTTGGCGCCTGTGTCATTTGGGATAGGTGTGGTTGGCGCAGCCGTAGGTGACGTTGCATTTGTTGCAGGGATATCGATGTCTTCTGTAGTGATACTTGTAACACCTTCAGTCGTCGGCAACGTTGTTGTTTCATGTGGCGAAGACGATGTTTTTTCAGTTACAACTGAACTCGTCGGCACAACTGGCGTGAATGAAGACGAAGCCGAGGGCGATATGGTAACGAAAGTCAGTGATGATGACACTTCAGACGAACTTGGTGTGAACATTTCAGATGTGCTTACAGAAGGCGAAAATTCAGACGAACTCAAACTTGGCGTGAACATTTCAGATGTGCTTACAGAAGGCGAAAATTCAGACGAACTCAAACTTGGCGTGAACATTTCAGATGCGCCTACAGAGGGTGAAAAATCAGATGAACTCAAACTTGGCGTGAACATTTCAGATGTGCTTACAGAGGGTGAAAATTCAGACGAACTCAAACTTGACGTGAACATTTCAGATGTGCTTACAGAAGGCGAAAATTCAGATGAAGTCAAACTTGGTGTGAACATTTCAGATGTGCTTAGAGAAGGCAAAAATTCAGATGAACTAAAACTTGGCGTTGGCATTTCAGATGTGCTTAGAGAAGGCAAAAATTCAGATGAACTAAATCTTGGCGTTGGCATTTCAGATGTGCTTACAGAGGGCGAAAATTCAGAGGAATTCAAACTTGGTGTGAAAATTTCAGATGTGCTTAGAGAGGGCGAAAATTCAGATGAACTGAAACTTGGCGTGAACATCTCAGATGTGCTAACAGAGGGCGAAAATTCAGACGAACTCAAACTTGGCGTGAACATTTCAGACTTACTCAAATAAGAGCTGGCTAATTCAGAGCTTGAAATATAATCAGATGACATTAAAACTGTCGTGGGAGAAATTATATCTACAGTTGCGTTTTCAAGATCTGGTGAAGTTATGATTTCTACTGGTGTTGTTTTCTCGATGCTCGTTTCAAGGGTAGTCTCTTGTGGCGTCGTAGGCGTTGTCGTTGTTTCTGCATTTTCTGTGGAAGACGTAGTTGGTGGATTAGTTTTTGTGATGACTATTTGTTGTGCCTTTGGTGTTGATGTCGGTGGTGCTGGTGCAGGGTCATCTTCAACCGTCGTAGACTGTGCTGCCGTGGTTGTTTCGTCAAACGGCGTAGTGGTAACGATACGATCTGAATAAAGACCCAAAATTATACAATGATTCACACAATCGAAAAATGTAGACTTTAAGGTTCAATCGCATTTAATGTTTAATAAATACCACCTGAAACGCATCGACAGCGGTTTGTTCCTTCAATAAAAGTTTCGATACCACCAATTATATTTTAAATGGAGCCTCGGTGGCTCAGTCGTTAAGATAGATTTTCCCTCAGTCAGACAGCCTTCCATCGATACGGCGCGGGTTCGGATCCCTTTTCAGACCAAATAAAACTGAAGAATTTCAGATAGGATTTTTCACTCGATAGCCGCATGTGAAAGAGTTGCCAGGTACTAGCCGAAAGTCGGAGGTCTCCGTGCAACAAGCATGCCCCCCCCCCCCCCAGCTGCCATAACGTCGTATCTTTTCAATATGATGTCCGTTGGCAACTACACCTCGTTTGCAATGCGACTGTTTTGTGAAACGAGGCCATGTGGTACATAGCGGAGTACCGCAAGTTTATACGTAGCTGTCATGGCAACCCATACTGAAAAAATACGCGGCTATGACAGTCACAAACTAGCTTTAAGCTCTGTTCGTAAACCCTTTAAAAGCCAAAAACCATTTTGTAATATATTTATTCCTATGCATGAGCGTGTCATTTGTAGCAACTGAATGTGATAACTAAACCTGTCCATTCAAAATGTCCATAACGTCTTTAAAAAAAACAGAATATAACCAAAAAAAGCTATCTCAAATTGGAAGGATATTGTCTCTAAAATGAAACATGATGTATTTTTTGGTGGCTTTAAGCTATATGTTTACACTTGCTTATCATTGGTTAAGTAATTCGGTCAACAGCATTTTTTTCCAAAATATTGCCATTGCAGATTTTAGAACAGGTCTTTAGCAATGAAATAGGCAGGTTATATCTACCTATCACTTTCTTGACATATAATAGATACTGTTACTATATTTTGTTAGAGAACAGAAACTTATTCGTCTTACCCATTCTTGTTACTTCGATGCCATTGCAGTATTCTGAAGAAAAAAATATAATAATTCTTTAACCATGTGTATAACAATGCACAAATGCAAGATCGTGATTTGATTATTAAAGTTCGCCTTTCGTATGATGTATTTGCATGTTGTATATGTAAGGTTAGTTTTATTTCAAAAATCAGTTGTTGCGTAAGCAACCTTTACATACCGTTAGAAGAAATGTTTGTCCTGCATTCCAAAGCAGTCCACGTTGGGTATAAAGTCCACTTTTCAAATTCTGTCCAATGATTGGTTCCTCCTGGGCATGCGCAGAAACCATTCACGCATGATGAAGGAGGTCTACAGGATTTGCCCTGATCACATGCCTCCCCGTAGTTTACTAGAACGAATCCAGATATTTTGGGATAGCAGTGAAAATTATCCTGCCTTGAAGTGTAGTCTTTCGGACAGGCACAAATTCCACTTTGACACAAAGCGCCTAGGTAGAGACAATCTGAGCTGCCGTTACATTGACCGCCAATCAGAGACTCTGCAAGAAAAAATGAACATCTTCAAAAACTATAAGTGGTATGTTTTCCATAAATCCGATTGGCAGTAGAAGTTCAGCATTTGAAGTATACACAAAGAAAAACGTTAAGCACCCCCTGGAAAGTCTGTACCGACCGGTAAAATCATTGGTGTGGGGACATTGTTGGCAAACTGATGTTGCAGAAGCGATAACTGCCGCCTATACCGATGTAATGCGACTTCCAATTCCTGCAGATTTTGTACAGGAGGCTCCAGGGCTTTAATTTTTCTGTCCATCCTATCCTAAATGTGCTCTAAAGGATGCGAATCCGCGCAGTTACCCCTCCAACAGATCCGACGTCTCAGTGGAGGGATGAAACACAGGTTGGAAGCTAAATGAGTTTATACGCGCTATTGACCTTCTACTCAAGGGATGTGTTCTACATACTCAAAGTGACATTTTTACTTCAATATCTTCGCCCTGGGAAGCCAGATGGACTCGGAAGTTTCATACTTACAAGCACATTTTTACTTTGTTGAAATACACTTTTGATTTGGCTAACGATATCCTGAATAAATTGTATAGCTTGTTGCAATTAATGGTGATTTCGTACCGCCAGAATGTTGCCCTTTATGACCACAATCGTTTCTGCAACATCAGTTTGCGAACAATCTCTCTACACGGTACACCAATGATTTAATTGGTCGGTGCCAGGCTTAGTTGGGGAGGAAACCGGGCTTATTGCCCGGAGGAAACCCCCGACCTTCGGCGATTACCTGGGAACTCTTCCACAAACGGCCACCGAGTGAAAATCAACCCAGAAATTTTTTAATTTTTATTTAGTCTGAGTGTGATTCGAACTTATATCAAATAAGTATGGTGTATGAAAATTGATCCAGAATTTCTCTAATGTCTTAGATTGAGAGTAATTTGAACATGCGACCTTAGTCATATTCGGAAATACAGAAAATATGAAATCAAGAGAAAGCCCGTAACCCATAAAAGGCTTTGACTTCTGTCTAAAACCTCGCTCAGGTCGAGTTAAGATCCGATCCGATTGTCTGTGATTGAATCTTAAGACCGTTCATGTGAACTGAGTCTGGTTCATCCTTCAGCCAAACGATTCACGACTGATCACTCTTTAAGCCCGTTCAGGTCGGCGCGATCAGTTGAACGGAAGGAAACTTCGTCACCATATTCAGCGGACTGGAACGCCACTAGGAATGACATAACAAAACAACGTTATCGAAACGTCGAGAAAAAAATGATCACGTGATGAAGTGTATGTCTCTGATTGGCTGGACCTAAAGAATGATCGGTAGAAAATAGAACATGCTCTATCCTTACGATCGCAAGACTAATCAATATGCGAAGGACCTGAAGAGCGTGATGGCCGCGAAAATATATCTGAAGGAACCTTTCTCCGAAGCAATATGGACGTAACAATTTCACCATGGCCTTGTTTTAAACATTTGCTAGGCCTATGCGTATCAGTTGAGAGCGGCATGCAAAGAAATCTTCTTATTCACGCACGGGCTTCTTCAATATCACGTCAACATAGAGTACATTTGTAAAATTCAAGAGTTGCTCTCGAAATTTTAAAATACTACTCACTTAAAACTGTGTCAGGAAAATTCTTTAATAATCCCTTCGTAGAGCTAAACCATAAATCTGTGGCCTTACACAACGTCAACAAAGAATTTCACGAAGCTTAAATTCCCTCTGCGTTCAAACCGAGTCTCCACGATCGCCGTCAACCGATGTAGTGGCGAGCATGAATTGAAACTTTCCGGTAGATGTCGGTGTCACTGTCTCATAAAAAAATCTTTTTGAACACAAAGGGAATTAAAACAGAGATATCGTTGCTAACATATTTTAAGGCCACAAATCATGGTTTACGAAGGTATTATCAAGGAACTTTCCAGACACAGTTTTAGGTGGGTAATGTTCATATTTCTTAAAAATGCCGAGAACAACTCTAAAGCCTAGCGCATACGAGAGGCGCCGGCTGAGCTTCGAGGCAAACGTGGCCCAGGGAGCAGCTACAGATTTCAACGCAGACGATGAGCTCTCGGCCACCCAAGTTCACTAAGTTACATAAATTTCACTATCTGTGTTACATATTATTCTAAGCTGTCACATGATATAATAGGTACACACGATTGGCCTTCCCCTCCTCTCAGCTCAGCTGGCAGTTCACCTTGTGCGCACACGTACGGTGAGATACTTGCCACGCGAGGC
This sequence comes from Lepidochitona cinerea, assembly GCA_963971465.1. Taxonomy (NCBI): domain Eukaryota; kingdom Metazoa; phylum Mollusca; class Polyplacophora; order Chitonida; family Tonicellidae; genus Lepidochitona; species Lepidochitona cinerea. The sequence goes on from OZ020559.1 coordinate 15,478,060, forward strand.
ACAAAATATGAAACATGCTAGATACTTTCCTCACCGCCTCGAGAGGAGAAAATCTCACCAAAATTTACGCCCACACGGGGGCTTAGCTTAGCTCAGCCACGCGTGGCTGGCAGCTCAGCCGGCGCCTCTCGTGTTCGCTAGGCTTTAGACTTTTTAAGTGTACTATATGTTGACGAGGTATTGTAGAAGCCCGTGCGGCAGTATCAGAATAACTTTAATCCACTCAACATATTGCGGACTAAGTTGACAGTAAATACCGTAAAACAAGAGATTGACGTAAGTGCCATGGATTGGCAAGTCCCATGGATTGCAGTTTACGACGGCTTCATGAAAGGGCCCCCTGAAATCTCCACTCACTTTTTTTGCACACTTCACTTTCTTGTATAAAGCCTACGTCACAATCACAGACGTAGCCGTCACATCGTTGTGGTCGGCATACAGATGACGTCACTTCACAGTCGCTATCGTCATAGCACACTTCATTTAACGTAACTCCTATAACAAAAAATAGACAGACTTTGTAAAACTACACATTGCTTTTATTATGAATTTTATCCATGATTCACACTGAATAATTTGATAAAATAGACCACAAATCATAACTCCAAGAAACGAAAAGCAAGTCTTCTCAAGTTACAGCATTCTTTAATCAGCATACGCCTAGTTCACCAGTCACTGCACTGGCATAAGAGAAATTGGTCAACTCTGAAAGTCTGCCATTTAAACCTAGCTTAATTTTGATCATTTCCAGGCGCTTACAACTAAAGACAAACACTCTAATAACTCTGAAATGTATACTGACTTGTAAATCAACTTTTTGTGAAGACGTGACAGACTGCATTTGGTATCTACGCGACTTGTGAGGGTCGTTGTAGAATTTTCAGACACGCTACCGCTGACATTGCAGGTTATAACTATACAAGGTACAATACGCTCGCAAGGGAACTAGTACTTTTTTCTGTCAATGTCAAAATGTCAATGGCGTGCTCCACTGACGATCGAACAAGAGCTTGTCTGACAGATTCATTTTCAGTGTATTTCAACACCGTAAACCACGTGTAATATCCATACACATAAATATGGTGCTCTATGGGAGCCCGTTCGATACAATTGCATATTGGTTTTTGTTTCCTCCCCCTTTAAGATCTTTGCTCGGCGGTTGGAATAGCTTTAATGCTTATTTATGTTAACAAACATGTCAATAATCCTCTAGTAATATTCGAATTAATTAATAAAAGTTTAACGAGAAAGATTATAATTTAATGTTACTGACAAGACTTAAGCCCTATTTTGCTAGATAATGTCAAGTAGAGACATCATAAGTTTTTTTTTAATTTTTGCACAGGCAGCTCTTATTAAATAATTATATATTTATGAACACCAAAATACACGGGCACAGGGAAAATCTTCTTGTCTAAAATAACCACGGAGACAAGTTTCTAATTGTGTTAAAAAGAGGTATATCATTTAGACCTTTATACCCCATCATAAATTGTTGTAAAAAAGTAAACCTATGATATTTCATTAGGTTGACGACTGACAGGAGCTTGGCCTTAGTCAGTAGAATTTTCTGGAACACTTTGTATTACATTGACAATGCTTACGCATCTTAAGCTATAGTAAGAATATCGTCAGACTATATATTATGGGGTCATGGGAACGTGGATTTAATGTCCAAGAACAAAGGGCTGAGTTTGATAATTTAAGGGTTTGACATCGCAATTTAAGCCATTAAGATCAACCACTTGTAAGATTGCCCTAAGGATGAACCTATAATATTCAAGTGATATGTCAAATAAAAAAACAAAAGCAAGTGAAAATCCGTTCTTTTCATTGGTCACTTTAAACAGCTATATGATAAATTCTAAATGTGACCCACAATCTATAAATCCTTCCACAGCAGACAATACAAAATAAGTAATACATCTATGAATATTTCTCAAGATAATACATGTATTACTTACCTTGGCTGGACGAAAAAAGAATGAAAAGAATACTGGCGGTAGCACAGATAACCGTCTTCATAATTCAGCGGTGACTGAAAAACCTAAACAAGAAATACAGAAACAATAGGTTTGTTGGTTGGTTTAGTACGCCAGAGAAACAATAGGGAAAGATAAAATATGGAAGGTATATCTTTATCGATTTTCCATTTTAGTTTGGTGTTTTATACTGATCCTTCTATCGTATTGCTGAGCTTGAAATAAACAATCGGAAAGCCTGTATATTCATTTTTTTCAAGATGATGGAGAAGAAACTATCTGGTGAACGTTAAGGTGTCAAGTTTGTGGTGCATTGTTCGGCTTGTTACCCTGATAAAAACGCTTTTATGTCTGCAATCGGTCACTAACACTGACGAAACAACGTTATTTAAGTTAAATAATTTTAAGAGAGGCGTAAAAGATAGATCCATCAACTAACTGAAATAGTAAAGAGTCAAAGATTGCTTGATGTTTTACGTAACACTCAAGACTATTTCACTTATATCGCGACGTTACTGCGCTTAGTGTTGGAGAAAACCGGGCTATTTGCGACTACCTGACAATCCTTTCACGTGCAGTGATCGAGTGACACACCCACTCAGAAATTTTCAATTTTGATTTGGTCTGAGTGGAAATCGAACCCGCGCCTTGTCGATAGAAGACGTGTGTCGGACTGAGAGAAAATAACTCTTAGCGACTGGGCCACCGACCCCTCCCCCTCCACACACCAGATGACGGAGAAGAGTCCAGCTGGTTATTTTACAAAGTCTCAATCAAAAATGTCCCCACTCTTAAGGTTTCCAGTTTGTGGTGCATTGTTTGGCTTGGTACCCGTAAAAATACTGACAGAACGAAAGGAACCGGGTTCCCTCCCCTTCAAACCTGACGAAAACCGTTACATAAGTGAAATAATTTTAAGAGTGACCCAAGAGGACATTCTGAAACTTCGGGGATTTACGTACGTGAAATGCCCTCTGATAGACTGCACGTAATTTTTAATGAGGTGACCAAAAAGGTAGCCGTGAAATTTCCGTATTCTATTGAGGGTCCGACAAAAATGTCCCCGTGATAATGTAAGGGACCGAAACACTCGGTTTGTTAACTTTCAGCCTCGATCAGTTATATAATTGAAGCATTGGAGGCTTCCTGATATGTATTGAAACTGCGTCTGTCTTCTTTGCATTACAAATCATGTGGTTTACCGGGCTGAATAATATATATAAACATATATCTTTCTAAATGAAATTAGCACTTTTTTTTGTCGTCTGCAGGGAAATATTTTGATATTTACTTTCGTCATCATTTGTATTCAGCCCAAAAATACGATTATTTACCGTATAAAAGACGCAGACTGTCCCAAGCGGGTCAAAGCCGACCGGTAGCGACCGAAGATAGCCGAAGGTGTTCCGACTGCCACGAGGAGTCAGAAAAGTCATAATCCTCGAAGTATTATTTTCAACTACTCTGTACCTCTACTATAACCTCCGTCGCTGAGATTATTTCGTTTGTTGACATATCTCGGGAAGTCTAACCCCCCTCTTGTGTGCAGCAAAGGGTCAAACAATGTCAAAGACAAGCCTTTGTCATTCTTAAGTTTTCGCCCCGAATTCAAGAAGTTCTCTCTATAGAAATACACTGAATAAATGTGACGAAAAAGTAATGTTCGTAAAGGCATTGTTCACAATCGTATTTTTAAGCATTTATAGATCAGTGAATTGAATTCATGAAAATTGAGAAAAATGGTTACTTACTTATGAAAGTTAACTTTTTAAAATGTTCAGCTACAATTTGTTTTTTCTTAGAACTATTGCATACCGGATAACTTTAGATAAGTAAAAGATAGAAACATTCTCCAATAAACATAACGTACTACGTTGTACACAGAAGTGTATAAGCTTAGTGATATCGTAGTCTTATCTCGTATAAAATAAAATCAATTATCTGACTATTTCAACATTTTTGTATCTAATTAAAGTAACAGGAAGGGGAGTGTGATTGGACCTTGGCGAACTCCGGTAGATTACAACGCCCAAATCAAACAAAACTGAAGGCTGTTCAAACGCTCCCCTTCTGTCAGTTTTTGTTTAATAGGTCCAAACTGTCTGTGTGTGAACTACTACTATCGGTAAGAATAGATAGATTTCTTTGACCCGGCATCAGTAAATCAAGCGAAGTTAATCAATATGTCAAACTATATTAAATATATATCTACAGGTTGATAAATAATTATACGATATTTATTCGGGTCTGGCTATAACCTTTAAAATATAAATCAACTGTATAAATATTATCATCCATTCGGTCCGCTTATTTATTTGCCATAGCAGAAAAACTGCTGTTCAGAAAGTATGCATTACGTGATAGCACTGTTTCAACCATATCAAACTGCGTGTTAGCGTACATATACAACAGTGCAACTATTTTAAATAAAAAGTCACAGCGAGGGCAGCCATTCTGTCTATCTTGAAGACTTTTGCTGGCTAAAATCGTCCGCTTGTAACTATTGTGGAGGCCAAGGAACTATATGCGTGGAATGGACACGTCTCATTGGCTGGTTAGGATCTGACTTTGTGAAATGTGCCGCCATTGATAGATCTGGATCAATAGTGCATCATCTCCTAGTAATGGCGACATTCGATGCAAATCAAATACCACGTGACCTCCATTCCACGCATATAGTTCATGGGTGGAGGCATAATTGACCTCTTTGAGTTGGTTGAAGAATACACGCACTTGTCTGTACTGTCACCATAACTGTTTCAATATAGAAGTTATAAAATTTATATCCTGTGCCTTTGAAAATATATCTTAAACACACGGGCACAGGGAAAATCTTCTTGTCTAAAATAGCCATGGAGACAAGTTTCTAATTGTGTTAAATGTATGTGTGTATGGTGAAATTAAACTCCTCTGACTAATGAATAATAGTGAAGGGGACAAAACCTGTAAAACAGGAAGAAGGCAGTATTAAACGATCCAAATACAAACAAAATACCCCAGTACAGTTCATCGGTATGCCCAGAACTGTTGGTTTAATATTTAATCAACTGTCCGGGGTTTTTGCTTCAGCTCAGCTATAATCGTCCCGTCGTGAAAAAATTCATGTATTTTTACACTCTGATTACTAGTTGAACCTAATAACTTAAAATCGTAGGACCTTTTAAAATTCTGGTGATCTCTCTATCTGCTTTCCAAGTGTATGCTATTTGTTTGTTTCTTTCTTGAACGATTGCAGAAATTCTTTTACCGATTTTGGGGGACACCTGAAAAATGTCAGAAATTCTTCTACCGATTTCCTGCCGCATTGACTGAATTGATACGACAGCAGACATTTATCGTTGACAATAGGTGTCATACTCTGGGACCCGGGTTCCCGTTTCAGGCGTTATTCAAAATCGGTAGAAGAATTTCTGCTATTTTTCAAGAAAATTTAATCCCAAAAATAATGAGAATACTGTTATAGGCCTACTCATTTTCTAAACGACTAACTAATTAAACTCAAGGTTTCACATAAAGTGTCATGAACTGCCGAAATTCATATTATTTCCATATATGCTACGTTTGAAGTACCATGATAAACTAAAGGATTGGCGTTGAAATACAAAATATTGGTACTGTCAGTAGACCTGTTTCATCGAAACTTTCCTTGTATTTGGCAGGATTTGCATTGGTTGCGATATGTGAAGAATATTACGCATTACAAGTTTATAATCCGGATAAAGTCTTTAACACCATTTTACTTAAAGTGGCATGAACTGCCAAAATGTGGATATTTTGACGTTAAAACAGAATGTTGAAATTAATCGTTAAAATTCACACTTTTTCCATAATTTCTGATCGCCACGGCAGTAAGAGGTTTTGAAGACTATCGAAAAACTAAATGATTAGCGTTGGAATGAGGAAAATCCATACAGTATGTGACCTGTACGAACCTAAAAAGTGTTCGAAAAGTAAACAAAATTTAAATAACCGGGACGACCATTCATTCATTCTAAGCCAAAGTTAGTTCAAAACAATACTTTATCGTACATTCTCGAGACTGGAAGCACTAAAAAGCTTCTGAATTATACTTCTTGAGAAAAATAGTCGATAATTTCAACATTCTGTTTTTGCGTCAACATATCAACATTTTGGCAGCTCATGCCACTTTAAATTTTGATTATCAATATGACGTTCATTTCGGATTTTCAAGTAGCTCGGTTGTTGAAAATCGAGATGCCATTGACTAGAAAACGAATAGTATACTCTAATGAGTAAAATATCAATCTCTGAGAAAAGTGTTTTAGAATGTAGTTAGCTCTACATGTACATGGATTCCATAATTTTTTTTTAAGTATAAGGTAATAATATTAGTAGTATTTTATTTGGACGTATTTTTTCAAACGCTGACTGAATAATATTATTATTATTTTATTTGGACGTATTTTTTCAAACTTTCAAACGCTGACTGAATGAATTAGTTTATGTACTCCTGCATAGTTCATTCCATGAGCCAAATCCACAGTCGTTTTAAAAGATCCATAACACAAGTCATAAAATATAGGATTGTTTTCTACTACTTAACGACTGTATACCATAATAAAACAAAGTTTAGTCCTAGCTGTCGATCCGTCAACCTTCAACTGCTTGCGTATGAATCAAACTGATTATCGAGTTACCATTTCTATTAAAGGAAGTAGACATGTCAATGGGGCATGTAATAGTTCCTCTTGTTCATAGTAACCTTTAATAGTGAAGTACTAGTATGATGGTTTTTGATTCACTACGGCAAATTAATATGATTGGGTATAAAGATCTTAAAGACATGCTCCCCTCTTGCCTCAATTGGATACTTGTCTTCTCGCCTGTTTTAGTCAAGAGGATTTTTGTATGTGTGTTTAGTGCTCATAAATATAATAACAGAAAGCCACTTAGATATGCACCTTGTAGTACTCCGGCAAACGTTTAAGTGCGACTGTACAAACTCCCAAATAATAACAGGACCACTTTTAAATCCAGCAAACTCTTTTCCATAAATACATAAAAAGGTACATCACTTACCTTTAAAATTATAATGAACAATCCACTACAGAAGGTACAGGAGGGAATTTTTAGGAACGAGCTATTGCTTCAAACCTGTCATGTTTTACATAGTGGTTCAAAATCTACGTTAGTTTTTTTATTGAATAGAATGCCTGTGGTGTATTATATGTACCAAAGAATACTGGGCGTGATCGGTGAACAAATATCACTGCCGGTATGGAAGACCGGACGAGTCACTATGTAAACCTACACCGTTATATAGGTTATAACAGACAATCCATTATAGCCAAACCCTGTTATATTGTGAAAATAAAGTCACACTGTCACAAAGACATTATACAGAAGGACTTCCTAGACTAAAAAGCTATTCAAAAGTTTCTGAACTTGTTCTATATTTAGGAAACCATTGTTGGACTGACGAACTGACTAACTTACCTAATATTTGGATGTTTTTGTCATTGTTTAATACTTGAGGAACAATGATATAAATAAGAGTAATAGCCAAGTACAAATGTAGTAGTAATGTCCACTGTTTAAACTAAAGTTATTTCATTTAATAAAACCATAATAAATTCTACTATAGAGTGGTTTTAGTAAAGCCGAAACACATAGGACGACTCGTACTATATTTTACACCATCATGTACAATATAGCACGAGTAGTCCTATGTGTTTTGGCTTTAGTAAAACCACAATGCTATTTCATAGGGGAAGGAATGACAAGTCAAAATAAATCAAGTCGAAATTGAGCGGATTATGATGATAGTTTCGATTTAAATATATATCTTGTAAGACCGTTTGTCTTCAAGGTTAAAGCAGACAAGTAGCCGGACTATATTCTATCGGAGTGTTAAGTGAATAGAAGTCATACCAAGCTGATATTTAAACACTTGTGATTGATTGATTGATTGATTGTTTGGTGTTTTACGCCGGGCTCAAGATTATTTTACTTATATGGCGGCGTGGCCAGGTTTATTGTGGGAGGAAACCGGGCTCAGTGCCCGGAGGAAATCCACGACCTTCCGCTGGTAACTGGCAACCATCCCACATAGGTCGTTCGAGTGAAACCCCAGTCAGAAAATTTTCCAATTTTTGGACTGAGTGGGATTGGAACCCGCGACCCATTGGTGAAAGGCTGTTCGGATTGAGCGTCCAACGCTCTACCTACTGAGCCACGGAGGTCCCCCTAAACACCTGTGAAGAACGCGCTCAGCCACTTCATTAATCTTAAGCTAAGTAAACAATCAACCTGTATTGTTTAGCTTTATGTGTTTTTCCAGCAGACAATACAATCGTTTGAAATATCCAAACTCTATAGTATACTGATATTGTGCCGACCAGTAGAGTTTACGCGTTTAAAGTGTAACGCATTGAAAAATGTAACTTTGATCATCTTGTTTTTGGTGAATTTCTCCTAATTTAAGCAACAGGAGCCTGTTTCGCAAAGCGGCGTAATGTAAGTTTTTACGTAAATGTCATAGCAACCCTTATTGTAGAGACACGTTGCTATGACAGTAACGTGAAAACGTATGCTGTGCCGCTTTGTAAAACAGGCCCCAGAGCCGCTTGGAATTCTCTGTACATCCCAATCATTCCTATAGTTCGCCGCTTACACTCAAGAACAATCTTGTTATTGACCACATTTGGCCGGAATTAACTCTTGGTTAGGAAGGATATCCGAATACTGTGGTTATTATAGAACAAGGAAGAACAGCGAAGATATCGGTCTCTACCAACATAGTTGAAAAGGTAAAAGAAAAGATATTTACCAAAAGAATATCGGCGTTCTTCCGGCTGTATATTCCGCTTTACCTCGTACATACACGTTAACATTTTCACCCAACGAAAGAGATTCTAAGTAGCCCTACATTTGTGAGTCGTTGTGTGGTAAAAAAGGTAGATTTATTACACGAGCCAGCCAACTCATTGAATAAAAAAGTGAGGTTTCAACAGCTGCTCAGAAAATAAAAATCGATGCTAAGTATTAAAATCACTACCTAGTTAGCGTTTGTTTTAGGTCTGCCGTACATTGTATTCATGAAAAACGGCTATTGATTAAAAGGACTGTTGAGTACGTCCGGTAACGATAGCTACATATTTGCTGATTGATTGGTTGATGTTTTACGCCGCGATCAAGACTATTTCACTTAAACGTTGACGTTGCCTGGTTTAATGTGTGTGTGGGGGGGCGGGAGGGGGGTCTCTTTGCCAAGAGGAAACCCCCTGACCATCGACAAGTAGCAGGCAGCTCGACCAAGCAGGGTGACAGAGCGCAAACCCGTCTTAGAAATGTTCAAGCTTTATAATACTACATGTGTATGAATTTCGTCACATAGATGCCTGATCCGTGAATAAGTACATCGAATAGCTCTTTAAATGGTCATAATCAATATTCATTAATACATTTGTGACGAGGAAATGACTGAGGTGGGGAAATGAGACCATTAAGCAGAATAGAACTTAAGTATAGTTGTTAGCAACGGACGACTCAGTGGTTATAAGCCGGGTTTATTAGCATGAAACACTTGTTCATTGAGATTAGGTTAATTCTGAATCTTCGGGCATTTACGTCAAAGCCGACCGGTAGCGAGCGAAGATAGCCGAAGTGTGTTCGGACTGGATGAGGTTAACTAAGCCACTCTGAAACTTCGGGGATTTACGTGCGTGAAATATCTTTCTAAATGATATTAGAATTTAATAAATTTATAATTTTTTTTATTTTCTTTTTTCGTCTGCAGTGAAACATTTTGACAAATAGTTTCGACGCCATTTTTATTCAGCCCAAAAATACGGTGATTTGCCGTATATAAAGCGCAGACTGCCCGAGACTGCGTGTCAAAGCCGACCGGTAGCCAGCGAAGATAGCCGAAGGATGTTCCGAGTGTAACTAAGCTTGATGTACGTAACATACATGTGACGGCATTTACTCGAAGCAGGTAAAGTGTGCTTCTTAAATTGATTGTGTTTGACTGGTTTATTGAACCAAATGCGTTATAAAGAAATCACTTCTCTCGAGCTACATGTGTGGGAACAGAAAATGTAAATTTGCTTATTGTAACAACCTTTTCCCCCAAAAAATCCAAGTAACCATCCGTAATAACTTTGATATGGCAAACAAAAGTTCACGAGTCTTTGTCTGGGACAAAAGGTATCGTAGAATGATGCGAGAGCTCGATTGTCATCAACTACGTCAACTACGTACGTAAAAGTCAGCCTTGTCCTAAGTTCCACATGTGACCTCTAGCGTCACAGGCCTTGTGCTGGACAGTTCACTCGTGTGGCCACCTGAACATGTGTCTTTTAATCTTTCGACTAAACAACAAGATTTCGTCAAAATGTGATTATTTGGGTAAAATTGGCTCTCCGGTTTCTTTAGTTGCTAGTAAATATTCACGTATCGTGTGATGTCAGGGTTGTTACTTTTTTTCTTATAGCTTTTAAAAATGTTACCCATGCCGGTATGTGAAGATTCCTTCGCTATGTGGCGGAAAAGCATACGAGGTTTATCTTAGGCAGGTCTAAAGGAGATCTCGTGAGAATACGATTGTATTCATTCTTGAGTATGGCTATAATCACTGCGCATGCGTTATCTACAGCAAAGACATGCAAAGATGCTAACCAGAGTCTAAGCACTACCGCTCGCGCTCTCACATCCGACACTTGTAAATTTTGACTGCATATCATAGTATCGGTCGACTATGCATTCATTTTTGATTATCACTATAATCATTGCGCATGCGTTATCTTCAGCATAGACGTGCAAAGATGCTAACCGGAGTCCAAACACTACAGCGTGCTCTCACATCCGACCTATACACTTCTGACTGCATACCATAGTATGTGCCAGTTATTTGAACAGTCCGCATTGTTCCCAGTGGTATTTGTGTGCAGTGAGGCTATTGCTGAATTATGGATGGGCCTTGAATGAAGAATAATGGAGTGCACGTGAGGGCATGAATATGATTGTTATTTGTCTACATTTTACGGCTCCGCAAAAGAACATATTTCTCTGGTGTCCTACCATAACTGGCTTTTATAACACAGACTTAAACAGACTTTGAGTAAAGTTATGGAAAAAGGTACAGGACATATTAGAATTCACAGTAAAGACTGGGAAAATGGTGTACAACAGAAAGTTGATGATGTGCGTTCCACTCTGTCAAAGTGAATGTTACTTTCGATTGGTTGATTGATGTTTTATTCTACACTCAAGATTATGTCATTTATATGATGGGTTTGCCAGGTTTAGTTTTTGTGAGAAAATAGACCAGGGTTGAGTAAAGGTTGACTGAGCAAGTTGACCGGTTTTTTTACGTCGCACTCAAGACTTAACTGAGAATTTTGAATGATTAAAGGGGCATGAGCTGCCAAAATGGTGATATTTTGACGTAAACACAGAATGTTGAAATTATCGGCTATTTTTCTCAAGACGTATAATTCAGAAGCTTTTTAGGGCTTCTAGTCTCAAAAATTTACGATAAAGTATTGTTTTGAATTAGCTTTGACTTAGAATGAATGAATGGTCGTCCCGGTTATTTAAATTTTGCTACATTTCGAACACGTTTTCGGGTCGTACAGGACACATACGGATTTTCATCATTCCAACGCCAATCATTTAGTTTTTCGATGGCCTTCAAAGCCTCTTACTGTCGTGACGATTAGAAATTATGAAAAAAGTGTGAATTTCGGCAGCTCATGCCACTTTAAACAAATTTTTGGCATACATGTTAAAGTGGCATGAGCTGCAAAAATTCGAAGTTTTGATTGCCACAACCGTAATATGCTTTGGAAGTCAGTGATTGACGATAGAATGAGGAAAATCCATACAGTCTGTATGTGTGCTGTGCAAGCCGAAATACCGTCCGAAAAGCAAACAAAATTTAAATAACCGGGACGACCGTTCATTCATACTAAAGCCTACGTTAGTTCAATACACCCCTTTAACGTACATTTTCGAGACTACTAGCTCTGAAAATCACCTAATATAATCTTTAATTCTATTGCTTCAGTATGATGTTTAGGTTCCTCGCAATCAGCCATTTGGAGAGCCACAAGTTGCCAATTTGCATTTTTCACGGACATTTTAAAATCATTAAAAAACTGTAGCTCAGTTGGTAGAGATATAGAGACACAAACACAATCCTTCTACAGATAAGCACCCGTTCTTGTACAGGGTTAAATGTTTTCTCTGTAAACTATCTTCTCGGTTAGAGTCATTTGAATCTAAAATGACTCCGTTACATTAAAATATGCTTGGGGCTATAAATAACAAATACTGCACGCTTTATTATCTCCGATAGTTTATCGCCTGTCAGAATGTCAAAGTCAAACAACAAAAGAGACGCGAAGACGACAAAGTGTAATATTACAGAGACGTTATATACGGTGGACGAAATGGGCCATATTTATAAAATGACATTCGTCTGTGTCGCAAAGTGCGATTAATCGCAGTTGCCATGGACCTCGTATCTCTTCACTATGTCATCCAGTGACAACTGCGCCTCGATTGTGATGCGACTGCTTTGTGAAACGATCCCCTGGGGTGGTTGTTGACAAGAAAATAAGCTTAATGGCAGGTTAAATGACGTGGCGTTAGAAGAAATGCCTTTGTTGTGCGACGTCATCTAACCTAACATTAAGCTAACAACACTTAGATTGATTGATGTTTTACGTCGCACTCAAGATTATTTTACTAATATCGCTGTGTTGCCAGGTTAAGTTGGAGAGGAAACCGGGCTCATTGCCAGGAGGAAACCCCCGACTTTCAGTGAATACCTGCCAACTCTTCCACATACGGCGACCGAGAGAAAAATCGACTAAGATTTTTTTTAATTTTCATTTGTTCTGAGAGTGATTCGAACCCCCGCCTCATCGGTCTGTGTGGGACTAAAGGACGATCACTCTAACCCACCGGAACACCGAGGCCCGGCAACAACCCTTAGAACAACCCACACTAAAAAAGAATAATTGAAGGTTAGCAGGACTGCCAGTGCTATCTGAAAGAAATGAGTATATGAATTAATTGAGTAATTTACACTGGTAAATCACAGCGCATTTTGTAGAGCATGTGCGGAATTGTTTGAATACTGATTTTTTTTCTTTTTGAATTCTACAGCCAACTTTGATTCGATATTCAACTACCTACTTGTAGGAAGCGCAGGTATCACAAAAAAATATCACAAATTTCAAGGTACCGGTATTTTCATTGCTTACGTGACTGGGCGTTTTAGTTCGAATTTAACTTTAAGGGGGAAATGCCCAGTTTCCTTTCCAACTAAACCTGGCAAAGCCGACATGCAAGGGTATAATCTTGGGTGCGGCGTAAAATATCAAGCAACCAATGGGGCATGACATGGGATAGAATCACACCCTTGTCCCTGAATGTCACAAAATGTTACAGAGAGGCGGCATATCAGAGAATATGGGTAAAGACAAGTGAGGTAACTTCTTGGACAAATACTTTTCAGTTAACTTTGGAAATGAAGATTTTGGATGATTAGTAGCCTATAAATAGGGCAGAAAGCTTCGACATCGAATAACCCTCTCAAGTAAAATCGTTAAAAGCTTCCGTAGAGTTGTGTATATGGTCTATACCTGACTACCTGTATGCGGCTAAGGTGTGTCGATATAAGATCGTGTTTCACTCACGACTTATTTCACAGGGTGTGGACGTTTGATTGATAGTTACACCGTCAGCTAGTGGAAGTGAAGGCCCTCTTCGTGTATCAACAGGTCCAAAGTGTAACCCTTGACGTTATCTGATACGTTAAATGGTTTAACGGATCGTCGAGCGACTATTGTACACATCGCTTGCTGTTTCGGAGACAGACGTCTCGCGAGATATTCTGTTGACTTCACTAAGAATAGACTCGTCTGCCTGTAGTGACAATATTATAACAAAGTTATTTAATGGACGCTTCTAACGAAGCTATCAGAATATATTAACACCATTGCTATCTAACTATTTGTTGTCATAAAAATGTACTCATAAGAAAGAGAGAAAACCATACATGTCCTGTACACTATCAACCAACACACATTTTTAGAGTTAAAATTAGAGCGATCATATTTAATTTTTTTCAAAAGCTTTCATGGAATTTTAGTTATATACGGATCTTTAACTGTGGCAAGTAGTCGGGTAAACTAAGATTAAACAAAATTTGATAGTGGGAAAAGAAAGTGAAAATTTGTACTTTGGTTCCTAGGTGTCAGATATGCACGGGAGTTAGCCCTGACTGGCAATCGAGATCTCGTGTCATTCTATGAGATCTTCTGCACGATATCTCAACGCATGGCAGTAGGAGCAATCCCTATTTTAGATTGCTGTGACTGGTAGATCTTTCAAATTTATTATTGTTCTTGCTATAAGCAATGGCTGACCATTGGTTCAAATTTATACATTCACCGATGGATACCTTGATTGATTTTTTGATTTATTGATTGTTGGGTTGATTGATTTGTTGATTCAGTGATTGATTGATTTATGGATATATCGATTGGTTGATAGCTACCTGTAGACTAATTTAATTATTGATTTATCGATTTATTGATTAATTGATTGATTGCTTTATTAAATATTAATTGATTGATTTCTTTATTATAATATTAATTGATTGGTTGATTTAAGCACTAGGGTACAAAAGATAATAATTACCTTCAACAGGAAATTACACTGGAAAGAATTATCAAATCATTTTATAACATTGCGAGAATCAAATTGAAATTGGAAAAAAAATCAAAAGTAATTTTCTGTCACATATGTCTAATCTTAAATACATTGCAGAAAGTAATACAATAGTATTTTGTAAACCAATCAACTCGAAAGGTATGACTATTCAATGAAAGAAACAATTGTTTTATAGATTTTAAGAAGTCATTTGTGCTTTAGCATCAATAAAACAATAAAGACAGATTGAGTTGACTAAGGCCACAAAGTGACTTTTTAATTAAATATTGTCCAGTAAAACGTGAAAGCGAAAGGTAACGTTAAATGTAAAATAAAATGCCCAATAAATAGAGGATATTTGTTGTTTATCGGTAAATATCATTTATATTTCATCGAGTGGATAAAAAATCAGTATTTTCACGATTGGCGAAGCCAAGAGTGAAAATACAAGATTTTTTCATCCACGAGATGAAATATAAATGGTATTTACCGATAAACAACAAATATTCTATTTATTATATAATTAGCAGTGAGATAAGCGTTTGTGTGAAACTCAAGATCAGCTGATGTTGAAAAAAGGCTTGACCCAGTTGTTGACCGTATGACACATTGGAGAAAAATAAAAAAGAAAAGTAGTCCATAAATTCCTTAATACGACAAATAGTACTTTTATTTTATTTTTTTCAACCTTCGTAGAATAATAACAAAAGCTTAACAAAACACAAACTATCAAAACAATATACAACGACTAGGCGAAAAGTAAAGTGAAATCAGCGTCTCAAAATGCGCAAGGCTACAATATCGAAGTGCGCGCGACAACACTGGAGACAGGGTTGTCATGGAGGCAGCCTGCAGCATCATCGACAAAACTGCGAGTCCGTGAGCGTGTGCTCGGGTGAATGTTAACTTATAATGCAGTTCCTTATAGCATACTCATTCATAATAAGAAAACAGAAAACACACGCTTGCTAAAATTAAATTGTACAAAGAATAGCGTGAAAAACAATTTATAAAGTTCGAAGAAGAAACGTCAACTGACACAAGTGATGCTTTTTACAAGTCTGGTTCACGATCGCGCTGACTCAAATTTCGATTGACGGTTATTTCTCGGCGGGCACTGACATTGAAGTGGCTTGTGAGCTGGTAAAACTGCTGGAAATGGTTGTGTTGTTTGGGACTGATTGTTGATACTGGTGAAAATGAACAGTTACAGGACCGTTGAATGTGCTGCCGAAAAATATTCCAGGAAAACTTGTCTGGTTAGTATGAATACTTTCAGTTTCACGGGTGAGCATAGCGGACGTTTGCTGACATGTTGATGGATTTCTTCCAGTAGCACTAGTACTAGTAGAAGTACCAGAGAGCAGGTGGGAAATTTCTTTGGCCTGGTTTGGATTAAGTTTGCTATAATTGTTAATTGATTGTACATTCTTATGTCCTGATATCTGCATGATCTGAGTTGGAGGCACACCCTCGTCGCTGAGTTTCTGTACAAGATGCTTGCGTGCACTGGAAGTGGAAGTATGAAAAAAGAGGACAATGTTTTGAATTTATAACTGAAGTTAAGTGACTGGTATAAAATTTAGTAAATTATAAACCAAGGGTTCTTTCTGATTTTTTAATTATCAAACATTAAATGATTCATAGGGTCGGTGGTCCATAATTTCTGATTGTTAAAATTAATATTAAAATAAGTGTTTTTTTTAGTTAATTGAAAACTGAATGATCCTCACTGTGTGAGTTGAAATAAACTCTAAAAAATAACTGATAATATCCAAATTATTTATTAACAGAATAAAAATATCAAACTTTTGCCAGCTCAAGCCACTTTTAGTTTGCGAGTTCAAAAATACATTTATTTTTTTATGACAACCCATATATACCGTCTCTAGCTAATAAGTATAAACTCAACCTTGGTGTAAAACTGTAACTACACATGTGTGTTTCCATACAAATAATAATAATGTCTTACATTTCATACATATATATTTTTTGGAAAATTGGATCAATTTATACACCCTTTTGACTTAGGTAAGCTATTTTATGTCAAGTTAGATTGTTAAAGGGGCATGAGCTGCCAAAATGTTGATATTTTGACGAAAACACAGAATGTTGACATTATCGGCTATTTTTCTCAAGACGTATAATTCTGAAGCTTTTTAGTGCTTCTAGTCTCAAAAATGTACGATAAAGTATTGTTTTGAACTAACTTTGACTTAGAATGAATGAATGGTCGTCCCGGTTATTTAAATTTTGCTACTTTTCCAACCCGTTTTCGGTTCGTACAGGGCACATACTGTATGGATTTTCCTCATTCCAACGCCAATCATTTAGTTTTTCGATGGCCTTCAAAGCCTCTTACTATCGTGAGTCTGACGATCAGAAATTATGAAAAAAGTGTGAATTTCGGCAGCTCATGCCACTTTAAATAATAATATTAACCATGGTCTTTTAAATACCTGTATGGTGTTAAGCGTCGATTGTTTCCTGTCATGTTGGCACCTTCTTTCATTTCTTTCATAATTTTGTAAATTTTATTCAAACCCATGGGTGTTTTCTTGTACCAGGTCTGATGTGGTCGTGGGTTGTCAACAGTTTTGGTGAGGTAGAATGGACTCTCAGGCGTGCAATATCCCTCCGGACGTTTGGATTTGTACAAAAGATACAAACCCACAGGATCTCTCTCTGGATTCTCGGGAGTAGCATAAGCACGAGGCTTGGTGAGGCGGACATTCCTGGGATTTGCACCTGTGCGAGTTTTTGTTTGACGCTCTTGTGTATATTCCAAATACTGATCGCCTGTGTCGTCTTCTCGTAAGGTTATATCCCCCCACATCAAATCGTGTGACTCTTTCCCTGTGCGCAAGCCAAAGTGTACACAGTTGTTTAACCACAGAGCATTGATTAGACTTGTGGGATTGCATGGACCTAACTGCTTCGCTTCAATTAGTTCCCTTATATCGTCATCGGTTATTTCATCAGAAGCAAATGGTTTATTGCCTTTCCCTAGGCTTTTCAGCTCTTTTTGCTTGGACTTCAAAACTTTTCTACACTTAGAAAACTGAAAGTCATTAATGATGGACACTGTGTAGTTCTTTTCGCGAAGATATCTGTCAATTGAGGAAAGATAACATCTTAAAGTTGTGGGCTCGTACTGACTTCCATCTTTCTTCCTTACAGAAAGCAAGAAATTCCCAACATAGCTATCCAGCTCAACAGGTGAAATAAATTCAGGTTCCCTCAACTCATTTTTACCTCTGAGAAAACTTTTAAACAACTGTAGATCAGCTTTAGTTTTCCTTTTGGTGTTTTCATTTTGTTGTTGTAATATGAATTTCTCTACATCTGCTTCTGTGACAGCTTCAAACCTACTAGTATTGGTTGTGAGAGAATTTTCACCTGTATCATATGTGTCATCATCATCATCATCGCTCATAACATTAAAATTCATCTCCTGTTGGGGTTCATCTCCATCAAACAGTTCTCCCAAGGACAGCCTAGCCTCAAAGTTATTCATAATATTTCTAGAGTTAGATCTACACCTGTCAAAATTATTTAATGACTGAGCAGAAGACAATTAAAAGAACCACCTGGTGAGCAATCAATCAGGGGGAGGTAACTGCTATTTGGGTCATGAAAGTAGTTCCGGCTGTACCAGTGATGATATAAATGTTATCGGTAAGAGTGATGATATCACTTATATCAAAGTGGTATAACTCAATATCTCACTGCTAATTATATAATAAAATAAATAATTTCCAATTAGACATTAAATAAAGGAATTTTCAAATAAATTTACTGGCTAGTGTAAATGAAGTGGGGCTGAACCGCCCCACTAAACAATTTAATTCATGACAATAAGTTGACCAAGAAGAAGGTGGAGAAGGGGTTGGAGGAGGGCAAAACTAACGCTCGCGAATAGAAAATGGCTGCGAAGTTGACCGGACAAGGATGGAAGTGCAGACGACACCCACGTGACGGACTATAGTGAGATGATTGGATAAGAATTACATAAAATGCAAAAGACCCGCGAAGAGCAATGCGTGATGGGATTTCGCCTAGAGGGGGGTACGCGCAATTGAAGCACACCACAAAATCAGTTGCATTCTGCAACTGTTCATTTGTGCTTTAGCATCAATAAAACAATAAAGACAGATTGAGTTGACTAAGGCCACAAAGTGACTTTTTAATTAAATATTGTCCAGTAAAACGTGAAAGCGAAAGGTAACGTTAAATGTAAAATAAAATACCCAATAAAATAAATAATTTCCAATTAGACATTAAATAAAGGAATTTTCAAATAAATTTACTGGCTAGTGTAAATGAAGTGGGGCTGAACCGCCACAACCACTGATGCCCATTGGGATGGGCATAAGTGGCAGCCCCACCCAAATGGCCCTAGTCACTCGATTTTGAAGACGGGCGGACGCGTAAAACCTCCTGTAACCTAACTCCTTGTTCCATAACGCCTACTTGCATTAAAAAACCAGACCTCTGTTAGTAGGGGTTAAACTGGAAAAAGCGTAGTAGGCAATATGGATTGAAAAAAAAAAATAATAATTTTGTATTAATGCACGGTATTTATCCACTAGAGTTTGATTGCGAAAATTAGCAACACTGAAACTGGAAACTTTTATACACGAACTATGTGCAAAATATACAACTATGTGCAAAATATACAAGTATGTGTAAAATATACAACTCTCATTGCATGATCAGTGAAGGCAACCCGCACTTCACTCATTATTAACAAATAGCACTAAAAATCAAGCCAGTGAAGGCAACCCGCACTTCAGTGACCTAGCATTGTGTATTAAATTGAAACTGTTAATGGGCGATGGGAATATTTTAAAATCAAGGCAGTGAAGGCAACCCGCACTTCACCATGATGAAGTCTGAAAGTTAATGTTCTAGGGAAACGAAACAAGTCCCAATTATATCCGAGAGTACCGAAACACACAAATAATTCTGTATGATGAATGTAAAAAGTTCAAGACAGGCGACCCTCACAGCATCCGACGAAAGGAGGGGAATGAAGGGAGGACTTCTCGAAAGATCACTAGTGGGTCAGAGTCCGAACGCCAAATAATCAAAACATCAAGGGCCAAGACAAGGAAATCCAGCGGAGTAGCAGCGTAGATAGTCCCCAGGAAAAGCGAGAGACATAACAGAAACTGCCGACAGGAATTATGCTGACAGGGATACTAAGCAGGCCGATATCAGAATCCTCTGAGGGATGCACAAACCCTGGTACTACACAATCTGCAAATATAACTCAAAGAAAACATATAAGTCAAGTGTCCAGTAAATAGACAAAATGAGTCGACACTACTAAATTCGGTTAGGTACAGTCCTAAAGACTGGTCAAATAGTACTCAATGAGTCAAAGGTGTTTGTATTCTAATATACCTGCGAAGACTGTCCGTTTTCCAACGACCCAAGTGTCTAATTTGAGCATGGGAAAAATCCCTGAGCTGCTGCCTCAGTAGCAGCTTCAATTCTAAAACTAATGACCTTAACTTGGGAGGCCTGCATATATTAGGGCTGAGTTAAGCCCTGAAGCAAAAAGAGGTCCTGGATGCCTGCCCCTTAGCTTAAGATACTCAAACATGGCTGTAGCTGTACAGTAATTACCAAATGGGCTGGGTATCAATAGACTAAATGACCTACCAGCTGAATGTCGGCGGAACTCTGCTACCTGTAAACAAACACTCAGCCAGAATATTTTCCTTACCAGGGATATGGGTTGCATAGAATTGAATAATATTGTGAAAGCAACACAGCAACAGTTTTCGTATTAAGAACATGACTTGTTTATCTTTGCTAGTTTGCTTGTTAATTATAGCCATGACTTTTTTTATCTTTGCTACTTTGCTTGTTAATTATAGCCATGAGAGCCATGATGTCAGTATAAAACTCAATTCTATTATCCTTCAAAAGATAACCCCAAATTTCAACTACCAAGACAATAGGGAAAAGCAATCTAAACAGAGAAGTTAATCTTCGCATGCGAGACTTAACCTCTCAGCCATACGGAAGCCATATTAGAGAGTCCATGTACGCGGATTGATCTCAGCCACACCACACCGCCGCGATAACTTCTTTGACCTATAAACAAACACGTGGCCCACAGCCGATTACGTTGGTATTGTAGCTTGGTTGTATAATAAAGATTTTCGCTGTACGCGAAGGCCAATAGAAAAAAAAATTCTAAGAATGTTTGTAACTGACTTTAGATTTATGACTTTGCTTTTTCAAGAGTAAAATCAACTATACAAAGACACATACTACGACAGATCTCTTGAAGTTGAACACGTATAAAGTGTGTGAGACAGACAGTGAGGTGTGTATACAGTAGAGTATAGGGCGTATACCCTACCACAATTCACTGCAGTAAATGCCTTGTCTTATTATTTAATAATCTGGTATTCAGCTGTTGGTTGAACAGCCAGAAAAAATCAGAATGGAAAGTTCGAGGTAGATATTTAAATTTATAAATTCATAATTACAGTAAGCCTGAAAAATAGGACCTTAAAGTTGGTAATTTGAGCACTTACAGTGTAACTGGCACCATAAATAAGAACTGACAAAAAATGTACTTCATTGACTGGGTTTAACTTTGTTTTAAGGATAAATGAAGTAGAAAAGTAACATGGAAAGAAATTCTTGTTAGGTAGATGCAAAATAAGTTATCTTTACCAAACAATTTTGAGTGGATTGACCATTGAATTTTTTCATTCTACCTAATAATCCAAGATTTATTTCAATTATTAGGGGGCTAGAAATGTGAAATCCTGACCTTCCACTTGTTGATTGATGTTCAACCTCTATGACGGTCTGAATTATTTAATTTCATTATTGCGAGGTGCAGTGTTTGATGAGGAAGCCAGGCTTTTTTGCCTCATGGAAACATCTGACGTTTCAGGTGCTTGCATGATCATATATATTGAAAACCCTCTCATTTTGTTTCTCCATTTTTATTATTTTAACTGAGTTGCATTCGAACCGGAGGCCCATGGATGGAAGGCTTGTGACGCGTCGGAGTGAGACACTTTATCTCTCTACACAAGTACCCCAAGGAACCCACTCCCCTCTCTCCCACCATCAACAGAAAACAAAAATGCTCTAGAATTGAACAGATATGCATTGATTGTAATAGATTATAACATTTTATCTCATACATTATATATATATTTATACAGGACAATGTGACAATTTGGTAACAGCATATATCAATTACAAAGGGTTCTCAAATCTGAAAATTACACATTAGATTCTGTTAAAGACGAAATGTCTCTTGAAACTTTAAAGGTTATTCAAATAGCTATCTTATTTTCTAATTGGCTTATATTCAATTCAATTTCACTGTACAAAACACTAAGTGAAAGGCAGTGTATATCAATTAAAAACGAGCAATAGCATTAAGTTAACTAAGAGAATACAGAAACATATAGATTATTGAATTAATAGGAGGGCCTGTGCACAATAGCATGTTTATCAAGTGGGATGTCGTTTGTTAGTGGCCAGTAGAATTGACTGACATATTGGCTTGCATAATTCAGATATATTGTTAAGTAAGGTGAAAATGAACTTTTCATGATCATTTAATTTTCAAGTACTAAATATAGGACAAATATCAATGATTTGGGAAAATAAAGTGGTACGTAAATCTTTATAATTTGGACATGCAATTATGAAATGATGTTCATCTACTAGGATACCTGGGCAAAATGGGCAAACATGTTCTGATAAATGAAAACGTAAATGACGCCCTTTTTCTATTTTTGATTAATCCAAGTTTCCGTACCAGCATATATTTTGTCCAATTTTTACGAAAGAAATGAATCAATCAATGTGCAAATTCACATGCATGTCGAAATCTTGGTAATGTTCCCCAGCTTGATATGTTGAGCACATGGTAACATAGTTCAATGTAATAAACCTTTAACTTTTATATTCAATGTTTTCAGATAGTTCTTGACACCCTCTAGTGTTTCTGCACATCCCCATTTTTTTATTTTGCATGAACCATAATGACATGACAGATATGATTTTACTGCAGTGAAAAACAGCTTAATCTGAAACAAAAAATATAATATGTTGTTTAATAACAAATTAATGACAGGATCATTATTAACTATAATTATTGAACACAAAATCCTATAAAAGTTATAGATATTTTAGATATTTCCTTTCAAAATGCAAGTCTATATTTTATTTTTTCCCCCCATAGCTTTATGTATTTGAAAAAAAAATAGTTTCACTATTTTTTTTTCAATATTGATATAATATATTTAGCTCTCCACTGTATTAACTGTTATTCACTGTTATAATATGCTATTATTATATTATATTCACCTCCCAGCCAATATATGTACGTGAAG
Source organism: Lepidochitona cinerea (assembly GCA_963971465.1). Classification (NCBI taxonomy): domain Eukaryota; kingdom Metazoa; phylum Mollusca; class Polyplacophora; order Chitonida; family Tonicellidae; genus Lepidochitona; species Lepidochitona cinerea. The sequence continues at coordinate 15,501,113 of OZ020559.1, forward strand.
AGATTATTTTTTTTGGAAATGGCATGAGCATCAAAAGTTGCTGTTTTTTTGCTAACAGTTTTGGGAGTTTAGAGTACATCGAAAACCCACTATAAAAGACATTAAAACAAATAATATGCATTTAGCTGTATGAAGCAATGTTTATATGAAAACTGTAAACAAAATTTAAATAACAGGGATGTATATAATTCCATTCATTCTAGGCCTAAGTTACTTATTTACACCACTTTGGCAGATCATCTAATTTGCATTTCTGAGAGAAACAATAACTGGTAATTTCCTAGTATTGTTTCATCCATGAAATATCAATATTTTGCAGCTCATGCCAAATTAGTTTACCCTTGTTCTAAATACTGTATTATTTACTAGTTAAAATAAATCATACTACATATAATCAATTCCCAAAAGAAAAATGTACCAGCGTAATTGAACTAGTTCAAAATATAAAGAAAGATATTGTGCGACATAGGTGGGGTACATATAATAAAACCAAACAAACAGCATGACAACGAACATTCAGGCACTGGACGCAGGGGCTGACTGAAGCATGAACCTGGCTGGCTGGAATGGCCCTGTACAGGCAGAGTAGTACTGGCTACAACTACCGACGACCGTACTGTCTGCGCCTAACCGCAAAATACAACTGAAAGTCAAATGAGTTTACCTGGATGCCTTAGTGCTGGATGCAAACGCTATAATTCTCAGCAGATACAAATTATACACTTGCCTGTATAGTCCCTCGTTTCTGGTCGTGATTTTAAGGAATGTTTCGCTAGTAAACGATACGTGTTCAAAATCTTACCCGTCCTGTAGCGTGCCGGCACCAGTCAGAACGGCACTGCACAGAACGGTCTATATAATAGCATGGGGTATGAGTGGGGAGGGTGAAGGGGCGGTCTAATGTATTACTTTTAAGATGTTTGACCGCACACTGTTTCGAAGTCAGAAAAGAGATTAAGGGTGAATTGAAGTAGAATAGGCGTGATCAAAGTTAGCTTTTTCTACCGACTGACTCTTTAACCTACACAACATATCAAGCTTACTACCCTTACAACTTACACCAAGAACTCTACAAAACCGTTTGACTGTGTCCAGTTTCTCGTCCGCTAAGAGGTGGGTTAAAACCTCCTCTGGGACGGGTTCGTGGTCCTCAGGCTGGACAGTATGAAGCTTTTCATACTCTGTGTTGTACAGCATGTCAGAACTTCTAGTGTGTGGACCAATATATGGTGCCCAGTTCTGATAGTCGGGCTTCATTTTGAAGGGGTTCGGCTGACCTGAAAGAAAAGAAAAGAAAAGATTGTTCTTTATAAACTGCTATATTAAAGACAACATACTGAGCATAATTCACGCCATGCTTACCTTTTAGGAAACATCTAGCTAAAATCTCTTTTCTTACACTTCTCCAAAAAGATTCCGAATCTACCTGTGGTGTTGGTTTCTTGGGCGGTTTGAGCTGGTCAACTGAAAGTAGAATAGTGTAAAATATATAGCGTGTCAATGCAAATGTAAATAGTTTAAAGAAAAAACAAGAGCATAATTCAATTGATATCATTACTTACCTGGAAACTTGAACACTGCTTTCTTTGTCAAGTCGTGGACCAGAATTTTCGGATGATGTCCACGTCGGACACAGAAGTAGTCATAGGAGTGCCCACAGAGTGCCTCAAAAGCTAGATATGCATTTTCTAAATGGCTGTGGTTAATGGTTACCTGTAACCTGTATTCTAGCATCGAAACAACTCTGTTGATGGCTGTGTGGTTCTGAAACAAAGCAAAAACGAGACTTAGTAAGAATACATTTTTAAGAAAATTATAGGATCAATTATACGTACAATTTAAAATCAACTCACCATTAATGCAGCACGAAAGTGCAAAAGAACGTCGTAAGTCACGAAGAAGGAGTCATCATAATTGAAAACTCCATCTTTGACCTCTTGGTACCTGAAAACAGACTTACAAGAAGAACATACTTTATGAAAGGTCTCAAACCCTTCAACTGGTGCCTGATTCAAAGCCACCACTTTTGCTCGGCGTGAACAAAGCTGAGGCGCAGAGAGTGGTACTTGACATTTAAAGCATTCAATCTCACTCGGTATAAATTGCCTCGGACAACTTTCATTACTGAAGTTTGGAAGATTCATACCTTCTGGGATAATTTTGTTGTCCATTAAATACTCGACATGATTACTCAGATCCCCACAGTGGGAATCTGATGGTGGCATATCGCCCTCCTCAAAATCTTCCATACACTCTAAATCTACATCATTTGTCTTACCAGTGGCAACAGGCATACCCTCCTGAAACATATACCACCGAACTAGTCCTTTGTGTTCACACGACTTATACTTACACCGACACACCAAACTGGACGTCTGTGAATCTAAAGTAACCACAGTTCTTTTCAATCGACACCACCATCTTACCTCACCAGTGTAAACACTAAAAAAAGTATACCTCTGACTGCCGTGAGTAAGGTTTGGGATTTTGACAATCACAGGCCTTTCGTCAGCTGTGGCCTTATCCAAGATTTTCACACAGCTCTGGTACCTGAAAGTAGAAATAAACGATGAATTTAACATATCCTTTAATTTATCAGTGTTCAATTCGATATCCAAACCTTTACCTGCAAACTCAGTTGACTTCAAGTGGTCACACATAAATCCAGCATTTCCACTCCTCCACTCGGTCTGGCAGATATCGCGACACTCGGACACTTCACATTCCACTGCAGCATTTCCACCCATGGTTTTTTTTACAACATGGATGGGGTGCTGTACACCCCGGAGGGTTTTGCTGCAGGTGTAAATGCCAAGCTCCGTGTCAACTAGAATGGAGTGGTGGTTACGTCCCTGGTGAATCTCAGGTTCATTCCCAAAGTGCTGGTCTCTGATGTGTGCTCTGATATATTTAGGGTGATACTTCTTACCACAATGACCACATTCAACCGACTGATTGCTCTTTTCGGCTCCTTTCTTCTCGGGAAGCGTATGCGCAGTACCATCCGCTGGCTTCGGTGGAATAATAATATTCTCTGGTTCAGTTTCCAAAACTCTATGCTCGTCATTAGCCATATCTTCAGTTGTAACCGTTTGTCGCATATCGAAGCCATCCAAAACCTTATCCAGACTGCCTCTACATTTTAACACGTGCTGGATAAGGGGTGGCTTCTTTGTAAAGGTTTTGTTACAGTGGGGACAATGAAAATGGCCTCGTGAGCTGGCTGTCTTGTAATTGCCACAGTTTTGGGGACAAATGGTCACGCGGAAACCTAAAACATAAAACACAACATTAGTCATACAGTAATTATTGATCGTGGACGAGAACGTATTTTACAACTGTAAAGGAAAGTATTTAATATTGTTGTTAAAGTGTTGAACTTACCTTCAACTTGAACATTCCCCCGTGGTCCAAAAAAATGAGCGTTGAGATGATCTAAAACTTTCGGTTTACGGGTTGGTTTGAATTTTGATGGCGGGCAAATCGGGCAATGAAAAGACATATGATCGCCTTTACAATTGACATCACACGAAGTGCATGGTTGCAAATTAAAATACGCTTGTAGATCGGAACTTTCGGGTAAAGCAGTGGAATGAGCCATCGTGGAAGGTGCCAGTGACCAAATGTACTGAAAATTGAGAGAACTGGGTGTTTTATACCAAAGGTACGGTAATCCGATGACAGATGATCACAGGATTAAAAGAAAAGGAAAACTTTAAAGTGTATTGTTCGGTCGACCACTTGCTGCTTTAACAGAGGATTAAAAAATTTACCGCTAATCCACTGAATCATATTCATGTCTAATCGCGCGCACCGTGGGGAAACCCCGTGCTGCGCCTCACCCTCCGCAGCCTGTTTAGCGCCCCGCAGTTTATCGACAATCTGTATTTTACATACACGGCACGGTCTGAGTGAGATGCACTCTACAGAACGTCCGAGGCTAAGTAAGATTGGTCACGTGACACGGCACTTCCCAGGACGGTGAACCCGTGAGAGAGAAAGTTCGAGGCTAAGTAAGATACGGCACTGCCTAGAACGCTGAATGTGCACCCTACCGGTCGTCCGAAACTAAGTCGGAAACAAGAAAATCAGTTCATGTTTTACCAAAATGCGAAATAAAGATAAACGATTGTGATTTCAAGAAATGATTGTTTGCAATCGTACTTCTGTTTAATTTAATCATTTGTTATAAACCTTTAAACCAGAGATTAGAAAAACAAAAATCGCTAAATAAATTATCTTTCATTAATCATCACGTTAAGTATATGATTTAAATGCTTCACTACTTTTTACACTATTCACACGTCACCAGTTACGAAATTAGTGTGAAGAATTGTTAATTGATTTACAACGTTAACCATTTTCCATACAGTGTCGTTCTATATCTTACTTTACTGCGAACTTTCCCACTGTTGTACCGTTCTGGGCAGTGCCGCGTGGCGTGTCGTATCTTACTAAGCCGCGAACTTTCTCTCGACCAAGTAGGCTCACCGTTCTGGGAAGTGCCGTGTCACGTGACTAATCTTACTTAGCCTCGAACGTTCCGGAGAGTGCATTTTACACGGGACGGACAATGGCAAAGTCCTTTAATCCGCTGGGCTGAGAATACAACTTCTATCCCTCACTGTTTCAAATCAAATTAGACAAGCCCTATTATAACAAAACTTAATTTTTTTCATTTCGTCTCGTTTTCTTTACAGACAGAAAAGAGTGTATACATTTGAACCTGAGATTGAAGAAAAAGATATACAAGCATGCTGGAGGTTTGGTGAAAAATACGCCTCAAATTTATTGATCCATAATAAATTTTTATACGGAACTTTGCAGGTCCAAAAATGGAAATCTTCAAGATTATATGGTTATACGGGACAGTCAGATGATTTTTCGGCGACACCTTAAAAATATTCTGGCCAGTGGCGTGCCATATCTTACTTAGCCTCGAACATGCTGCAAAGTGCATCTCACAGAGACTGGAGTCATAGCCGTCAAGCATTAACTGACATAAACTCACTGTAGAAATCCATGCTGTGAAGTGGAGACTGACCGGCGAGAGTAATCCATTTTAATCCGCTGGGCAGACAATCGCTCACTGTGTCAGAGCAAAAGGCAAAATGTTTAATTAGACAAACCATTAAACTTTCAAATCTTCTTAATTTTTTTTTTGAAAAAAAAAAACGAAAATAAATCTATAGCTTTAAACCTGACATTATAGGAGAGGGTATACAAACATGCAGGAGGTTGGGTGAAACCTGAAATTTATAGATCCACAATAAATTATTATACGGTACTTTGCAGGTCCAAAAATGGAAATCTTTGAGATAAGCCTGTCAGTCATATGATTGAAAAGCTTCGCCACTTATTGGTATTCACAAGTCAAGGAGTCAGAGGAGTAAGAATTATTACTAGCAAATTGTGAAAGCATTTATATTATTTTGCCGAAAGGCTTATCATAAATATATGAATTTTGCCGATACAGGCCAGGTTTATGTGTCTGTTTTAGTCAGACGATGTTTTGGCTCCACCTTTGACTTCATTCTCAGCAGTGCCGTGTGGCGTGCCATACTTACTTTACCTCCAACTTTTTCACCGTTTTACCGTTCTGTGCAGTGCCGTCTGGCGTGCCGCATCTTACTTAGCCTCGAGCTTTCTCCCTCACTTGTTCACCGTCCTGGGAAGTGCCTTGTCACGTGACAAATCTTACTTAGCCTCGAACGTTCTGCAGAGCGCATCTCACAGAGACTGCTGTGTGAAATAAGCCATTTTAATCCGCCGTGTAGACAATACCACTGCTACGAAGACAATCGCCCACTGTGTCAGTTCCAAAAACACAAGGTTCGATTAGACTCATTGAAACATCAAAGTCTCACTGATTTTCTTTTTCCTTTTTAAGACGAAAAAAGAATGTATAGCTTTTAACCTGAGATTAAAGAAATAATCAAGCATACATGAAGATAGATGAAAAAAGTAAGCCTCGAATTTATGTATTCGTGGTTGGCGAGCTTTTGGGGTGTAAAAAGTGGTAAATGATGTGTTTTGGCGAATAAATTGACAGTTGTTAAATTCCGGGCAGGGCTGGCATGTCCTTCAAATTTGATAGCTTGCTTGCCCGGAATGTAACAATTATTACATTCCGGGCAGTTATTACATTCCGGTGATTAACACAGGCCTAGCATATATATCGTTTTCTGTCAGACGATTTTTTGGATCCACCTTTAACCTATTCCGGGCAGTGCCGTGTGGCGTGCTATATATCTTACTTTGCCGCGAATTTTCCCAGTTTTATCGTTCTGGGCAGTGCCGTGTGGCGTGCCATATCTTACTTAGCCTCGAACATGCTGCAAAGTGCATCTCACAGAGACTGGAGTCATAGCCGTCAAGCATTTACTGACATAAACTCACTATAGAATCCGTGCTGTGAAGTGGACACTGACAGGCGAGAGTAAGCCATTTTAATCCGCTGGACAGACGATCGCTCACTGTGTCACAGCAAAGGACAAAATGTTTAATTAGACAAACCATTAAACTTTAAAATCTTCTTAATTTTTTATTCTTAAAAAAAATACGAAAATGAATCTATAGCTTCAAACCTGACATTATAGGAAAGGATATACAAGCATGCAGGAGGTTTGGTGAAAAATACGCCTGAAATGTATAGATCCATAATTATTCGGTACTTCGCAGGTCCAAAAATGGAAATCTTTCAGATAAGCCAACTAACGAAATACAAAAAAATCAGATGACGATCTCAGCATTAAAAATTTTTATTTCTTAAAAAGAAAACTATGTAGCCTATATTTGGCTATCTTCAGAGTAGGAAACCGTCTCCACAATAATAAGTGTGGAGAATAAATGAGGATTGAAGATGTTTTGTTTTTTTTTGTTATATTTTTCGACTGGCAATACGTTTAGTTTTTTTTCCCCCACAGTTACATGATTCCATACTGACGCTGTTTACGTTTAGTTAACATCAGTCTGTGGAGTGCCGCGCCTTGGAATATCTTACTTTGCCTCGTAGCTCACTTGGCTATGTCCAGCCTAATTTTCTGTCGGCGTTCTGGGAAGTGCCGTGTCACGTGACGCATCTTACTTAGCCTCGGACATTCTACGGGTTGCGTCACTCACAGACCTGTGAGTCGTGCTCTGTCAAACAGCAAACTATGGGGTATCTTCACGAACCGTTCTCTGGGGAGCCGTTCTGGACGGCACTTCCCAGAACGGGCTTTTATGCTATATAAATTAAAGGGTTTCTATGGTTTATAAAATGGGAGGATCTCTTCACGAACCGTTCTCTGGTGCGCCGTTCTGTCTTTTCAAAGTACGGGCATATCAAAATGCAGACGGAAAAATAAAATAAAAATTTTATTAAATTAATCAAACGCTGAAATCATCTAGAAAGATATTGTTATATATATGTTATTTGGCCCGGTAAAGCACATGTTGTGCAACGCAAAGAAGAGACGCAGTTTCGGTACATAACAGGAATCCTCCAATGCCTTAATTATAAAAGATCGAGTCTGAGTGGAATATTTCGTTCCTTTACAATACATTATCATGAGGACACTTTTGTTGGGCCCTCAAGATGATATGGAAGTTGTACGTTTCACGGCTACATCTTTAGTCGCCACATTCAATATGCACGTGAATACCCGAAGTTATCAGACTGCGCTCTGTCAAATAGTTAGCCCCTTGTGGTGTCCCATTGGGCTGTGTACTACTGCCAGACAGCCTGTCTGGCTTACTTGACTAAGCTCTACACGCTGTCCCAGCAGGCTGCGCCCTGCCGTGCTATTGACCAATCAGAAGCGACCGTCCCCTGGCGTGCCTCTGCATTGGTAAGATTTTGAACCCTGTTGTAGTAAACAGCTGTGAACGACCACTCAGTCTAGTCTTCGGAATCGTCGCCATGTTTTGTGTTGACAAATGACGTCAGGAACTATTTGAACGGCTTTCAACGGCTTCTGTCCCTTTCAGACATTAAAACCATGCTTCATGGATGTATTCTCTTTTAAAAGTGGGTTTTGGAAGGTATGGGGCAGTTAATTTTACAAGTTGTTCGGTTATAACCATTTCCCATCTCTCGTGGGTTTTCCCATGTCTAAGATGTCCCGTCATTAGCCACATGCTGAGTTCTGAAGCGAAGGGGAGGTAAGCATGTGGGCACGATTGTAGGGTAAAGTTCAAGAATTGTTATGTTCAGGTAACGCCATTGGGTATTCCACTCACCATAAAACCAACGTTTACCTAGCACAGCCCCAAACCCAAGTGACTCTGAGGCATCGGTGTATAACGACATTGAATTTGATGTAGTCCAGTCCTTATGTAAAACATGTGACTTACCAATGAAACTAGAGATAAAACTTAACCAAAGCTCATCTTTTGCGGCTGTAGTGACTTGTATGTGATGGTTAGGACCTGTCGTCAAATCCTGTAGTTGATTGAGGAAAGCCCGCCGTAGAACTATCACACTACAGGCAAAATTAAGGGTACCTAGAACTTGTTTGTCAAAAGAATGAAATCAACTGCATCATCAACAGTAGCATAGCAGACAGTCGACGCAGCTGCAGGGATGCTGTCGTTAACTGATGACCCATGAGGAAAAGACAGATGGTGAATTAAACGATATTTACCAGGTTGTTTCTAAGGGACCACACCTAAAGGAGAAACATGTAATTTATTTGGAGGAGAGGAATAGGAGCCTGCCACACGCCCTAGCCTTATCTCCTTTTATAGCTTATCGTCCACCACCCAGGAAATTCAGTGGAAGATAACATAGCTTAATGTGAAATTAAAATACCCTTCTTGGTGTAACCAATACTGAAAACAGAAGAAAAACCCTCTTACAAGAAACGTAACTAGTGTGGGGTATACCCCTGTAGCCAAAATTTAAGGGGATTGGGCTTAATTGGGTGTGCGGGCGGATACACGAGAGGATTGAATGTTTTGCTGGCGACAAAGCTAAGCGCAGGGTGAGGGGACTGGTTTTTGTGAGTCACCCCGGTGGGCTGGAAGTTGTGGGCTTTCTTTTAACTTGGCAGCTCGGACCCACTGGACGCCTTACAACGTGGCTGTTTCGGCATACCTGAAAAAGACTGAGGACAAGGCTGTTAATAAAAAATATCAAAGCCAAAAAATAAATAAAAGAAATAAATAAAGATAAAGTCTGCCATTTTTATGGCTAAATAAATAAATAAAGGCACAGGCGAGTCACTTCGCACAGGCTACAAAATAAAGTCAGCCATTTTAATGGCTAAATAAATAAAGGCACAGGCGGTAAAAGTCGCATCGCACAGGCTACAAAATAGAGTCGGCCATTTTAATGGCTAAATAAATAAAGGCACTGGCGGCAAATATCACATCGCACAGGCTAAATAAATAAAGTCTGCCATTTTAATGACTAAATAAATAAAGGCACAGGCGGTAAAAATCACTTCGCACAGGCTATAAAATAAAGTCGGCCATTTTAATGGCTAAATAAATAAAGGCACTGGCGGCAAATATCACATCGCACAGGCTAAATAAATAAAGTCGGCCATTTTAATGGCTAAATAAATAAAGGCACTGGCGGCAAATATCACATCGCACAGGCTAAATACATAAAGTCTGCCATTTTAATGGCTAAATAAATAAAGGCACAGGCGGTAAAAGTCACTTCGCGCAGGCTATAAAATAAAGTCGGCCAATTTAATGACTAAATAAATAAAGGCACAGGCGGTAAAAGTCACTTCGCTCAGGCTAAAAAATGAAGTCGGCCATTTTAATGGCTAAATAAATAAAGGCACAGGCGGTAAAAGTTACTTCGCACAGGATACAAAATAAAGTCGGCCATTTTAATGGCTAAATAAATGAAGGCACTGGCGGCAAATATCACATCGCACAGGCTAAATAAATAAAGTCTGCCATTTTAATGGCTAAATAAATAAAGGCACTGGCGGCAAATATCACATCGCACAGGCTAAATAAATAAAGTCTGCCATTTTAATGGCTAAATAAAGGCACAGGCGGTAAAAGTCACTTCGCACAGGCTAAAAAATAAAGTCGGCCATTTTAATGGCTAAATAAATAAAGGCACAGGCGGTAAAAGTCACTTCGCACAGGCTACAAAATAAAGTCGGCCATTTTAATGGCTAAATAAATAAAGGCACTGGCGGCAAATATCACATCGCACAGGCTAAATAAATAAAGTCTGCCATTTTAATGGCTAAATAAATAAAGGCACTGGCGGCAAATATCACATCGCACAGGCTAAATAAATAAAGTCTGCCATTTTAATGGCTAAATAAATAAAGGCACAGGCGGTAAAAGTCACTTCGCACAGGCTATAAAATAAAGTCGGCCATTTTAATGGCTAAATAAATAAAGGCACTGGCGGCAAATATCACATCGCACAGGCTAAATAAATAAAGTCGGCCATTTTAATGGCTAAATAAATAAAGGCACTGGCGGCAAATATCACATCGCACAGGCTAAATAAATAAAGTCTGCCATTTTAATGGCTAAATAAATAAAGGCACAGGCGGTAAAAGTCACTTCGCACAGGCTATAAAATAAAGTCGGCCATTTTAATGGCTAAATAAATAAAGGCACTGGCGGCAAATATCACATCGCACAGGCTAAATAAATAAAGTCTGCCATTTTAATGGCTAAATAAATAAAGGCACAGGCGGTAAAAGTCACTTCGCACAGGCTATAAAATAAAGTCGACCAATTTAATGACTAAATAAATAAAGGCACAGGCGACAAATATCACATCGCACAGGCTAAATAAATAAAGTCTGCCATTTTAATGGCTAAATAAATAAATAAAGGCACAGGCGGTAAAAGTCACATCGCACAGGCTACAAAATAAAATCTGCCATTTTAATGGCTAAATAAATAAAGGCACAGGCGGTAAAAGTCACTTCGCACAGGCACAAAAAATAAAGTCGGCCATTTTAATGGCTAAATAAATAAAGGCACAGGCGGTAAAAGTATGTGTCTAATGGCTAAATAAATAAAGCTTACAAGAAAGGAAAACACCCAGAGTGATCGAAGCTGACCATACTCATCGGGTAATGCACTTTAGTTCCATACCAATTATAAATGGATATTTGCACCAATAAAGAGTTAAACGGCATCTGAAAGTATAGCTATAAATCGGATAAGTGGCGCCATTCTCGCGTCTACAAAATACGCGCCTGACGTATAAGGGCTGAGAGTCCGGTGCTTTACTATGACGATCTCTGATTTTTTATATGCTCATAATATTCAGTATTTCATTGGGCCTACTTGGCGTATAAAACCAAATCCAGTCGTATACTATGTGGTGTAAAATGGGTCATGAACAGTAGAATTAATTTAAAAAACATCTCAACTATGGAATATGGCCAATTTGGATTTAGCGTTAATGTATTTCAAATGGAGAATAAAAATCAGTGCAGCCCTTTTACATGAAGTGGATTCAAAGCCAGCTTGGGCTGAAGTGAGACACCTGACTGAAACTTACACTTTTATTGGCCCGCTCTGTCAGCAGGTGGCTTGCCGAAATCAACATGTCTGATCTACTGTTATTGTCGTTTGTACTGGTAAAGTTGAATAAAAAATCTCTCAAAAATCAGCAAAAAATGGTACGAATAAACTACACACTTCTATCAAAAGCTATAAGGCTGCTCTATTTAATGAATGTACATGTTTGGCTGGATTTTCTTTCATTTTAAGTTAAGGCACAGTCAGTTCACTTAAAGTCACCAAGACTGACCACAGACAATATAGGCCTAGGGCTAATCGCATTAATATTATCTGCCAAGCTTGATTGCCTAAATAAACCTTCCCACAACCTATTACAAGCACTACTCCTCCGTGAAAGAAAAATAATAAGTAATAAATTATTAATAGTACATAAGGAAACATAAATCATGATGAATGAGTAATAAATAGATGGGAATATGAGCACTTGTACGTTGTAGGTTAGGTATAACTATAAGTTATAGTTGCATTTACAGCAAGTGTGTGACTAACGGCCAGAAAAATAAATCACACATATCACTTTCCATCCAATGTTGGTGAAATGAATTTATCGCAGTTTGGCCATGGCTGCGAGAAGTCGGAGAACTGCCCCTCTAAACGACTTATAAAGATGGTAATTACCCTAGTCGGATAAATGGATCCCATCCCTTCTAAATGCATCCAAACCCAATAGTTTCTATGGGGAGAGAGAAAAAGGGGGGGGGGACTTCCAAGTAAAACTATATCGGTGAGAGTGTAGACGATCGCAAAGCATCCTGTTTACAGTCAATGCCCGTTGACTAAAATCAGTCGTACGAGGACGGATTCGAGGTAAAAATAATAAAAATCAAACATTCACCTATCATACTATGCTTAAAATCATTGATTATGTAAGCGATCAATGAGCTTAACAAATTTACCCAATAACTCGTCTAAAGAAGAACCTTCGTTCTGATCAAGGTCGTTTGAACCACGGTTGGTAGGCTGTAACTACATTCAAATCGAAGGTAACTATCTTATCCAAATTCCAACGTCCTACCACCATTGCCAAATACCTTTACATGTGTAGATTCGGTCAATCGAAAATCAGACCGAATACGGCTATCAGAAGAGCTTAAATAATCCCCTAAATTTCTAATAAAAGAATGACCGAGAATTAAAGTCTTCGTGACAACACCTACCTTAAATACTGCCGGCGAAGGTTACTTCGGCTGACGCACCAAACAAAAGGAGATGGCGGATAGAAAGGAACAGGCCACCGCGACTAGGACGACGTATACAACAACTAATTCGCGAGCAGATTATGACAAATGAACGAAATAACTGGAAAATGAAAGTTTGAACTGGACTTAAAACAAAACTAAAGACAAAACTAACGCTCGCGAATAGAAAATGGCTGCGAAGTTGACCGGACAAGGATGGAAGTGCAGACGACACCCGCGTGACGGACTATAGTGAGATGATTGGATAAGAATTACATAAAATGCAAAAGACCCGCGAAGAGCAATGCGTGATGGGATTTCGCCTAGAGGGGGGTAAGCGCAATTGAAGCACACCACAAAATCAGTTGCATTCTGCAACTGTTCATTTATAGTCCCTCTCACTAAACGTACTAGCCGCACTTGTTTATGTAACAGTGACGTATCTCTACATTATTTACCATTGTAGTTACAAGCGCTGATTCGTGACACACCTCACAAGGCTTGATCATATGGTCAATGGTTTTCAAGTGCATTTTTGTTGTTATAAACAATGTCACTTGATGATTTGAATGATAGCCGGTCGTGAAAGCGATCACGTAACTTTTTGAGTAATGGCGAAAAGACGTCCCTTAAAAATGGGTCCCACAAGATCACGCGAGACCCGTGTTTTGGGGTATAACTTCCACCGATCGGCTGTCTGATTAATATTAGTGCTTATGGAGATCGGCTGTAGCCCTGTTGTTTTGTCTGTGATTCTCAGCTTATAATCTATACTTTTTTTACAAACGTCTTTTTCTGATACACACCAAAATATATACAAAGCCATTAGATACCTTTATTTGACCTACAAAAAATAATATTAGTTCTAACACATTAAGTTAGAAGCCGATAATGCCATAAAGCAGTCGCCGAATTGCTAGTGTTGTTTTTATACATTTTTTTCTTTCTATAATTCAGTCACAGCTTTATCAATTGTCGCGTTTTTATGTTGTAACTGATAGCCTTGTAATATGTGTTTATTTTATTTACAGATTGTTACCGCTGTTTCGTTGGTTTTAATTTCCTATCATTTTATAACCTCCAAATAATTAAATTACATGTACGTTGAAATATTTTTGGTTTGAATTACGTGTATTCTGTTTGATGTATCTTTATGTTGACTGTTAAAGGCCCTTGATGAAAATATTTTAGTTAACATTATGCAATGCTTCCAAAACATTAATTCCAAGCTGTTGAATTTTACTACCAACCAATCCAGCGGTTCTCGTGACCGTATGGCTATGGGATGACACGAATATGCCTGCCCATCGACCTAAAGGGGTAAGAGAGAGTGACCGACAAGTTTAAACTGCCCCATACCCACGCCCTCAAGTGACCCTGGATACGTTTTTAAAGCCACAACAAAAGGTGACTGGAAAAGGCTTCAGCGTATATGCACCCGTCGCCATGGTAACCTGGGTTTGACCGCGTGAGGGCAATCTAAAAGTCTAATTGCCCATCTGAAGGAAACTAAACTCCTGTCCTGAAATACGAAACGATCTAAAATAAATTTTAGGATGCTTTTTTGCATTCCTTTTTTTACAACTGCACTAGAAAATGATCGGCGTATATAAACAGTTGTCGTTCATGAACTGTCCATACAATATATAAATCAGTCCAGTACAGATCCGTGTTTTGGTTTCATTTGAAAATTGTGTAAATCTCCTAACTTCATGGTTCCAAACAGAGCCACGTCAGGTTTGACTGGATAGGCTTCATGGCATTTGATAGGTAAGATATCTTATTTATTAGACTGACATTAAAGTGGCATGAGCTGCCAAAATATTGATATTTTGACGTAAAAACAGAATGTTGAAATTATCAGCTATTTTTCTCAAGACGTATAATTCAGAAGCTTTTTAGTGCTTCTAGTCTCGAGAATGTACGATAAAGTATTGTTTTGAAATAACTTTGGCTTAGAATGAATGAATGGTCATCCCGGTTATTTAAATTTTGTTTACTTTTCGGACACTATTTCGGTTCGTACAGGCCGTAGACTTTATGGATTTCCCTCATTCCAACGCCAATCATTTAGTTTTGTGATGGGCTTCAAGGCGTCTTACTGTCGTGACGATCAGAAATTATGAAAAAGTGTGAATTTTGGCACCTCATGCCACTTTAAGAACTTATATGCTTGATGACGATCCTGATACCAGGCTCCTGTTTCACAAAGAGGTGTATTGTAAGTTTTTTACGTATTAAACTGTCATGGCAACGTATCTCTACAATATGGCCGTAACTACCATAGCAACCCATATTGTAGAGATACGTTGCCATGA
This sequence comes from Lepidochitona cinerea, assembly GCA_963971465.1. NCBI lineage: Eukaryota > Metazoa > Mollusca > Polyplacophora > Chitonida > Tonicellidae > Lepidochitona > Lepidochitona cinerea. The sequence continues at coordinate 15,516,114 of OZ020559.1, forward strand.
CAGTTACGTAAAAACTTACGCTACGCAGCTTTGGGAAACAGGAGCCTGTTTCACAAAACGCCGTAGATGTGCTTTTTACGTAACTGTCATGGCAACGTATCTGTACAATACGGGTTGCTATGGTAGTTACGTAAAATCTTTACTACGACGCTTTGTGAAACAGCCTCCTGGATTGAAGGATTGAGTTTAAAATACATAAAATATGTTAATTAATGCGTAAAAATCGTATAATAGCAAAAAGCAAAGTCTGCTGTGTTTGATTGTTGGTTCGTCTTAACTTGATAAATAAGACAAAAAGTCAAACGATAGTTTTGCTTAGTTGCGATATTTCGGTTTCCATTAAACCATAGTTTCTAGTGATGATTCGCTGAACAATTCAACAATCAAGTTATACTCTTTTCAGAAATCTTATTAAAATAAGTTACAAATCCGTGCAAAAATGATAACGCTTAATTCCTTTGTTATTTTCATTCAAATATTTTTGTAGATGATTACAAAAAGAAAATGTTTCCACTTTTGAGGAGTTGCCATTTGTCGTGTTTGCCACATTCCCAATTTATTCCATTCCGACTGCGAACAACCCAAGCCACCCCTATAGGACCGGAATTCCATTGCAACGACAACGATCCCAGGGTCCGTGATGAAAATAAAAACGATAAGAAATGTGTAGATACTCAGCAAGACATTACAGACAAGACCAGTCTGCAAATCCCAAGCCCTTTGAAATTGCCAATCTTAGGAAATGTACGCGACTTCCTTGGGACGTTTGGTTCAAAGGCTCACACATTTCTACAAAGCAGAGCCAAAGAATTCGGTTCAATCTACGAGTTTTCGTCTCTTGGGCAGAAAATGGTGTTTTTATTTGACTACCGGGATACTGCATCACTCCGTGCCGCTGAAGGGGCGTCCCCGGAGCACATCGAATTTAAACACCTGATTCGTCATAGAAAAGAACATAATCTACCTTTGGGTGTACTCATTAGGTAAGCCATACTAGCACTCTTCACATATAAGTATTAGAATTTCCACTGACTAGCTTGACATAATAAAGTAGAGGGAACAATCCCAATAAAGCCATGTATTAAAGACATATTAACTCAATATTTCGGTTTGTCATATACCTATCAATAATATGTGATCTTTTGCATATGCGATATCGGTAACGTGACAGCACCCATATCTCACCCCGGTCCGAAAATCCATATCAGCCATATCAGACCGGTCCGAAAATTCATACCAATATAAATGCGGCGTGTCTTTGGATTAGAGTTATCTCCCTTTGGGTCGTCTGCTAGGAAGATGGCTGCCAATGAAATAACGCTACAATCACTGGCAAACAGAATCAAGCAGCTTGAAGACCTTGCACAAAATGAAATCGAAAATGTATGTTGACTCTGACAGTGAATAACGGTTATTTTCTGTCTACTGGCTGTTTTTTTTTATGTTTTCTTTATTAAATCAATAGTGTCTCAACGGTCTTTATTTTCATATCTTCTCAAGTTACAACAATAAAAACAAATTATCCCATAACGTATAATATTTCTGTTTTTTTGTTTTTTTTTCAATATATATTATGATATATGATAAAACGGTTTATATAACATGTCATTTTTCATATCATACCCTATTTCAGCCCTCGACCCATATCAGCCCTCTGGACGTAGGCCCTCGGGCTGATATGGAAGTCTCGGGCTGATATGGGATATGATATGAAAAATGGCATGTGATAACCTCTAATTATTCTCAAATCATCATTAGAAGTTACACATATAGGTATAAACAAAAGTTTAATTGTCCCGATGTTAGTTGACAATATTCTCAAATCGGTCACATGTTACGTTTTTGGGAGGTTACTACAGATATAAAATGATGAAACAAAAACTGTGTTAAATCCGATGGTTATTTTTAACAGTTACTTCCCTTTGTTTTGACAGCACTGGTGACGAGTGGGTTCATCAGCGCAGACTTTTAAGCGGGTTTATGCTGAAACCGGAAGTAGTTTCCAATTACTTTGATGCTTTAAAGGAAGTAAGTGTATGGCCTCTATTAAGGGATGTTTTCGGTGGAAGGTTTAGATTTTACCTCATTATCACAAAGTGACTTTTTTTTTTTTACTTATAAAAAGCTAATATTTCTCGTGGTTTTTAAAGCAAAGGTATGAACGTGGAGATACTTCTTGTGGTGGATTGTAGATTGTAATTCTACTACCAATGATCAGTTCTGGACACAGTTTATTTCTTCATAGGCTAAAACATCTAGAAATCAACAAATCAGTTTCACCAGGCCTAGCTGCAGGCGATATCACGTGATATTTGAAGTGTGCGCTGCAGTTTTGCTTTGTTAAACTGGCCCATTCTCACCGAAGGACAGACGTTTTAGTCAATTAAAGCACAGTTTCCAAGACACAAGATGGACTGGCATTGACTAGCCATACCCCTTACAAACCACAAATATCCAACAGAAGGTGGAGGTTATTTTTTTATTTGGTGAAGGAATGGCATTGACTAGCCATACATGTACCTCTTACAAGTCACAAATATCCAACAGAAGATCGAGTTTTTTTTATTTTGTGTGTGTGTGCGTGTGTGTGGGTGTGTGTGTGGGGGGGGGTAATGTTTTGTTTTTATCCCATTAATACGTTGGGCTTGATCTTAAATTATGACAACGCTACATAGTTAACTAACATGCTGTAAGCAGTGGATGCGACTTTCGTTCTGTTGAAATTCGCGCATCTACATCACAATACATTTGTCGCTAAAGCCATAACCATTTTGGTTCTAGGTTACCCATGATTCTATACGTTCGACTCAAGTCACAGTTCGAGATGCTGGACAAGTAGATGTGGAAAGGCTAACGAGCAAATTCGCACTTGAGGGTGAGTCGGACGCTTTTAGTGATCTTTGATTGTGTTATATCAGTTTTGCTTGCAAGCGTACAGAATAATTTCAACATTTCAAGAAAAAACACCGACGCCATTTAGTTTAAAAAATGGATTGACTCACATTCTACCCCTCCTGCATGTGCGTGCCGTGTGCAAATATACATGTTAAGTAGAGATGACTTTTCAAGCAACATCGAGTCTGTAGTGCATCATCGGCTGGTAGGTTTACCTCCCCCGGAAGAAGTGATCTTTTGCTTGTTATCATACAAAATGAAGGATTTAACCTGATAATGTTGTGAGTGTGGTTATATTCTGTCCTTTTATATTGAAAACTGGGCTGTCATGAACGTATACAGTCACCAAAGGGTTGATTTCACAACATTTCCCCCGCTAGCGTCGTCAGCAACCCAGCCTGTCAAAGCGGTAGCCATAGTGACATTATGTCATTCTGCTTCAAAATATCTGGGTCAAGCGTTGCACGTGACCAAAGCTTATCGTTGATTGGTTAAAAGTTCCCACTCTGCCCGAGGGAGGGAAAAGGAACGGCAATCAACAACAGGTCACTTTTTCCTCATTTTTCTCAATTATCGGGGTAGAATCGACTTTAATACCTTCGTCTTGGTGTTTATTGCATAACCCGATACCGCTGAACGTTGGTTCGCACCTCGTGGTTTGACTCGGTACGAACCAACGTTCAGCGGTATCGGGTTACGCAACAAACACCGCTACGGCGGTATTAAACCCTTAAACAATGACTAGATGGAGATGCAGAGTTGGTTGACACCAAACAAGATAAAAACCTAGTGTGCTAATAAACCACCTCTCCCCACACTCCATCCCCATTCCTATACTCTATTTATCTCACAAAAAGTTAAATTGAAAAAATAGCGTTAATATCAGCTTGCAAAAGTTCAATTCACTGACCACTAACCGACGAGTTTTATTTAAATATTCCTCCGATTATTTGGACACTGTTTGCTAATCAAACCTACTTTCATTACGTTTCGGACGGGAGGAATGTATACAATTTATATATTTAAACTTTTTACTCGATGAAGATATTGTCCATCACATTTCTATGATGGCCGAGAAGGGACATCGCGTTATAGATACTCAACCAGGCTAAATCGAAATCTAAGACGCGATGAAAAAGATAGCAAGATTTATTTGCGTGTTATACTTTATGAAATTGGCTCATTTCCTATGTAAAACACGATGGAAACACGATGAAAAATACTTTTCATCGCGTTTTACTTACTAAACCGCCTACATTTTGATCTCAGAAACACTATGGAAATGCGATGGTAAAGCGATGGTAAATACTTACCATCGCTTTACCATCGCCTTTCCATAGTATTTCTGAGTCCAGTAAAGTCTAATTTCACTTGCACTATGCGACAAAAAAGACTTTTTATGGGATTACCGTTGCATTTTATTTTACAAATTCTCTTTTTAGGATAAGCCACAAACACGATGGAAACGCGATGATAAAGCGATGGTAAATATTAACCATCGCTTTACCATAGCGTTTCTGAGATCAAAATATAGGCGGCTTAGTAAGTAAAACGCAACGAAAAGTATTTTTCATCGTGTTATACATAGCAAGTGAGCCATTTCATAATGTATAACACGAAAATAAAGCTTGCTGTATTTTTCATCGCGTCTTAGATTTTGATTTAGCCTGGTTGATTATGTATAACGCGATGTCCCTTCTCGGCCTGATAAGATTAAAATAATAAAAGTGTAACTCGATTCCAAATGGAAATTCCAAAGTAAAACGCGATGGTAAAGCGATGGAAAATCCTTTCTCGCCTTTAAAAAAGAAGAGCAAATTCCAAAGTAAAACGCGATGGTAAAGCGATGGAAAATCCTTTCTCGCCTCCAAAAAAAAAGAGCTCTTGGCTTTGCCGGCAGCAAATGACGTATAAAAAGTTAGACAGGAGTTCGTGGTTAGCAGTTCGTTATTCGAGAGGGAGTAGTCATTTTTCTTACTGATATACCAATTGGCTTATTAATGCAGATAAAAAGGTTTAATTCACTACATATACTTACAAGGGCTTATACTATATACAGTAGTATCTTTACATAATAGATTACCCGCCAGGGGGCGCTTTTTTTTAATAACTGTCTGAATAACTGTCTGGTCTGTTATTCGCTTATTATTCAAGATAGAAAGTCCAAATTTGCTACACATACAAACGATGACGTATACTATGCCGGAGTGGCTCTAGCTTATGGATTACCCACCAGGGGGCGCTTTTTTTAATAACTGTCTGAATAACTGTCTGGTCTGTTATTCGCTTATTATTCAAGATAGAAAGTCCAAATTTGCTACACATACAAACGATGACGTATACTATGCCGTAGTGGCTTTAGCTTATGGATTACCCACCAGGGGGCGCTTTTTTGAATAACTGTCTGAATAACTGTCTGGTCTGTTATTCGCTTATTATTCAAGATAGAAAGTCCAAATTTGCTACACATACAAACGATGACGTATACTATGCCGTAGTGGCTTTAGCTTATGGATTACCCACCAGGGGGCGCTTTTTTGAATAACTGTCTGAATAACTGTCTGGTCTGTTTTTCGCTAATTATTCAAGATAGAAAGTCCTAATATGCTACACATACTAGCGATGGCGTATACTATAGGGGAGACCGGGGCTAGTTCGACCCTGGGGCAAGTACAACCATTGTCGATGTCCGGCTGTTGAGTGAATATTTCGCGCGCTCTTCAACTTTTAGATGATCACTTGATCGACAAGAGCTGTTCTACGTTGTAAATGGTGGACCTGTAGCAGAAATCCTCGACTTCAGGGGGTAAAACGCCTTTTGCGTAGTCGTTAGTAAATTTTTAGTCGTCTATTTATAGTAATATTTATGTTAAAAGTACCTTGTATAAACTAACGACTGTTTGTAGGATGAAAGCGTGGACAATTAGCTTTACTAAGCATAGTGCATCTTTAGACTGCATTGAATAGGTCACGTGAAATAATGTTATTTTTAAATGTGGTGCGCATGGGGCAAGTTCGACCTGTTTGGTTGGGGCATGTGCAATCCTAGGTCAGACTTGCCCCGCCTTAGGTCGAATATGCCCCGAATTGAGTAGGTCATGGAATCAGACTAGTACATCATTCAATCAAAGTGCAGTTTTTTCCATGTTAATACTGTTCGTGGCAGTGTTTAGGCCTACAGCTATATTACTTCATTTTACAGCACTGGTAAAAATCACATGAATCGAATAGAGCTCTGCGTGATTTAATAATGATACGCAAGAGGAGCCTCTCTCAAACAACTTATCCAGAACAAATATGACTAGCCTTGGAATAATTTATTAGTAGTTCAGATGGATAAAAGAAAACGGCGAATTTGTTCGAAATAGTAGCATCTACCTTTTACGTGTACATCAATAACTAGAAACGCCTACCCCGTCAGAGATAAGTATACAACTCTCGTTAGGATAACAAAAACCACGAAAATTATCTGGGATTATCAGGAATCAATTTTAGTAACCTATTTGAGACAAGCATCTTCAATGTACTTTGGACTCATAACGCCCCGAGAGGTTCGAATACTTGCTTACGAATGTGCTTAGAGTTTTGACCTACAAATTTCTGTTTAGGTAATTTTTTCGTGGTTTCTTATTGTTTAAACCGACAGTCATTCGTTTAAACCGAAGTTTATTCGTTCAGTTTTGTTGTTGGTCAAATAAAACACTTTAATTGAACCTGTTGATTTAATTGAGTTGCTGGTCGAAGTTACCCCAAGCTTATTTCGCTGCCTTTCACAAGAATTATTTGCGTTTTAAAAGGCTCGAATACTTTTTGACAAATAGCGATTTTAAGCAAAAAGGGTCGAACTAGCCCCGGTCTCCCCGTAGTGGCTTTAGTTTATGGATTACCCACCCGGGGCGCTTTTTTTAATAACTGTCTGGTCTGTTATTCGCTTATTATTCAAGATAGAAAGTCCGAATGCTTAGGCCGATAGTTTTTACCCAGTATTAACTTTTTGAAATTATGAAATAGGTACAAATCAAAGCTATCTTCGACTTTGCTCGATGTGAAGGGCTGGGCACAAGACAAATACATTTTTTAAATATAACTTTAATTCAGATAGAAGGGCACAGCTAGTCTTTTTACTTTCTGGTAAATCTGTGAAATTTAATGAACAATTTTTAACCACTCAAAAACGTTGAAAAAAAAGTTTACATTGCCATGGTAACCATTTCGTAATCCCCGAGTTAAGGCAAACGAAAAACCCTAAATCTAACATTACTATGGTGACCATTTAGCAACATTGTTAAGACGTTATATTGGTTGCCATTACAAAACCACTTCAAAAATCCTCAGTAAACTTCTGACAGTAACTAGTAATTGTATTTCAAAGTTTGCCATCATATTTTTCTACTTGCATTTTTTTGTCCTTCCAGTTCCTGTGATTATGAATGCATTAAACTGAAAATCTCATTTGGCCAACAAAAAAATGACAGGTTATGGCGTATCAAATTTCTGAGAGCCTTAGAGGTGCCATCTCTTTTTTTGTTCAATTTTCTACCCAATATACCACTTGTGTAATTACAAAGAATAATTAATAAACAAACGCTTCACGTTTAGTACATGTGGTCATCAGCCCGCTTTTGCTTTTGCAAGTCCCAAATCTAACATTGCAATGGTGATCATTTTGCAACGCTGTTAAAATGTTATATCGGTTATCAATTACAAAACCACTTCAAATATCAACCATCAGATCAATATATTAACTTTTAAATACTTTGAAATCAACGACAAAACCATAAATCAACAATATCAACCATTTGCATGGGATCTGATATAAAACCATATCGTGTGGACAACAAATCGCCCTCTCCTGTTTCATAACGAATATCTAAAAAACTAAGCATTAATTACTTTAATGAATGTTGGTACACATCACAAGCAGCCGATGTTTTCCAAATATGGAGATTTTCCTCTAGTTATAATCATAAACGCAGGAACATCGAGAAAACGTCCTAAAAAAAGCCAGACTTTGACGCACTCTCGCTTCTCTAATCTTGTCCTTCAATTAATATCTCGGAATTCCACATAAACTTATTCTGACAGTGATAATTTATCCTTGGAAAATTTCACAAAACGTAAACTAACGACAGTCTACAGCTTACCTGTTAAAAACGATTAATTATAAGGATTCATTTAAAGTATTCAGGTAATCCTCAGTAAACTTCTGACAGTAACTAGTAATTATATTTCAAAGTCTGGCATAATATTTTTCTACATGCATTGTCTTTCTTCTCGTAATTCCTGTGTTTATGCATGCATTAGGCTGAAAATCTCTTCATTTGGCAAAATCCGGACAGGTTATGGCGTATCATGCCTGTATTTGATATTATTTTTTTACCAAATACCACCCGCGTAATTAAAATAGTAATTAAAAAATAAACGTTGTACGTTTAGTACATGCGATCAGCAGCCCAGGTTTTGCATTTGGTGAGATTATCAGCTAACAAATGTATGCAAACACGGACACATCGCAGAAATATAAATCTGATGAAGGAACACAGATCTAGAATGTTTTATTACAGCCTCAATGGAGTACGTGGTCAATACAACTAAAGCTAGTACTATGTAGTATACGTCATCGCTAGTATGTGTAGCAAATTTGGACTTTCTATCTTGAATAATAAGCTGCTACTATATAGTACACGTCATCGTTAGTACGTGTAGCAAATTTGGACTCTCTATCTTAAATACTAAGCGAATAACAGACCAGACAGTTATTCAAACAAACCCCCCCCCCCTCCCCCTGACGGATAATCCATAAACTAAAGCTACTGCGGTATAGTATACGTCATAGTTAGTATGTGTAGCAAATTTGGACTTTCTATCTTGAATAATAAGCGAATAACAGACCAGACAGTTATTTAAAAAAGCGCCCCCTGGTGGGTACTCTATAAACTAAGGCTACTGCTATATAGTATACGTCATCACTAGTATGTGTAGCAAATTTGGTGGGTAATCTATGAAGTAAAGATACTACTTTATATAGTATACGCCCTTGTAAGTATGTGTAGTGAATTAAACCTTTTTATCTGCATTAATAAGCCAATCGGTATATCAGAGAGAAAAATGACTGCTCCCTCTCGAATAACGAACTGCTATTTGTCTTGTGCCCAGCCCTTCACATCGAGCACAGTCGAACATAACTTTGCTTTGCACCTATTTCATAATTTCAAAAAGTTAATACTGGGTAAAAACTATCGGCCTAAGCATTCGGACTTTCTATCTTGAATAATAAGCGAATAACAGACCAGACAGTTATTCAAAAAAGCGCCCCCTGGTGGGTAATCCAGAAACTAAATCTACTACGGCACAGCTAGTATACGTCATCGCTAGTAGGCCCTATGTGTAGCATATTAGGACTTTCTATCTTGAATAATAAGCGAAAAACAGACCAGACAGTAATTATTCAGACAGTTATTTAAAAAAGCGCCCCCTGTAGGGTACACCATAAACTAAAGCCACTACGGCACAGTATACGTCATCGTTAGTATGTGTAGCAAATTTGGACTTTCTATCTTGAATAATAAGCGAATAACAGACCAGACAGTTATTCAACACAGTTATTAAAAAAAAAAGCGCCCTGGCGGGTAATCTATTAAGGAAAGATACTACTGTATATAGTATACGCCCTTGTTAATATGTGTAGTGAATTAAACCTTGTTATCTGCATTAATAAGCCAATCGGTATATCAGAGAGAAAAATGACTGCTCCCTATACGTCAGAAAATGAAAGTTCGTTAGCTGTGCGCTCTTTTGTGGGGGAGGAGCGAAAGGATTTTCCATCGCTTTACCATCGCGTTTTACTTTGGAATTTCCATAGCGTCTTACTTTACTATTACCGTTGAGTAATGCTTCGGAATTTGTACCACGAAATACTTTGCAATTTCCACCGAGTTACGCTTTTATTATTTAAATCTTATCAGGCCTAGAAGGGACATCGCGTTATACATACTCAACCAGGCTAAATCAAAATCTATAACGCGATGAAAAATACAGCAAGATTTATTTTCGTGTTATACTTTATGAAATGGCTCACTTGCTAAGTAAAACACGATGAAAAATACATATTATTGCGTTTTACTTATTAAACCGGCTATATTTGGATCTCAGAAACACTATGGAAATGCGATGGTAAAGCGATGGTAAATATTTATCATCGCGTTTTTATCGTGTTTCTCAGTTGAATAAAGCTTGGTTCTATACGTATTTTGCGATAGAAATTAGGATCGAAAGGATTATCACTGCAACTTACTTTATGGACTGGGTTTTGAAAGAAAATCACAAACACGATGGAAACGCGATGGTAAAGCGATGGTAAATATTAACCATCGCTTTACCATCGCATTTTTATCGTGTTTGTGAGTAAGATTAAAGGAAGATTTAAAAGTAAAACGCGATGTCCCTTCTCGGCCATCATACATTTCCGTTATGTATATATCTTTGGAATGGTCGCATTGTTGTTGTTGTTGGTTTGTATACAGGTATAGGGCGAGTAGTTCTGGGGAAACGATTGGGTTGTTTTCGTGAAGACAGTCCTCCCTATTTGGACCGCTTCTTGCACTTAGTCAGGTTTGTACATTGCCGTTGTGATTTGATAAGGGATAGTACAAGATGGTGGAAATCGTGTATGCAGTGATATTATACCTTAAAGGGGCATGAGCTGCCAAAATGTTGATATTTTACCGTTAAAACAGAATGTTGAAATTATTGGCTATTTTTCATGAGACGTATAATTAAGAAGCTTTTAGTGCGTCCAGTCTCGAGCATGAAAGAAAAAGTATTGTTTTGAACCAACTTTGGCTCAGAATGAATGAACGGTCGTCCCGTTATTTACATTTTGTTTACTTTTCGAACACTATTTTGGTTCGTATTGGCCTCATACTGTATGGATTTTCCTCATTCCAACGCCAATCATTTAGTTTTTCCATGGCATTCAAAGCCTCTTACTGTCATGACAATCAGAAATTATGAAAAATATGTGAATGTTGGCAGCTCATGCCACTTTAACCTTAACATTAGTAATCAGCATGAACCCTCTCAATCTCACGAAACAAATGGCTTCATGTTTGAATTAAAAGTTTCGTTTTCCTATTGTTTGAATAGAAAAGCATTTTTGGCCATACTCAATACAAAAATAGACCAGTGGGTCGAAAATTCATATTTGTTTAAGCTGTAAAAGCCTCCGAAATGACCCTATTTGCTTATTAAAATCGATTTTTTAAAAGAATGAAATATTTTGTTAAGGATGTTTTTGCAGCTCATGGCACTTTAACCCGTTGTTCGTTTTCCCCAGGAGAAATGTAGAAGATGCTCGCCAGTTGTTGATTATCCCTGATTCTTTATGGAACTACATACCAGCCTGGAAGAGACATAACCAAGGATGGGACTATATATTGAACATAGGTCTGTCTTAGTTTTTGATGGGTATTTTTCTACGTCCTACCTTCTACCTTAAATTTAGATGAGACGCCAATATGTTGATATATTAAATTGTTTTTCAGTACAACAAATGATTAAAAACATGGGCTCTTTTTCTCAAGAATTACTATTCATAAACTTTTTAGTATGAGTGAATAAACGTTTGTCCCCTTTATTTAAAAGCCCACTTGCCGCCGTAACCTGTTTGACATTTGTTAAGAAAACCAATTTGCACCAGCTTACCACAGCTAAAACCACTAAAGTTAAACATTGCACACATAAAGCATGTCCAATTAGGTTTAGAATGTATAAGTGAGGGTGAAAAACGAACGAAGATTCGAAGCTCGATTACAACAACAACACCGATCAGTGTTTGTTAACTTAAGTGTTGGATTACCCTCATCCAAGCGTTTTTGTCTGTGGTTTGCACTCGGCAGGCTTTTATAGTCCCTCTTACTCGATCGTTAGTATGTATTTCTTAGATAAAGTTCGTAAAATTATACTTTGTCCTTAGATCGCCCACACGACTCAAACCATTACGGCACTTTTGCACACGACCCGGTTCGAAGTTTGTTGACATTACGGGCACCTAACAGTTCAAATTTTCAAATTCAAATTAAAAATACCAAAGGACGTCCAAACTTTTAAATTTTGGTAAAAATAGAAAGTTCCTATATTGTCTGGGAAAACTACAGAAAACGGTCGTTTTTTTTTAATGTAAACAATATTCCGGATTTTCGCGGCAAGTGGGCCTTTAAATATTGTTTACTCGTCGAGCACTATTTCGGCTCACAGGCTATGGATTTTCCTCCTTCCAACTTCTACCATTGAGTTTTTTTTATATTATATTATATAACTACAAAAGCAGTGTCAATTATAATTCATGAACAAGTTTTTTGCAAATGTGTTGGCTCATTCCCTAGTAATGCTGTTTAGAGATTTTGTTTTAAACAGGTACAATGGCCGCAAATGAATTGTTTGCATCGAATGGTTACGTTTCATTGGTTAGCTAAGATCTGATATGCTAAAATCGCCGCCATTTCTACGGCATGCCACATCCCATTCGACTTTTCCGTCTCAGTGAGGGTTGTCGGTGCATTACAGAATCTCCTACCGGTAGTCAAACACAGTTTGCCCCCCCCCCCTCCCCCCCCCCCCTCACCATGTAAACACTGAAGCCCATCGCTCTGTACGATGATGTTTCTTTGCGAGTTGCCTATCCCTGCATCGCTTTTCCGCGCTTTGTTACAAAGTCATTTAACAGTAATGACGATGCTCGCATCTCATGCAATTCCACGTGACAGCGGTTTCAGGAAAAGGTTTTTTTTGGTCAAAGCTTGATACCAACCAATAAGAACTTGATACGAACAAACAGAGTAGAAAATTAGCCATATTGGCCCTTCTTATGCACCCTTCTTCTTTATCTAATGGGATTATAACTGTGAAATACATTATACAGATTAAAATTACAAAGGGTAAGCAGGCCATATTTTTGTCTGATTTATCTCTATTGGCATAACAAATAGTCGTTTTCGATTTTAAAAAGAATACTTGACTGGTAAGCTATTCATTTTGCTTAATAAAATTAATACATAATCTACAACTTAAGTCAGGTGGCCGTTTCACGAGCCGTCGCAAAGTACGATTAATCGCAGTTGCCATGGCGTCGTATCTTTTTACTATGGTATCCATTGGCAACTAGGCTTCGTTTGCGATGCAACTGCTTTGTGAAACGAGCCCCTGGCTTTTACACAACCCTCTGGAATTTCTACATCATAAAAATATTGAAAATTATATTACAAAGCCAGGCATCACGTGGATACACAGATAGAGTCTTGGACTTCCGCCGGAAGTACTCCTGATGATTGCGTGTTGGGTCTTCTCCATAGTGACGGGAAAATGTCACGTGATGAGCTCTACGTCAACACAACAGATATTCTCTTGGCTGCAATTGATACGGTATTTATTACTAGGACATTTATACTATCAAATTTATCTGGTGTTTGGGGTATGTTTAGACCTTTTTAAACAGGAGATTTTTCAATAAGGAGTTTTTTCCTTGTTAAAATCAAACAATCAAATTTATCTGGTCTTTGGAGTATTGTAGACCTTTTTCTCGCCAAAACAATCTTGCTAAAGTTAATCTGACACCAAGGGACTGGGGCCGTAAAACAACTAGAGTACTGGGCCCAGTTTCACAAAGCGATCTTAGCTTAAGGTGATCTTAATTACCAATAGCAACGTATACCTTCAGCATTGGTTGCCATGGTAGTTAAGATCACACTTAGCTAAGATCGCTTTGTGAAACTAGGCCCAGGGCTCTATTGGAAATATCTTACAAAAGCGAGATTCTTGCTCTTTGAGGTGTTTGCCAAAGACACCGGTACAATAGGTAGCACCCTTAGGCAGAATGTTGATCGACGAGATTCTCGCGTTACGCTCACAAAGAAAGGCCAATCACAAAAAACGTGAAAGATTTTTAATTTTGTTGCCTGTTGAAAGGTAACAAAGCTGAAGATTTAAAAATACCATGTCCTGTTGAACAAAGTAATATGATGGAAATTCATTAGAAGCAAATCTCAACCAAATAATGCACTTAGTTTTGAATTCAGACTTGACAAACATCATTACCTTAACAAGACATCTTCGGTATTGTTGGTGTTTTTTTTTTAATAATTGAAATACTAATGCAACCTTAACTTCGGTATTCCAGACTTCAAGTGCAATTCAATGGGCGCTGTATGAGATCTCGCGACACCCAGAGGTTCAAGATGATATTTTGCGAGAATTTGCTGCAAATCAAGGGACACAACCCTTGTCCTACAAACAACTTCATAGTTTGAAATTACTTCGAGCTGTGCTGAAGGAAGCGTTGAGGTAAGATGTATATACGGTTATTCAAGGCTCACTCGGAATAGGTTGAGTTGATGTGGAAAAGGAGACAGCGCGTAAGTTTGTTGTGATACTCCGTTGACCATCAGATAAGTATAAAAATAAGAAGTTACCCATCTTGGATGGCGACTTTCCGCCAGAAATATACATTAAAAACGTTATTAAGGTAATTCTCTGTTGCTTTATTTTCCGTCTGACAGTCAGTAAGCAAACAGCCGAAATGCACCACACGGTCTTGTACTGAGCGCCTACCTCAGGTCCATTCTCAGTCAGTAAACAAAGCAAACAAAGGATTCCCCAATTAAAATTTGCTATTCAGCAGTTAGTGGGAGCTAGGAAAGTTACCAATAGCTGTCTGGAAACCAACAGTCGAAAAGCACACATTTTAACGATCTTTGTTCCTGGCTTTTCCATTAATACGCGTCGCTCACAAAATTATTTCACTTATATTCGACCTACTGGATTGATTAGGAGAGAAACAAGCTATATATTGACAGTCAATTAACGACCTTCCCATGTTGGCTGACAACCATTCGTCAAAGATCGGTTTCTCTAACAAATTAAAGGATAACCTATCGAAGTCGGATAGTTCTCTCTGTTTTTGAGACATCGGACCAGCATATAACCACGTTCATATCAATCAATGCAAAACATAACTCCGTTAAATCAGGATTTTAAAATGTATTTTTTTTATTGTAAACAGCTACCTATTTGATAATATGACAACCATTAGTTATTTGCTCTTCCAGACTCCATCCCGTTGCATTTTTCACCAGTCGCATCACACAACATGAGGCTAAGATAGCGGGCTACAACATACCACCGAAGGTAGGAGATTGTCAAGAAATATGCCATGTTTGAACGTTTACAAGTATCGCTGCCTCACGCATGTTTTACAGGAGTTTACCTGGCAGAATATCTGATAATCTTGCGGGCCTTCTGATATAGAACAAATGAAGTTGATAAAAAAAAAGCTGATCAAATACCATAAACACATGTGAATCTCCCCTAAGTGAATTCGAAGCAGCCACCAGCTAAAGTTTAGAAAGGTTTAAATTGTTATCTTGTCTGAGGGAAATTCGATCCCTAGCGCATCATGGAAAGATTATCCCGGTCCCGCTTTCGATGCAGCGTGGAAGTTCGAACACTATAAATTATTCACTCTTTTTATATTGATAAAGGGGTTTCCCTATCTATGCATGCAAATAACAAACTTGAAATCTCCCTTATTAGCCAAAACTTGCTGCTGATGACATATTTATTTCAAGTATAATTACTAGTTTCTTACTTATTAAAAGTTATTATGATGAAATGTGGGGCCTCTTGACACCCCCCCCCCCCCCCCAAGGGTTCATCTAGAGGGGTGTTCACGTGTCTTTTGGACACATTGTGGTCATTTGGTCACCCAATAATCCACAACTTAAAGTGGCATGAGCTGCCAAAATGTTGATATTTTGACATTCAAACAGGATATTGAAATTAGTGGCTATTTTTCTCAAGACGTATTATTCAGAAGTTTTTTAGTGCTTCTAGTCTCGAAAATGTACGTTGAAGTATTGTTTTGAACTAACTTTGGCTTACAATGAATGAATGTTTACTTTTCGAACACGTTTTCGGTTCGTACAGGCCACATGCTGTATGGATTTTCCTCATTCCAACACCAATCATTTAGTTTCCGGATGGCCTTCAAAGCCTCTTACTGTCGCGACGATCATTTATTATGAAAAAAGTGTGAATTTTGGCAGCTCATGCCACTTTAACATAATCAACATACAAAAGTGGGTCATAATAGACTCCCAATTTTGTGGAGAATGTGCAAAAATAGCTATTTTGGACACTCTATTTTCGGATCCTGGATGGATGTATGCCCCTCATAATAGACAAATTTTATTTTCCCAAGATCCTTTCACTTGTATGCGTACCAGGTTTAGTGACTTTTTTTTACTTTTCATTTATTGCATACACATTTTACATATCCTACTTCTTTGTTTTATTAATAGACACACGTTGCTTGCTCAATGTACGTCATGGGCCGGGATGACACAGTTTTCCACGACCCCGAGAAATTTCTTCCAGAACGCTGGTTGGACGAGGAAAAAAGACTTGGGGCTTTTTACGCCAAGGTGCCATTTGGATCTGGAGTACGCATGTGCCTTGGTATGAACACTACGCTTTTTTGTATTTTTATTCACCATAAATAAAATAGTAATAAAACAGAATTGTAGAAAAAAGTTGGGGGGGGTATGACCCTTTGCTTTGTCTATCCCAGTTGCACTGAGCCCGTTTTCCTCCCCCACTAAACTTTGCAACGCCGCAAAATAAGTGAAATAATCTTGAGTGCGGCGTAAAACGGCAATCAACCCAAAACGCTACACGTTTCACGTTAAACGCTACACATTTAAAGAAAACATTCAATCCATCTTAAATAATCTCGAAATTTCCCGGGACCTAGACATTAAATCTATAGATCCCAATCTGTCATCAAATCGTGAATTGGCTGTAATTGATACGTTTATTATCTGAGTAAAGTCCGAGCACATAGGAGAACCCATTAAGTCAAACAATCGTGAATGCTGTGTAATACGTTATATTTCCATCAAGGATAAACTTGACCCCCCTCCCCCCTCCCCCCCCCCCCCCCCACCTTGCTGTACTACAAAGGCTTTTTTGCAAAGTTGTCATCTGTGCTTTTGCTAATTTATAATATAATTTCCACACAGACAATTCTTTTTTTCTTTTTTCTTTTTTTTTTTTGGGGGGGGGGGGGGGGTAAACGGAGTGAGATAGAAACCTGTTACCCATTGATAATATTCTGGAAGAAAGGCTAGAGTATACTTTTTCTTCGTTATCTACGTAAGTTTTATATCATTTGTTATCTCGTTTTTTTTTGTTCAGGTAGGCGAATAGCTGAGACAGAAATACTACTCTTCCTTCTACAGGTAGGTTGGACTTTTTTGCGAAATTGTAAAAAAATGTCAGAATATTGTTTGGAACACATCATTTGCTGCTTGTGCCCGGCGGAGGGTCATATGATAAAACAAGTAGGCCTATATATGACCTGGAATGCCTGTTACATTTTAAAATACCCACTGTTCATTGAAAGCCATGGTATTCGGATTTTACGTTAAATAAAAATGGCTGAGCTGGTTTCGTTTAGGATTTTCAATTAACTAAATCTATTAATGCTAGCAATAGCTGCCATACTCTATGACCCGGGTTTGACTCCCGTTTCTGGCGAAAGGTTCCTAAATACGGTGAGAACCTTTTCTCCGCTTTGCATACATTTTCACCGCGGTGAGAATCTTTTCTCTGCGGTGTAAACATTTCCACCGCGACGGAAACCTTTTCACCACGATGGAAATGTTTAACTCGTAATTTGACAGTTTCCATGCGGGATTTGAATTTCTCTGCTAATCGTTTTAGTTCAACAAATATTTCTTATGATGCATCCTTGATTTTCTAAAACAAACCGAGAACAACGTTTCAAAATGAAGTTACTGCAGAGGTAAAGTTCCGACAGCAGCCCAAAAACACCAGAAATATAAAAATTCCACTAATATGCTTCCGTATCTAGGTGCATTTAACTACCCTTGATTATTGTCAGGCTTTGTGAGGAGGTGTTAAAATGGGTAGGTGTAGGGCAATGTTCGATGTTTGAGTCTATCCTTTTCCCTTCACATTTCAATGTTATGAAGATAGTACGCTTTAATGGTATTTGTGTTATTGTGGTTGAAGAGAACTTTTAAGGCGAATGAAGGTTGTTATCGCTATCATAATCAATTTGAACTAATTAAATAAGACAATTCCTTCTATTTTCAGATGTGCAGGGCGTTCAAAATTGAATCAGTGTCAGACGTAGAAATCGAGCCAACGTTTCGTATTTTCATGGTTCCAAAAGACAAAATACTTCTAAAATTAACTCCTCGAAATGACTACATAAGTTAGGTCGCCGATATTCTTTTTCTTTTGAACATATATTGAATTATGGTTATTCTCGTGTTGTATTTCTTAAAAGATATTAAAGTGGCATGATCTGCCAACTATAGGGAAGATTCTGTTGAAACAGAATTAGGTAATTTATCGCAATTTTATCAAGAAGTACAAAATAAGAGATCCGTTGATACAATTTTGTAGATATGCAGCTAGTTTTTTAACCAACCAAAGCGTTCAAAAATATTTTGTCCGCTATTTGCTAGGTTCGTATTGCCTCTACTACATTTCTGTTTTATTTAAACCACAATCGTTTAGTTTTTCGAGGAACTTCAAACGCTGAACTTTTCTTGGCAATCGCAATTTGTGTAGAAAATCAGGATTCGTGCATTTATTTTGCTTTATTTAATAAAAATTTCATTACAACTGAAATATGAGCCTAATATTCCTTCAGCCGTGTTGTAAATATAAGTTTGCCAATAGATTTATTATTGACATATATATATACAATGGTGTTTCGGCATTTTTACACGAGATTTCTTACAAAACTTCCATATATTTATTATATATTAAAAAAACAGGAGGGCTTCGGTGACAAATTCGATAAAGCAATAGCCTCTCAAACAAGGATATAAGATGTTGCCTGTTCAAATCCCACCCATCCAAAGAAACATTAAACAAATCTGGTTGTGCGTTTCTGTCAATCGTCATATACAGAATAGTTGTCATGCGGAATGCCTGTGGAATAGGGTCGGCGGTTTCCTCTAGAAAAAAAGTTTCCTCTTACACGTAACTTGACAACGCCGCCATATTTTAAATCATTAAATGAATAATGGATTGCATAATATTAAATACGCCATTGGCTTCCGGTACAATGTGATCAATATACTTTAGATCATAGCATTTGTTTGGAATTGTTGTAACGTCACTCTGAGATCTAACGCCAAACATCTCAGATCTCCTCTTTTAAGAAGAACCAGATCTCTCTAGAAACTACCTTCCAAGGAGTGATCTAGTTTACCACTATTCCGTATTGAATTACATCATATATTTCATCGGGATTAAAGGATTACATTTTAACGTGTAAGATATCTCAACCACGAAATAGTCCATATGATTATAGTTAGAATTAGGCCTAAGTAAGGGATTGGAAACACTTGTACTTGTACTTAAACTGGCGTGAGCTGCCACAATGGTGATATTTTGACGTTAAAGTGGCATGAGCTGCCAAAATGGTGATATTTTGACGTTAAAACAGATTGTTGAAATTATTGGCTATTTTTCTCAAGACATATAATTCAGAAGCTTTTTGGTCCTTCTAGTCTCGAAAATGTACGATAAAGTACTGTTTTGAACTAACTTTGGCTCAGAATGAATGAATGGTCGTCCCGGTTATTTAAATTTTGTTTACTTTTCGAACACGTTTTCGGTTCGTGCAGGCCACACACTGTACGGATTTTCCTCATTCCAGCGCCAATCATTTAGTTTTTCGATGGCCTTCAAAGTTTCTCACTGGCTTGACGGTCAGAAATTATGAAAAAAGTGTGAATTTTGGCAGCTCATGCCACTTTAAGAAACAGCCAGTTCTCAAAAATTGTGAAACGCGTTTCAACCGCTGTATGGAACCTAGACCAATATTCAAAGCATATGGACCACGATGTTCCGGATGTAGGTCAAAAATCGCCCATGATAAAACTATTTTAAAGATTTAAGTCTGGGATGGATTATCAGGAATGCGCTTGCTTGCGAAATATGTTCGCTAATAGTTTTCTCTTTCGTGAATGCCAGAAATCGCATTTCACAAGTTGTCTTTTCTCCCACATTTCTGATCATAATAAACAAAACAGCAACAGCGGTGACCTACAAGAGGAAATAGACCGGTATGTATATATTTAGTTGTGTCAAGTCTCTCTGTAACCGATCAAAAACACTGAAAAAAATAAATTAAAGAAATAGACATTCTGAAATTGTTTCTGCAAACTTGAACTTTAAAGGCACACTTGCCGCGAAAATCAGGAATATTGTTTACATTAAAAAAGAAAGTCCGTTTTCTGTATTTTTCCCAGACAATATAAGTTAGGAACTTTCTATTTTTACCTAAATTTAAAAGTTTGGACGTCACCTTGTATTTTTAATTTGAATTTGAAAATTTGAATTGTTAGGTGCCCGTAACGTAAACAAACCACACTGCCCCCTATGGGCGATTTTTGTTTCAGTCGAGTGAGTGAACTAACGGCACAGTGTAATTTTACGTAGGCCTATTTATCTGAGAAATACAGACTGACGATCGGTTAACAGCGACTGGAAAAGTCTGCTGATTATTGTTTGAGTGTAAACCACAGATAAAAAGGCCTGAAATGAGTTGACCGACACTGATCGTTGTTGTTGTAATCAGGCTTCGATTCTTCGTTTGTTTTTCACCCCATTTCTACATTCTAAAGCTAACTAGACATGTTTTATGTGTCCTATGTTTAAGTTTAGTTGTATTAGTCGTAGTAAGCTCGTGTAAATTGGTTTTCTTAGCAAATTTAAACAGGCTACGGCGGCAAGTGGGCCTTTAATGTATAATTGTTTAGTTAGGAATTATGTTTTCATCATGAAGGACCCTTCAGTGTTATTTTGAAGTAAACAGTTTTATTGTTCCTGTTTATTGAATTTTCTCTTGTTAACTGAAAATTGTTTGTATGTGGAGTTGTAATGATATGCTTTCCAAGTCCAAGACTTTCTACTAAGAGTGATCTCCCCTTACCATGTGTTTTGTTAATCAGTCTCTAGCGGCTATTTTGAAAATACCAGCTCGAAGTTTAAGTTCAATAAATTGTTTGTTGCTTTCTACCAGACTCAATTATGGTACAGGTGCATTTGGTGGTATGCGTGAGACAGTCTCGTTCTCGTTGTAATGCACAGGAATAAAAACAATGGACAGATAATTTTGTTGGGATTAAATGAATAAATTAAACGTTTACATTTTCATTTTTACTATCTGAGGTAAAATACAAAGAAATAGTTTGACCGTATGACCTGTTTACGTTTTTTTTCCAAATTCAGTTGCGCATTTCTTAAAAACAAGGCCCCACCCAATGGGGTAACTTTTCTTTTATGGAAATACAACGCATTACACAGTATTGACGATTGTTAAATTACATGTACTAAATGGGTTCTCGTATGTGCTCTGACTTTACTGTAGATATAATCGTAGCAATTACAGGCCTTTCTCGATTGTCTTATAGCAGATTGTGATCTACATATTTAATGGCCGTCTAGGCCTCTGGAAGCTCCGAGATTATTTGAGATTTTGCGCGTATGGATTGAATGTTTTTCGTTTAATGTTGGAACTTGGTTCAGCTGCTGATATAACGAGAAGCGTTTTTGGTAAACAGCCCAGTATTTCGTCCACGCCCAGTGGGCAGCAAAAACTGGATAGAACAAGCAAATTGCTTTACTCCTGCCATAACTTTTTTCTAAAAATCTGTTCTAGTAGTATTTCATTTATGGTGAATAAAATACAAAAAGCGTACTATTCATACCAAGGCACATGCGCACTCCGGATCCAAATGGCACCTTGGCGTAGAAAGCCCCAAGTCTTTTATCCACGTCCAACCAGCGTTCTGGAAGAAATTTCTTGGGGTCGGGAAAAACTGTATCATCCCGGCCCATGAGGTACATTGAACAAGCAACGTGTGTCTATTAATTAAAAACAGTACGGATATGTAAAAAAAAGATCTGCATAAATTAATAAACAACATGAAATTGTAACGAACAATCACCTCAAGAGTGTTAATTTTTAAGCTGTAAATCTTACCTGCGTTTTAGGGTGATGCAGACAATTGCACATGTTTAAATTGGGTCACAAAAACGATGGGGGCCGCCATTTGTAAAACGAGAAATTGACCGGAAACAGATGTGCCTAGAAATTAACGTAGGCTCGAATGGCAGACAAAGAAAATTGACCAATTTCACTCGCACGTGCGCTTTGGGTTGCTGGGTATGCGTATACTGATTGGCCGAAGGAGACACACCCCTCAGCACTGTTGTGATGATGGCGGCCAAGTAGGAAAGTCGGTCTCAGTCAAAATCCGATGGTTTTATATAACTTCACTTTAAGACTGTGCGGTGGGAAAAAATCGTAAAAATATGTATATGGTACCATTGAAAAGGGAAATTCGCCGTCCGTTTTGTGCATTTGCCAGTTTTATTTGTTTTTTCCGCCTTTAAAAATAAAGAGGCAGAGGGTTTTCCGTTTTATCGCCCTTTGTGGAAAGTTTGTCAGATACATACCAAATGTTGTCTCCGAGCAATGGCACCGGTTTCCTCTGTCACTAAACCTGGCACGCCCCGATACAAGAGAAAGGATCATGAGAAATAGAATTTATTGCAAGCAAGTGTCCCGACATATCATTATAATAAGTAAGGAACTAGTCATTGTAACTGAAATAAATATGTTATCAGCAGAAAGATGTGACCAATTAGGGAGATTTCAAATTTGCCATTTACGTACATTAGGATAGGGACCCCCACCCCCTCGCCCCCCACCCCACCCCGCTCCATCAATATAGAAAGAAAATAGTTCAACGTGTTCAATCATTATAAGTAAGAAACTAGTAATTGTACCTGAAATAAATATGTTATCAGCATCAAGTTTTGACCAATTAGGGAGATTTCAAATTTGCATTACAATATGGACCCCCTCCCCCCCCCCCCCCCCCACACCCGCACACACACACACACTTTCATCAATATAGAAAGTGAATAATCCAATTGATCTTCCACGCTACAACGAGCGTGGTTGGGTGGGGGAGGTCAGTCGGTTGGAGTGATAGTCACTCAGTCCGGGAAAAACTTTCCATCGATGTGTCGGGATCTAATTTCACTCAGACAAAATATACATTGAAACATTTCTGAATAAATTTTTCTTTCGATCGACCTATGTGAGAGAGATGCCAGGTATTCGCCGAAGATCTTTGTTTCCTACAGGGAGCCCGGCTTCCTTCCCCACTAAACCTGGCAATGCCGCTATATATTATAGGTCGGTGAGTAATGCGGCTAAGCTTGGCTATAACGAAGCCGTTCACAGCAAGTGTCTGTGAATTACTGCTCGAGAGGAGGCATGTCTCGTTAGCTGACGAAACAAGAGACCAGCTATCAATCGCGAACGTCACAGCGTGGTGCTTTAGTGGGGTGGGGTAAATCATCGTGAAGCAGACGTGAATTTCACGATTGAAGTGATCACGATAATTGGCTGCGCTCCCAAAGTGAAATAATCTAAAGTGCAGCGTAAAACATTAATCAATCAATCCACGCTGTAATGCTCTCCAGCGAGAGAACGACACATTAAGCCAACTTTATCAGATATTCTGTCAGGTAAACTCCTGTAAATCATGCAGTAGGAAGAGGTACTTGTAAAACGTTAATACAGAGCATATTTCTTGACATTCTCTTTCGGTGGTATGTTGTAGGCTGCTATATTAGCCTCGTGTTGTGTGATGCGACTGGTGAAAAACGCAACCAGATGGATGAGCAAGTCGATGCAGTCGAACTGGCTGCCATGTTATCCAAAAAGGTTGCCGGTTATAATAAAAAAATTACATTATAAAATCCTGACATAACGGAGTTTTGTTTTGCATTAATTAATAGTAACGTAGTTATATTTCCCACGGAAAGGAACAAGTTCTTAAACAGGATCGATTCTTTGTACTATGTTTCTTCTGGAAGGCCAGTTTCAAATATCTGGTATATTAAATGTAGAGTATTGACAGACAGGGTCGCAATGCTGGTCTGATGTTTGAAAACAGAGAGAGCTATCCGGCTTCCATAGGTCAGCTTTTTATTTGTTAGAGAAATCGACCGGCCTTTGACGAATGGTTATCAGCCAACATTTGAAGGTTGGTGATTAACTGTAATTCTACCCCTCCTGCATGTGCGTGCCGTGTGCAAATATACATGTTAAGTAGAGATGACTTTTCAAACAACATCGAGTCTGTAGTGCAGCATCGGCTGGTAGGTTTACCTCCCCCGGAAGAAGTGATCTTTTGCTTGTTATCATACAAAATAAAAGATTTAACCTGATAATGTTGTGAGTGTGGTTATATTCTGTCCTTTTGTATTGAAAACTGGGATGTCATGAACGTATACAGTCATCAAAGGGTTGATTTCACAACATTTCCCACGATAGCGTCGCCAGCAACCCAGCCTGTCAAAGCGGTAGCCATAGTGACATTGTCATTCTGCTTCAAAATATCTGAGTCAACCGTCGCACGTGACCATAAAAAGTCTAGACCTAAGTTTTAGTCTCAAGTTATTCTTTTCTGACTTAGCCAAGTCAAAAACTTAAGTCTGCATTCACAAAAGGACTTAAGTCAAAACTTAGCTAAGTTCATTGCTAGGAACTTAAGTTTCTTCTCTGCCCTAGATACCCCCGGTAGCTAGGAAATTTCAATGATGTCATGGGGATTCCGTTCTAATTTCTAGGTCAAAGTTCTACTCTTCTGCGAATGGAGATAGGAAACATAATCGTGATCAAAACAAGCAAAGTCATCGTTGAATCGAAGTTGTCTTCGCAAACTATTTAAAAGAAATTAATGTAACTTGATGCAAATTTACTATCGGATTGTTGGCATTGCAAATTGCAATTTACCTGATGGTAGAATGGGAAAGGTTGTTAAGAATTTTATTTACAAAAAATTCACTTCACGGGTGGAGCTAGTTCGGTCAGAAACTCTGAAACCCCTACGAACTGAAGCCCCTCCCATTCAACCTTTATTCTTTTAAATACATTTCTCGACATCTAATTATTTTAATTTCTGTTTTCTTACTTTGTTTACAAACGCTTGTCTGTGCTGTATTGATTAGACAGTCGCCATGTTTTATAAACAGACTTAAGTTTTTAGATGAGAGTTAAGCCTACTCCCTACCAGTCTTAATATTTAAGTCAAATTTGGGCAAAACTTTAAGACGTTTCATGAATATGGCTTAAGTTTTTTTCTGAAACTTAAGTCAGATTTTGGAAAAACTTAGTTTTTTCAGCTGACTTAAGTCTAAAAGTGAACTTAAGTTTCTTTGTGAATACCGGCCCAGGGCTATATTGGTTTACTCATTGTAAATAAATGAAATATCTTGCAAACGCAAGATTCTCGAATGTTGATCGAGATTCTCGCGACTTCAGCTTTTAGTTTTAAAGAAAGAAAGACCAAGCACAAAAAACTTGAAAGACTTTTAACTTTGTTCCATGTTGAAAGGTAACAAAACTGAAGATTTAAACATAACATGTCCTGTAGAACAAAGTAATATGATGGAAATTCATTCATAATCAAATCTCAACCAAATGATGTACTTAGTTTTGATTATAAAATTGACAAACATTGTTACCTTGATAAGACATCTTCGGTATTCTTGGCCGATATTTTTGAAGAATTGAAATACTAATGCAACCTTAAAGGATTTATGAACAGCCTTTGGAAATATTTTCTAATTTGCGTTAAGTGTGTTGTAGAACATGTGCTTTAAAAGTCTGACCAAAAAGAAAATTATATTTCGGTCGCAGCACATACAAAATTCAAGATACGTTTGCCGATCTACAATGCTTACGAAAGTTAATTATCTCAGAGACTTATGACGTCAAACACGACCTCCGTTGTGTACGTACCCTCACAGCGAAGACGTAATAAATGATTTCTGCTGTCTCAGTACGTCTTCATGGCAGTTTGTACACATCGAAGGTCGTGTATGACGTCATTTTCCGAGTAGTTACGACACATACGGAAAATATGTATATTTCCTCCCCGTTCTGCTTTTGACTACCAGGGACTAACGCGAAGGTTGTTTCGTTTCAACTTATGTTTTTCAAATATACATTTAGTCCATAAACAAACACAAACCAGCTTTAAATCCTGTTCATAAATCCTTTAACTTCGGTATTCCAGACGTCGAGTGCAATTCAATGGGCGCTGTATGAGATCTCGCGACACCCAGAGGTTCAAGAAGATATTTTGCGAGAATTTGCGGCAAATCAAGGGACACAACCCTTGTCCTACAAACAACTTCATAGTTTGAAATTACTTCGAGCTGTGCTGAAGGAGACGTTAAGGTAAGACACGGTAGTTCTTTAACGGCCACTGGGAATACGGTCAGTTGATGTTTAAAAGGAGACACCGTGAACGTTTTTTTGTGATTCTCCGTTGACCTTCAGATTAATAGAAAAATAAGAGTTTACCAATCATTTAAAACGTTATTAAGGGGATTCCCTGTTGCTTTTCTCTGTGTGACAGTCAGTAAGCAAACAGCCGAAATGCACCACACGGTCTTGTACTGAGCACCTAACTTAGGTCCATTCTCAGTCAGTAAACAAAGAAAACAAATGATTCCCCAATTAAAACTTGCTATTCAGCAGTTAGTGGGAGCTAGGAAAGTTACCAATAGCTATCTGGAAACCAACAGTCGAATAGCACACATTTTAACGATCTTTGTTCCTGGCTTGTCCATTAATACGCGTCGCTCACAAAATTATTTCACATATATTCGACCTACTGAATTGAATAGGGGATAAACAAGTCATATGTTGACAGTTAATCATCGACCTTCTCATGTTGACTGACAACCATTCGTCAAAGGTCGGTTTCTCTAACAAATTAAAGGATGACCTATCGAAGCCATAAGACCATCATTCCGACCCTGTCTCTCAATAATCTACATTTAATATACCAAATGTTTAAAACAGGTCGTCCAGAAGAAACATGTTACAAAAAATCAACCATGGTTAAAGAACTTCATGTTTCTTTCCGTGGGAAATATAACAGTCTAATATTAATTAATACAAAACAGAACTCCGTAATTTTATTGTAAACTGCAAACTGATAATATGACAACCAGTTCCACTGCATCTTAATATTTATTTGCACTTCCAGGCTCCATCCGGTTGCGTTTTTCACCAGTCGCATCACACAACATGAGGCTAAGATAGCAGGCTACAACATACCACCGAAGGTAGGAGATTGTCAAGAAATATGCTCTGTTTAAACGTTATATTAGCCACCCTTCATCTTGCATGATTTACAACAGTTTACCTGGAAGAATATTTGATAATCGTGTGGGCAAAAGAAACGCACCTTCTGATATAAAACAAAAGAAGTAATTCAAAATCAAATTGAAAAAGCTGATCAAATACCATAGACACATTTGAATATCCTCTAACTGAATTTGAAGCAGCCAAAAACTTAAGTTGGCTGTTCTCTCCCTGGAGGACATTACAGAGTGTATTGATTGATTGATGTTTTACGCTGCACTCGAGCTTATTTCACTTATAAAGCAGCCTTGACAGGTTTTGTTGGAGGAGGAAACCTGACCCATTGCCGGAAAAAAAACACCGACCTTCGACGAGAACCCGGCATCTCTTGCACATAGGTCGATTGAGAGAAAAATCCATTAAAAAATGTTTAAATTTGTATCTTGTCTGAGGGAAATTCGATCCCGAGCGCATCATGGAAAGACTGTCCCGAACTAAGGGACTCACTCCAACGGACTGCCCCCGCCCTCCCTCCTCGCCCCCCCCCCCCCCCCCTCCACACACGCACACCCAACCGCTTTCGTTGCAGCGTGGAAGATCAAACACTCTGGATTATTCACTCATTTTATATTGATAAAGGGGTTGTCCTATCTATGTATGTAAATAACAAAACTTGCGGCTGATTACATATTTATTTCAAGTATAATTACTAATTTCTTACTTATTATTGTGGCCTTTGGACACCCTGTGGTCATTTGTACACCCAATAATCCAGCAATTTAACATGGTCAACATACAAAAGTAGGTCCAAATGGACTCCCAATTTTGTGGAGAATGTGCAAAAATAGCTATATTGGACACCCTATTTTCGGATCCTGGATGAATGTATCCCCCCCCCCCCCCCCCATTTGATAATAGATAAGTTTTATTTTCCCAAGATCATTTCACTTGTATGGGTGCCAGGTTTAGTGACTTACTTTTCATTTATTGCATACACATTTTAATATCCTACTTCTTTGTTTTATTAATAGACACACGTTGCTTGCTCAATGTACGTCATGGGCCGGGATGATACAGTTTTCCACGACCCCGAGAAATTTCTTCCAGAACGCTGGCTGGACGAGGATAAAAGACTTGGGGCTTTCTACGCCAAGGTGCCATTTGGATCTGGAGTACGCATGTGCCTTGGTATGAACACTACGCTTTTTTGTATTTTTATTCACCATAAATAAAATAGTAATAAAACAGAATTGTAGAAAAAAGTTGGGGGGGGGGGGTATGGCCCTTTGCTTTGTCTATCCCAGTTGCACTGAGCCCGTTTTCCTCCCCCACTTAACTTTGCAACGCCGAAAAATAAGTGAAATAATCTTGAGTGCGGCGTAAAACGGCAATCAACCCAAAACGCTACACGTTTCACGTTAAACGCTACACATTTAAAGAAAACATTCAATCCATCTTAAATAATCTCGAAATTTCCCGGTACCTAGACTACCATTAAATCTATAGATCACAATCTGCCATCAAATCGTGAGTTGTCTGTAATTGATACGTGTATTATCTGAGTAAAGTCCGAGCACATAGGAAAACCCATTAAGTCAAACAATCGTGAATGCTGTGTAATACGTTATATTTCCATCAAGGATAAACTTGGCCCCCCTCCCCCCACCTTGCTGTACTTCAAAGGCTTTTATGCAAAGTTGTCATCTGTGCTTTTGCTAATTTATAATTAGAATGTTTTACATTTACCATGGAAGATTGATTAATTGGTGTTTTACGTCACAATTTCATTTTACTCATATGGTGGCGTTACTCCCCAACCTCCCGCCGTGTACCTGGCACCAGTTCCACACAGACAATTTTAATTTTATTATACGGGAGGTGTGGGGGGGGGTTAAACGGAGTGAGATAGAAACCTGTTACCCATTGATAATATTCTGGAAGAAAGGCTAGAGTATACTTTATCTTCGTTATCTACGTAAGTTTTATATCATTTGTTATCTCGTTTTTTTGTTCAGGTAGGCGAATAGCTGAGACAGAAATACTACTCTTCCTTCTAGAGGTAGGTTGGACTTTTTTGCGAAATTGTAAAAAAATGTCAGAATATTGTTCGGAACACATCATTGGCTGCTTGTGCCCGGCGGAGGGTGATACGATAAACAAGTAGGCCTATACATGGTCTGGAATGCCTGTTACATTTTAAAATACCCACTGTTCCTTGAAAGCCATTATATTCGGATTTTACGTTAAATAACAATGGCTGGGCTGGTTTCGTTTAGGATTTTCATTTAATTAAATCTATTAATGCTGGCAATAGGTGCCATACTCTATGACCCGGGTTTGACTCCCGTTTCTGGCGAAAGGTTCCTAAATGCGGTGGAACCTTTTCTCCGCAGTGAGAACCTTTTCTCCGCTTTGCATACATTTTCACCGCGGTGAGAATCTTTTCTCTGCGGTGTAAACATTTCCACCGCGATGGAAACCTTTTCACCACGATGGAAGTGTTTAACTCGTGATTTGACAGTCTCCATGCGGGATTTGAATTTCTCTGCAAATCGTTTTAGTTCAACAAATATTTCTTTGATGCATCCTTGATTTTCTAAAACAAACCGAGAACAACGTTTCAAAATGAAGTTACTGCAGGGGTAAAGTTCCGACAACAGCCCAAAAACACCAGAAATATCAAAATTCCACCCATGACACTAATATTCTTCCGTATCTAGGTGCATTTAACTACCCTTGATTATTGTTACACTTTGTTAGGAGGTATTAAAATGGGTAGGGGTAGGGCTAGCCCGGATCATCGGTCTTACGGCGACTGGTTTTATATGGCTGCTAATGTGTCTTATGACGAACACGGAGAGAAAAAAAAATTCGGCAGAGCCCAGATTTCTCGGCTAGGGTAGGGCAAGGTTCGATGTTTGAGCCTATCCTTTTCCCTTCACATTTCAATGTTATGAAGATAGTAAGCTTTAGTGGTATTTGTGTTGTTGTGATTGAAAAGATTTTGTTATTTTGAGGGGAATGAAGGTTGTTGTCACTATCATAATCAATTTGAACTAATTAAATAAGACAATTCCTTCTATTTTCAGATGTGCAGGGCGTTCAAAATTGAAGCGGTGTCAGACGTAGAAATCGAGCCAACGTTTCGTATTTTCATGGTTCCAAAAGACAAAATACTTCTAAAATTAACTCCTCGAAATGACTACATAAGTTAGGTCGCCGATATTCTTTTTTCTTTTGAACATATATTGAATTATGATTATTCTCGTTTTGTATTTCTTAAAAGATATTAAAGTGGCATGATCTGCCAACTATAGGGAAGATTCTGTTGAAACAGAATTAGGTAACTTATCGCAATTTTATCAAGAAGTACAAAATAAGAGATCCGTTGATACCATTGTGTAGATATACGTGCAGCTAGTTTTTTTAATGAGCCAAAGCGCCCAAAAATAGTGTGTCCGTTATTTGCTCTGTTCGGATTGGTTCTTATACATTTTTTTTTATTTAAACCATATTCGTTTAGTTTTTCGAGGAACTTCAAACTCTGGACTTTTCTTGGCAATCGCAATTTGTGTAGAATTCGTGCAGCTTACGTTGCTTTATTTAATAAAAAATCGATACCAACTGGAATGTGAGCTTACTATTCCTTCACCCTTGTGAATATAAGATTGTCAATAAATGAATTATTAACATATATAAATACAATGGTGTTTCGGCATTTTTACACGAGATTGATGACAAAACTTCATATATCTATTGCATATTTTAGAAAAAACATATGGCAAATTCGACGAAACAATAGCCTGTCATTCGCTTACATAAGACTTCCGTCTAGATGTTGCCTGTTTGAATCCCACCCATCCAAAGAAACATTAAACAAATCTGGTTGGGCGTTTCTCTCAATCGGCATATACAGAACAGTTGTCATGCGGAATGCCTGTGGAATTGGATCGGCGGTTTCCTCTGGAAAAAGAATTTCCTCTTACACGTAACTTGACAACGCCGCCATATTTTAAATAATTAAATGAATAATGGATTGCATAAATACGCCATTGGCTTCCGGTACAATGTGATCAATATACTGTAGATCATAGCAAATGTTTGGAATTGTTGTAACGTCACTCTGAGATCTGACGCGAAACATCTCAGACCTTCTCTTTTAAGAAGAACCAGATCTCTCTAGAAACTACCTTCCAAGGAGTGATCTAGTTTACCACTATTCCGCATTGAATTACATCATATATTTCATCGGGATTAAAGGATTAAATTTTAACGTGTAAGATATCTCAACCACGAAATAGTCCATATGATTATAGTGAGAATTAGGCTTAAGTAAGGGCTTGGAAACGCTGAACTGTACTTGCACTTAAAGTGGCATGAGCTGCCAAAATGTTGATATTTTGACGTTAAAATAGAATGTTGAAATTATTGGCTATTTTTCTGAAGACATAAAATTCAGAAGCTTTTGGGACCTTCTAGTCTCGAAAATGTACGATAAAGTACTGTTTTGAACTAACTTTGGCTCAGAATGAATGAATGGTCGTCCCGGTTATTTAAATTTTGTTTACTTTTCGAACACGTTTTCGGTTCGTGCAGGCCACACTCTGTACGGATTTTCCTCATTCCAGCGCCAATCATTTAGTTTTTCGATGGCCTTCAAAGCTTCTCACTGGCTTGACGATCAGAAATTATGAAAAAAGTGTGAATTTTGGCAGCTCCTGCCACTTTAAGAAACAGCCAGTTCTCAAAAATTGTGAAACGCGTTTCAACCGCTGTCTGTAACTCTGTTTATAGACCAATATTCAAAGCATGTGGACCACGATGTTCCGGGTGGATTATCAGGAATGCGCTTGCCCGCGAAATATGTTCGCTCTCTTTCGTGAATGCTAGAAATCGCATTTCACAAGTTGTCTTTTCCCCCACCACTCTGATCATAAACAAAAAACAACAACAGCGGTGACCTACAAGAGGAAATAGACTGTTATGTAAATTAAGTTGTGTCAAGTCTCCCTGTAACCAATCAAAAACGCTGAAAAAATTAAATTAAAGAAATAGACATTCTGAAATTGTTTCTGCAAACTTGAACTTTAATGTATAATTGTTTAGTTAGGAATTATGTTTTCATCATGAAGGACTTTCAGTGTTATTTTTAAGTAAACAGTTTTATTGTTCCTGTTTACTGAATTTTCTCTTGTTAATTGAAAACTGTTTGTATGGTGAGTTGTAATGATATGCTTTCCAAGTCCGATAACTCTTAGGACTTTGACTTTCTACTAAGAGTGATCTCCCCTTACCATGTGTTTTGTGAATCAGTCTGTAGCTGCTGTTTTGAAAATACCAGCTCGAAGTTTAAGTTCAATAACTTGTTTGTTGCTTTCTACCAGACTCAATAATGATACAGGTGCATTTGGTGGTATGTGTGGGACAGTCTCGTTCTCGTTGTAATGCACAGGAATAAAAACCATGGACGGATACTTTCGTTGGGATTAAATGAATAAATTAAACGTTTACATTTTCATTTTTACTCTCTGAGATAAAATACAAAGAAATAGTTTGACCGTATGACCTGTTTACGTTTTTTTCCAAATCCAGTTGCTCATTGATTAAAAACAAGGCCCCACCCAGAAATCTCGCGAGATTGGAGAAAAACTTTCTCCTTTCAATAGAGAACACAGCAAGGGGGTAACTTATCTTTAATGGAAATACAACGCATTACATAGTAGGCCTATTCACGATTGTTAAATTACTAAATGGGCTCTCGTATGTGCTCTGACCTTACTGTGGTTATAAACGTAGCAATTACAGGCCTTTCACGATTGTCTTATAGCAGATTGTGATCTACAGATTTAATGGCCGTCTAGGTCTTTGGAAACTCCGATATTATTTGAGATTTTGCGCTTATGGATTGAATGTTTTTCGTTTAATGTTGGAACTCGGTTCAGTTGCTGATATAACGAGAAGCGTTTTTTGCTAAACAGCCCATTATTTCGTCCACGCCCAGTGGGCAGCGACAATTGGGATAGAACAAACAAATTGCTATACTCCGGCCATAACTTTTTTCTAAAATTATGTTCTATTAGTATTTAATTTATGGTAAACAAAATACAAAAAAGCGTAGTATTCACACTAAGGCACATGCGCACTCTGTATCCAAATGGCACCTTGGCGGAGAAAGCCCCAAGTCTTTTATCCTCGTCCAACCAGCGTTCTGGAAGAAATTTCTCGGGGTCGTGGAAAACTGTATCATCCCGGCCCATGACGTACATTGAGCAAGCAACGTGTGTCTGTTAATTAAAAACAGTACGGATATGTAAAAAAAAGATCTGCATTAAATTAAAAATAAAAAAGTCAGAGGGTTTTCCGTTTTATCGCCCTTTGTGGAAAGTTTGTCAGATACATACCAAATGTTGTCTCCGAGCAATGGCACCGGTTTCCTCTGTCACTTAACCTGGCACGCCCCGATACAAGAGAAAGGATCTTGAGAAATAGAATTTATCTGTCATAAGAGAGCTCTGTGTGTGTGGGGGGGAGGGGGGGGGCAAGCAAGTGGCCCGACATATCATTATAATAAGTAATAAACTAGTCATTGTAACTGAAATAAATATGTTATCAGCAGCAAGACGTGACCAATTAGGGAGATTTCAAATTTGCTATTTACATACATTAGGATAGGGACCCCCCCCCCCCCCCCCACCCACCCCGCTCCATCAATATAGAAAGAAAATAGTTCAACGTGTTCGATCATAATAAGTAAGAAACTAGTAATTGTACCTGAAATAAATATGTTATCAGTAGCAAGATGTGACCAATTAGGTAGATTTCAAATTTGCATTACAATATGAAAGTGAATAATCCAATTGATCGAGCGTGGTTGGGTGGGAGAGGTGAGTCGGTTGGAGTGATAGTCCCTCAGTCCGGTAAACACTCTCCATCCATGTGGTCGGGATCTAATTTCACTCAGACAAAATAAACATTGAAACATTTCTGAATGAATTTTTCTCTCGATCGACCTATGTGAGAGAGATGCCAGGTATTCGCCGAAGATCTTTGTTTCCTACAGGGAGTCCGGCTTCCTTCCCCACTAAACCTGGCAATGCCGCTATATATTATACGTCGGTGAGTAATGCGGCTAAGCTGGGCTATAACGAAGCCGTTCACAGCAAGTGTCTGTGGATTACTGCTCGAGAGGAGACATGTCTCGTTAGCTGACGAGACAAGAGACCAGCTACCAATCGCGAAAAACACAGCGTGGTGCTTTAGTGCGGTGGGGTAAATCGCGAAATCATCGTGAAGCAGACGTGAATTTCACGATTGAAGTGATCACGATAATTGGCTGCGCTCCCAAAGTGAAATAATCTAAAGTGCAGCCTAAAACATTAATCAATCAATCCACGCTGTAAAGAGAACTACACATTAAGCCAACTTTAGTTTGTAGC
The DNA here is from genome assembly GCA_963971465.1 of Lepidochitona cinerea. Taxonomy (NCBI): domain Eukaryota; kingdom Metazoa; phylum Mollusca; class Polyplacophora; order Chitonida; family Tonicellidae; genus Lepidochitona; species Lepidochitona cinerea. The sequence continues at coordinate 15,550,725 of OZ020559.1, forward strand.
TGCTTGGAATTCAGTTAGGGGAGATTCACATGTGCCTATGATATTTGATCCGTTTTGTTTTCAACTTCATTTCTTCTAAAGCAGAATGCCCACAAGATTATCAAATAGTCTGCCAGGTAAACTCCTGTAAATCATGCACGAGGAAGAGTCACTTATAAAACGTTAATACAGAGCATATTTCTTGACATTCTCCTACCTTCAGTGGTATGTTGTAGCCTTCTATCTTAGCCTCATGTTGTGTGATGCGACTGGTGAAAAAGGCAACCGGATGGAGTCTGAAAGAGCAAATAAATATTAAGATGCAGTCGAACTGGCTGCCATGTTATCCAAAAAGGTTGCCGGTTATAATAAAAAGAATTACATTATAAAATCCTGACATAACGGAGTTCTGTTTTGCATTAATTAATATTAACGTAGTTATATTTCCCACGGAATGAAAAAAGTTCTTAAACAGGATTGATTCTTTTTACTATGTCTGTTCTGGAAGGCCTGTTTTAAATATCTGGTATATTAAATGTAGAGTATTGACAGACAGGGTCGCAATGCTGGTCCCATGTCTGAAAATCAAAGAGAGCTATCCGGCTTCCATAGGTCAGCTTTTTATTTGTTTGAGAAATCGACCGGCCTTTGACGAATGGTTATCAGCCAACATGGGAACTTTGGTGATTAAAATCGGATATAAGTGAAATAATTTTCAGCGACGCGTATTGATGGACAAGTCCGGAACAAAAATGTGTGCTATTCGACTGTTGGTTTCCAGACAGCCATTGGTAACTTTCCTAGCTCCCGGTTAACTGCCGAATAGCAAGTTTTAGTTGGGTAATCCTTTGGTTGCTTTGTTTACTGACTGACAATGGACCTTAGTTAGTTGTTGAGCAAGACATTTTATTCAAATATGTTCAACGCTGTCAAGGAAAGCGGCAGCTGACTTGCCGCCAGTCGTCGCCTTTAGTGGCCTATGGGGAATCCCCTCTTGACGAGCTCCGCTGTAAGCTACATGAATGTAGGTCACACTGTGTACAGATGTTTCTATGGTTGGTGTAGAAAACTATATTCACAGTTTCAAAACTAATATGTCTTTGATTCTTCTTGATTTAATATATATGTAAACCTCTTGCAACGTGCCTGCTGCATGTTGTTTGATATTGCATAAGGATTCTAGGTCAATCAGGGGAGGTAATTCTGTCGGGTTTTAACATGCAGTCATGGGTAAAAGTGGTGCCCGTAAACTACTGTTTTGTGCAGGAAGACTGAAGAAACAATTGAGACAAATGTGGAGCAAAATACAATACATTTGCTCTATATTACCAGAAGTGTCTAACGAATTTCCAAAAATTATGGAAACAGATGAAAAGTCAATTCAGCATATTTCTTAATTCGGTACATTTCCGCCATGTAAATATGAATATATTTATTATAAAGGCCTTATTTTCCTTATCACTTTTGATATATAATCCGTCTATATATTCTCTTTAAACGTATATTTTCATTTTTTAGTTCAGACTTCTAAACTTCCTGCACAATTCAATTTAATAAATAACCTCCAGAACCAGGATTTGGCCCCATAGCAACCGAATGACCCAAAATGTTTCTTATTGCCATATCATAATATCCTAACAAAATATAATTCTCAAAGACACACCATTAAAAATATATATCAATTAAGTATATTTTATGTGAAGAAGCTGTCCTTGACCGCGTTGAGTGGAGCCATTTGTTTCGTGAGATTGAGCTGATCCGGGTTGATTTCTAATGAAAGGGATGAAGGTGATATTTTTCAATTTGCTTTAATTGTAATTTATATTATAGAAAATGTACTTTATAAGTGTGACCAGAAATAAAATGAAATTTCGGGCGCAGCACATGCCAAATTCAATGTTACATTTACCGCCCTACGAGGGTAACGAAGGTTAATTGTCTCAGTGACACATGACGTCAAAGACGATTTCCGTTGTGTACGAGCACTCAGAGAAGTGACGTAATACACAATATCTGCTGTGTCCATGACACCTCGTGACAGTTTGTACACATCAGAGGCCTGTATGAGTTTTACCGGGTAGTTATGAACAATACGGAAACTATACATTTTTCTTTCACACTCCTTTTGGATTTCCAGAAAACTAACGCACAGGCTGCTTCGTTTTAACAGATGTTTTTCAAATATGCATTTAGTCCACATACATGTACAAGCGCAAACCAGCTTTAGGCCCTGTTCATAAATCCTTTAAGTTATCATGTCCGCTCACGACATACACGATCCGCTCACGATATACACGATATATGTCCATCCTATAATATCCCTAATCAAATCACAAAGCCAATGTAAAAACTTGACTAAGTGCAAGAAGCGGTCCAAATAGGGAGGGCTGTCTTTCCGAAAACAACCCAACCGTTTCCCCAGCACTACTCGCCCTATACCTGTATGTAAACTAAGAAAAGCAATAAGATCACCCCTAAGATATATATACACAAGAGGAAAGATATGGACAAACTTTTTGTCTTATTAATCGTGGGAAGAATTTATGGATGAATGACAAGTTCAGAACTGGTTGTTCAAAAGAAAATTAGCTTAACGGCAGGTTAAATGACGTGACGTAACAAAGAAATTCCTTTGTTACGCGACATCATCTAACCTGCCGTTAAGCTAATTTTCTTTTGAACAACCGGCTCCTGGACAATGTCTCCTACTTTGTAATCAGTTTGTTAAAAACATGCACTGTGCGAACTCGACAAAAAGGAAAATAAGATTTCTGGTGCAATTACTACAAAATGCAATTCTTTTTTTCTCTCTAAGACCTCTATACGGAAATTAATTAGCTTAGCGCCTTGAGGTCACCGTTGACATCTAATGTGTACATTTTCCTTGTTGTGACGTCAAGCACGGCCGATGTTGAGTCAACGCGTCGTCATGATTGGTTAAAATGAGGACGAAAGCATTCAATTGTCAAAAGTATGACGTCAAATATGAAGATATTTCTGATGACAAATATTCCGGACAAATATGCGTGTTTTCAATCGCTTTTTCCATGACACAAAGTAAGCTCGTTTTTGTTTCATCACAATGTTTCTTAAATAGGTATTTAGTCAATGTACAGCTACAAATCACCGTTAGCTGTTCAGAACGAACTTGGCATTTATCCGTAAAATTTAAATATTTACGTTCATGAAAAATGTTAGAAGAATCCCATCAACGTAAGCTGTGCTGGTTGACAAAGCTTATTTAAAAGAGATTTAGCTCCCAAAATAAGAACTTCTTTCCATGAACGTTAAGGTTCAAGTCAGTTTAAAATACTAACAAGCAGACACAGTCGGCTATATCCCACGCTTTCGAGAAACTTGGCCTATGGGCTTCTGAAGAGCCGCCTACTGGTAAAACACTGTTTTATTTACTTTCTTGGGAGAAAGAAGACCAGAGAGAAACTATTGCAGAGATTCTACAAGTGGAAGGCGAGAGAATATGTTGATAACTAAGTTATCCGATGTGATACGTGTAAAGCCAATTGGGTGAAGGTTTTTCCAATACCTGACCAAAAAGCTGCGACTTGCGCTCAAGCAATATTGAACGAAATCATTAGTAGATTTGACTGTCCGTTGGACCTTCACAGTGATCGCGGTTACAACTTTACAAGCGAGATATTTTACGAGCTCTGTAGATTACTGGAAATACGGAAGACGAAAACTACGCCCAGACACCCAGAGTGTAACGGAAAGTTTGAACGATTCAACCGAACCTTGATTCGTATGGTTCGAGCTTACCTAAAGGGTGGCCAAGAAAACTGGGATATTTACTCAGGGTGCTTAGCTGCGGCATATAGAGCTACGCCACATGAAGGGGCTGGAATGACGCCGAACTTGCTGATGCTGGGCAGGGAAGTACGGCTACCAGCAGAGGTCATCTATGGATCGTCTGCAGATGAAGATCCTGTTCATTTCAAAACCACAACTATTTCAGACAAGGCAAAGAAGGCATTTGGAAAGAAAGGAACGGCGTACCAATGTGGCAGTTGTAAATACAGGGTGAACAAACCACAGATGACCCGTCACGTGGCAACAAAACATCTGAAAAGTCGGAAGCACCATTCTCCTGCCCAAGGTGCGCTTGAAGGAAGCAGAAATAAAAAAACACATAGACGCAAAACATGAGAGAAAAATAAAGGCGGATGAAATTGCTGGAGTGAAGGTGCCTTCTATTTTCAGACCAACAGACGCAACTATGCTGACTAAGGAGGCGTCAATACAATTTTATGCCGGCAAAAGTACCCCAGTTGAGAGGGAGAGTGTAGTCAAATCAATCGTTGTTGTAATGCCTTCCACCCGAACATCAAAAGTGTCCTTTCCGAAACGACAAGGGGCTGTCGGTGACCTTACCGAAAGTTTCTCCACGTTGTCGTCCGTTTCTAGATTGAATAAAGGAATCTTCACCTTGCTCAAATCTTATACGAAGGGCGATCAACTTCAAATTGAAAGGATTGACGCTATGCGGAGTATGTAAGTCAGCTAGTTACTCCCCTTGTACATCACCACATTCACGATTGCAGTTACAGTTCGCAGTAAAAGAAGAATTACAATAACAACACGTTATATGATTCATTACGGTTTTATTCAAAATAAAGACATACTTTCAGTTTATTCTGAGATGGTTACATATATCCGGTTTATAACCGGTGGTGCCAGAAACTGACCGCCGAACGATAATTAAACACCAACTTGAGAGTTAAGCAATCGCTCGCCATCCTGATTGCGGTCGGCCTAACTGTACGGCTATTCAAGGGCGACAACACCGCTAACTGAAGCCATTGCGCACTCGTGTCAGATAGCTTTTCTTTAATTATCTTTAAAATGAGAAAAACATCAGACTATTTTGTAAGTTAGTAAGTTTGTCAGTCCAACAATGGTCTCCTAAATGTAGAACAAGTTTAGAAACTTTTGAATAGGGACTGAGTGGCAGTAACGTGACAATTCCACAAATTTCCTGTCACCGGCGTTGTCATTACGCATGTGGGGAGCCTTTATCGTTCGAATTTGACGCTCAATTCTGACGTAGAAGAACAAAAAACGTCAATCGAACTGACAACGTCATCAAAAAACGTCATCTGTCACCGGATATGGCGGAATCTCTCGTTAGACTCCCAGGCCCTATATCTTTTTAGTCAAGGAAGTCAATCTGTATAATGTCTTTGTGACAGTATTTTCACAATATAAAAGGGTTGGGCTATAATAGCTTGTCTGTTATAACCTATTTAACGGTGTAGGTTTACATAGTGACTCGTCCGGTCATCCATACTAGCAGTTGTATGTGTTCATCGATCACGCCCAGTATTATTTGGTACATATAATACACCTAAGTATTCTATTCAATACAAACCTAACGTAGATTTTAAACCACTATCTAAAACATAAAGTAATATCTCTATTATAAAAAGTATCGTCTGTTAATTTCTGTAGTGGATTGTTCATTATAATTTTAAAGGTAAGTGATGTACCTCTTTATATATTTATGGAAAAGAGTTTGCTGAATTTAAAACTGGTCTTGGTATCATTTTGATGGAGTTTGTACAGTCGCACTTAAACGTTTGCCGGAGTACTACAAGGTGCATATCTAAGTGGCTTTCTATTACTATATTTATGAAAACTAAACACACGGACACAAAAATCTTCTTGACTAAAACAACCATAAAGACAAGTTTCCAAATGAGCCAAAAAGGGGGAATGTCATTTAGACCTTTACACCCAATACTATGAATTTGCCGCAGTAAACCAAAAACAATGATACCTGTATTTCAACACCATAAGCACCATGAACGTATTACATTCCGGGTCAACAGTTACATGACTACTTTGCTTTAATAGAAATGGCAACTTGATAATCATCTGTATGCATACGCAAGCAGTTTAAGGTTGGCGGATCGACCGATAGGGCTAAAGCTTTTTTCACTCTAGTATACAATCGTTATTTAGTGGAAAACTATCATATATTTTATGGCTTGTATTATGAATCCTGTGGGTTTGCTTCATGGGCTGATTTAAGAAGGACTACATGAAATAACCCATTAAGTCAGCGTTTGAATGTCTGAGGAAAAACGTCCAAATAAAATAATAATAATAGCATTACCTTATACTTAAAAAAACAGTTAAGACGTTCATGTACGTGCAAAGTTATACTACTCATTTTCTGGCCAATGACATCTCGTTTTTCAGCAACAGAGGTACTTGAATCTGAAATTAACCTCATACTGATATAGTCGACTGACATTTATAGTCGAGTTTTTGTCACGCGAGCTTTTCGTGTTGATAACATTGCATCACATGAGTAAATATATGTGTCACAATTTCTTTTAATGGAATTTTTTAAGTAGCGTTTCCAGCTACTTGTAAAAGAAAATAGTTTCGAGTTCAACTCAATTTGAGAAAAACACATTTGAAAAGATCCATAAAATAGAATAACATGTGGATTTAGCCAGATTCAATTAACACTGTCGAAGGGAAAAGTCGTTAACCCTTTTCATATCAATATCTGTACTTTGCTGTCAACTAAAACCAGCGATAGAAATGTAGATCATTATAGATTATGTAGTTGAAAGTGATCTGGGCGTATAACGTTTGTTATATCTCGAAGTTTGAACATATTAACTGCGATGTAATATTAGTTTTGTGACGAGACATATTTAAGCCTGACATGTTTATTACAGAGACGAATAGTGTTTAAGCACACGTAACAATTCATCAAACAATATTTATTATGTGGTAGCTCAAACATAATGAAAAACACTGTGATGTCACAATACCACCTTTGTCTTTGTTTGTTAGTTTGTTTTTTTATTATGACCTTTAATTTTGTTTTCTTACGCCTGTGCTTACCATATATACTGCAGATCTTAACATGCTTTGTTTCAATCTCTTCTATAGGGGACTATAGTTTCATAGAATTTCAACCAATTGCCTGGGCGTACTTGATTGACTGCTCACAGCAGCTCTCAACGTTCTACGTCACACTTCATTGAACCAGCATGCTTAAGAGGTAGTGTGGCATCAGCAGTGTGCTTCAGGCCACGTGACCAACTTAGCAACAGAACGCAAAACTAAATTTTGTGTGATGCAAATGTTGATGTTTGATAATTTTGTTTGTAAAAGATGTTAAACTTTAAATATCAAAAGAATGGTTGATGTATTTCACTGCGTTATAGTAATATATATTATGCCTGCGTTATTTGAAAAACAATGTTATTTTGTCCATCATTTTAAAACGTTAAAGCTTTTCTTGTTTCGCAGTCTACTGACAGCAGCTGCCGTAGTGATATAAGTGGATCAATCAAGTAGGTTCCCAATTTAAAATAGGGATTGATCCTACTGCCATTCGTTAGATATCAACTCTAAAGCCCAATGAGTGGCATGTTGCTTGAACATAAAGGGAGGCCACTGCTGTCGACAGTGTAAAAGTGTAAACAGCGACATGTGACACTGATAGTTGGCTCGGCTGTATAGAGAGATATCCGATAAGAAGAAGAGAAAAAAAGAAGAGAGAAAGAAAGTAGGAAGAGGAGAAAGGAATTAACACAGATCAAAACTTACCATTATATATGCAATCTAATGCAAGATCTGCCAGTTCATCTTTTAGTTTGACGGTAACCACTAACCACGGTAACTATGGTGATATGTTTCTTTTTTAATATTTTGCACATTATAGTCCGTGTTGCAATGTTAAGCAACGTGTTTTTTTTTAATTTTGAAAAATGCAATTTCTGGATGTAAAGAATCAAACAAAATTCAGTGATCATCTCGTTCCACACATATCTTCGGTCATGAAGAGCCTTAGAGCTTCATCACATATGGCGGATCGTCGATGATTTATATACCAGATTTCTCTGAGAAAGTGTCCTCAGTACTGCAACTGTTACTTTCAAGAAAGTATGAGGAAAGTCATGGACAGTGTTTTTGCTTGATGAGTTTAAGAGCCTAGGTAGCCCGTGGACCCGACCCTGTATGTAGACCTACTGGGTTTCCTTTCGGTAGTCTGCCACCTTGACTCTTTTAATAAAGAAAACTATCCACGAACCCTTTTATGTAGCACAAGTATGTGATTTTCCCATATAATTGCCCAAATCAATATGAAACAAACCGTGGGCGCTTCTCTTGCTTGTCTTATTTTGTGATTTTTAAGAATTAAGGAAAGCGAAATCCGGAAATTTTTGCATTTTTAGTTGCAGAACACCCTCAGAACGCTTCTCGGGCAATCAAGAACTCCAGAGCTTCCGGGGCTTAGGCGGCTCTGAACTCTCTTCTAATGCCTCTTTTAAATTTGTTATGATTCTGTAATCGAAGGGCCTTGGATCCCCTTTTTCGTTAAAAACTGGATCCGCCCTGTAATATGTTTTGTTATATTGATTGCTACTCTCCTAATATATATAAAATACCTTGAAACCTATTCCCTCGTCCATTTCATATTTTGCCTTGACATCCATGGGCGCTGCCAACTTGTTTTACAGTGTATTTATGAGCTGATGTAGTGTCAATTATTTATTTGATTTTTTAACAAGTATTTCTGCCCAAAGGTCTTGCCATAAAGGTTAGTATTGTAGGGTTACATGTTAGGGAACAGTATAGAACATAAAAATCAAATATCATACACACTATAAATTCTCAGTAGGTTTCTTACACTATGCGCGAAAATGAAAGGCAACGGCTCTCAAGCCATATCTCGTGTTAAAGATCTCGTAGAATGACACGAGATGTCGATTGGTAGGTTTCCTGTCACCGGCGTTGCATTGCGCATGTGGCTTTTTTCCTCCAAACATGATGTTAACATATGACGTTATGGAACGAAATACGTCAAATCTTAATAGTGTCATCTGTCAACAGATATCACGAAATCTGGTAGAAATCTTAGGAGACTTACGCTCCCTATTAATCGTTAGCCCGGAACTAAAATACTCTATTACTTTTGCAGGCTTTGTGTAGTGTAGCTGATTTCAATATCATTTTTGCAGGAATTGTATTTGAAACAAGCACGAAAATACTGCCGTCACAAGTCATTTTAAATAAGCCAATTTTAAAGGGGCATGAGCTGCCAAAATGTTGATGTTTTTACGTTGATACAGAATGTTTAAATTATCGGCTATTTTTCCTAAGACGTATAATTCAAAGACTTTTTAGTGCGCCTAGTCTCGGGAATGTACGTTAAAGTATTGTTTTGAGCTAACTTTTGCTTAGAATGAATGAATGGTCGTCCCGGTTATTTAAATTTTGTTTACTTTTCGAACACGTTTTCGGTTCGTACAGGCCACATACTGTATGGATTTTCCTCATTCCAACGCCAATCGTTGAGTTTTTCGATGGCCTGTAAAGCCTCTTACTGTCGGGACGATCAGAAATTATGAAAAAAATGTGAATTTCGGCAGCTCATGCCCCCTTAAAGATTATATCGAGATTATAAAGCTGTAATTCTGTACATATCACAATCAATGCAATTTCATCAAGTCAAGATGCCACGGCAAATAAAATCTCCGCCCCTCCCACAAACAAGCGATTTCGAAACTTTTACTTTAAGATTTTTAAGTTACAGCTATAAAACTTATTAATAAATTGTATTTATGTGTAAAATAAAACCGTCAAATAAAATATAGGCTGTATTAATACTATGAGTCTGATTGCTCTAATTGATCTTCAGTAAAAAGCAATCTAATTTACTGCGTCGCATTTAAAGCGCCACCACCTGCCAAATACAAGGAACGTTTCGTTGAAACAGGGCCACTGACCACTGGACCAACTCAGAAAACATCCTTCAACAATACTCTCTCTAACTCTTTGACTCTCGAATGTGGCGTCCCACAAGGGTCTATACTGGGTCCAATATTATTTGTCTTGTACATCAATGACTTATCTGAATCTACTGATCTCCGTAATTTCATACTCTTTGCAGATGACACCAGCACTATTATGTCCGCCAACAATCACGCAATTCAATCCACCGCTGAAGAATTAGAGAAAGCCAACACCTGGTTCTGCGCAAATCGCTTATCTTAAAATATTAATAAAACCAAATTTATGCGCATACGACCCCTTACTAAACGAAAAATTACAAACATTCCAGATCTGACAATATCAGCTACTGTTATCGACAGAGTTCAAACATTTAAGTTCCTTGGTTTCCTATTTAATGACACATTTAGCTGGACAACACACATTAATCACGTTTGTAAAAAGATCTCAAGAAATATAGGGATACTTAACAATATTAAAGATTCTCTTAACAAGAAAATGTTTTTTATCCTCTATTATTCTCTTATATACCCTTACCTGTTGTATGGCAATGTCTTGTGGGAAAACACTTAAATATATCATATTCGACTATTCAACTACTTCAGAAAAGAGCTATTCGCACCATAACTCTGTCTACACGCCTTGGCCATACACAGCCTTTATTTTACAAGCTGCAGATTCTACCCCTACGGGAACTTAATATTTTCCGCACACTTCTAACTACCCATAAATCCTTCTATCATTCTGAACTCATTTCATATTAATTTCAAAGACTATTTACTACAACAGACTGAAATCCATGACCATGGAACCCGCACAAGACTACTCCATTTAAACAGACCAATATATAAAAGCAATCTATCTTATTATTCGCTTAAAACCGCCGGACCTCGAGAATGGAATAAACTACCAACAAATATTCGAGCCATTAATTAAACTTCACTTTTCAAATCAAAATTAAAAGCACATCTGCTACAACATCTACTATCATCTTAATATTATTCATATTATGAAATGTATTCGCACATGCATGTTGTATATATGTCATATATATGAGAGATAATCTTTTCACCCTTTTGTATCCGCCTGTTAATGTACTTCTGTTATACTTGGGATAGATCGAGCTCCATTAGGTGCTATAATCCCGTTAATGCCTTACTAAATTATCATGTAAACATGTACAAATTTGTTTTGGTTAATAAAGATCAATCAATCAATCAATCAATATAAGAGAAATAATCTTAAGTGCGGCGTAAAACACCAAACAATCACTGAACAAAGAGTTAGGACCTCTGAACAACAACTGACAGAAGCGTAGCATTTGAGCAGCCTTCAGTTTTGTTTGGTTTGGGCGTTGCAATCTATAGGAGTTCGCCAAGGTCCAATCACACTCCCCTTCCTGTTACTTTAATTAGATACAAACAGGTTGTAAATTTTATTAATATAAAATGATACGTCGATGTCACTAAGCTTATACATGTATGTGTGCAATGTAGTACGTTATGTTTATTGGACAATGTTCTATATTTTACTTATCCAAAGTTATCCGGAATGCATAAGTTTTAAGAAAAAACTAATTGTAGCTGACAATTCTTAAAAAGTTGCCTTTCATAGGTAAGTAACCATGAAAGAAAGTTCATGAATTCAATTCACAGATATATTTATGCTTACAAATTCGTTTGTGAACAATGGTTTTAACGAGCATTTCTTTTTCTACACATTTATTCAGCGTATTTCAATAAAGAGAACTTCTTGAATTCTTGGCGAAAATTTAAGAATGATAAAGGCTCGTTGACTATAAATTTGTTTACTGTAAGAGGGGAGTTAGACGTCTCGAGATATGTCAACAAACGAAATAATCTCAGCGACGGAGGTTATAGTAGAAGTACAGTGTCTGACATTCAGCCTCCCTGGCACAGTCGGCAATGCTATAATATCTCAGTTTGACACAGGCCTTCTATCAATAGGTCGCGGTCGGAATCCTAATCAGCCGAAAAATTCCCGATTGGAGTTTTCACTCGATCGCTGTATGTTAAAGAGTTGACAGGTAGTCGCCAGAAGTCGGAGGCTTCCTTCAGGCAAAGTGGGATGGTTGCAAGTTACCAGCGGAAGGTCGTGGGTTTCCTCCGGGCACAGAGCCCTGTTTCCTCCCACAATAAAACTGGCAATGCCGCCATATAAGTGAAATAATCTTGAGCGCGGCGTAAAACACCAAACAATCAATTAATCATATTATCAATGGGTCGCGGTCCGAATCCTAATCAGCCCCAAAATTCCCGATTGGAGTTTTCACTCGATCGCTGTATGTTAAAGAGTTTACAGGTAGTCGCCAGAAGTCGAAGGCAAAAAGCCCGGTTGATTGATCTATGTTTTGCGCCACTCTTAAAATCAATTCACTTATGTAGCGGTTTCCGTCGGGTTTAGTGGGGAGGAAACCGGGCTCCTAACATCCTGGCAGCCTTTCTTCATTGAGCGATCGATTGCAGACCCACTGAGCGTTTTTATCAATGCACCACAAACTGGACACCTTAAGACTAGAAATTTAGATATTGTAAGAAAAAAACAGCTGGTTTCTTCTCAGCCATCTGGTGGTGGAGGGTGGAGTCGGTGGCCCAGTCGGTAAGAGTAATTTTCCTTTAGTCCGACACAGGTCTTCCATCGACGAGGCGGGGGATCGATTCCCACTAAGACCAAATCAAAATTGAAAATTTCTAGGTGGATTTTTCACTCGGTCACTGTATGTGGAACGGTTGTCAGGTACATGTACTCGCCTGAAGTCGGAGGTTTCCTTCAGGCAAAGTGGGATGGTTGACAGTTAATACCACCGGAAGGTCGTGGGTTTCCTCCGAGCATAGAGCCCGGTTTCCTCCCACAATAAAACTGACAACGCCGCCATATAAGTGAAATAATCTTGGCGTAAAACACCAAACAATCAATCAATCAATCTATCTTCTCCGTCATCTTAAAAAAAGATCAACGTAAAGGGTTTCCGTTTTTTTTATTTCAAGCTCAAAAGTAAGATAGAGGGATAAAACCCAAAACTAAAATGGAAAATCGATTTCTTATGTAAAGATAAAGATTCCATCTTGTATCTTTCCCTTTTGTTTCTGTATTCCTTGTTTTGGTGTTTTCAGTCACGGCTGAATAATGCAGATGGTTATCTGTGCTACCGCCAGTATTCTTTTCATTCTATTTTCGTCCAGCCAAGGTAAGTAGTACATGTATTATTTCGAGAAACGTTTATAGAAGTATTACTTCTTTTGCATTGTCTGTTTCAGAAGGATTTATAGATTGTGGGTCACATTTAGAATTTATCACATAGCTGTTTAAGTTGACCAATGCAACGAGCAGATTTAACTATCGAGACAGGTTCACTTGCATTTACATGCTTTAACTGGTTGACGTGTAAAATGCTTTTGTTTAATTTTTAAGTCTCTTGAATAGTATAGGATGATCCGTGGGGCAATTTTACAAGGGTGGATCACTATGCCTTAAATTGCGATGTCAAACTCTTAAATTATTCAATTCAACTTTTGTTCTTGGGCACCATATACACGTCCACAATGTAAATAAATTCTGATCGTCACGACAGTAAAAGGTTTTGAAAACCATCGAAAAACTAAATGATTGGCGTTGGAATGAGACAAATCCATACAGTATGTGCCCTGTACGAACCGAAAACGTGTTCGAAAAGTAGCAAAATTTAAATAACCGGGACGACCATTCATCTAAGCCAAAGTTAGTTCAAAACAACACTTTATCGGACATTTTCGAGACTAGAAGCACTAAAAAGCTTCTGAATTATACGTCTTGTGAAAAATAGCCAATAATGTCAACATTCTGTTTTAACATCAAAATATCAACATTTTGGCAGCTCATGCCACATTTAGTGGAGCTGTAAAATCTAAAAAATACGTGACACTTAAAAAGCAAAGGTCTTAGGCCCGTCTAAACGATGCAACTAGTGTAGTACAAAAACGTACAACTTTTGTTCTATGATGGCAAATGTTTTATCGTGTAGACGGCCTTGTCCAGCAACGTTATACAGCGTGCAACTTGTTGGACAGTCGTGAAACATGCTTCTAATTTTCAACAGCATACAACTTTTGTTGTGTCCTACTTTTGATTTCAACCAATCAGTAGATATTTTTTAAAACTAAGCTTTAGATGGTCTACCATTCAGACAAAAACAGTTTAAGAATTATTAAATGGGACTTATGTTGGTCTTCCACTTTGTGAAAGAATCATGGTGTTTGGTTCACTTCCACAATGCATAGCAGGTTAGATTACCTGATTGTTTGATATTTTACGCCGCCATCAAGATTATTTCACTTATATGGCGCCATTGCCAGTTTTATTGTGGTAGGAAACCAGGCTCCATGCCTGGAGGAAACCCGTGAATTTCCGATAATACCTGGCAACCATCCCACATAGGTCGATTGGATGGAACCCCAGTAACAAAATTTTCCATTTTCTTTTCGACTGAGTGCCATGGGATTGGAAACTGCGACCCATTGATGGAAGGCTGTTCGTCAAACGCTCTATCTACTGAACCACAGAGGTCCCCCGCATGTTAGAATCTATTCAGTTCCAAAAACAAAATAGCAATTTTTTTATTTGATCAGCCGATGGAGGATACTAGCATGTTTTTTTTGCGATATTAAACGTGTCGTAAGCGCAGCGTAAAAAAATCAGTTTTTAACCGTAGATTTATCATGAACGTTACAATATTTTGTCATCGACCCTAAGAGAAATATTAAATATATAGATCCACTGGATGGCAATTTAAAATGATACAGATAATTACCAGATGCCAGGTATTTTAGGTCTTTCTGCTGCTGATATCGGTCTGCGCATTGTCGTGTCCTGTTTTGATATAATTGAATCGACTTTACTTATAACTCTTCCAAAGAGGCTTCGTCTATTTTGAGGAAGTTATGCAGCTTAGAGGGGTCTGAAGATCTCAGCTCTTTTATGAGGCTATGGAAAGCCCCTTTAACATTCCTTTTGGATGACCATTGTTATTCCATATCCTTGACTTTTTTGCTCGTCAACGTCGTCTTTTCCTTGCAACAATGTTTGAAATCAACATCGCCGTCGCCGCAACAAATAAAACATTCTTCACAGCCATTTGTTAGGAAGTTTGGAGCCAATTTTTAGGAAGTTTAGAGCCAAATTTTAGGAAGTTTGGAGCCAATTTTTTTATTGTTTTCCCTCTTTTTTATCATGCAAGAGCGTACAACAGCATGCAACAAAAGTTTAACGGTGTATAACCGTGTAGACAATCAAATGCAACCACGTCCAACATCGTTGAACAAAAGTTGTATGTTGTTGGAAACGTTTTAAAATTATCGATTATTTTTTGCAACAAGTACAAATCAAAATGGTTTAATTACTTTCCGAACACTGCTTTGACTCATTTAGCCCACATACTGTATGGACTGTCATTCGATAACCTTCAAAGCCTCTTACTGTCGAGACAATCAAAATTTATGAATTTTGGAAGCATTCCACTTTAACTAAGTTTCCTATTAAATCTTTATTTGTAAGGCGATAAAGTATGCTGTAACTTGAGCTTGACTTGTTTCTTGAAGTTTTGCTTTTCGATCTCTTTTATCAAATTATTCAGTGTGAATCATGGATAAAATTCATAATAAAAGCAAAAAATATGTGGTTATGTGGTTATGTGGAACAGTTCATTGGATGCTACTAAGCGTCGGACGTGCTCGTAGACCGAGGTGTGAATTAGACAAGTTTATAATGGTTCCTCTAAACTGTGAAGTCCCACAGTCTACTGAGAAGTAAGTTTATGTACAGAGAGGGGATTGTCTCTTACATCAAATGAAACTGTCGGATATTTGTATGTGATTACATTGATTTCTGGTTGACCGGCATGATTTCACTCACTGTTGAGTAGCCCGCCATTTTTGTAGCGTCCCTGGCTACCGGTGTTATTGAGGTGAGGCTCTGTACAGCCTGATTTTAACATGGATGAGGGGGGTGTCGAACCTGATGCACATGACTCTAATGTTGAATCTGAAACTGTGATTACTATTGAAACCGACCCAACGTCCGATGAAGCAAATCAATCGGTGTCTAATGCGGTACGATTCAATCCATCCCAGCCTGTGATATGCGAGCTATTATGCTTTTTCGTGGATAAACTTGATGTCTTACCAGTGGATTCCATAGTCAAACTGTGTGAGGATGTATATACCGAAGGCGAAGTACAGGAGGCTAAATCAATGCTAGCCAAATGCATTGGTCACCTACTCCATGGTAAATATAGAAAACGTAATGGCCAGAATAAAAAAGGAGCAACTTTGCACGACATAGCGAAGATGTTACACGAGCTAGATCCGGCTAATATTCCATGTTTTGTAGCTAGAAAGCTTAGCAAGTTGCCACCAGTCTCAGCTAGCCATATTGACGTGGCAACCCTAGTGAGAGAACTTCATGGCCTGAAATGCCAGTTATCGGATGCTAATGATAACATCACACTGTTGACCACAAAATTCAATCCCGTGGAAATAAAACTTGGAAACCTTGAAAAAAAACTGAGCAAATTGGAAAGTAAGATGAACTCCTCATCCAAACGACCTTCGACACCAAGTCCCAAACAGCATATGCATGAGCCGATGGTTCCAAATTGTAGCCCAGTCGACAAACCTCCGTGTAAAGAAAATGTAGACCCCATTCCTAGCCGATCTACTAAAACTGTCTCACTCTTGAGTGATGGAAAATGTGACGATATGACGCCAACGTCGTGTAATGTCCAGGAAGAGATAATCAGTCCACCCATAACCACTGGGTCCTACGCAGAAGTGCTTTCAACCGTGCATAGGAAAACGTCTAACGCTTTTAGTACTGTTCAGAACACAAAGAACTCTAGTTACCGCTCAAACCTACGAGGCATACGATCCTTTCCACCAGTGGAGCTTTTTGTCACCCGTTTACATCCGGACACATCTGCAGGCGATTTGTGTGAGTATGTTAAATACCATTCTGGTATCCAGGTACAATGTGAAAGGCTAGAAACGAAATTCCAATCCTATTCTTCCTATCTTGTGACCGTTAATGGCCGATATTCCAAGAAGCTTCTTGCGTCTGACTACTGGCCAGAGGAGGTACTAGTGCGACGCTACTACCGTAGACGTCAGTCAGGAGAGCGTCACAAGAATGGTTATCATGACCGAAACAAGAACAGGTATGATTATGACATGGACAGGGATTATGACAATAGGTGGTTAAATGATGACATGTATAACTGAACTGCTCTAAATTCAATCCACCCAGTATGAATCTTAATGTTTCAAGTTTTAACTGTAAGTCACTGAAATCCTCAGTTAATGAAATAATATCATTGTGCAATATAAGCGACGTGTGTTTATTACAGGAAACCTGGCTAACCAATTCAGAATTAGATGTTTTAAACACAATACACCCTGAGTTTTATGGTCGTGGTGTTTCGGCCGTCAGTGATGACACCTTGTCTATAGGCCGCCCTCATGGAGGCATAGCTATCCTGTGGAAAAAGTGCCTTGGTAATAGTGCCACAGTCGTTCATTATGACGATAATAGAATTATTGGTCTTCGTATAGAAGGGAAGACACAGAAAATTCTTCTCATTTGTATATATTTTCCTACTGATTGTTTAGAAAATAATGAGTTTTTTTTCGACTATCTCGGTAAATTAAATGTTATAATTGATGAATGTGATATCCCAAACGTTCTTGTCATTGGTGACTTTAATGCTCACCCATCTAAAAACTTTGGCAAGGAGCTTACCAAATTTTGTGAATTAAATAGCCTTTGTCAGTCGGACTTACGGAAGTTACCTGTTGATAGCTATACGTTCCTTAGCGAAGCACACTTAACTACCTCTTGGTTAGACCATTGTATTACCACTGAACATGTACATTCTGCTATATGTGACATAAATATTCTTTATGACTTTGTTTCTTCCGATCATCTACCATTACATGTATCATTACTTTGGGATAGCTTACCTGTTTTAGAAAACAACCAAAATAGTAAATTGAGCAGTGTTATTGATTGGAGTAGGCTGTCCGAGAATGATCTCTCTAAGTACAAACATCTGACTGAAGTCTATCTGAACAAAATAGAAGTGCCCCATGAGGCCCTAAGTTGTGGCGACCCTAATTGTAATGGTCACCACGAAGCCATCAGTGCGTATTACAATGATATTATTAAGTCTTTATCCTCAGCTGGTAAACTCATTTTAGGTAAGAAAAAATCCACTAAAAAGAATATTGTCCCCGGTTGGAATGAAAATGTCAGTGAGTTACATAGTCACGCCCGTATAGCATTTCTATTATGGCGCGAATATGGTAGCCCACGCTCTGGGCCCTTTGCGGACTATATGCAAAGTACGCGGCGCAAATTTAAATATGCCCTTAGAAAATGTAAGAAGTCTGAGGAAACAATACGAGCTGATAAGATAGCTGAAGCGTATGGCAGTCTGTCCAATGGTGACTTCTGGAAAGAAATTAAAAACAGTAACAGAAAGTCCACATTGCTACCTGGTAGAATAGATGGCTCTAATGGGGAAGCTGCAATTGCTGACATGTGGGGGCATAAATATAACTCCCTACTTAATTCTGTAACTTCTTCTAAGTTTAAGGATGAAGTGTTGAATATACTCTCCGATAAATCTAATTCATGTAATGTAACACCTGTTCAATCACCAACTGTTATTCGTGATATTGTCCAAGGTATGAAACTTAACAAGTCTGCTGGACATGACGGCTTGTCTGCGGAACATCTTAAATACGCCAGTAGCCAACTTTATGTTCACCTCTCTCTTTGTATTAACTGTATGCTTCAGCATGGCTCATTACCAAAGGAGCTTACTTATGTTACGATAAGCCCTGTTGTGAAAAATAAAAATGCTGACATCACAAATTCTGATAACTATCGTCCAATTGCTGTTGCAACTGTCGTTTCTAAGATTGTTGAGCGGGTAATATTACAACTATGTGGTGATTTACTTTATACCACTGACTTCCAATTTGGATTTAAAGCTAATAGATCAACTGATCAATGTATATATGCTCTTAAAGAAGTTGTAAATTTTTATTGTACAAATGGTAGCCCAACTTTCGTCTGTTTTATGGACGCCTCCAAGGCCTTTGATAGAGTCAACCATTGGGCGTTACTTAAAAAACTCCTTGATAGAAATGTACCTATCTATATTGTCTATTTTATTTATATGTGGTGCAACACGCAATTGTTTACCGTGAAATGGGGTAGCTCTTGTTCCCCATTATTCGGAGCTTGTAACGGGGTACGGCAAGGTGGAGTTATCTCCCCCTTCCTGTTTGCCTTGTACCTACATGACCTTGACAAGAGTCTTTCCTCAGCTATGGTTGGATGTAATATTGCTGGATTGTTTATTAATCACCTTATTTATGCAGATGATTTATGTCTACTTTGTCCATCTGCTAATTCCTTGCAACTTCTTTTGAATATATGTAACGAGTATGCTGTCTCTCATGATATAATTTTTAACCCAAAAAAGACTGTGTGTATGTTATGTAGACCAGTTAAATACAAAATATGCTGCTACCCATCTGTTAAATTGGGTGAAACTGTACTAAGTTATGTTGACCATTATGTGTATCTTGGGCATATACTTTCTTCAGATCTTAGTGACATTTTGGATATTGAAAATCAGAGGAGAAAATTGTGTGTTAGGGCAAATGTGCTAATCAGGAAATTCCGTACGTGTACTGATAGTGTAAAGAAATTTCTTTTCTCATGTTATTGTAAGACAATATATTGCTGTGAACTGTGGTATTCGTACACAAAAACAACTGTTAAAAAAATACGTGTTACCTATAACAACGCTTTTAGATGGCTGATGTCGTATAGGCGAGACTGCTCTGCAAGCTTTATGTTTGTTATAAACAATATATTGTCATTTGGTGAGGTACTTCGTAAGAGTATTTTTAATTTTAGAAACCGTGTGGAAAACTCTGACAATACCATTCTGATCACGATCATGCGATCTGATCTTTTTTTCAGCTCTCCACTGCGAGCAAATTGGTTTAATCTGTTGCATGTATCTTGATAATCCATATTCTACATGTATTTGTTCTATTGAGCAGACTGTACCTACAACTGTATGGACGTAATTTTCGTCTGAAATAAAGTATTATTATTATTATTATTATTATTATTAATACCGCCGTAGCGGTGTTTGTTGCGTAACCCGATACCGCTGAACGTTGGTTCGTACCAAGTCAAACCACGAGAATAGGGAGCGGGAGTCACGTGACAATTCCACACATTTCCTGTCACCGGCGTTGTCATTACGCATGTGAGAAGCCTTTTGTCGTTCGAATATGACGCTTATTCTGACGTTTTGGAACAAAAACCGCCAATCGAACTGAAAACGTCATAAAAAAACGTCACCTGTCACCGGATATCGCGAAATCCCTCGGTAGACTCCCAGGCCCTATGCGCAGCATTCGAGGGGTATCACGAGGTGCGAACCAACGTTCAGCGGTATCGGGTTACGCAATAAACACCAAGACGAAGGTATTAAAGTCGATTCTACCCCGATAATTGAGAAAAATGAGGAAAAAGTGACCTGTTGTTGATTGCCGTTCCTTTTCCCTCCCTCGGGACAGAGTGGGAACTTTTAACCAATCAACGATAAGCTTTGGTCACGTGCAACGGTTGACCCAGATATTTTGAAGCAGAATGACATAATGTCACTATGGCTACCGCTTTGACAGGCTGGGTTGCTGACGACGCTATCGGGGAAAATGTTGTGAAATCAACCCTTTGATGACTGTATACGTTCATGACAGCCCAGTTTTCAATATTAAAGGACAGAATATAACCACACTCACAACATTATCAGGTTAAATCCTTCATTTTGTATGATAACAAGCAAAATATCACTTCTTCCGGGGGAGGTAAACCTACCAGCCGATGTTGCACTACAGACTCGATGTCGTTTGAAAAGTCATCTCTACTTAACATGTATATTTGCACACGGCACGCACATGCAGGAGGGGTAGAATGTAACTTTACCAATTATGCTTATTTTTGTTATAGGAGTTGCGTTAAATGAACTGTGCTATGACGATAGCGACTGTGAAGTGACGTCATCTGTATGCCGACCACAGCGATGTGACGGCTACGTCTGTGATTGTGACGTAGGCTTTATACAAGAAAGTGAAGTGTGCAAAAAGAGTGAGTGGAGATTTCAGGGGGCCCTTTCATGAAGCCGTCGTAAACTGCGATGGATGGCAGTTGCCATTACGTCAATCTCTTCGTTACGGTTTCTATCGACAACTTTATTTATGATTTATGATTTCATGGAACGAACCCCTGGTCTTTCTATTACTATTTGCGGTTAAAAAAACTTTATAAGTGGATAAGAAGATCCTTTTACATGCAGCTCTGAACTGATACGTGTAGGTCCAACGAATGTTTAAAACAAGGCCATAGTGAAATTGTTACGTCCATATTGCTTCGGAGAAAGGTTCCTTTCAGGAATACTTTCGTGGATGGATTTGATTTTGTGCATATCTTTGAGCAAAGATGTAGTGTTAGACAGAAATCAAAGCGTTTTATGGGTTATGGGTTTTCACTTAATTGCATAATGTGTGTATTTCTGAATATGGTTACGGTCGCATTTTCGAATCTTCCTCAGTCTAAGACATTAGAAAAATACAGGATCAAATTACATACGCCATACTTATTTGATATGGGTTCGAATCACACTTAGATCAAATAAAAATTGAAAAATGTTTGGGTGGGGTTTTCGCTCGGTCGCAGTTTGTGGAAGAGTTGCCAGGTACTCGCCGAAGGTCGGGGGTTTCCTCCGGGCAATGAGTCGGTTAAATTATCTCAATTGCGGAAGAAGACACCTTTTACTCGCAACAGGGGTTAACATATGTGTATATAAATCGTATCATAAGCTAGTATTGATCCAAAATAGCCTGTATGCCCCTTTTGTACACAATTTTGTCGTGAATGCTTGTGATCATTTTTAAGGCGACATGAGATGATTAACACCGACGGTCCGGTACTGACTTTACTTATGTTTTTACTTCAACGTCGGCCATGTGGTTTTTCAATTTACTTCAAATGCTTAACTTCTCCAGCCAATTGGAATTCAGGAAAACATGCCACTTAAAGTTTTTGAAGACGTTTATTTGTTCTTGCAGAATCTCTGATTGGCGGTCAATGTAACAGCAGCTCAGATTGTCTCTACCCACAAGCTTTGTGTCAAAGTGGAATTTGTGCCTGTCCGAAAGACTACACTTCAAGGCAGGATAACTTTCATTGCAATGCCAGAATATCTGGATTCGATCTAGTAAACTACGGGGAGGCTTGTGATCCGCTCAAATTCTGTAGACCGCCTACATCATGCGTTAATGGTCTATGCGCATGCCCAGGAGGAACCAATCAATGGACGGAATTTGAAAAGTGGACTTTCTACCCAACATGGACTGCTTTGGAATGCAGGGCAAACATTTCTTCTAACGGTATGTAAAGGTCGCTAACGTAACGCAAGTAACGTTACTTGAACGGGGGAATTCCCATGCACATAAATCATACTTAACCAAATCATGATGTTGCATATGTTTTCAAAGGTATATGTGCATTGTTATACACATAATTAAAAAATAAATATATTTCTTCTTCAGAATACTGCAATGGCATCGAAGTAACAAGAATGGGTAAGACGAATTAGCTTCTGTTCTCTAACAAAATAACAGTATTTTATTATATGACAAGAAAGTGATAGGTAGATATAACCTGCCTGTTTCATTGCTAAAGACCTGCTCTAAAAACTGCAGTGGCAACATTTTGGGGAAAAATGATGTGGACTGGTTTATTAAACCAATGATAAACAAATGTAAACATATAGCTTAAAACCATTGAAGTGAACATTTTAGATAAAAGGCAACATATTTCATTTTACAGAATATATTCTCATGATTTGAAGAAAGCTTTTGGTTAAATTCGGGGGTTTTTTTCTTAAAGATGTTATGAATATTTTGAATGGACAGGTTTAGTTGTCACTTTCAGTTGTTACAAATGACACGCTCATGTATGGGACTAAATATATTACAAAACAGTTGTTTATCTTTTGAAGGCTAGTTGGTAGGCCTATATGGAATAAATGTTTATTTACGTTTATTTAAGATTTTTACTTACTTGTCATAGCTGATTGATTGATTGATTGATTGATGTTTTACGCCGCACTCAAAATTACTTATTTAAACATACATAGCGGCATTGCCAGGTTTAGTGGGGTGGAAACTGGGCTCTTGGCCAGTGAACGTCCCCAACATTCGGCCAGTACCTTGCATTCCACATACGGCGATCGGGTCAAAACTCCACTCAGAAATTTTTCAGTTTTATCTGGTCTGAAAGGGATCCCAACTCGCGCCACATAGATCGAAGGTCTGTGTCGGACTGAAGGGAAATCACTGTAACCGACTGAGTCACCGAGGCCTCATTTCAAGTATAAGTGGTGGTATTGAAACGTTTATTGAGGGAACAGACCACTGTCGACGCGTTTCAGGTGGCATTTTATTAAACATTAAATGCGATTAAACCTGTAGTTCTTTGGCTGAAAGCCTACATTTGTCGATTGTGTGAATGTTTGTACAATGTTGCGTCTTTATTCAGATCGGATCGTTACGACTACGCCGTTTGACGAAACAACTACTGCGTCCCAGTCAATGACGGTTGAAGATGACCCTGCACCAGCACCACCTGCATCAACACCAAAGGCACAACAGATAGTCATCACAAAAACTAATGCAACACCTTCGTCTTCCACAGAAAATGTAGAAACAACGACGACGTCTATGAAGTCACAAGAGTTCTACCCTCGAAACGAGCATTCAGAAAACAACACCAGTAGAAATCATAACTTCACAGAATCTAGAAAAGGAAACAGTAGATATATTTTCTCCTACGACAGTTTTAACGTCATCTGATTATATTTCGAGCTCTGAAAATGACAGCTCTCATTTGGGTTTGTCTGAAATTTCTTCACCTTCTGTAAGCACATCTGAAATGTTTCGGCTTGTTTAGCAGACTGTATAGATTGTTTTTTGATGACCTTTAAAGCCTCTCACTGTCGAGACCATCAGAATTTATGAAAAAGGGAGAATTTTGGCAGCATGCCACGTAAGACGCTAAAGTATACTGTAACTTGAGCCTGACTTGTTTTTCGTTTCTTGGAGTTTTGCTTTTCGATCTCTTTTATTAAATTATTCAGTGTGAATTATGGATAAAATTCATAATAAAAGCAAAACATATGTGGTGTAACTTTACCAATTATGCTTATTTTTGTTATAGGAGTTGTGTTAAATGAAGCGTGTTATGACGATAGTGACTGTGAAGTGACGTCATCTGTATGCCGACCACAGCGATGTGACGGCTACGTCTGTGATTGTGACGTAGGCTTTATACAAGAAAGTGAAGTGTGCAAAAAGAGTGAGTTGAGATTTCATGGAGCCCTTTCATGAAGCCGTCGTAAACTGCGATGGATGGCAGTTGCCATTACGTCAGTTTCTCCGTTACGGTATACATCGGCAACTTTGGCTTTATTTATATCAAGAGTATTTTATGGAACGAACCCCTGATCTTTCTTTTACTATTTGCGGTTGAAACTTTAAAGGTGGATAACAAGATCTTTTTTGCATGCAGCTCTAAACTGATACGCGTAGGTCCAGTAAATGTTTAAAACAAGGCCATAGTGAAATTGTTACGTCCATATTGATATAGGTTCGAATCACACTTAGACCAAATAAAAATTGAAAAATGTTTGGCTGGGTTTTTCACTCGGTCGCCGTTTGTGGAACAGTTGCCAAGTACTCGCCGAAGGTCGGTGGTTTCCTCCGGGCAATAAGTCCGGTTTTTCTACCCAACTAAACCTCGCAATGCCGCCAAATAAGTGTAATAATCTTTAGGGCGGCGTAAAACATCAATCAATCAATCTTCCAGTTATCCCGGCAACTCCTTTTATGTCGGTTAAATTATCTCAAATGCGGAAGAAGACACCTATTACTCGCAACGGGGGTTAACATATGTTTATACAAATCGTATAATAAGCTAGTATTAATCCAAAATAGCCCGTTTGCCCCTTTTGTACACAACATTGTCGTGAATGCTTGTGATCATTTTTAAAGTGACATGAGATGATTAGCACCGACTGACTTTACCGATATTTTTTACTTCAACGTCGCCATGTGGTTTTTCAATTTACATCAAATGCTTAACTTCCCAAGCCAATTGGAATTCAGGAAAACATGCCAATTAAAGTTTTAGAAGATGTTTATTTGTTCTTGCAGAGTCTCTGATTGGCGGTCAATGTAACAGCAGCTCAGATTGTCTCTACCCAAGCGCTTTGTGTCAAAGTGGAATTTGTGCCTGTCCGAAAGACTACACTTCAAGGCAGGATAACTTTTATTGCTATCCGAACTTTTCTGGATTCGTTCTCGTTAACTCTGGGGAGGCATGTGATCCGGTCACATTCTGTAAACCGCCTACATCATGCGTGAATGGTTTCTGCGCATGCCCAGGAGGAACCAATCATTGGACAGAATTTGAAAAGTGGTCTTTATACCCAACGTGGACTATTTTCGAATGCAGGGCAAACATTTCTTCTAACGGTATGTAAAGGTCGCTTACGTAACAACAAGTAACGTTACTTGAACGGAGGAATTTACATGCACATAAATCATACTTAATCAAATCATGATGTTGCATATGTTTTCAAAGGTATATTTGCATTGTTATACACATGATTAAAAAACAAATATATTTTTTCTTCAGAATACTGCAATGGCATCGAAGTTACAAGAATGGGTAAGACGAATTAGCTTCTGTTCTCGAATAAAGTAACAGTATTTATTATATGTCAAAAAAGTGATAGGTAGATATAACCTGCCTGTTTCATTGCTAAAGACCTGCACTAAAATCTGCAGTGGTAACATTTTGTGGAAAAAATGATGTGGACTGGTTTACTAAACCAATGATAAGCAAATGTAAACATGTAGCTTAAAACCATTGAAGTGAACATTTTAGATAAAATGTAACATATTTCATTTTACAGAATGTATTCTCATGATATGAAGAAAGCTTCTGGTTAAATTTTATGTTTTTTTCTTAAAGATGTTATGAATATTTTGAATGGACAGGTTTAGTTGTCACATTCAGTTGGTACAAATGACACGCTCATGTACGGGACGAAATATATTACAAAACAGTTGTTTTCCTTTTGAAGGCTAGTTGGTATATGGAATAAATGTTTATTTATGTTTATTTAAGATTTTTACGTAATTGTCATAGCAGGTGTTTTTTCAGTATGTTTTGGTATTCTAAGCCTTAATCCAGCGTACTATAAATATGACTGATTGATTGATTGTTGTTTTACGCCGAACTCAAAATTACTTAACATACATAGCGGCATTGCCAGGTTTAGTGGGGTGGAAACTGAGCTCTTAGCCAGTGAACGTCCCCGACATTCGGCCAGTACCTTGCATTCCACATACGGCGATCAGGTAAAAACTCCCCTCAGAAATTTTTCAGTTCTATCTGGCCTGAAAGGGATCCCAACTCGCGCCGCATCGATCGAAGGTCTGTGTCAGACTGAAGGGAAATCACTGTAACCTAATGAGTTACCGAGGCCTCATTTCAAGTATAAGTGGTGGTATTGAAACGTTTATTGAGGGAACAGACCACTGTCGACGCGTTTCAGGTGGCATTTTATTAAACGTTAAATACGATTAAACCTGCAGTTCTTTGGCTGAAAGCCTACATTTGTTGATTGTGTGAATGTGTGTACAATTTTGCGTCTTTATTCAGATCGGATCGTTACCACTACGTCGTTTGACGAAACAACCACAGCGTCCCAGTCAATGACGGTTGAAGATGACCCTGCACCAGCACCACCTGCATCAACACCAAAGGCACAACAAATAGTCGTCACAAAAACTAATGCAACACCTTCGTCTTCCACAGAAAATGTAGAAACAACGACGACGTCTATGAAGTCCCAAGAGACTACCCTCGAAACGAGCATCCAGAAAACAACACCAGTAGAAATCATAACTTCACAAAATCTAGAAAAGGAAACAGTAGATATATTTTCTCCTACGACAGTTTTAACGTCATCTGATTATATTTCGAGCTCTGAAAATGACAGCTCTCATTTGGGTTTGTCTGATATTTCTTCACCTTCTGTAAGCACATCTGAAATGTTTCGGCTTGTTTAGCAGACTGTATAGATTGTTTTTCGATGACCTTTAAAGGTTCTCACTGTCCAGACAATCAGAATTTATGAAAAAGGGAGAATTTTGGCAGCATGCCACGTAAAATGATAAAGTATGCTGTAACTTGAGCTTGACTTGTTTTTCGTTTCTTGGAGTTTTGCTTTTCGATCTCTTTTATCAAATTATTCAGTGTGAATCATGGATAAAATTCATAATAAAAGCAAAACATATGTGGTGTAACTTTACCAATTATGCTTATTTTTCTTATAGGAATTCCGTTAAATGAAGTGTGCTATGACGATAGCGACTGTGAAGTGACGTCATCTGTATGCCGACCACAGCGATGTGACGGCTACGTCTGTGTTTGTGACGTAGGCTTTAGGCAAGAAAATGATGTGTGCAAAAAGAGTGATTGGGGATTTCAAGGGGCCCTTTCATGAAGCCGTCATAAACGATGATCGATGGCAGTTGCCATTACGTCAATCTCTTCGTTACGGTATACATCGGCAACTTGGCTTTTTTTGTGATAAGAGTATTTTTCTGGAACGAACCCCTGGTCTTTCTATTACTATTTGCGGTTAAAAAAATTTTTATAAGTGGATGAGAATATCCTTTTACATGCAGCTCTAAACTGATACGCGTAGGCCCCGCGAATGTTTAAAACAAGGCCATAGTGAAACTGTTTAGTCCATATTGCTTCAGAGAAAG
Source organism: Lepidochitona cinerea (assembly GCA_963971465.1). Taxonomy (NCBI): domain Eukaryota; kingdom Metazoa; phylum Mollusca; class Polyplacophora; order Chitonida; family Tonicellidae; genus Lepidochitona; species Lepidochitona cinerea. The sequence goes on from OZ020559.1 coordinate 15,578,465, forward strand.
CTTCCTTTCAGGAATATTTTCGTGGATGGATTTGATTTTGTGCATATCTTTGAGCAAAGATGTAGTGTTAGACAGAAATCAAAGGCGCTTTATGGGTTATTGGTTTTCACCTAATTTCATAATGTCTGTATTTCTAAATATGGTTAAGGTCGCATTTTCGAATCCTCCTCAGTCTTAGACATAAGAAAAATAGAGAAACAAATTACATACGCCATACTTATATGATATAGGTTCGAATCACACTTAGATCAAATAAAAATTGAAAAATGATTGGGTGGGGTTTTCACTCGGTCGCCGTTTGTGGAAGAGCTGCCAGGTACTCGCCGAAGGTCGGGGGTTTTCTCCGGGCAATGAGTCCGATTTCCCCCAAACTAAACCTCGCAACGCCGCCAAATAAGTGTTATAATCTTTATTGGGGCGTAAAACATCAATCGATCAATCTTCCAGTTATCCCGGCAACTCCTTTTAAGTAGGTTAAATTATCTCAAATGCGGAAGAAGACACCTATTACTCGCAACGTGGGTTAAGATATGTGTATATAAATCGTATCATAAGCTAGTGTTGATCCGAAATAGACTGTTTGCCCCTTTGCACACAACTTTGTCGTGAAGCCACCTTGTGGTCATTCTTAAAGCGACATGAGATGATTAGCACCGACTGACTTTACCTATATTTTTTACTTCAACGTCGCCATGTGGTTTTTCAATTTACTTCAAATGCTTAACTTTTCCAGCCAATTGGAATTCAGTAAAACATGCCACTTAAAGTTCTTGAAGACGTTTATTTGTTCTTGCAGAGTCTCTGATTGGCGGTCAATGTAACAGCAGCTCAGATTGTCTCTACCCTGCTGCTTTGTGTCAAAGTGGAATTTGTGCCTGTCCGAACGACTACACTTTAAGGCAGGATAACTTTCATTGCAATGCCAAAATATCTGGATTCGATCTAGTAAACAACGGGGAGGCATGTGATCCGCTAAAATTCTGTAGACCGCCTTCATTATGCGTGAATGGTTTCTGCACATGCCCAGGAGGAATCAATCATTGGACGGAATTTGAAAAGTGGACTTTATACCCAACATGGGCTGCTTTTGAATGCAGGGCAAACATTTCTTCTAACGGTATGTAAAGGTCGCTTACGTAACAACAAATAGCGTTACTTGAACGGAGGAATTTTCTTGCACATAAATCATACTTAACCAAATCATGATGTTGCATATGTTTTCAAAAGTATATGTGCATTGTTATACACATGGTTAAAAAATAGATATATTTCTTCTTCAGAATACTGCAATGGCATCGAAGTTACAAGAATGGGTAAGATGAATTAGCTTCTGTTCTCAAATAAAATAACAGTATTTATTATATGTCAAGAAAGTGATAGGTAGATATAACCTGCCTGTTTCATTGCTAAAGACGTGCTCCAAAATCTGCAGTGGCAACATTTTGGGGAAAAAAAGATGTGGACTGGTTTACTAAACCAATGATAAACAAATGTAAACATATAGCTTAAGACCATTGAAGTAAACATTTTAGATAAAATGCAACATATTTCATTTTACAGAATATATTCTCCTGATTTGAAGAAAGCTTTTGGTTAAATTCGGGTTTTTTTCTTAAAGATGTTATGAATATTTTGAATGGACAGGTTTAGTTGTCACATTCAGTTGTTACAAATGAAACGCTCATGTATGGGACTAAATATATTACAAAACAGTTGTTTTCCTTTTGAAGGCTAGTTGGTATATGGAATAGATGTTTATTTACGTTTATTTAAGATTTTTACGTAATTGTCATAACAGGGTTTTTTCAGTATGTTTTGGTATTCTAAGCCTTAATCCAGCGTATTATAAATATGACTGATTGATTAATTGGTGTTTTACGCCGCACTAAAAATTACTTAACAGACATAGCGGCATTGACAGGTTTGGTGGGGTGGAAACTGGGCTCTTGGTCCGTGAGCGACCCCGACATTCGGCCAGTACCTTGTATTCCACATACGGCGATCGGGTGGAAACTCCACTCAGAAATTTTTCAGTTTTATCTGGTCTGAAAGGGATCCCAACTCGCGCCGCATCGATCAAAGGGCACTGTAACCGACTGAGTCACCGAGGCCTCATTTCAAGTATAAGTGGTGGTATTGAAACGTTTATTGAGGGAACAGACCACTGTCGACGCGTTTCAGGTAGCATTTTATTAAACATTAAATGCGATGAAACCTGTAGTTCTTTGGCTGAAAGCCTACATTTGTCGATTGTGTGAATGTGTGTACAATTTTGCGTCTTTATTCAGATCGGATCGTTACCACTACGCCGTTTGACGAAACAACCACAGCGTCCCAGTCAGTGACGGTTGAAGATGACCCTGTACGAGCACCACCTGCATCAACACCAAAGGCACAACAAATAGTCATCACAAAAACTAATGCAACACCTTCGTCTTCCACAGAAAATGTAGAAACAACGACGACGTCTATGAAGTCACAAGAGACTACCCTCGAAACGAGCATCCAGAAAACAACACCAGTAGAAATCATAACTTCACAAAATCTAGAAAAGGAAACAGTAGATATATTTTCTCCTACGACAGTTTTAACGTCATCTGATTATATTTCGAGCTCTGAAAATGACAGCTCTCATTTGGGTTTGTCTGAAATTTCTTCTTCTTCTGTAACCACATCTGAAATATTTCGGCTGGTTTAGCAGACTGTATAGACTGTTTTTCGATGACCTTTAAAGCCTCTCACTGTCGAGACCATCAGAATTTATGAAAAAGGGAGAATTTTGGCAGCATGCCACGTAAGACAATAAAGTATGCTGTAACTTGAGCCTGACTTGTTTTTCGTTTCTTGGAGTTTTGCTTTTCGATCTCTTTTATCAAATTATTCAGTGTGAATCATGGATAAAATTCATAATAAAGCAAAAATATGTGGTGTTATTTTACCACTTATGCTTATTTTTGTTACAGGAGTTGCGTTAAATGAAGCGTGCTATGACGATAACGACTGTGAAGTGACGTCATCTGTATGCCGACCACAGCGATGTGACGGCTACGTCTGTGATTGTGACGTAGGCTTTATACAAGAAAGTGAAGTGTGCAAAAAGAGTGAGTGGAGATTTCAGGGGGCCCTTTCATGAAGCCGTCGTAAACTGTGTTGGATGGCAGTTGCCATTACGTCAATCACTTCGTTACGGTTTCTATCGACAACTTTATTCATGATTTCATGGAACGAACCCCTGGTCTTTCTATTACTATTTGCGGTTAAAAAAACTTTATGAGTGGATAAGAATATCCTTTTACAAGCAGCTCTGGACTGATACGCGTAGGTCCAGCGAATGTTTAAAACAAGGCCATAGTGAAATGTTTACGTCCATATTGCTTCAGAGAAAGGTTCCTTTCAGGAAAATTTTCGTGGATGGATTTGATTTTGTGCATATCTTTGAGCAAAGATGTAGTGTTATACAGAAATCAAAGCGTTTTATGGGTTAAGGGTTTTCACCTAATTTCATAATGTCTGTATTTCTGAATATGGTTAAGGTCGCATTTTCGAATCCTCCTCAGTGTAAGACATTAGAAAAATACAGGATCAAACTACATACGCCATACTTATATGATATAGGTTCGAATCACACTTAGATCAAATAAAAATTGAAAAATGTTTGGGTGGGTTTTTCACTCGGTCGCCGTTTGTGGAAGAGTTGCCAGGTACTCGCCGAAGGTCGGGGGTTTCCTCCAGGCAAAAAGTCCGGTTTCTCTCCCCAATGTCGGTTATGTCGGTTAAAATATCTCAAATGCGTAAGAAGACACCTATTACTCGCAACGTGGGTTAACATTTCTATATATAAATCGTATTCTAAGCTAGTGTTTGCCCCTTTTGCACACAACTTTGTCGTGAAGCCACCTTCTGGTCATTTTTAAAGCGACATGAGATGATTAGCACTGACTGACTTTACCTATATTTTTTACTTCAACGTCGCCATGTGGTTTTTCAATTTACTTCAAATGCTTAACTTCTCCAGCCAATTGGAATTCAGGAAAACATGCCACTTAACGTTTTAGAAGATGTTTATTTGTTCTTGCAGAGTCTCTGATTGGCGGTCAATGTAACAGCAGCTCAGATTGTCTCTACCCAAGCGCTTTGTGTCAAAGTGGAATTTGTGCCTGTCCGAAAGACTACACTTCAAGGCAGGATAACTTTCATTGCAGTCCCAAAATATCTGGATTCGTTCTAGTTAACTATGGGGAGGCATGTGATTCGCTCAAATTCTGTAGACCGCCTACATCATGTGTGAATGGTTTCTGCGCATGCCCAGGAGGAACCAATCATTGGACGGAATTTGAAAAGTGGACTTTATACCCAACGTGGACTACTTTGGAATGCAGGGCAAGCATTTCTTCTAATGGTATGTAAAGGTCGCTAACGTATCACAAGTAACATTACTTGAACGGAGGAATTTTCATGCACATAAATCATACTTAACCAAATCATGATGTTGCATATGTTTTCAAAGGTATATGTGCATTGTTATACACATGATTAAAAAATAGATATATTTCTTCTTCAGAATACTGCAATGGCATCGAAGTTACAAGAATGGGTAAGATGAATTAGCTTCTGTTCTCAATTAAAATATCAGTATTTATTATATGTCAAGAAAGTGATAGGTAGATATAACCTGTCTGTTCCATTGCTAAAGACCTGCTCTAAAATCTGCAGTGGCAACAAATGTAAACATATAGCTTAAAACCATTGAAGTGAACATTTTAGATAAAATATATGGAATAAATGTTTGGTGGTATTGAAATAAAAGGGGTGGTATTGAAACGTTTGATGAGGAAACAGACCACTGTCGACGCGTTTCAGGTGGCATTTTATTAAACATTAAATGCGATTAAACCTGCAGTTCTTTGGCTGAAAGCCTACATTTGTCTATTGTGTGAATCATTGTACAATTTTGCGTCTTTATTCAGATCGGATCGTCAACACTACGCCGTTTGACGAAACAGCCGCAGCGTCCCAGTCAATGACGGTTGAAGATGACCCTGTACCAGCACCACCGACATCAACACCAAAGGCACAACAAATAGTCACAAAAACTAATGCAACACCTTCGTCTTCCACAGAAAATGTAGAAACAACGACGACGTCTATGAAGTCACAAGAGACTACCCTCGAAACGAGCATCCAGAAAACAACACCAGTAGAAATCATAACTTCACAAAATCTAGAAAAGGAAACAGTAGATATATTTTCTCCTACGACAGTTTTAACGTCATCTGATTATATTTCGAGCTCTGAAAATGACAGCTCTCATTTAGGTTTGTCTGAAATTTCTTCACCTTCTGTAACCACATCTGAAATGTTTCAGCTTGTTTAGCAGACTGTATTGACTGTTTTTCGATGACCTTTAAAGCCTCTCACTGTCGAGACAATCAGAATATATGAAAAAGGGAGAATTTTGGCAGCGTGCCACGTAAGACGATAAAGTATGCTGTAACTTGAGCCTGACTTGTTTTTCGTTTCTTGGAGTTTTGCTTTTCGATCTCTTTTATTAAATTATTCAGTGTGAATTATGGATAAAATTCATAATAAAAGCAAAAATATGTGGTGTAATTTTACCAATTATGCTTATTTGTGTTATAGGAGTTGCGTTAAATGAAGTGTGCTATGACGATAGCGACTGTGAAGTGACGTCATCTGTATGCCGACCACAGCGATGTGACGGCTACGTCTATGTTTGTGACGTAGGCTTTATACAAGAAAGTGAAGCGTGCAAAAAGAGTGAGTGGAGATTTCAGGGGGCCGTTTCATGAAGCCGTCGTAAACTGCGATGGATGGCAATTGCCATTACGTCAATATTTTCGTTACGGTATACATCGGCAACTTGGCTTTTTTGTGATAAGAGTATTTTTCTGGAACGAACCCCTGGTCTTTCTTTTAAAAAAAACTTTAAAAGTGGATAAGAATATCCTTTTACATGCAGCTCTGTACTGATATGCGTAGGCCAAGCGAATGTTTGAAACAAGGCTATAGTGAAATTTTTACGTCCACATTGCTTCAGAGAAAGGTTCCTTTCAGGAATACTTTCGTGGATGGATTTGATTTTGTGCATAGCTTGGAGCAAAGATGTAGTGTTAGACAGAAATCAAAGCGTTTAGTGGGTTATGGGTTTTCACTTAATTTCATAATGTGTGTATTTCTGAATATGGTTAAGGTCGCATGTTCGAAGTTCCCTCGGTCTAAGACATTACAAATTACTCGATCAAATTGCATACGCCATACTTATATGATATAGGTTCAAATAACACTCAGAACAACTAAAAATTGAAAAATGTTTCGGTGGATTTTTCACTCGGTCGCCGTTTGTGGAAGAGTTGCCAGGTACTCGCCGAAGGTCGGGGGTTTCCTTCGGGCAATAAGCCCGGTTTTTCTCCCCAACTAAACCTCGCAACGCCGCCAAATAGGTGTAATAATCTTAAGTGCGGCGTAAAACATCAATCAATCAATCTTCCAGTTATCCCGGCAACTCCTTTTATGTCGGTTAAATTATCTCAAATGCGGAAGAAGACACCTATTACTTCCAACGGGGGTTAACATATGTGTATATAAATCGTAGCATAAGCTAGTATTGATCCAAAATAGACTGTATGCCCCTTTTGTACACACCATTGTCGTGAATGCTTGTGATCATTTTTAAAGCGACATGAGATGATTAGCACCGACTGTCCAGTACTGACTTTACTTATATTTTTACTTCAACGTCAGCCATTTGGTTTTTCATTTACTTCAAATGCTGAACTTCTCTAGCCAATTGGAATTCAGGAAAACATGCCACTTAAAGTTCTTGAAGACGTTTATTTGTTCTTGCAGAGTCTCTGATTGGCGGTCAATGTAACAACAGCTCAGATTGTCTCTACCCAGGCGCTTTGTGTCAAAATGGAATTTGTGCTTGTCCGAAATACTACATTTCAAGGCAGGATAACTTTCATTGCAATCCCAGAATATCTGGATTCGATCTAGTAAACTACGGGGAGGCATGTGATCTGCTAAAATTCTGTAGACCACCTACATCATGCGTTAATGGTATATGCGCATGCCCAGGAGGAACCAATCATTGGACGGAATTTGAAAAGTGGACTTTATACCCAACTTGGACATATTCCGAATGCAGGGCAAACATTTCTTCTAACGGTATGTAAAGGTATCTAACGTAACAACAAGTAACGTTACTTGAACGGAGGAATTTTCATGCACATAAATCATACTTAACCAAATCATGATGTTTTCAAAGGTATATGTGCAATTGTTATACACATGATTAAAAAATAAATATATTTCTTTTTCAGAATACTGCAATGGCATCGAAGTAACAAGAATGGGTAACACGAACTAGCTTCTGCTCTCAAATAAAGTAACAGTATTATTTTTTGCAGTATGTTTTGGTATTCTAAGCCTTAATCCAGCGTATTATAAATATGACTGATTGATTGATTGATGTTTTACGCCGCACTCAAAATTACTTAACACACATAGCGGCATTGACAGGTTAATGGTGTGTTTCCACGGACTTGCGTTAACGCGTGCGATGACGGATGCGATTGTTTAACGGATAGGATGAAGTGTTTCCACTCTTCTCTTACCAGCTCATCGGAAATGTTCACATCAAGTTTGAGTTCTTCTGGATTTTGGCCTTTTGTAAGCACATCTGAAATGTTCACACCAAGTTCGTCTGAAGTGTCATCATCACCGCAACAAAGAATTATTCATTTATTTAATGCATGAGAGATAGTGAACATCAGAAACTAGTTTAGAAAAGTAACAATGCAATTGTTATGAGGGGATATTTTAAGTAGTTACTATCAAATCAAGTTCAAAAGGTGCGGACGGAAAAAATATGTAGACCAATACTCAAAGCATGTGGATTCATTTCATTTCATTTCATTTTTATTCACCATAGTTAAGAAGTGCAAATACAATATAATATTGAACATACAAGGCGGGAATAAAGCTCCTGAAGAATTTGTTATATCCCATAGATTTAATAAAGGGAAAATTAAACATTCAAAAGTAAGATGGCGAAAGGTTTAAAAATATACTTATATATAGTTTCCTTACAAACATAAGTCACTTATTCTTATTCGTTTTTTTTTAAATGGATCCCGATGTATGTTGAAAATCACATTTGATATAACGACTTTTTTAACAATTTACGGCTGGGATAGTTTTAGTTTATCAGGAGTGAGCTAGCGTATAAAGTATGTACACTAATAGTTTTCTCTTTCGTGGATGCCAGAAATCGCGTTTCACAAGTTGTCTCGCCACTATTCTGATCATAATGAGGGGGAAAATGGACTGTTGCTAAAGTATGGACAATCACCACCTCTTTAGTTATGACATTTATAAAACAAAGAAGATTACATCGAAATACGATCTAAGTAGCTTAAAAAGAAACAATAGGGCAGTAACTCGATGGAACCATCTTTGCATTGCAAGTATTTTTAAAATAACTAACCGCTTAAAGCTTATGATGTGATTATAAATGGGCTGTTGGAATACCAGATTATTTCTTGAAAGCTATGATCCGGAATGATTTGGTTCTTGTTGAAAGGGATTCTCTGCGTAACATCGGTGGAGATCCAATACACTCTGTTGTACTATACTGACGATTGTGAGACTGCGGCATTGGTAAAACGACAAACAACCGCTAAGAAGTTAATCGGAATCGAACCACAACGTCATTAGCAAAGACTAAATATACTAAATTACTCCATTCATTGACTGATTGATTGATATTTGCCTGGTTTAGTAGGGGACTAAACCGGGTTCATTGCCCGGGGTGAAACTACGACCTTCGGTGAGTACCTGGCAACACATACGGCGTTCGAGTGAAAAATCCACTCATATTTTTTTCAATTTTTATTTGCTCTGAGTTCGATTCGAACCCGTGCCGCATCAATGGAAAAGCCTGAGTCGGACTGAGAGACAGTACATTGCAAAGGAAGTTCTACTAGCTGTGTTCACTTGCCACAAGAGACAGGACTGATGTTTATTACATTGTAAACGTGTCCACCAGACAGACACGCGCCAGACACCAGCTTTCCCCTGTCTGTCTATAACAAGCACACATGTTGAACACGGCTAATGCTACTATCATGGGAGGACATGTTTTTATAGAATATATAAATCGTATAACAGATGTCAGAATATACCAGTTAATTAGGCATCTGTTTCAATACAGCACGTTGATTGAAAAAAATGGCACGATTAACGATAAAGATAGAATTGTAATTCTTAAGAAATGTACACATTGGTACATTTTAATTTATAATTCCTGGTCTGAAATGATAATCGTGTAACCTTCACCCCTCCTCCACACACCTTCAATCAAGATCACGTTATCAAAATGGTTAAAAAACTTCGATGTGCACTCACCACATCCTAACCTAACAATGTAACATTAATGCTATTTTTGGGGGATTACACTTTCTTGAACTAACTAATTAAAGTGGTATGAGCTACCAAAATGTTGATTTTTTTACGTTAAGACAGAATGTTGAAATTATTGGCCATTTCTCTCACGTCGTATAATTCAGAGGCTTTTGAGTGGTTCTAGTCTCGAGAATGTGCAATAAAGTATTGTTTTGAACCAACTTTGGCTTAGAATGAATGAATGAATGGTCGTCCAGGTTATTTAAATTTTGTTTACTTTTCGAACCCAATTTCGGTTCGTATAGGCCACAGACTATATGGATTTTCCTCACTCCAACGCCAATCGTTTAGTTTTTCGATGGCCTTCAAATTAAGCCCCTTACTGCCGTGACAATCAGAAATTATGAAAAAAGTTGTGATTTTGGCAGCTCATGCCACTTTAAACTCTAACATTAATGCTATTTTGAATAATTCAGTTTTGGAACATTAGGGTTTGGAATGTAATTTGTATAGCAGGGTAACTTGTTGGAAGATGAATATAACATTTATAGTTGAAATTAAAGGATAAATGCCAAGTTCTTTCTGAACACCTGGCGGGCATTTGGGGAACTGTTCACTAGTCCGAAGGTCCACTAGTCCGAAGGTTCACTAGTCTGAAGGTTCACTAGTCTGAAGGTTCACTAGTCTGAAGGTCCACTAGTCCGAAGGTTCACCGGTCCGAAGGTTCACCGGTCCGAAGGTTGACTGGTCCGAAGGTTGACTGGTCCGAAGGTTCACTAGTCCGAAGGTTCACTAGTCCGAAGGTTCACCGGTCCGAAGGTCCACTAGTCCGAAGGTTGACTGGTCCGAAGGTTGACTGGTCCGAAGGTTCACTAGTCTGAAGGTTCACTAGTCCGAAGGTTCACTAGTCCGAAGGTTCACTAGTCCGAAGGTTCACCGGTCCGAAGGTCCACTAGTCCGAAGGTTGACTGGTCCGAAGGTTGACTGGTCCGAAGGTTCACTAGTCCGAAGGTTCACTAGTCCGAAGGTTCACCGGTCCGAAGGTCCACTAGTCCGAAGGTTGACTGGTCCGAAGGTTGACTGGTCCGAAGGTTCACTAGTCTGAAGGTCCACTAGTCCGAAGGTTCACTAGTCCGAAGGTTCACTAGTCTGAAGGTTCACCGGTCCGAAGGTCCACTAGTCTGAAGGTTCACTGGTCTGAAGGTCCACTAGTCCGAAGGTTGACTGGTCCGAAGGTTGACTGGTCCGAAGGTTCACTAGTCCGAAGGTTCACTAGTCCGAAGGTTCCTTAGTCAGAACATCCCAGACAGTTTTGGAACATTAGGGTTTGGAATGTAATTTTTATAGCAGGGTAGCTTGTTGGAAGATGAATATAACATTTATAGTTGAAATTAAAGGATAAATGCCAAGTTCTTTCTGAACACCTGGCGAGAATTTGGGGAACTGTTCACTAGTCCAAAGGTCCACTAGTCCAAAGGTTCACTAGTCTGAAGGTTCACTAGTCTGAAGGTCCACTAGTCAGAAGGTTCACTAGTCCGAAGGTTCACTAGTCCGAAGGTTCACCGGTCCGAAGGTCCACTAGTCCGAAGGTTGACTGGTCCGAAGGTTGACTGGTCCGAAGGTCCACTAGTCCGAAGGTTCACTAGTCCGAAGGTCCACTAGTCCGAAGGTTCACTAGTCCGAAGGTTCACCGGTCCGAAGGTCCACTAGTCCGAAGGTTGACTGGTGCGAAGGTTGACTGGTCCGAAGGTTCACAAGTCCGAAGGTTCACTAGTCCGAAGGTTCCTTAGTCCGAACATCCCAAACATAATGCGCTATATATCAAATAAGACCATCCACTATTTGGATGAGAACAACTAAACAGTGGTACTGATAGACATTTTATTGAAGCAATAAAAAAATCTGAGTAGGGGTACGTATACTTGAACAGATATGAAAAATAAAAAATACTCTTCACATATATATATGAACGTTTACAAAGTCGACACCACGTGTCTAGATCTTTTTAGATCTTTTCCAAATTATCTTATAAATAAAAGGATTTAAATTGATATGCGTATAACCCTATAGAGTTTCTAAGGAAAAATAAAATATTTAGTTCGACGGTTTTATATACCCCGCATACCTCCTACTTCTACAGGAAATTCAATGTCATTCTCTTTATCAGTCTGCACCCCCCCCCCCCCCCCCCCTCCTGCTACCGGGAGGTACGCCCGTGGCTGTGCATAAAATCGTTGAATTATATATTTCCTTTTTCTTTGGAGAGATGATAAATTCCTAACTGCACACTGTCTCCACTAGAGACTAAGGGATACTGTCTGTTTGGAGGGTGGTATCGGTACTGTTCTTCGGACTAGTGGACCTTCGGACTAGTGGACCTTCGGACTAGTGAACCATCTTACTAGTGAACCCGTTTTTCGGTCCAGTGAACCTTCTGACTAGTGGACCTTCGGACTAGTGAACCATCTTACTAGTGAACCCGTTTTTCGGTCTAGTGAACCTTCGGACTAGTGAACCTTCGGACTAGTGAACCCTTCTCGGGATTTGTTATCGTAAATTGAGTAAATATGTATCTAAAAATATAATATTGAAACAAAACGAACTTCCAGTAGAGTCCTGGGGTGTCAAAGAAACAATGATTGAAAATATGCATATCTTCCGTCACCAATCGGAAATATCTTCGTATTTGACGTCATAGTTGACATTTGAACGTTTTTGGTGTCATTTCAACCAACCATGAAGAGGCCCTGGTTTAACGTCGTTTGTGTATGACGTCACAACAATAGTAATGTATATATCAGATGTCAACTGTGACTTCACGGCGCTAAAGCTAATTAATTTCCGTATCTATGTAGTAGAGAGAAAACGCATGTCTTGAATTTTGTAGGTTTTGTGCCTAAAAACCTCATTTTGCTTTTGGCTACGTTCTTAAGATTATACGGTGCAAATTCTTAAACAAATTGATTACAAATTGGGATGCATTGACTTAAACTTGTCATTTATCATTTAAAGATTAATATCTCATATACGCTGCATCTTTAGCAAATCAACTGTCCAGTAGACGAAGCTCGGGCAAGGGAAATCGGACAAAAACATCTAACAGCGTGGATGTTTGCGATCCACTCTCGGAATTTCCTTTTTTTGTTGGTGTATGTATATTGGAAGAAAACAAAAAGGTGCGTTGATTTCTTTAAAAAGAGCAGGAACTAAACTTTTGTCCAACGCCAAGTAAAGGCAGTTTCCTCAGATAGTCAGTATTTGTTCCATTAAATCCAAAAAGTTGTAAAATGGAGGGAAAAAGACATAATATGACAAATAAAATCATTCTCAGCTTACTTCCCTATCTGTATACACTGTATATATCAACATGTCACATCCAATGATGCCAGTCAAGCAGTAGAAATTTGCCTGGCAACGCACGTGGCAAAGTACTCTAGCACGTGACTGTTTAGAATTTTGGCGCGTGGTATCTATGGCACACATCTGCATTCTTAAATGAGGATGAACGTTGGCGCGGAAACAAACATATTAAAAGGAGGTCTGCTAAGTAGATGTGGATGGGGCTCACAGGTGGTAATTTGAAAACTAAACACTTTCACTGAAAGTTCCTCGCGCCTTAATGGAGAAGTTACAGCCGTGTCTGGAATAGATTTTGACAACTTAGTGGAAATTGCTATAGTCTTCTTTCAAATAAGTGCTAACTAGAATTGACAAGCAGAGTTTGTAAACTGTATGTATCCGACGAAGACTTCAAAATAATTGTTTACGTTAAGCTACAAGCGACAACCGGCAGTTACAAATGGCTCAAGGCAGATGAATGGATTGCACTGTCTGTGCTATTGGATGGCGGCAATATTCAGTTGAATCGAAAGTGTTTCCTAGACGCGATTGGCTTTTATCTAGTAAAACAACCCGATACTTATATGAGCAACTCGTTTAAGGGACGATAATTAGGTGATATAACTTTTGTGGAATTCATTCAACCCATTCTTACGTTTTGGGCAAGTTTTGTTTTTCTCTTCTACCATGGTGGAAAAACTTTCGGACATATCATTTCGTGTTATTGGCGATACGTAGGCCTACACCTGTGTGAGGCAACAGTATTGGGTGTATATATGATTTCGTGAAACTTATCACAATTTTAAGCAACAAATTCGGATAGTTGAATCTTACTCTGTCAACAGCAAAAAAGAATTTTGCAGTGGAAGATTTGTCATTTTTTTCAAATGGAAAAGATAACAAGTTAAACGTTTACTATTCTGTGATTAATTGAACTTATCGATGCCGTTTGTGAAACTGTAATTTTATATGTTAAGTTTCTCTTATATTAGAGACATATCAGAAAGAAAAAAACGTATGTTGGTGATTTGAGGCATATCATAAAAATCCCATGTGTTGGTGATTTTGTACATATCAGAAAATCCCGTGTGTTGGTGATTTGGTACATATCCTAATAAACCCGTGTGTTGGTGATTTGAGATATATCAGAAAATCCCGTGTGTTGGTGATTTGGGGCATATCAGAAAACTCCCGTGTGTTGGTGATTTGGTACATAACAGAAAACTCCCGTGTGTTAGGGATTTGAAACATATCAGAAAACTCCCGTGTGTTGGTGATTTGAAACATATCAGAAAACTCCCGTGTTTTGGTGATTTGATACATATCCTAATAAACCCGTGTGTTGGTGATTTGGGACATATCAGAAAAACCCCGTGTGTTGGTGATTTGAAACATATCAGAAAATTACCGCGTGCTGTTGATTTAAGATATATCAGAAAACTCCCGTGTTTTGGGGATTTGAGATATATCAGAAAACTCCCGTGTGTTAGGGATTTGAAATATAACAGAAAAAAACGTGTGTAGGGGATTTGAGATCTATCAGATAAATCCCTTGTGGTTGTCATTTTGAGGAGAATCAGAAAACTGCCGTTGTTGGTTATTTGGGACAATCAATAAACCCCGTGTGCTTGCAATTTGAGGCAAATCAGAAAAAGACCGAGTGTTGGTTATTTTGAGTCGTATGTCTATCATAAAATACCTTGTTTTTGGGGGCTCATTTTAAAGTACATTTCAAGTTCCTGTTGTTTTTGTTTGTCTGTTAGTTTGCAGAATATTCAATTGGATAAAGAAATATCGCATCCGAAACCAAAATCAGATGCATCGAATTTAACAGGGTTTTTTTTTACAGTTTTGCTGCAGTATGCTCGTTTCGTATCACGAAGACAGTCGATTTAAGTATGTTTAAAATAGTTTTTCCCTTGAGAGTGACTATATAAAGAACTTCCAAAGGCTAGACGTCATGGTTAGAAAATACTTTTAGTGTAATTTTGGAAATATTGATTATAACAAACTTAAAGCTTTGGAAAAATAAAGCCTTGGACATAGTAAAACAGTTTTGTGCTACTTGTAACTCAACTATCTCGACGTTCAACTCAGCAGGTTAAGCCTAAATTTAATATATTTATAATTTTTCAAGAGAGTAGTAGTGACCTATTTAAAAAAAAATGGATCATTGCATCTTTGATTGACGAAAAAGAAAAAGAAACGAAGACGGAGTATTAAAATTGACCAATCAAAATGGAGCATAATGGATATTATCTCTCATCGATTTTGGCGTTGTTGTTGATGATGATACAAACAGTTTTCTGTAACGAGTAAGTATTTCCATATCTGTAATTCCCTAGTTATTTCAGTCTTAAGTCAAGACGATTTCATTTTGCCCGAGTGTTTTAATGTTCACATATATAGTATGTGGAAGAGTTGCCAGGTACTCGCCGAACGTTGGGGGGGGGGGGGTCCTCCGGCAATGAGCCCGGTTTCCTCTCCCCACTAAACCTGGCAACGCCGCCATATAACTGAAATAATCTTGAGTACGGCGTAAAACATCAATCTAAATCTTATTTTCAATTCTCGTCCAACATTATAGTGGAAGTTGTTTATAGGAGTTACAGTCCAATACAAGTAAAACTTCATTAAAGGCCCACTTGCCGCCGTAGCCTGTTTAAATTTGCTAAGAAAACCAATTTACATGACCCAACTACGACTAATACCACTAAATCGTGTTGGAATACCCTCATTTCAGGCCTTTTTATCTTTGGTTTACACTCAAACAATTATCAGCAGGCTTTTCCAGTCGCTGTTAACCGATCGTCAGTCTGTATTTCTCAGATAAATAGGCCTACGTAAAATTACACTGTGCCGTTAGTTCACTCACTCGACTGAAACATAACATCGCCTATGCGAGCAGATTGGTTTGTTTACGTTCCGGGCACCTAACAATTCAAAAAATACAAAGTGACGTCCAAACTTTTAAATTTTGGTAAAAACAGAAAGTTCCTAACTTATATTGTCTGGGAAAAATACAGAACACGGTCTTTCTTTTTTAATGTAAACAATATTCCTGATTTTCGCGGCAAGTGTGCCTTTAAGCACAGAGCATGTTAAGTTTGGTTCTAAGTGTGTCTAAATCATGAAATGAAACATTTCCTTCTTTTTAACAAAATTAGAAATTTCCTTCTTTTTAACACAATTAGAACTTCCCTCTTTTTAACACAATTAGAAATTTCTCTCCTTTTAACACAATTAAAAACTTGACTCTTTTTAATACAAATAAAATCATCCCCCTTTTAACACAATAAGAAACTTGTCCCCATGGTTACTTTGTCCAAGGAGACTTTCCCTGCGCATGTGTATTTTTGCGTTCAGTTATAAATTCTCCTAAAATACTTTTTAAATAGACACAACATGGTAGACAGAATCCCAAACTAATTAAGATACACAAGTTACAAATAAACTAAGTTGCATCGGGCCAGTAACTCAAAATTGCATTACAGTGTACAGTGTATTTATATATATCTGCACAATTACCTTGCTCAAAAACAGTTGTTTACGCAGTCACAACTAACTGGCACAGTATCCATTGCGACTTTGCTAAAGTGTTTTTTACAGCTCGTCAGGTACTACAAAAAAATCGTGTCTGGAATTCTTGTTGTTTTTTATGTTGGCTTTTTGCCAGCATGGTCTACTCTACTTTGTTTTCTACTGTTATGTTGTTAATAAAGTAGGGTTGTTTTGGCAAAAAAACTTTCCAAATCCATATGGCGCTGTTTGAGGTATCCAGTTCGTGTAATGTTTTGAGATTGCAAAATGTTTACAGAAACAGAAATATTTACAGAAGTGAATATTGTTATAGATTGGAACTTTATAGAAGAATACTGATGTGTTTGAATTAAAGAGAGAGTTACAAATATATAAAAACACGAAAACTTAGTGAAATATTCAGAATTTTTACGTGAAATGAAATAAATAGTTTTGAGTTTCGTGTAAAGAGTTAACTTTTGTGTTGAGTGGTAAATCTTTAACGGGCGCCCATACAGAAGTTCCGGAAATTACTGAACTTAAACCGTTGTTGGCTATTCCATTTAGCCATTTTAAATATAACTCGACATACATATTGTTTCCAATACTTAATTTTAGTGGTTTTACTTGTAGCAAACTCTTATAAATCGGCTTTCTTAACAAATGTCAGAAACCCAACAACGGCGAGAGTACCTTTAAAGTATTACTTATTATACCTTTGGCCAAAAATGAATGAACGTTCGTCCAGACTTATTAAATCATATTTATTTATCGAGCAATATTTCAGTTCGCACAGGCTACAGACTACATACATTTGACGTTAATCATTAAGTTTCTTGATTGAACTCAAGCTTTAGTAACGTCTTGATAATCAGAATTTACGAAAGAAAAAAATGTTCATTATGGTAGCTCGTTTCACCATCACATTGCCAATTAAAACTTAATGTATCGCTTCCCGTCAAATGCAAGATTGACTATTCATTTTTCTATGATAATGAGATTATAACATTATGTATTTTTTTCTAATAAAAATTTTACTTCATCATTTTGCGTAAATGTAGGGCGAGGGACTCGTAAGTTTCAAGGACTTGTTCCTAATCCCATTGAATATAATGTCAATAAAATAAGTTCAATTCAATTCAATAAAAAATAATCCTTAGGTTCTTATCACAGTTTAAGAAATGGAAACCATATCATATTATTTTTCTCTCCCCAGTGGGTACTTGATAATCGCCCCAGCAGTCTTTCGTCCGGGCGTCTCGGAGTTAATCAGTATAACGATCCTCAACCCTTCAACTCCCATCACCGTACAATCAAAACTGGTCACTCAAGACGGCGTGGAGATAGCTCAAGTTGGCAGAGAAATATTTGGTATTTTTTTACTTTTGTTTATTTGATTTCAATATCGGTTTAGTATTCTCCGAAGGTTTCATCCGGGCCAAAAACTCATTATACGTTGACAACGCCGTCATAGAAGTGAAATAATCTTGAATGCGGAGTAAAATATCAAGCAATATAGGTTTATTTGTTGTTTGTTGTTTGTTTTTTTTTACATTTGAACCAGTATATTTTTTACACAATTTGACATAAGTTTAAAAGTATTTAAATTTGTTAATTTTCAATAATGTAATTTTATTTTATTTTTTTATTAATTTACATCTGTTTCTTAACTAGCTTTAAAACCAATTTCAGAACAATTTGATCCAAGTTTAAAAGTATTTCAATTTGTTAATTTTCAATAATTTAATTTGATTTTGATTTTTTATTGATTTACATGAACTTTTATTCAGATGTTATCCTTTTCAAGGATTGTGGATTCGAATACCACTCAGTCAAAGACACACTTGATGAGAAAAAAATAAGTTGGGTTCTCGCTCGATCACCCTATGAGGAACCGTTGCAGTAACCCATCGAAGTTTGAGGGTTTCCTCCGGACAGTGCCCGTTTTCCGTCCACATTTAACATGTCAACGCATTTACATGAGCGAAATAATCCTTAGTCAACTAATCATTTTTTTTTCAATCTTTTATTTTTTTTAAATTTCTAACGTAAACAACACATCCCTCTCGTTGTCCAGAACAAATAGATTTGTAAACTTAACTGTTTTTGACCATTTACTCTCATTTTTTTGTGTTCCTTTTCAAGGCAAGGGCTCGCTCATTTTGAAGGTAAATATCACGATCGTATTCTTAGAAGATAGATTAGTGCTTTTGTTTCAATATTTTTTAATAACCAGTGTTCGGTCAAAAACTTGATTCTAACTCTATGAAAAATGTTGTTAATTCCTAAGGGGAACCTACTTACACATTTTACTTATGTCGTTTTCAAATCATATCCTCCCGAGATCTCCTTTACACGTCACTAAGATAAATCTCGTATGTCTTTACACGACATATAACGTAGGAATAATAACACGCCAGCTGGGGTAATTCAATATCCACTCTGTATATTCCATATTACGTCGACGTGTTGATCCATACAGAGATCAGTATGTTCCCCAGAGGCTGACGCCTCGCACACAATTCGTTTACTGACCCCATATATTTCCGTATCCCCCTCGAACAAACCCTGTAACTAATAATATGCGAATATTTACTTGTAGTTAAAAGAAACGTTAAAAAAGTTAATTTCTCAAAGTAGATGCTCTCGGTCGAGTCAATTTATTCTAAACTGGCCTCTGTTATAAGCTCGACAAGGTGTCTTCAATCGTTGCTAGTGTCTGAACTGTTGGAAGTAACTAACGATATTAACTAACGAATTATGGCAATACTCTCACTCTCTATAAACATTGATGTAGGCCTATGTACACTGTAGTTTGGTACTCAATGTTAGAATGTTACAGATTCCTGTTCGGATTATTTTCAGGTTCCCGAGAACAGTAAGGGATTGGCACAGTTAAAGGTTTGCGGCAATTGTCTGTCCTCCGAAACCGAAGGCTATTCCTTTTTCAACAGTAGCTCTGTGATGATCGAGGAACGAGGATCGATGTTGTTTATTGATACAGATAAACCTATATACAAACCAGGACAGACGGGTAGGTGAATATTATTTCAGGCAAATGACCTAATATAAACCACGACAGACGGGTAAGTGACAATATTTCAGGAAAATGACTATATACAAACCAGGACAGACGGGTAAGTGACAATATTTCGGGGAAAATTACTACATGTATATACAAACAAGGACAGACGGGTAAGTGACATTATTTCCTGGAAAATGACTATATACAAACCAGGACAGACGGGTAAGTGACAATGTTTCAGCAAAATGGCTTAATATAAACCAGGACAGACGGGTAAGTGACAATATTTCAGGAAAATGACTGTATACAAACCAAGACAGACGGGTAAGTGACAATATTTCAGAAAAAATGACTATATACAAACCAGGACAGACG
This sequence comes from Lepidochitona cinerea, assembly GCA_963971465.1. Taxonomy (NCBI): domain Eukaryota; kingdom Metazoa; phylum Mollusca; class Polyplacophora; order Chitonida; family Tonicellidae; genus Lepidochitona; species Lepidochitona cinerea. The sequence goes on from OZ020559.1 coordinate 15,598,149, forward strand.
GGTAAGTGACAATATTTCAGGAAAATGACTAAATACAAACCAGGACAGACGGGTAAGTGACAATGTTTCAGGAAAATGACTATATACAAACCAGGACAGACGGGTAAGTGACAATATTTCAGGGAAATGACTGTATACAAACCAGGACAGACGGGTAAGTGACAATATTTCAGGGAAAAGACTATATACAAACCAGGACAGACGGGTAAGTGACAATATTTCAGGGAAATGACTATATACAAACCAGGACAGACCGGTAAGTGACAATATTTCAGGGAAATGACTATATACAAACTAGGACAGACGGGTAAGTGACAATATTTTAGGAGAATGACTGTATACAAACCAGCACAGACGGGTGAGTGACAATATCTCAGGAAAATGACTATATACAAACCAGGACAGACGGGTAGGTGACAATATTTCAGGAAAATGGCTGTATACAAACCAGGACAGACGGGTAAGTGACAATATTTCAGGAAAATGTACACATTTTTGCACATGTGTTTTTTAAAAATCACGTAGATCATTGTCTAGTGTAAGCCAATACCATCATTGACCAAATACAAATGAATTGTCTATGTATAAACTAGGAGAGACAGGAAAACGTAAAAAAAGTTGGCAAACGTGTTTTCGCAAAGCCACAAATTGACGCCTAGGTCGCTGCTGATTTTAATACAAATACGGGCGCTAACAATATACAATTGAGGGACGCCCCAGTATTAATGAAGATAATAAAATTCTCTGATGAACAATAATTCGTTTTTTTGTACAAAAGCAACAAACACAAATCCTCAAACTCGTTGACTTTCTTGCGACAATATCTAGACCAGAATAAGAGACACGTTACCAAACTTAATTAAAATGAATCGCTGTTGATTTGGTCATCTTTGGCATGGGAAAAGAATATTTATATTCTGTTTTTTTTCGGTATTTTTCAGTCTTTATAAGCATAATGGCTACCAGCATAGATCTGAAACCTGTTCGTAAGGAATTCACTATCTACATGGAGGTAAGGGGTTTCCCATGGGTGACAGATTGATTGGTGTTTTACTCTATTATAAAGGTTATTTCAGATATATATATATATATATATATATATAGTGGCGTTGTCAGATTTATCATAGGAGCAAACCGATCAACTCACTCAATATGAAACTGGGATTTTTCTGGTTATCCTTACCGTGTATTACTTTAAATTAATAAGTGGAACTAATGGATTTGAAACCGGTTTCTTCATCCGGATAACCATTACCTCGTAACCACATACCACATACACGAAAACCTCAAGTTAAGCAAGAAAAAAGGGTATTTTTATAAAACTCATTGAGCCACCAAAGGCAGATAATGAACTTAATGGGAATGTTTACACATTCTTACTGACTAGGCGTTGTGGGAATGCTTACGCGTTCTTACTGGCAAGACGCTGTGTGAATGCTTACGCGTTCTTACTGACAAGGCGTTGTGGGAATGCTTACGCGTTCTTACTGCCAAGGCGTTGTGGGAATGCTTACGCGTTCTTACTGCCAAGGCGTTGTGGGAATGCTTACGCGTTCTTACTGCCAAGGCGTTGTGGGAATGCTTACTCGTTCTTACTGGCAAGACGTTGTGGGAATGCTTACGCGTTCTTACTGACTAGGCGTTGTGGGAATGCTTATGCATTCTTACTGGCAAGACGCTGTGTGAATGGTTACGCGTTCTTACTGACAATGCGTTGTGGGAATGCTTACGCGTTCTTACTGCCAAGGCGTTGTGGGAATGCTTACGCGTTCTTACTGCCAAGGCGTTGTGGGAATGCTTACGCGTTCTTACTGCCAAGGCGTTGTGGGAATGCTTACTCGTTCTTACTGGCAAGACGTTGTGGGAATGCTTACGCGTTCTTACTGGCAAGACGCTGTGTGAATGCTTACGCGTTCTTACTGACTAGGCGTTGTGGGAATGCTTACGCGTTCTTACCGGCAAGGCGTTGTGGGAATGCTTACGCGTTCTTACTGACTAGGCGTTGTGGGAATGCTTACGTGTTCTTACTGACTAGGCGTTGTGGGAATGCTTACGCGTTCTTACTGTCAAGGCGTTGTGGGACTGCTTACGCGTTCTTACTGACAAGGCGTTGTGTGAATGCTTACGCGTTCTTACTGGCAAGACGCTGTGTGAATGCTTACGCGTTCTTACTGGCAAGACGTTGTGGGAATGCTTACGCCTTCTTACTGACAAGACGTTGTGGGAATGCTTACGCGTTCTTACTGACAAGGCGTTGTGGGAATGCTTACGCCTTCTTACTGACATGACGTTGTGGGAATGCTTACGCGTTCTTACTGTCAAGGCGTTGTGGGACTGCTTACGCGTTCTTACTGACAAGGCGTTGTGTGAATGCTTACGCGTTCTTACTGGCAAGGCCTTGTGATATGCTAACGCGTTCTTACTGGCAAGGCGTTGTGGGAATGCTTACGCGTTCTTACTGTCAAGGCGTTGTGGGAAGGCTTACGCGTTCTTACTGACAAGGCGTTGTGGGAATGCTTACGCGTTCTTACTGGCAAGGCGTTGTGGGAATGCTTACGCGTTCTTACTGACAAGACGTTGTGGGAATGCTTACGCGTTCTTACTGACAAGGCGTTGTGTAAATGCTTACGCGTTCTTACTGGCAAGACGCTGTGTGAATGCTTACGCGTTCTTACTGGCAAGGCGTTGTGGGAATGCTTACGCGTTCTTACTGACAAGGCGTTGTGTGAATGCTTACGCGTTCTTACTGACAAGGCGTTGTGTGAATGCTTACGCGTTCTTAATGTCAAGGCGTTGTCGGAATGCTTACGCGTTCTTACTGGCAAGGCCTTGTGATATGCTAACGCGTTCTTACTGGCAAGGCGTTGTGGGAATACTTACGCGTTCTTACTGTCAAGACGTTGTGGGAATGCTTACGCGTTCTTAATGGCAAGACGTTGTGGGACTGCTTACGCTTTCTTACTGACAAGGCGTTGTGTGAATGCTTACGCGTTCTTACTGTCAAGGCGTTGTGGGACTGCTTACGCTTTCTTACTGACTAGGCGTTGTGTGAATGCTTACGCGTTCTTACTGTCAAGGCGTTGTGGGACTGCTTACGCGTTCTTACTGTCAAGGCGTTGTGGGACTGCTTACGCTTTCTTACTGACTAGGCGTTGTGTGAATGCTTACGCGTTCTTACTGTCAAGGCGTTGTGGGACTGCTTACGCTTTCTTACTGACAAGGCGTTGTGGGAATGCTTACGCGTTCTTACTGGCAAGACGTTGTGGAAATGCTTACGCGTTCTTAATGGCAAGACGTTGTGGGAATGCTTACTCGTTCTTACTGACAAGGCGTTGTGGGAATGCTTACGCGTTCTTACTGTCAAGACGTCGTGGGAATGCTTACGCGTTCTTACTGGCAAGGCGTTGTGGGAATGCTTACGCGTTCTTACTGGCAAGACGTTGTGGGAATGCTTACGCCTTCTTACTGACAAGACGTTGTGGGAATGCTTATGCGTTCTTACTGCCAAGGCGTTGTGGGAATACTTACGCGTTCTTACTGGCAAGGCGTTGTAATATTCTTACGCGTTCTTACTGGCAAGGCGTTGTGATATGCTTACGCGTTCACTGACAAGGCCCTTACGTGAAATAGTCTATATGTTGCACACAAGCTCACAGAGTAAAACAAGAATTACATTCCGGGTGCGTTATTCACGAGATTCTGAACGAGATTGCATAGATTAAAATGATTTAGACTTCCTAAATTTCTTTTATTCGTTTTTGTTGTTGATCGATACACAATTCCTTCTGGAGTGTCTTCTACTGTTTAGGAACTACAATCGAACTTGTATCCCAAACATGATGTAGGCCCTAAATGCTGACATATTCAGCTTTTATTAGAGACAAACAGATGATTGATTGATTGATTGATTGATTGATTGATAACATTGATTGATTGATTGATTGATTGATTGATTGATTGATTGATTGATTGATTGATTGATTGATTGATTGATTGATTGATTGATTGATAACATTGATTGTAAAAATACTTCATTAATATTTGGGTGTCAAAAGGTGATCGCGGGCACCAGAGCATAGAGCTATATACACCAGGCAAACGCCCCGACCGTTCTAAATACCTTGCCGATTTTTCACATTCGGTTCTCGTTGGAAAGCGATTTTGGGTGCCTTGTTTAATTGCGTTTATTTCGTTTAATTTAAGGATGGACAGGGTAACAAGGTTGCCAAATGGGATAATCCTGCAGAGATTTGCCTGGGTAAGTAATCTTGCCAACATTTATTTGAACTATGATAATGATTCCAAGCCGTCTACAAGCCAACATCGAATACAACTTCTGAATATACATCCCAGATGTGAGGATTACGAAATTTAATGGAAAACTCAGCACGGCGCTTAAATCACCAATTCACTGATGATTAATCTACCATACCAGGTTAAAGGCATGAGTTGAACCTGTAGCCCACCGACCTATATAAATGACTGGATGGCTCATTGGCTGGCTGGGCTGAGGTCACCGGATGTAAACATCTTTGGGAGTAGTAAGATGGCGGTGACGTGGCTTCATCCAATGAGCGTTAGTTGCCTTTCGAATGGGTGGAGGTCATAAAGCGTGGTCGCTGACCTATATAAATGACTGAATGGCTCATTGGCTGGCTGGACTGAGGTCACCGGAAGTAAACATCTTTGGGAGTAGTAAGATGGCGGGGACATGGCTTCATCCAATCAGCGTTAGCTGCCTTTCGAATGGGTGGAGCTCATAAAACGTGGTCGCTGACCTCTATAAATAACTGGATGGCTCATTTTCTGGTTGGACTGAGGTCACCGGAATAATACATCTGTAGGAGTAGCAAAATGGGGGCGACGTGGGTTCATCCAATTAGCGTTAGCTGCCTTTCAATGACCCATCCGGCAGCAGGTCACAGTTTCATTTTCCTTCATTTCCCATTTGCGGTAATGTTAATGTCTGCACTCACAGCACCTTCCCTAACTTTCGTTGAACCAAATCCTTCAGCGGATAAAAAAACACCCAAAAATATCTGGAACTTAGAGACTGTGACCGGTATCCATCCAGTCATAAATTTATCGACACTAAAACACACGGGCACAGGGAAAATCTTCTTGTCTAAAATAACCACGGAGACAAGTTTCTAATTGTGTTAAAAAGAGGTATATCATTTAGACCTTTATACCCCATCATAAATTGTTGTAATAAAGTAAACCTATGATATTTCATTAGGTTGACAACTGACAGGAGCTTGGCCTTAGTCAGTAGAATTTTCTGGAACACTTTGTATTACATTGACAATGCTTACGCATCTTAAGCTATAGTAAGAATATCGTCAGATTATATAGTATGGCCTCCCCCCATACCCTTTCCCAGAAAACATAGGTAGAAGGCAGACAGGGGAGTTTAGCCCTGACCAGTATGTCTTTCAAACTCTTGTTCTTTTTATAAGCAATGACTGGCCTTTGGGTCATAGGTCGAGCAAGTTTACTTTGAAGTAGTTTGTATTCTTCTACTATAATCTTGGCCATAGCGATGCTAGCTTTGTTATACTGAAACACAAATGGTATTATAGTTTTTTCACGACATCTTCCGGGGTCCAAGTTCAAACCCAAAGGATAAATAGTTTGTGATGTTTGAATCCAAAAACTTTCCCTTTCCAAACGTTTGTGCTTCGTATCTGCAGCGGAAGTGAGAAATAGGATTTTCTCAATGGGCATGATTTCAAAATGGTCCTTGACCGAATGACCTTGAGTATTGAAATGTTGTGCCACGGGTACATCATGTTTAAGTCTTATACTAGATAAATGGCTGGCTGCTCTTTGTCGTAGAAAATTCTGAGTTTCTCCGACGTACTGTTTGCGACATTTTTTGCACGTGATTACATACACGATATTAGAGGAGTCACAATTAAGATTCTCTGCCATTTGATATTTGTTGCGAGTTTGTTCTCCGAAAAAGGTTCCGCGATCGGGTACGTATATATCGAGTTTGCATCGCGTCTTAAGGCATTTCATTGATGTACCTGAGAGAAATGTTGGACGGTAGTGGTACACTCGTGAAGGGGAGGTAAGTGTATCGGGGGATGAAGGGGGAAACTTGATTTGTCTTACTGTGTTAGATTTGATCCTTCGGAGTAATCTAATAGAATACTTCCTAGGGAGGAGAGCTTTAAAAAGAACAGAACAAGCCTGGTTAAAAAAATCTAAAGAACTACAGTTTCTATAGAATCTAAAAATCTGAGATTTAATGACTCCCTTGAAAGTGTGAGGAGGATGGTATGACCCAGCATGTAGCAGCTGATGCGTGTCAGTAGGTTTGAAGAATACTTTGTAATCTAGATACCCAGTAGTATGATATGTATGACCCTTGTAAATAGTTACATCCAAAAAATCCACAGAAGTGTGATCAATAGTAGGCTGTAATTTAATGCTTGAGTCGTGAGAATTAAGAGTATTAATGAAAATATGAAGGTCTTCCAACGTATGTTGCCAAATGATAAAAATGTCATCCAGATACCGAAGGTAAATAAAAGGTTGTTGGTGACATTTGTGAAGAATATCACTCTCCCACTCAGCCATAAAAATCGAGGCAAAGTTAGGACTAAAACGTTTCCCCATAGCACACCCTTTAATTTGCTGAAAGATCTCCCCATTGAATTCAAAATCGTTACCTTTTAAGCTAAGTTCCAGCAATTCTAAAATGTCTTTATCCGGACGACGGTGGTCAGGATATCTTTGGAATGCTGATTTTATGGATTTAAGACCCAAATCTATGTCAATGTTTGAATTCATAGACTCCACATCCAGAGTAACCAAAATCACATCTTGTGGGATGGATTTCTCAGACAATTTGGCCAATAAATCATCCGTATTTTTTATAAAGCTAGGATGCCGATTCGCTATAGGTTTTAGATAGTAATCAATTAGCTCTGATATTCTATAACTTTCACTGCCACAATCTGAGATAATAGGACGCCCAGGGGGCATTGTAGGCTTCGGCCATTTTTCAATGGGTTTGTGAATTTTCGGAAGAATATAGAAGACCCTGTTTTTAGAGTTATGATCAGATTCCAAATAGCGATACTGTTTTTCATTAAGTAAGCCTTTATCTTGAAGAGAAACAAGAATTTCATTAAACTTTCTAACATTTCCAGGCCAAATTTCCTTATCAAGTTTTTTGTAATGAAGAAGGTTGCTTAGCTGCCGTTCTATCTCTTCAATATAATCCTGTTTTGACATAATAACTGTTGCCGAACCTTTATCAGCAGGTTTAATAACTATGTTTGGATTTCTCCTTAGCTTACTTAAGGCAAGACATTCTGAATGAGTAAGGTTATGTTGGTTTTTCTGATTAGTTAAAGCATCAAACTTCCTTGATACAGAGTCACGACTAATGTTTATTTCTGGATCATACATGTGAGAAGGGGGTGTATAGCCGCTTTTAGATATAGATATCAGCCAGACTAAGATTTCTGGAGAACTCCATAACATGCACTAATTTACTAATAGAAAAGTCCCTATCAGATAATGATTTAGGGCAAGGCACAAATGAGAGTCCTCTATTGAGTAGAGATATATCATCAGCAGTGAGTTCCTCGTTACTAAGATTAACAATATTACTTCCTAAGCCGAAAGTAGGGTGGCACATGATCTGTCCCAAATTTAGTTTAAATCTAGTGTCTGAAGCCAGTGGGTATACAAGCAATTTGCTGTATCTTCGGTCCAGTGAATTTTGTCCGTGGATACTCTAAATTTTGAATTGGGGATTTTTGGTATGACCATAACTCTCTTCATCTTGGAAGCAGAAGAGTTATATAGGTTCAGGTTCGAAACTTCACTGGCCGGCAGTTTAGTGGATGACTGGATCTCTACAAAGTAGATGAGCGAGTTGGAAAAAGTCTTCCTAACCGCTGTCATCATGTTGCGCATTTGAGTTAACGAAGTGTTTGGCTCAGTAGTTGTCTTGTTATTGATACCAATATTCAAGATAACTTTCTCAGGTTTGGGACCTTGATACTTTTGAATTAGAGTCCGAAATGAATTGAAATTGGCACCAGGAAAACATTCTACCTGCATATCAGGGTGGGGGTCAAGGTTAATTCTAGATAGATTAGAATCCCCAAGTAAAAGAACTTTCTTAGTTACATTAGGAAGGTGCCAATTAGAGGAAGTGTGCCGAAATTTCCAAAATTTAGAATTAGCTAATTTATTCCGAGGGTTGCGCTGACCCCTCGGAGGGGATCTCACTGCATCTGAATATCTCATAGGAGAATGGACTGACAAAACTGGGGATGGGGGAGGAGCAGAGGGACTAGATGTACTAGGTCTAGGAGAAGTGACCCTAGTAGAAACTGGGGAGGACGGAGGACAAAAAGGGACAGAGGTACTACTAGGTCTAGGGGGGGGGGCTGAGGGGATGAAAAAGAGGGGGCAGAGGTAGTAGGTCTAAGGGAGGGATTACCAGTAGGGAAAGGCGAAGGGGAAACAGAAGGTAAGGTTACAGATCTAGGAGTCTGTTACTGCAGAGTTGGAGGTGAGATAACGAATGTCGACGGACTGACAGGCGGACGGGGTTGGGGAGACGATGGTGGACTAAACTGAGTAGTAGCAGCAGAAGTGACAGATTTAGTGATGGAAAGAAAAGAATAAAAATTTTGAATGGTCGAAAGTTGTAATTTACCTTTATAATTCTTTTTGCCCCATTTTAAAGCATTATTGAAAGCACTGTCAAATTTAGACCATTAGATGACCTGGCAGAAGTCACCTGTGCTTTTAATCTATTTAAACATGCCGCATAATGTGAAATCATCTCTTGTATGATCCTATGGGCCCAATTTCTGTGTACATGGTCAAACGCAATATCAACTTCCCGATTGCGTTGAGCCGGTTTAAGAAAAGAATTAAGCTCTTTAATTTTATTATTTAAGGAATTTGGGAGGGTTTGGTCACGTAAATGTCCCTCAAGGATGCCAATGTGGTGAAGACATTGTAAAATTTTGAAAAGGGCTTTCACCAGAGCCGAGAATTCTGAATATTGGGGACTTTTAGATTTTGAATTTCCATGCCTATTGCTAACTGAAAATTGCCTGCTTCTGTTACCACGCCCTTGTTTTGCCATTCTGCCTAAATGCCAATATACTTAATTAGTCTAACTAGATGAAAAGGGAAAATGGAGTTGGGAAAGTGAGACAGAGATAGAAAGGAAAAATATGTTGGGAAACAAAAAGAATTGAAAAAACTAGAGATAAAATGATCTAATTGAATTGGCTGACTTAGGGGACAAAAAAGATGGAATTTGGAAAATATATGTTACAAAGAGGCAGAGATAAAGAATAAAATGTGTCTGGAGACAGAAGGACTAAAGTAAAAAGGGTAATAAATCTGTCACAAATTGTGAGATATATAAGCATAGGAAGACTAAATAGAGCGGGAAGGAAAAACAACTTAATAAGACACTAAGGTTAAAATTAATGTACAATTGGAACAGGAAATAATAATGAAGTCCTTGAAATAAAATTTGGAAGAAAAATATACAAGGGCTGTAAATGGAAGATGAGGTTAAATCATAAATAAAAGGGCAAAACAATAGTAAGCCTAAAATAATGAAAATATATAAAGAGATGAAAAAGGTATAAGAGGAATATAAAAGAAAGTAATATATACAACGTTTTACAGTAAGCAAAGAATACTTAGCAGAAAACGGGATCGCACACGGTTTTGCTAGAAGCTTTTCGGATTTGTTGTCCTTTCTCAATAGCCGTAGAAACAAGTCTAAAGTTATGTTGAATTTCTTGTGTTTATATGGAAAAATGACAGGAAATAAAAAGGGCTTGGGTGATTAAAGAGTATTTTTGTAAACAAGGGAAGATTAAGCTATTAAAACATTTAACTAAAGCCTGGAAGCTTGATGAAGTTAGTTTATACTCATAACCATTGGAGGTATTGTTAAGTCTAGACATAAAAGGTCATATGGTTAGAGAGAGCTGGGGTATAAATAACCTGTGGTTTTGGAATAAAGGAGCTTAAATCAAAAGGAAATTACAGTAACTGAAGAGAAACAATATAAGGTAGGAGAAGAAATCTAGGTTGGGAACAGCTAGCCTATTGTATATTGAATGCAATAAAATATTTAAACGTTAAAAGACAGAATTCAAACGATAAAACTAATTTTACATGAAAACTAATGAAGTGTTTGAAGATGGAAGGTAATATTAGATGATAAAAATAAAATATATATCAAGAAAGTTCAACAATGCTGCAGACTGCTTCCAACCGTGTACAAATGTGTGGATAGTTTTTTGTTGTAAAACAATGGTTATTTTGAGCCCCTGACACAGGCAAATATATATATTTATGGACACTAAAACACACGGGCACAGGGAAAATCTTCTTGTCTAAAATAACCACGGAGACAAGTTTCTAATTGTGTTAAAAAGAGGTATATCATTTAGACCTTTATACCCCATCATAAATTGTTGTAATAAAGTAAACCAATGATATTTCATTAGGTTGACGACTGACAGGAGCTTGGCCTTAGTCAGTAGAATTTTCTGGAACACTTTGTATTACATTGACAATGCTTACGCATCTTAAGCTATAGTAAGAATATCGTCAGATTATATATTATAACCTCCCCCCCATACCCTTTCCCAGAAAACCTAGGTAGAAGGCAGACAGGGGAGTTTAGCCCTGACCTGTAGCCACATTTAGTCCCAGAATGTATTATCATTGACCCATAATTTTCGGCAACGAGCTTATAGCGACCTTAACACAACAAGGTGTTAAATCACTTTGCATTGCATGTGTTTTCAATGTGGAACCCTATCCAAAACTTCCTACGTAGTCTTGGATCCTGCTTTAAAATGACCAACTTCCTCACGTATACTTATTATCTAATCTTTCAATGGCATTTAGAAGTTGAAAGGTTACTATAAGATGAAGAATTACTTATGGATAACAACTTCTTGGTTTATTGGGTGACGACGTTTCGATGTAGTTCTTACATCGTTATCAAAGTCAATGTGCAATGACAATGTCATTGACTTTGATAACGATGTAAGAACTACATCGAAACGTAGTCACTTAATAAACCAAGAAGTTGTTATCCGTAAGTAATTCTTCACCTTATTGTACTTGTTATCTGACCAAATACATATTGGCTTCTTGTCTAAAATAACCATGGAGACAAGTTTCGAATTGTGTTAAAACGAGGCATATCATTTAGACTTTTATATTTTCTATGAATAGGTGTGTACGAGGTTTCCTTACCACTTTCTTCCCAACCTGTTCTTGGTGAATGGACGATATGGTCGACCGTAGAAGGTCACGACTACAACAAAACCTTCACTGTTGGCGAATATGGTAAATAATATTTTCATTCTGCTTGACTTTTTATTATAATTACACCTAATCTTCTCGGACAAAAAATTACAATCCACGTGGTTTATCATGTAGCTATTAAGTTGTATGGTAATTAAAGATTCAAATCAAAAAGCAAAATTCGGATGTTTTAACTATCTCTATAAAACGACCAATATTAAATCATAGCCTAATATATATTTTTGAACACTAAAAGACACAGGCCAAGAGAAAATCTTATTGGCTAAAATAACCATGGAGACAAGTTTAATGTTGTGTTAAAAAGGCGCATATCATTTACTCAATACCTTTATACCCAATCATAAGTTTTTATAAGCTACAATCCATGATAGCCTAATATATACAAGGGCACAGGGAAAATCTTATTGGCTAAAATAACCATGGAGACAAGTTTTTTGTTGTACTTTATACCCAATCATAAGTTGTTATAAACTACAACCCATGATAACCCAATATATAATTATGTTAGAATTCTTTAGCAAGCATCGTCTTAGATATATTATTGTTTCAGTTCTGCCACGGTTTACGGTGGACGTGACACCTCCGTCTTATATAAGGAATTGGAACACGTGTCATCCAGTCACAGTCTCCGCCAGGCAAGTGATAAAATAAATGATACACTTTTCTTCAAGGAATAAATGAAACATTTCCTAACCAGGGCCGATATGATTGACCTGAGCTTCTTTTTTTACGATTTTTGGAGGAATCATGTATTGTACTATTTTAGTAATTTTAATTTGTACAGTTTCGTAATTTTTATTTTTGTTCACGAACTTTAATTCTAAAAAGAAATGTAAATGTTACCTTATTTGTCCATAGTTTCTAAACTTTCGTAATACTAGTATGTATTAATCTGAGACGAGTTGTCCAAACGAAAACTAGCTAAACAGCAGGTTAGAGGACGTTGAAATTTCAAAGGAATTCCTTACGCCACGCCATTTAACCTACTTTTAAGCTAATTATTTTTAACAACCGACGCCAGCTCGTTTAAATACGCCTGGGGGTACAACTTTTAAATTTGTCTTTCAAATATGTTTTGAGTGTCCCTGGCTTTACAGTCCCTTTCATTCCCAAATACATAAACAAAAACATTATCACATTTTAGGTACGTTTACGCCCGTGACGTACATGGACGTTTGACGGCGTCAGTGACACTGAAAGGACTTGGTTATTATAGTGACTATCATGGGGAGACAACCAATTTCGATCAACCAGTACGTATGCGCTTATTGTTCTTGAATCGATTGAATAAAATCGATAATACCAATATTGAAAATGAACGTTACGGAAGTTTTTAGATAGGAAAAACACATATTTTTATATCAAGATCCAGGCTATTTCAACGTTGTCTTTTATTAGCACATATCTTCCGTTCGCACGGGCTACCAGCTTTACCAATATGTTTTATATGAACTTCAATAATTTAGGAAGTACAACACAAAATTGTAAAAAAGACTTACCTTTCTTTGCTTGTTTTTGTTTATTGAATTCCTAACATACATATTTGTTTTTTTTTTACCTGGACAGATAAATGGGGTTACTACTTTGAGTGTTTGTCTCAGTGATTTGATTCAAAGTGAGGTCGGGGAACATTTCCGGGGTCATTTGCAAATTGAGGTCAAGGTCGTTACGCCTGATGGAAGAGAGGTCATGGTTACAGATGGTACTTGTATTGTGAACAAGCAGATGGTGGATATAACGTTTTCTCCAGACACTCGGCGCCATTTCAAACCCGGTATCTCCTTTAAAGGAAAGGTATCACAATCTGATATGTCTCTGAATGAAATGTCTATATTTATTTTATATTACATTCGTTGAGGTCAAATTTTTTAAAAAAACGGTGAATACACAAATGTCTGTGTTGCACAAAATCGTGAAAAAAAAATCAAATTGTAATTAGCTGTTGTAATTGGGCATTGGTCTTTTGTTAGAGTGAAGAGACGGATCTTGTCTCCAATCCAATTTTACATAATTATAATAAAATAGGCCCAAAACAAGAGTTAGAAACTGGAATGCTTCTATTGAAGTTTACAAAATCGAACCTCATTTAAAAATGCTTACTGGTCAACAGTTTAACAAATTACCCTCTAAAAATATGAGGATTTTCTTTTTAAGCCCAATTCAATATATTTATTGAAAACAGGTACACTGGCAGAGGAATGTTAACAAGAATGCTCTTTTTAATAGAAAAGCTACATGTATATACACAAGTTTCTATAATACACCATTTGCCAGTTTTGCCGGCAACAATAAAATGACGTCGCGGCATCAATCTTACACCCGACAAGCCCAGTAGTCATCTTGACTTTTGCCAAATTCGATAAAAATCCCATTTCGTCCAAGATTTTTTTCACATTTCTAGATTTATTTGGATATAAACTGTCCGAATATAGGTTTTCATTTCTTATATATGTTGTAAAATATCGAAAATCTGAGGTTAAAAACAGACGGATCCTTTGTCCGGTCTACTACTTGGGGCAATAATTGTGACGTCGTTAAATTACGTCATTTGAAAGTTATTGGTAAATCACACATTGTTTTCAGTTGGTAGGTCACTATCATCCTATAATTCTTGGAAGTTGTTAAAGTTAACAATTTAATATCATCTTCTCTAGCCAAGTTAAAATCTGGCATGTCCCCATTCCGTGTTTTACCTTGGCGGACTACTCCACTCAAACCCGTAAATCGAACAGCTCGTTTTGATTGGATGCGAGTAAAACTTCTCGCAGCTAATCAAAACTCCGGGCACTTGCACTGAAAATAACGTAATGGCGGCTGTGTACACCTTGAACATTTGTTTAACGAGTGCTGATTTGCCGAGACTTTCTAAGTATAGAAAAGACAACTCTTACATTCCCACCAGTGGATGCTGTTCGATTTACGGGTTGGAGTGGAGTAGTCCGCCAAGGTAAAACACGGAATGTGGACATGCAGATTTTAACTTGGCTTGCGAAAAACACGGAATGGAGACATGCAGATTTTAACTTGGCTTGCGAAGATGATTTAATATAGGCAGACGTATTGATGTTATGCGGCCATATTGGAATGATGAAGAACATATTCAAATTTAGACGGTCATGTTGCATTTCAAGCACAAGTCAGATAAAAAAAAACATGTTTCCTTCTACCATTATCCTCTTCTAAAACATTGACAGAAAACAATGCAGTATATTGCCTCTTTATGTATTTTATCCAGGTTAATGTCATAAACCCCGACGGCACTCCTGCAGAAAACGTCACGGTTGTTATAAGAACTGATGTTAATGGCGGAAACTTCTCCGCAAAGATCTATGACGTCACATCCGGGGTCGTGAACTTTGCTATTCCAGAACTTCCTTTGGCTACCAACGTTGTTTGGATAGAGGTAAATCAGTCAGGGTTTTTTTTTTTTTTTTTGCATTTGGCTTGTAAAAGTATATATTCCTGGATATTAGATTTCCTCGAAGGGCCTCAGAAAGAATATCCAATAGATGATTTACCAATTACTTGCAAGTGACGTTATTTAACGACGTCACAATTACTGCCCTAAGTAGTAGACCGGACAAAGGATCCGTCTGTTTTTAACATTAAATTTTCGGTATTTTACAACAGATATAAGAGCTACATTCGGACAGTTTATATCCGAATGAATCTAGAAATGATAAAAAATAGTGGACTTAATGGGATTTTGACCGAATATGGCTGAAGTCAACATGTCTGCTGGGCTTGTCCGGTGTAAGATTGATGCCACGATGTCATTTCATTGTTGCGTGCAAAACAGGCAAATAGTCTATTGCTTGTTGATTGGTTTTAATCGACCCGAAAATGTCGATGTGTTCCCATAAAACAGCCCAGTTTGATTCTCCGAACTGCAGACCAAAACCGTCATACATGTGAAACAACCTGCCAGGGCAATTAATAAGCAGTCAAATTAATACCATAACATAAACGACGTCAATTGGCTTTACCCGTATTTTTATTTCAACGTCAAGCCTTTAGTTTTCAGGGTAGGCCTACTTTAAAACGCTCGCATTTTGACAATCTTTATGCATGAAAAGTCTGAATTTTGACAAGTCGTGTTACTTTTAAGAATGATGATCCACTGTGATTTCTGGGGCTGATATAAACTTGTCTGGAGAGATAAACAATATTCCTCGATAATTTAAATGTACAATGCGATATAACTGTTCATCTTCTGCTGTAGGCCAAAGTTTTGCAAGTGGGCGGTACAGATGTAAGCCACGCCTACTTATCTTCTCACCTGTCAATCACTGGATGGTATTCACCAAGCAAATGTCAAGCACTGGTAGAATCTCTTGATACTGAGTTTAAAGTAAGCATCTGATATTCTTATCCCGTATTTATTATAATTTTCAGAACCTTTTATAGAATATTTTTATCGCACAACATAGTCATTGACTTTGATAACGATGTAAGAACTACATCGAAACGTCGTCACCCAATAAAACAAGAAGTTGTTATCCATAAGTAATTCTTCGCCTTATTGTTAACCTTTCAAATTATAAATGCCATTGAAAGATTTGACATAGCTTTCGTAATTTGCCGAGAACATTAAACACAATGAAATATAAGACCCTTAAATACGAACAACTTTGTTTCATTTAGGTGGGTAAAGATGCGCGTTTTGAGCTGAAGTCCACCTGTCCGTGTAACTTTACCCTGTTCTTTGAGGTGATATCTCGCGGGAATATCGTAGACTCCGGGATTCACTACTCTCACCATCACGACAAAAGAGAAACTGACGTCACGTTTACTGGCGATAAGCTTTGTAAGTAACCATGTAAATTTAGGTCAGGATGGCTTCTATTAATTAGTTAATTCGTCAGTGTTTAACGTCACACAGAGTCTTATTTATCTTATATAACGGGCGTTGTTGTGCTCCCGTTTATTGAGAAAGAATTGAAATGAAGGAAATCCCTTGCCATTTGTTATATCCGTGTATATGCGGGGTTACTTATCTGTTCATCTTCTCTAGCCAAGATAAAACGTCCATGACGCCATTCCGTGTTTTACCTTGGCGGACTACTCCACTCAAACCTGTAAATTGAACAGCGCCCACTGGTGGGACTGTGAGAGTTGTCTTTCCTATCCACACAGAGTCTTGGCCAATCATCACTTGTTTAACAAAAGCACGTGGCTGCCATTACGTTAATTCTCCGCTTGTGGAAGAGAGTAAGTGTCCAAGGTTTTGATTAGCTGCGAGAAGTTTTACTCGCACCCAATCAAAAGGCGCTGTTCGATTTACGGGTTTAGTCCGGGCTTTTGACTCCAAAATCAGTATTTTTTATACTGACGGTCGTATTTTGGAGTCAGGGCTCAAGTCGAAGTAGACTGCACGCTTCTGATCGGGCAGTTTGCGGTCAGATTTAGATAGTAAATAACAACATAACTAACTCAAATTGTGTCAGTACGACATTCACAAACTAAGTAGCCTTTTGTAAAGTGAATTTAACGTCTAAACACTGAAAAACCGCTAAACAGTGTTACGTCATCAATGGCGGAGAGTTTGAGATTTGGAGAAGGCAAAAGTGAATTCAGAGGAAAAAAAAAGGGTTTACTGGTCGATCCTGCTCGTCCATATCAGGTACTGGTAGGTAGCGAAATTATCCATGATCGTTTATTGCTATTCCTTTGTCTAAACCAGACCACATACTGTCCGCTTCTGAGCGGGCAGTCAACTCCGGCTTTTTGATTGCAGTGAACCCTGGCTCCAAAATACGGCCGTCGGTAAATAAAAATAGTAATTTTGGAATCAGAAACCCGGACTATCCGCCAAGGTGAAACACGAAATGGGGGGGGGGGGGGGGCATGGAGGTTTTATCTTGGCTAGAGAAGATGTTTTCTGTTTGGCCAGATTCTGATTGGCGTTTAAAGCGAACCGACATCTGCTTTATGGTCAGACAATATATTAAATATCTGCAGCTGATGTTTTGTTTCGTAACAAAAAATCTCTTTTAAACTATCTTTAAACATGGGTCCTTTTCTTATGAGATATAATTAAGGTGTCACCACGAAGTAAGGTTTTTGTGAACAACACCAGCGTTCGACTCATATGCCGACGTCTTTATCAAGTCCAATTACTAAAGACGTTTCGAAATTACGTGTAGTTAAAAAAAACTTACTTCTGTAAGGTTAGTGAATGGCAATAATTTATAACTTGGCGCGAGAGGTTTTGCATATGCTGGACTAAACAAGCTTATTAAAAGTTGCTCCTGTCCGTTTCAATCAAACTATATTTGACTAAATTACTACCAAAATGCTTAAAGGGGCTGTACAAAACCTTTACCTTTTATCGTAATAGCAAAATTTTGAATTTGTTGGTTATTTTCTCAAGAAGAACAATTTCTGCTCAAACAGGTCACAGCGTCTACAGATTTTCATTACTTTAACTTCACTCTTTTAGTTATTCGACGCACTTAATTGTCTTGTTAATTTTAGCAGCTCATGATTTCTATAAATATTATGTCTTTGTAGTCCCCAAGCGAAACCATCACCCTATTTGCATGACGTACTTCAAATTTACCATAACGTCAAAGATGGTCCCACTGAGCCGACTTCTTGTATACTACGTCAGAGAAAACGGTGAGGGAGTAGCTGATACTCTAACGCTCAACATCGAACCGAGTTTTGAAAATAAGGTCAGTCAAGCTTACTAGTCAATAAGAAATTAGCATACAAGTTATAACTTGTTGTCTTCATTTTAAAATGAACCCCCGGCCGTTAGCTGGCGTATCAAAGCTATCATATCTGTTAAAGGCACACTTGCCGCGAAAATCAGGAATATTGTTTACATTAAAAAAGAAAGACCGTATTTTGTATTTTTCCCAGACAATATAAGTTAGGAACTTTCTATTTTTACCAAAATTTAAAAGTTTGGACTTCACTTTGTATTTTTAATTTGAATTTGAAAATTTGAATTGTTACGTACCCGGAACGTAAACAAACCGATCTGCCCCCTATTGGCGATTTTATGTTTCAGTCGAGTGAGTGAACTAACGGCACAGTGTAATTTTACGTAGGCCTATTTATCTGAGAAATACAGACAGACGATCGGTTAACAGCGACTGGAAAAGCCTGCTGATAATTATTTGAATGTAAACCACAGATACAAAGGCCTGAAAGGAGGGTAAACCAACACGAAAGTTGACCGACACTGATCGTTGTTGTTGTAATCAGGCTTCGATTCTTCGTTTGTTTTTCACCCCATTTTTACAGTCTAAAGCTAACTAGACATGTTTTATGTGTCCTATGTTTAAGTTTAGTGGTATTAGTCGTAGTAAGCTCATGTAAATTCGTTTTCTTAGCAAATTTAAACAGGCTACGGCGGCAAGTGTGCCTTTAACCTTTCATTTCTCTCCAAAAGTTACTAAGCTCAGATTATAGATTAGGTTATGAGTTAGTTTGCTCTATCAGCATTGTTAAATTTTTACTTCTGTAAGATTCAATTTTCTATTGGGTTTGTTCTTTAAAAATGAGGCCCCATCCTGTGTCTACTTGGTCACATACAAAAGACCACTGTTACCAATGAACTGTCGTTGGTTTAACTTGATTTTTAACTTGTTCACAATTTACCAACCAGAGGTATCTTTTATCTTTTTTAACTTCATACAATTGTTGTCGGGGTTTTTTTTTAGTTGACCATCTTACCATCCGTAAAGTACGCATCCCCAGGTGATAATGTCAAGGTCACCACTCGTACATTGCCAGATTCCTGTATTTGCTTGACCTCCACAGATAAAAGTCTATACTTTCAAGGTGCAAAAGATAGAGTTAACAGTGAAAAGGTAATTTTTATTCTCCTTTTCACAAAATAAAAACTTAGCCTGTTACTTTCTGGTGTGTGATCAAATGGGTATTATGTTGTGCACAGTGACCGATATCATGCATAGCCTTGTAGGCATGTGTGCACGTCAATACTTTTCATTGCAAATCTAAATATTTTCTGTCAACCGGATTTTTCCTCTTATTACTCCTATGACGTCATAAGACCATCCGTCTATGCCCAACATACATTAAACATCATGTTCTTATCCAGAAATACTGAAATGCCGCCGTATATACAAAATGTCCAGAAAGGTGAATTCCTAAGAGATAAAAACGTCAAGTCAATGATTCCATCTATTATCGAAATTGTTTTAGGCGTGGTATATTCTATGGAGGCCAATTATAATGTTATACAATGTACATGCACATGGAAAGTTTATATTTCCAGTGTTGTGTTTTTCACACCTTTATGAAGCTATCATTGACACCGAATTGCCTGTTTGTCGAAGAAAATCAAGTTAATAAAATGAAAATCCTATATTTTACTGAAAATCGAATTTCGCATAAAATTTGTCAAATCAGAAGGAACACATCCCGACCAAGTATTTCTCCAGTGGAAACGGTTTCCGGTGGGAACAGTTTCTTCGTTGTAAAATATTTAATATTTCGCTATTCCTTTACGTAATGTGATATTGCCAGGGCGAGACGGTTCCACCGCTCTCCCAACTCAGCTACCCTGTTGGGAACTGTTCGCTTGTTAGATTCTCTTATACACTTGTACCGTGAAACTCGTCTCAATTCACCAATGAAACCTGTTGTTTGTAGATTTTTCAGGAAGTCACAGAATTTGACGTAACGCTAGTTGAGCAAGAAGAGCCGTATTGGTGGAGTTTTTCCAGGCGTCAGAAACGTTCCTTAAACCTCTGGAGTTTGATGAAGAACAGAGACGCTCAGTACGCGTTTGAGGTAGAAAGTCGTTTATATTTCTGTAAATATCGAAATGACTTGACGATAATGATGTCATAAAATCATGGGTTGTAATAGGGTATTGTTTTGATGTGACTGCTACTAGGCACGCATGGTTGCAACCCTTTAGTTTTCAGTGCAGTATACTTTTCGTCCGCCATGTTTTTCTTTTTTGTTTCTCTCTTAACATCCCGATGTCGTCACGAGGTAATCGGTCTATACCTAGGTAAAGGCGATATAGCATATACTACCAAATATCATACGATTTTCATTAAAACAGAATTCGAAAGTGTCGCGTTAAAGTCTCATTTCGCTTAAAGTGGCATGAGATGCCAAAATTCGAACTTTTTTTATAACTTCTAATTGTTAAGAGAAGTTGAACGTTTGAAGTACATTGAACAAACTAAATAATTGGCGTTGAAATAAAAAAAAATTGGCAAAGCCAGTAACTCGTACGAGCTATAAATGTGCGCTGATAACCGAAAATTTAGATGCTTTTAAAATCAACTAAACGTACATTCCCATGATTGATATCATTGGAATGTCCTATTTTTGTACTTTGCAATAACAATGATTAGCGATCGAAATTTTCCCTTTGTTTGGCAGCTCGTGCTACTTTAAAAACACAGAATAGTGTTTATGGAAACACGCGCTATTAATATTTGGCTCAATGCGCTCCCGTTGGCCAAAAAAATATATTTAAACCAATGTAGCAATTAGAAGTAACATAATCCTTAACTTTGAATATACTTCCCGATTATTCGAGCTTTGTCCGTTTCTCGAACACATCGTTGATAACAGCAGGGCAATAGATTTCGTTATTATTACAGTATTTCAACAAAACTTATTTTATTTTTTAATCAACTTCAAACTGTCGTTTTCTGTAGACGATAGATACTCGGGAGAAAAGTTTGAGTGTAACACAGATCACACCACTTTAAATGTTACCCATTAAAATTGAGATGGTGCTTTTTTGTTTCAAATAGGAGGCAGGGATGATGGTTATGACAGACAAGGTCAGATTGCATCATGGGAAGGATTTGGGTTCCATCTCTGGGCCAATATTTCACAGGCCAGGTAAAAAAGGAAAACTATAAATGATGAAGTTTTATACTTAGTAGATTACTTAATGGCTTATTATATTCATAGGTCACCTTTTGCCCTTCTTTTACTAGTATTCGGAGGGGGCTCATTGGCTCAGTCGTCTAGAGTGATCGTCCCTCACACCGACACAGACATTCCATCGATGCGGGCGCGGGTTCGCATCACACTCAGACCAAAGAAAACTGACAAATTTGGAATGGATTTTTACTCCATCGCCGTATGTGGAAGAGTTGCCAAGTACTCCCCCACGAAACCCTGGCCACGCCGCCATATAAAAGAAATAATCTTGAGTGCGGCGTAAAACATCAGTCAATCAATATTAGTATTCGGAAGCTGTATTCAGGATTCAGGTTGAACACTAAGGCTTAATGGGTGACTTTTACTTGACAAGATTGTTTACACTAATTAGGACTTATCGCTGTAAATGGTGTTAATATATTTTTCTTAACCTTTAAAAATGTTAACAATGCATACCTATGACTTGATTATAGGGTATCTCCCCGTGGAAGCCATGGAAGTATACATGCGGGACCGAATGAATCACAACAAAGTTGTTCGAAGACACAGAGCTTTCTTCCCAGAAACTTGGTTCCGGAAATGCTATAACGCTACGTAGGTTGAGAATCTTGACTAATATTTAGAATAAACGATTGATCTCTCCGCCAGGGCAAACTGTTTTAGCCTAACGTTCCAAAATGTTAAACAAATAGAGTGCTAGTTTTTTGACGTAGCCAATATCATGACGTCACAGAGGTATGTCGGCGAGTTTGACTAAAGGCCCGTTCTCACTGTGCGTGCACCGACTTGTAACATGCGATTCAAATGAATTGTATCGACCAATAAAAAGCAGCCCTTTTAATCGCATCCTACAAGTCGGTAGGCCTACTACAAGTCGCACTGTGAGAATGAGCCTTTACCTTATAGGACACTTGAGATAGACACGTGGTGCTGGCGGAGAAATCAAATAATGACTATATGTGGTGAAGCAAAATACGTTGGTTAAACTTCGACGAGAGTGCGAATTGTGTAATAATATTCATGGTTCCCTCCTTAAACCATCTGTATAACTTTTAAATTACCGGCAATGGGATTCCATCAACCTTACGTTACTACTTGTGTCGTGTGTCAAATGCTATTTTCTTTTTGTTTGTTCAATTTCTTTAAAGGCTGGGATTTTCAGGCGACCGTTCATAATGAATCAATAAATACAAAGCGGAATGTAAAATAGTAAAAGTCAATTAAGCCCTAGATTGTTCTTCATCTCGAATGATTTTCCTCCCTTTGTAGATCAACCAACAAGTACACGTCGTTCCGGTCCTCTCTCCCGGATTCTCTGACGTCATGGACAATCGATGGATTTTCAATCTCACCAAAAGACGGTATCGCTGTCGCCAAGTCTGCTGACGTCACAGTTCAAAAAGAGTTCTTTATTGAGTTCAATTTACCATATTCCGTCGTCCGCCAGGAAAAAGTCAAAATACCAATCACCCTCCACAACTATTTCAACTTTTGTACTGAGGTGGATATATAGCTTAAGCAAGGCGCACACTAAGTGATTCTCAGTGGCCGGCCAGGGAAAGTGGGCCACTCGTTTGGCACACAGTGCTCTCCCTTTGCGATTTGGCGTAACGACTTGTAGCAAAGAGAGTTGATTGACAAGAGTGGTCACTTCGTCCGCGCCATGTTGAATTTGAACTGACACGATTCGATTCTTAGGAACCTCCTTTCTGTAGGGGGCGCCTTACAGTCGAATCGTGTACAGTCGGAACACCCTTCCGCTCGGGGCCAGAAGAACATGCCGGCAATACTGATTGGACGAAGTGACCACTCTTGTCAATCTACTCTCCTTGATTGTAACATGCAATTGAAATGGATACATTTGATTGGTTGACAAATCGTATCAACCAATTAAATCGCACAGTGAGAACGGGGCTTTAGGGGATTCTCGGTGACGTTGTTGAACTCGATTACGTCATATTACGGAACCCAACAACGAGAAGTGGCATTGTCTAAAAACAAGTGGCTTTACGTTTAGTTTTGATTGGACGATCAAGATTTTGTCTCTCGACAGTTTGCCGCACACTGGGCAATTTGTTGACAACAGTGATCGGCTATCTTCTGAAAATCAAAAATCCCAGATGTCTCGACGAAACCGATAACCACCACACATAGGCGATTAGCCAGTCTGCCACTGTCGGTCACTCAGAATCAACTAGTGTGCCCCTGGCGTTATTTTTTTATTCTTTTATCTTTACATTTTATCTTCCAAAATCTTATATTTTTATCTTTATCTAATAGATCGTTTGACTTTCATTATAACCCACAGTGTGTCCGAATAAACGCTTTTGCGTCCACTAGTTCAAAGTCATAAACCAACTTTTTCGGAAAATATGAATGCCGATATTTTTTTCTGAGAAAACAAAGGGATTACAAATGTGCTTGGTCTGTAACAGGTATACCTGGAAATCAGCGCCCCGAGCGAGGTTGATGTTCATATAGACAACCCTATCGATGACAAGATTGCTGTCTGTGTTGGAAAAAATATATCTGTGACGCAATCAGTTGTGACGTCATTTGGTTCCATCGGTAACTTTAGCATCACGGGTAAGCACTTTAAATGGAAGAAAAAATATTAAGTTTAGGTTCAACTCATAAGCATACAATTATCTCGGAAATAACATTTAAATATATAACGAGCCTCAAAGTGTCTTCCCGAAAATAAATTTTGAAATTTTTAAGATGGTTATTTTTTTAATTTTTCGAAAGTGTAGTTTTCAAAATATGAGTTACAATTTAAAATTTCTAGCGTAAAACATTTTTCTGAAGCCGGTAACGTCCGTATTTAGATTGCAAATACTAAAGTTGATGATATTAATTTGCAGCTATTGCCGAAGCTTACCCAAGTCTGAGGTGCTGTTCCGGTACTCCAACAACTAATTGGTCTTTGATTCGACGGAAAATTCTGGGATACGACCATGTGACTCGGGTTGTCAATGTCAAAGCGCAGGGAATCCCCAAAACCTATAAAAATTCAGCTTTTCTTTGTCCAAAGGGTATGGTATTAAACGGGAATAGAATAACTTCAGGTTTATTTTGTTAAATTAGGTTTGAGGCGACGACTACATGTATTATTTTCATACATAATTTCTCGCCAAATGTGTAAAATTGTAGTATTTCTGGTAATTCAACCGATTGCGAATTTCCAATAAACAATTTGGCTTTTTAGTTTAAATAGGTTTATTTCTGCAAAAGGGGCGCGGTAAAGAGCGCTGAGATAATACAGGCAATATAAAAAGATACATAATAATATAACAAATTACAGCCAAAAAACATGACAATTTAAATAATTGATTGATATGATGATGTTATTTACAACCCAGGAATGTTGATTGTATGCTGGTTTTGATACATGG
The DNA here is from genome assembly GCA_963971465.1 of Lepidochitona cinerea. Taxonomy (NCBI): domain Eukaryota; kingdom Metazoa; phylum Mollusca; class Polyplacophora; order Chitonida; family Tonicellidae; genus Lepidochitona; species Lepidochitona cinerea. The sequence goes on from OZ020559.1 coordinate 15,622,784, forward strand.
GGCTTGACTACGGGGAACCGATATTGCTATATTAACAAGAACGCTGAGTGTATAGCACTAACAATTCCAGTTTTCCATTTATATATTTTAATTTCATTTTATTTAATATTTATGTATCTTCAGAACGTTTACAAATAACAACGCCCCCTGAGTTCGTCTACCAGTACCTCAGTAAACCTGATGGTCTTACGGGTTTTACGTTTACCGTCCGCGCAGCGTCTGCAATTCACGTGATACTGACGACACTTCCTGGCAACGCTCGTGAGACTGTGGAGATTGTTCTCGGCGGGAATGACAACAGTCTGTCGTCAATCATCTCTGGACAGGAGGGTATGATTCTGTTTTTCATCTTTGTTTCCTTTGCAGACTCCTAGCCATGGGACAGGTGAAGGGTTGAGGTCATTGTGCCGCTAGTTAAAATGACCTTTCACCTTTGCCCCATCAAAATGGTTGACCAGAGGCTTATCTGCTTAGAATTTCCTCTAAATATCCTCACATTGTGTGCAAATTGCTTGTTCTTAGTTTCTATATAGCAGTTGTCACCTTCTTACAATGACACTGCTTCTTATTTTTTTTCAAATGAACTCTGCTCTTGGAATATTTGTTGTGGCTTTTTAAACTAAATTCGGTCACACTTTCTTACAGGTGGCGATTCAGTGACAAGTACCGCATCTATATTCCTATCAACGGCCGAATACAGAGCTTTTTGGGTTACTTGGAGTCAAAATCACGTTCGGGTAAGTAGATTTTAATCTCGCGAAGACAGAATGTGAGAGGGAGCGCGAGATTTCAAATTCATCGGGAAAATGAATGATTGCAGCCGAAATAAAACAACGTTTGAATTTGTGGACATTGCAGCTGAGCCTATGTAGTTTCCTAAAATATATATATGCCAGGTTACAATTAAATCAGTAAGCAGGAGAGCTAGCTTGTCGACAGCCATCGACTTTGGCTCTTATTTCAACCAAACGTACATCGGCAGTTCCTGAGCCAAGGATCGCCACAAGTCATGTCCCCTGCTACTATGATAAAACACCAATGATAGTTTACTTAGAGGAAAAAAAGAAAGGTGTCTTAATAGGGTTCCTTATCAAGGACACACAAAACTTATTGTCATTGGTCTTTGTGCCGATATTTGCCTCCTAACATCCGATCCAGTACATGAGATGATCATGGGGAGACCACCTTCCCCTCAGCCTCCCATAATTAACTTGGCACAAGCAATAACGATAATTACAACGTAGCAGGCCCTGTTATCCAGCATTAAACCATCATAGATCTTGTTGTAAGTAAAGCAGTTCTTCTCTTCTTATTAACAGTAAATTGTTGATGTACTAATTTCCTCTCTTACACCTCAAGGTTGGTATGGGTCTTCATGAAAATTACAACGAGCTGATGTCACTTTTAGTTGGGGAAGACTTCGATGTGAAGTACATAGGCTTTGCCACATCCAGTGGTCTGACAGCAAATTTCAAAATATGGACAGGTTGGTTTTCTCATCATTTTTTCAATACTTATTGCATGCAAATGTTTATATGGATTATGATGACGTTCCCGTAAGTCACAGGGAACAGAATAACGTAAAGTGTTTGCAAAGAAATGTTTAATTGGAGAATGGATTTATTTTACTTTTTTATTTACTGTTTCAATTAGCAATGCCACAGGCGTCCGAATCCGTGCAACGAAAATATTTGCTCTGGTTGTTTTGCAATTTTTATTGAGGTTTACGATTTATGTGTGTTTTTCTTGTTAGTTTTATAGAGGTTATCTAACGAGAGCCAGTGTGTTACGATGAATATCACTCGAGTCTATTAATTTTCAAAGTCACGAGCCTCTGGCGAGGGACTTTGGAAATTAATAAATGAGAGTGATATTCATTGTAACACACTGGGTCGAGTTGGATAACCTTTTTCTCACACTACACAAAAAATACAGCGTTTTATTAAAAAAACACGGCACTAGTTAAAAAAATATTTGGCGACGTCGCTCTATTTTCAAGAATGGCTGTTCAAAAAAGACTCGACAAGGCATTGTGACGCCAGAAATGACGTCATCAACGACGGCATCCCAGGCCCTTCAATATAGAGTTGCTGGTGGACGCTTGATCTTAACGCCATAATGACTGATGACGTAATTCATTTGTGACGTCAGTTTTGACAGATCTTTCGTGAGGTCATAACGTTACTTGGGCCATAATTTCACACGTTGATTATGCAAAAAATAACACACTGTCTGGGAGTGGAATTATCGGGGGTGTAGTGTGATAATAATTGTTTATAGGTTTTATTTCTAAAGCAATTTCTAAACACACCATTTAAACATACTTTGGCTGTGCTTTTTTCATCTGAACATCATTAGAAAATTTTAGGTCATACCCATATTGGTGAAGATTACGAACACCAAAAACATCGGCAAGTGACTCTTATTCGGTTTTTGTATACTTCTTTTCCTTTTCTGTCAACAAACGTAATACCGGGTGTTTGGGGACGTACATTTGTATGCAAGGAATAAATGGCCAGGAATCACTTTTGTGTGTATTCTTATTTCTCTACATTTAAACAGTTCTTTAAAAAAAAAACGTTATTCAAATTTAAAAATACAGATTCGTGATATTTTATTTTCAGACAGAGACGGTACTTATGGGGAGGTGTTTCATTTGGGCTTACCTTCCAATAGAGTACCAGATTCTGCTCATGGAAAAGTTACATTGATCGGTAAGTAAAACGAAACATAGACTTTATACACACTGTATTATAATCTTTCTTTTCTTTGTACAGGATATAACACGGCAGGTTCTGGGAAAGTAGGTGTCTAACACTGTCATCGTAACTGATTGATTGATAGATGTTTTACATCGCACTCAGGATTACTTTACTTATATATTGGTATTTATTGTGTCTGTGTTGGGGGGGGGGGGGGGGGCTCTTTGCCCAGAGGAAACCATCGACTTTCCGTTTTCGTTTAAATACTCATTCATTAGTAGGATCTTACAACTACTTCATCGCCTAGAAGTGCCAGAATTCCTTGTATGGGGCTAAGACGCTTCATCCACGATCACAAAGCAGTCACGACACCTAGTTGCCACTGGATACAATAGTGAAGAGATGCAACGTCATGGCAACTGATCTGGCGATTGATAGCACTTTGCGATGCCTCCGTGAAACAGCTCTATGGGTCGCTGTTCTACATGTATACAAATGGCGCCAAACTTCATTTCAGACAAGGGATGTGTCTTATTGTTCATTGGCTCTGTTACTTTCTAAATGTGTCAGTAAAAGAAACACTGACAAAAATAACCGAATGGTCGACCTTTGTTTCCTCCTCTCGTTTTACGTTGCCCATTAAGTCGATAACAAATCAGATATTTTGTTTCTTTGCAGGAGATATTATGGGCCCAGCTATGAAAAACGTTGACCATCTACTTGAGTTGCCACATGGTTGTGGCGAACAAAACATGATTTTCTTTGCACCAAACATCTACATTCAATCATATCTTAAACTGACAAATCAGCTCCGAGACGACGCAGACGATAAATCATTACAACTGTTACGCTCGGCATATCAACGTCAGCTAACGTACCAGCGATCTGATGGTTCATTTAGCGCTTTTGGAGAAAAGGATTCCTCGGGCAGTATTTGGTAACTGACTGTACTTTAAATGGTTTTCAATATAAGACTATATGAATAAGATAAACGGTTCTGTTTTTAGGTGATCATTGTTCCTCAAGACAATTCGCGAAGTACATGTATATAGATAAAAAGACACTCTAACCCCAGGAGATATGGTTCTAATATTTATGTGCAGTACAAACGAAACTTCATGCTCAAATCGACATATTTGGAATGGTTGTCAGGTACGAGTGGAAAGTAAGGGGTTTCCTGTTGGCTTAAAACGCCCTTGTCCACACTAACTACATTTCCCCACAATGTTATAATAATATAAATGCAATATAATGTTAATATAATAATAGCAATTATATATTAACGTACATACGTCGATATGGTCCATGGCCAGTCATAAAACGTACATTTTTAGACTTACAATCCACAACCACATATTTTTTCGAAATATATATGTTTGACTCATATATATGTCAAAAAATATTTCCATATTCGTCTTTCTCTTTATGCAGGTTGAGTACGTTTGTCCTCCAGTCCTTCCTTCAGGCGAAACAGTTTATTTACATCGACCAGGCTGTCATCGAGAGAACAGAGAACTGGATTTTAGCCCACCAGAACGACGACGGTTCTTTTCCTACTGTCGGAAGAGTCATCAATAAACTGACTCAGGTTTGTAAAACTAATGTCAACTGAAAGTGGCATGAGCTGCCAAATATATGAAATTTTCATTGAAACAGAATTATTGTCCGCCATTTTAATCAATAAATACAAAGTAAGAGCTGCCCACTCAGACCAATCCTAAAGATGTAGTTTTTATCAGGAAGAAAATCGCTAAAACTCACCATACATCCGGCTATATAAATTTGGTCCGTTATTAGGCCACATCTTCGTTTTTAGCCCGCCATCATTCTGATGGAGGGCTATTCAAATCGCTTTTCCGTGGTCCGTCGTCCGTCCGTTAACTTTTTGCTTGTTACCTTTATTCCAAGAAAACTACCAGTCCTATCTTAATCAAACTTAACATACATCATCAACTAATGGTCTAGTTGTGCACCGTACATTTTCATCTCATTTGCATATTCTATATGGCCACCAGGGGGCGATATTGTTTTTTTTTGTAACCTTTATTCCAAGAAAACTACATGTCCGATTTTCACCAAACTTGGCTCACATTATCTCCATGTAGTCTAGTTGTGCATCGTACATTTTCATCTCATTTGCATATTCAATATGGCCGCCAGGGGGCGATGTTGTTTTTCTTTGTTACCTTTATTCCAAGAAAACTACGTGTCCAATCTTAATCAAACTTAACATACATCATCACCCTATGGTCTAGTGGTGCACCGTACATTTTCATCTCATTTTCATATTCAATATGACCGCCAGGGGGCGATATAGTTTTTCTTTGTTACGTTTATTGCAAGAAAACTTTCGATTGTTACCTTTATTTCAAGAAAACTATTAGTTCAATCTTAATCAAACTCAACATGCATCATCACCTTATGGTTTAGTTGTGCATCGTGCATTTTCATCTCATTTGCATATTCAATATGGCCGCCAGGTGGTGATATATATTTTTTGTGTTACCTTAATTCCAAGAAAACTACCAGTTTGATATTCACCAAACTTGGCTAACGTTATCTCCCTATAGCTTTGTTGTCTACTGTACATTTTCAACTCATTTGCATATTCAATATGGCCGCCAGGGGACGATGTTGTTTTTCTTTGTTACATTTATTCCAATAAAACTATCAGTCCAATCTTATTCAAACTCAACATACATCATCACTCGATGGTCAAGTTGTGCATCGTACATTTTCACCTCATTTGCATATTCATTATGGCCGCCAGGGGGCGATGTTGTTTTTCTTTGTTACGTTTATTGCAAGAAAACTTTCGCTTGTTACCTTTATTCCAAGAAAACTATCAGTCCAATCTTAATAAAACTCAACATACATCATCACCTTATGGTTTAGTTGTACATCGTACATTTTCATCTCATTTGCATATTCAATATGGCTGCCAGGGGGTGATATATATTTTTGTTGTTACCTTAATTCCAAGAAAACTACCAGTTTGATATTTACCAAACTTGGCTAACATTATCTCCCTATAGCTTTGTTGTGTACTGTACATTTTCAACTCATTTGCATATTCAATATGGCCGCCAGGGGGAGATGTTGTTTTTCTTTGTTACCTTTATTCCTATAAAACTATCAATCCAATCTTAATCAAACTCAACATACATCATCACCCGATGGTCAAGTTGTGCATCGTACATTTTCACCTCAGTTGCATATTCAATATGGCCGCCAGGGGGCGATGTTGTTTTTCTTTGTTACGTTTATTGCAAGAAAACTTTCGCTTGTTACCTTTATTCCAAGAAAACTATCAGTCCAATCTTAATCAAACTCAATAAACATCATCATTTTATGGTTTAGTTGTACATCGTACATTTTCATCTCATTTGCATATTCAATATGGCCGCCAGACGACGATATATATTTTTTTGTTACCTTAATTCCAAGAAAACTACCAGTCTGATACTCACCAAACATGGCTCACATTATCTCCCTATAGCTTTGTTGTGTACTGTACATTTTCATCTCATTTGCATATTCAATATGGCCGCCAGGGGGCGATGTTGTTTTCCTTTGTTACCTTTATTCCAATAACACTGTCAGTCCAATCTTAATCAAACTCAACATACATCATCACCCGATAGTCTAGTTGTGCACCGTACATTTTCATCCCATTTGCATATTCAATATGGCTGCCAGGGGGCGATATATTTTTTTTGTTACTTTATTCCAAGAAAACTTCCCGTCTGATTTTCACCAAACTTGACTCACATTATCTCCCTATAGCCTTGTTGTGTACTGTACATTTTCATCTGATTTGCATATTCAATATGGCAGCCACGGGGCCATGTTGTTTTTCTTTGTTACCTTTATTCCAAGAAAACTACCTGTCTAACATTAATCAAACTTAACATACATTATCACCCTATGGTCTAGTTATGCACTGTTCATTTCCGTCTCATTTGCATATTCAATATGGCCGCCATATTGAATACTTTTATTCCAAGAAAACTACAATGTACTGGTCTGATTTTGACCAAACTTGGCCCACATTATCTCCCTATGATCTAGTTGTGCACCCTACATTTTCATCTCGTTTGCTTATTAAATATGGCCGCCAGGAAGCAATGTTGTTTTTCAACCAAATTTGAAAATGAAACTTATTATCATTATTCCAAGAAAACTAGTGACCTGATCTTAGCCAAACATGACACACATCGTCCCCCCCCCCTAAATTCTAGCTGTGCACCGTACATTATCATCTCATTAGCATATTGAAGATGGCTACCAGGTGGCAATGTTGTTTTCAACCAAAATTTCAAGGAGCTTACTTCGCAATACACAATTTAATTTTCCTCAACAATAGTTATCTCCCTGGAATAAGATTTTTTTATGTAGGCCCCAATTCCTATATCCAGTTATTGCTGTAACAATCTTTAATATGAATAGACGACCTATGTGGGATGGTTGCCAGTTACCAACGGAGGGTCGTGGGTTTCCTCCAGGCATAGAGCCCGGTTTCCTCCCACAATAAAACTGGCAACGCCGCCATATAAGTGAAATAATCTTGAGCGCAGCGTAAAACACCAAACAATCAATCAATCAATTTAATATGAATATATGAACGCGGGCGTTAAGATCCCTTTAAGGGATCTCTTGTTTATTTATTTCAACACCAATACTTTAGTTTTCCAAGGTACTTCAAACGCTCAACTTCTCTTGACAATCTGGATTCATGAAAAAAAAGTCTTTAAATTGGCAGTCAGAGTAGCCAAAGTTCTTTGCAGATAATAAGTGTTCTTCTTTGGCTGTAAGAGTTTGATTCGGTTGAAAAGGAAACTATTCAACTAATGAGAATAATACTATAATGGCACCCTATAATAAGGTGACGAATTAATTATGGATAACAACTTCTTGGGTGATGTCACCCTTATTGTTAACCTTTCAACTTCTTCTAAATGCCATTGAAAGATTTTGCACCCTATAAAATCCCACCTTATTTCTACAGGAAGACGGGGACATATCAATTTCCCTAACAGCTTACGTTCTGACTACACTTATACAACTCCCTTATAAAGACGACGAAGTACGTAATATTATTTTGTTTTCTTTATCCCTCAACTATTACTCATACATTGTTTGATTGATTGATTGATTGGTTTATTTATTCATTGATTTTTACGCCGCACTCAGGATAATTTCACTGATAGGGTGGGGTTGTCGAGTTTAGTTAGAAAAAAGCGGGGCTCTTCGTCTGGTAGCGTTTGGGCTCTTTGTCTGGAAGAAACCTCCGACCTTCTGGGAGTACCTGGCAACTGTCATACACTGATAGCGCATTGATGTACAAAACGTGGCGTCAACAAAGCCTAATGCTGCTGTAAGCTTTTCGACATATTTGTTCCAGCCTCCATGTTTGATGCCTTTATCATTAATCCATCCATACATTCCATAAATTCTTACGGATTTGCTTTCCGCATTCATCCAAAGGTTCAAGTGAAAAACATCAATCAATCAGCCAAAGCATCAAGTAAAGTGGGAATATTAATGCCCACGTATGCAGTCATGATAGAAACAAGATTCAGTGATAGAACGGAACAATCATAGGCAATTTAAAATAGCATCTCGTAAAGATTGAGTTTTGTCAATAAAAAAATGACGCCAGACTCAAGACAGTCTAAATTCCAGTTATCTGACACTTTTTTAATATTTATCTTTAGTTCGTGAAGTATTCCATAGAAAAGGCAACCTCATACTTGGAAGAAAATGTGGCGCTGATTTCCAACCCATACACGACTGCTTTATGTGCCTACGCCCTGACGTTGGTCAACAGTAACATGGCGCTTATGACGTTACGTAAACTCAATCAAATGGCAATTGTATCAGGTAAGTGTTTGTTAATGTAAACTTTAACACTCACGCCCATAATCAAAGGTGTGTGCGTGAAACTGAATGGTAAGCTTATTCGCTGTATATATCAACATTTATAAAGTATATTTCAACATTTATAAAGTATATTTCAACATAAAGGTCTAAAAGTATTTCGAAATTGAAAACTATGAACGCTGAAATAGACCTTTCACAAATGAAAATTTCCCATTTTTAATATATGTGTAAAAACAATGATATTTACTTTTTGTAATGTGCTTACTAACTGTCGTCTTACCAATGAGGCCTTTTAACTTTTCTTTCATTATGATATTTCCGTCATACAGTTTAAATTAATAATCCACGTTTTTCCCCCTCTCTCAGACGACGTGAAGTTTTGGAAGGTGTCATCTGAGGAACCTGTCCACACAGATTTTATATTCACTTTGGAAGAAGATATGACAAAGATAGGTGAGACAATCGCAATCATTTTGAAATTTTTATTTTATTTTAAAATATTTCTATAAACTTAATTAATTTGTCAAGCATTTCACGCATTAAACTGATAAAACTTCTAATGAGTTATGAAATACCAGCTTTATTCGCCGACTGGTATGTACGACAATTTAATAAATATGCCCCCTTGAAAATGAGTATACGTGGCTGATGCAACGTTTTATCAGAAACTTGACAACTCGAGAAGTAGTTTGTTTAAATTTTGAGAAAGGACAATGTCGAGATATTCTGCCTTCTACAGGGTCATCTGCGGAGGTCGAAGTAGCTGCATATGCCCTCCTGACATACAGTGCGCGTGGTGACGTCACATCCGGACTACCCGTTGTAAAATGGCTGTCCAAGAGACGAAATGCCTTGGGAGGATTTTCTTCAACCCATGTAAGAGTCAGATTTTTTAACAGTAACACTACTCCCGCTGGTACTTTGAGCTGGTTTGTCCAAACCCAGAAAACTTTATTGAAAACACACAGCTTAGTAATAAGAACCGGTAACTTTGTGTGAAGATTATTAACCAATATTGGGAAGGGGAGGTCATATGTTTCATACGTATTTTTCTAGTTAAATGCTGAAATGAACTATAGGGGTGTTTTTCGGTAATACTATTTTTACAGGACACTTCAGTTGCTCTTCACGCCTTGTCGAAGTTTGCAGCACTTATCTACAGTAACGACCTCAATATCACCGTCACCTTGGCATCCACGAACCTTGACCTTCAAAGAAAACTCACCCTTCACCATGGTAACAGAGACATTGTCCAATCAGTGACGATCCCGACTCTCCCAACAGGGGTATTTGTCAGTGGTGTTGGAGAAGGATGTGCTTTATTGCAAGTACGATTGTCCTTATTGTTTGGTTACTTCAAACGTATTTTCGAATACATTTTGTCTTTATTTGGATGTGAGAGGGGAGGTTTCTACGATCAAAATCTGATTTCATCAATGATTTTGTCAACAAATATCTTTTACTTGGCTGAAGGGATTATAGTTATGGACGATTTAATCAAAGGCAATCCAATTAGCAGGGTTTCCTCCCGCAGTAAAACTGACAACGCCGCCAGATAAGTGAAATAATCTTGAGCGCGGCGTAAAACACCAAACAATCAATCAACCAGTTAGCAGGAAAGAAATATCATTCATTTATAAATGATCTGGCCAAACTGCTTCAAGTGTAATTTAGTGGGAAAATGGTTTTCTGTTGCTCGACACCTTTATAGTAGTGATATGCTGTTTGTAAGAAATCAAATTGTATATTTCCTTGTTTGTATAAATATATCTGTAAATCATTAGGATTAGGACTCAATTATGCTATTGTCATAATAAAATAAATACGAAATACGAAGAAATCAGTCATCGTACCAGAAGTCTATGAACAGGGAAGTGTGAAATGTCGCATTACCCCATATTCAGGGCACTGGCGCTTTCAGCCTGCTTATACTACATTATGTGACGTTTATGCGCGGTAGATTTTGAAATTGTCAACGGTTGCGCAATTTCAAATCAGAAAATAAATTCATTCTCCACTTACTGCATCTATCGGCAATTCCAGTAACCGCAGTTCGGAGAATGCATTGGTTTTTATAAAAGCTTTACCGAACCTGCGACTCTGATATCTCCATTTGGACTCAAATTGTTCCAAACAAGTCTTTTTGTCTCATTTTCAACTTTATGAAGTTCTTCGGAAACTTTAACTTTTGCTCCATCAAGTACTGTTATCATAAATAAAATGTTCGCCATGTTTTTTCTTATGCATCCCATAATAGTTCATATGAGAAAGTGAAGAAAAGCCACGCTTTCTGACTAACCGAGAGAGGGCTCTGTGTATGGTGACCTCTGGGTCAAACGGCGCCAATGCCCTCAACACTATGTAATGGAACGCTTCACACTTCCACATTCATAGACTTCTGATCGTACAAATGCTTTTTCTGACTTATAAACACTTTAAAGTGATTGATGTGTATCAGTTAAAGTGGCATGAGCTGCCAAAATGTTGATATTTTAACGTTAAAACAGAATGTTGAAATTATTGGCTATTTTTCTCAAGACCTATAATAAAGAAGCTTTTTAGTGCTTCTAGTCTCGAAAATGTACGATAAAGTATTGTTAAAATGAATGAATGGTCGTCCCGGTTATATAAATTTTGTTTACTTTTCGAACACTATTTCGGTTCGTATAGGCCACATACTGTATGGATTTTCCTCATTTCAACGCCAATCATTTAGTTTTTCGATGGCCTTCAAAGCGCCTTACTGTCGTGACGAACAGAAATTATGAAAAAAGTGTGAATTTTGACAGCTCATGCCACTTTAAAGTAAAACTTGTATATGATTACTGTTGTCATACATAGTTAGAAGTGACTTACAACATACCGGATCCCGAGGTCAAAGGTCAATCGTTTTACCTCTCAGTGAGTTCCAAGATCACAACCAAAGGGGATAAACGGGAAGTCGATTTGCAAATATGCACAAGGTAAAGAAAGGTCATTTGTTTAAAGGCACACTTGCCGCGAAAATCAGGAATATTGTTTACATTAAAAAAGAAAGTCCGTTTTCTGTATTTTTCCCAGACAATATAAGTTAGGAACTTTCTATTTTTACCAAAATTTAAACGTTTGGACGTCACTTTGTATTTTTAATTTGAATTTGAAAATTTGAATTGTTACGTACCCGGAACGTAAACAAACCACACTGCCCCCTATTGGCGATTTTATGTTTCAGTCGAGTGAGTGAACTAACGACACAGTGTAATTTTACGTAGGCCTATTTATCTGAGAAATACAGACTGACGATCGGTTAACAGCGACTGGAAAAGCCTGCCGATTATTGTTTGAGTGTAAACCACAGACAAAAAGGCCTGAAATGAGGGTAATCCAAACGAAAGTTGACCGACACTGATCGTTGTTGTTTTAATCAGGCTTCGATTCTTCGTTTGTTTTTCACCCCATTTCTACATTCTAAAGCTAACTAGACATGTTTTATGTGTCCTATGTTTAAGTTTAGTTGTATTAGTCGTAGTGTGCTCATGTAAATTGGTTTTCTTAGCAAATGTAAACAGGCTACGGCGGCAAGTGGGCCTTTAAATTATTGTTGTTGTTGTTATTTTTATTTGGTTTATGCTTCAGCTGTCATTAGTTATATTTCTCATCAACTAAAGTAGGGTTGGGCCCTCTATATATAAACCTTTAAACTTAATGGGGAATGATTAAGGCATCACCACCAAATTAGTTGCTTGTGGTGATGCCTAAATCATTTCTCATTGGTATGGAAAATACGTTTAAAGAGAGTTTAAAACAGTTCTTACTTTTAAACTTGGCTGAATAGAAGCGTTGGATAGTGCAACTGTCTAGTTTGACGCGCTGGATAGTGCAAATGTTCAGTTTGACGTGCTGGATAGTGCAACTGTTCAGTTTGACGCGCTGGATAGTGCAACTGTTCAGTTTGACGCGCTGGATAGTGCAACTGTTCAGTTTGACGCTCTGGATAGTGCAACTGTTCAGTTTGACGCGCTGGATAGTGAAACTGTTCAGTTTGACGCGCTGGATAGTGCAACTGTCCAGTTTGACGCGCTGAATAGTGCAACTGTTCAGTTTGACGCGCTGGATAGGGCAACTGTTCAGTTTGACGCGCTGGATAGTGCAACTGTTCAGTTTGACGCGCTGGATAGTGCAACTGTTCAGTTTGACGCGCTGGATAGTGCAACTGTTCAGTTTGACGCGCTGGATAGTGCAAGTGTTCAGTTTGACGTGCTGGATACTGCAACTGTTCAGTTTGACGCGCTGGATAGTGCAACTGTTCAGTTTGACGCGCTGGATAGTGAAACTGTTCAGTTTGACGCGCTGGATATTGCAACTGTCCAGTTTGGCGCGCTGGATAGTGCAACTGTTCAGTTTGACGCGCTGGATAGTGCAACTGTCTAGTTTGACGCGCTGGATAGTGCAACTGTTCAGTTTGACGCGCTGGATAGTGCAACTGTTCAGTTTGACGCGCTGGATAGTGCAACTGTTCAGTTTGACGCGCTGGATAGTGCAACTGTTCAGTTTGACGCGCTGGATAGTGCAACTGTTCAGTTTAACGTGCTTGGTAGTGAAACTGCTCGAATGAAGTGCTACATTGTGTAATTCCCATTACCATTTTGCGTAACACCAAAAAGAGAGAAGCATAGATGATAACCCCACGGATTTCATAACTTTGGAATATATAAGCAATATTTCCTAGAAACAAAAACATTTGCTCATGCATAAAGAAGACAAGGAAATGGATGGTATTTCCAATTACTGTTTTTCGTTTTCGGTTTAAGCTGGATGCATGCTGGGAGCTCAAACATGGCTGTAGCGGAAGTAGAACTAATTTCAGGATTTTCAGCCGAGAAGTTTTCGTTGGACGATATTCTACAGAGAGACGAATATATCAAAAGATATGAAATTGAGAACAAGAAAGTGATTTTCTATTTCGACCAGGTAAAATTGTTGGATCGCAAAGTTATCTCCCTATTTCCATTTATAATGTAAAAACCATTGGATGCACACAAACGCTTCTGTCGCATAGATAGTGCTGCTGATGTTTTGAATCTTACTCTTGACCCTCTAAATTGAGAAAAACTTTTCCACCTTAGAAACAGAAGTTTTCGAAAATGATTTTTTTCTATATTAATACTTAAGATCTACCACAAAATATGAGAACTTATTACACGTTCTACTGCTGAGTCTTTAATCTTTCAGATTGATAGCAAATGTGCCACGTGTCTGACTTTTAAAACTGTTGAGCTATACCACGTGGGCAATTCGAAACCCGCCGAAATTCAAATATATGACTACTACGAACCGGGTGAGTATTCTTATAACGTTGCAAATTAGAGCTTAAAGGATTTATGAACAGGGCTTAAAGCTGGTTTGTGTTTGTTTATGTATATTTGAAAAGCATAAGTTGAACGAAACAACCTTCGCCTTAGCCTGGTTGTCAGAAAGGAGTAAGGAGGAAATCTGCATATTTTTTCGTAACTACTCGGAAAACTCGCCAAACTTTAGTGACATCATACACGACCTTCGATGTGTGCAAACTGCCACAGAGATGCACTGTCACGACAAAGATCGTGTATCGCGTCACCACTGTGAGGGCACGTACACAACGGACTTCGTGTATGACGTCATATGTCACTGAGATAATTAACTTTAGTAAGCATTGAAGAATGTTAAAAGTAGCAGGGAATTTTTGTATGTTCTGTACCAAAATTTTTTTCCATTTGGCCTGACTTGTAAAGTACATGTACATGTTCTGCAACACAGTTACTGCAAATTAAAAAATATTGCCAAAGGCTGTTCATAAAAAAATTTAAAGGTAAAGTTCAGTTTCTCTGAGTTTATGATTGGTGATTTGTTAACGTGGTCTCATTGGTTGTGTCAAGAGAAGAACTAAGTGCTCATTGGCTGATTGTGTGACATCGGCGATGTGTGACGTGTGCAAACTTTGTTGTACTTTGGTACTACGTCAGCGATGTGTGACGTGTGCAGACTTTGTTGTACTTTGGTACCAAATAGCTTCTGATGCTGTGGTTTTTTTTTACTTTTACGTGTACGTCTTCAGTACATCCCTTTTTGACATGATACAGCGAAAGACGAGAAAAGGCTGCGTCAGAAAGCATCGATTGCATTGTAATGGCTACAAAGTTTTCCTAAAATGGGTCTTATTTTTACTTATTAGGTTACAAGACATCTCAGGTGTATTCGCCAGTTTTAGTTGATGACATCGGGGATCTACAGTGCGATGAAAAACACTGTAACCAGATTCCTACTAAGCAAAATGAAAGTAAGATTTTAACTATATATTCAACTATATAATCAGAATAATGCCTATCCCAGCGGCGCAGTAGATGGTTCCTGTTCTATCATTTTGAATATCAATAAATGGATGCGTTGTTCAAAAAGCAAGCTGTCCCCAGGGACCGGTTATTCAAAAGAAAATAAGCTTAACGGCAGGTTAAATAACGCTACGTAACAAAGAAATTGCTTTGTGACGCGACGTCATCTAACCTGTCGCTCAGCTAATTTTCTTTTGAACAACCGGCCCCAAACAGGAAAGCACAGGACCCTAAACACGGGAGAAACAAAACCGTTACTGGTCAGTTTGTTTTAACAGCGTAGCCCTGTTTCATCAGTCTATAAGATAGTCCACCATCAAAGTTTTCTGGGTGATTCGGGGGCATCATTGACTCGGTGGGTAGAATGGTTGCCACTCAAACAAACTGCATTTCGCCAAAAGTTAGCGCGCTTTGAATGAATATTCATTCGTTGATAAATGGCGGAAGGTCGATGCTGTTCCTCTTGACAGAGACTTAGCTGTTTTCAGTCCCAATTAACCTGGCATTGTGTGTATTTTTGAACTGCTGTTTTGGAACCGAACCCTCTAATAGAACCTGCCCCTGTATGGTATTCGTTTTTGTCATTCAGTCGTCGGCTTGATGTGTTTTTTTTCTAGTGCCTTTGTTTTCACAAATTCTTGTTGGAAAATGAAGTTTTCACGACGGAGAATTACAGCGGCTGCATTGCACGACCTTTCTTGTCTGAAATTTCTTTAATAAATCGACTTTTTTAAACTGACTGGATATGACGTGTACTTTTCAGACATTTCGGGAAGGACTGTGTGTCATTCTCCACAAGGTTGTGAACAACTTCCAATTCCAAACTGCCGGTGTTACGAAGACTGCAGCGGAAGTAACTCTCCAGTATGCGGGTCAGACGGTGTGATGTATGATGGGAAATGTCACCTGGAAATCGCCGCATGTGAGAAGTCAATGTTAATAGAAGTGGTTGAAGAAACATTCTGTGAAACAGGTAATTTTAGCGATGGGAAAACACTGAGTATTCCTCTAGAACTCGTTATTCAGGGTTCCTTTAATGGATATTTTGTAATTTCGTATTTAAGTTGTTCCTGCCATCTGGTCTTCTAAAGGTATTAATTTAAAGTGGCATGAGCTGCCAAAATGTTATATTTTGACGTTAAAAATCAAGACGTATAATTCAGAAGCTTTTTAGTGCTTTTAGTCTCGAGAATGAATGATAAAGTATTGTTTTGAGTCAACTTTGGCTTAGAATGAATGAATGGTTATTTAAATGTTGCTAACTTTTCGGACACTATTTTGGTTAGTATAGGCCGTAGACTTTATGGATTTCCCTCATTCCAATGCCAATCATTTAGTATTTCGATGGCCTTCAAAGCCTCTTACTGTCGTGACGATCAGAAATTATGAAAAAAGTGTGAATTTTGGCAGCTCATGGCACTTTAAATGTCAGTTTTCTAACTCATAATATTCATAATAACCTGAAAATTGGAGTGCTTTCAGTTTCAGTTTTACTAAAACAATATTTGTAAAGTCAGCCAAGGTATGATATAGCACCATGTGTCACCCCCAGCCTTGTCTTGGCTAAAAAACACAAACTTAATGAATTAGACATATTTCCCATCACTACGACGACCAAAGTCAAGGTCGTTCGACTAAGGTCATCCTCATTATTACATTAAGCATATAAAACTAAGTAAACATCAGCATATATTTCTTTTTAAATTACAATTTGGAATACACAAGGCCAATGACTAGAGACAGGGTATTTTATTATTTTAATTGCTCAAAAAAATGTTTTATGTGAACATATTTTCTTTTTTAGGCGCATCGTCAACGTCAAATGGGCTTCCTGATAACGACGACAAAGTCATTAGTTAACGTTCACATTTCAAAGCAACGTCAACAGGCATAAGAAAATTACGCCAGCGTCGCCAGAAACTGATGGAGAATTTTCGCAACCAGTTTTTTAAAATGAAAAGTATGTTTTTCGGAACAAGCGAATGTGCTTTGTGCAGACAGTTTTTCATAGTGGCTATAAATAGAAGACTGATGTTGAGACTACTGAAGAAATGCCGTACAGAGACACACTGAGGGATAACTGTATTTTTTTACATGGATTTTTTTTTTGGTGATATTATTAATTCATGATTTTTTTGTCAAGTAATGCAATCAGATTTTGACTTTTTTTCGTGAAGAATGGAAGAATCTGTATAAAATGCGAAGGACAACAAAGAAACGAGATTAACTGAGTATTTTTTTACATGGATGGTTTTTTTTTTGTAATATTTTAATTCATGATTTTTGTCAAGTAATACAATCAGATATGGACTTTTTTTCGTGAAGAATAAAAGATATGTTTAAAGTGAAAAGGACAACAAAGGAAACAAGGCTAACCAAGTATTTTTACATAGATGTTTTTTTTTTGGAATATTATTAATTTAAAGAAAATTTGTCAAGTAATGCAATCATAAGAATAAAATGTCTGTGTAAAATGCGAATGGTTGTTAACAAAGGATAATTCTGATGTAATATCTCAATAATCTTACCAAAATACGTTATAATTTGAATCCTCATGTAAGTTAATATATTGTGTATTTTAAGACTTATGGTTGAATTTTGTTTTGTGTATAATTGATGTAGTTAATTATAACATTAGCTATAATTGTTGGAAACGATTGCGTCAACAAACTCAAAGACCCCCACCCTCAGTCACCGTCCTCCCCCTCATCCTTACGCCAAATTAATATCGAGTTTCCTTTTTCAAATTATTTTCATTTATTGTCAAGAAAATTCGATCTGTTTTACAGTCACCAAAAACCGGCTTTGAAAGAAACAAGCACACATCTCAATAGCTGCGACCCCAAGGCAAGCAATGTGTGCAGGCTGTATGTGACTTCTGTTGCTAATAAGAAAGATTTCATAGCAAGTTTTAGGAATGACAACATTTTTAGTTCATCCCACTTCGGGTTTGATGTATAATGATTAATATGATTGCAAACAGGTTTAGTATACAATTTGCTGATGGATTTGAGCATATCAATTCAGTTGATTGATTGATAATAATCACTGAAATGGCGTTATTGATAGGGGTTATGGGAGCTCTATGCCGAAAGGAAACCTCCGACTTTTGAGTTGAATTTGTGTCCTCTTCAAGAAAATTCTTGCTAAGGGAAAATCATGTACACTTTCTGCAGTCTACCCTCGTTCGGTTCCATAGGTAATTGCGGTTCACTTTGTTTCTGAGCGTGACAATTCTGTGCAGAGAAGAAGAGCCGATTTGCTGGGATTAACACAGCCATTAAAATGTGCTAGTAAAAAGGAAATGAAAGGAAACGAGTCAAAGATGCTGGTCATAAATCAATCCTATCCGTGTGCACCGGGGTATGAAGGGTTTCAAGATTTAAAGATGATATTTAACTGATTAATCTCCTTTTTAATTACTCAGAAAATCAATACCATCCATTTTCTCATTTTCATGAAGCTATTGCTCAAGTTTGAACAGGATCTTGTAAAACCTGTACAAGCTACCGCGTCCACAAGATGCGGAACAAACATTTTAAGTAACGGCTGTCTATCTTATTAGTATAAACTCTGAGCGATTGATTGATTCTTTGGTGTTTTACGTCGCGCTCAAAATTAGGCCTATTTCACTTATAGGGCGGCTTTGCCAGTTTTATTGTGGGAGGAAACCGGGCTCTATGCCCGGAGGAAACCCACGACCTTCCGGTGATAACTGGCAACCATCCCACATAGCTTGTTCAAATGAAAACTGAGATTCGAACCCGGGACCCATTGGTGGAAGGTTGTCATCGAATTGAGCGTCCAACGCTCTATACCTACTGAGTCACGGAGGCCCCAAACTCTGAGCGAGACAGCTATCTGGGGAGAGGAAGAGCCGATTTGCTGGGATTAACAAACTGCAGAGCTGACAAGGCCCCAGCCATTAAAATGTCCTAGTAAAAAAGAAATGTGAGGAAACGCGTCGAAGATGCTGATCATACATATCAATGATATCCATCCGCGCCGTGATATGCTGCTTTTGTACAACTTTGAACTTGATTGGATAAAAACTGTTCAAGATATCCCATTCACAAGATGTTGGACACGCATTTCAACCTCTGTGGTCCTTTTTATTAAAGTGGCATGAGCTGCCAAAACTCACACTTTTTTAATAATCTCTGTCCGTCACGACAGTAAGGCGCTTTGAAGCCATCGAAAAATGAAATGATTGGCGTTGGTATGAGGAACATCCATACAGTATGTGGCCTATAGGGGAAGGTGGGGCAAAACGGTACACTTAACTTCTTGAGTGCGTACATCAAAGGAATAGAGTGCAATAACAGTAAAAAACACTTGTACTGGTTGATATCCATAATAACCCCAAACTGAAATGAATTAAATTTAATTTTATTAATGCCAATGGGAAATATAAGCCAAAGAAAAAAATATGGAAACGTTTCATTTTGCCCCATAGGGTGGGGCAAAATGAAACACATCCGGGGGCAAAATGAAACACCCGTTTCATATTGCCCCATATGGCTATTGACACGCACAAATAGGACAAGCTCTTCGAATCAACATCAAATTTATAACCAACTATAATCTCCAGTTTTAAACTATTCCGAAAAAGTTCAACATGTGTACAAATAATTTCATCCATGCAGATTAAAGGCCGAATAGCAAATTTTCTATTGGTAACAAAAAGGGTATAATTGCGACCCAGAGAACAACTATAACTTTGTGTAGGTGACACTCATATTAGATGCACAGATCACAGACAAAATCATCTTCGTCATCGTCAATTCCGGCTCAAGCAGCCCGAACATTGGATCATTCCATCCTGCATGCTGATGCTCCATTACTTGGCCGGTCTGTCATTTAAGACGACGTTAAATTTAATATATGTAGGCCTATATACAGTCTGTTTTTCACCAGCGCATCGTTTGTGTCGTTTAAAGGATTGTTTTTTTGATGTTTTACTCTGTATTCGTTTGCATTTTTGCCCAGCTTTGGACGTTTCATCTCTTGTTTTTGTTGTTTTATTTGTGCATTTGCCCTTATCTTGTGCGTCTATAAGAGCCTGCTTAATTGTAAGGACTACTTGAGAAAACAGTGGCTTTTCAACGTTTGGTTTTCTGGTTTGAATTACAGCTTTTGGGGGAGGAGAAATTGTAAACGGCGATATGTAAGTTTCGCTTGTCACTGTGGAGGCCAGCGCTGGGTTGGAAGATGGAGAAATTGAAAGCCCGTGATCGGACGATGCTGTAGTCAGACACTGAGCGAACATCGTCGGAGCTAAAATGTCTTCAACTGGCGTAGAGAGAGCATTGGATTGAAAATAGTTATTACCCAAGCTGACTATAGATGAACAGGTCGTGTCTGGTGGGGAATCCAAGGATGTTGCGAACGGGACGGTAGGTGTCAGTATGTCTGGCCTGTCGTCATTGTTAGAAGTCAGTAGCGGAAAATCAGCAAGTGAACTCAATATCGGGACATCGAGGGCGGAACTAACGGACGGTGGGTCATTGGTCCAGGTGGATGTCGGAGTTGAGCTAACAGAAGGAATAGCATATGTCCAAATGAGTGCCGGTTTTGAGATGGAGGAAGGGATAACATAAATCGGGGTAGCTGTCGGAGTTGAGCTGATGGAAATGATATCATGGTACCAGAATCGAACAGAAGGAAGGCTCGTCGTGGGTTGAGGTGTCTGCTGAAGTCAATCTGAAAGTAGGGGTTTCAAGGGACGAGGCAGCCGTAGAAGTTAAGGTAGTTGGCGTGGCAGAGACAAACAGAACTTCAGTCGGGACTATCGGAAGGTCTGAAATAGCGATGGTGACATCTGCCTGTTACATCTGACATTTGCCTGCCTCGAACGCCTGCGCACCGTGTCGTCGCTGATTGATCGTTGGTGGTTGCCAATGGTTGTCCTTGCAGTTTCCGCAGCTGTAGCGAAGCGGTTTTGCAGAAGTTGACGGACAATCTGTCGATCTTGCCTCAACGTTGTTACAGGCAGTCTTCCACTACGAGGACGGTCTGCTGTGCTTCCAGTGGCTTGGACCCGTTACTGCAGGCGGTATATTATTCGGACATGAACATTGGTTTAAACAATATTTATTTCGTAATGACGAAAATGGATAGGCGAACAGGCAAACTGCCTATTTCAACGCCGGCATGAACATTGAAGTGGTAGGCCACATGTAGGCCTATTGCAATCTGGCCAGCACGAAGTCTTCCCAAGGCTTGATCTCTCTGCTCTCGTGACAGTCTTGGCATGTCACTACTGTCAAACTGTGAATGCTTCGGTGCATGGTCGGTGGCTTTTTTATAGGGATAAAACCTCGCAACACACACCTTCAGGCAAAACGAACCGAAAAAGCACCCCATCATTACTTTAGTAACTGTGCTTTGACGACGTGATTTGCATATTAGTTACATGATCAGAAACCAAACTTTCAAACCAGGTCTAGCAAGGTTATCAAAAAAGAAAATCTATTGAAAATTTTGATAATGTACGTACGCATTTAGCAACATTTGAATAGGGTGACGTTTCTTTTGCGGTTCAGTATATATGTATAGGGCCTATGTTATTGTAAGTTTTGAGAGCTAGATCAGTTTATCGTTATTTTCTGTAAATTTAATCCGGAATTTAATGGGGAAAAATATTAATTTCATTGCAGGGGCAATACGGAACAGTAGTTGGGGCAAAATGAAACAGGGTTCCATTTTGCCCCATGACGATGTGTTCCGTATTGCCCCAAATGATGATTTTTGCTTTATGCTTTTAACACTGAGAGGAGATCACCCCTCAGCACGATTGACATGTTAACAGTAAAATTCAGCATTTCGACAATCAGAATAGCACTTAAAAGGTATTGCTGGGGAGTAGGAACACAATCGGTTCGGTTTCCAAAAAGACCTTTACCATAGATCAAATGTGGCTCAATTATTCATTTGGATTTACAGCTTCAACGAAATTCGTCTGCTAAAAAAGAAATACGTCAGAACGTCTCACGAGGGACGCGCCGCAACATAGGAATATCATTTGTAACAGTTACGCCCTCTGTCGGCGTATATTTCAATGTTCCGTTTTGCCCCGTAGTTCCATTTTGCCCCACCTTCCCCTACGAGCCGGAAAAGTGTTCGAAAAGTAAACGAAATTTAAATAACCGGGACGACCATTCATTCATTCTAAGCCAAAGTTAGTTCAAAACAATACTTTATCGTACATTCTCGAGACCAGAAGCACTATTAAAAAAAGCTTCTGAATTATACGTCTTGAGAAAAATAGCCGATAATTTCAACATTCTGTTTTTACGTCAAGATATCAACATTTTGGTAGCTCATGTCACTTTAACGCGGATGTGGTATGAAGCTATTGTACAAGTTTGAACTTGATTGGATAAAAACTGTTCAAGATATCTCGTTCACAAGATGTTGAACCAAGCATTTCAAGATTTAACGACGTTAATTAGCTAATTAAGCCCTTTTTAAATAACGCAGATGGTCACAAATCAATCCATTCGTCTATTCCGTGATATGAAGCTTTTGTGCCAGTTTGAACTTGATTGATTGATTGATTGATTGATTGATTGCTGTTTTACGCCGCACTTAATATTATTTTACTTTGCCTCTATGGCGGCGTTGCCAGATTTAGTGGGAGAGGAAACTGGGCTGATTGCCCGGAGGAAACCCCCGACCTTCAGCGAGTACCTGGCAACTCTTCCACATACGGCGACCGAGTGAAAAATCCACACCGCATCGATGGAAGGCTTGTAGTCAACTTTCTGACCTTCAACTGATAGGCCAACAGATATGCAGATACATATTTATGTGGCTTATAGCCATCTTTCTGACTACCAGCTGATAGTTATATGACCCCCTTGCGTGGGTATACGGGTAGATATTTGGTGTCTGACAGTAAATATCTACACGTATACCTATGCGAGGGCGTCATATAACGAATTTATCGTTTATTACCAGAAACGGAGTATAATAATCTGTTCTTTATTCGATAAGTTCACAAAAATCTCTTGGGCTAAGTTGCTAAAAAGTGTATTCCGCTTTCAACAAAGTTACGACCGACGTAAGTCCAATGCAAGGCGTAACTACCATGGCAACATATACCCTCAACATTACGTTACGACCAGGCGAAAAGTTACGACGGGCGTAAGTGTGTTGAGAAACAGCCCCGCCCAATGATGTAATTAATTTGCCGCGAAGAAATTGTATTGTGACGTTGCAAAGTTATAGCCTACCGGCTTTCTTGATCTTTGAGACAAGCAAAGCCTTTAACAAGCTGCTCTGGATGGTGATAAATTTGTTATATGACGCCCTCGCCTCGGAAAAATATTAATGTCAGATACCAATTATCTACCCGTCATATAACTAATAATATATACACAACTGCGCGGATTTGAATCCTTTCGAGCACAGATGGGATAGGATGGGCAGAAACATTCAATCCCTAGAGCCTCCTGTGCAAAATCTGCAGGAATTGGAAGCCACATTACATCGGTAATAGCGGCGGTTATCCCTTCAACAGATTCAACGTCTCACTGGAGGGATGAAACGCAGGTTGGAAGCTAATGGAGGCTATGTTTATACGCGCTATTGACTTTCTACTCTAGGGATGTGTTCTACACACCCAAAGCGACATTTTTACTTCAATATGTTCGCCCTGTGAAGCCAGATGGACCCATCATATATTTGTATAGGTTTTTGCCATTAATGGTGATTTCTTATCGCCAGAATATTGCCCTTTATGATCACAATCGTTTCTACAACATCAATTTGCCAACAATCTCCCTACATCAATGATTGTATCGGTCGGTGCAGACTTTCAACTGATACACATACGTAGCCTATAGATTACAGTCACGTGAGTGAAAAATTTTACATGTGATTTATACGAAGGACTGTAAATTTAGTGTCACGTGTGTAAATTTGGTATTTTCTGGGTTGTTTTTTACTTCGTTATAAGAATTTTATTCTAAAGAAAACATGGTTTTGAAACAATCGAGTTAAAGAAATTCAATGATGTTTCCCCCCGGTGAGGTCCCAGCGATGTGGAAATGTTTTTTTTTTTTGCAGTGTAAACATTTCAATTCCGCCACAAAGAAAAGGTTTTGTAAATTTTTACCAGTGTAAAACTCTGATAAAGGCCTAGCGTTGCACTATAATAATGAACATCCTGACTTTAGTCAGATTGGTAAGCTATATATCTAAGAAGGCTCAATATCTGCCTTCCAATCGATGGGCCGTTATGATTGGTAGCAAGTGAACCCTGTTCCCGCGAGTAAGGTGCTCACTGTTGAAGAATTTTGTTTTGCGTCAAACTAAAGAATTTTCCAATCTAACTGCAGAAAAGGTATATTTATATATTTATATTAAGAATTACGTTTATTTGTCTTTAATTTGTACCATAATTTTTTTGTTAACTTGTATGTTTATTATTGTTCTCTTAGTTATAAATCATTTACCATTTTTGTGGAGGCTGTTGACTGTTGTTGTTGTCAGGTTGTTGTTATTGCCATTGTATTATAATATGTTTGTGGTTTTCGTTAAATGATAAAATAAATGCAATTTTTTTAAGACAATACTTTCTATTTTGTAATCAATTTGTTTGAGAACAAATACTGTTCAAACTGGACCAAAAAGAATGTTTAAGCCTAGTCCGCAATATGTTGAGTGGATTGAAGGATAATTTCTGATACGCCCGCACGGGCTTCTTCAAATTCAATACCACGTCAACATAGGGTACATTTGAAAAATCTAAGAGTTACTGTCGGAATTTTAAAAAAATGATAACTCGCAATTTTTAAACATTACTCAACTAAAATTTTGTCATAAAGCTTCTTTGATAATCCCTTCGTAGAGCTAAACCATTATTTGTGATCATACACATCGCCAAACAACGAATTTAAATTCCCTTTGCGTTATCACCCACTTTCCCTGACAGCCGTTACCGGTTGTAGTGGCGAGCATGATTTGAAAGTTCGCGGTAGATGGCGGTGTAATCACCCGAGAAAATTTTTAGTCAACAGACGGAATTCAAACTTAGCGAAATTGGCTGCTAACAGATTTTAAGGTCACATATGATGGTTTAGCTCTACGAAGGGATTATCAAAGAAGCTTTCTGACAAAATTTTAGGTGAGTAATGTTTAAAAATTGCGAGTTATCATTTTTTTTAAATTCCGACAGCAACTCTTAGATTTTTCAAATGTACCCTATGTTGACGTGGTATTGAAGAAGCCCGTGCGGGCGTATCAGAATTTATCCTTCAATCCACTCAACATATTGCGGACTAGTTTAAGCCAATATACCATTTGCCAGTTTTGCACGCAACAATGAATGACGTCTGCATCAAGCTTACAAAGTTATAACTGATCGGATACACACAAATCCAGTGGCCCTTACAATCGGTGACAGGTCATTTCGTCCATAAACCTTTTTGTCCAAGACATTTCGTCCATAGATTCAAGTCATTTCGTTGCAGCGTTGACTCTGGTCAGGAATAAAATGTCTCTTTGACAACTTCATTTAATAAGTATTTGTACATGTAACCATCAGCCGATGGACGAGTTTGGCGATGTTTTGGAGTCGAGACTGAACATTAGGCCGCATTTGTTAGAGTGGCATGAGCAGCAGCTGCCAAAATTCAGACTTTTTTCATAATTTCTGATTGTCACAAAAGTAAAAGGCTTTGAAGGTCATCGAAAAACTAAATGATTGGCGTTGGAATGAGGAAAATCCACACAGTATGTGGCCTGTACGAACTGAAAACGTGTTCGAAAAGTAAACAAAATTTAAATAACCTGGACGACCATTCGTTCATTTTAAGCCAAAGTTAGTTCAAAAACAATACTTTCTAGTACATTTTCGAGACTAGAAACACTAAAAAGCTTCTGGATTATACGTTTTGAGAAAAATAGCCACTATAAATTAAAATTCTGTCCTGGTCCTCTTAATTGTATATCCCTTCATTATTTGGCAAAACAAATTACACACCGAAACCCAAGGAAAAAGACAAATAAAAAAAATTGTTGTACCGAAAATGGGCGGTGCATATGTAACAACAATAGTGAGTGTAAAATAGAATTTTTGAAAAAAATACTGCGCAACAAATTGGACACTGCCGAACATTATTTACATTACTTGGTTTACATGTTATAGGCGGATATATATTGAGCCAAAGTCTTGGTAAAGTAGGCCTAATCCCGCGGTTCATTTGTCTTGTATAAACAAAGGTTTGAAACTATCCTCAAAACTGATAAGAAGAAAATCACTGAAACCACTCTCTATGGGTGTCGGCTTTCTTTGATTGTCGGACATGTTAACAGTGTTCACTATGACACTTGAGTAAACCCATACTAGCTGTTTGCGTGTATATGTGTTTTTATTTGTCTTTTTACGGTCTTTTACAATAATTTTATAATCAATGTACTGTCGCTAAATAAATTCAGTTTCTCACTTGGTTGATTTGGGTTTTAGTGAAAATTCTCTACTATTGCTATTATTATTAGTATATTACTTTTTTCATTTGGAAATGAAAAACGCAGGACATGTTGCATAAGGGAGGCAACTCGTATTACTTCTGGGTTAAGATCGGCTTCAAAAATAACCACTGGAATCATAAACTCGTGGACTTCTTCCGTGTAAATAATGTCCTATAACTTTTAACCATTGAATCTCAAAGAAATGGACATTCCTTTGTTTTACGGCTTTAACCTATCGTCTAAGATCTCAAAAATTGTTATGGACGAAATGACCTATATTCATGGACAAAGTGACCTAAATCTATGGACAAAGTGTCTTGGGCGAAAAGGTTTATGGACGAAATGTCCTGTATTCTTACAATCAGAAGACAGGTGCTAAAAACAGACAAAATTCAAATACCCATAACCTGGATGTACATGTATGAGTTATTTTTTTGTGTTGTTTATACATGTAAAACTACTTGATATCAGCAGAGAGTTCTATTTTGTACTTCTTAATAAGAAATAACAAACAATATCCTATTTCTGCTTCAACAAAGTGATCTCCCAAATTTGGCAGCCTAACTGTCTAAGTTCCTTTATGAAATAGGGCCCTGGTATGTGTCAGTGTGAAGGTGTCGGTGAATGATCAACTGGAGGCCCTGTTTGTTTATTGATTAAAGTATATCAGACCATTTAAGCTAAATACTAAACTTGCTTCGAAACTGACTTCTAAGGCAAGCAGTGTAAGCACATTTCAGGTTTTTGCCTGGCCGTGGGCTAAATCACTTGCAAAATGCATTCAGGTAAGTGCGAAATTCCAGCACTGTTGTCATTGTTTTACTTACCTCTTTTAGGTCTTTATCTGTATGTCGTTTTAGAGCAAAACATGTTCATAAATGCATACATGTAATTCATTAAAATAATTATCATATATGGTTTAAAGGGCAACATCTTTTTATTTTTATTTTTCAGATCAAACTTCATGATTTACTGACATTGTAATCAGTGTGACAAATTAACAAGTTTGACATGGCATCTAATAATATCATTATTAAAAGAGAGCCAGTCGATCATGATGACAATCACTGTGACAATATGTATTATATGTATATGAGAGAAAAAGAGAAATTTTCCTCCCGAGTTGGAATAAAGGTAGAACTAAATGAATTAAGCAGAAAGTCTGTCAAAGGTGAAAGGCGGTCTCCCGATATTCAAGGATGTGTTAAAAAATCTGAGAAAGGTAAAAAACGGAATACTAAAAATGAAATAAACTTGAGATCTAAAGCCAGTTTGGCTATTCCTGCTTCCAACAATAGTAAAATTCCAGATAGAGGTTTTGTTACCAAGACTCTGAATAGCACAGGAACTTCCAAGGTAAGATCAGATCGTGTGATTGGATTCATTGATTCACTAATTGACTAGATGTTTTTCAAAATGTATAAAAAAATGTCTGATTGTTTACTGCTCATGCTACCTTGGATGTGCAGAGATAGAAGTGTTTGCTGCACCTAAAAATGTGCCTGTCAAAATAACTTCATAGTTTGATGAGTTTACCAATTTAAAGGGGCATGAGCTTCCAAAATGTTGATATTTTGACGTTAAAACAGAATGTTGAAATTGTTGGCTATTTTTCTCAAGACGTATAATTCAGAGGCTTTTTAGTGCTTCTAGTCTCAAAAATGTACGATAAAGTATTGTTTTGAACTAACTTTGGCATAGAATGAATGAATGGTCGTCCCGGTTATTTAAATTTTGTTTACTTTTCGAACATGTTTTCGGTTTGTACTGGCCACATACTGTATGGATTTTACAACGTCAATCATTTAGTTTTTCGATGGTCTCCAAAGCCTCTCACTCTCGTGACGATCAGAAATTATGAAAAAAGTGTGAATTTTGGCAGCTCATGCCACTTTAAATTTCATGGGTTATTTTATAGTTGATTCGTTACAACGGTCACTACAGCATTAACATCGTTTACTGGCAGTAGTTTGAACTCGCATGGCTGTCTTTGACAGAATGAAATTTCATGCTTTACAATCAGTTTTACACATTAACTGTATATATACTGATCTCGTTGGAAAGGTTGCCAGGTAACCTGTAATGGTCAAAGGGTTTCCACCAGGCAATGAGCCTGTGGGTCGTTTCACGAAGCCGTTGCAAAATGCGATCAATCGCAGTTGCCATGACTCTGTATCTCTTCACTATGGTATCCATTGGCAACTACGCTTCGTTTTCGATGCGACTGCTTTGTGAAACGAGCCCCAGGTCTCATCCCAACTAAACCTGGCAACAGTACCATATTAGGGAAATAATCTTGAGTGTGGCGTCAAACATCAATCCACCAATCTCAGCACAATTCTAACTCTTTCCAATCTACATGTATAGTGTTTCAGTGTAAAAAATAATTCAAATTTTCCTGTACTGGCGTGTTTATGTATAGGGAGCGGGAGTATTGTGAGAATTCCACAAATTTCCTGTCACCGGCGCTGCCTTTGTGGTTTGAATGTGACGCTCAGTTCTGACGTTTTAGCACAAATGTCAATCAAAGTGAAAACGTCATCAAAACACGCCATCTGTCACTGGATATCGTGAAATCTCTAGGGGAAACTCCCAGGCCCTATTATAAAAACATACCGTTCTTATTAAAGTGTTTATTTTACTTTTGTAGATTGTTACTCCGACAACTGAGACTTCGGCTAATGACAATGAAAATACATGTACTTTCCCTTGTGGTATGTATTAATTGAAAAGCCGACTGAGCCCAACTTTACTTCTGTGAAATTTCTTGTCAATACAAATATGTACTAATGTAAATTCTTAAACTGAAAGAACGACAAAAGTGTATGATAACTGATCAAATACCCATAGTTTGGTTAATACTCGATCAATAGGCTTAAAACAATAATAAGAAAACTTCATGAATGAATTAGGGACAAATTTTTTTTTTAAAAGCTACAAAAAATTGTTGGGGTACACAGCGAATTATGGGATGTATTTGACAGCCAAATAAAATTTTTAATTTTAACTACGTCCTAAAGTCAGAATAATCAAGCTGCCAATATTTTTTATGATTTTCGTATTTTTGTATTAGTTTCAGGTGAAAATCGTCCTATTTGCCAAATATGTCCAGCTATGGAATTTCTGTCTGAAACTCATCTAATGGCTCACAAAATTGATATCCATGGGTTAAAGTTGCCAGGACTAAACGAGGTGGATTTGAGCTCAATCTTTGCAGGTAAAAATGTTTACATTCTCTTAATACACATATAGGGCCTACATATTTAAAGTGGCATGAGCTGCCAAAATTCACACTTTTTTCATGATTTCTGATCGTCACGACAGTAAGAGGCGTTGACGACCATCGAAAAACTAAATGATTGGCGTTGGAATGAGGAAAATCCATACAGTATGTGGCTTGTACAAACCGAAAACGTGTTCGAAAAGTAAACAAAATTTAAATAACCTGGTCATTCATTCTGAGCCACAGTTAGTTTAAAACATTACTTTATCGTACATTTTTTAGACTAGAAGCACTAAAAAGCTTCTGAATTATACGTCTTGAGAAAAATAGCCAATAATTTCAACATTCTGTTAGTTCAAAATATCAACATTTTGGCAGCTCATGCCATTTAAAAAAAAAAAGTGATCGGGATCAGAACATTTACTCTCACCTATTTTGCTGCTGGACCTACTGCTTGCTTATTTTACCAACCCAGTAAGCCAAAATGAAATTGTACAATTTCTTAGTTTTTTCACTCCATCATTGCTTATTGTTAATGGATGTATGTCAATATGTTGTTTCCCTGTGCCCATGTATTTTAGTCAAGAAGATTTTCCGTGTGTTCTAGTGTTCATAAATAGGTTGTCTGATTTCTCAATCATTCCAAAAAAAAATGTACAGAAAAAGAGTTGAATAAAGTATAGATATTTATCCAAAGCCCATGTTAAATATATGTCATATAACAGCCGCCATTGTTTAATACCAAGATGGCGGGTTGCCATGGTGAATAACGACACACCTCGGCATCTTCAAACACCTACCTTCAACATTATATTACAGCCTGTTACAAAGTTTAATATGTACATGTAGGGCGTAAATGTTTTGAGAAGCAGGCCCTGGTTTTCTACCACTAAACAATAATTACATGTACATGTATTAGTAACTGCGGTTACTGGGATAGATGCAGTAAGTGGAGAATGAATTTATTTTCTGATTTGAAATTGCGCAACCGTTGATAATTTCAAAATCTACCGCGCATAAACGTCACATAATGTAGTATAAGCAGGCTGAAAGCGCCAGTGCCCTGAATATGGGGTTATGCGACCTTTCACACTTCCCTGTTCATAGACTTCTGTCGAAACTTAAAGTGGCATGAGCTGCCAAAATGTTGATATTTTGCCGTTAAAGCGCAATGTTGACATTATTGCCTATTTTTCTCAAGAAGAATAATTCTGAAACTTTTTAGTGTTTCTAGTCTCGAGAATGATATGTACGATAAAGTATTGTTTAGAACCAACTTTGGCTTAGAATGAATGAATGGTCCTCTCGGTTATTTAAATTTGGTTACTTTTCAAACACTATTTTGGTTTGTATTGGCCACATACTGTATGGATTTTCCTCATTCATACGCCAATCATTTAGTTTTTTGATGGTCATCAAATCCTTTTACTGTCATGGCGATCAGAAATTCTGAAAAAAATTGCGGGCAGCTCATGCCACTTTAAGGGAGTCCACTGAGGCCTTTATTGCCCACTCCCATTCCCTCTCTGGTATCCTCCAGATTATTAAATACCACCATGAAGGACAACACAAATGGATGACCCGTTATCCAAAATTCAAGGCCTGTGAAACCCCTTTTTTCATGATCATCTTGTTTCCTCCTAGGCCCACAACCACTGAAACAACAACCAACTCCACAGACTTCCAATGAGCCGAGGAACACAGTATATGAGGTAGGTATATAGGAAGCGCAAGTCTCATAAGAATTATTACGAGATTTTGTGATATCCGGGGACAGATGACGCCATTAAGAATGTTTTTGATGACGTTGCAATTCCATTTGACGTATTTTGTTCCATAACGTCAGATTTAAACGTCATTTTGGAACGAAAAACGCTTAGTCACATGCGCAATGTAGTGCCGGTGACAGGAAATTTGTGGAATTCTCACGTGACTTGCGCTCCCTATTGCAAGGATCAGAATTACTCTTTCTTTCCTCGGTAAAGTTTACAAGGGGGAGAATCCATAGAGCTGTTCATTCATTAGTATCTCTACATATATGTAGTTCAATTTATCGAACTTATGGTGATATTACACATACCAACGTTCAGTCTACGAATCTTGAAATGCTGGTCGGTAAAGTCCGACCCACTTTTGTCGGAAATTACAAGCCATGAAAATAATATTGTAACTGCTTTATTTTATTTATTTGGCATGCACCATTTGGCCCAGTTTGAACGTCACGCAAAATGGCAACAAAGTCTCCAAGAAATGGCGGTTTGTTGTTGTTTAAGACCAGGTGCGCGCCCTTTGGAACCTTGTATTTCAAATTCGTATACCGAACCTTGCTATATGTAATATCACCATAAGTTCAGTAAATTGAACTATACATATATGTTGCTTGAATTACTAGAAAATCAGAGAAACATGACACCTCTCTGTTCTTTCTATAGTGTTGAATTTGGTTATTTTCATGGTTGCCACTTGCCTGCACAATATCTCCTGAACCGCTACCGTATTTCTTCTAAAGATTCAGCCACTTTTTTCCTCATAAGGATTCGATCATTAGAAAAGAAATCTGCTAAATGAGGCCAGACAAATTTGCCCATTAGAGGGAATTTAAGGCAATATGACCAGCTGAGCAGTGTGTGAAAATGGTTATCCTTAAAGACAACTCCTCGTCTCCATTTTTGTCCGACTCAATGGAAAATTTAGGCCATTAGAATGGCTGAATATTTAGAAGAAATACGGTAGCAGAAATTTTATGAGATTTCTTCTCTAGCTTATTGGTGAGATCGTTTGTAATTGTTCAAGTTTTGGTGTATGTATGTGTCTTTTGTTGTTTCATAAGTTTTCATTGGTTTCAATAAGGTGAAGAATTACTTATGGATAACAACTTCTTGGTTTATTGGGTGACGACATTTCAATGTAGTTCTTACATTCAACTTCTAAATGCCATTGAAAGATTTGATGAGTGTTTGTAAGACATTTCTGGAAGGACTGGTGAAATTTCCGAACATTTCTTTTTACGACTTATTAGTCGTTTCCTTTGTAGTTTGTCAAATTGTTGGTGTCTGTACGTCTGTCTGTTAGTCTGCTTCTTGATCAGGTATTGGCATTGTATACTGCCATTGTATACTGAAAATTTTCTGGCTGGGTTTTCACTAGAACAACCTATGTGGGATGGTTGCCAGTTACCAACGGAAGGTCGTGGGTTTCCTCCGGGCATAGAGCCCGGTTTCCTGCCACAATAAAACTGGCAACACCGCCATATAAGTTAAATAATCTTGAGCGCGGCGTAAAACACCAATCAATCAATCAGTTTACATTTGTATACTGCCTGTCTGTAGGATATTCCAAATCCCTTGGAGGAATTTTATAAAAATTTTTATCTGGTTTTCTGGGTGGGGGTCCGTCTGTTTTATCACGTTTTGCCTTCTGTACGTCTGTTCGTTCTTCCCTTTGCCACCAATTCAGATATTTTTATTGGTGGTTGTTTGTCTAAAGGATATCTGCAGAATCAATTTTAAGAATTTTGCTTAAGGCTAGCCGCAAATTCAGATATTTTCATTGGTTGTATGCAAGATGCCTATTAAAAAAACAACAAAATGTTTTACAGCTTATCGTTGGCGTCCTTTGTAGCTACATAAAGTTGATCAATAATTGCTGTCTAAATTTCAGCTCTTTTTAATATTCATCTGCTTCTAATTCAGATATTTTCATTGGTGACTGCTTGTAACATTGATTGATTGATTGATGTTTCCGAAGCACTCAAGATTATTTCATTTTATGGTAGTGTTGCCAGGTTTAGTGGGGAGGAACCAGCTCAGTAGTAGAACTACTAAAGAAAATTTTGCGACAATTTTCTTTACTCTTTATTTTATCTATTGTTGCTGTCCTCTGCAGATGATCAAATTTTGTGTCTGGCAAATTAATATTTCAATAATGAAGGTGGAGTAGACGTAGGTTTTGGTCCCAATACCTTCTAGTTTTTTATGGTCTTACTATTGTATTTCAATTTTCTTTTAACCAGATACCTCCGGCAGTTACCGTTAAATCCCCGGCTATACGGAATAGAACCGTAGGATCCTCCCCCAACCAACCAGATAACCATCCAAATGTGCGATATGTCCGACATGCTTTTACTGAAAGTAATACCACGTCATTTAGGATCTTACTTACCAAAATGGAAGTTCTACATTCAGCATTAGCACGTCTGGAGGGGAAAGTAGACAACATTCTCGCCGCAAGGTCTCAAGAAGAGCGTGTGAATCCCAAGAAAAGGAGCCTTGTTGAGGAACAGAGCGTTCAAGATTTTCTCCCATCGAAGACGAGGAAAGTTTCGAGACCGCCTGAGTCAACACTGTCACGTTTAACAGGTCTTTCTACCAATCCTCCCCTGTCCACAATTTTTACCCAACTTGCTGACCAAAGTCTGTCTCAGGTGCAAGTTTCTTCAGATAAATCAACGCCAGTATCAGCTGAAAAACATTTGTCGGGACTAAAAACAAAACCTGGATTATCAACCATTCCAAATGGGACAACTATTGATAGCAACATGGCAACCATTGCCAATGAGACAACTGATGATAGCAAGATGACAAACATTGCCACTGAAGCCACTGTTGATAGGAAGATGACAACCATTGCCAATGAGGCAACTATTGATAGCAACATGAAAACCATTGCCAAAAAGGCAACTGTTAAGAGCAAAATGAAAGCCATTGCTAATAAGTCAACTGTTGATAGGAAGATGAAAACCGCTGCCAATGTGGCAACTATTGATAGCAACATGACAACCATTGCCAATAAGGCAACTGTTGATAGGAAGATGAAAACCGCTGCCAATGTGGCAACTATTGATAGCAACATGACAACCATTGCCAACGAGGCAACTGTTAAGAGCAACATGAAAACCATTGCCACTGAGGCAACTGTTGATAGCAACCTTGCAACCATTGCCAATAAGGCAACTGTTGATAGGAAGATGAAAACCGCTGCCAATGTGGCAACTGTTGATAGCAACATGACAACCATTGCCACTGAGGCAACTGTTGATCGCAACCTGGCAACCATTGCCAATGAGGCAACTGTTGATAGCAAGATGATAACCATTGCCAATGTGGCAACTGTTGATGGCAACATGACAACCATTGCCAATAAGGCAACTGTTGATAGGAAGATGAAAACCGCTGCCAATGTGGCAACTGTTGATGGCAACATGACAACCATTGCCAATGAGGCAACTGTTGATAGCAAGATGATAACCATTGCCAATGTGGCAACTGTTGATGGCAACATGACAACCATTGCCAATAAGGCAACTGTTGATAGGAAGATGAAAACCGCTGCCAATGTGGCAACTGTTGATGGCAACATGACAACCATTGCCAACGAGGCAACTGTTAATAGCAAGATGAAAACCGTTGCCAATACGGCAACTGTTGATAGCAACATGAAAACCGTTGCCAATACGGCAACTGCTAATAGCAAGATGAAAACCGTTGCCAATGAGGCAACTGATAGCAAGAGCACAACGTCAACTGAAACAAATCTACAAAGACCTTGTGAACTGGAGGACTTTATTAGTGCTAACCTTTTCGTCCCAACTAAAGATAAAACACAGATTGAGGATTGCACTTTGTCTGAAGTCGTGGCGTCCAGGTTCTGGAGACTCCGACCATGTCAACTGGAGAATATTAAGTTGAAGCCCCAGACAATCGCCTTCCTCTGTGCTAAGGATTTACCGGAGCCAAGCCCGGAGCTAGTTTTTAGCCGAGAGACGCTTGCGTTGCTTATACAAACTTCACACGGAGCGCATCACTTTGCAAAAAATTTACTTTTTCATGGCTTCACTATAGGGGAACTGTATGGAAGGAATGCCATGGGGAAAACACCAAATGGTTACCCAGAAACAAAAAAGGCCCTGGCCCCAAAGAAAGTTAAAGAAATTATCAGACTTGTTGGAATGTATTTTCCAAAGGAGAATGTTGAAAAACTTGTTATCGCTAGTATAAATTCAAACTTACGCTACCTTTTTAATGTTAGACTCAATTGTCCGTGGCTGCCCACAATGAAGTATCCATTCTGATTGCTTTATACTAACTGTAATTCCAACACATACCTTTGTATTGCTAAAGGGGGCCTCTCAGTTCGACACATGCCTTCAATCAATGGGGACCAGCCCCGATAGCTCAGTCGGTATAGCGTCCGCTTCAGGCCTGGGAGATCTGGGTTCAAGCCTGGGTCGAGTCAGACCAAAGACTTCAACAGTGGTAGCTGTTGCTGCTTCGCTTGGCGCTCAGCAATAGGAGTTAGATCAGCGACTGGTTGGCCCGGTGTCAGTATACTGTGACTGGGTGAGGGGGCTTGCTGGTTTTCTTCGGCAAGTCGTCTCGGTGAGGCAGCACCTAAAAGAGCGGTGGAAATCCGCCCTGCAACAAGGAGACAACGTCTTCATATAACTGAAATATTGTTGAGCAGGACGTAAAACCCAAATCACTCACTCACTCAATCCACGGGTCGAGGGTTCGAATCCCACAATGGACCAATATCTGAGTGGGTATGTCACACAGTCCGAGATGTAGGAGAGTTGCCAGATACTCGCCGAAGATCAGGCAAAGTGCCGGGTTTCCTCCCCCTCTAGACTTGACAATGCCGCGTTGAAAGTGAAATAATCTTCAGTTTGACGTAAAGCGCCAATCAATCATGACTTTAAAATTGGTATATTCCATGGCTATATCTGAATAGAAGAGTCTTAGCATTCTGTTCTATGTGTTTGAACTGTGGTTGAGTACAAGGCACCGCTTATAGCTGCTGTTCAAATAATTGTTCTTGGCTTTGTGTTTAACGGGAAAGCAAGTCACTGTTTTTCGTTTAAAGGAAATTGATTGAAAAACTTGGGACGTAGGGTTAAAAGCTATTTTATACTGCAGAAACACTCGCTTTTGTTTGTTTGACACACCCGGCGAGAGTAATCCGACTCGCCTTATGGATATCTGAACCGTGTGTGATGTATCCAGATTCAACCAGACGCTTATTGATATTATGGATACATGAACTGCACATGAATATATGTAAGCAAGCAACAGGATCTAAACAACTCACATATCCTCGATACCGCTTACGTATGGAGTGATTGATTGATTGTTTGGTGTTTTACGCCGCGCTCAAGATTATTTCACTCATCGTATGGAGCGAATCTGCATACCCAACTCCGTGTTCGGCTATCTTCCGGGTGATCTGTTCCTCCGGGCAGAGAGCCCGGTTTCCTCCCACAATAAAACTGGCAACGCCGCCATATAAGTGAAATAATCTTGAGCTCGGCGTAAAACACCAAACAATCAATCCGGGTGATCTGATTATCACCAGGGGCTGGTTGTTCAAAATAAAATTAGCTTAACTGCAGGTTAAATGACGTGACGTAACAAACAAATTCCTTTGTGACGTGACGTCATCTAACCTGCCATTAAGCTAACGGCGCTTTGAACAACCCACCCCAGGTGTTCCGAGACAAACATCGAGACAGCATATATCCCATGGAATGGGAGCGAACTGCATCCTCGCTTCCAAGGCCACTCGTCAGATGACTGTTTACTACAATTAACTGCAGCGTGTGCAATACAATCTAGTAGTCTAGTTAATTTGCCAAAAAGGGGTGAATGTAGGTCCAGGGGCAGGCGAAATTTAAAGTCAAAGATGATTGAACATATTTTGAGGGCAGTTAAAGGTTAGACGTCCGCCTCATTCTCATCACCAATGGATACTCGCATGTTCCTCTCAATCAAGCTAACTTAAAGGGAAAGAAAATCTAAGCTTTAGACTAGTTTAGATGGAAAGAGTAGAGTTCATTTAGTCCAAAACAACTAATGAAAGAAAGAAAACTCTTGCGTATGGATTTACAACTTCTTGGTTTATTGGGAACACGACGTTTCGGTGTAGCTCCTAACACCGTTATCAAGTGATGAGTAACAGATATGTAAGATGATTATTTATACTAAACTATAACAAAGGATAAAGGATATAACAACAGAGACCAAGGACTATTTATCCCTAACATTTATGATCTATTAATCTTAAGAGAACCCCACAGAGTTTAAACCCTTTTCTCCATTTATGTGCTTTATTGTTTTAAGAGCTTGTTGTTATATCCTTTATCCTTTGTTATAGTTTAGTATAAATAATCATCTTACATATCTGTTACTCATCACTTGATAACGGTGTTAGGAGCTACACCGAAACGTCGTGTTCCCAATAAACCAAGAAGTTGTAAATCCATACGCAAGAGTTTTCTTTCTTTCATTATTATGCTCAACTTCTAAATGCCACTTAAACAAGTCCAAAACAACTGTCCAATGTATGTTGTATCCCCTCGTAACTGAATAATTGAAATTTGAAGGTGGCGTTACAATTGAGAATAAGCTCCATAGGCCATTCACAAGGCGGCCACCATTTTTTCATTAGTTTTATCCAATTATTGTTGAATAAAAATTCAAGTGCGTTATAGAGTAGTCATGTGATGCAATTTAGCCAATGGCCGGCTAAGTAATGGCGCGAGGTTGCATACTGACCTATATATTCGGAGACAATCTTCCCACCACTCTGAAACTTCGGGGATTTACGTGCTTGAAATACCCTCTGATAGACTGCAGGTCATTTTGAATATGGCGACCAAATAGGTAGCCGTGAAGCGTACAAATCGCAAATCCCCTTGAGGGCCCCACAAAAGTGTCCCCCGTGATAATGTAAGGGATTGAAACACTCGGTTTGTTAAGTTTCAGCCTCGATCAGTTATATAATTGAAGTATTTGAAGATTCCTGATATGTACCGAAACTGCGTCTGTCTAGAACATGTGGTTTACCGGGCTAAATCAAATATATAAACAAATATCTTTCTAAATGATATTAGCATTTAATACAGTTATAATTATTTTTATTTTCTGTTTTCGTCTGTAGTAAAACATTTTGATATTTACTTTCGAAGCCATTTTTATTCAGCCCAAAAATACGGTGATTTACCGTATAAAAAAACGCAGACTGCCCGAGGCGTGTCAAAGCCGACCAGTAGCGAGCGGAGATAGCCGAAGGGAGTTCCGACTGTCTTCCCACTTCAAGTTTGTCGCCATGTTTTTTTGGACCTAAATCTACCCTTATTCATTAGAGAGCGGCAAAAATGCGTCATTATTGATCTAAAAATAGCTATACCAACATCACGTCATCCTAAAACGGAAAAATGGCTACACAGATAAGCCACTGAAAGGACATACTTCTGTCTGTTTTTATTAGCTTGAGGGTCACTGGAGGTAATTGACGTGAAATGTTTTAAGTACTTTGAAGGTTGTTATCGACGATAATCCCTATGTGTTTCTAGAGATTTCCCCTCCTTTAAACTGTGATTGTCGAGACTCGGCAGCCACGTACATCAGTTAACTGAATAATTACTAAAAACAAGGTTAATTTTCTGTGCCTCTCTGAAACTTCGGGGATTTACGTGCGAGTCAAAGCCGACCGGTAGCGAGCGAAGATAGCCGAAGGGAGTTCCGACTGACCGCAGTTATTGTACCTTGCTTACCATGTAAAGAGAGATTCACAGGCACTTTCAAATTCCCGAAACAGCTTTCGATGCAAGTATAATCTTGAATGAATCGGATCCCACAACAATTAATGAATTTCCGGGAACCAGAAGCTCGAAAATCCCAGGAGATCGTTTATGAAAGAGCCTATTAGAGCCCGTATACTTAAAAAAGAAAGAATATCCGAGTCGAAAAAAAAAATGGCTAAGCCCATGGTAGAACAAATCAAATTTCTGTCGTTTGACGCTTTTGAAAGATTTGTTAAATTATCTCTGCATATATGCATCGAGATGGCTTTGGATTTTGCAATGGATATAAATATCCTTGATTCTGTAGGCGAGGGTCCGTGGCCCACTGGCCCGCCAAGGTCCTCAACGTTTTGAGACAAGAGGATTTCGTTGGTGCTTTCTGAGCCATTTCTCGATTTCCAAAAAGGACATTAATAGTCTCCATATGATGTAGTTTGGAGAAAATCAGATCAACTCTGCAGACAATTAATGCCGGTTTTGGACACTTTTTAAAGATTTTTCCGTTGTCGCAACATAACGGTCGATTTCCAGGTTTGGCGACGGAGATCATCACTAGGCTATATATTAACCTTCCAGCTGTGTTTCAACCAGCCCTGATAGCTCAGTTGGTAGAGCGTCCGCTTCAGGCCTGGGAGATCTAGGTTCAAGTCACAAGCCCTGATAGCTCAGTTGGTAGAGCGTCCGCTTCAGGCCTGGGAGATCTAGGTTCAAGTCACAAGCCCTGATAGCTCAGTTGGTAGAGCGTCCGCTTCAGGCCTGGGAGATCCAGGTTCAAGTCACCAGCCCTGATAGCTCAGTTGGTAGAGCGTCCGCTTCAGGACTGGGAGATCCAGGTTCAGACCAAATTGAGTCCGACCAAAGACTTTAACAGTGGGAGCTGCTGCTGCTTCGCTTGGCGCTCAGCAATAGGAGTTGGAGCAGCGACTGGTTGGACCGGTGTCAGTATAATGTGACTGGGTAGGGGGGGGGGGGGGAGGGGGGGGGGGGGTGCTGGTTGTCGTCGGGAAGTCGTCTCCGTGAGGCAGCACCAAATAAAAGAGCAGTGGAAATCTGCCCTGTCACAAGGAGACAAAGTCTTCATATGACTGAAATACTGCAAAGCAGGACGTAAAAGCCAAATCACTCACTCACTCTAGAGCTGTGTTTCGGTGAGCATTTAGAGACTGCTAAGGTCTCAGAAGCTTTGCTTGATTGAATGGTGTTTTACGCGGCATTAAGATTATTTCAATTATTTTGCGGCCTTGCCGGGTATAGTAGGACAGGAAACCGGGCTCTTCGCCATGAGGAAGCCCTGGCCATCAGCGACTGTCTTGCAACTCGTCTAGATACGGCGATCGAGAAAAAATCCACTCATCAATTTTGCATTTCTTTATTTCAGAAGCTCTGAAGGCAATGTCGTACAAGTGCGTTCTGGTTCATTTTCTTGGCCTAAAATCTGAGGTGCAGATTCTTTTAATTGCAGTGAGACAACAAAACGAAAGCGATACTTCAGTGTGTAGAGATGCAAAGGTTGGTTGGCTTGTTTTAGCGTATTATTTTCCTGAAGATGACAAATATACCTTTGTCGAAATATTGAGATTGTCAATATGCGCTTGTTGAATTTATTCGAGTTACTTTGCTATTGCATTAGCTTATTGACCCCTCCAATATGCAAAGGTCTTTCGGTCGAGGTCGGTACTGTAGGAGTATTTCAGTCCTTTAATTTACGCTCTTTTAAAGTGGCACGAGCTGCCGAAATTCACACTTTTTTCATAATTTCTAATCGTCACGACTGTAAGAGGCTTTGAAGGTCATCGAAAAACTAAATAATTGGCTTTGGAATGAGGAAAATCCATACAGTATGTGGCCTATACGAACCGGAATAGTGTTCGAAATGTAAACAAAATTTAAATAACCGGCACTACCATTCATTCATTCTAAGCCAAAGTTAGTTTAAAACAATACTTCAACGTACATTATCGAGACTAGAAGCGCTAAAAAGCTTTTGAATTATACGTCTTGGGAAAAATAGCCGATAATTTCAACATTCTGTTTCAACGTTAAAATGTCAACATTTTGGCAGCTCATGCCACTTTAACGTTAAAATGTCAACATTTTGGCAGCTCATGCCACTTTAACCAGCGGATTTGACTATTTCAAACTTTGACATTCAACATACTCGCTGGTACAGTTAGCTACGTTTTTTGCGTACAGCAACTTGTGGCTTTGAAAAACAAAAAAGGGTCTACTGACTTAGCCCAAAAAATTTTTTTCAACGTCAATCTTTTAGTTTTAAATGTATTTCAAACTTTTCTTAGCCATCTAAATAAGTGATCTAAATAATATATTTTAAATCACTTTCCCCACGTTCTTAACTCTTTTTTAATTTGCATTTGGCACGCCGAATCAATAATAGTGTTCTGATGGGACCGAGCTAAAATATAGATATAGTATATATATTAATCTGGAGTATTTTTTTTGTCCCACAACAGGTCTCCGTGTCCGATTTTATATAACGTACGGACACACAATATAATAACGTACGCTCACACAATGTTTTGTATTTACACATTTCATTTCGATGGAATGTATGCCCCCCCCCCCCCCCCCCCTCCTCCTTGGAAGAAAAAAAATTGTAAAAAAGTATACATGTTTCAGGGGAGGTAACTCTTTTAATGATTGCACCAAACTAGAACCGGAAGTAATCAACACGTGGGTACATCTGTCAACCAACACCGCGGGAAAGATACATAAAATATGTGTTAATGTGAACGTAAGTATGTTCTAATTTTAGAAAATGTTTTGGCCCTAAGATTTAACCCTTTTTGCACTTTGTGGATTTTGTGTTTGCTTTATTACTAAGATTCTGGTTGCCATTTTGTTATTTCCTTAATTATTTATGGAAAACGAAAGTAACATCAAAGAATCGCAGGTTGAAAAGTCTATTGCGCAATGTCGTTGTTGTTGTTGTTAATATTATGCTGATGCTCAAATAACGATGTCATTGTGTTATCGCACTGAAGGTAAGTCTATGTTATATGTTAAAAGCACTTTGTCATTCATTATATGTTGCCAACATTGTTGGTCATTCCTGTCAGACTAGTCCGAAATATCTGCGATGATGATGTACCGTACCCGGTAAGACATTTTCTGACAGATAGAACCATCATCATCGTCAGAACGCATTTGGTCAATTTTCTGGGAATTTCTTGCCACCCTTCGAGGTGGCAAGACCACCTCTAGTTTCTCATCAAAAATATAAAGATTCTCTTCATAACTTTAAAAAAATAAAATTGCTAACCCGTACAGCAGCCCTTGCAATTAGCCTCGGCAATCGGCAATTGCAGAGGTGTTTGCCGTGGTAAATTTGATTTGCCTCGGCAAAAAAAACTTCCGAGGTCTATCGCCGACTGGTGTGTCTGGTGGCCTTTTGGCGAATACGGAGAAAAAAAATCGGCAGAGCCCAGATTTCTCAGCTACGGCCGTAACTGTTCACGTACAGGTATCCATTCAGTTTTCGTACAGAACCAATACACTTATGCGTGTTTAACCCAAGCGATCAGGCTTTCCCGCCGATTACAGTCGGCTTACTTTTCACTGCATCTTCTTGCAAAAATTCAACCTCCAAATATAAATAAAACTTTGTACAGACCCAAGAATAGTCGCTTTCGGCCGTGCCGGCAACTTTTCGAACACTTGAAATGACGTCACAACAGCTTTAACGTTGGATGTACGATAACTGGTTCCCGTCACTCTACAAAAACACGCAGACGAGCGGGTAACTGAATGTCCGGTCCCTGAAACTTCATTTCAGAGTCTTGGGAAAAAATTAAACTATTTACTCAAGTTTAAAGGTTCTGTAGAGAAAAGGTGTACTGATGAAAGATTTGTTGGTAAAATTGTGTATAATAAAGGTACTATGAGAGTCCAAACGCGATGCCAATGTTTATTGTCTTATTAGCATTCAACTGTCAACACGTGGGCGTGGAAATTTCCACTGTGACAGACTTAAAGCTGGGTGACACCGAGTGTTTTATAACAAACAATTCAAGAGAATATACATTTCTTATCAGCTAATAAGATGTTTTACACATGTATTTTGATATTGAGGATTCAGTGGACGTACTGCTTTTTTTTTCTTATGGAGATATACGATTAGAATAAGCGTCTGAAGTGGAGAGGTAAATGCGGATTCTACTGACTGCTGGCTGTTATACGTCACAGCTGACGAAGTTCATACGGGTCATTTGTAATTCGCGGACCTATATGAAAGCATTGCAAATCGAGACAATTATCGCTGAATAGGTTTCTGGGAAGTCAGTCGCGCGAACGTAAAAGAAAGCACTTTAACTTTACATGTACATAGAATGATTTTTACAAAATCAGCCGATCTTTCGTCAGTTTATAGTCGTGGATAATTATTTTTGTTGTTGTAGGCCTATAATTTTTATAAAGCCTTTACGCATAATTTCTGTTTTCGGCGATGTTAGAAAACAGTAGGCCTACTGTTGGATTACAAATGTTAGTTGATTTCTCAAAAGTGACATACGATCGCCTCCTGATGTTGGTGTAATGAATCAACGATTACCGCGGTTTTATTTTTAGGATAACGGGCCAGCGATCGTCCATTTTATCTCCTGTTATGTCGAGGCCCACCGTGGAAGATTTTCTAGTATAGTAATATTTTGATGTATTTGAATTCGCTTGAGAGACGCTGAAAAGTTTAGGACAGGAAAGTGCAAACTGTATGCTTTTCGTGTTCGGTACGGAGTTCACTAAATTGTTTATCAATTTTTCAATTTTATCAAGTACTTGCTACTTTCCTGAAATAAAAGTTTATTTTCACTCTTGATAAGAGTTTGTTGTTTTATCCTTTCAATATGTGTATTTTTTAAAATTGCCGAGGCAAATCGCTTTTTGCCGAGGCCAAAAAAATTTGCAAGGGCTGGTACAGTACTTTAATGATTTCCCTTTCTACTCGCACCAATATGAAGTCTGTATGTCGACACCAGCCATAGATCTGCCCGGTTAAATCTCACATTGTACCAAAC
Organism: Lepidochitona cinerea; assembly: GCA_963971465.1. Classification (NCBI taxonomy): domain Eukaryota; kingdom Metazoa; phylum Mollusca; class Polyplacophora; order Chitonida; family Tonicellidae; genus Lepidochitona; species Lepidochitona cinerea. Next base: position 15,667,027 of record OZ020559.1, read on the forward strand.
CTTTAATTTAGAAAAGTCGCCATTTGCATACTCGCATTGATACTATATGCGCGAAAGGTCAACCTGTCACATGACTACCCACTAGCATAGTAGCAGGCGATATAGTTCATTGGTCGTGTTGGTTCACGTGACTTCAGCCAAAAATCAACACGACCAATGAACTATATCGCCTGCTAGTGGGGTAGTCATGTGACAGGTTGACCTTTCGCGCATATAGTGTCAATGAGAGTATGCAGATGGCGACTTTAGTAAACTAAAGGTTTGGTACAGTTTTAAATTTAACCGAGCAGATCTATGGCTGGTGTAGACATACAGACTTCAGATTGGTGCGAACCCAAATCATTAAAGTACGGGTTAGTAATTTTATTTTTTAAAAGTTATGAAGAGAATCTTTATATTTTTGATGAGAAACGACCGGTGGTCTTGCCACCTCGAAGGGTGGCAAGAAATTCCCAGAAATTTGATCAAATGCGTTCTGACGATGATGATGGTCTATCTGTCAGAAAATGTCTTACCGGGTACATCATCGCAGATATTTTGGACTACTGTCAGACGGGCAAGTGACTAACACAGAAAAGAGATTGAGACGAGTGCAGGTATTAAAATTGACAGACATATGGATTAACTTCGCTAACATAACATTCATCCAAGTACTCTCGTCGGGAGTTGGGTGGGTGAAAAAAACAAAACATGCCGTCGTTCGCCTCAACCTCTACCATTAAGGCGTACAAATATTTATAGTCTCGTGCGCTGACCACTTCAAAGAAATTCACACAAACTGCTAAAAGTGAATTCACCATTTTCATCAAGCCGTAGAAGCATCAAAATAAATGTTTACCTTAGCCATTGATGTTTCAAATTAAAGATTGGCGTCTGTAGAGTCGCCTGCTTCCCACGTGGTGACAGTCCCTCGTTCATCCAAGCTACTGACTCCGACGTGCGAATTCCAGGTCTTTAAATAGTGCCAGTCTGTGCCATTATGCGGTGGTCATTAGTGACCATCAATGCATTTTTATTCTGCACACATCGCTTTTAATTGATTTTCAAACTGTTTGATAGTGAAAATACCTTTTCTTTTCTTCATGCACTAAAACAGTTTAATTGTTAAATGTGTATGTCAACCCCCCCCCCCCCCCCCCCCCCCCCCCCCCCCCCAATGTGAGACCAAGTGAAAAACTGACTCGTTGAAGGTTGAGGGTTTCTCCTGGCAAAGATCCCTGTTTCTTCCTCAACTAATCTTGTCAAAAGCATAGATAATCCGAATAAAGTAAGACAAGTATATATGCTTTTGCATCTTGCTCAGCTAGTTGGTGGATCAACAAGATAATCTTGACAACTGGGCCATATCAGTGAAATAATCTTGAGTTTGGTGTAAAACACAGCCCTAGTAATTAGCGACAGCATTCTGCAAAAGCTGTTCTCATTACAGACCTAAATTTGTTTTAGGTCAGCAGTTTCATTGCCGTCCTCAACAGGATAAAAGTACATGCAAATCTCTAAAAGTGCCGTGCTAACGGCTGTCGCAGAACCAATCTAGGTCAGCATATTTTTTGCCGTGGCAAATGTAGTTACTAGGGCTGAAATCATCAATCAATCAATTTAACAGGTGATTTACCAGATGTTTAATGATTTTAACTTCAATCACTAAACAAGCTCACATTTTACCCTTGGGCCAACAATGTAGTTACTAGGGCTGAAATCATCAATCAATCAATTTAACAGGTGATTTACCAGATGTTTAATGATTTTAACTTCAATCACTAAACAAGCTCACATTTTACCCTTGGGCCAACAATGTAGTTACTAGGGCTGAAATCATCAATCAATCAATTTAACAGGTGATTTACCAGATGTTTAATGATTTTAACTTCAATCACTCAACAAGCTCACATTTTACCCTTGGGCCAACAATGTAGTTACTAGGGCTGAAATCATCAATCAATCAATTTAACAGGTGATTTACCAGATGTTTAATGATTTTAACTTCAATCACTCAACAAGCTCACATTTTACCCTTGGGCCAACTGCGATTCAAATCCTCGTTTTCTGGGAACGCCCAGTTACTGTCAGACCAATCAAAAATTCTCTTCTAAACCGAAAAGTCGACCATCTTTGTTTTGAACACTGTTTGGATGCTTACGCAACACCAATTCTGATTGGTGGAATATCCGCCACAGTTTTGTGGCGGAACCAATCAAAGTCTACATGCATATTAAATTAGATACAACGGATTTGGTTCCAATTGTCCCACGGGTAAAGTGAGCATGAGCGTAAGTTTTAACCGTGGATTCCGACAATGTCACTCTCACACTCTGTGGGTTTTCTGCTTTTTTTAAAGCAGTAGTTCCTGCAGAAATTTACACCTTTAAATGCTCAGCTTATATCAGGTTTATAGTTGCAAATTTAAAAACTGTAAAATCAGTCAGTGTGACATTGAGTCACGCTTCAGTGAATCTCCTTTAGGTCATGACCTCTAGTATTGTCAGACACGCTTGAGTAGTCATTCTGAACGATATTAAACATTTCTTTTATTTTGGCACATATTGTATTCGTTTAGCACGTGTTGTCAGTGCTCTGTTGCCTCCAGAGCTGTGAATATCGTTTATTTGCGGACTGATTCGACGTTCCATATCAGATATATCTTACATTGAGTCAGGATTTGTGTTGGTTTGGAAGAACTTAGATATGGAAGGTATATTTAACACTTAGAGGACTCAGAGAGGCAAAATCATGGTAACAAACATTTTTTTCTAAACGCCAGTGAAAAATTTGTAACATTTTTTGGCAGATATTATCTTTGGTGGACAAATCACATTTATATTTAATTTGCTTTCAGGTTAATTCAGGCTATTTAAAATGCAGTATGTCATGTTTCAATTTTAGTAGTTATAGCTTAGTTTGTCTGTTTTATGGTTGATTGATGTTGAAAAGTAAACAAAATTTAAATATTTTTACTGAGATGGGCATTGATTTATTTGATTCAAACTTATATTCTAAACACACTTTAACATACATAATTCTCGAGGCAGGCACAATGTTATGTCATAAACTGACCCAGAGACATTTTGATACCTGTATGCAGGTATGGGCGCCCAAACTCACAAGCAAAAAATCCGCCCAAATTCTTAAAACCAACAGATTTTAATGTTAAAATAGCATTTAATTTTGAATTTTGGGCCATAGATGTTGTTTTTGTCTTATTGTTGGAACATTTTGAACCGAAATGGTATGCCCAAATTTTCCCTGGATCAGTCCCTGTATGTAGCACTAAAAAGCTTCTAATTTCTTGTGGGTGAAAATAGCTGAGAACTACCAAAAATATATTAATTAACATTTTGGCAGCTAATAAAATGCTGCCTAATTAGTAATAAGATATTTCAGTTGTGATTACAGTTTTCGATGATCTTCTTATTGTACATGCAGGTATTCAATCACAATGTAGGGTTTTTAGCCAGAAATTTTAGTTACAGAGTCCAAATTGCCTTTTTTGAAACAATTTATCTAGAAGAGGGAGTCAGTAGTTTAAATTTTTCTACCCGTTCCATGTTAAAAATTCTGAAAACAGCCTGTCCAAATTGGTTAAATTTCTAAACTGGTACATGTTACTAGGTGGCGAAACCTATGATTTATCTTCATTTCTCTGTTGCTGACTGCAGGGAACAATTTCAATATGAGATTGCTCCAAAATTTCAAATATTTAGAATTTTGCCGCCCAAGTAATTCTGTGGGTATCACTGTCAAGAGCAAAATCACTTTATTTAATTTAGTCAATTCAAAATCAATGAAGTTGATTTAAAAAAGTCTTAATTGTCTTTCTGCATTGATGTTTTGGAGCCAGAATCTCCCTAAGAGGAGGCCTTAAAGTGGCATGAGCTGCCAAAATTCACACTTTTTTCATAATTTCTGATCGTCACGACAGTAAGAGGCTTTAAAGGCCATTGAAAAACTAAATGATTGGCGTTGGAATGAGGAAAATTCATACGGTATGTGGCCTATACAAACCGGAATAGTGTTCGAAAAGTAGCAAAATTTAAACAACCGGGACGACCATTCATTCATTCTAAGCCAAAGTTAGTTCAAAACAATACTTTATCGTACATTCTGATTTCTCGAGACTAGAAGCACTAAAAAGCTTCTGAATTATACGTCTTGTGAAAAATAGCCGATAATTTCAACATTCTGTTTTTACGTCAAAATATCAACATTTTGGCAGTTCATGCCCCTTTAAAGTTTCGAAGATTATGGGCATTTTCGGGAGAACTTACCTCAGTTACATGACTTGAATAAAAAAAACCCCATGATTACATAGCACACACCGGTAATATGCCCCCTCCCCCAACTTCTCATAGGTATTCAAAGCCTTCATCTCGCCTATGCAATTTGTTGCCTCAAGAAAATTCAAAGTTGACAATTAAATGCACCAAGTTCAATTTAAATCCCAATTCACTCAGAACTGCTTTGTTTTGAACCACATGTATCTGTTTAATTCACTACCAGCATTGATGCATTTGGCCTTAGCATTTAATTGATGATATTCCAGATGTTTTTTGAAAACTGTACGGGTTGAAGAACAATAATATCCTAATTATTAAACTGTAATTTCCTTCTTTTTGATTTAATCAAATTTTAAAATATTTTAGCTATCAAATAGCACAAAATGTGTATTCATGTGAATAAATAATTAATAGTTGATTAAAAAAATTATTTCAATTTAAAAAATTTACATTTTATTAACATTTTTTTTAGTATTTTTATCAGTAAAATCAGACAAAAAAAATCAACATGTGTCTATACATGACAATATTTTTATTTTTTTGAAGTTCATACATGTAATTTTCTGTGGCAAAGCTCGTCTTTATTCTGGGGGTATATTAAATTAAAACTATTTATATTTATGATCACTAAAACACACGGGCACAGGGAAAATCTTTTTGTCTAAAATAACCACATCTGTACCAGCATGATAGTCACCTTCTATTTAAAAAGGTAAACCTTCCAGTAGTGAAACATAAATTTCACAAAACAGTAAATGAAGGTTACAGAAGCTTTTTCTACCAGTTTTGAGATTAATCAAGTGAAAAAGGCATTTTCCGTTTCAGTCATTTTAACGGAATACAGAGTAGGCCATATGATTTCAGGGAAACGATCGTTTCCGGTAGACTTGTTATTGTTGTCCTAAAACTACCACAACGGAAATTTGTTACCCATCATGAAAGCCAGTATATGGTATGATGTATAATTTATAACGAAACTAGCATCGGTACCGGTTGGGTCCCAGCATTTCAATATACGGAACCGCTCCAATGTATCTGACGGACACCGAAAATATATGACCTGTTTTGTTACATTTGTTTTTACTGTCAATGCCATTCAACCTCTTGGAATTATTGAGTTGCTGAAAGAAAAAGCATCACATATAATTTCCATGGAATGTAATATTTGGTAACGTTTTGGATTTCAAATTATTTTCGGCCACGCCTAAACACCATAATGGAGCTTACAATTCTCAGGTAATTCTGAAATTATTTTTTTATCTTATCTCACTCAATTTTTTTGATCATCCAAGCTGGGATTAAAATAGGAGGATAAGAGGGTCTTTGTAGTACAGCCAGTGTGCTCACAGCAATTAATCCCTGATCAAAGTATATATTTGACATTTCCTCAATTTTAATTAAAGGAAGCATATACATATCGGATTGAGAAACTAAAAATTTTACTCAACTGAGCAACACTCAGGGGGCATGAGCAACTTTCAGGGGACTGGACCAACTGAGCAACACTCAGGGGGCATGGGCAACTCTGAGCAACACTCAGGGGGCATGGGCAACTGAGCAACACTCAGGGGGCATGAGTAACTGAGCAACACTCAGGGGGCATGGGCAACTGAGCAACACTCAGGGGGCATGAGCAACTGAGCAACACTCAGGGGGCATGATCAACCGAGCAACACTCGGGGGGCATGATCAACTGAGCAACACTGGGGGGGGGGGGGATGACGAAATGAGCAACACTCAGGGGGCATGAGCAACTGAGCAACACTTAGGGGGCATGATCAACTGAGCAACACTCGGGGGGCATGGTCAACTGAGCAACACTCGGGGGGGGGGGGATGACGAAATGAGCAACACCCAGGGTGGCATGATCAACTGAGCAACACCCGGGGGGCACAAGGAAATGAGCAACACTCAGGGGGCATGAGCAACTGAGCAACACTCAGTTGAGTTCAGAATAGTTAAACTCATTTTTTTACCTAAAACACTTGTTTATTGAAATATGTGTACATCTTTTTCACATTAATCATTTTACTGCAGTAACATATATTACAATTTTCATGGAGGGTGTAATTGTTTGTTGCACTAGAGACTTTCATGCTTAGCCGACTCTCACATTTTTAAAGTGGTTTTATGGTTTTATTTCTATTTTATTTAAGATATTTTTATTTAAATAATTTGCAAAACAAAACCATGTGAAGTGAAACAAAAAACTGTTTTGAAACTCTGTCTTTAAAATATAAAAAGAAAATTCAAAAGTTATAAATGCATGAAAATGTTGTCTTGTGTATTGTTTTCTTTGCGTGTCACTTTGCTATAAAACGAGAAAAGCTTGTTAAAATTCAGTTATACAACCGGTGAAGCACTTTGAATCACACAATGTAGTCTAAACGTCAGAGTCTGCAACAGAATTTCAAAATGAAGAGTTTTTCTTTGATATCACCCTCGGAATTGCACTTTAAGGAAAATTGTTTAGAAATATTAAAGTGGCATTAGCTGCCAAAATGTTGATAAAAACAGAATGTTGAAATTATCGGCTATTTTTCTCAAGACGTACAATTCAGAAGCTTTTGAGTGCTTCTAGTCTCGAGAATGTACGATAAAGTATCCTTTTGAACTGACTTTTGTTTAGAATGAAAGAATGGTCGTCTCGGTTATTTAAATTTTGTTTACTTTTCGAACACGATTCCGGTTCATAAAGGCCACATACTGTATGGATTTTGCTCATTCTAACACTTATCATTTAGTTTTTCGATGGCCTTCAAAGCCTCTTACTGTTGTGACGATCGGAAATTATGAAAAAACTTTGAATTTTGGCAACTCATGCCACTTTTAATAAAAAAAAAATGCTGCACGGGATCATGTTTTTGCTGCAGAAAACTTGCGTGGCACTGCAGAGCTATTTATTTTCTGCAATAGAAATCTGATTTTGGATAGTTGAACATAACACCTGTAGATTGATTGTTTAGTGTTTTACGCCGCGCTCAAGATTATTTCATTTATATGGCGGCGTTACCAGTTTTATTGTGGGAGGAAACCGGGCTGTATGCCCGGAGGAAACCCACGACCTTAACACCTGTAAAAACGACACCTGCTCAGCCAAAGCCTACCTGAGGGATCACACCTTGGACTATGTTCTTAAAAATATAATAAATATCCTTTCATTTTATGAGGGGATATCTAGGTCACACTGTCTTGTTATGTCAACTGTCAGCCTGTTCTTTATTTACCTGCCCTAGAAATTCAGCCCTGATTAATTGAGTAGGATCTGTCTGCTGACTTTTCTACTATAGCAATTTCATTAGACAGCATGAATTGATCCTCTGTGAGCTGGGGTGTTGAATGACACTTGTGGGAGACGTTTATTTTGATAAGCATGGCTCAATTCTAAAACAGTAGCAGAGGTAAATAACATACATTTTTATTTAAAAATGGTTCAAGAAATACTATTACATAACCCAGTACGCCATTGTAAAAAGTTGCAATTTCATCAGACCATTGTCTGTTATTAGCTGGGGTATTGAATGACACTGTGTGGGCGACCTTTATTTTGATAAGCATGGCTCAATTCTGAATTGATAACAGTAGCAGAGGTAAATAGCATTTACATGTAATGTTTTCTTTATTTTTCATTTTAAAATGTTCAAGGAATACTATTACATAACCCAGTACGGCAGAATTGATCGTTGTCTGTTGTTAGCTGGGGTATTGAATGATACTGTGTGGGAGACGTTTATTTTGATAAGCATGGCCCAGTTCTGAATTGATAACAGTAGCAGAGGTAAACAGCATGTACATGTCATATTTTCTTTAATGTTTATTTAAAGATAATTTAGAAATACTATTACACAACCCAATGGGCCAACCTAAAAAGTTGCCATTTTATTAGAGGGCATGATTAGATCATTGTCTGTTAGGTACATGTATTGACTGACGCATTGTGGCTGTCATTGTTTTGATTTAAGCAAGGCTCAGTTCTGAATTGATAACAGTAGCAGAGGTAAATAGCAAGTAATATATTCTTTATTATTGATAGTTAAAAAGGGTTCAAGAAATATGATTAAATAACAACCAACAGAAGTTGTCATTATATTATACAATATAAGCTGTTAGTTCTTTCTTATCAGAAACGTGTTATTTATTCGAGAAAAATTTATATTTTGATAAACATGTTTTCATATTGAAAAGAGTAGCAACGATAAATAATGTGTTATATGTGAACTCTTTAATTTAAATTGGAAAACTATTAAATGACTATAAAATAGTTGTATTTAAGTGTCCACTGCAATCTAAAAAGTTGCCATTTCTCTACACTAAGTCAGCTGTAGGTACAATGTACATGCGCATATTATGACAGGCCAACGTGTTTTTTTTGTTGATATTGCATGATTGTAATAAGGTGAAGAATTACTTATCGATAACAACTTCTTGGTTTATTTTGTGACAGCGTTTCGATGTAGTTCGATGTAGTTCTTGAGTCAATGACTTTGATAACGATGTAAGAACTACATCGAAACGTCGTCACCCAAAAAAGATTTGCATGATTGTAACTTGGAAATCAGCTATAAATTTATACTCAGACTCTGGGAAATAATTAACACTAATATTGCACTTATTTTCTAAATGGGACAAATTCTTGTGGGTTTTTCAGTAGGTTGCCCTATTTGGAAGGGTTACCAGGTAGGCAGGTACCCTCCGAAGTTGGGGCTTTCGTCTGGGCAGTTTCAACTCAGTTAAATATTTTAAAACTTTGCGAAGAATTTGAAATATGCAATAAATTCACGAGTGGTTCCTTTGAAACGTTGTCAAGTTACAAAACAATTTCAAGTGTCGTTACATGTCATGAATGTCATGCACCAGCATGTATGTATATGTAATTGTATTAATGCTGAATATAAACCTTCCTATTAAGATTGTCTCTAATATATGCTTTGTTCTGTACCTTTGCCCCGGTAAGTTAATATAACTAGTCTCAACTTTCTTAACGTGGTACGAGAAGTCGATTTAAATTATGATTGGGTTTAAATCACACTCAGACCAATAAGGAAAATTTCTGAGTGCATTTTCTACTCGGCCGTCCCCGGTGTCAGTATAATGTGACTGGGTGAGGGGGCTTGCTGGTTGTCTTCGGCAAGTCGTCTCGGTGAGGCAGCACCTAAAAGAGCGATGGAAATCCGCCCTGCAACAAGGAGACGTCTTCATATAACTGAAATACTGTTGAGCAGGACGTTAAACCCAAATCACTCACTCATAATGGCCTTTTAAATAGGCAATAGGAGTTAGAGCAGCGACTGGTTGGCCCGGTGTCAGTATAATGTGACTGGGTGAGGGGGCTTGCTGGTTGTCTTCGGCAAGTCGTCTCGGTGAGGCAGCACCTAAAACAGCGTTGGAAATCCGCCCTGCAACAAGGAGACAACGTCTTCATATAACTGAAATACCGTTGAGCAGGACGTAAAACACAAATCACTCACTCCACTCGGCCGGCCGTGAAGTCGTATGTGGAAGAGTTTCCATGTACTTGCCGAAGGTGGCGGGTTTTCTCCGGGCAATGAGCCCGGTTTCCTCCCCCACTCATTCTGTACATACATTGCACATGTACCTGATTAGGGTTGTTAAAAATCATAAGAATTGCCTTTCTTTATGCAATTTTCCAGAAATCTGCTTCAAAAAATCTCATCCAATAATTTTTCAAGCTTGCTAATCCTGACCTGTGTTTAAGTTTAATCCCAAAATAAGCATTGCAATGCAGCCATTTAAATAAAATTTAAGTTCACGGTTTCCTTAAAAACTCACCAAGCAGTCAATTTAATCTCAGACAAATCATAAATTTCTTCATGTTTTAGACATTAAATTACATTTAGTTGCTTTATTTTGATAATTTAAAATTTATAAAAGACCAAAATTTAGTTTGTAAAACACACTGTACTGAACACTAAAAACTTTTATGGATCTCCTCAGATCAACAGAATTTATTATCAATACATTTATATTTTTTATATTTTAACTGTTGGGTGTTATATTTTAACTGTTGCATATTACACTTGTTTACAAGTGGTTTGTTTAAGGGTTTAATACCGCCGTAGCGGTGTTTGTTGCGTAACCCGATACCGCTGAACGTTGGTTCGTACCGAGTCAAACCACGAGAATGCGCAGCATTCGAGGGGTTTGACGAGGTGCGAACCAACGTTCAGCGGTATCGGGTTATGCAATAAACACCAAGACGAAGGTATTAAAGTCGATTCTACCCCGATAATTGAGAAAAATGAGGAAAAAGTGACCTGTTGTTGATTGCCGTTCCTTTTCCCTCCCTCGGGACAGACTGGGAACTTTTAACCAATCAACGATAAGCTTTGGTCACGTGCAACGGTTGACCCAGATATTTTGAAGCAGAATGACATAATGTCACTATGGCTACCGCTTTGACAGACTGGGTTGCTGACGACGCTATCGGGGGAAATGTTGTGAAATCAACCCTTTGATGACTATATACGTTCATGACAGCCCAGTTTTCAATAGAAAAGGACAATATAACCACACTCACAACATTATCAGGTTAAATCCTTCATTTTGTATGATAACAAGCAAAATATCACTTCTTCCGGGGGAGGTAAACCTACCAGCCGGCAGCCGATGACGCACTACAGTCTCGATGTCGTTTGAAAAGTCATCTCTACTTAAGTTAACATGTATATTTGCACACGGCACGCACATGCAGGAGGGGTAGAATTGCACACTAACCCACAATGTACATGTAGGTGCCAGTATCAATGGACACACATATTTGTATATGGTACTGTAACTTTCAATATGGTGTGGGCGTCAGTGGATCACTTTGCTACTTCAATTTTTCAAACGTCTTCATATGACTGAGATACTGTTAAGCAGGACGTAAAACCCAAATCACTCACTCACTCAATTTTTCAACAGTTCAGTTTCTTCTCATGCTCTAAATTAATCAAGGCGGTGGGTAACTAAAGGCTTATTTAAGGCAACAAACTAAACTGCAATTTCCAAGTTTAGAAATTTAATCAATTTTGACGGGTGATTTTCAGCATTTTGAGCATTGAACAGATAGAAAAATTTATACTTCTGACTCCCTCTTCAAGGTTAATGATTTTAAAAAAGGGAATTTGGACTCCCTGACTAAATTTTCTGGCTAACCCCCTGACCAGGCATCACATAAGGGACAGTACATACATACATACATGTACCTTCTGTATAAATATTCCATAACAATCTACTAAGAGCAATTTAATGTCATTGATATTGTTTATTGATGCTCAAGGGAGATAACTCTAACTGCACTATGGTTTCTTTCTGGAAGCTTCTCTCTGTTGTCATGGTATTGCATCAGCTTCTAGAATCCGTAGACTGGATTGATTAACACGTTGACTGTCAACTACGAGATATCTCTCAATGGCAGGCGCACCGGATTCTGCTGGTACGAATTGTCTCGTGGCTTAACATAGATATCTTTTTGAATAACTTTACTTTTTGGCTTACCGAATGGAACGGTTAAATCAAACTGCCAGATACGACATATCTCGTACGGGGTTTTCTCATAAAGCATCAAGGGAAACCACTCTGTGTGTTGCTAAAATTAGCACAGTAAACAGACATTTTCCATACGCGTAACAAGCTTGAATGGCAAATGGGAGAGCCCTCGAGCAGTCAAGGTGTTAAATCTCTTCTGTAGATTTTCAGGTTAATATAGATTAATAATGCTTTGCAAATTTTTTGTGTCAGTGTTTATTTTAATCAAGAAGATTTCCCTGGTGCCCATTAACGATGCTTTGCTGATTTTTTTGTCTCGTTATTTATTTTATTCAACAAGATTTTCCCCGGTGTCTGTGTGTTTCAGAGTTCATAAATATGATAATTTAAAAATTCCACAATTTATGGAACTGGTTTGAAAGGTTTTCTAGCCAAACATCATTATTTAATATAAACATGTCTATGTCAATGTGACTTAATTTTCAAAATATATTTTGATAATTCAAATGCTGTTTGTTTAGAATCCCACAATTCCAGACCATGCTCTTGGGGCGGTTTCCTCATGACGTAGATCAAATACATTGATTGATTGTTTGGTGTTTTACCAGTTTTATTGTGGGAGGAAACCGGGCTCTATGCCCGGAGGAAACCCACGACCGTCCGGTGGTAACTGGCAACCATCTCACATTGTAGATCAAATACAGGGCCTGTATGTAAAGCGCCCTTATAAAGTTTGATGTATAATGTGGACTGCTCAGTTGAGACTGTGTAGAAATGGAAAGCCAATTGTTTCCTCAAGGGATAGGGCTCGCAAGTTACCTGCAAGATTTTGCCGGGAGGAAACCCCCAACACACGGCGACCGATAATGTTACAAGACGTCTCTGTTGACATGATGTGTGATCAATATTGTATAATGTATAATCGATATTTATAATTATTGATTCTTGTCGGCTCAAGTAACTTTCTGGTTAATGATTTACTGTTTTTGTAAGCCCCGACATTTGATGAATAATGAATTTGAAAATTGGATTTGAATTAAATATTTTTCTGACAGGCATACTAGTCTGAATGGGCACTGTTTGTAGTGTCTTTCATTGATAAATAAAACTGATTGCTCAATGATGTCATAGGAGGGATAAAGTAGCGCATGAAGTGATTGCAAAAAGCAAAAAATCCACCCAAATTCTAAAAACCAACAGATTTTAATGTCAAAATAGCATTTAATGTTGAATTTTGGGCCAGAGATGTTGTTTTTGTCTTATTGTAGGAACATTTTGAACCGAAATGGTATGCCCAAATTTTCCCTGGATCAGTCCCTGCCACCTCTTAAAAGTGGCTAGGTTAAACCTCAATATGACATGATTCAAGTCACCATTCACAACTCAGGGGACTGGGCCTCTTGTTGCCATTAAATTTTTCTTTATTTTATTTTTCAGACGATTTAATTCGTTACGTGACAATGGATGTCTCATAGAAATTGTAAATAGGAGTGGAGAAGACGCTGTAATCCCGCCACCATGTTTGAAATCACGACGACAGGGAAGCTGGTGTTAGCCGTCGCTTTTCCCACCACCATGTTGTTTATGTACTGGATTTTCAAAAGACGCCAGGATGGTAAGTGAAGATTTCTAGGGTTTGTGTCTCATCTGCCTCTTTCTGCATCGATCAGACATCCCTACAGCAAATATGATGACATACATGTAGCATGTGTTAAAAACTATACTTGTTCTTCAAAAGGCCCCAGGATGGTAAGTGAAGATTTCTAGGGGTGTGCGTGTCTCATCTGCCTCTTTCTGCATCGATCAGACATCCCTACAGCAAATATGATGACATACATGTAGCATGTGTTCATACTATACTATACTTATGGTTGGTGAGGGGGTCTGGGGGTTGTGATGGGTTGGGGTTTGCTGGTGTCATTGTGGCATAGGCCTACAAGTGTTCCAATACTAGGTGAGGATCATTTGTTTGGAAATTTGAAAAATTCAAAGAAAACAAATGGCTTGTTTTTAAAATGTCGTTACAACTGTAGAAAAACTGGCTGCTTCCAACTGCATGTAAACCTGACAATTCTGCCACAAACACTTGAAAGTCAGCTAATCAACATATATTGCCTTTGTCGAAAAATTAGATGATTGACATTGAAATAAGCAAAATTTGAACCATATAGAAATTCAAATTTTTATTTAAAATTACATTTTTCAAAATTTTGTTTTAAAGCTTGTAAAAAATAATGATTGAGGCACAAAAGGCACTGGGAAAGCTTTATTCATGCCGCTCTGTTATCCTCCCTAGTGTAATATTGCATGTAGCTATTCTTGTAACCTCCAGCGTGGAACTTAGTGTGAAAGCAGAAGACAGTGTAGGATGAGTCAGACAATTCAAGAACTAGATAGAACTTGTTTATGTAGAATCGTGGTAAAGTACATTCACATACATACATTCATCCAGGAATAGGGTGTCCAAAATAGCTAGTTTTGCTCATTTTCCACAAAACCGGGTGTCCATTATAACCTAATTTTGTACATGTATGTATAATGTTGAACATGTTAAATTGCTGGATTATTGGGTGTCCATATCTGATGAATTTGACCACAGGGTGTCCAAAAGACACGTGGACACCCGTCTGAATGAACCCTTGTCCACATGTATGTTTTCTCAGGACACATAGCCCTTCCCCACCCCCCACTGAGCATATATCAACCTAGCCATTTCGTTATCTCTTTGATGTTTATATCCGTTCTTAATTTTCTGTCAGAATGTGTTTGAAGGACTCAAGGGAGATTGGCTTTCTTGTTGATATGAGTAAAACAATGCATATTACTGCTATTATAAGGGAAAACTCATTACAATCAATCAGCAATATAAAACATCAATCAATCAATCAATTTTGCCGAGTAAAATATCAATCAATCTGTTGCATAAAATTTCTGCTTAAAAATCTATCAATCAAGTTGAACTGTGCGTTCTCACTGAGCTGTTGACCTTGTTAAGTGTTCTGTTTACACCTGTCCGCTATTCAGGTGTAACATAAAACACCTGTATTTTTTTAGAGTTGTCTAATGTGTACTGTAGCTCAACAGATTATTCTGAGCATTTCCTTTTTAAAATCTTTTTTGTTGCATTTATTAATTGTTTATTTTATTAATTGTTTAGTTTATAATTTGTTTAGTTTATTAATTGTTTATTTTATTAATTGTTTATTTTATTAATTGTTTAGTTTATTAATTGTTTAGTTTATGAATTAGGTTTAATATTCATTGTATAATTGAGAGAGTGTAAAATTAGAAATTAATAAATTGTTTTATTGACTGGCAAAATATATTTTATTTGGGAACAGTTCCATTTTTATTTGCTGGAGACTTTTGAAATTCAAATTTCTTCTTCTTTTTTGACATATTATAATAAATTTTTGTGGTTA
This sequence comes from Lepidochitona cinerea, assembly GCA_963971465.1. NCBI lineage: Eukaryota > Metazoa > Mollusca > Polyplacophora > Chitonida > Tonicellidae > Lepidochitona > Lepidochitona cinerea. Next base: position 15,682,214 of record OZ020559.1, read on the forward strand.
GGCCTACTGGTTAGCCACAGTAAGAGGTGTGAATTCCAGCTATATTCTTGACTATCTTTCCCGGCAACAATACACCCTTCTGTTCTCGTCCCTAACCTTCCCATCATGCATTGCACAGATGATGTCAATCATAACATAGTTTTGGTCCTTATTCACTGATAGGTCTCACGTGGCAAGGTCAAAGGTTACAGTCAGAGTTCAAACTTTGTACGCATTTATCAAAACTTAGTATCAGTAGAGGATACGTTTTTGTTTTCATCCGATTTTTGGATAAAGCACTTGCAGTTTATGAAAAGCAATTTCATCAATAAAACTGCTGGTCATTTATTCAAATTCAAAAAAGGCTGGGTGAATTTGTTTGTTTGGTGGATAAAACTAGTATAGTACTACAGTTTCAGTTTATAAAAAGCCAATTTGCTGCTCATTTATTCAAATCCAAAAAAGGCTGAGCGAATAGAGTGTGGACTTTCACATGTACTAAACATACCTGGGGTTCAAATCCCATTCCGTTCTACAAATAAAATGTGAAACGTTTGTGTTTTTGGGGAGTGATTGATTGTTTGGTGTTTTCCTCCGCTCAAGATTATTTCACTTATATGGCGGCGTTGCCAGGTTTATTGTGGGAGGAAACCGGTCTCTGTGCCCGGAGGAAACCTACGACCTTCCGTTGGTAACTGGCAACCATCCCACATAGGTCGTTCTTTAGGGAGTGAAAGTGTTAACTAAGGCAGTGACCATACAGGTGAAAAAAGTTTAAATTGACCGTCATGAACTCAAAATACCTGTAATCTTTGTTTGTCCAGCCTGCCCTGGAATTAAGTGATGGTTTTTTATACACCTGGTTACTATGGTAACTTATTCTGGCTTCTCATTAAAAGTTGTTGTTGATTAAAATTAAGGCTGGGTGCATGTGAAATCTACAAGACCTGGTCATATATAACAATGACAGGGGATCATTGTTTAGATTCATTGATTGCTGTTTTACGCCGCACTCAAGATTATTTCACTTGTACATGTATGGGGCATTGCCAGGTTTAGGAGGAAGAGCAAATCGGTCCGAGTATATGGCAAATCTTCCACTTATGGTAATCAAGTGAAAATCCACTCGAATATTACCCTAAACAATGAAAGGGGCCTTAGTGGCTTAGTTGACACAGACACAGGCCTTCCTTCTATGCGACAGAGGTTCGAATCCCACTCAGAGCAAAGAAAAACTTGAAAAATAAAGTTTCGCATAGAAATTAATCTGCACTGACCGTATAAATGTGGTGTCATGCGTTTCTCTTAAAAGGGCGGAGCTAAGTGGTCTCTACATAGCCTTCAAATATCCCATAATTTTTTGAGTGAAGTCTTTAGGCCTTACTTTCTACCCTATTTGCCTCTGTGTCTCATTGTGTTTCTTCTGTGTAATTTCATCTAAGCACAGCTGAATTGTATGATCTGCCCTTGCAAATGGGTGCCCTAATTCCTACGTTTCGATTGTCAAATTCAGTGTAATTAATAGTTCCTTGAAGAAATAAAGGATTGAGGTTGAAACAATTTTGCAGAATTTGAAGCCTGACGTGCTACATGTAATTTGATGTGAGGGGGTGAAAGACAAAACAAGCAAACTTAGTTCTGTAGGTAAAGAGTTAACGGAGTGGGCGTTCATTTAGTGGATATAGAGTTAAATCACTGGATGCAAGGATTAACCCTTTTATTCCCTCCCCATGTTTATTGTATCATTGATTGTTGTTGTAATCCTCTCTCAACATTATTACACTCATACAGCGGCTTAGCCAGGTTGAGTGGAGGCGCACTGAGTTAGTGAAGGAACTCTGTTGTCAACACTATTTTACTCTTATGTCGACTAAGTGGAAACCTCAACCTCTACTGATTACCAAATAACATTACCTAATTCATGTTGGGCCTCTAAGGATAGATTCACTTTGTGCATTCTAGCCTACGGTTAAAAAGACATGAGTCTTTAAAGTAACATGAGTTTTTCATAAATTTTAATTGTCACAACAGTTAGTCTTCGAAGGTTCCAGAAAAAAATAGATGATTGACAGTGCAATGAAAAAAGTCCATACTGTCCCAAAAATTGAGATTACTGATATGAACGTTCATTCATTCTAAGCCTAAAAAGTTGGTTCAAATATTTCAGTGTACATTGCATTTGGGGAGATTAGAAGCACTAATACATGTAAGCTCTTGAATTGAACGTCTTCCGAAAAATAGCTGATAATCTGTTTTAATGGAAAAATAACATTTCCACAGCTCATGCCACTTTTATGTAATCACAGTACACTACATGTATGTCCCTTCTTTCAAACTTTTGGTAGCAAAAGGGTTAAATCACAAATCATTTATCAGAAAATACTAATGTGTCTGTTTTAGACTAAAGAGTTTTAAGGTGTCTATTTTAGGCTAAAGAGTTACAAGGTGACTGTTTTAGGCTAAAGAGTTACAAGGTGTCTGTTTTAGGCTAAAGAGTTACAAGGTGTCTGTTTTAGACTAAAAAGTTTTAAGGTGTCTATTTTAGGCTAAAGAGTTACAAGTGACTGTTTTAGGCTAAAGAGTTACAAGGTGTCTGTTTTAGACTAAAAAGTTTTAAGGTCTCTATTTTAGGCTAAAGAGTTACAAGTGACTGTTTTAGGCTAAAGAGTTACAAGGTGTCTGTTTTAGACTAAAGAGTTTTAAGGTGTCTATTTTAGGCTAAAGAGTTACAAGGTGACTGTTTTAGGCTAAAGAGTTACAAGGTGTCTGTTTTAGGCTAAATAGTTAAAAGGTGTCTGTTTTAGACTAAACAGTTTTAAGGTGTCTATTTTAGGCTAAAGAGTTACAAGTGACTGTTTTAGGCTAAAGAGTTACAAGGTGTCTGTTTTAGACTAAAAAGTTTTAAGGTCTCTATTTTAGGCTAAAGAGTTAAAAGGTGTCTGCTTTAGACTAAAGCAATACAATGTGTCTGTTATAGGCTATAGAGCTATAAGGTGTCTGTTTTAGGCTAAAGAGTTACAAGGTGTCTGTTTCAGGTTAAAGAGTTACAAGGTGTCTGTTTTAGACTGAAGAGTTACAATCTGTATGTTTTAAGCTAAAGAGTTGTAAGGTGTCTGTTTTAGGCTAAAGCGTTACAAGGTGTCTGTTTTAGACTAAAACGTTACAAGGTGTCTGTTGTAGGTTAAAGAGTTACAAGGTGTCTGTTTTAGGCTAAAGTGTTGTAATGTGTCTGTTTTAAGCTAAAGAATTATAATGTGTCTGTTTTAGGCTAAAGAGTTGTAATGTGTCTGTTTTAGGCTAAATAATTGTTATGTGTCTGTTTTAGGCGAAAGAGTTGTAATGTGTCTGTTTTAGGCTAAAGAATTACAAGGTGTCTGTTGTAGGTTAAAGTGTTGTTATGTGTCTGTTTTAGGCGAAAGCGTTATAAGGTGTCTGTTTTAGACTAAAGAGTTATAAGGTGTCTGTTTTAGACTAAAGAGTTATAAGGTGTCTGTTTTAGACTAAAGAGTTTTAAGGTGTCTGTTTTAGGCTAAAGAGTTATGGGCTAAAGAGGTGTCTGGTTTATGATGTGTCTGTTTTAGGCTATTTGCTTGATAAAGGGTTACAATGTGTCTGTTTTAGGCTGAAGAGTTATGTGTCTGTTTTTTGGCTAAAGAGTTTTAATGCAGTATGTTGTCCATTGTTTATCTGCTTGATAAAGGGTTAATACATGTAGAAAGGAAGCTGCTTTTTTAAGTGGCATAAAACACTTAACCAAAGAACTACCTATGTCGACCCTAATTTCGGGACATTTTGTAAGTCTGTCTGTTGTCAGTCAAAGAGTTAACAGACAGTATGTTATTCATTGTTTATCTGCTTGATAAAGGGTTAATAGACACGGTGCTGAGTTTTAAAGGGACATAAAACACCAAGAAATAACTAAACATGTGGTTCTTTCTGATTTGCTTTACATGTATGTCTATTTTAGATTTAAAATTTAATGACACAGACTGACGTACAGTACATGTGCATGTATCTTTTTCTTTTGACACTTTGCTATCGAAGGGTTAACCGACAGTATGTTTCTCCTTGCTACACCTGCGTGACAAAGGGTTAACAGACAGTATGTTTTTCCTTGCTACACCTAAACCGACAGTATGTTTTTCCTTGCTACACCTGTGTGACAAAGGGTTAACAAACAGTATGTTTCTCCTTGCTACACCTGCGTGGCAAAGGGTTAACAGACAGTATGTTTCTCCTGGCTAAACCTGTATGACAAAGGGTTAACAGACAGTATGTTTCTCCTTGCTACACCTGCGGGACAAAGGGTTAACAGACAGTATGTTTCTCCTTGCTACACCTACCTGTGTGACAAAGGGTTAACAGACAGGGTGTTTCTCCTTGCTACACCTGCGTGGCAAAGGGTTAACAGACAGTATGTTTCTCCTTGCTACACCTGTATGACAAAGGGTTAACAGACAGTATGTTTCTCCTTGCTACACCTGTGTGACAAAGCGTTAACAGACAGTATGTTTTTCCTTGCTACACCTGCATGACAAAGGGTTAACAGACAGTATGTTTCTCCTTGCTACACCTGCATGACAAAGGGTTAACAGACAGTATGTTTCTCCTTGCTACACCTGCATGACAAAGGGTTAACAGACAGTATGTTTCTCCTTGCTACACCTGTGTGACAAAGGGTTAACAGACAGTATGTTTTTCCTTGCTACACCTGTGGGGCAAAGGGTTAACAGACAGTATGTTTTTCCTTGCTACACCTGCATGGCAAAGGGTTAACAGACAGTATGTTTTTCCTTGCTACACCTGCATGGCAAAGGGTTAACAGACAGTATGTTTCCCCTTTTTACACCTGCATGGCAAAGGGTTAACAGACAGTATGTTTCTCCTTGCTACATCTGCATGGCAAAGGGTTAACAGACAGTATGTTTCTCCTTGCTACACCTGCATGGCAAAGGGTTAACAGACAGTATGTTTTTCCTTGCTACACCTGCATGGCAAAGGGTTAACAGACAGTATGTTTTTCCTTGCTACACCTGCATGGCAAAGGGTTAACAGACAGTATGTTTCTCCTTGCTACACCTGTGTGACAAAGGGTTAACAGACAGTATGTTTTTCCTTGCTACACCTGGGGGCAAAGGGTTAACAGACAGTATGTTTTGTGTGAGAAAGGGTTAACAGATGGTATGTTTCTCTTTGCTACACCTGCATGACAAAGGGTTAACAGAGAGTATGTTTCTCCTTGCTACACCTGCATGACAAAGGGTTAACAGACAGTATGTTTCTCCTTGCTACACCTGTGTGACAAAGGGTTAACAGACAGTATGTTTCTCCTTGCTACACCTTCGTGACAAAGGGTTAACAGACAGTATGTTTTTCCTTGCTACACCTGTATGACAAAGGGTTAACATACAGTATGTTTTTCCTTGCTACACCTGTATGACAAAGGGTTAACATACAGTATGTTTTTCCTTGCTACACCTGTATGACAAAGGGTTAACATACAGTATGTTTTTCCTTGTTACACCTGTATGACAAAGGGTTAACAGACAGTATGTTTTTCCTTGCTACACCTGTATGACAAAGGGTTAACATACAGTATGTTTTTCCTTGTTACACCTGTATGACAAAGGGTTAACAGACAGTATGTTTCTCCTTGCTACACCTGTGTGACAAAGGGTTAACAGACAGTATGTTTCTCCTTGCTACACCTGCATGGCAAAGGGTTAACAGACAGTATGTTTCTCCTTGCTACACCTGCATGACAAAGGGTTAACAGACAGTATGTTTTTCCTTGCTACACCTGTGTGACAAAGGGTTAACAGACAGTATGTTTTCCCTTGCTACACCTGCATGACAAAGGGTTAACAGACAGTATGTTTTTCCTTGCTACACCTGCATGACAAAGGGTTAACAGACAGTATGTTTCTCCTTGCTACACCTGCATGACAAAGGGTTAACAGACAGTATGTTTCTCCTTGGTACACCTGTATGACAAAGGGTTAACAGACAGTATGTTCTCCTTGCTACACCTGCATGACAAAGGGTTAACAGACAGTATGTTTCTCCTTGCTACACCTGCATGACGAAGAGTTACCAGACAGTATGTTTTTCCTTGCTACACCTGCATGACAAAGGGTTAACAGACAGTATGTTTTTCCTTGCTACACCTGTATGACAAAGGGTTAACAGACAGTATGTTTTTCCTTGCTACACCTGCATTACAAAGGGTTAACAGACAGTATGTTTCTCCTTGCTACACCTGTATGACAAAGGGTTAACAGACAGTATGTTTCTCCTTGCTACACCTGCATGACAAAGGGTTAACAGACAGTATGTTTTTCCTTGCTACACCTGCATGGCAAAGGGTTAACAGACAGTATGTTTCTCCCTGCTACACCTTAACAGACAGTATGTTTTTCCTTGCTACACCTGCATGACAAAGGCTTAACAGACAGTATGTTTTTCCTTGCTACACCTGTATGACAAAGGGTTAACAGACAGTATGTTTCTCCTTGCTACACCTGTATGACAAAGGGTTAACAGACAGTATGTTTTTCCTTGCTACACCTGCGTGACAAAGGGTTAACAGACAGTATGTTTTTCCTTGCTACATCTGCATGACAAAGGGTTAACAGACAGTATGTTTTTCCTTGCTACACCTGCGTGACAAAGGGTTAACAGACAGTATGTTTCTCCTTGCTACACCTGCATGACAAAGGGTTAACAGACAGTATGTTTCTCCTTGCTACACCTGCGTGACAAAGGGTTAACAGACAGTATGTTTTTCCTTGCTACACCTGTGTGACAAAGGGTTAACAGACAGTATGTTTTTCCTTGCTACACCTGCGGGGCAAAGGGTTAACAGACAGGGTGTTGGCTTTGTAAGCATGCTGTATTTAGCCTCTAGATTCATCCACACTATGTCATTGTAGATATTTCGTTTGCCGTGTTGTATAGTCATTTTATCCCTCCGCTTTCCAGGGAGACAGCATCAGAAGCCCGTCAACGATTTACTGACGCATTTTCCTTCACCGCTTTCAAGCGGGTGTGAGCAAATTTTGATACGAGATTTATTACTTTCGCAATATATTGATTATCATATTATTGATTATTGGCTATTGATCACATCGTTTGCCACATCGTTTGATTGATTTTGGAATTTATGAAAGTTGACCTTCAACAATAACATGGGTAAGTTCTTTTTTTATCTGGAAGTATACAAAGGGAACTTAAACTTCCCCATATTTTGTCTTTAAGCCTTTACTTACCCATTGTAAGATCAACTTGTTATTAGAATCAGTTTAATTTCTCTTAGAAAATTATATTTTTTTTGCATCATTTGATTCGCATAAAGTTGTGCAAGGTTTTAAATGTTCTGTAGTTCTAATTTTGTATCAAACCCTCTCACAAAACTTCCAGGAGGTTATTAATTTGTTCCCAATGTCTTTGTGGTTGATTTAAAACTCAGAGTTTTATCTCTTGTGATCCATATGAGAAATGTTTCGTTTTTCTATTATTTGATTTCTGATTAACATTAGCACTGAAGGTTAGACAGTCCCTTTTTTGTGACTTGCGGCATTGGGGACGGGGTGGATTTTGGTACAAACTTTTGAAATGACATAAGCAGCCAACATTTTTTCATCAATTACCCCCGAGCCTGATGAGGTCACATAGCTTTACGCAAAGCTTTATGGGTAAAATGTACCTCAGTTCGCCATTTTGTTTATTGGTTGTTAGCAAGATGTCGCTTTTTTGGAAAACATTGATGACATAACCTGTTTTTTTTCCACACATTTATATGGTAACTTAACATATTTTACGTCTTAGTATCCTTTCTTCCGCCATATTTAAAAAAAATTACTTTAACTTCCCTCAATCTCCCGAAATGCCTTGCGCGTAAATTCCAAGTGACGTCATCAAGCAATCGGTCAATTCCAACATTTTTGTTTTCATTTATTCCAAGACTTTTTTTTCATCAATTCCAAGACTTTTCTTTTCATCAATTCAAAAATTGAAAGTTATGTAGATGCTGCATACCTTAATATACTGTTTATACTGTATAATATTTTTCTACTCATAAATATGAAAGTTTAATGTTTTATATGTCATGCTCTGATCAGTTTTAACACAAAATGAACTGATATTTAAACAAAAGGGCCATTTAAATCTTAATTACTGTTGGTCCTGAAATAAAACACAGACAAGTAATCAAGTGGAACAGACAGTTATCTTCCCAATACATATACATCTGCTTTCAGTGTAGTTAATCTTTTATTTATGAACACTAAAACTCATTGGTACAGGGAAAATAACCATGGAGACAAGTTTATATTTGTGTTAAAAAGAGGTATGTCACTTATACTCCTATACCCCATCATAAGTTGTTGTAATAAACTAAAACCCAGGATATTTTATTTGGTTGATGACATACACTTAAAGGTGTATTCATATTAATGACATACACTTAAAGGTGTATTCATATGTTTATGAACACTAAAACACACAGGCACAATGAAAATCTTCTTGTCTAAAATAACCATGGAGACAAGTTTCTAATTGTGTTGAAAAAGGGTAGGCCTATATATCATTTAGCCCTTTATGCCCAATCTGAAGTTGTTGTAAACTAAAACCCATGATATTTCATTAGGTTGACAAGCTTTTCGTGCAGGTAATCTAATATGTACGAGTTCAGGGGGAAAATACAACTAAACCTGGCAACGCCGCCATATCAGTGAAATAATCTTGAGTGCAGCGTAAAACACCAACTGTTATCAATCAATCGGGGAAAATAGCTGTATGATAACACTGATATCTGTACATGTACATATTTCCCCCCAATACATAAATCTACTTTTAGTGTAGATAATCATATATGTAAGATTTGAGGGGGGGGGGGGGGGGGGGGGGGTTAGCTATAATGAGAAAACCCAAATCTGTACCGATACGAATAATATAAAAAAAAACATGCTTTAGAACTGCTCATTGTAGTTTCCCTGTGGAAATCTCAACCTCCAAAAATACAAATTTTCCGAGAGTCAAAAATTTCTTTGTGTAGCAAACTCATCCTCATTAGAATATTTTAGGAATCTCACAATTAGAGGTCACGTGGTTTGGGACGAATTAGATTCTCAAAGCATTGCCATCGGACAGTTGTAGATTCAGGCTTGGGCTGACTTCAGACCTCTCATTAAAGTCAAATTATCTTAACTAAAAAATCAACTGATTCATTCTATGGCATGCACATTATGTTAGATGTATTACCCATGTTATTTACCCAGAAATCTGTCACCAATGATGAATCTTTTCCCGGAGGAAGCCCCTGCCTTGAACGACTGCCTCAGAGTGTGATTTGAACCCACGCTGCACTGATTGACTGTCTGTGTGGTACTGAGGGACGATCACTCTAACCCACTAGACCACCGAGGCCCCCAAGTATCTATTGAAGGACTTGTCTTAAAAAATTGGCATGAAAACAAAAATCAAGCATTTACTTGAAGAACAATGCCCTTGTTATAGGTAAAACATATTCCTCTCGAAGTAAAAACAGAAGTATGGTAAACATATGTCATTGAGACCTCGTCTGATAGGTTGCCAGGCAACCGGCGGACATGTTGGGTGGACTATTTATACACATTTGTTTACTGTTAACTTACTTTTCTTCGTTTTCTGGAAGGTTTATTTTGTTATGATTTGAGGGATTATGTTTCTATCAAGTATATACAATAATAGACACCTGTATGTACCTTGCTTTTATGTATCCATAGCAAAACTTTTTTTTTTCTTTTTCAATTTTACAATCTGACATTATGTTGTTACCATACTTTTGTTTATCCGATCTCTATTTTGCTTTTGTTAGAGTGGCATGAGCTGCCAAAATGTTGATATTTTGACGTTGAAACAGAATGCTGAAATTATTGGCTATTTTTCTCAAGACATATAATTCAGAAGGGTTTTAGTGCGTTTAGTCTCGAAAATGTACGCTTAAGTATTGTTTTGAACTAACTTTGGCTTAGAATGAATGGTCGTCCCGGTCATTTATATTTTGTTTACTATTCAGGCACGTTTTTGGTTTGTACTGGCCACATAGTGTATGGATTTTCCTCATTTGAACGCCAATCATTTAGTTTTTCGATGGCCTTTAAAGCTTCTTACCATCGTGACAATCAGAAATTATGAAAAAAGTGTGAATTTCGGCAGCTCATGCCACTTTAAGTGATGTTTTTATAACGTGTAGTCTGTGGGACATTCGTCTATCACAGAGAGTTTGGGATTAATTAATTGACCACAATCAAAAATACCTCATGTATTGTAAATTTAAGAACACTAAAACACACTGGCACAGGGAAAATCTTCTTGTCTAAAATAACCATGGAGACAAGTTTCTAATTGTGGTAAAAAGAGGTATATCATTTAGACCTTTATACCCAATTGTTGTAATAAACTAATGGTTGCCAGTTACCAACGGAAGGCTGTGGGTTTCCTCCGGGCATAGAGCTCGGCTTCCTCCCACAATAAAACTGGCACACTGCCATATAAGTGAAATAATCTTGAGTGCGGCGTAAAACACCAAACAATCAATCAATCAATCATGTAATAAACTAAACCTATGATATATTTCATTAGGTTGATGGCCGACAGGAGCTTCAATAGGTTGTGTATATTCTAAGTTGCCCCAAATAAAATCTTCACGAAAAGTTAAAGTCAAAATTTAAATTAACTTGATGGGTTAGGAACTTAGGAGAGGGGGTGTCTTTGGGCTGGCACCATTTAACCTTATGGTAAATGGATGTTGTTTAAAACCAAGATGATTGGTTGTCCCTACAACATTTAGAATCAAGAACTTGCTGTTCCTGATCAAATGAAAGATGGTAACAACACAACTTGGTGGGTTAGGAGAGTTGGATCTTTGGGCTGTGGATGTTTTTTAAAACCAAGATGATAGCTTGTCTTAGTAAGTGATCCCAATGTGGCAAGCTGCACTTAAATCAACTCTCACAATACTGATTTTTGACCACAGCAAAAAAAGTCATAAAGGAATGTAGGCCTACAACATTTATATATGTTTATGAAAACTAAAACACACTTGCACAGGGACTATCTTTTTATCTAAAATACTGATCATACCCAAGCTCTGGTTGTTTATACAGTTTGTTGCTGTTGAAATAGAATTTTATTGCCCATTGCCATGGTTAATTGAGAGACCTGTCAGTTTTATTGGAGAGGATTTGGTCTCAAATTGGCAGCTAAAAGGAATCTCTATAACATTTTTATTTAATTAACATATCATTGCTCATGTTATAGTCTAAAACAATTTTTTGCTGTTCAAATTGGATTTTATTTTTTATTTGGTTTTTATTCACCCTAAAACAAAAGGGCACTACAGAAATTGAATTGAGATACCTGGCAGTTTTATTAGAGAGGACGTGTATTCAATTTGGAAGCAAAACAGAATCACTAAAAATAAAAACGTTTTTATTTAATTAACATATCATTGCTCATATAGTCTACAGCAATTTTTTGCTGTTCAAATTGGATTTTATTTTTGATTTGGTTTTTATTCACCATAAAATCAAAGTGGCAGTACAGAAATTGTAGTAAGTATAGAAGGCAGGATTAAAGTTGTGAGGGAACAGAACTGGTTTTACTTTGGCAATCACTGCAGCATTGCCTACATAGGGAATTGAGATGACTTAAAGCCAATTCATACATGAGTGTTAAAGTGGCATGAGCTGCCAAAATTCACACTTTTTTTCATAATTTCTGATCGTCACAACAGTAAGAGGCTTTGAAACCCATAGAAAAAGTAAACGATTGGCGTTGGAATGAGGAAAATCCACACACTATGTGGCCTGCACGAACCGAAAACGTGTTGGAAAAGTAAACAAAATTTAAATAACCGGGACGACCATTCCTTCATTCTAAGCCAAAGTTAGTTCAAAACAATACTTTATCGTACATTCTCGAGACTAGAAGCACTAAAAAGCTTCTGAATTATACGTCTTGAGAAAAATAGCCAATAATTTCAACATTCTGTTTTTACATCAAAATATCAACATTTTGGCAGCTCATGCCACTTTAAGGTAACGTTGTGTGTGACAAAGGTTTAGCATACACAGAAATTGTAGTAAGTGTAGAAGGCAGGAGTAAAGCTGTGTTTTACTTTGGCAATCACTGCTACATTGCCTACATGTGGAATTGAGATGACTGTAAAGCCAATTCATACATGAGTGTTAAAGGTAAAGTTGTGTGTGACAAAGGATTAGCATATACAGAAATTGTAGTAAGTGTAGAAGGCGGGAGTAAAGTTGTGAGGGAACTTGTTTCACTGTGGCAATCACTGCAGCATTACCTATATTGCCATGGGGAAATAAGCCCAGATTTTTGGTCTATGGGCGACTTGTATTATATTTGGCTGGTAATGTGAATTGACGAATACGAAAAAAAAAATATTCGGCAGAGCCCAGATTTCTCGGCTAATGTGGAACTGAGATGACTGTGAAGCCAATTCATACATGTACATGGTGTTAGGGTAGAGTTGTGTGAGTGGTATCATTTGATTCCCCCCAGTGTGTATGCCTTTATCAGCCAGGAAGTATAGAGTATGTGGGTGAAGTCTGAAATATAAACATCTCTATATTTACACCTGCTTCTTCTGACTAAAGCCAAACTCATGTCTGTCTCTAACCTTATGAATTTCCGAGTGGATTATTCTCTGTATCGCTGTATATCCGAAAGTCAGGGCTTTCCTCCCCCCACCAAACCTGCCAATGCCACCATATATAAGTTAAATATTCTTGAGTGTGGCATTAAACATCTACTGACTAAAGCCAAATTCTTCAACCTAATGAAATATCATGGTTTTTTGTTTTTTTTCGTTAATTACACAACTTATGATTGGGTATAAAGGTCTAAATGCCATATCCCCCTTTTTAACGCACACAATATTATTTCACTTTAATGGCGGCTTGGCAGGATTAGTGGGAGAGGAAACGCAGCTCATTGTCCGGAGGAAATCCCGACCTTCGGAGAGTATATGGCAACACTCACATTCGGCGGTCAAATGAAAAATTAATTTTTCAATTGTTATTTGGTGTGAGTGTGATTTGAACCGGTGTCACATCGATGGAAGGTCTGTGTTGGACTTAGGGATGATCACTCTAACCCTCTGAACCACCGAGACCCCAACACAATTAGAAACTTGTCTCCACAGTTATTTTAGTCTAGAGGATTTTTCCTGTACCTGTGTGTTCTAGTGTTCATAATCTTTATTTGGTATAAAGGTCTAAATGACATCCCCTCTTTAACACAATTAGAAACTTGTCTCCACGGTTATTTTAGTCTAGAGGATTTTCCCTGTACCTGTGTGTTTTAATGTTCATAAATATATATTTACACCTGTTGGTATACTAAATCTACACATACCTACTTGATACACTAGGGCTGTTTGTTCCCTTTTTGGCCCACCTGAGGCTACAGCCAATATGGTTACTTTTTGGCCAAGAGAAATGTTTACTAAAAGGATATGCAGGCCTCAAAGTTAAGGAAGCTAGGCCATAGGGGGCCAGTGTTGGCCGTTCTGCCTTATTTGTTTCCCCACGTTATATGATACAACCAAGGCTGAACTGGTGTCGAAAATCGGCACCTCAAATTCAAAGCATGTGAATGTTCATTCAATCTTATTGATTCCTTTTTAAGGCCTAAGTTACTTGCATCATTGAGTGTGTCATAAAACATTAGTCTATTATCCATTATCTAATACAGTTATTTGCACTTTATTATTTTTTTCTTGACTTTCTGTTTAGCCGTAGCTTATGTCTATTGCTTTTATAATATTATTTCTGTAGGTATACCCCATGCATTAGACCCAAACTCCTGTCGTCAACATAATGAAATATCATAGGCTTAGTTTATTACAACAACTTATGATGGGGTATAAAGCCCTAAATGATATACATGTACCCCTCTTTTAACACAATTAGAAACTTGTCTCCTTGGTTATTTTAGACAAGAAGATTTTCCCTGTGTGTGTTGTGTTTTAGTGTTCTTAAATATTACATGATAGGGACAATACATGTGCCAAGAATTACGTAAAAAATTCAACCTTTCTCATTCTGTATTAATGACTCACCTATGCTAATTGCAAATCAGACAGGTGAAAAAAAATATTTCTGTTTATTGATCAGTAATTGAGGTAATAATTAGAATAGCTTTATGACTCACAGCATTCTATTTAGTGTCTTAGTCACCAGAAATAACGTATATATTTTGAGAAGAATAATTATAAATCAGAGTAGATATTTGTTGACATTGAATCGATACAAACCCTTCTTTGTGCCTGACGTCTCAAGCTACAGATCAATTGATTATTTTGATAACTTTTATCCGGAATATTTTGTCACCTTTGACACTGATAAATTAAGGAAATAAAAAGCTGTTTTTTGATTGGCTGAGACATCCTTAGTTACCACTTCAAGCGGTTGATTCGTTGATATATTTTCACACTGTATCTGGTTTGTTGATTGATTGATTGATTGATATATCAGGCTAGATAATTTTGGTGTCAGTCAGAAACATTGAATCGGTCCCTCATATAGAAATGCTGGGAACCAACTGTTACTGGTGCCAGTTCCTTTATACATTTAGATCTTACAATATACAAGTTTTCACAAAAAATGTCCAAGATTTTGGCAGCAAAAGCCATTTGTTTTGTTATTCCACTTCCCCACTTATTACCAGTCCTGTTTTTAGATAAACCCGTTTATTAGATTAGTCTTACAAGTACAGGTGGAGGTTGCCATAACGATAACCTATGACCTTTCAATTGATGGGATAACATTTCACATCTTGCTGTAGGAAATACGAGACATCGGGAATTCTTTCTCGGAAGCGGGATAGTTTGTGTTGTTTGCACGTTAGACAATTGTTCACAGATTTGTGTTAAGTAACACTTGCGATCTTTCAGTACATATGTCTGCGGTAAATCCATGTTGTCGCCATGGCAACCATGTGGTAATTGTTAGGGAGAATTACAACTAAGACTAAACCCTCATGTTTTTGGCACTGAGGTGAAATGACACACTTTTCTGTAATAGAATCAACAAATATTGTGTTCTGCTGTAATCAACATCAGGGAACACAGAGTTGTTATCACTTTCTGAGCATGACTCTTCTCTCCCCACCCCCCAATTAAATAGTTTTACAAAGAAAACAAATCTTTACTATCAATTAAAAAAAATATCTGTATTAATAAAAGTTGAATTAGCTGGCAAGTATCGGGAAAATTTTGTTGGAACAGAATTGTGTTATTCTTTCCTATTTTAACAATACAAGCTTTCCTCATATATTAATCTTAAGGTAGTTTTTATGATATTTTTATAAGCAACAAAAGCTTGAAAATATACTCATACACCCTCCCATTGAATTCTGTCCACTCTGTACGAGTGACTGGCTTTACCAATATAATCTTATAAAAGCTTGAAAATGTACTCCTATATCCTGACTGTCCGTTATTAGCACCTATAGTGTACTTGTATCTGTTCATATATAGGTTATTGGCTTTAACAATATTTTTTATTTCAACGTAAATATTTAAGTTTCCAATTTACATCAAATGTTCAACTTTTCTTGACAATCAAAATTCATGAAAAGAGTCTGTTTTAGCAACTCATAGCACTTTAAAATAATTATTGTTAGTCACAGATTTATTACCATTTTCTTAATAAAACCAATATGTAGTTTTTAAGAAACAAAATGTTTTCATTGGATGATAAAAATATATTTAGAGTATAGATAATTTACAAATTTCTTATTACTTTCAAATTTAGAGTTCTGTTTATGCGGTTGATTTTGAGGTTAAGCTTAGGAAATAAGGTATCTTAAAAAATGATTTTTGTACCATGTACATGTAATATTGAGTTAGCCTTGCATAGCATGTATCACAAGCATTCAGCTATTAAGTAATGGAAACATATATTTTTTACCCTGACAGATTTCTTCATTCATCATTTTCAGCTTGTGTTTTTCTTCTAAAAGCAAGGAAAGATTTAAAACTTCATGTTAATTTTTCTCTTTAATGCTTTAAAGAGGAAAACAAGGAAAGTTTTTGAGGAGTAAGTTTTTGAAGTTTTAAAATTTTGCTTTTCTGATTTACAGAGGAAGAGGAAAACATGCGTCAAATCGCGACATCGCGTCAGACTGTGATTGAGGTCAAGGTGCCTTCAAAAGCCGTTGGTGCCGTGATAGGCCAACAAGGGTGTACAATAAAACAGGTCAGTATTAATACATCTTTCAATGGCATTTAGAAGTTGAAAGGTTAACAACAAGGTGAAGAATTACTTATGGATAACAACGTACTTCTTGGTTTATTGGGTGACGACGTTTCGATGTAGTTCTTACATTGAGAACAAGAGTTTGAAAGACATACTGGTCAGGGCTAAACTCCCCTGTCTGCCTTCTACCTAGGTTTTCTGGGAAAGGGTATGGGGGGGGGGGCTAATTTTCACTGTCTTTTCCCATGACCCCATAATATATAGTCAGACGATATTCTTACTATAGCTTAAGATGCGTAAGCATTGTCAATGTAATACAAAGTGTTCCAGAAAATTCTACTGACTAAGGCCAAGCTCCTGTCAGTCGTCAACCTAATGAAATATCATAGGTTTACTTTATTACAACAATTTATGATGGGGTAAAAAGGTCTAAATGATATACCTCTTTTTAACACAATTAGAAACTTGTCTCTGTGGTTATTTTAGACAAGAAGATTTTCCCTGTGCCCGTGTGTTTTAGTGTTCATAAATATACTTTGTACTTCTTTAAATATATGTTTATTTTGTCCAATATGAATGCTTTACATGAGATATTAAATCTTTCAATGGCATTACATGTACACTCGTTTGCCGTATGTGGAAGAGTTGCCAGGTACTTGCCTACGGTCTGGGGTTTTCTCCGAGCAAGAAGCCCGGTTTCCTCCTCCACTTAACCTGGCAACGCAGCCATATAGGTGAAATAATCTTGAGTGTGGCATATTATTTTCAGCATTTTAATACTCAAACCAGTTTAAGTTTAACATTATTTTCAGCATTTTAATACTCAAACCAGATCAAGTTCAACATTATTTTCACTATTTAATACTCAAACCAGATCAAGTTCAACATTATGTTCAGCATTTTAATACATAAACCAGTTCAAGTTGAACACTTTATTTGTTTGTTTGTTTGTTTGTTTATTCACCATATACAAAAAATATATATATATACAAATTACCATGCACAACTATTTTCATCATTTTAATAATCAAACCAGTTTAAGTTTAACATTATTTTCAGCATTTTAATTCACAAACCAGTTGGAAGTCCAATATTGTTTTCAGCATTTTAATAAACAAACCAGTTGAAGTCCAATATTGTTTTCAGAATTTTTATAAACAAACCAGATCAAGTGCAACATTATTTTCAGCATTTTAATACATAAACCAGTTTAAGTTCAACATAATTTTCAGCATTTTAATACTCAAACCAATTCAAGTTCAACATTATTTTCAGCATTTAAATACTCAAACCAGTTTAAGTTCAACATTATTTTCAACCTTTTAATACACAAATCAAGTTAAGTTGAACATTATTTTCAACATTTTAATACACAAACTAGTTTAAGTTCAACATTATTTTAAGCGTTTTATACACAAACTAGTTCAAGTTAAACATTATTTTTTATTTTTATTTTTTTTTTGGGGGGTGTGGGGGCAGCTCCTGATGTTTCCAGTAGGGAGAAACCTAAGGAGGACGTCCTCTGTACAATACTCTGGTTAACAAATAAACAGTTAGATATTGTTTGTTCAGAGTGTCCTTGGTTCATTGTGGCTTTTCATTTTAACTGTGTCAGTCACACTGACTGTTAGTTACCTGGGGCCTGTTGCACAAAGGTGTATTAAGCGTAAGTCTGACTTATCTAAGTACATTGTAACGTCACAGTCAAATTGCTTTGTATTTAAGCCTGACTTAAGCTTGATACACCTTTGTGCAACCTGCCCCTGATTTTTTCTCGCATTTTCTGTTCTAAGCTGAATTTGAGGTAGAAATTAAAAATAAGCCCTGAAATGTCATTTTTTACATAAAATGGTCGTTGCATTCTGTGTAACCGACATAATTTTTAAGTGTCATAAGCTCCAAAAATTCACACTTTTTATGGATTGTTCAGGCAATGATAGAAAAACACAGGTGTCTTCAAACCAAAAAATCTGGCCAATGAGATCATCGTATTCAACATAGCTTTCAAATCACACTGTAACTGTGTCATTGGTCTGCCAAGTGTTTACATACAGAACATTGTGTGTGTTTTGTTCCCGCCACAAAAAACTGAACTCTGTGTAATTGTATGTTTGAGTTTGTAACAACCTAACCAAATATTTCTACGTAACTTATTTAGTCTTTATTTAAACTTTGAAATTGGATTTTCTGTATTCAAGGTACCGGTAAGTAAATATTAATTTTGTAGCCACTGCAACGAAAATGAGATTTTGACCAAAAAAGGTAAATTTGAAGCTGTTATTTTGAACATCAAACCAAACTAAAAAATTCTGAGTAGGTTTTTCACTTGATTACCTTATCTGGAAGGGCTGCTAGGTACCCACCCAAGGTTGTCCATTTTATTGTGTCGCCTGAAAGGGGGCACTTAGGGATCACTTTGACGGCGTAGTCTGGCGTAGTCTGGCGTCGGCGGCGTCGGCGTCGACGTCGGCGTCGGCGTCCGGATTGGTTTCCGTGCAATATCTTGAAAACCACTGGCTTAATTTTTTTCAAATTTAAATGGGAAGTTTAATACCTTAATACCCCGCTCAAGTTCGACTTTTGCTAAAATCCGCGCATATTTAATTATTGTACAGGCTTTTGATTGGCTGATACAAATAACTTGGTTTCCGTGCAATATCTTGAAAACCACTGTCTTAATTTTTTTCAAATTTAAATGAGAAGTTTAATACCTTAATACCCCGCTCAAGTTCGACTTTCGCTAAAATCCGCGCATATTTAATTATTGTACAGGCTTTTGATTGGCTGATACAAATAACTTGGTTTCCGTGCAATATCTTGAAAACCACTGGCTTAATTTTTTTCAAATTTAAATGGGAAGTTTATTACCTTAATACCCCGCTCAAGTTCGACTTTCGCTTAAATCCGCGCATATTTAATTATTGTACAGGCTTTTGATTGGCTGATACAAATAACTTGGTTTCCGTGCAATATCTTGAAAACCACTGTCTTAATTTTTTTCAAATTTAAATGGGAAGTTTAATACCTTAATACCCCGCTCAAGTTCGACTTTGGCTAAAATCCGCGCATATTTAATTATTGTACAGGCTTTTGATTGGCTGATACAAATAACTTGGTTTCCGTGCAATATCTTGAAAACCACTGGCTTAATTTTTTTCAAATTTAAATGAGAAGTTTAATACCTTAATACCCCGCTCAAGTTCGACTTTCGCTTAAATCCGCGCATATTTAATTATTGTACAGGCTTTTGATTGGCTGATACAAATAACTTGGTTTCCGTGCAATATCTTGAAAACCACTGTCTTAATTTTTTTCAAATTTAAATGGAAAGTTTAATACCTTAATACCCCCCTCAAGTTCGACTTTCGCTAAAATCCGCGCATATTTAATTATTGTTTTTGATTGGCTGATACAAATAACTTGGTTTCCCTGCAATATCTTGAAAACCACTGGCTTAACTTTTTTCAAATTTAAATGGGAAGTTTAATACCTTAATTTCCCGCTCAAGTTCGATTTTCGCTAAAGTCCGCGCATATTTAATTATTGTACAGGCTTTTGATTGGCTGATACAAATAACTTGGTTTCCGTGCAATATCTTGAAAACCATTGGCTTAATTTTTTATACGCCCGGCTTGAAAAGCGGGCTGTATTATGGTATCATCTCCGTCCGTCCGGCAGGACGGCAGTCCGGAAGTCCGGCAGTCCGGAAGTCCGGCAGTCCGGCAGTCCGGGCGTCCGCTTTCCCTTCCGCTCCATAACTTCTAAAGTTTTGATTCCATCTGCACAATTTTTTCTAAGTATATACCTTATGGGTAGAAGGTGTGTCGCAAACTATTTTTAACATCACTGGTTACATAATATGGGAGTTATATTGGATTATGTAATATTCCCTTCCGCTCCATAACTTCCAATGTTTTGATTCCATCTGCACAATTTTTTCTGAGTATATACCTTATGGGTGGAAGGTGTGTCGCGAACTATTTTTGACATCATACATTGCGTAATATGGCAGCCATATTGGGTTATGTAATATTTACTTTTTCTCTCCATAACTTTAACAAATATGATCCGATGTTTTCAAATCGTTCATGTTACATACCATATTAACAGACAGTGTGTAAAAAAATTGTTTATGATATCAACTATTGCAAATTATTGGATTATGTACATTCCCTTTTATTCTTACTTTCATTTTCATGAAAATAACCTTTAAATTATAAAATGGCTTCTACTTTTCCGATTCTCATCAAAAAAGGATTTTTTCAAATTGCAATAATGTTTCTAAATTGATTAAGACTATTCTTAAATCAATATATAACGTTTTAATCAAATGAAAAATACATATAAGGATTAAAGTTTTATCTACAGACCAAGAGATAAGTATCCCAGCTTTGGTCTATTTACCTTGTCAACTTAGTTAGATTTATGGCTAAACCAGGCTTTGTGTACCACATGGCCCCATAAAACAGTGGGTGACATTAGCAATGGACTCATAGCCAAATCTATTGTAAACATTTGGTCTATGATAAAATTAGAAGTAATAACCTGTAGGTATATGGGGAGATTTAGAATATTGTCAAGATGTCTATGGCCAAATAATGTAGATTAAAAATATTATGAGAAAAATTGTCAAATCTACTTGAATTGGTGTGAGCTGCGAAATTACCAATTAATTACATTTGTTTAAGTATGATTAGTAAATTATAAACTGATTTTCTAAAAAATTGATACATTTTAGTGCAACCTTTATTGACAACATACAATGTTTAACATCGTGTTTTAACAGCAGCGGGAATGGATGACTTGTACTGTGTACAAATCTTGTTAATAATTGTTGATCCAAATAGCCCATTTTAAATTTGATACAGATGGATTTTAAAGGTTTTAGTGGTAAGATTTCATTTTGTTGACATAACATCACCTTTTACCAAGCTTCACATAATAAAACTGGCAACGCCGCCATATACATGTAAGTGAAATAATCTTGAGCGCAGCGTAAAACACCAAACAATTAATCAATCAATCATTTACCAAGCTTCAACCTCTTCCCTCTGAATTTTGAAAATTTAATTCAAATAAATATGGAAGGATTTGTTTTGGTATGGCTGCAGTTACTGTGCCTTTCCGGGCGTATTTTGGGTTTCCCGAAACTCTTGTTTCAAATTTAAATGGGAAGTTTATTACCTTAATACCCCGCTCAAGTTCGACTTTCGCTAACATCCGCGCATATTTAATTACTGTACAGGCTTTTGATTGGCTGATACAAATAACTTGGTTTCCGTGCAATATGTTGAAAACCACTGGCTTAATTTTTTTCAAATTTAAATGGAAAGTTTAATACCTTAATACCCCGCTCAAGTTCTATTACCATCAATTTTCCTTTCAGGGATTTGCTTTATGTAGCACCAGGGCTTCTGAACTGCATTACAAATTTTAACAATCCCTCCGCTAATTATAGGACAGGATGTCTCACTTTAAATCTGTTTGTCTAAATACTTTCTTAGTGTAATGAATAGCTTTTTGTGGAGTTCTGTACAGAAGAATATCACTAATAAATTTTTATTCAATAAATACATATTTTGCATGTTTTAAGTTAATTGATTTTACTCTTTAGACAACCAATAATGAAACCATTCATTCAGTCAAGCTTCCATTTGCAGGGGAGCCTCCGTAGCTCAGCTAGTAAAGCTTTTTACTCGCATCAACATAAGCCTTCCACCAAGGCAAAAATTTCATACTGGATTTTTTCTCAAAAGATGAAGGTATATGTGGGATGGTCGCTCAGAGTCAATGAAATGTTGGGGATTTCTTATAAATGTGTAATCTGACACAGATTATTATTTAATATCTCATATTCAGGTAACATCTTACACAGCATGATATACATATATTCACAAATAAAGTACAACAGTGAATTTTTTTGTGAAAGGTGATGTACCTTCTCCTTGTATATTTATCCTGCCAGGCGACACTTCTACTTCAGTTGAATTCTAGTTTTACTTTATCTTAACTTTGAAAGTGGAAATTCTGTTTTCAAGATAGGTAGATAGGATAACTTTTCTAGCCACTGCAACGAAATTGGGATTTCGAAAACTGTTTGTTTTTTGGGTTTTTTTGCCCTTACAAAAGTATGTTCTATGTTGATCAACTCTTTGATATACAACATTTTTACACGATTTTGTTTGAATACAAATGTATGTGCCCGTGTGTTTTAGTGTCCATAAATATATTAAACCTTGTGGGTATTTTGACTGGAATCCTGACTCAAATTCCTGTAATTTCTTCCGGACAATTTTCTTGTTTATCCCAGGCATAAAAAGGAGTTGAGAAAAAAATAGTATTTTAGAAAGTGAATCGCTGTTAAAAAATTATGTGTTGTTATTTTCAGATCCAGTCTGATAGCGGGGCTAAGGTGCATTTTAAAGATCGTGACAGCGAAAATAGAAGCAGCGACGAACCGAGAACGGTGTTAATACGAGGAACGCCAGAGACCGCCCAACACGCCGAGATCCTTATACGTGAAATAATTGCAAATATGCCTGTGATACGTTCGGAGGAGATGTACGTCCCAGTGAAATGTCTCGGACGAATTATTGGTAAGTGCCTTAACGGGAAATTATTATTTTAACTGGCTGAGGGGGTTTAGGGGCCTCCGTGGCTCAGTAGGTAGAGCGTTGGACGCTCAATCCGAACAGTCTTCCACCAATGGGTTGCGGGTTCGAATCCCACTCAGTCCAAAAAAATATGGAAAATTTTCTGACTGGGTTTTCACTCGAACGACCTATGTGGGAGGGTTGCCAGTTACCAACGGAACTTTACGGAAGGTCGTGGGTTTCACAGGGCATATCTAGCTATATGCAGGTAGTGAAATCTGGGGCCTGTTGCACAAAGGTGTATTAAGTTTAAGTCTGACTTATCTAGGCAACGTCACAATCAAATTCCTTTGTGACGCGACGTATTTAAGTCAGACTTAAGCCTAATACAGCTTTGTGCAACCGGCCCCAGAACATCCGTTCTCCTGTATTATCTTTTAGTAGGACTGTTTACTATTTATTACTGCATAACTGTAGTGTATTAAGACACGGTAGGTGGATTTCTTGTTTTGTTACGGTAATGTCTGTGTTAATTCAAGTGCTGCAAAAAAGTAGAAGAGTGCAAATTCTCATCTTAATTCAAGAGAGAGCTTGTAAAACATTCAAGGATTAACTGCTGGTCAATCATCTCCCTGGACTAAGATGTGTTGAAAGTTTAAATCTTATTCAGAACCTTTTGTTATTGAGGATTTGGCAACATGCATAGTCCTCTAATTAACTCAGGTATTACCGTATTTGACATTTACATAAATAAAATATACCCTCTTCATCATATTATATGTCCAGTTGCATTAACTATCAAAGCTATTTAAATACTCATAATCATGATAGGGCACACCATATAGGTGAAATAATTTATATTCGGTTTTGGAATCGGTTCTCGCGTTAAAATAAAATCTTCAAATTGATGTTAAAAACTATTGATGGTTTTTAAATTATTGATTGTTTTTAAACTATTGATTATTTTTAAATTATTGATTGTTTTTAAACTATTGATTGTTTTTAAACTATGGATTGTTTTTAAACTATTGATTGTTTTTAAACTATTGATTGTTTTTAAACTATTGATTGTTTTTAAACTATTGGTTGTTTTTAAACTATTGATTGTTTTTAAACTATTGATTGTTTTTAAACTATTGATTGTTTTTAAACTATTGGTTGTTTATTTCAGGCCGTAACGGGGACAGTATCAGACAAATGTGTCGGACATCGAAAGCCAAAATTAAAATCGACCCCCGAGGTGACGAGAAAGACCCAAATGCTTTAAAACTTATTGTGATAACTGGCGGAGATCAGCAGATTGATTTCGCCAAAGTAAGTGTCTCTTTTATTATCACCTGGGTCAAAACATTTTTTTTCAGGCGAAGAGTTTTTTTTATGGTGCAGTATTTTTATGATAAATTCTTTCACGGCAAAGTTGTTTTTTTTTTTGTTGAAGTTGTACTATTGGGCATTTTTTTTTGTGTGGGTTTTTTTATGATGAAGGTTTTTTTCTTTTTTAAGGTGAAGAGTTTTTTTTATGGTGAAGTATTTTAATGGTGGAGTGTTTTTAATGATGAAGTTGTACTATTGTGAAGTACTTTTTTTTTTGTGAAATGTTTTTTATGGTAAATAAGTTTTTATAATGAAGTAGTTTTATCGTTAAATGGGTTTTACAGTGATTTGAATGTCAATTTGGGGTATAATTACTGTTTCAAGTAATGAACCTAGCTATGAGGAACATAAAATATCTCGAATATGTCAGCTTTATGGTCTAATGTGAAAATTAGGGTGTGGGTGGATTGATTGATTGTTTGGTTTTTACGCAGCGCTCATGATTAGTTCACTTATTTGGCGACTTTGCCAGTTTTATTGTGGGAGGAAACCGAGCTCTATGCCCGGAGGAAACCCACGACCTACAGGTGGTAACTGGCAACCATCCCACATAGGTCCTTCAAGTCCTATCCTTCAAACCTGGGGCTCGTTTCACAAAGCATTCGCATCGCAAACGAAGCGTAGTTGCCAATGGATACCATAGTGAAGAAATACAGCGTCCTGGCAACTGCGATAGATCGCACTTTGAGACGGCTTCATGAAACGGCCCCCCGGTCAGAGGTGTGGGTGGAAAGTAATGTAAAACTCTAATCCATCAATCAATGTTAGGTAACAATAGGGAGCGCAAGTCACGTGTGAATTCCACATATTTCCTGTCACCGGCACTGCATTGCGCATGTGACTGAGCGTTTTTCGTTCCAACATGACGTTTAAATCTAAAGTTATGGAACAAAATACGTCAAATGGAATTGCAACGTCATCAAAAACGTTCTAAATGGCGTCATCTGTCACCGGATATCACAAAATCTCGTAATGATTCTTATGAGACACGCTCCCTATGTTCTGTTTGTTTTTGTTCTCAGAGTTTGATAGAAGAGAAAGTACTAGAAGATGAAGAATTCCGGTCTAGGACTTCGGTAGAAACGGCAAATAGAGAACAGCGAAGTAAGCGACGTAAAGACGCCACACAGAACGACCAGCCAGGCAACACAACTACTGCAACTGTTCAAAGTAAGGGACTTAACTTTGTACATCAAATCTATTTGGTCACTGTGATTGGTGGCTCAGTTAGTAGAGTGATAGTCTGTCTCAGCTACACAAGTTGTTCAAAGATCCATTAGGAGATCCAGGTTCAAGTCTGAGGCGATTCAGACCGAAGACTTTAACCTTGGGAGCTGCTGCTGCTTCGCTTTGTGCTCAGCAATAGGAGTTAAAGCAGCGACTGGTTGGCCCAGTGTTAGTATAATGTGACTGGGTGAGGGGGCTTGATGGGTGTCTTCAGCACGTTGTCTCGGTGAGGCAGCACCAAATGAAAGAGCAGTGGAAATCTGCCCTGCCACAATGAGACGTCGTCTTCATATGACTGAAATACTGTTAAGCAGGACGTAAAACCCAAATCACTCACCCACTCAAACATCCATAGTTCACAGGTTTGAATCTTCACTCTGTGTGAAGAAAATATTGTGTGTTTTTCACTTGATTGCTGTAGGAAGGGTTGCCAATTAACTGTCAAAGGTTAGCAGTTGGCCGAGTGATGATGTCTCAGTTTGACTCGGCCCTTCTGATGTTCAAATCCCACTCTGTTTAAAAAAAACTTTTTAGTGGATTTTCCGCTCAAACGACGTTTGTGGAAGAATTGCAGGTCGGAAATTTAAAAGGACACCACAAGGTTGTGAGGCAAATAAAGATGCAAACAATTTAAAGATTTTGCTTTGGTACACTTATTACGGAAGGTATTGGGATGATCACTGGTGAACTTCTTTCCACTGACGAGTTTTCTACAATTTTTGGATGCATTTCCAGCTGACATGTTAACTTCTGGTTTCAGCCAGTTTTGGATGATCTTGAAATTTTTGGGATTTTTATTTGACTCACAACCCACGGTGTCCTTTTAAATAGTCCTGCAAGTCAAAACAATCTTTTTTGTTTATTTCCAAGTGCCAATGTGACTTTTAGTTGTATAAAATATTTATCTGTTTCACTTTTCCAGGAACGATGGCAGTGGACAATGAATTATGGGAACAAAGCCCGTTAGCCGACGAGGCGGAATGGTTCGATCACAAAGATTCATTCATGGAGGTGTATGTCTCGGCTGTGGAAACACCTGGTCACTTTTGGGTCCAAATTTTAGGCGGGAAGGCAACGCAGCTTGACAAATTAATCACGGAGATGTCCAAACATTATTCACAATCACCAGCTGAGGTGAGGTTTAATTTCTTAAAAAAAAATTCATTTAGGAAAATTATTCGACTAAAGTCTAATTTTACAACCTTTAGCCATCGTTCAGTGAGAATCGATTGCCTCACTGTTAGGATTTAAATAAGCAATCAAGGCCCCTGGAGTAATGTAAAAATAGATCGTTTGATTGATTGATGTTTTACGCCGCACTCAAGATTATTTCACATATATGGTGGCATTGCCAGGTTTAGTGGAGAAGGAAAACAGGTTCTTTGCTCAGAGAAAACCATGACCTTCTATGAATGAAGTTTTGTGATGAAGCTTAGGAATTTTTTATTAAACAATTCAGTAAAATTAATATAAATCCCTGTGGAAAAGATTTGGTTTGAGAAAAAGCAAGTATTTTTCTGCATCAGAATTCTTCATCAAAATCTATTTTATAATGAATACATGTATATCGAAGTCTGATGCGGCACGGTTTCGAATCACACTCCAACCAAATAAAAATTGAACAATTTCTGAGTGGATTTTTTACCCAGTCACCTAAGTGGAAGAGTTGCCAGATACTCGCCGAAGGTCAAGGGCTCCCTCAATCAATTCAATCAATCAATCTTAGGCTCCCAGATTTTTCCATATCTTAATTTTCTGATTTAGGATCCTCTGTTGACGTCGTTTGAAGTTGGTGATGTGGTAGCGGCACCTTTTCCTCACGACACATCCTGGTATCGAGCCAGAGTTCTCGGGTTCGTCGACGACAAGATTGATCTTTATTATGTGGATTTTGGAGACAGTGGGTTAGCCGACAGAGACCAAGTCCGTACATTGAGGTAAGGGCCATAACTCCGCTAACACCAACATTTGTTGTTGTTGATTAAAGTGGCATGGGCTGCCAAAATTAGATATATTTTTTTCTTCACAAATCCCAAGAAAAACTAAAGGATTGATTGGTGGAGTCTTTAGCCTGTACAAGCTTTAATAATGGACAAAAATTCAAATAGCTTGGATGTATGAGTACATTTTTGGATGGTGGAGGGGGGGGGGGGGGGGGGGGGAGTGGGGCATTGTGGCACATAAAAGTACCTACACATAACATCTGCAAAATTGGTATCAACGAAAAGCTTGTATTTTGTACTTATTGAAAAAAATGGCAACAATTAGCTGAATCTTTTTCAACCAA
This sequence comes from Lepidochitona cinerea, assembly GCA_963971465.1. NCBI lineage: Eukaryota > Metazoa > Mollusca > Polyplacophora > Chitonida > Tonicellidae > Lepidochitona > Lepidochitona cinerea. Next base: position 15,709,942 of record OZ020559.1, read on the forward strand.
ATTATTGCTATAGTTGATAATCTTGATTCAAATCATGTCAGGTTTTGTTGCTCGAGTACCTGCAACCCTTCCACATCGGAAAATAATTTGATTTTAGTAACAGGAGCTACTTTGGGCAATATTTTCCAATTTGATTTAAGTGTTTTGTATAACATGTACTTTACAACTCTGGCCAAGAAGAAAATTGAATTTTGGACCAGATACTACAAATGCTGAATTTACCACTCTCCAATAGTTACAGAAGTAAATTATTTCTGTGACATTTGACGTCAAACACGACCGCCATTTTGTACGTACCTTCAGAGTGATTACTCAGAGCAAGTGTGTACTTCAATGCAAGGGGCATAACTCTAGGAACTTTTATATGTTGACAGTTGAATTACAGAACTTTCCAAAGTAATGATAAAGCTAATGAAATGAGAGTCCTTATTAAAAGTTTTGAAATCTTATGAAAAAAATATAATTGATAAATAATGCGAAAATGCTTGCCAGAAGATTTGGCGCTATGCCAGGAAACTGCCCCCATTTCATAGATATACCAAAACAGTGCAAATGCTTTAAAAAGTTGGCATCCTATAAACCATCCTATAAAAAATTATGCTTACGGACATTAGATTGATTGTTTGGTGTTTTACGCCACGCTCAAGATTATTTCACTTACATGTATATGGCGGCGTTGCTAGTTTTTATTGTGGGAGAAAACCGGGCTCTGTGCCCGGAGGAAACCCACGAACTTCCACTGGCAACCATCCCACATAGGTCGTTCGAGTGAAAACCCAGTCAGAAAATTTTCCAATTTTTTGGATACGGACATTAGAACAACGAACCCCTGGTGTCAGTTTCATCAAAGGTGTGTTTATTTAACAGCTGATTAAATAATGTAATGTGACGAAGAACTGGCTATTGGCCTTTTAACAAACTGCGCCCTGGTAAACATTAAATTTAAACGTTTTGTTAAATTAACATTTCTATTTTGATTTCAGAGGGGACTTTCTGAGTCTTCCATTCCAAGCCATAGAATGTTACCTGGCTAACACACAACCAACAGGTGAGTTAAGTCTACATAGAAATCATGAAATGGAATGAGGCGGGGGGGGGGGGGTAATTTTAATACGATGTAAAACACTTAACAATCTAGTAACTGAAGAACCGCTTTGTTCAAGTTGTCCTTGTCCACCTAATTTTCAGCATATTTTTTCTTTTTCTAAGACGGTACATTGAGTGAACAGGCCAGTGAAGGGATTTATTGATTGATTGGTGTTTTACACTGCGCTCAAGATTATTTCACTTATATGGCGGCGTTGCCAGTTTTATTGTGGGAGGAAACCGGGCCAGTGAAGGGAGGGGGGGGGGGGAGATAATTTGAATACGATGTAAAACACTTAACAATCTAGTAACTGAAGAATCGCTTTGTTCATGTGGTCCCTTGTGAACCTAATTTGAAATGTATTTTCTTTTGTTCTAAGACGGTACCTGGAGTGAATAGGCTAGAGGGTGAATGATTTGAATACGATGTACATGTAAAACGCTTAACAAGCTAGTAACTGACGAATCACTTTGTTCTGTTTTCCCTTGTGGGCTTAATTTTCAACATATTTTCTCTATTTCTAAGACGGTACATGGAGTGAACAGGCCAGTGAAGATTTTGAGGAGTTAACATACTGCGCACAATGGAAGGTCGTCATGGCAAAGACAATACGATACAAACCTTCAGAACGGGGCCAAATACCTTGTCTGCATATCATAGACACAAACGGAGAAACGGTAAGGAAATGTTGTTATTTTCTGTGAATATTTTCTATTCCCATTTTTCCAATGTTTGTGGGCGGCCTCCGTGGCTCAGTAGGTAGAGCGTTGGACGCTCAATCTAAACAGTCTTCCACCAATGGGTCGCGGGTTCGAATCCCACTCAGTCCAAAAAATTTGATAATCTTCTACCTGGGTTTTCGCTCGAACGGCCTATGTTGGATGGTTGCCAGTTACCAACGGAAGGTCCTGGGTTTCCTCCGGGCATAGAGCCCGGTTTCCTCCCACAATAAAACTGGCAACGCCGCCATATAAGTGAAATAATCTTTAACGCGGCACCAAACAATCAATCAATAAGTCAATCAACCAATGTTTGTGTTTCGTCACATCACCTTTTTGAAGTGTCTGGCTGGTATGCCTTTTATTTCATACATTGTCAACTCATCATAAACTGAAGGGAGAAATGGTGACTGTGTATTTTCTGCAACGCCGCCTTGTCTACATACCTTGTCTACATACATTATATTCACTATGAGAGTAATGATGAGGAAATATGTTAATTTTCTGTGAAATGATTTGGCTACTTTTTCAAGTGTGCCTTGTCTGCATTTCTTTTGTCTTAAACCTGGCAACACATCCTGGGTTCCTCCCCCACTAAATCTGGCAACATATCCTGGGTTCCTCCCCCACTAAACCTGGCAACACATCCTTGTTTCCTCCCCACTAAACCTTGCAACATGTCCTGGGTCCCCCCCCTCCCCCCCCCCCCCCCACACTAAACCTGGCAACACAGCCTGGGTTCCTCCCCCACTAAACCTGGCAATACATCCTGGGTTTCTCTCTCACTAAACCTGGCAACACATCCTGGGTTTCTCTCACTAAACCTGGCAATACATCCTGGGTGTCTCTCCCACTAAACCTGGCAACACATCCTGGGTTCCTCCCCCACCAAACCTAGCAACACGTCCTGGGTTTCTCCCTCACTAAACCTGGCAACACGTCCTTGATTTCTCCCCCACTGAACCTGGCAACAGCTCCTAGGTGTCTCTCCCACTAAACCTGGCAACAGCTCCTAGGTGTCTCTCCCACTAAACCTGGCAACACCTCCTATGTGTCTCTCCCACTAAACCTGGCAACACCTCCTAGGTGTCTCTCCCACTAAACCTGGCAACATGTCCTGGTTTTCCTCCCCCAATAAACCTGGCAACACGTCCTGGTTTCCTCCCCCATTAAACCTGGCAACACATCCTGGGTTTCTCTTCCACTAACCCTGGCAACATGTCCTGGTTTTCCTCCCCCAATAAACCTGGCAACACGTCCTGGTTTCCTCCCCCATTAAACCTGGCAACACATTCTGGGTTTGTCCCCACTAACCCTGGCAACACGTCCTAGGTGTCTCTCCCACTAAACCTGGCAACACCTCCTAGGTGTCTCTCCCACTAAACCTGGCAACATGTCCTGGTTTTCCTCCCCCACTAACCCTGGCAACACAGCCTGGGTTCCTCCCCCACTAAACCTGGCAACACGTCCTGGGTTTCTCTCACTAAACCTGGCAACACGTCCTTGATTTCTCTCACTAAACCTGGCAATACATCCTGGGTTTCTCTCTCACTAAACCTGGCAACACATCCTGGGTTTCTCCCCCACCAAACCTGGCAACACGTCCTGGGTTTCCTCCCCCACTAAACCTGGTAACACGTCCTGGGTTCCTCCCCCACTAAACCTGGCAACACGTCCTGGGTTTCCTCCCCCACTAAACCTGGTAACACATCCTGGGTTCCTCCCCCACTAAACCTGGCAACACATCCTGGGTTTCTCTCACTAAACCTGGCAACACATCCTGGGTTTCTCCACCACTAAACCTGGCAACACGTCCTGGGTTTCCTCCCCCACTAAACCTGGTAACACATCCTGGGTTCCTCCCCCACTAAACCTGGTAACACATCCTGGGTTCCTCCCCCACCAAACCTAGCAACACGTCCTGGGTTTCTCCCTCACTAAACCTGGCAACACGTCCTTGATTTCTCCCCCACTAAACCTGGCAACACCTCCTAGGTGTCTCTCCCACTAAACCTGGCAACAGCTCCTAGGTGTCTCTCCCACTAAACCTGGCAACACCTCCTAGGTGTCTCTCCCACTAAACCTGGCAACACCTCCTAGGTGTCTCTCCCACTAAACCTGGCAACATGTCCTGGTTTTCCTCCCCCAATAAACCTGGCAACACGTCCTGGTTTCCTCCCCCATTAAACCTGGCAACAAGTCCTGGGTTTCTCTTCCTCTAATTCTGGCAACATGTCTTGGTTTCTTTCCCACTAAACCTGGCAAAATGTCTTGGGTTTCCCCCCACAAAACGTGGCAACATGTCCTGGGTTTCTCTTCCACTAAACCTGGTAACATGTCCTAGTTTTCGTCTCCCACTAAACCTGGTAACACATCCTGGGTTCCTCCCCCACTAAACCTGGTAACACATCCTGGGTTCCTCCCCCACTAAACCTGGCAACACATCCTGGGTTCCTCCCCCACTAAACCTGGTAACACATCCTGGGTTCCTCCCCCACTAAACCTGGCAACACATCCTGGGTTTCTCCCCCACCAAACCTAGCAACACGTCCTGGGTTTCTCCCTCACTAAACCTGGCAACACGTCCTGGGTTTCTCTTCCACTAAACCTGGTAACACATCCTGGGTTTCTCCCCCACCAAACCTAGCAACACGTCCTGGGTTTCTCCCTCACTAAACCTGGCAACACGTCCTGGGTTTCTCTTCCACTAAACCTGGTAACACGTCCTGGGTTTCTCCCTTACTAAACCTGGCAACACGTCCTGGGTTTCTCTTCCACTAAACCTGGCAACACGTCCTGGGTTTCTCTTCCACTAAACCTGGCAACACGTCCTGGGTTCCTCCCCCAATAAACCTGGTAACACATCCTGGGTTCCTCCCCCACTAAACCTGGTAACACATCCTGGGTTTCTCCCCCACTAAACCTGGTAACACATCCTGGGTTCCTCCCCCACTACATCTGGCAACATTTCCTGGCTTTCTCCCCACTAAACCTGGCAACATGTCCTGGGTTTCCTCCCCCACTAAACCTGGCAACATGTCCTGGCTTTTTCCCCACTAAACCTGGCAACACGTCCTGGGTTTCTCCCCCACTAAACCTGGCAACATATCCTGGGTTTCTCTCCGACTAAACCTGGCAACACGTCCTGGTTTGTTCCCCCACTAAACCTGGCAACACGTCCTAGTTTGCGCCCCCACTAAACCTGGCAACAGGTCCTGGTTTGCGCCCCCCACTAAACCTGGCAATACGTCCTGGTTTATGCCCCCACTAAACCTGGCAACACCACATTATAAGGGAATTAATTTAGCGTGGCGTAAAATATCAATCAATCTCAAACTTAACATACTTGCCTGAAGAAATAGAAAAGTTGCAAAGAAATGAACAATTTGCTGTGCTTTCTCTCTTTTTATCCCAATTAAAGAAAATTAGTCTTGAATGTCTCAGAAAACAAACTACAAATTAATATACCGGTAATATAATTACATCAGATTTTTATATCGTAAATTTACAAACTTATAGTGGATTTAAATTTCAGAACATTTAAAGAAATTGACATACAAAACACTTCAATTTCGCCATTATTGTTGAAAAAAGTCTATTGTTACAAATTAACAGGCAGAACAATTACCGCTTCATTGTCTTAGTAATAATAAAACTTCAGAATTCACAATCTAAAAATTGTACTACAAGTGACCCTTTCATATATTTATGAACACTAAAACACACGGGAACAGGGAAAATCTTCTTTTCTAAAATAACCATGGAGACAAGTTTTATATAGGGATAATTTAATTAAAACTAAAGGGGTTGCTGCTCTTAATTTTTTTGCTAATAAGTGATATAAGTCAAAACACATAGGACGGTACAACTCGTACTATATTGTACATGTACATGATGGTGTATAGCCCAAACACAGGACAGCTCGTACTATATTGTACAGGGTGGTGTACATATTTTCTTCAACTGTATAAAGGTGTATTTTGGCTTTAGTTAAAAGTTATGTTCATAATGCAAATATTAAAAAAATAAATTAATATTAAATCTGTTACTGTCTATAATAGAAGTCCTCGGTGGTTCAGTCGGCTTTCCATCAATCAGTTGCGAGTTTGAATCCCACGCAGTCCGAAAAAAATAATTCTGAGTGTCTTTTTTTCTCTTGATCGCCTTTGTACTTGTACAGGAGCTGCCAGGTACTCAACGAAGGTAATGTTTCCTCCTGGCAAAAAGATCGTCCTCTCCCAGTTAACCTTGCAATGCCGCCATGTAAGCGAAAAACAGGAATCAATCATTCAGTCACATGTCAATGATATAAAGCCGAGTACACAAAAAAGGCGGCCTCCCAAAGCCAATAATAGTCCCTTGTGCCAATCTTGAGTGCGGCGTAAAACATCAATCAATCCAAAAGTCAATATTAATACCTTGTGGACTGATGCATTTTGTCAGAAATAGCGGCGACTTAATCAGGAACAAAAACATTTTTTAATACATTGTGTTGGTAATCTTGTCCACCGAAGAATCAAAATCGTAAATCTGTTGTTGTACGGCTCTGAGGCGCTGTCTGATGGAGGTCCGTAGACGAGTCAGTTCTCGCCTCATATCTCCGTGAATGTCCACCACGGTGCCGTCAAGTGCTGAAAGAGAAAGATTTAGCTGCTTTAGTGATCTTCACATTTATTTTCTATTCAAGTTGGTGGCTAAGTTGCTAGAGCTAAAAATACAACCTGTCTATTGACTAAAGGTTGGAATTCCACTCAGTCCAAAGAAATTAGTCGGAGTGGGTTTCTCGTTAGCTGGTCCTATGTAGAATGATTGACAGGTACCCAGGGCTCGTTTCTCAAAGCAGTCGTATCGCAAACAAAGCCTAGTTGCCAATGGATACCATATTGAATAGATACAACGTCATGGATTGTGCTACGGCTTCGTGAAACGACCCCCAGGGGTTTTCTACAGATGAAGAGTCCGGTTTCTTCCCTCCGTCAACCTGACAGCACCTTGGTGTAAGTGAAATAGCCTTGGAGTAAGTCTTCAATCAATCAACCAACTATGTACGTTTTACATCTCTCCGTCACCGCAAAACAGATTTTTGCCAGTTGCATCAATCTATCAACATTAAATACACTCATGAAAATGACAGTTCTTAAAAATTTGACAAACTTAGGCAACACTTACTTTCAATTTTCTCGACCATGTTTTTGAGATCTTTGGTTGAAACACTCGGTTCGGAATCTTCAGGCACTTCAGTCAGTAAAACCCTGGCTGGTCGTAAGGTTGCCGTGGAACCGCGGGGGGGCGTGTTAGCGTAGGGTGCATGCACACTCGGAAGTAGAACTTTCTTCTCCATTTGTGGTCTTCGAATTACCACCAAACTGTTGTTGTCGTCTGCGTTTTTGAGAATATCCATATATGGTCTGCCTTTGCTCATTTCCTCGCTGTCCTTGGTTGATCCGATATAGGTGGCTCTGATTGGTGACGGAGAACGCCGCTTTGTCGCCTGGTATTGCTGTATCTGATAGGATAATCGTGAATCGTTACGATCCAGGCGATCTTGCTGATGGTTAACGATGTGAACGGTCACGTTGCCTTCGGTCGAAATCATTGAAGTGTCATCATCAAATCTTACTTTTACTCCTTTCCGAGGACTGGATTCTTGTTTAGGCGGCTCTGTTACCTTGGCAACTGGTAAATCATCTATAGTGTCGTTCGACAAGTCTTCACTGCCTTCAAATACATCATCGTCAATATCGTCCCATGTCCGGTCGTTCTTTGTCTTACGGCGATTATCAGCTTCCATAGATTTTAGCAATTTTTGTTTTCTGTTGATGAGCTTGTCCAGCTCCTTCGCGCCCATACCTTGTCTTTGATAGGAGGATTCCTTTGTGCCGTGTTTCGATGTCTTCGCTGCAGAGTTTTCTAGAGCTGCAGAGGCGTTGAATTCTTTTGCCGCAACTCTACGCCACATGAGAAGCAGTGATAGAGGCCAATGGTTTTCTATGGCTTCTAGAATGTAATTGGCCATCATGGTTGCCGTGTCAACACAATGCCATAAAGTGTCGCCAAGTGAACGCGAGAAAAGGGGCGAGCTCGGCGCTGTTAGTTCAACCAAGCTGAATTTGTCTGCCAGAACCTCTTTCCAAGTTCCCGTGTCATTTTGAAGCGAAAGTAACTTCTCTCTACTTGACACTGTGTTGCTATGGTTACCAAGTGTACGCAGAAGACGTTCAACATTCCATCTTAAAAGTCGCAAATCCACCAGCACGTCTAAAACTTTTTCAACTGATGCGCGGTAGTTGTATCGCCGATGTAAATGAAGAGCATCGTGGACTGACGCGATATCACCAATACAAAATGTCTGCCTTCCTTCCGTGGGGCGGAGACGGTAATATCCTTGAATCGCATTTAACAGACTTTCCCGCCCAGAGTTTGGAACTTTCCCCTCGGAAAACGTGTCCCATTTCCTTTCGATTAACTCAAAATCATTTCTCAGTTGTCCAATTATGACTTGAAGAGATTGAGATCGTTTTGCGGCAGCCATTTTTAATTGTACAAATTTAAAAAAACAGGAGAGTCTTCAATTTTTTTTACGCCTTTGACTAAATAGAAATAAACTTTAATGTTTTCAAAGTTCAAACATGACAAACTTTTCCAAGCTGGAACTTATTTAATTATCCAATCAAAACATAGCATTTTTTCATCTGCTTCCTTCCAAACAGTCATAAAATTACGCTCACCGTTGGATATTCTACATGTATCTTTGCACCGTTGACGAGATCAGAAAACCACCTGAGATTAAAAAAGTCTCGAACTAATCCTCAAACACTCTCCACGAGAAATTTCAGAATATTTTTGGGGGTAAATTTGACAGGAAAGGTTATCGACATTTACAAATCTGTCCTCTCATTTTGTATTGGTCCGTATGACTCGCTATCAATTTTCTCTGCCTACAGTTTTTTAACTCCAATTTCTCGTGTAAAACTGCACTGGATAATATTTCAAGTTTTCTCACAAAAGATCTTTCCTAAACTGCAGAAATTTTAGATTTTCTTCCGAGAAAGTTATTATCTTTCTCTAAATGATTTTCTGGCTTCGAATGTCCACTAATACTTCGTCATCTAACTCCCCACACTCGTACACAACGATTACACGAACAGAAGTCTTGAACATCAAATCTTCAAAAATTCACCACAAGAAATTTTATCATATTTTGTTGTAAATTTGAGACAAAATGTGTCCTTCCTGTCCTCTAACTTCACACTCAACGATTACACATACACTGTCAATCTCCGTGAAGTTTTCTCACTTCTGTTTGGATGTTGTTACTACCGTCCATTTAAATCTGGTCTTGACAACGATGTGGCTGAAAAATGTACCTTTTATTTGAACGTCTCGTTTTACAAGTGGGTAATTTGTTGAGCAAATTCAAACGGGAGATAATTCACAATTTGATATTTACTGTAAGTGCCTGCGAACAATAAGACTTCACCCATCACTGTTCCTTGGACAAACACTGTTAATGCACAGCCCTCTGCTCTTTTTTGCTATGTGTAGTTAACTCTTCCACTAGCTGGGTTTTTTTTAAGAAAAAATTCACGTTTTTCATTTTTTTTTTAGCATGAAAAAAAATAGCATTTGTTAATAATTTTCTAAAAAAAATTATTCATAAAGCAAAAAAGTATTTGTGACCCCCCATCTCTGGAAATTTTACTAACAGTCTTTCAGAATGTTTTGGTAAATAAGCTCTTTTTGGCAGAGAGCTTAAAAAATTAACCCAACACCTCTGGATGAAAGGGTTAAAATGATTTTTTAACTGTCAGATTTTTTCCAGTATCCAACCTACCTTTACAAATAATATATGTACATCTAAACTTCAATATTTAGGAGAGTTTTTTTCTCCAGGTAAAGAACCCTGTTCCCATACCACTAAAAATTGAGGTGCCTCTTAAATAAGTGAAATAATCTCACGTAATACATAGAACACCAATTAATTTATCATTTATATTAATTGTGACAAACTAAAATAAGCCTTTAAAGTGGCATCAGTTGTCAAAAATTGTGAATGTCAATAAAAATTGGGCATTTAAAGTACCTTGAAAAACTAACGGATTGACGTTGAAATAAAAAATATCGGTCAAGCCAGGAACCCATACAAATCAATGATGTGAGCTTATAATGCCCAAAACTCTAATGGCTGGGATAAAGCAGAATATTTTTCGATTTCTCTTGGTTATATAAACTACTTTAACCTACAGCCTCAAGATTAGTATCGGATAAAAGCTCTTATTTTGTACTTACTGTTTAAAATGACGAACAAGTGGCTTATACTGTTTTATTGAAATTATCGCTATACTTGGCAGCTCTTTCCACTTTCAGAAAATTCTGTCAAAGTTTTTATCATACAGTCTTTTCTCAACATATTTTTTTTTCTTTACTTTTAGGATGTGGACATTAACAAAGAAATGGTCAGACGAGGTTATGCTACTTGGGACCCTGAACCCCCTAGATCTTCAGCAGGTGGACTAGGCGACCTCTCTCAGGTATCCCATGACAACAAGGTCACGGAAAGTGAGTGCATGGCTTTGCATGGCTTATCATTGCAACAACAACAACATCATGAACTTTCATCTCATTTAACTGAATCGTCTTCACAATCATTGTCAGAAATTGAACCACAAATAACAGAAACAAAATGATACAAAATTGTAGAAGTTTTGAAAACTTAGCTTTTTTTGTTGTTTTTTTGTATACATAAGTTGTATAGGTTTTGTCTACTGCTAGATTTGTTAGTGCCAAAAAAAATTTTATTCACTTTTTTTTATTAAACATAAAATTGATACATATTGAAATCTGGAACAACTGTATTTGGTGGGGAAACGTAAATTTTTCAGTTTTAAAGTTCTACGAAATTTATTTCATGAAAGTAATTTTATAATCAAAGATAATTTATTTTAAAGGGCTATTCAGAGCTAGATTGCTAGCAAAGGTATTTAATGTTTTAATTTCTTTTTAATTAAGAGCTTCCTTAATTAACAACAGATTAACCAACCTTAATCATCAAGAATAATTCCCCGTGCTTAGAAACCAAATCCGCAAGTCAAAATGTGTTTTAATGGGCCATTTGTTTGAAACTCGTTTATTTCAGCCAAAAAATTGGTAAAGAAAAAGTCATTTTCTAAACCTGACAACGCTGTCATATAAGTGAAATGATCTTGAGTGTGTAAAATAATCTTGAGTGTGTGACGTAAAACATCAAATAGTATATCTATCCCCCACTTATCATGCGCTGGCCTTTAGCTGGATGGCTGGTTGGATGATGTCGCACCATAACGGAGATCTCCTTGTTACACCATGCCGTTAAACCAATTTTCTTTTGAACAGCCAATCCTAATTAGAACTTCAGACAAACAACCAATCCTAATTAGAACTTCTGGCAAACAACCAATCCTAATTAGAACTTCAGACGAACAACCAGTCCTAATTAGAACTTCCGACAAACAACCAATCCTAATTAGAACTTTAGACAAACAACCAATCCTAATTAGAACTTCAGATGAACAACCAATCCTAATTAGAACTTTAGACAAACAACCAATCCTAATTAGAACTTCATACAAACAACCAATCCTAATTAGAACTTCAGACGAACAACCAGTTCTAATTAAAACTTCCGACAAACAACCAATCCTAATTAGAACTTCCGACAAACAACCAATCCTAATTAGAACTTCAGACGAACAACCAATCCTAATTAGAACTTCCGACAAACAACCAATCCTAATTAGAACTTCAGGCAAACAACCAATCCTAATTAGAACTTCAGACGAACAACCAGTTCTAATTAGAACTTCAGACGAACAACCAATCCTAATTAGAACTTCAGACAAACAACCAATCCTAGTTGGAACTTTAGACAAACAACCAATTATAATTCTAACTTCAGACGAACAATCAATCTTAATTAGAACTTCAGACAAACAACCAATCCTAATTAGAACTTCAGGCAAACAACCAATCCTAATTAGAACTTCAGACAAACAACCAATCCTAATTAGAACTTCAGACAAACAACCAATCCTAATTAGAACTTCAGACGAACAACCAATCCTAATTAGAACTTCAGACAAACAACCAATCCTAATTAGAACTTCAGACAAACAACCAATCCTAATTAGAACTTCAGACAAACAACCAATCCTAATTAGAACTTCAGACAAACAACCAATCCTAATTAGAACTTCAGACGAACAACCAATCCTAATTAGAACTTCAGACAAACAACCAATCCTAATTAGAACTTCCGACAAACAACCAATCCTAATTAGAGCTTCCGACAAACAACCAATCCTAATTAGAACTTCTGACAAACAACCAATCCTAATTAGAACTTCAGACAAACAACCAATCCTAATTAGAACCTCAGACGAACAACCAGTCCTAATTAGAACTTCAGACAAACAACCAATCCTAGTTGGAACTTTAGACAAACAACTAATTCTAATTCTAACTTCAGACGAACAATCAATCTTAATTAGAACTTCCGACGAACAACCAATCCTAATTAGGACTTCACACAAACAACCAATTCTAATTAGAACAACAACCAATCCTAATTAGAACTTCAGACGAACAACCAATCCTAATTAGAACTTCAGACAAACAACCAATCCTAATTAGAACTTCAGACGAACAACCAATCCTAATTAGAACTTCAGACAAACAACCAATCCTAATTAGAACTTCCGACAAACAACCAATCCTAATTAGAGCTTCCGACAAACAACCAATCCTAATTAGAACTTCTGACAAACAACCAATCCTAATTAGAACTTCAGACGAACAACCAATCCTAATTAGAACTTTAGACAAACAACCAATCCTAATTAGAACTTCAGACAAACAACCAATCCTAATTAGAACCTCAGACGAACAACCAGTCCTAATTAGAACTTCAGACAAACAACCAATCCTAGTTGGAACTTTAGACAAACAACTAATTCTAATTCTAACTTCAGACGAACAATCAATCTTAATTAGAACTTCCAACGAACAACCAATCCTAATTAGGACTTCACACAAACAACCAATTCTAATTAGAACAACAACCAATCCTAATTAGAACTTCAGACGAACAACCAATCCGAATTAGAACTTCAGAGGAACAACCAATCCTAATTAGAACTTCAGAGGAACACAGTTCCTTGGCAGATCTATGTGTCCATGAACAAATAGGTTGCAAGTCAGAAGCCTCTTCAGAACATTTGATCTGATGCCATTTATTCAAATGATACAAAATATCCTTAAACACATTGGAGATTGGCCAATAATCCAGTCGACATCAATTTGGATTGTGGATTGTGGTTTCTAGCTTCTGATGAGACCTTTTAATTTTTGTGGGTCATTTAATTGAATAAAATCTAATTTCAAGCTAATTTTAATCAGATTCTTTTTAACGAGGTAGATGTTTTACCCATGGTGTAGGACAATTTTGTCTCTAACAGTCAACTCATCTCGAATCTGTGGCACTCACTGGTGTATGTTTTCATATTTTTGTTTAATATCCTGTTTGGTTAACCTCGTCCAATATGACTTTTAATTTATTTCTATGTCTTTTTTAAGAAAAATTTTGGGGCTTCTTGATTAGTCATTTAGCAATTTTTACTTTAAACCAAGTACAAGTGGTTTATTTCACAGCAAAATTAACTTTCACTGTGTGAGTTTCGCGTTTTTTTTTTAAATACCAATTTTAAGTTATTTTATTTTAATCACAAAATATCACTTCAAATTGTGTTTAAACGCTTCCCACTGCTGGCAAATATGTACTCACCCTGTTCCAATGGTAACTGTAGTTCTTTTTCTGATCACATGATCTTTCTTTGTCCACCATAGTGTTTCCATAGCAACAGTAGTTATAACCTCTTGTTACCGTAGTAACCATTGTGCTTTTTTCTAGTCTCACTTATATTACCACTACTCTGAATTCCTTGTTTGCTGTTACAATGATATTCATGTAAATAGCTTTTTCTCAAATAAATTGTGAACCTGTAACTATTTCACGTCTCCCAGTTGCCCTGATTTTTTCAAAAATTTTGATCCACATAAAAGCTTTTCTACTTTTGTATAAAATTATCATTGATTGTGTTGTGTGTGATGACTCCCATGATCCTCTTCCAAATCCGCCATGTTTGACTGCATTTAGTCTTTAAAAGTTGTGTTTTTCTGTGTGTCAAAAATTATTTGAATTCATTATCTCTACCATATTTTGTTTATATTTTTTTAGTGCTACCTAACTTAATTCCACCAAAGTCTCTTCTATTAATATGATTGTCTATATGTTTGCCAGATTGGCAGTTTTATAAACTTCATCATGGGGCACAAAAAATCAACTTTGACCCCTACATCTGCAAGATTGGTATCAAGGAAAAGCTCTTATTTGTACTTTTGGAAAAAAAAGACAAACAATTAGGTTTTTTTTATTTAACGAAATTTTCCCCTATATTTTGCAGCTCACGCCACTTTTACTCTATGGACATTCATTTCTTACTCTGTCTTGTCTTTTTTGTTGCTCATGTAGTGCTACTCACCTTGGGCGTGTGGTTTTCTCATATTTGTTTTGTGTTTTTATAGTGTGAAACTGTTAAACACACAAAGCCTTCTTATGTTACCGAAATCCGAATTGTAAAATGAAAACCAACTCTATAAGTACAACAATCTGTTTCTAGGAATTACTGATTTAGTACTGAGAATAAAATTTCACACAAGAAGGCTTTTTGTGTACCTCTCTAGTGCAACAACAGGCGTTAGATATCTTAAATTTCGAATAAAATTAATTCATTTGGTTGAATTTACCTTTCCGCCAGCGCCACCTGTTTAGGTCAAACGTTCCATAAGGTTAGACAAACACAAAGTGTTGGTTTCGTGATGTTACAAATATCATGACGTCACACAGAGTTTTTCTCTTACCTTTTATAAAGTTTGGACAGGACTCGTCAAGCGCGCGGAAAAATCAATTGAAAAATAACCATCCGATAAGCCGAGAAATCTTGTCGGTGTGGTTTTTCGAGACGTGATTCAGGCTTTATGGTGCAAACGTCAATGAGTGCTGGCGTCATCATAGAGGCCGATTGTTCGGGCTACCATACGATGTACTTGTTCTGAAAGTAGACATTAATTTGCCACATCCCTTTTTTGGTTCGAAGTTCTCTTTGGCTTACTATGTAGAGCAACCATGTCCACCCATGAATCGTGGTTTCAAATCCCACTCAGTCCAAACAAAGAAATCTGACTAGGTTTCATTCCATCGCGCAGCGGAAGATAACGAGTCCCCCCCTTGCCACACGGCACAGGTTCCCTCCCCTAAACATGACAATGCCGCTATGAAAGCGAAATAATCTTGAGTGCGGCATGAAATAGGAAGCAATCAGTCGACTTTTATTTCAATGAACGCGGCGAAAACATGTGGGTGCACATGTCAAATTGGAGACAAAGTTAAAAAAATATCTACTCCTGTTGTTGAATTAGCTTTAATTGATATGCCTATTAATTCCTTGGGATTGTGGTAACTTGGAATTGCTGATTATATATATGTACACAGTTTGATATATAAAAAGTTAAGAAAGTAAATGCCATGAAATTTATTCCGAATAAGAAACAATGTGTCTTAATTAACTTCTGTAAATGAATCTCAAGTTTGCATTTTTTAAAATACAGTTCCAAACGTAAACTCTGAGTTTGTTGTCATTGTTTGTTTTTTCCATTTAGCATTTTGAGAATTAAATATATTGGAGATAACTTTCAATAGACAGGTTGCTTAATGACGTCATCAGGGTACTAGGAGGAAACAATGGCGGAGCCAAACATTTCTGCCCTGAAGAACAGGCTATAGGTGTGTCGAAAGGGGTCACAGTCACTACAAAACCAGAACCCCTTCAAATATCCCTTAATTCTTTAAGTTACATCATCAATTCCCACCCCACACATACCAACTAAACCTGGCACTCGATCTCCCTTTGTGGAAGGATTTCCAGGTAGTCTCCAAAGATCGCATCCCCCCCCCCCTCCACGAAACACACACCAGTCTTTAAGTGACATAATCTTGATTGCTGCGTAAAACACCTATTAACCACTAACAAAGGAACTCCAGATCAATGGAAGATAGAGCACACCTTAACTATCTACTTTGCGGGTATCACATCAATGTACACGTAATAAAAAAAATACTTCGCGCAATGATGTGCCCCTTCCACGGTACTACTTACATAGAAGACCCATAGCTCTCATCAAATCCACTATCCGTTGACGTCATTATGCAATGGTCCATTGAACTGGACTTTTCCATAATTAAAACAATTTTAGCTTTTGCCAAATTTATTTAACTGATAGATTATCTGACGAAAAATATTTTATTTTCAGATTTTGACGGAGGGTCTTGGGGGTGATAACGAAGAATTCTTCCAACTCCAAAGGTACCGACTGGGCTTGACGTCACAGGACACGTTATCGGACGCAAATACCCGAGTCTCCAGCCATTATATCACAGAAAGATCACAAACTGCGGATTTATTCGCTCCCTGGAAAGATGACGGTGCGAGGTCAGACACCATCAGATCGGAAAGACGGAATGAGAGAGGCGACTTCGACAACAACTCTCTGTTTGCTACAGAGGGTGACAATGTCGGGGCCAGCGCTTCAACAACATCATACGACCAAGCCATTGCGTTTTCAACTTCTAGAGATTATGTTTTCAGAAATTCTAGTCATTACACAGAATCCACACGAAGCAGTCAAAGATATTTCACTGATTTAGTTAGCCCCGATTCCGACCATCAGTTGTACAGTAACTCTACAAAGCAGTCCGCTACAAGCGACGCTTTTGACCACGAACTTTTTTCAACGAACTTGAGAAGCCAAGGACGTTCTGAACATGAAATAACCAGTGAGGATTTATTGAGACACAGTGGTATAAATAGCTCACGTATAACAGAAATTGTGCAATCGTCAACTCTTGAATCCAACAGATTTTACGATGGAGAAAAAGACAAGCTTAGTGCTTTTCCCATGTCCCTGTCTCCCGATATGGAATCATCTCAGGATTCTTTGAAAATTGAAGTATTAGATTACCCTGTAGAAACAAACAAAGACATTTCAAATCTTAACATCAGTAAAAAATTATCTGACGAAGATGATTTTGCTCTTGAGAGTATGAACAATAGTTATGAGGAAGCCATTACCGACATCGGATATAAAACTGAAGAAGATTATTCATCCGGGTACACGTCGCCTGGATTTTTATCTCCCGGCGAAGAAACCCGCCCTCTAGTGATAGAAGACAGACCAGGGGAGACTACTTTTGACGACTCTGCAATTTTTAGTGGTTCTAGTTCCAAATTCACTGTGGACAGCTCTTCCAGAGAAACACAACTTGATAATGAAATGGACTTAAGTGAGTCCATGGCCGATGTTAAGCAATCTTTAGAACAGCAGAAAAAGGTGCTTAAAGAACTCTTAGGTCTTGTTTCAAAAGCAGAAAAAGAGTCTGCGTCAGAAAAATCCTATGGCGATGAAACAACATCCGTGAAAAGTACGGACACTGATACAAACTCTATTAAATATACTTACGCTGAAGCGTCAGAACTAACGGGTGCAACAACGATAGTGTCTTCGATGCAAAATACGTTTGATGACGTTACGCAAGTGGATGACTTTGTCTCAAAGAGAGTAGGTGAGTCATTCTTTGACCAAGGGTCAGACGTCGACGGTCCAGGAATCGTTAAGAAACCAAAACTAGAGGACGATATTTCTCGTGACGACGAAGCCATGAATATTAGTGGATCTATGTGCAAAGTGAAACAATCAATGCAACAACAGAAAACTGTCTTAAATGAACTGTTAGGTATTGTGTCTACTGCTGAACGAGATATAAACAACACGGAACCAGTCAAGTTCGGTTCAGGATCTACCCATGGCGACAATGAACAGTATTTCAACACACGTGATTCTTTGACAAGCTCTGTGAATTTTGACTCAGCTGGTTCTAGAACGCAGACTGATCTTCGATCGGAATCTGAAAGTGAATTCGCCTTTGGAAATTACGCTGTCTCAACCACGTCTGAAGATACCGAATACTTAGAAACTGACAGCCTAATACTCCAAAAGGACAGTGATACACAAGTTGTCCCCGATATTGAGGATTTAAATTCTTCTGTCCGCGAATCAATCGAAGAACACAGGCAAACAGTTGAAGGCCTTTTGTCTCATGGTCGCCAAAGCAAAGACTCTGAAACAAGTGCTATTCAAGGTGCAAGTCAACAATATTTTGAATCTGTGTTAGACACTGAGACTTTTGATAACGTCACTCCTGAAAACGTAAACGAACGGAGATCACCGAGCAGGTCTTCGGAGGAAAGGCTCCTTCATGTCCAATATGAGGATATGTACCTTCAAACTGAGAATACTCAAACCTCGACAAGTGCTAGTTTAAGTGATGGTAAACATGTGATATCCACTCAAGAAATAGACAATTTAAATGATTCTGTTCGCGAATCTATCCAAGAGCACAGGCAAACTGTGGAAGAACTTTTGTCATTTGGCTCAGTATCCTACCAATCTGATTCCGTCATTGACCCACAAGATGGCTCAGTTGAGAGACTGAGGAATTTAGTATCAAGTGACCAAACTCTGGGAGACATGTCAATTTCTGAAAATTCCCAACATAGAAGAACTCTTGATAGATCCTCTGAAGACCTACTCATTCTTACCCAAAATGAAGGGATTTCGGTTGAATCAGACCACTCTCGAACCTCAACAAGTGTCACAGTATGCAAAGGTGAAAATCTTGACTTTGTACACGAGACTAACTCAGCATTCTCCAATGCTATGGACAATTTAAATGATTCCGTTATTAAATCTAGCCACGAACACCAACAAACTGTGGAAGAAGTCTTAGCAATTGATTCCGTCACTCAAAACTCCGATGACGTCACTGACGTTTCGGCGAGCCAAAACACTTTACTTGATAGACTTGCATATTCTTTATCAAGTGACGAGGCTCAGGAGGACTCTCAGCGAGGAAGGTCGCTTGACAGAACTTCCGAGGACAGACTTATTCTTGCCCAAAATGAAGGTGCTTCCCTTGAATCTGATAATACTCTAAGCTCATTATGTGTTACAGAAGGAGAAAATCTTGTTTCAACACAGAGAATCAACTCAAATTTAACCTCTGAAAGGGATACTTTGAATGACTCAATCCAGGAACATAGGAATACTGTTGAAGAACTTTTAGCATTTGGTTCAGTCACGAAATCTGATAATGATACAGTCCATAATCAGATTTCTGACAAATCATCAGTACAAAAGGTATTTACCTCTGAGACAGAAGCTCTTGAAACGTCTGACAAAAGCCTTGTGCCATCAGAACAGTACTTTGATCCTGTGTATTACGACAAAACTTTAGAAGACCTGTATCATAACACTGACAACCGATCGTCCGAAGAAAGAATTCTGCAGGCTCAGAATTTAGGATTTTCTGTGCAGTCGGAAGGAGGTGAAATCGTTGATAATATTATTCTGATCGATGGTGTCAGTCAGAACTATCATCAAAGGGATGCTAGCAATAGACTTGGAGAGAAAGAAACTGATCAAGAAAACGTTGAACAATCACTCGAAGCGGTGCCTCATGATTCTATCTCTGCTATGGTTTCAGCGAATGCTGACAGAACTACTGAAAACGTACACGAAATAGACTTAAACGGAAACACTCAAATGTCTTTAGGTGAGGACCAAACGGCGTCGACTACGGATAGAGCAAGCTCGGAGGACCGACTTTTGACCACAAACCAGGAGCTGTCAAGAACAGAAGATAATAGTCAGTATCTACCAGAGAGCTCGGACCTTTTGACAAATCGTCTTTCAAGGTCAACTGTTGACAACAAAATCACCTCTGAAATACCCACATCTGATTCTCTCCCATCTGGAGAAGCTGAGGGTATTTATGATCAAGCTGAACAACCATCTGTCCGTATCACTGGATTTGACTCTCAGATGCAAACCTCCATGGACTTCGGAAGTTCCCAAACTTCAGATTTATCAACTGGTGAGCAAATGTCTCCGGAAACTACTCACTTTCTGGATGGTGAAGCCGACAGTCAGAAATACCTCTGCATATCTCCGATGTCAGAGAGTCTATCTGATGGTTCAGACGTTGATGGGACGGCAAGCTCAGATATCAGAACTACTGATAGTGGTTCAGATAGTGATTTCACAGAGCAATATATTGACCGACGAGAAGAATTAATGGACAGTGTTTCAAGTCTTGAAGAAAGACCTGTGATTGTTACTTCAAGTGTCAAAGAAAAAGGTATTTCTGTTGAATCTTCAACTCAGTATAAATCAGAAATGACTTTATCTGAAACATATAAACAGGACAACGTGTATTTATCTTCTGATAATACTGAAAGTGAAGACAGTGTGCTTACGTGTCAAAACATTCCAATTAGGTCAGAACAGGAGATGGTCTCATCCCCTGATACAGATTTAGATTTATCTTTTGTGGAACCTGAAAATCAGCCCCTTAAAGAAGGTGAGCAGACCGAAGCTGCCAGTGTTGTATCGACGCAATCACCAACAGAAAATGTCCCCAATATTTCTACCGTTAATACAGAGTCAAGTAAGAAAAGTTCTGTGTGGAATATTTTGCCAGGCTGGTTGAGGTTCGGAAACAAAGAGGAGGAAACTGCAGCCAGTCAGGAAGAATCTGACGAAGTAAATACACAAAAAGAAGTCACAAGCCATGACAGTAAACTTGTTCGGAATTTGGATCAAGAGACGGAGACTGAATCATCTAGTCAAAACTTAAATTCAGAAGAAGTCAAACAACAAGATTCTAGTTCAGAAGAAACTAAACAACTCGCCCCGCATAGCACAACAACAGGACCAAAACAAGACTTTGATGCACAGCGGATGTACGACAATTCAGAGGAAGAACTACAAACTTCTGGAGAAGTAAACACCGACATAAACTGTCGCCGAGAAGACAAAATACAAGAGTTTCCTCAGCCGAGTGAAATGGAAGGTACCAGACAATACATACTCAAACAAGACACTCAATCAGAAAGTGAAATCTCTGAAATAAACGAAGAGAACAGGATTCTTGAGGTTTTAGATAACTTTGATGATCTTCATATGATTGACGAAACTAAAGAAGGATCTGTTGAGACTCAAGTCACGGAGATTTCACTCGACGTTGAAGATGATACGGCCAGTACTTTACCTGATCCAGTTATAAGTTTTGAACATACTTTTGAAGAAAAGGCATCGTCAGAGCCAACGGAAAAGGACCTTTCTGAAGAAACTTCGAAGGAGTCTATTTGTGACAAGAATTTTGCACAACCGTCCCCAACAGAATCCCAAAGCTTCCGAGACAAGACACCGGACCAAGAAATTGAGCAACAATTGGTAATGGAAACAGATATCCTTGAACAAACATCTGAGACGATTATCACTGACCAAGAACATCCACATGTGTTGTCAGCGGAAATTTCTCAACTGAGTCTGAAAGATCAGCTCGTCGATCAGATTTCATCGCAAG
Organism: Lepidochitona cinerea; assembly: GCA_963971465.1. Lineage (NCBI taxonomy): Eukaryota > Metazoa > Mollusca > Polyplacophora > Chitonida > Tonicellidae > Lepidochitona > Lepidochitona cinerea. The sequence continues at coordinate 15,731,324 of OZ020559.1, forward strand.
CACTCACAACAGAGGACACACAAATGGATTCAAAATCTGAAATACTCTTTGAAACAGAAACTTGTGAACAAATTTCAGCGGACCAAGAATCAAAACAGCTCTTGACAACGAAAACAGAAACTTATGATGAAGGATTTGAGGACCACCAAGAAACTGCCCAATTGAGGCAAATAGAAACAAATGAAGAGACTTCTGGAAGGAAGGGATTATTAGAGACAACAGACATTTCTACAGGTAACTCTAACGACACAGTGACTGAACATGAGTATCAGCAGATATTGCAAGGAGAAACTTCTGAACAAACGTTTGTGGAACAACAAAATACGACAGAAATAGAAACTTCAGAAACGCTTGATATTTCTGACAAAGAAAAGATTGTCTTGACGTTAGAATCCGAAACATTTACAGACGAAGAAGATGCAGATTTCTCTGAAACTGACACAGATGCAAGTTCCCCTGGAGTAGATGCAGAAGAAATCATTGGAGATAAATTCAATTTTGATTCATCTGAGGTGGAAAATATAGCAGAAGACAAGACTGTTATGGCAACAGAATTGTCGAACAAAGATAAGGATTTAGCTCAAGACTCCCAAGAAGCTGAAAAATTAACATCAGAGCATTCTACAAGAACTTCCCAAGTAATATCAAACTTCGATGAGCTAGAAGCCGACCACGAAAAATCCGTAGAAGACGTAAGGGCTTTATCAGATAACTATATTGATGATTTTGCCATTGCTTCCGGGCTTGAAACCGGGGAAAGTCAGGAAGAGGACATAACTGAAAATTCCGAAAGTATGAGCCGTGATTCCATATTCATTGATCACTCAGAAAGTTTTGTTCCCGAATTTTCAAGAGTTGAATTTTCCAGCGCCGTTGAGCATCCTGTTGCAGAACTAAATACCGAGGCTCTATCAACAAGACTAGACATCCTGGAAGAAGATAATACGCCCCAACCTGCCGAAGCTTCATCCATATTTGAATGCTTCGTCAACGAAGATGAACATCTTGCAAATGGAACAATTAGTGGTACAATTTCACAAGAAGATATAGATGTTCCATATACTGAAACGTCAATAGAACTTGCTTCGGACGTTGTTTCTATTACGCCTATTACCGATTCACATACCACCATTGAGGTTGAAACAGGGTTATCAGAAATCAGAGAAACATCCCAAACTCAATTGACTAATGTAGCAGTTGCTGAAGACGAAAAACTATCTACAGAGATTTCTCCAAAAATTCTGTCCGTTGTTGAGCAGAGTGCTGATTCCGTATCATTGGAAAATAATACGGTTTCGGTTGATGAAGAGGATAATGTTCCCTCTACAGAATCAATTGTTGAACTTGTCTCTGACTCGTTATCAACGACAACCGACAGAGTTTCACAATCAACGAGTGATAACATTGCTCTCGAAGATGCTCAAGTGGAATCTGCCGGTATTAGTACCCATTATACAGAAAGTATTGGGAGTAAAGCTGAAGAAGATAAAGGGGAAGAATTAAGCAATTCTCTTCAAATGACTAAGTCTGCATCTTTGTTTGAATCTCATGTCGATAGAGATGAGGAGACCGAAACTGAAATGGTCAATGACACAACACATTTAGAAATAGATCAAAATGTGCCTCACTCTGAAACTTCAATAGAACTAACTTCTGATGCTGTTTCAGTTTCATCAATTACCGAATCAAAAGGCACTATTAAGGCTGAAATCGTGGAAGCGAAGTCATCAGAAAACGAAGAAATGCCCCAAACCCGTTTGACTGATATACTAACAGTTGAGGATGGAGAAGGTATACCACCCGCAGAGACGTTACCAAAGATTCAATCTGTCGTAGAGAGCGAGGCAGATTCTTTATCATTGGAACATGAAACTGTTCTATTCGATGGGGACGCTGATGTTCCCTTTACTGAATCTACTGTTGAGCTTTCATCTGACTCAGTCTCAGTAACACATAACAAGATGTCTTCATCAACAACACTAGATGTAATTATTGTTGAAGATCAAACGTTGGAATCCGACCGTGTTGTGGGAAATATTGAACTTCAAGATAAGAAAGACGAAGAATTAAGTAATTATATCCAGACGACTGAATCGACATCTGTGTTTGAATCTTTTGTTGATGAAGATGAATTTGCTAAAATTGAAACAATCAAAGATACAACTTCCCATGAAGAAGATAAAGATGTACCTTACACTGACAGTTCAATTGACCTTGCTTCTGAAGTTGTTTCCTTTCCATCTATGTCCGATTCACGGACCACCGTCGAAGTGGAAAACGTTGAAACCGAGTTAGTAGAAAACGGAGACTTATCCAAAATTCAGTTAACAAGTAAAGCATCGGTTGAACGTGGAGACGTGTCCCCAGGAGTTATGCCAAAAATCCAATCCGTTGTGGAGCAAAGTGCTGATTCCGTATCATTGGAAAATGAAACGCTTTCGATTGATGAAGAGCACTATGTTCCCTCAACTGAATCAACAGTTGAGCTTTTCTCTGACCGAATTTCAGCTGTACTGGACAGCGTTTCACAGTCAACAGAAGATGATGTTAATGTTCTCGAAGCTACATATACAGAATCTGACCATACTGATACTGTACCTGTAAGAAATGAGGACATTCAAGTAAATGAGGTTGAAGTAAATACAGAGCCAACTTTTGTAAGCCATGAACAGAATGATGTCATGCTTTTAGAAAGCATTCAAGACTATGACGAACAGGCTGTTGATCATAGGGAAGACTTTGTACCAGAATCATTGACAACTCAGTTAACTTTCGTCGGTGAGCAGTCTACATCTAGAACAGATGAGGTTTTCGACGGAGAAACCAAAACCACATTGCTTGTAGAAACAGATGAACTACAATTACCGACAACAGACGATTCCCTACAAATTGAAACTGTGGTTGAAGAAAACAGCTTTGGGTTAAGCAGCTTAGGCGATATGATTTCACCTAACGAACCAGATGAAGTAGCCCCAACAGAGATGAATGTATACCTGAAAACGGACGAAGTCTCACGAACGTTTGCGGATGATCAGACTTACAAAGCAGCTCTCCCAGATGAAATTGGCGAATCTAAAGAGGATGCTTCATATATCAGTGAGTCTTTGAACGTTAACGAACAACCAAGTCAACCAGCTACTAGTATAACCTCTGATAGCACAATAAATAATGACCATTCTGAGCCCACGTCTGTTTGGAATCTTTTGCCAAGTTGGATGAAGCGTTCAGAGAGCATTAAGGACGACAGTTCTCTAAAAGGTGAAGTAGATGAACCTCAAAAGATAATCAACACCGATACTTCTGAAAGTGAAGAAAATCGAGTTGTTTCTCAGGAAAAGTCCACGGAAGTCAAGAACGACTCTGAACCAAACGAGCAAGAAGACGAATCCAGTTCTACTTGGAGCTTCTTTCCGAGCTGGATGAGATCAAAAGAAAAACAACCAAGGAAAGAAGTTCAAGAAAAATCTGACACAGAAGCTGGAAAAATCGCTACGGTTGATGTAGAGACCCAAGGAAATACTGACGAAGATAAAGAAGCAGAAACTGAGAGCATTTCTAGCATCAAGACAGACGACATCTCGTCTGTAGAAAGTCGTCAAATCAATATGGAAGCGGCCGTCAATTTGACAGAAAACGTCTTGCTTCAAACAGAAGCTATAGGTGGTCATGTGGATAACGCTGACACTCTGTCAGGCCTTAATTTACCGGAAGAGACATCGCAGTCAAAATATACACTTTTAACAAGAACAGAAGAAAATAGGACCCTTGAAACGGAATCAAACATCGAGAGCATATCCCCATCAGAAGACACAGTTGTCTCAGAAACAGAGAACATACCAGCGATGGAAAATGTTACAATGCCATCCTCTCAAACAAAAATGCTTAGTATGTTTGACGAACTTGAAGCAGACCATATGGACACGGTTGGCAAATATATGGACATAGTTCAAATGACTTCAGATGTGCAGACCGTTCAAGCCCGTATTGATAATGATAACAATCGTGACACTATCCTTGTAGAAGAACACTCAGATTCTTCTGATGAATCCAACCAAAACCAAACAAACATTCCATCAGACGTTGACAAAGAAACAGAACTATCGGAGCTTGAAGACAGTTTAAATGGTAATTCCAAAGACGACTACATTCCAGAAAACGTCACCCATCAATCAGATTACTCAGAAATCCTTCCAAAAGAGTCAGACGAATTTCTATTTGAGACAACCAACTCAGAGTCTTCTGAATTCCAGACTGTTGGTGCAGTTGATTCTTTGAAAACGTCTTCAGATTCCGTCAACAAGGAGCCTCTTACCTCACAAGACGTAGTTACGGAAGAACAGCGTGATAACCTGCAAGAATTACCAATGCTAAGCTCTCTTCAAAACATAGCCGAGGAACAGACAGCACTTTTCAAAATGCAATCACAGTCCAATGATTTCCCGGTTGTGTTGGAAACATTTGAAGAAAGGCAATATTTTGACCAGGAAGAAAAGGTGACATCAGCCAAGATTGACCAAAAGGAACTCGAAAACCAAGTACATATTTTTGGAGATACACAAGAAACTATTCCAAGTGACGGATCTCGCCAATTCGCCGTCGATTGTGAAAATATGGCGCTGCAACAAAGATCAATATTTCAGCTCCAGGATAAAGCAGGTGACCAGTTAGTTATGCTGGAAGAGGCAACTCAATACGAAAGTATCACCACTGAGCAAGGTGAAAGTATCACCACTGAACAAGTCGAAAGTGTCACCACTGAACGAGACGAAAGTGTCACCACTGAACGAGACAAAAGTATCACCATTGAACATGGCGAAAGTTTCACCACTGAACGAGACGAAAGTTTCAGCACTGAACAAGAGAAAAGTATCATCATTGAACAAGGCGAAAGTTTCACCACTGAACAAGGCGAAAGTATCACCACTGAACAAGACGAAAATTTCACCACCGAACAAAGTGAAAGTGTCACCACTGAACACGATGAGGGTATCAAAACTGAACAAGGTGAAAGTATCACCACTGAACAAGTTGAAAATATCACCACTGAACAAGGCGAAAGTATCACCGCCGAACAAGGTGAAAATGTCACTACTGAACAAGACAAAAGCATCTCCACCGAACAAGACGAAAATATCACCACTGAACAAGACGAAAATTTCACCACTGAACAAGGCGAAGGCATCGCCAGTGAACAAGGTGAAAGTATTACTACTGAACAAGACAAAGATATCGCCAGTGAACAACGCGAAAGTATCACCACTGAACAAAGCGAAAGTATAAACACTGATCAAGGCAAAGATATTAATACAGAACACGCCGAAAGTTTTAAAACTGAGCATGGCGAAAGTATCGCCATTGAACAAGGTGAACGTTTCACCACTGAACAAGGCGAAAGTTCCACCACTGAACAAGGCGAAAGTTTCACCACTGAGCAAAGCAAAAATGTCACCATTGAGCAAAGCAAAAGTATCAAAACTGAACAAGTCAAAAGCATCACCACTGAACAAGACAAAAGTATCACCATTGAACAAGACGAAAGTTTCACCACTGAACAAGACGAAAGTATCACCCCTGAACAAGACGAAAGTTTCACAACTGAACAAGACAAAAGTATCACCACTGAACAAGTCGAAAGTATCAGCATTGAACAAGACGAAAGTTTCACAACTGAACAAGACAAAAGCATCGCCACCGAACAAGGCGAAAATATCACTACTGAACAAGACAAAGGTATCATCATTGAGCAAGGCGAAAGTTTCACCACTGAACAAGGCGAGGGTATCACCAATGAACAAAGTGAAAGTATCACCACTGAGCAAGGCGATTTTATGAGGACCAAGCAGCATATGGAATGTGACGTCCATGATAGGTGGATCAGTGAGGATGATAAAACAATGGAAATCAAACAAGAACTGGAAGAAAACGATGCACAAGTTTGTTCAACAGACATCCTTTATAATCCATCGGCCGGACAACAACTTGGTACTATTAATGGGGACAATTTAGATTCTGAAGATCAATTACTAATCGAGAACAGCGAACATATTACTGGGCATGAATCTGTTACTCACGGTGAAACTAGCTCTGATTATTTCAATTCGGTGTCCGATGCCTTGAGACAACATGACATTTTCAAACTTCAAGACCAATCGTCGAACATTCCCGTTATGCTGGAAGACAATGCTAGCGAACAAGAAACATTCCAGTCTGATTATGATAGTTATAGCGAGCCCGTGCCTCTATATATTCCAGACGATACTGAAAGAATCGACCAGGCTGGCGACGCAATGCTCTCTCAGTCACAAAACACAGCTAGGCAATCTTCCGAAACTCAGGAGATGACACCCTTTGAAGAAGGCGGGGACAGCCACCTGTCTGTTGAAAATGAAACCGATGAACAAATCAGGTTGTTTAAACTCCAAGACCAGTCGAACAATTTCCCTGTTGCGATAGAAAGTACTGATTCACAAATTAAAGAGGAAATTTCTTCAAGAATTTCCCTTGACCCAAGCACTGCTGAATCCAATCGTGTAAAAGGACTATCCGAGACAGCAACAGAAAATGACGATAATAACCCCAACCAATTTTCTTCATCCGAAATTTCCTTTCCGCATTTGGACGATATTGAAATGATAACTGAAGAATATACAGAAAGTGATAACTTGACCGTGGATTATGAATCGGATGCACAAATAAATGTATTTAGACTTCAAAATCAGGCCGATCGTTTCCCTGTCATGGTTGGAGAGGGCAGGCAACAATTCCAAATATCTGAAAGTGTTCAGGAAGCAATCAATTTGGAAACCAGCAATTCATCATCTAGATTAAACGAGATGTCGTATACTGAAGTCGAGAATGTTGATGATATCAAGGGACGTTACCCAGCTGAAAAAGATGTACCAGAAAAGTCAATCGATATGTCGGACCTTTCGGAAAATGACAAAGTTGAATTGTCCCAAGAAAGTGATGATGATTTTGCTGACTGCTTACAAGAGGAAGGAACGCACAAAGACACTGAAGATTCTTTGACGCAAGAACAAAGTCAAGAGGGAGTATTTGACGAGGAGGATAGATTAATACAGGAATACTCTGTTACCCAAGAGCATTTTATCACTGATGAAGTGGATTCAGCACAAGAAGATTCCAAGGATGAAGAAGCTGGAGAAACAGATTTGAAAGAAGAACAAAATCAAGAAACTTCACAAATCCAAGAGACGGAATTTAGCAAAGGCGCTTTGACCGAAGAACAAACTCAACAATCCCAAGATATTGAACTTGGCGAAGAAGTTATACAAGCTCATGACGTATTTCTGGGTGAAGACTCTGATTCTGAAGAACAACCAAAATCCGTAGAAATTGGCCAAGACGATTTGACGCAACAAACTAACCGTACAGAAACCGAAGAGGTTTTGCAAACACAAAATGCACAAATTGCCATAGAACTTAAGGAAACATTCGACACAGTTTCAAACGACGAAGATTCAGAAAATCAAATTCTTAGAGAAGACAGTTTGGTGGAAGAGCGGATCTCAGTCGACGAACAGGATTTGACTGCAGAGCAAGTAGAACAAACTCAAGACGAAACTGAAGCCACTCATCAAACGGTAATTGCCAATGACGTTTTGGAACCTGAGCAGACCCACAGAGCTGTCTTTTATGAAACAGTTCAGACCAATGAGATCGAACCATTAAAGAATTTAGCAAAGGATTTGGTTTCAAGATTTCAATTGCAGCAGTCGGAACAGGGTATACCTGTTCAGTTGGAAACACCCAGTAGCGATTCAGTTGAAGACAGAGAATGGCAAGCTGATGCTGATATCGCAGTTCCAGTGGTAGATGCTGGAAGTGATGTGGATTTCGGCTACATCCCTTTTAAAGAACAACCTAAAAACGATGTACTAGTTACCGAAGACCAAAACACATTGGCGGAAGATTTGTCGCTGGAGGTTGAAAAGAGGAGTACTGTGTCAGAAGAAACATTTCCTGACGTACTTATTGGACAGCCCACCATTTTCTCAGGTTTTGACGATTTGGAACAAGATCACGAGAAAATGATGGAAACCAGTATTATTCCATCGGATCAGTATGATGACGTGGATACCATAACCCAAGACAGAACGGAGAACACTTTAGAAAAGACTCAGGTCACGGTTGGAGTAGAAGAGTCTCATGGGTCTTCAGATCAATTTGAGTCGTCTGTAGAAATGGGCATGGAAGCTATTATGCTTGAAGAAACAGAAGATAAAACTGAACGTATTGAGGAAGTTAAATCAAGCGAAGAGACTGAGGATGTCGAACAGGAGTTGGACAGCGGAACGAAAGTTAATCTAACCGATCAGATTGCCCAAATAGACTCTTTACTCGACCAAGAAATTGTCTTAAACATGAACAAGAACGATGTTGATTCAACAGATTCAGTTGCGATTCAGAATGCCGTGAGCATCGACGCTGCAACAGAAAATATTCAGTCAGCCAGATTTGATGACTCTATTCATGTCGTCCAAACTAAGACTGAATATTTATCTGGAGATGTGACCCAAATTGACCATTTGGAACCAGCTATGTACAACTCAGAAACACTTACGTCCGAAATTGACACCTCTACAGAAGGTCTATCCATACAAGAAAAGGACTTCAGTGGTGAAAATTTTGTTTTCGACACAGAAGAACAATCCCTTGACAAAGACCAGCTGAATGAAACAGACGAGATCAGTGAGGGTAATAAAGATACTGAAAATGTACACGCCATACCTGATGTAGAATTGCCATCGACTACAGAATTTCTCGAGGACACCCAAGAAAACCAAGACGATGATTGCTTTGATACAGAAAAAGAGGGATCAGGCCAAGCAGTTATGTCTATAAACGAATATGAACACATTCATGAAGAACTACCTTCTAACACAGAATCTGTTCCTTCCATCACAGTTGAATCTTCTGATCTTTCCGATGAAACACCCAAGCCTAGGATTCCTCTAGAGGGCAAGCCACTCGATCCGAACCAACATCAACTCGTAGAAGACTTATGCTCAGTATTCCATCAGTTTGAAGTAACTAAGCGATCTAGAAGCAATACCCCAGTGTTTTTCAGACCAGAAGAGCTGGAAGCGGGTGTGGCGGAAATGATGGCAGCCAACGAATTTATAAACGAAAGGTATCGCGATGAAGAAACAGATCAGATCGAGGAGGCAGCATTGCCGGATCAAGAACAAGTAGACACTTTTTCAGACTCTAAAGAAGAGATAGAAAGCGTTGGATCAACGGACTTGGATATAGATTTCCCTACTGATGATGTTGATTATGTCTCAGAAGGTATAAAAACCGAGTACTTCACATACGCTTCAGACGACTGGGAGTCTAATGAAAACGCACAACGGATCGCACAACAATCCAATGTAACCCTTGAAGAGGCAGGAGCGTCTGGCTCTCTTTTGTTAACTACAAACAATGAAGCAATGGCATCTGTCACGAACGATAGTATTGAACTACCAACTGAAATTGAAACTGTCAAAATTGTTGATGAAGATATAGAAAGTGAGGCTTCTAGTGCGGGCGACTATGAATCAGCCGAGGAATCCGAGCCTAGGCCTCAAATTCCCCTAATAACATTGACGACAACTGATCAGTTTTCTCCAACTGAGGAATCTAAACAACTGGTGTTTGTTGAAATCGACGACGAAGATATTGACGATGCTTTAGACGATTCCTTCGAAGGAACTGAAGTTACATTGTTAGATACATTAGGCGGAGACTTAGGTGATACGTATGTTTCCGACAACCTTTCACAGTGCTCAGAACATTCAGTGAGGTATTTTGAAATGGACGAGGCCACGACTGAGGCACCATTCCAGCCTCGACACCCAAGTGAAAGAGGCGATAAACCTTCAGGAGGATTTTACGGAAATCATAGTGATGGCTTTGATTTTGTCCAGCCAGTTAGAGGACTTGAGACTGAGTGGAAAACTGATCAGTTCACGACTGACGAAAAAGCGTGCAGTATTACAATAGAGAAAACTGACGGTTATTCATCGGAGAGCATCTCAGTAGAAAGTCTAGAGGCGAGTTTTGACGAAGATGACTCCTCTGTTCAGGTTACATCTTCGGAATTCCAACATCTCGAATCCACTGACATTCAATCTGTTCAACAACGACTTGTTCAATTTGTCCAAGAAGATAGAGACATTTCGATTTTCGAGGCCAGGGACTTAACATTGAATGACACTTTAACAGAAGAAACCAATGTCTCTGTTGTGGAACTTACTGAAGAGGTCGATAAAACTGAGCGAGAAAAATCATCAGAAAGTCCATCATCTGAACCCGTAAGTGTATCTTCCGCGCAAGATATTTCAGTCAATCTTCTTCCAGAATCTACTCTGTTTAACGAACAAGCAGTGCATAAGTTTGCCAATCAAGAAATCACAGTGTCTGTGGAAGAAAACGTATCACAAGAACAAAAGAATATTCTGAATGGAGACGTTTTGTCAAATGAACAAACTCTTTCTCCGGGAGAATACCCATCTCAGGTGGCATCTGAAGACATATTTCGGTCGGAGGAGAACAGTGAATATTCTATGCACGTTGAAACAACTGACGAAATTGTGTCAAAACAAGAGCTTGGCGCCACAGTTTCACGAGAGGAAAATGAAAGGCAGGAACAATTCCTTGGTCCTGAACCAGACAAAATCGTATTACAAGAGGTAGACACATCAGAAGAAACTGAAATAGTTAAAGAAGTTGTGCCAACGGAATTTTCTGAGGACAATGAACTAGTTAAAGAAGTTTCACACAAAGAACTACCTGAAAACACAGAACCAGCGGAAGAAGATTTATTAAAAGAACTATCAGAAGACACTGAAAGAGTGGAAGAAGATTTATCAAAAGAACTATCTGAAGACACAGAACAAGCTGAAGTAGCTTTGTCAATGGAATACGTTGATCAAACTAAAGACGAGCTACCCGTTAACACTGATGAAGATAGGTTAAACTTGTTCAGCATTGCCAATGAGCAACTAAGCCTTTTCAAAATGCAGAACCAGTTGTCTGACTTCCCAGTCGAGCTTGACTCTTCCCCTTGTGACTCTACTATTCAGTCTCTTGAAGAAGTGCAATCTGAAGAAATTTCATCACCCAAAGAAGATTTTGCAAAAGAACTTCCTGAAGATAATGTTCCAGTTCAAGAAGTCTTACCAATAAAACCAATGGAAGACACGGAACTAACTGAGCAACTTATGTTGAAAGCGTTGTCTGTAGACGACGAACCAGTTGATGAAGGTTTGTTAAAAGAACCATTCCAAGAAAGTCGACAATTTCAAGAAGTTTCAACTACAGAATTGTCTGAAAACACTGTACCTGGTGAAGAAGTTTTGTCAAAAGAACTATATCAAGAAAGCCAACCATCTCAAGAAGTTTCATCAATAGAGCTATCTGGAGACACAGAAACAGTCGCAGAAGTTTTACCAAATGAACTATATGAAAATGTCGTACAAGTTGAAGAAGTTTTGTCAAAAGAATTATATCAAGAAAGCCAACCATCTCAAGAAGTTTCATCAATAGAGCTATCTGGAGACACAGAAACAGTCACAGACGTTTTACCAACGGAACTAAATGAAAATGTCGTACAAGTTGAAGAAGTTTTGTCAAAAGAACTATATCAAGAAAGTCAACCATCTCAAGAAGTTTCATCAATAGAGCTATCTGAAGACACAGAAACAGTCGCAGAAGTTTTATCAACGGAACTATCTGAAAACGTTGTACAAGTTGAAGAAGTTTTGTCAAAAGAACTATATCAAGAAAGTCAACCATCTCAAGAACTTTCCTCAATAGAGCTATCTGAAGACACCGAAACAGTAGCAGAAGTTTTACCAACGAAACTATCTGAAAATGTTGTACAAGTTGAAGACGTTTTGTCAAAAGAACTATATCAAGAAAGTCAACCATCTCAAGAACTTTCCTCAATAGAGCTATCTGAAGACACCGAAACAGTCGCAGAAGTTTTACCAACGAAACTATCTGAAAATGTTGTACAAGTTGAAGACGTTTTGTCAAAAGAACTATATCAAGAAAGCCAACCATCTCAAGAAGTTTCACCAAAAGAGCTATCTGAAGACACTGAAACAGTCGCAGAAGTTTTACCAACTGAACTGTGTGAAAATGTTGTACAAGTTGAAGAAGTTTTGTCAAAAGAACTATATCAAGAAAGCCAACCATCTCAAGAAGTTTCATCAATAGAGCTATCTGGAGACACAGAAACAGTCGCAGAAGTTTTACCAAGGGAACTATCTGAAAATGTTGTACAAGTTGAAGAAATTTTGTCAAAAGAACTTTATCAAGAAAGCCAACCATCTCAAGAAGTTTCATCTATAGAGCTATCTGAAGACACTGAAACAGTCGCAGAAGTTTTACCAACTGAACTATCTGAAAATGTTGTACAAGTTGACGAAGTTTTGTCAAAAGAACTATATCAAGAAAGCCAACCATCTCAAGAAGTTTCATCAATAGAGCTATCTGAAGACACTGAAACAGTCGCAGAAGTTTTACCAACGGAAGTATCTGAAAATGTTGTACAAGTTGAAGAAGTTTTGTCAAAAGAAATATATCAAGAAAGCCAACCATCTCAAGAAGTTTCCTCAATAGAGCTATCTGAAGACACTGAAACAGTCGCAGATGTTTTACCAACGGTTCTATCTGAAAACGTTGTACAAGTTGAAGAAGTTTTGACAAAAGAACTATATCAAGAAAGCCAACCATCTCAAGAAGTTTCACCAAAAGAGCTATCTGAAGACACAGAACAAGCTGAAGAAGCTTTGTCAATGGAAAACGTTGACCAAACTAAAGACGAGCTACCCATTAACACTGATGAAGATAGGTTAAACTTGTTTAGTATTGCTAATGAGCAACTAAGCATTTTCAAAATGCAGAACTGGTCGTCTGACTTCCCAGTCAAGCTTGACTCTTCCCCTTGTGACTCTACTATTCAGTCTCTTGAAGAAGTACAATCTGAAGAAATTTCATCACCCAAAGGAGACTTATCAAAAGAACTTCATGAAGATAATTGTGTTAAAGAAGTTTTAACAACTGAACACTCGGAAGGAAATAAACCTGTTGAACAAGTTTTACCAACAGAACCAAATGAAAAAACGGAACTCTTGCTGAAAGAGTCGTCTACAGACAACAGACCAGTTTATGGCGTTTTGTCACAAGAGCCATCCGTTGAAAGTCAACCATCTCAAGAAATTTATCTAAAAGAATTATCTGAAGCGACTGTACCAGGAGAACTTATGAACGATAAAGAGGATTATGAACTATCTGACGCCAGTGAAGCAGAAGGAGAAGTTTTATCAAACGAACTCACATATTACCCACAAGAAGAACAAAACGTTGACACCAACCAAGATAAGTTATCTTTAATTAGTTTAGCTCAAGAGCAACAAGCCATCTTTAGAATACAGAACCAATCATCTAACTTCCCGGTTATGCTCGACTTTACCACTGATGAAGATAAAACTGGTGAATATCGTGAAGAGAAACAATTCGAAGAACTTTCACCAAAAGACGAAGGAAAATCAGTTGAAAAAGTTTTGCCAAAAGAACTGTCTGAAGAAACAGAACATGTTGCAGAAGAATTCCAAAGAGAGCCATCCGAAGACACCAAAGAAGCTGTTTCAATAAATCAGTCTGAAGACGCTTGGACAGTTGAGGACGCTTTGTCAAAACAACCTTCTGAAGAAATTCAACCTCTTGAGGAAATGTCACAAAATGAACTGTACTCAGACGCCGAACAAATCTACGACTTTATGCCAAAAGAACTGTCTGGAGAAACTGAATCCGTTGATGAACTTTTACCAAAAGAACTATCTGAAGAAACCGACCAAGTAGAAAACTCTTTATCGAAAGAAACGTTTCAAGAAGTTTTACCAAAAGTCCTGTTCGGAGACACTGAACCAGTTGAAGAAGTATTGCCACCCGAACCGTCTGCTGACATTGAACCAGTTGATGAAGTTTTACCAAAAGAAGTATCTGAAGAGATTGAAACAGTTGAAGAACTATTGTCTGAAGACACTGACATTTTACAAGAAGAACTATCTGAAGCAGATGAAGAACTTTTGTGTGAAGAAACTAAACCCGACAAAAAAGATTTACCAAAAGACCCGTCTCAGGACATCGAGCCAGTTGATGAAGTTTTACCAAAAGAACTATCTGAAGAAACTGAAACAGTTGAAGAACGTTGGTCTGAAGAAACAGAAGTTTTACCAAAAGAAGTATCTGAAGAAATTGAAGAACCTACGTCTGAAGAAACTGCAGACTCTGAACTAAATAATGGAAAAGAACTTTCTGAAAACAATGAAGTAACTGAACAGGTAACATATGAGGAACTGTCTGAAGATATTGATGAGCACATTCAAGGCGTGCAAATCCTCAACACTAACCAGGAGAGGTTGAATTCGTTTAGTATTGCACAAGAGCAACAAAACATCTTTAAAATACAGAACCAGTCGTCTGACTTCCCAGTCATGCTTGAATCTACCTTTGACGAAAGACAAATTCAATCTGAAAGTATTGAAAAAGAAGTTATTTCAGAAGCACAAACTGTTCAAAAAGAGACAGAAAATTCCTTACCAGGGTCAACACTATCGCCTCAACGGCTGTTTGATAATCCATCGACATTCAAAGAACAATTTGAAGAGTCTATGGCTGCTGGAGCAGTGCCAAATGAAACAGCAAAAGACTATGCAGATGATTTACATTTGTTCAACGATGCACAAGAGCAACAAACCATTTTCAGAATACAAACTCAATCATCAGACATTCCCATTATGCTCAAATTCCAACCTGATGATAAGGGTTCATTAGAAGACATTGAAGCAAATGAATTTTTGACACAAAAGGACCGTATTGATACACAACAGAAAGAAGAAATTCTTTGTCAGGAAGCACTTCAAGGTAGTGAAACAGTTAAAGAAGATATATCAACTCATCAAGCTAACATCAATAAACCAGCGGACGAAATTTTGGTCAAAAGTATATCCGGAGATACAGAAACAGTTGAAAGAGTATTGATGCAAGAAGTATCTAAAAACACTGCAAAAGGCGATCGATTCACCACGTATGATTCGTCCACAACTTTACGTGAAAGTGAAATGGAAGACTTAACTTTAATAAAGGAATCCAAGGCTGTTAACAAACAAGATGAATCATATGAAGAAAATCCTGAAGTAGAGGACAACATACTGAATGTACATGAACCATATATGCCCATGGAATATGACACGGAAGACTCAGCTAGTGAAGATGAAATCAGTTTTTCAAAAGAAACTCAAGAATTTCCTGTAGAAACGAAAACCAGCGAACTGGTGCAAGTTGATGAAGGGACATCTGTATCCGGTTCTGTGGGAGAAGGCATTCAGTCTTTGGCTACGAATGTGGTCCATGATGCGGAAAATGAACAAAAAGAAAGCATAGCTCTGGAAAATGAACAAAATTTGACCCCCGAAATACTTTGTTCAATCCAAAATGTTGACGAGCCTTTCATGCCAGTGGAATATGACACAGCGGATTCAGGATCGGAGGATGGATATGATTTTGAAGAAGAACGAAACTCGGTAGCAGAAGGAGCTTGTGCGGCAATGCCCGGTGATTATGACTCTACTAACTCTGCTTATGAAGACGATATTGAGTTGTGGGACAATGTTGTTGCACATCATCAGCAGGTCCATGAGGACGATGACTTCAGCACCTCGGGAAGTGAGGATGAGTATGACCTAATTTCTGCGGCAAAGAAGTTTGAAGAATTCGAAAGGCAAGAAAAATACACCGTTCATGTGTATGGCATGAAAACGGAGGAGGATAAATTCGAAGCAAACTTCGAAAGAGACGTAAGTGATATTGAAGGAATGTCTGACGAAGGATCATTTTATGACAATGTTGATACAGAAGCCGTAAGCAAATTTCCTGTTGATTCCGAAACAGACTCCACGTACGACAATCTTCCAGAGGACACCTGTAAAAGCACAGAGGGGTCAATTTCTGATTCTTCGGAGAACCGTGGGTGGGTCAATGCCGTTTCCATTCCTGTACCACAGTTACCGCCACAAGTACCTAAACCCAACACTGAGATCAATGACGAAGGTGAAATCCTACGTTTACTGGAGAGTGTTGTCAATGCTGTTGTTGGAGCTAAGGCTGCAGTAAGCGGGATGTTGGATTCAGACGAAAACGTCACTCAAGATGCCCTCACTGAAGAAGAACTCCGAATCACGTTAGCTGAAGCGGATAGTACACAGAAACATGTTGAGAAATTGATCGTCGACGTTCGAGCTAGTTTGGCGCAAGCTAATGCACAGAAAGAAGAATTTGACATGTGGAGAGGAGAACAGAGTTGCCTGGAAGTTGTTTCTGGTTGTGATGTTGTAAACAAATCGACAGAAGAAGACCTGTCTGTGGACTCTCAATTTCAAACCATCGAGGAATCTCAAATGGCTGAACAGGATCAACAGATTGATGGAATTGACCAAAACATCTCCGACCCATCACAGGATCTAACCCCACTAGCAATAGATGGACAATTGTCTCCTGAAGAACAAACCTCCTTTCAAATGTCAGAACCGGTTGAAGAAGTCTTGTCAAAAGAACTATTTGAAGACATGTCATCAGGCGATGAAGATATGTCTAGGCAACTATCAAAAGATATTGAATCCGTTGAAGAAGCATTATCAAAGGAAGACATTGATCAAATTCAGATCGATGTCGAAAACTGTGAAGATAAGACCGTTGAGTTATTCCAGACTGGCATAGAGTTATCTGGAAACGATGGCGATGAATTAAACGTGGATGGAAAAACATCTAAACCCAATGAACCAACCAACCCGCTTGTCTCAAGCGAAGATCGACATCTAAGAGGCGAGAGTGGCCTTGCTGTCGCTGACGGTGACGAATCCTTTGCGGGTTCCTCGCTGGAATATATTGGGATAGTTCCTGTCATTCAACAAAATCAGCCATCAGTTGAAAGTCAACATGAAGAGAAAATACTTGATGTAGAATTTACTCAGTCTAAAACTGATACCAGTACATACCCAGAAAACACAACGTCAAATGCAGTTGAAAGCTATTCTGAACAAACTACGGAATGGGTGGAAAACACAGAACAGCCAGACCAATCACAAAACGTGACAGAAGTGAATGCAATGGTAACCACAGAAGACGTTAGGCAGCAATCAGCCAGACCAGTGGATGATATTCACTTCTCCATTCAGAGTAAACTTTTTAAAGTTTTTAAAGAACTCAACGACGAAGCCGATTCACTTAAAACTGAAGTTGTTTCATCTGAACCCGATCGGTTGGACGACAAACATTCGTCATCGGAGGAAAGAAGACTACAAACTGAGAAAGAACAACAAGAACTTGAACAGGACAAACTAGATTATGAGGGATACTTACTAGAAAGTCAAAACGTCACAATTAAAAATTCAAAAGACGATGATTCAAAATTACCGACAGTGGAAGGAAAACCAACGTCTGCTACAAATGATGAAATGACTGCAGCAGACAGTGATTACGTCGATCAAAACACGCTTATCCAAAACCTTGAAGGAGAATCGACAGAAATCGGTTTCGAAGACTTACGCGATGAGAGCCATAAATTGGAAAATCAGCCTGGCTGGTTGTCCTCAAATCTGTCAAGCACTGAAGAGCGGCGAACAGAATCAGATTCAAATGATCAGACGTCCAGTTGGCCTGGTTATCTTTCAGATAAGCAGTTACTCGAAAAGGAGGAATTTCAATTTCCAAGCAAACAGAATGAAAGTGCGGATGTGTGGTCAGCTGAGGAGAGGCGAATGCAAACCGATGCTTTACACACTGATCGTGTTTTAGGCGAACACTTTGAGTCGATGAACATTCTTGCTGATACTGATGAAAGAATGCAAGGAGAATCACGACCAGAAAGCGGCGAGACAAATGCAGATGATACGATGACCGTAAATAGTCTGAGTACCCCTGGCATTGAACTGTGGTCAGTGGAAGAAAGAGAAATTTGCAACGAAGAAAAAGCCTCTTTACAGAATGAAGTTTCTCAAAATGATATTACTATTGAATCTCAGTCTGAAGACACAGACACAAGTCTGAGCACTGATGCAAATGTTCCCGATTGGTTAGATTCAGATCTACCTTCTTCTGAAGAACGGCGATTGCAATCCGAGGATTCAACTTCAAGTGCAACAAGAGAAGACCGATATATGGGAGGCAGACGCCTTGATAATGAGCAGCTAAAATTGACTGGTCTTGATGCAATCCCTAAGGAAAGAGATGAAGTGTCGTTTGAAGGCAAAAATGTTACTTTTGACGATACACTGCTTTCGGCCGAAGAGAGAAGAATGCAAGCTGATGCTTTAAGATCAAGTCAAATAGCATCTGAATCTGAAAAGTTCTTCTCTGATTATTTGTCTGAATCCTCAAGTATTCAAGTTCAACGGGCAAAGGAAACTGAAAACTGTGACATTGAAGCATCCGAAAAAGAAAGACCGGAAAACGGGTTATTTTGGTCTGATGTTGCATTAACTAAGCCCGTAGCAACTACTGCAACTTTAACTCTTTCAAAATCAACTGACGGTGCCTCACAACCTGATCCAAAGAGCTGTCGAGTTTTGTCTGCAAGTGAAGATAGAAGACTTCAAGAACAGTCTCAAACCGCAGAAGAAGATGAAGAACAACATTTTGTTGGATCTTCTATACAGTTCATTAATCTCTCACATATGTCTCCTGATTATTGTCACAACACTTTAGGTATTCAGCCAACACCACAACTGTTTGAAGATATAACGATCCAAAGTCGATCAACTGGGAAGGAAGAAAACCATCGGTTATCAGACAGAAGTGAGGAAGACGACGAATTAACACCGAACGATAATGTGGTTGTTCAAGAGTATCTTATCTCAGATAACATTCGCCCAACAAGTTTATTCTCTCAGACGACATCAACTTCCAAGACTGCGCAAATAACCTCGTTTGTCGAGGCAGTGCCAGAACACAAGCTGCTGTATAAAGTAATGACGGATTACATTGTCGATGACCGCACTCGAGGAAGCTCATCCCAGCCTAGCAGTATATCATCATCGATGTATGAAGAAAATGAAGGCCAAGGTGTGGTATCTGCGACTTTCTCTCAAGTACCAGTGCCAACAGTCAACTATGTTAGTAACTACGACTTGCCTGCTGATGGCCTGCCTGACTTTGAAAGTATTTGCACAGAAAATGACAGTGTTTTCACCACTCCTGATTCCGAAATGGACAGAAAGACTTACACAAACATGCTGGTACTCTCGTTAAATGAACAGCAAGTTAGAACAGAACAAAGCTCTACGCACCATGTTTGCGAAGGAGGTCTGGAAGACAATTTAACTGACTCACGAGAATCGTCAGTGGAAAGGCGAGAACGGTTTATTGGTCAGGCAGAGAGGCAGGTTTATACCACCAACATGGTAGTGTTTAAAGTTAACAACTGGAACACATGTCAAGACCAAGATAAAGACGTCCCTTCAGAACTTGATGAAATAACAGATTGTGTTCCATCAAAACCAGAGGAGCAGTCAGAAAATGTCACCACAGAATTTGACGAAATGGCAGAAAAAGGAACACTAACAGTTGAAAAAGAATCATCAAAACTTCACAAAGAAATCGAAATCGCAGTATCAGAAATAGATGAACAAAGACATGTTACAGGTTCCCTGGGAGAAACAGGAGATGTCACACCAAGGCAACACGAAGAAACAGAAAATGAGGTTTCAGAACTAAAAGACCAAACCTCTGATGCAATGACACATTCCGAGTACACTGATATGGACATTTCTGAAGGAAATCAACAAATAGATACCCTGGAAACACAAGAGCTCAATCCCACAGATCATATGACTCATGATGAAGAAATTCGAATTATCCAATCGGATAAGAATGAGCTATCAGAACCCGTGATCACAGTTCAGCAGAAAACAGAACACCCCGACCTACAGGCCATAGACCACATCGAACGTCATATTGAAGATTCTAATAATTCCTGCAACATGACTGAAACCAGAGAAAAATTGCCGAGCAAAATCACCGAGCAACACACATTTGAAGTGAATGAACAAACAGAGCATGTGATATCGAAATCGGAAGAACAAACAAACATAGTTAGTTCAGAAATCTTCGAAGAAACGTCATATGACCATTCACAACTCGATGTACAAACCCAGATCGGAGCATCACCACAGAATGTACTGACAGAGGATGTCAAACTTGATGATGAAATCGAATGCGTATCAGATGGTGTACCAAGTATTACATCAAACTTGGATGCACAAAAGGATACTATTTGGTCACAATTAGATCAGCGAACAGAAAATGTTCAATTAGAACTTGCCGATCAGATCGAAAAAGAAGATTTCAAACCCAATTTCGGTGAACAAGCTGAATTTTCAACAACAGAGATTGAAAAAGAAGACCAAGAAGTAGAAATCATCCCCTCGGAACACACAATAACCGTCGAATCAGAACTTGGCGAGGAAGTTAAACATATTCAGTCGCTAATAACTGAGCCAGAAAGTTCTGAATTGGACGACCTGACAGAAGCTGTCAAGCAAAACTTGTGCGAAGAAACAGAAACCTTACAGGCAATAGACCACGTTGAAAGTCATCTTGAAGGTAATGATATTTCAAGTAAACAGACAGAAGTGAAATCGGATGTCTCGTTCGAACACCAACTAAATGTAACTTCAGAATTACTTGATGGCGACGAAAATACAATTACACAAGAGGACGAAACGGAATTGGTAATTTCAGATGTTCAAGGACAAACAAGAAACCTAACAACAGAAGTTGAAAAACAAGAAGAAATTGTGACATCGGAACCGGAAGAAAACATATATGTTCCAACTACATCTAATTTGGGTTCTACAGAAGTTGGTGAATCAGAATTGTACAAAGAAACAGAAATTGCCTCATCACAACTGAATACTCAGACAGAAATAATACCATCCGAATTAGAATCAGAAATCCATGAAGGAGTTGAAATCGTCATATCACAAACGGACACTCAAACGAGATTTGTGACATCTGAATTGGACACACAAACAGAAGTTTGCGAATCAGAACCATCTGAAGAAACTGAAATCGTCACTTCACAAACGGAGGCTCAACCTGAATTTGTCACATCTGAATTGAACGCACAAAAAGAAGTTTGCGACTCATATTTGGACAAAGAAACCGAAATCATCCCATCACAAATGGATGCTCAAAAGGAATTTGTCAAATCTGAATTGGTCAAAGAAACCGAAGTTGGCGAATCAGAACTATACGAAGAAACAGAAATTGTAACATCACAAATGGATGCTAGGTTGGAATTTGTCAGATCTGAGTCAGACAATCAATTTGAACATAACGAATCAGAACTCGAGGAGAAAACTGAACATGTGAGATCACAAGAAGTGACACAAACGATATTCTCAAACGATCAAGAGCAGAATGTAACATTAGAGAGAGATTATGGAATGGAAATGCCAGCATCAGAAACTAGTACTCTTACGGAGCTACATATAACTGAATCGAGTGAAATGGACAGTTCAAAATTAGAATTGGTAGATGACACAGAAAGTTTTACCTCAGAACATAGTGAACCTACAGCTATTGTCGCATCAAAAGAGGAAGAACAAATGGATTTACAAGCAATAGACCACGTTGAACTGCACTTGGAAGAATCAAATATTTCAAGTAAACCAACCGAAACAAGAGAAACGTCACCATTAGGCCAATCAGCATTTGGAATAATTTCAACTGAGGAAAAATCAGATCACATTGGACCCACACAACCGACAAACGACTCTGGAGAACTAGAATTTGACATTGATGTTGGACAGCAACCTCAACTTGATTCAGAAATCGTTGAAGATTTTCAAGATCTAATCAATAATGTCAACGCTACTGAAACCGAAATGTTATCATCGGAAAGGGAAAATAATCAAATCCAAGTCACCAGAGAAGAGCAATTTGCCATACAGACATCAGAAGAGGAGAGGCGACTAACGGATCCAAATGAAGTTCCAGAAATCACATTACTTGGAAGTGAAAATGACGAAATTAATGTCGTGTCGGAGAAAGATGAATTTGTATGCCATGTTACAGAAAAGGATATTGAATCACGGGATTTAACGCAAACTTCGAATATAGAAAGGTATTCTGCTATCTTAGCAGAAACTGACAATCTCCACATTGATAACATGGATCTCTCTGCAATCGATCACGTGGAGATCCATTTGACAAACGATGAGATAGAAGACAGAGTGCAAGTTTCAAGCAGAATTTCTACTCCAGAAGATTTCATTGAAGATAGCGTTGGGATGACTGGGGTTGGAGAAGCTATGGCTCTTCCTGAACTCCCTGGAGACTTAAGTTTCATGGAAGCCACAGACCAGCTAGATGATACACCTTCGCCTACATTTGATATGAAAGAACTCGAACGTCAACTTGAACTGGCTGTACAAACTAGGACATTAGGTCCAATCGAAGAGGAATCTTTACCCTCTAGATCAACATCTACGTCGGGTGAAACTGAAGCTGAAACTAGGGATGAAGGCAACGCACAATTATATCATGAAGTTGAACGTGCACTTGCAGAGCTTTGCACTGAAGAACAAGCTCTGGCATATTCTATAGCTCCTCAAGCTGATCACAGCGAATCTGAACCCAGTCCGATTCAACCGACTTATTCATCACAAGTGGTGACCAGAGAAACCGAAATAATTGTTGTTGACCAAATTTCCCCCAGAATGGAACAGGCAGCAGAGTCCAATGATCAAATCGCTCCTTTCCAAGAAAGTAGCGAAGAAGATTCGACGGATAGAGCCTCAAGTACCGAGCGCGCTGAAGAACAATCCACAGGTATCTATCCTCTTTCGGACAACTTTGATAAAGACCAAGAGAATTCCGACGAATCAGACGACGAAAGCCTTTCCGAATTTGAAGGATCCATAAACTCTGACAATTGGAAAACTGTGGACAGCTTATCAAAAAGTAAAGAAACTAATACCCTTGACAGAGAAGCCCGTAGCTCCAGTGAAAGGGATGACCACGCCGGTGTAGAAGACCAAAGCATGCTGTCTTCGGACGACCAAACGTCAGAAAAGTCGGCCCCATTCTTTGTTGAAGAGTTACATACATCTGAAGAGTCACTGCCTAGCATAGACTTTGAATCACTTGAAATACAGGCAGCTAATTCTCGATTAAAAGAATTCAGCCCAGATAAAGATGATTCTGACATGGTACCGGAAGAAGTTAAACATGGACAAGAAAAAAGTGAGGAGGATGATGCGTTAATGTTGAATATTTCTGAATCAGTACAGTCTTTTGAGGAAATTGATGTTGATTCAGCCGCATTGCCAGAGGAATGTGAAGCTATCGTCACGCAATCTACAGCCATTGTCAGCTCCAACCAACAGGTAGTGAGTTCAAGTGAACTTGTTGAAATTGAAAGGACCAATGAAGCCATGGAACCAATCTTAGCTAACCTAAGTGATATTGAACATACATCTACCATTGAACAAGCTTCTGCTGTACTTACTGAAGAGATCCGTGACGCACAAGTCACTGAAAATGAAAATAATAGAGCTCAGGAAACTGTTCAAAGTGTTACTCCTTCAACGATCGAAACCATGAACAACTGTGACGTGATATCAGAAGAAGCTGCTCAAGGGCTACAAGAAACTGCGGACAGTTCATTGACTTTTGAAGAAACTTCTAAAGACAAAGTTGATGAATATGCCGGCATTGTGGAATTACAAACGGAAGATACTGTCGGAGCTCAGAGTGAAAATATGATTGAGGAATCTTCTAAAGACAAATTCGAGGAAGATGC
The DNA here is from genome assembly GCA_963971465.1 of Lepidochitona cinerea. Taxonomy (NCBI): domain Eukaryota; kingdom Metazoa; phylum Mollusca; class Polyplacophora; order Chitonida; family Tonicellidae; genus Lepidochitona; species Lepidochitona cinerea. Next base: position 15,755,202 of record OZ020559.1, read on the forward strand.
AGGCATTGCGGAATCGCAAACAGAAGATACCGCTGTCAAAGATCAGATTGGTCAGAGCGAAACGATGACTGATGCTGCTACTACTGGGACAATCGACGCTTATGAACAATCAGCCGAACATTCAACCGACGGAATTTACTGTGACGCCGCTATTGTATCCGACAAAATTCAACCAGAAACTGGAGAAGATATTATTCAGGATATAAGAGAAGACACAGGCAGCTCAGAAGACGACATTGGCTCTTCTTTACCACCATCCCAGCAAGAGAAGCGCTCGCCAGACCAGCCAAGTTTGTCAGCACTTGAGGAAAGTTCCAATACTGGCGTACAATCTGAAACAGTTTCGGAGACAATAACAGATGTTACTCAACAGTCACATGACATTCAGCAAGTTCAAGCTGGTGGTATAAAAGATTTATCTCGATTATCACGATCAGTCAGCGACATTTCGTTTAGTGATACGGAATCTTCATTGGACATGTCTTATGAGAGTGGCGCAGATGACGAATTTGAAGTTACACCTGAAGTTTCTATGATTAAATCAAAGCAGGAAACATTTGAAAAGCACCCATCAACAAACACCAATAGGGGTGTTATCGAAATTGCAAACGAAGATAGTCCGCCTTCAGAATTTAAAGTTTCTGTTGAAAGTGTCGATCCAAACCAAGATATGCCACCTCAGGAATTCCAAGCCGAAGCTCAGTTTGATGACGATTTTGGTCTGGTGGAACTGCCTCCAGACACGCAAGAAGAATTCCAAACAGATTTAGATATTTCATCTTCATATGTGCAGGACCACAGTCATTTTGTCGAGCTGGAACAAGAAAAAAGGGAAGACATAGATTCAGCAAATATTAGCTGTGTGTCAACTCCAATCAAACAACAGCAAGATTCTGGAGAATATGAAAGTATTTCGGTATCACAAGACATGACCGATAGCGCATCTTCCATAGAGTACCAAGAAGGTCAAATACGTGCAGAAGACAGAGGTTGGTCACTTGACGAAAGTCTAAACGTTTCCCAGATCAGGTCGCAAGATCAAACCGGCACAAGAGAAGATCGTGATATTCACAAACGTGATTCACTTCAGCATGATAAAAGTGATCGCAAAGAAACAGAAAAAGAGACAAACATCCCGGAATTGTATCAACGTTCTATGTCAGCTAAACTGTCAGACACAGCTGAAGAGTTGGTTCCATCAACGCCAGTGAGAAAATTAGCTGAAACGTCGGAATATACATTTAAAGAAATCCATCCTGGAAACGACGCCGAAGTCTATTCAGAAGTGACAGAAACAATGACTTCTCAAATACCAGAACTCTATCAGCGTTCTATGTCCGCTAACCTTTCGGGCACAACTGAGGATTTAGTCCCATCAACACCAGTGAGAAAATTAGCTGAAACGTCAGAATTCACACTAGAAGAAATTCATTCCGGAGACGACGCCGAGATGTATTCAGAAGTGACAGAAACAATGACTTCTCAAATACCAGAACTTTATCAGCGTTCTATGTCCGCTAACCTTTCGGGCACTACTGAGGATTTAATTCCATCAACACCAGTGAGAAAATTAGCTGAAACGTCAGAATTTACACTAGAAGAAATTCATTCTGGAGAAAATACCGAGATATATTCAGAAGTGACAGAAACAATGACTTCTCAAATACCAGAACTCTATCAGCGTTCTATGTCCGCTAACCTTTCGGGCAAAAATGAGGATTTAACTCCATCAACACCAGTGAGAAAATTAGCTGAATCGTCAGAATTTACACTAAAAGAAATTAATTTTGGAGAAAACACCGAGATGTATTCAGAAATGGCAGAAACAATGACTTCTCAAATACCAGAACTCTATCAGCGTTCTATGTCCGCTAAACTTTCGGACATAACAGAAGATTTAATTCCATCAACACCAGTGAGAAAATTAGCTGAATCGTCAGAATTTACACTAAAAGAAATTCATTCCGGAGAAAACAGCGAGATATATTCAGAAGTGACAGAAACAATGACTTCTCAAATACCAGAACTCTATCAGCGTTCTATGTCGGCTAACCTTTCAGGCACAGCTGAAGAGTTAGTTCCATCAACACCTGTCCGAAAATTGGCTGCTTCAAAGGAATTCACAACTGAAGAGCTCTATGGTCAAGACGACAACAGGATTTCTTCAGAATCATCAGACATGAATGTTCAAAGGCAATCAATGGATAGTCAATTGACATTTCAAGAGAACCAAATGATTTCTGAGATAACATCAGAAAATTTGGAAGATCGCACTATAGCAACTGGTGCCCGCGAAAAGACAGAAGATGGGAAAGTGTCCAACGTCCCTGAGTTATATCAACGATCTATGTCGGCCCAACTTTCAGACACCGTTGAAGATTTAGTTCCCTCAACTCCTGTAAGAAAATTGGCTGAAACGTCTGAATTCACTCTAGAAGAAGTATGTCCTCGAAATGCCGTTGAGATGCCCTCAGAAGTGACCGAAACCTCAATTTCTCAAATGCCTGAGCCAGCTAAACTTTCAGACACTGTTGAAGAGTTAGTCCCATCGACTCCATTCAGAACATTAGCGGAATCTTCTGAATTTGAATCCCTTGCAGTACACACAGGTAATGCCATGGAATCCTCGATATCAGAAAGCCAAAATATAAACCCTTACGAAGAAAATTTATCTGGAGATACGCAGGATTCTTGGTGTGTCATATCAACTGAGCTGACAGAAGCAACGGCTTCTACAAAAACTGAAACGTCAACTGAAGTCCTCCAAGAGAGTGCTTCAAAATCTGTCTCAGAGATGATGTCGGATTGGGCAATCATCGATGAGGACGAATCTGCAGTGACAGGATTGACGGATGAGACACAACCAATGTCCACTGAACGGACTGAATGTCTGTCCTCCGAAGATCAATCTGTAACTTTAGAAAACCGAAGTGCTTCAGTAGAACAGGAAATTTCAGCATCTGATGTTTATGCTCCATCACAAACAACTGTTACTGCACAGAGGCCCAAAAGTGCCCAAGAGACTCAAACTAAGCATGTTGGATCTTCGTATCACACCGAAATCCATGATTCTGGAACAACAATTGAACAAAAAACGGATTCACAACAGTCCTTTGTACAAGTGACTCGCGAAAGGAAGACATTAAGATCATTCACAGAGACAAGACAGGATTCCTCCTCTGGTACCGACACTTCTGACACACAGCGTCGTTGTCAAGGAAAGAAACCCAAAGCCAAGAAGACCAAGAGTACATTGCATTCCAAATTTGAAAATAATCCACAAGACGACAGCGGAGAAATGTCCCAATGTGACTACACCAAGCAAATGTACTCCAGGCAATATTCGGAACCAGGCTTTAAGCTAAGCACTGAAGAGGAATTTTGTCTGGAGAAACTGGTTGGAACCGGGGATTCCGTAATTCACAAACCGACACCACCAGTAGAATCTTCAGATGCGAGTCGAAAGAAAAAGAAAAACAAGAAAAAGAAGAAAAAGGAAAATGAAGACAACGAACAAATCTCTCAAACGACCATACTAGACCCAGTTGAGATAAAGGAAAATTATTCAGAATCCCATGACCTTCCATCGGAAACGCCGTCGGCTTCAGATAGTGGCGCTGACATTGAACCAACATTTGGACGCTTTTCAGCCCTAATGGAAAACGAAGACACGATGAGAACACCTAAAGACTCCGACATGGAAGGCTCTGTCCGTAGTTTGGCTGATCAACAATTAAGTGGCAGCCAAAGTGAAGCCGAATCGTTCACGATAGAGAGCTATACCCGACTGAGCAAATCCATAAAGAAGAAAATCGCCGAACCACCTTCTGTGATTGTCCATGAGCCCGTCATTGTTGAACCAAGTTCCCCGCCATCCTACTTTGACATCCCTGCTTTTGGATCTGCTGGTATTGAATGGGGCTGTACTGCTATCACAGAAACTTCTCCTGTTACCATACAAGGCTCCGTCATCAGCAGCGAAACGTCTGACAGAGAATCGCGTTCAAGGTCACCTCGGCCAACAGAATCAAGTCAGAAGAAGGAGAGAAAATCCACCAAGAAATCATCAACAACAAAGATGTCGAGTTTAGTCCCTCCGGATCCGGATTTCATAGCACCCAGCGACTCCTCAAGGAAATCTGACACTTCAACTAGGCGGCGCATCCAGTTATCCGTGTCACCCTCACGAGCCAAAACAGCAGACATTCCCGAACGTATTTTGCAAGAGATCGAAGCAGAACGACAAGAGCGAGAAGATCGCCTCAGTGTTACCAGAGAAATCCATCGATCATCCAGTCACGACCCATTATCCCTTCAGAGGGAATCTCCAGACAAAAATGATGACAAGTCCAAGAAGCAACGTCCTCGAAACAGCCGAAGTTCCTCTGCGACAAGGAAGAAGAAACCCCGAAACCGCAGTAGAAGGCGACATTAAGCTCGAATTCTCCATTGTCACGTAAGTTTCATTAAAATGTTCTGTAATACTTTGATTTATACTTTGATGTAGTTTTATGTCTACGTCATATTATTTCGAAGCTAAGTTTTGAAGCCATGTCCCGTTTAAACTATTTCACTTAGTTCTGAGACCATGTCTAACTATGCGGAGAAACGATACGGTTAATCGTAACATAGCCTAAATATCTCCGTTAATTTTTTTAGGGAGTTAGGGGAAGGATCTCATTTTATTGGTAGTGCATTTTAGACATAAGTAAACTGTAATTTTGCAATCATTTCCTTTTTTAAGAAAGGATTAACATTTCTGTTCCGTTAATCGTATTTGAGACCCAGTGTTGGACAACTCGTACAAAGAACATTCTTAAAATGGCCTCAGTCGATTGATATTTTACGCCACACTAAAGATTATCTCAATTACATCTTTGCCATGTTAAGAGTACAAGTGGCCTCACCCAACCCTGAACTTCGACGGGTATATGGAAACCGCTCCACGTACAGCGATCAACTAGAAAACGCTCTCAGAAATGGACCTTCAGCGGGCACATGAAAACCGTTTCACGTACAGCGACCAACTAGAAAATGCTCTTAGAAATGTTTCAGTTTTACTTGAACTGTACGATTTAAAGGCTGCCAGTAAGAGACTATTGCTCCGCCGACTGACCCAGTCAGAGACCCTCTCCCTTAGCAGAAAGTCTATATATTAAAGTGGCATGAGCTGCCAAAATGTTGACAGTTTGGCGTTTGAAATTATCGGCTATTTTTCTCTAGACGTATAATTCAGAAGCTTTTTAGTGCTTCTATTCTCAAGAATGAACGATAAAGTATTGTTTTGAACTAACTTTGGCTTAGAATGAATGAATGGTCGTCCCGGTTGTTTAAATTTTGTTTACTTTTTGAACACTATTTCGGTTCGTATAGGCCATCACATACTGTCTGAATTGTCCTCATTCCAACGCCAATCGTTTAGTCGTGACGATCAGAACAGTTGGAATTTTGGCAGCTCATGCCACTTTAACTAATCAAAACTCTAATATACCTGAGTAGCCTACATTTATTAACGATGTTGATGATACAAAGCTCATGCAATTTTTGTTTGTTTATACAGGGTCCTATCAGTCTACAAATATTTGACGATGGGTCCAGTGCAACCGGAGAAACATCACTAATTAAATTGAGTCGTCTAAACAAGTTTTATGTGCAATTTTGAACCGAGTGCAATATGTTATGGAGATATGGAGGAAATATGTTATGTGGAAATGGATATACTTTATGGACACCTGGAGATATGATATGAAAATACGTTTTGGGGATCTGAAAATACGTTATGGAGATATTAAACTACGTCATGGCGATCTGGAAATACGTTATGGAGATATTAAACTACGTCATGGCGATCTGGATATACGTTGTGGAAATATGGATATGCAATATGGGGACACTTTTTGGATTTAGATAATCCACATTACCTATATATGGAATATCTGTGACGATCAATAAATGGCGAAGTCAAACTTAATCGTAAGGGGGCTGTTTCTCAACACACTTACGCCCGTCGTGACATTACACCTGGTCTTAACGTAATGTTGAAGGTATATGTTGTCATGACAGTTAGCCCTCGCATTGGACATGTGTTGAGAAACAGTCCCATGGTGACAGAAATAACTTTTACTTGAAATGGCTTTGCGGACATATTGTGTTCATATTCCTATGGACGATTTGTCTGAAATAAACGTACCATCATACTCCATCCATTTTCACTGAAACTTTAGATTGTGGATCCCTGGGAGAATAAAATTTGTTTCTGTGTATTTTTCGGAACAAGAAGATTGTGATATACCTAAGATGGACAGAAATGTTATCAAAAAAGAAAACAGTTATGGAGCATTTTTACTATTTTGTCTCTGTTCAAACAAAAATTGAAACCCCAATTCCCAGCCTTTCACGGATATGAGACCCCCCCCCTCCCAAAGTGTTCAAAACGAACGAGTCGTTATTAGAACTATGAACATCAAATCACCTTAATGAACTGTGGATACATTTTCATGTCGACTTTGGGGAAATCAAGTCGATTGCTTAATTTTAAAGTCGAGTGGATAGTTGTATATGAATACCTATTGAATTGACTAAGAAAGGAGTGGAGTGCTCTTTTGCCATCTATGTCGTTAAACTATAAGGTGTTTAAACACTTTATGCGAACTACCGTTGATTTTCGAAAGCAACTGTTGTGAAAAAATATTGAAGAAAAGTTTTTTTTTTATCCAGTGAAATTGACAATCAATACTATTCAAGGCTTTTCAAGGTCATCTAATATTTCAAATTTATGACAAAACTAAATCATTTTTGTTACGGTCAATTTTCCCATTCACGCCGTGGTAAATTAACACACTGTTGTTTTAAAGCGTAAAAAAGCTTGAAACCGGTTTAGATTTTACATGACGTTTCGTATTTAGTAATAATAACATTTCTCATTACGCTATGTGGCGTTAAAACGTTAACGTCTGACGTCATTTAGAACTGGGTCAAGTTAGTTTCGCTTTCAAAACATCTGGTGGTTGAGTTCCGTCAATGTGGAAAATGAAATTACCGGAGGCATAAAAACCAATTTTGTCAGATAATATTCAATAACTTTTAAGAAACCATTTTATTTTTCTTGCTTTCAGATATAATGACTTAAGCTAAAGCTGTTGAATGTTTTTCTTTCATTATTTCGTTCTTATTTGCTGTGATACGTAGTGTTTAAATTTTTATTTCATTTTTTTTCCAACTCACCCATATATGTCACCATTACATTTCTCTACATCGTCTAAAACATTTTTTTAATTATTTAATTTCAAAAGTTTTGCTTTCTGTAAAATGTAATGATAAACAATGCATTCTGTTGGCATAAAATGGAATAATCAAACTTTTGTGATACGAAGTCGTTTATGGTGCTAGAAGTGTTGTTAATGTTAAATATTTGATTTGCCTTTACACTTCTTTGATTAAGTGTGATAAATATTTTCGACCAATCAAACACCTCCCTTGCCTTATTTTCTCTGAGACATTTTTTATACTTGTAAAGGAAACAAATATTAATTGATAATTTCCCAAGTGTATATTTATTCGACGTTAAAAGTTGTCGTTTTGAGTAATCACGGTTGTTCTTCCTTTTTCGACTTTTTTTTTTTTTCAAATAATAATTTCACGAAGCATTTATATTCTCCTGAAAACATTTCATATTATATAAATAGTGTTATCTAAATAATTCGAGTTTAAAACTCATTTAGAAAATCACTTTGTGTTATTTTTCGATTTTTGTTTTTCTTGAATTGAAATTTATGCACTAGATCTATTATGTATAGAATATCCTCACAAATGAGTTGATTGGAGAACGCAGTGGCTTGGTCTTCGAAAACTCTCCACATGTTGCTTTAAATGTGATTTTAATGTTGGTGTTGTTGTAGTGTCCTGTCATCGCTATATTTGTAAAATGGGCTGGTCCTATCTCAGAAAAGACGAGTCCAATGTTAAAGGACAGGGTAGATATTTGTAGAAAGACTTTATTCAGAGTTTTATTCTATTTTTCCTGGTCTTTTTGTAGAATCCAGAAATTTTCTTAAATTCTATATATTTCACTAGAGATTTCAATTTGTTTACAAGTTGCTTTAAATAAATGTTTGTGTGGCTCTTGTTTTATCTCCTTTCGTTGTTGTTGTTTCCTTACACTTAAAGTGGCATGAGCTGCCAAAATTCACACTTTTTTTCATAATTTCTGATCGTCGCGACAGTAAGAGGCTTTAAAGGCCATCTGAAAACTAAATTATTGGCGAATTGACAAATTCTTAGTGGATTTTTATTCCATGGCCGTATGTGGGAGAGGTGCCAGGTTCCCTTCCCCACTAAGCCTGGCAACACCGCCATATCAGTGAAATAATCTTGTGTGCCGCGTAAAACATCATTCAATCAAACTGTACGGGTTTCGTATTTCCTAAACCTCTATGTTGTCGTAACAGTCAAAATTTATGCGGAAAAAAAGTGTGATTTTGGCAGCTCGTGCCCTTTAAAACGCCGTTCGTCTAGCTGAGTCATGTGTTCCAAATCATCGTGGAGTGAATCGTAAAGATTTTCACCGGGCATTTGGTCCTGTAATCTTTTGCCGATAAACTTTATATAAGTTTAATATAGGCCTAGTCTTGAGGGCGGAATAAAACAGTCAGGTCGTGTTTTTTTAGCTTGATGCAACTTTTATATTTGCAAACTGAAAAGTGTTCATTAGCTCCTAAAAGGGACAAAGTTAAAACATAACAACCCGAAAAACAGGCCATCTTGTTACCTCAACTTTCACAGCTCAGAGCGAGACTAACGGATAATGGCTTCGAGAAAGTGACATCGATCGCGCAATATAGGCCTATTGTCAGTTAGGGGCCGGGCGGGGCCTTGTCACTGATCCTCCCCCAACAGAAGCAGTCTACAAAAAGTTTTCCATATCAAATTGAACTGCCTTTATTCAATGCTCGTAGTGGAAGTATAAATCTGAAAATCGCGCGTGGAACAACGAGATTGATATTGTGTTCTCGCCATACGAGATTCTCACAGATTTGGGATCTGGATTTAACCTACGGCACGAATATAAAGCGGCTCCAAGTTAGCCCATGGACCAGATCGGGAGGAGACGAGTTCTGATGTTGGCATTGTAGATTTTACGAGTATACGGCAAAGTGAAAAATCCATTGCACTCAGAATTTTGTCAATTTTTATTTGGTCTGTGTGGGATTTTAACCCGCGCGGCATAGATGGAAGGCTGTGTGGGACTGAGGGAGGATCCCTCAAACCAGCTGGACCACTGAGGTCTGTGTGGGACTGGGGGACGATCACTCTAACCCTCTGGACCACCGAGGTCTGTGTGGGACTGAGGGAGGATCAATCTAACCCACTGGACCACCGAGGTCTGTGTGGGACTGGGAGACGATCACTCTAACCCTCTGGACCACCGAGGTCTGTGTGGGACTGAGGGACGATCACTCTAACCCTCTGGACCACTGAGGTCTGTGTGGGACTGAGGGAGGATCACTCTAACCCTCTGGACCACTGAGGTCTGTGTGGGACTGAGGGAGGATCACTCTAACCCTCTGGACCACTGAGGTCTGTGTGGGACTGAGGAAGGATCACTCTAACCCTCTGGACCACCGAGGTCTGTGTGGGACTGAGGGACGATCACTCTAACCCTCTGGACCACTGAGGTCTGTGTGGGACTGAGGGAGGATCACTCTAACCCTTTGGACCACTGAGGTCTGTGTGGGACTGAGGGAGGATCACTCTAACCCACTGGACCACTGAGGTCTGTGTGGGACTGAGGGAGGATCACTTTAACCCACTGGACCACCGAGGTCTGTGTGGGACTGAGGGAGGACAACTCTTACTCATTGGACCACCGAGGTCTGTGTGGGACTGGGGGACGATCACTCTAACCCACTGGACCACTGAGGTATGTGTGGGACTGAGGGACCATCACTCTAACCCACTGGACCACCGAGGTCTGTGTGGGACTGAGGGACGATCACTCTAACCCATTGGACCACTGAGGTCTGTGTGGGACTGAGGGAGGATCACTCTAACCAGCTGGACCACTGAGGTCTGTGTGGGATTGAGGGAGGATCCCTCTAACCAGCTGGACCACTGAGGTCTGTATGGGACTGAGGGAGGATCACTCTAACCAGCTGGACCACTGAGGTCTGTGTGGGACTGAGGGAGGATCACTTTAACCAGCTGGACCACTGAGGTCTGTGCGAGACTGAGGGAGGATCACTCTAACCAACTGGACCACTGAGGTCTGTGTGGGACTGAGGGAGGATCACTCTAACCAGCTGGACCACTGAGGTCTGTGTGTGACTGAGGGAGGATCACTCTAACCAGCTGGACCACTGAGGTCTGTGTGGGACTGAGGGAGGATCACTCTAACCAGCTGGACCACTGAGGTCTGTGTGGGACTGAGGGAGGATCACTCTAACCCACTGGACCACTGTGGTCTGTGTGGGACTGAGGGAGGATCACTTTAACCCACTGGACCACTGAGGTCTGTGTGGGACTGAGGGAGGATCACTCTAACCCACTGGACCACCGAGGCCTGTGTGGGACTGAGGGACGATCACTTTAACCCACTGGACCACCGAGGCCTGTGTGGGACTGAGGGACGATCACTTTAACCCACTGGACCACCGAGGCCTGTGTGGGACTGAGGGAGGATCACTCTTACCCACTGGACCACTGAGGTCTGTGTGGGACTGAGGGAGGATCCCTCTAACCAGCTGGACCACTGAGGTCTGTGTGGGACTGAGGGAGGATCACTCTAACCCACTGGACCCCTGAGGTCTGTGTGGGACTGAGGGAGGATCACTTTAACCCACTGGACCACTGAGGTCTGTGTGGGACTGAGGGAGGATCACTCTAACCCACTGGACCACCGAGGCCTGTGTGGGACTGAGGGAGGATAACTCTTACTCATTGGACCACCGAGGTCTGTGTGGGACTGGGGGACGATCACTCTAACCCACTGGACCACCGAGGTCTGTGTGGGACTGAGGGACGATCACTCTAACCCATTGGACCACTGAGGTCTGTGTGGGACTGAGGGACCATCACTCTAACCCACTGGACCACCGAGGTCTGTGTGGGACTGAGGGACGATCACTCTAACCCATTGGACCACTGAGGTCTGTGTGGGACTGAGGGAGGATCACTCTAACCCACTGGACCACTGAGGTCTGTGTGGGACTGAGGGAGGATCACTTTAACCCACTGGACCACTGAGGTCTGTGTGGGACTGAGGGAGGATAACTCTAACCCACTGGACCACCGAGGCCTGTGTGGGACTGAGGGACGATCACTTTAACCCACTGGACCACCGAGGCCTGTGTGGGACTGAGGGACGATCACTTTAACCCACTGGACCACCGAGGCCTGTGTGGGACTGAGGGAGGATCACTCTAACCCACTGGACCACTGAGGTCTGTGTGGGACTGAGGGAGGATCCCTCTAACCAGCTGGACCACTGTGGTCTGTGTGGGACTGAGGGAGGATCACTTTAACCCACTGGACCACTGAGGTCTGTGTGGGACTGAGGGAGGATCACTCTAACCCACTGGACCACCGAGGCCTGTGTGGGACTGAGGGACGATCACTTTAACCCACTGGACCACTGAGGTCTGTGTGGGACTGAGGGAGGATCCCTCTAACCAGCTGGACCACTGAGGTCTGTGTGGGACTGAGGGAGGATCCCTCTAACCAGCTGGACCACTGAGGTCTGTGTGGGACTGAGGGAGGATCACTCTAACCCACTGGACCACTGAGGTCTGTGTGGGACTGAGGGAGGATCAATCTAACCCACTGGACCACTGAGGTCTGTGTGGGACTGAGGGAGGATCCCTCTAACCAGCTGGACCACTGAGGTCTGTGTGGGACTGAGGGAGGATCAATCTAACCCACTGGACCACTGAGGTCTGTCTGGGACTGAGGGACGATCACTCTAACCAGCTGGACCACTGAGGTCTGTGTGGGACTGAGGGAGGATCCCTCTAACCAGCTGGACCACTGAGGTCTGTGTGGGACTGAGGGAGGATCCCTCTAACCAGCTGGACCACTGAGGTCTGTGTGGGACTGAGGGAGGATCCCTCTAACCAGCTGGACCACTGAGGCCTGTGTGGGACTGAGGGACGATCACTTTAACCCACTGGACCACCGAGGCCTGTGTGGGACTGAGGGAGGATCACTCTAACCCACTGGACCACTGAGGTCTGTGTGGGACTGAGGGAGGATCCCTCTAACCAGCTGGACCACTGAGGTCTGTGTGGGACTGAGGGAGGATCCCTCTAACCAGCTGGACCACCGAGGTCTGTGTGGGACTGAGGGAAGATCACTCTAACCCACTGGACCACCGAGGCCCCTAACATTCGTTTGGAATATGTTCGTGCGCAAACAACCGATTGATCAATTGATTGACTGTTTTTTTGTTTTGTTAGACACTCAATCTTACTGATATCACATTGCCAGGTTTTAATAGTGGGTGTCTTCTTGTCGAGCCAATGCAAAATCTCCATAGATGTTTCGTGTTTTACCTTGCCGGTTATCACTGTTCAACCCGTAAATCGAGCAAAGCCCATTGGTAAGCCGCTATACGATGTACGTGTTAAACCATAAACATCCGCCATGGTAAAATACGGAATGGCTATGTAGTTTTTACCTTTGCTTGGGAAGGTGACTGGGTGGTGTGCGTGAGGGTGCGTGCGTGCGTGCGTGCGAGGGGGGGGGGGGGGCTATGTCTTATCGGAATTCCATTGTTTACCTGGTATAACCAATAGATAGATCCACCAGACGGAGATCAAACAAATGACTCCCCAGAAATATAAATAAGGATATCGAGAAGAGTACAGATGGATAACAACTTCATAGTTTTTTGGGTGACGGCGTTTCAACCATGTTGGTCTTAAGGCCCGTTCTCAATGTGCGATTTGTCGTACCAACTTGTAGCATGCGATTCAAATGGACGAATTTGATTGGTTGACAAATCGTCTCGACCAATTAAAAGCATCCATTTTAATCGCATCCTTCAAGCTGGTACGACAAATTGCACAGTGAGAACGGGCCTTTACGTATAGTTAAAAGCTAAAGTATAAGTTAGGAACTGAATGGTAGGCTATACGTTAAAATGGTCGCATGTAAAATCTGTGTAAATTGTTTACACCTTATACCAGTGAAACTGGCCAAGGAGAATAAAGAATTGAATTGAATACAAAACTTCTGTAATTTAAAAACAGCGGCGTATCGATCTTTCACCTGAGATCGATCGTTGTCAATAATCAATAATACCTTCATTATATACCTTGGCAGGGATTTTAGGAAAAGATTGAAACGGCACTGTTTTAATACAGTAGAAATTTGGTATAGGTCTAGTATTAGTAGTTTTCTTTACTCATATATCCTTCACCTTATAAATGACAGCTAAACAAGGTATCAGAGCAAATTAAGCATAACCTTTTCTTCCAGTCTCGAGAATATACGATAAAGTATTGTTTTGAACTAACTTTGGCTTAGAATGAATGAATGGTCGTCTGAGTTATTTAAATTTTGTGTACTTTTCGAACACTATTCCGGTTCGTATAGGCCACATTCTGTATGGATTTTCCTCATGCCAACGCTAATAATTTAGCTTTTCGATAGCCTTCAAAGCTTCTTACTGTAGTGATGATGAGAAATTATGAAAAAGTGTGAATTTTGGCAGCTCATGCCACTTTAAGTTGAACTTCTTACTCGATCGAGATGTACGTGGGAGATCATTGTTATAGGTAAACAGAAGATTATTTCACTTATATGGCGGCCTTGCCAGGTTTAGTGGGGGAGGAAACCGGGGCTTAACGAATGACAATTACACAAGCCCGGCTATATATAAAGGCCGACCGTAAATACAACAAGTGGTAAAAAAAAAAAAATTCTAACCTGGAATTAATAATACTGAGAACAGAAAAGCTTACTAAATTAGTTAATAACCGACACTGATGGAACCGAAAACAATCCAGTCCTGGGGCTCGTTTCACAAAGCAGTTGCATAGCAAAGTAAGCCCTGTTGCCACTGGATACCATAGTAAAGAGATATGAAGTCATGGCAACTGCGATTGATCGAACTTGAGACGGCTTCGTGAAACGGCCCCCAGGGTGAAAATCGAAATCACGTAAGGCCGGTTCATATTCTCGCTCAAGCCGGGATTTTTCTGGATCCACCAGTGTCAGTTATTTCCATATTCAGGGGCGTCAAATTCTTCACAGTTTTACAAAACTGGTTCCATTTTTTTTTTTTTTTTCAATTTTGTTGAAAGATTGCCATTATTTTTTTCTTTCAAGCATGGTAACATAATAAAAAGTAAATATGTACATAAATATGAAAACATACATGACCTTTGTTGTAAAAAAAAAAACCAACTGAAAAATAGACATTCACATTTCAACCCCTATTGGATCAAAACGCTAAGGTTAACTTGAACTATAACTGATTAATCTCGGCCCGGTTTACAGTGTACAGGCCCAAAACACACAATCCCCGTTCTCACTAAGCTTAATTCTCACTGAACAGTTTTGTTAAATAGGAGAAAATATTGGGACATCGAGAAACTTTTTTAGAATTAAGCCTAGATGTCTTAAAATAAAATTTATTGACAGAACAGCGTTTGTAAAATTAGGCTTATCTTGTTTCTCTGAGATGCAAGTCAAATGACCCGCGACGATATGGCATCAAATCCCTTTTTATCTTTGTTGTCAGCAGCTTATGCTGTCGATCGCTATTTTTTGATGTCATAATCATGTTGTTGATATTAACAGTTATCGATCTGTATGCTTAGCCTATTCATTTTTTTAAACCGAAACAGAAAAATCAATATTTAATGGAGTGAACACAGAATTGTGTCCCCTTATCTGTGAGAAAATCACGTTTGTTTTCCAGCGGCGCTTTACGGTGATTTCCGGTGTCGGACTTGAAAATGGCAGGGTTCTCGTTTTGCGTTATTTGCTTGACAGTTTTACTGTTTTCTGTCACTTTGGCGACTTTGCCTCACAAAAGATTTGAATACAAGCTCAGTTTTAAAGGCCCTCACCTTGTGCAAAAAGATGGATCCCTCCCGTTTTGGGATTTCGGAGGTGGTAAGTAATTTCTGTCGGGGTCTTCTCGCCGGTATACTCGGCGTGTTTTCATTGGCAGAAGACGACACGTGGATTGCTTTAGGCAATTTTAGATTTAAAATACACAAAACAATCTCAGACGAAATTTTACGATTTCATTCTTTTAAAACTGCATTCAAAGTAAATATTTATAAATTTTGATCGCTAATCGCTGGGTATATATGTACGTTTACTTAAAAGCTGTTTAGTGTCCGTATCGGAAGCATATGGACTCTTTTTGACAGGTGTCTGATCATTCTGATGTCTGACTGACAGATGAACAATGGGGAGACATGGGTGTTGATGCAGTGATTTTTTATTCCTGTTTAAGAATTTGCATGTAGGGATCTATGAAAAACAATTAGTTAAGCTTTTGCTTAAAAATAAAAAGGATTATTTTACATACATTATCCAATGATTAGAATAAATTTTCAATTATATAGCAAACTATTCATTACCTGAAAGCTTTCACCAAAAAAATTCAAAGTGTTCATTGTATTCAGCTATGAACCCTCGCTTTCTATGAATATTTAGCCTACGGAACCGAAGTCAGCTTTGTCAATCATTTGACATTTTGTTGGTATAGTATTAGTAGAATCAAGGTTCTTTTTTATAATCCCTGATGCCAGGGTTTTTACATTTATACATGTATTTGGACCTTTAGTACAGATCGACTTTGGCCTCCATTTATGGCTGCAAGTTTTACCAAACCTTTCACTAGCCTTACTATAAATCTACCAGCCAAAGACTAGCACTAAAGCAGGCTTGTGAAAAATGCAAGCCATACCTAAATTGTATACCTCTCTAATGAGAAATAATGAAGGCATCACCCACACAGTTTTAGTGTTGTTCATACTATACTCTTTTTAGTGATGCCTTAATTATTTCTAATTAAGATAGAACCCTCGTTTAAATATATTTTCAAAGTCATTTGACTCAGATACTACATTTATTTCACAGTTGCCAGAATTGTAGCTGTAAATTGTAAATTGTAGCTGCCTCAGAATATATACATCTCACAGACCAGCATTTATTGTGCTTAAGAAACTGTAATCCCCCCCCCCCCCCCCTCCACCCACATAGTTCATCTGCATTTTAGTTTAATCATAGGGGTGTTAGCTATTAAGCCATGCCTTGACAATCCAGATGTTACATTACTAGGAATTATCTTATATCTAAAATTACGCTTCTACACAAAAAAAAATTTCTATTCCTAAACGACCATTATCTGTTTAATATTTTTCCTCTATATTACAAAAAGCCTTTACGATACAAAAATATGGTACTAAGATATGATTCCCATCTAAAATTACCATTCTACACAAAAAATGCTATACCAAAATGACTATTAAATGTATCTGTGTCATCCTTTTAACTGTCTGCATGTATATCACAAAAAGTTTATATGGCACAAAAATAAGGTACTATAATAAAAACAGGATTCTCGAAACATATATCTATAATCATAACTGTAAGTCTAATTCAAGGCCTACGGTAACTGTCATTGCAATGTATAGTACCTTCAACATTACGTTACCACCAGGCACAAAGTTATGTCAAGCTACAGTCCCCATTGTCTTTAATATGCCAGTCAACTTAAATTAACGTGAAGTGACATGAGCTGCCAAAATTTGGACATTTTCAATAATTCTGACTATCAAGACCACTTTAGTGTTCGAGGTACTTCCAAAACTTAAGGATAAAGAATAACTTTAGAATATACATCCGAGCGAGAGTATTGGGATAAATCCACAAATTTCCTTTATCGTTCGAATGTGACTTCATCAAAAAACGTCATCTGTCAATGGATGTCGTAAAATCTCTCGGGAAACTCCCAGGCCTTATTGGTAGATGTGTTCTAATAATGGATAAATTTAAGTAGCAGGGATTTTTTTTTGGTCTGCTTATAAAACTACTTAAATGTACATTGCTAAAATTTACCAAAAATTCTGTTTTAACGAAATTTTCCCTATATTTGGCAGCTCGTATAATTTTCAAAGGCTACAGCTTAATATCTTAAATGTTATTGATTGTTCAATTTACCTTTGCACATGCTGTATAATTATGTACAATTTGGAGAGCCAACTGTTTAGCCACCTGTTCATAAAGGCAAATAAACAGATCAGTACTAAGTCCCTGTCAATGCTCACTGTAGTGTTTACGAATGATAGCCTGTCATTGGTGTCACAAAATTGGGTACATTATAACATATGCTTTACTAATCTTAAGGTTTCCCTTGAAACAATTATGGTAACCTATTGTAAATTAAGGTAATCGTATTTAGTACATGTACTTGGCGATCCACTGTTCAATAAGATGTTGATTGTTTTAACACTAGTGAGTATTTATATTAGGCAACAAATAAAGAAATCAAGTTCAAAACAAAAATCAAGAGGAAACATGTAACCGCATATATTCAAACTTAGTCTACAAAAAGTAAATAAAAAAGAAAAATAAGCTGAAAAGTGCTAAATATCTGGCAGTAAGTCTGATTTATAAAAATGTTCATGATCCTATGGGGCTCCTATCTCTGTCTGTCAATATTCTTGCCATAGCTTAAGATGCGTAAGAAATTTGTCAATGTGTTACAAAGTGTTTCAGAAAGTTCTACTTACTAAGGCCAAGCTACTGTCAGTTGTTGACCTAATGAAATATCATAGGTTTAGTTCATTACATTCATTTATGATGTGGTATAAAGGTCTAAATGATATACCTCTTTTTAACACAATTAGAAACTTGTCTGCATGGTTATTTTAGACAAGAAGATTTTCCCTGTGCCCGTGTGTTTTAGTGTTCTTAAATATATGTAATTTAAACATGGGATGTCCTGGGGGCTGTCTCTCAACGTCACACTTACGCTCGTCATAACTTTGCACCTGGTTATAACGTAGTGTTGAAAGTATATGCAGTTGCCATATCCTAATGTGGTTGTATAAGCATACTGCACATAAAAAAATCCCAACACCAAACGATCAATCATAAACCGCCTAACTCCCATGTTGGATTTCAATTGTTTTAGGGGGAAATGTGAGTGTGCATTTATAATATGATCATTTATGATCTTTGTCACCGGTCGGACAGGGCATGGAGCGGATTTTGAGGGCAATTTACCTTTTATTTTGAACTGCTGCAAGGGGAGGAATCATAGTGTTAGACAACTACCTGTCCATCCGTCCAAGTGGACTGGGAGTTCAGAAATTTAACCAATTATTATTGGGACGAGTTGTCAGTATTTTTTACATGGAACAGATAGGAAAATTTAAAATTTGGACTCTCTCTTCAAGGTAAATTGTTTCGATAAAATGCAACTTGAACTCCCTAGCTAAAATTGCTTGCTAACCCCCTGGGAGGAATTGGGTAAAATCATTGCGTGTGGCGTAAAACATCAATCAACCAAACAATCAAGCAATCTGTGAATAGTTATTAATATAACTATAATGTATTGTGTGAAATTTATTTTCAGATGCAATCGCCAGTGATGACAATATTAGAATTACTCCTTCTTTGAGAAGTAAAAAAGGTAAATCATTTTTATTCAAAGAAAAATTGTTGTTTGTGTGGGTTAATATTATTTTCTAATCATCTTACCTTTCCTTGCCCTATTTAGAGCAAAATTATGTAAACCCTGCAAAAAAAAAGATGAAATTTATTAAATTAAGTGCCACAAGCTTCATAAAAAATTCTGTGATTCATGTTCAGATAAGCCAGCTAGGTAAAATTGCTTCTCACATGGAACCTTTTTTTGTAATTTATTGTCATATCTTTGTAAACACTTACAAGTGGAAGAGATGCCAGGTACTCGACGAAGGTCAGCGGTTTCCTCTGGACATAGAGCCAGGTTTCCTCACACAATAAAACTGGCAACGCCGCCAAATATTAAAGTGAAATAATCTTAAATGCGGCTTAAACACCAAACAATCAATCAATCAACCGGACAAAGTGTTTTATGTTATCTACTTTCTGATTGGCAGGCTGGGTGTGGAGCAGAAACACAATGACAACACCTGATTGGATGATTGAAGTGACGTTTAGGGTCACTGGGCGGGGCCGAATTGGAGCTGATGGATTGGTCAGTATTGTAGTTTGCAAGCTTTTTATTTCCTTTAAGTGACATGAGCTGCCAAAACGTTGATATTTTGACGTGAAAACAGAATGTTGAAATTATTGGCTATTTTTCTCAAGACGTATAATTCAGAAACTTTTTAGTACTTATACATGTAGTCTTGAAAATGTACATGTACGATAAAGTATTGTTTTGAACTAACTTTGGCTTAGAATGAATGAATGCTAGTCCCGGTTATTCAAATTTTGTTTACTTTTCGAACATTTTTTCGGTTCGTACAGGCCATATACTGTATGGATTTTCCTCTTTCCAACGCCAATCATTTAGTTTCTCGATGGCCTTAAAAGCCTCGTACTGTCGTGGTGATCAGAAGTTATGAAAAAAGTGTGAATTTTGGCAGCTCGTGCCACTTTAATTTACTAGTAATTGTATGGTCAGTCAGCAGAGCTATAGTCTTTCAGACCTTCCATAGATGGGTCGTTATTCAAATCTGTGGCATAAAACATCAATCAATCAATCAATTACCGTTGAGCCTGATGACGTCACATAGATTTACGCAAAGCTTTCTGGGTAAAATCTACCTCAGTTCGCCATTTTGTTTATTGGTACTTAGCAAGATGTCACTTTTTTGGAAAACATTGGTGACATAACTGGTTTTTATCCACACATTTTTCTGGTAACTTAACACTTTTTACGTCTTCTTCTCAATATAGTATTATTCCTTCTACCATACATGTATTTTAAAATTATTTTAACATACCTCAATCCCCCAAAATGCTGTGCGCGTAAATTCCAAGTGACGTCATCAAGAAATTGGTCAATTAAAAATGAAAATAAATTTCTGTCCGTCTTTTTGATATTTCAGGCTATATGGTACACTACAGATAGAGCTGTGGATGGTCCTGTATTTGGTGGAAGAGATAACTGGAATGGGCTCGGTGTTTTCTTCGATTCCTTTGACAATGACGGATTGGTAAGGAAGTTGTTCTATTTTCTGAGGGAGGGGGGGGGGGGGGGGGGGAGGTGAGGGGAGGGGAGCTTGAAGGCTCAGTCGGCAGAGTGATAATGTCTCAGTCTGACATAGTTCTTCCATCGTTGGGCCATAGGTTAGCCCAAATGTTATAAAAAATGTAAACATTTCCGACTGGATTTTTCATTTCATCGCTGTATATTGAAGGGTTACCAGGTAGTGTCAAATGTAGGGTGTTTTCTTATGAGCAAAGAGTCTTATTTCCTCCCCCACTAATTCTGGCAACATTGCCATATAAGTGAAATAATCTTGAGTGCATGGTTGCCAGGTACCGGCAAAGGTCCCAAGTTTCCTTGCCCACTAAACTTGGCAACTTGGGTGCCGCGCAGATCAATTAATCTGATTTCTGAGACAGTTCAGTTCAGTGGCTTTGATATGTTTTATCACTTTTTCACATGCTTTTTCGCATATGTCATGTTTTGCCTCTGATGGATACCTCACAAAAAGTGGCTGCCAAATCATTATAATTTTTCTGTAAAAAAAACTTTAAATTATCGGCCTTTTTCTCAAGAAGTTGCATTAGGTATGTTATACTCAGACTATTCATATTTTTAACAGCACAACAATCCGTATATAATGGCTGTACCAAATGATGGCACCAGAAGCTTTGAGCATCAAAAGTAAGTGTACCATTTCTCCGTGTGGGCTCAGTCGAGAAATGCTTGTTACGCATCTTGTGGAAGCCTCATCTTGAATAGTTTTTATCCGATAAAGTTCAAACTTGTGCAATAGCTTCATGTCATAGAGAGGACAGACGAGATTGATTTTTGACCATCGACTTAATTAATAAATAGCTTAATTAACTAAATGACGTCGTTAAAGCCCAAAAGACTTGTGGTTGATCTCGTTAACCCGATATCTTGAACAGTTTTTAGCGAATCATTTTCAAACTTCTGGGGGCCTCCGTGGGTCAGTAGGTAGAGCGTTGGATGCTCAATCCGAACAGCCTTCCAGGGAAAATTTTCTGGCTGGGTTTTCACTCGAACAACCTATGTGGGATGGTTGCCAATTACCACCGGAAGGTTGTGGGTTTCCTCTGGGCATAGAGGCCGGTCAACACTGCCATTGTGAAATAATCTTGAGCAAGGCGTGAAACACCAAACATTATTCAAGTGGCATGATTCAAACTTCTTGCCAATGGGAAGATGGATAAGATTGATTTTCTGCTTAATTATAAAAAGCTGATTTAGCTAACTAATGTTGATAAATCTTGAAATGCTTGTTCAGCATCTTGTGAACGAGATATCTTGAACAGTTTTTATCCAATCAAGTTCAAACTTGTACAATAGCTTCATACCAAGGCGTAAACAAATGTTAAATGTTAATAAAAAGGCCCACAAATCTTGAAATGCTTGTTCAGCATCTTGTGAACGAGATATCTTGAACAGTTTTTATCCGATCAAGTTCAAAGTTGCAAAATAGCTTCATACATGTAACCTGGTGAAGACAAAGGATTGATTTTTCAATCATTTTCATTTTATTTTCTTTACTATCATATTTTAATTGTGGGGGACCTCTGCAGCTTGTATTTTGTTACCTTTCTTTATGCTTGTAGGGATGGAACCCCCCAGATGGTTGGAGGTTGTCTCAGAGATTTCCGTAACAAACCATATCCTGTCAGAGTTAGGATTGAATATAACAAGGGAACTCTAACTGTAAGTTTAAATTAAAGGCAGGGGGCATTTCGGCGTTTCACTAATTTACATTGAAAGAGCATAAATTCCTGAGTCTAAAGCAACAATTTGATAATTTTTTGTGGTTTTGTTTGTGAGAAACGAGCATTTAAAACTTCCATGATTACAGGGGGGGTCAGTCGGTTAGTGATAGTCCCTCAGCCCGACACATCGATGTGGTGTGGGTTCGATTCCCAATGAGACCAAATTAAGAAATTTCTGAGTGGATTTTTCACTCAATCGCCATTTGGGAAAGAGTAACCGTCGAAGGCCGGGGGTTTCTTCCGGGCACTGAGCTCGGTAAACGTCTATCATTACTACATGTATCAATCAGTCAAAGCCTCCTAAATATACACTATCATGTGCAATAAAGTACGAGATGTCCTTGGCTTTGTGTTTTGACTTGAGTAAAACCCCTTCAAAGTAGAATTTAAGGTAATTGTCTTTAGAAATATAGCTCTGTGCATATTCAGTTAACAAATTAGGGACACCCATTTACGTGTATTAAATATCAGTTATTAAATATCTGGTATTTTCCTAGAAAAGTTTCCCTTTAAAATCTCAACATTTTTTATTAAAAATGACGTCATAACCACTCTGAGTTATATGCTTGTTTGTCTTTTTCCAGGTTTTTGTACAAAATGGCATGTATGCGAACCCAACAGAAACCGGATACGAGTTATGTTTGCAGGCGGTAAATATAAAACTGCCTGCTAATGGATATTTTGGTGTTTCTGCGGCCACCGGGGGTTTAGCAGGTAACTTTAGCAACATGTATTCACTAGACGGCTTACCAAGCCGACACAAGGATAGCTATTCACTTAACGGCTGACCAGTATATTAATTTGACAAGGTGATAGTCCTTCAGTCCAACTCAGGCCTTCTATCAATGCCAAAAGTTGGGGTTTTCCTCCAGGCAAAGAACTTGGTTTCCTCTGCCTCTAAACCTGGCAAGGGTGCCATACAAGTGAAATAATCTTGACTGCGGTGTAAAACATCAATCTATCAATGCAAAAGGTTAGGGGTTTCCTCCAGGCAAAGAACTTGGTTTCCTCCCACTCTAAACCTGTCAATATCGCCAAATAAGTGAAATAATCTTGAGTGCGGTGTAGAACATCAATCAGTTAAATGGTTATTTTAGCATATATTGAAATCACAAGTTTTTGTAGATGGCTATACATTTTGCTAACTGACTCCTAATGTTAATTGGTAGTTGTAGTTTCCATATTATCAAAAGTCTATGAACGGGAAAGTGTTAAAAGTCGCATTACCTGATATTCAGGGCACTGACGCCTTCAGTTGCTTATACTACATTATGTAACATTTATGCGCGGTCGATTTTGAAATTGTCAAAGGTTGCGCAAATTCAAACCAGAAAATAAATTCTTTCTCCACTTACTGGGCTATCATATCTATCGGCAATCCCAGTAACTGCAGTTTGGAGAATGCATTGGTTCTTATAAAAGCTTTACGGAGCACAGGACTGTAATATATACATTTTGACTCAAATCGTTCCAAACAAGGCTTCTTGTCTCATTTTCAACTATATGAAGTTCCGTTTAAACTTTTGCTCCATCAAGTACTGTTGTCATATCTAAAACGTTCGCCTTGTTTTTCTTATTTATCCCATAATAGTTCATACGAAGAAGTGAAGAAGCCGCTGTTTAAGGTGACCGTTTGGTCAAAAAATGCCAATGCCCTGAATATGATTTAATGGGGCGTTTCACACTTAGACTTCCACATTCATAGACTTTTGATATTATATAAGTGAAATAATCTTGAGTGTGGCAAAAAACCTCAATCAATCAACATCCTGCTGCCTAACTGCTAATATTAATTGTTAATTGACATTTCCATTTTGACAGATGATCATGATGTCTTGGAATTCATGAGTTATTCCTTAACTTACCCTGAAGTTCAACAGGTGAGTGCTTATCACTGAATATAACCCGAAACAATCCAACAATGCCCTGTAAAATAAAATGAAAATCCTGGAAAAACATGCAGAGATTTGTTCCTGAAAACCTGATCTGCAAAATATTCTATCTATTTTTCGCCACATGTGGGAATAAGATTTTTTACGGGAACACAGTCTTGTTTATGGACATTGAAGTATTGTAGGAAATTTCCATCAAGGAAAAGCAACTCCCCCCCCCCCCAACTCCTCCACACCCCCCAACCCTAGTTATGCTCTCTAATGAAAGGAGGAATCATTAGGCATACTGTATAAAGAATGGGAAATTGTACAGAAAACTGCAGACAACTATATGCATGGGATGGAGGTCACATGGTATTTGATTTGCATCGAATGCCGCCATTACTAAGAGATGATGCAATTTAGATCCAGATCTGTTATGCACGCGCCCTTCAACCGTTTTTTGTTTTCCTGTGCATTATAAGGTGAATGACGCTGTCGCATTCACACTTCTAACTGCATCTCCGATTTGAAGAAAATATGCATATTTCCTCCTCACAAACCAGCTTTAAGTCCTGTTCATAAATCCTTTTAGGTATCATGTATGCTCACGACATACACGATTTTTGCCAAATAGTTACGAACAATATGGAAAATATGCGCATTTTGTTTAAACTCCTTTTTGACTACCAGGGAACTAACCAAAGGTCGTTTCATTTCATCCTATGGTTTTTCTTTTAGTCCATAATCAAACACAAATCAGCTTTAGGCCCAGTTCATAAATCCTTTAAGTGGGGACGGGGGCAAATTTGGGAAAGTCAAACCAGTTTAAGATTTCATTTAAATTTTTTCCCCAATCTTTGTTTAGTAATTTACCATGATGAATTAAAATTTTGGAAAGCTTCAACCAGTTTAAGATTTCATTTAAATTTTTTTCCCAATCTTTGGTTAGTAATTTACCATGATGAATTTTGATTTTGGGAAGCTTCAACCAGTTTTAAGATTTCATTTTAAAAAAAATTCCGGTCTTTAAATTGTTGTTTAGTGATTGATGTGTTTTGATTTTTTAGGGTAGAGACCAGTTTACTGACGCTGAACGAGAAAGATACGAGAAAGAGTTTAATGAATATCAAGATCAGCTAAAACAGGCCCGAGAAGAGTAAGTATCTTTCTGGGAATCGAACCCGCGACCCTTCGATAAAAGGCTTGTGTCAGACTTGAAAAAGCATCACTTCGATGACTGGGCATCTGAGCCCCCCCCCCCCCCCCCCCTCCCCCTGAATCTTGAGTTTGACATAAAACATTAATCAATCAATGAATCCTACATCAATTTGCCAAATACGTAAATTTATCTTGGATGTGACTGAATGCTAAGCTGTTTCCCCCGTGAGCGCGTAAATTTTGGTGAGGAAAGTATCTAGCATCTTTGATATTTTTATTATAAACATTATTATAAATTAAATTTAACATGTGTATTATATCGCGTGACAAGAATCTCACAGTGTGCGCATAGCAAGTGAGCTGCCAGCTGAGCTGAGAGGAGGGAAGGGCCAATCCTGTGTACCTATTGAAACACCTGATCACTTAGAATATTATGTGGCAGGGGTAGTGACATTTATGTAGGTCAGTGAACTTGGGTGACCAGGAACTTGCCTCAGCTGAAAGCTCATCGTCTGCGCTGAAACTTTTTGCGGCTCAACCGGCGCCCCTGGTGTGCACTAGGCTTGCAAACACCGCTTATTAAAAATACCTTATATCGAAAGGGGAGATAATCGTGTAAAGAGAAAAACTATTACCTACTGTGTTTACAACAAGCAATCATTTCGATTTGTTTTTATTCTCACAGTTATAAAAAGGAACATCCGGACCAGACAGAAGATCCTTATGAAATGTCGGAGGATAAATGGGTAAGTCTAGTAATACATTCGCGAAGTCGTCTTTGCGCGTTTGGTAGCCTCTCTCCCAAACAGTCTTCCATCAATAGGTGATTTGCCAATTACTTTCAAATGACGGAATTTAGCGAGAGATGAAAACCTATATTCGGACAGTTTATATCCGAATGAATTTAGAAATGTGAAAAAATTGTGGATGAAAGGGAATTTAGACCAAATATGGCAAAAGTCAAGATGACTACTGGGCTTATCCGGTGTAAGATTAATGCTGCGACGTCATTGCATTGTTGCACGCAAAACTGACAAATGGTCTATTGGCTGCAAGTTTCATTCCCACTCAGTTCAAAGAAAGCTTTTCAAAAATTCTGAGTATGCTTTTCACTTAGGTGTCTATGAGAAGGTTTGCCAGGTGCCCCAGGATGTTTCTATTTCCTACGAGCAACAACAACCCGGTTTTCTCTGCCCCTAGACCTGGAAACACCGCCATAAAAGTGAAATAATCTTGAGTGCGGTGTAAAACATCAGTCACTATATGGTCTATAGGTCAGGGAGTTGTCAGTGAACATCACAGACCTGGAGGCCGTTTCAGGAAAGCTTTGCAAAGTGCAATCAATAGCAGTTGCCATGACGTATAGAATCTCTTCACAATGGTATCCAGTGGCAACTAGGCTTCGTTCTCGATGTGACTTCTAAAGCTTTGTAAAATGTAGATGACTTTATACAAATTTGTAGTTTTTTAATTTACAACAGTTGTCAAAACTGTTTTCTATCAGTACTTTTTTACTAAATGCACATCAGTCAATTTATCGACGATCGTTTTAAATCAGTAATTATTTACTAAATGCACATATCATTAAATAAAAACGACATTTTCTTTTTTCAAGTACGCAAGTCAGAATGAGAAGGAACTGGAGCAGATTTTTCTGGGTCAAAACACGATTCTGGATCAAATACGAAACATTGATCGTAAAATGGACGAGATAGTGGGTCGCCAGGAGAGGATGATGAGTGTCGTTAGTCAGGTGGGATTTGGCCAGGGTCAAGGTCAACCCGCACAAGGTGGTACAGGACAGGTAAGACTTTTTCTTTTCTTTAATATTTGATTAAAAACACGGGGTCATAACTTCACCCAAAACACCCACAGGCCAAATAAAAATTAGTACTAGTCGAAGGCAATGATCTTGGTTTCCTTCCCCTCTAAACCTTACAACTCCACCATATAAATGAAATATCAATCATATCATCAATCAATCTTGCTTTGCATCTCCCTATGTCATTATACAATTAATTTCACATCCTTAACCCAGAATGATTTGCTGTATGTTGTTGTTGTTATAGCGGCCCTATGTTGACACCATCACAAGGCAGGAAGTTGATAGACTCTTTAATAGCCAGACTGAATTGTCAAATAACGTAGCACGTTTAAAGTAAGTACTCCTGAAGTCATTCATTTATAACATTAAAAGTAATATATACTGTACTTTTGAGCATGATTCCGACGTCAGATTGATCCAAAAACTCAACATACTCTCATTTTGCCATACACAGAGGCTACTGCACAAGCGTCGATCCTAAAGTGTGTATTGAAAGGTCCCTGAGTTAACAGACCGTTTGCCAGTTTTGCACGCAACAATGAAATGACGTCGCAGCATCAATCTTACACCGGACAAGCCTAGCAGTCATCTTGACTTTTGCCATATTCGGTCAAAATCCCTTTTCATCCACAATTTTTTCGCATTTCTAGATTCATTCGGATATAAACTGTCCGAATATAGGTTTTCATTTCTTATATCTGTTGTAAAATATCAAAAATTTGAAGTTAAAAACAGACGGATCCTTTGTCTGGTGTTCTACTTAAATTACGTCATTTCAAAGTAATTGGCAAATCACCTATTTGATCAATTTGTTCTTTTTCTTTCAGGACGTTGTTAGATGATTTAACACGTCGCTCCAACCAGATCGCTGGCGGTGGTAACACCGGTGGCGGGAGTAACATTAATGATCAAATGGTCTTACACGAGATAAAAGATCGCCTAGCTAATGTTAAATCAGACACTGAAAATTTATTAGTCAAACAGCAGGTACGTTGACAAACTTTATCGTAATTTATCCGTTTGATAACTGGATGCCTAACATTTCTCCTACACAGCAGGTACGTTGACAAACTTTATCGTAATTTATCCGTTTGATAACTGGCTGCCTAACATTTCTCCTACACAGCAGGTACGTTGACAAACTTATCGTAATTTATCCGTTTGATAACTGGATGCCTAACATTTCTCCTACACAGCAGGTACGTTGACAAACTTTATCATAATTTATCCGTTTGATAACTGGCTGCCTAACATTTCTCCTACACAGCAGGTACGTTGACAAACTTTATCCTAATTTATCCGTTTGATAACTGGATGCCTAACATTTCTCCTACACAGCAGGTACGTTGACAAACTTTATCGTAATTTATCCGTTTGATAACTGGCTGCCTAACATTTCTCCTACACAGCAGGTACGTTGACAAACTTTATCGTAATTTATCCGTTTGATAACTGGCTGCCTAACATTTCTCCTACACAGCAGGTACGTTGACAAACTTTATCGTAATTTATCCGTTTGATAACTGGCTGCCATACATTTCTCCTACACAGCAGGTACGTTGACAAACTTTATCCTAATTTATCCGTTTGATAACTGGCTGCCATACATTTCTCCTACACAGCAGGTACGTTGACAAACTTTATCCTAATTTATCCGTTTGATAACTGGCTGCCATACATTTCTCGGGGGCCTCCGTGGCTCAGTAGGTAGAGCGTTGGACGCTCAATCCGAATAGCCTTCCACCAGCGGGTTCGAATCCCACTCAGTCCAAAAAAAAATTTGAAATTTTTCTGACTGGATTTTCACTCGAACGACCTATGTGGGATGGTTGCCAGTTACCAACGGAAGGTCGTGGGTTTCCTCCGGGCACAGAGCCCGGTATCCTTCCACAATAAAACTGGCAATGCCGCCATATAAGTGAAATAATCTTGAGCGCGACGTAAAACACCAATCAATCAATCCGTTTGATAACTGGCTGCCTAGCATTTCTCCTACACTACAGACTATTGAATTTTCATCTCTGAGGTCTGAAATTCACTTGACTGTCTACACTCATTCGCCAATGTGCTCTTCGAAGTCTCATG
Organism: Lepidochitona cinerea; assembly: GCA_963971465.1. Lineage (NCBI taxonomy): Eukaryota > Metazoa > Mollusca > Polyplacophora > Chitonida > Tonicellidae > Lepidochitona > Lepidochitona cinerea. The sequence continues at coordinate 15,784,089 of OZ020559.1, forward strand.
GTTTCCTTCCACCAATGGGAAGGCCTTGCTGGCTCATCAATGGGTCGGGGATTCAAATCGCACTCAGTGCAAGAAAAATGTTAAAATGTATTTGGAAAAGTTGCCAGGTACTCGCTGAAGGCAGGGGTTTCCTCCAGGCAATGAGTCCGAATACTCCCTCACTAAACCTGGCAACGTCACCGTATAAGTGAAATAATCTTAAGGGTGGCGTGATACATCAATCAATCAAATCTTTCTTGCAATACCCAATTTTACTAACAGTTCAGTCAATCAAACTTATTTTAAAGTAGGGGCCTCTGTGGCTCAGTTGGTAGAGTGTTGGACGCTCAATCCGAACAGCCTTCCCCGACCACCAACAGGTGGTAAAACAAATTGTAAAATTTTCTGACTGGGTTTTCACTCGAACGATCTATGTGGGATGGTTGCCAGTTACCACCGGAAGGTATTGGGTTTCCTCCGGGCATAGAGCCCGGTTTCCTCCCACAATAAAACTGGCGATGCCACCATATAAGTTAAATAATCCTTAAGTGTGGCGTAAAACATCAATCAATCTATCAGTTCATCTCTATGGTCTGAAAAGCACTTAAATCTTAAGGTCCGTTCACACGGTGCAATTTGTCATACCGACTTAAAATGGATGCTTTTAATTGGTGGATACGATTTGTCAACCAATCAAATACATCCATTTTTATGTATGCTACAAGTCGCACCGTGTGAGCGGGCCTTAAGTTCTTTATCCCTTTATCCTTCACTAAACCTTGGACCTCAGCTTTCTGAATGAAATAATCTTGAGTAAGATGTAAAACATTAAGCAATCAGATCTTTCTTGCAAGACCCAATCTTAATAACAATTCAGTCAGTCAAACTTCTTTTAAAGTAAAAAAAAATTGTGCCAAAATCATAAAATTTTGTTTTTACCTGTGATGTAGCCTGATTTTGTATGAAATGACAAACTTTTTATGTGTTTTCTTTCAGGCGTCTAGCCAACCCTGCCCCCCACCATCACCAGTCAATTGTCTTAGCCCAATGTATTTTTACCTGTTTATGATTGGCCAAATAGTTGTATACATAGGATATTCCATTTATAGGTAGGTAAATCAAGTTATGACATTAATAGGGCCTGAGAGTTTCCCTAGAGATTTCTCGATATCCGGAGGGGGGCCTCAGGGGTCCAGTGGGTTTAAGTGATCGTCCCTCAGTCCCACATAGACCTTCCATCAATGCAGCGTGGGTTCGAATCATACACAGACCAAATACAAATTGAAAAATTTCTGAGTGGATTTTTCACTCAGTGGTCGTATGTCGAAGAGTTGCCAGGTAGTCACTGAAGGTCGAGGGGTTCCTCCGGGCAATGAGCCTGGTTTCCTTCCCCTCTAAACATGGCAACGCCACCATATAAGTGAAATAATCTTGAGTGCGGCGTAAAACATCAATCAACCAACCAACCCGATATCCAGAGACAGATGACATTTTATGATTACGTTGTCAGTTCGTTTGAAGTTTTTGTTCTGGGTCAGAATTGAGCTTCATATTTGAACAATAAAGGCTCCCCAATGACAGCGGCAGTGACAGGAAATTTTTGAAATTTTTAGGATACTCTAGTTTAGGCCTGAATTGTTGAACCTCATTCACATCTTCCAGGGTCTGGTTGCACAAAAATATATAGACAATCTTGGTTTAGAAGATGTTTTTCATGACATTTAAATTGTATGACATTGACTTCATCTCTCTGTGACACGTATCTATCGCATTGCGTCAAAGACAAAATAGACACAACGTCTGAATGATCCAAAAACTCAATATAGCGTCACTTTGCCTTAGGGGCCGGTTGTACAAAGGAGTATTAAGCTTAAGTCCGACTTGTCTAGGCAACGTCACAATCAAATTCCTTTGTGGCGCAAGCCTGATCTAAGCTTAATACACTTTTGTGCAACCGGCCCCAAATCTCCAGACCATACTATATTTCTATTCTGTTAAACTTTATTTTTACTAATACTTCTTAATCTTTCTCTTTGCAAATAAATACATAAATTAAACAATAATAAACAATAATATAGCAGACATATTTCAATCGGTCCAAATGCTGCTTTGTTTGAGCATGTGAAGACCAGTTTTGATAGTTTCTGTTAAAACTCCAATCCCCCGAGTCCGCCACGTAAATGAAATAATCTTGAGTGAAGCGTAAAACACAAATTATTCAAGACAGACATTATTTTAACGTTTTTAATTTTGTTTTGTAGAAAAATAGCAAACAAATTCCAATTTTGATTTTTTTATACGCCCGGCTTGAAAAGCGGGCTGTATTATGGTATCATCTCCGGCAGTCCGGCGTCCGCTTTCCCTTCCGCTCCATAACTTCTAAAGTTTTGATTCCATCTGCACAATTTTTTCTAAGTATATACCTTATGGGTAGAAGGTGTGTCGCAAACTATTTTTAACATCACTGGTTACATAATATGGGAGTTATATTGGATTATGTAATATTCCCTTCCGCTCCATAACTTCCAAAGTTTTGATTCCATCTGCACAATTTTTTCTAAGTATATACCTTATGGGTGGAAGGTGTGTCGCGAACTATTTTTGACATCATACATTGCGTAATATGGCAGCCATATTGGGTTATGTCATATTTACTTTTTCTCTCCATAACTTTAACAAATATGATCCGATGTTTTCAAATCTTTCATGTTACATACCATTTTAACAGACAGTGTGTAAAAAAATTGTTTATGATATCAACTATTGCAAATTATTGGATTATGTACATTCCCTTTTATTCTTACTTTCATTTTCATGAAAATAACCTTTAAATTATAAAATGGCTTCTACTTTTCCGATTCTCATCAAAAAAGGATTTTTTCAAATTGCAATAATGTTTCTAACTTGATTAAAACTATTCTTAAATCAATATATAACGTTTTAATCAAATGAAAAATGAATATAAGGATTAAAGTTTTATCTACAGACAAAGAGATAAGTACAGTGTAACCCAGCCTTGTTCTATTTACATAGTGATACTCTATTTAAACATACTCTAAAGCTCTAAGTCTCTTATCACTACAAGTGTTGACAGTTTTATGGTCCTGACTGCTCTATACCACATGGCCATGCCATGCTCAACTGTTTTTTTTTTGTAGCCAAATAATATAGAAAAATGATATTATGAGAAAAATTTTCAAATCTACTTGAATTGGTGTGAGCTGCAAAATTGCCAATTAATTGCATTTGTTTATAAAGTATGATTAGTAAATTATAAACTACTCTTCTAAAAAATTGAAACATTTTAGTCCAAACTATATTGACAACAAGCAATGTTTAACATCATGATTTAACAAGCAGCGAGAATTGATGACTTGTACCGAGTACAAATCTTGTTAATAATCTTTGATCCAAATAGCCCATTTTAAATTTGATACAGATGGATTTTAAAGGTTTTAGTGGTAACATTTCATTTTTTTGACATTACATCACCTTTTACCAAGCTTCAACTTCCTTCCTCTGAATTTTGAAAATTAAATTTAAATAAATATGGAAGGATTTGTTTTGGTATGGCTGCAGTAACTGTGCCTTTCCGGGCGTATTTTGGGTTTCCCGAAACTCTTGTTTTTAATTACGGTAATAGCTTAATGGAAGCAAAGGAATTATTATTACTTTTTAAAAAAAAATTATAATTTCGTAATTATATTTTTTTTCAGGAGTAATAAGGAAGCACAAGCCAAGAAGTTTTATTAGAAAAAGTCATTGAATTAATTTAACATGTTTAAAAAGAAAATATACAAATTTATATCAATTTGTTTTATTAAACGTCACAGAAATGGAAGTCATTTTTTTCTTCAATGTGAAATGCAATCAAAAAATTTGTTATAAAAAAAATTTGTTCTGTCACAAGCTGTTTTTTATGCTCTTTTTTATTTTTGTTTTCAATTTGTTACAAATCAAAATAAGAAGCTTTTACTTGTAGGAAATATTAGTAGTTTAAATTCATTTGTTTTGTTTTTGAAAATGTAAACTTATATCATTCTTTAAAGTATCATTCCAACCCTCTCAAGGGAGTTAACTGTTGTCAAAACTGTTGTTATCATTGTAAGAGTTATGGCCCTTAACAATTTCATTGTCAACAATGTATTTTACCAAACTTCAATGTTAGGTATTTTGCTAGATACAAACAGATTATTAAGTTTGTGGCTTTATATATTGCTAAAAGGGATTTTGTGCTAAGATAAAGATTATGTCACGAGTTTTTCGTCATCATTTTATGACGTTAATAAAGCAGTCATTGTGTCATCGCTTCATCTGTAACTTCAGATCAGTAGTTTCATCTCATAGTAATGGCGGCCCTAGCTGTTTGTCACATGTCATGTGACCGCCATTCCATGTAGATAGTTCATTGCTTTTGATCATCCCAAGGCAATAGGTAGAATTTTTGGGTGTGCCTAACAAAGCCCATATCCAAGGCCTTCCATCGATGTGGTGCAAGCTTGAAAAATATTTGGGTTCATTTTTCATTCTGAGTCTTAATGATCTATGAGGAGTAATTCTTCAAAACAATTATCATCTGCTGACTCAACTGCCATGACATCTTTGTCAACGGTTGTTATTTCGAGTTTCATAACTTTATCAAAAATTTTACCTTCTGTTTAACCACAGCTCAATACTCGATTCTCAGTATTGAAATTCACCTTTTTGTGTTCTTGGTTTCTATAGAAACCACAAAACCGGTATCTTTGGGTACTATATGAACACCAAAGAGTTACTTTCAAGGGAGGTAATTTTAAATGTAAGTTTAAAAATGTTGAAGAAATGTATTGCACTCACAATTTACACTGAAAATTTGTATCTTCATCTATCAGCTCTTGTGATTTTTAAAAGAATTATCCCCATTCTGATGAGTTTAATCTCTATTTCATGTAATACCAAAAAAGAATGTCATTCAAATTCTAGTCACAATGAAATCTACATAATATATTTTTTGATTGTTGATGTATTCTGTATTTTTCAAAAAGTTTATAGAGGCCTTTAAGGGGTATTTACAAGATGTCGGAGTTAAAGTAAAGTTGGAAAATTTCTGAGATGGGTATCTCTTGATCGCCCTTTGTGGAAGGGATGCCCGCTACTCCCCGAAGGTCAGAGGATCCTCCTGGCAAATGGACTAGGGGCAGTTTCTCAACACACTTACGCCCGACGTAAGTCCAATGCAAGGCGTAACTGCCATGGCAGCATATACCTTCAACATTACGTTACGACCAGGCGCAAAGTTAAGACGGGCGTGTGTTGAGAAACAACCCCCTGGTTTCCTACTCCATCAAACCTGGCAATCAATAAAACATTTTCATTACACACAGGATTTCTGAAATTGTCTTAATATAGCAAATATGATATTTCTTTTCCTCACATTTTATTCCATTATCTTCCCTTTACGAGGTTCGGTCAGCGTCTGTGAAAGAGTTGCCAGGTACTTGCCGAAGGTACGGGGTTTCCTTTGCCAATGAGCCCGACTTCCTACCCAACTCAACCTGGCAACTCTGCCATATAAGTGAAATAATCTTGAGTGTGGCTTAAAACATCAATCGATCAATCAATCAATCAATCCTTTCCGAAGTCCACTATTTTTCTATTACTATTCTAGAAAATCTTAGTTCATTTTTTTGTGCTTTCCTCACAAATTTTCCTGCATGGAAATGCTAACATTAACATTACGGCCTTATGTAGTAAAACTTCTACTAGAATTTTTTTATTTATTTCTTTGGGTACATGGGATGCTGTAATAATATTTGTTATAACTAATTATTTTTCTTCTGTTATATTTTTTGTCTTCTCCGTCACTCTTCATTAAATATCTTCCAAATAACTTGCCAGTAGTAGCTGTTAATTTTGTTACATTTTGTTTAAAACTCTGTCTTTCTGTTAATGGATTGAACTAAATTTTAAATGTTTTTACACAAATTTGTGTTCTTGATATAATTTTTTTTTACTCTTCATTGACTTAACTTCAATCAAATATCAAAATGCTAACTTTTTTCTAATAAGGATTAGTTTATTGAAACTAAATTTGAAAATTAATTTTACACAATTCTGTGTAATTCATGTGCATTTTCTACCATTAGTGGCTAAACTTCAAGTCCAATAAGGTGAATGATGTAAGAATTACACTGGAACGTTGTCACCTAATAAACCAAGAAGCTGTTATCCCTAAGTAATTCTTCACCTTATTGTAACCGCTCAACTTTTAAATGCTATTGAAAGATTTCAAGTCAAATATCAAAATGCTTTCTGCTCTAATTCAGATTTTTTTAAAAAATGTTTGATATTATTTTCTTCCTATTATTTACAGTATCTCAATGTGTATCAAATCAAAATCTTTTTAAAAATAGTGATATATTATGCTTAATTATGGCAATACCGAATCAAAATTTGGCATAGATGAAGGAGTCATATGCTACTCAGATAGCTAATAGTTTCCTCCCTTTTATGGGGCGAGGGGGGGGGGGTTGAATCCTTCGCAAACTAAAGAAAATTTCTATGTTTTTTTTTTAAATTCTCCCATGCCGAAGGATTAAGATTAATGGTTTCCTCCAAGCAACATTCTTGGTTTCCTCAAATCAATGAGCTTGGTTTCCTCCAATTAATGAGCTTGGTATCCTCCCCAGCTGACGTGGACAATAAGTGAAATACTCTTGAGTTCTATGTAAAACAACAATCAATCAACTGTAAGTGCCTTGGGACGTCTTTGGCTCTGTGAGAATAGACTTCAGTCAGAAGGATAGAAAAAAACAATAAGAGAGTTATCCCCCCTGGCAGAGTTATCCCCCCTGTCTCAATCAAGGTGGTTGTCTCTATCTAGTGCTATCAAGTAAGCTCACAATCAAACATTAAGCTGGTATTAAACAGTAAACAATCAAAATATGGACATTTTTCCTTTTGTATCCTAAATGGAGGGACTTTAGACTTTGTCAAGAATCAGCCAAAGCATAAAAATATATTTATTGAGAGTATTTAAGGGCGTGGGGATTTGCTCACTGTATTGAAATCACGGGACTCAGCACAGGCCATGTGTTCTATACTATTGTGATCCTCAAGATACATTTTGGCCACATATATTTGATATTTTCAATTATGTAAAGATCGTACTTTCTTAAAAATTAATTATTTAGGAACCCTGATAATGGTGTCAAACATGTAAGCTACAATGGCATTTTATATCCCCAAAGGTGTGATTATATCGGAAATTAATGAAGTGGGGCCTTAGCAAGTCTTATCATGGGAACCACTGCTAACTAATATTTAGAGCTTTTTGGCGAACAAGGCTTTGGTCACAGTATTATTATAAAATGATGGAATAAGACTTTTATCTGTTTAACTTGTACAGTATAGAAAAACTAGTTTTATAAACTTACTGGTTCCAAATACTTTATAGGGCCTCAGTGTCTCAGCAGGGTGATAGTCTCAGTCCAATCTAGGTCCAAAACCGGCCTTCCAGCGATCATCTTCTCAAGACAAGGTAAAATCTCCGTAGCTATGAAGATTTTGCCTTGGTTCAAGAAGATGTCATAGATGGACATGGGTTTTGAAAACCAAAATTGAAAAATTCCTGAGTGGGTCTGTCACTCGATCGGTCTATGTGGAAGAGTTGCCAGGTGCTCAACGAAGATCAGGTTTCCTTCCAATGTCGCCATATAAGTCAAATAATCTAGACCAAAGTATCAATCAATCACTTTCCATGTGGATAATAAACTCTAGAACCTTAACAACAATTTCTATTTTTTGACTAATTCGACTCCTGGACACACCTCTTAGAGAAACTATTCTTTACGATTCACCTCCGTTTAAAAGTGTTTGAAGGCATAGATTCTTTCTTCTTCAGGATCTCCCCAAGAATGATGTACAGCTGTATGTAGTTTTCTAGAAGTTAAAATCTGCCCTTCCACAAGAAGACGTCTTCATATGACTGAAATGCTGTTAAGCAGGACGTAAAACCCAAATCACTCACTCACTCTAAAAGTTAAAATCTGCCCTGCCACAATAAGACAACGCCTTCATATGACTGAAATACTGTTAAGCAGGACGTAAAACCCAAATCACTCACTCACTCTAAAAGTTAAAATCTGCCCTTCCACAAGAAGACAACGTCTTCATATGACTTAAATAAGCAGGACGTAAAACCCAAATCACTCACTCACTCTAAAAGTTAAAATCTGCCCTTCCACAAGAAGACAACGTCTTCATATGACTGAAATACTGTTAAGCAGAACGTAAAACCCAAATCACTCACTCACTCTAAAAGCTAAAATCTGCCCTTCCACAAGAAGACAACCTCTTCATATGACTGAAATAATGTTAAGCAGGACGTAAAACCCAAATCACTCACTCACTCTAAAAGCTAAAATCTGCCCTGCCACAAGAAAACAACGTCTTCATATAACTGAAATACTGTTAAATCCAAATCACTCACTCACTCTAAAAGTTAAACACAATGGTCAACTTGTACTAATAATAGTAAGTAATACAGGTTGTCATGTGTGTTTAACTTTTAGCAAAGCCGCTCCGTAGAGGAATCTATTATGTAGTTTTGTACTCGTATTTTCGAAAGTGTTTCAATAACGTTGTAATTTGGCTGTGACGTTAAAGAGCTTATGTTTTTTCAAAAATCAAACTGTCATTTTTGCAAGTGTATTTTTCATTTCATGTCATCCGAAGTTATTGTAATTTAAACGTCATTGGTTGTGGGTGTGTAAAATATGATATGGACGTTCTCATCTATTTTGTGTCTCAAATAAATATATAACATTGTTATCAACAAAATTTACTTATTCGTCTTTTATTGTTGGAAACGGGGCCTTGGTGGTCCATTGGGTTAGAGTGATCGGCCCTTAGTCCCATACAGACCTTCCATCGATGCGGCTCGGGTGCGAATCACACTTAGACCAAATCAAAATTTGATTTTTCACTTGGTCGGCGTGGGTGGAAGAGTTTCCAGGTACTTTCCGAAGGTTGGGGTTTTCTCATGAGCAATGAGCCAGGTTTCCTCCCCCACTAAACTTGGCAACGCCACCATTTAAGTGAAATAATCTTGAGTGAGGCATAAAACATAAATCAATCAATCAATTTATCGTTGGAAACCCACTTGAACATGTGTAACGATGTGTAATGCTACTCAGACCCCCCCCCCCCCCCCCCCTCTCCAAGAAAAAAGACAATTTTAATACTCTACAAATACATTGTTTGGGTTTATAATGAACAATATGGAGGATTTAGGCTCTGGGCTGAAGTTGACCAGGTATTTGATCCATGGGTCCCAATCAAGTTGCACATGTTTAATGCTGCTCAGACCACACCAAGAAAAAGAAACTTGTCAATTCCAATACTCTAGAAAGACAATGTTTGGATTTACAATAATCAATCAATCAACTGTAGCTGTCTTGGAACATCTTTGGCTAAGTAAAGAGCCTTCAGTCAGAAGGATAAAAAAAAAATGATAAGAGCCCCCTCTCAAGAAACTGAATAGATTTTTGCACCCTGGTCCAAGGTGTTTGTCGCTGTGTGGTCAAATGCTTTACTTCGTGGTGATGCCTTATTATATTTATGAACACTAAATCACATGGATATAGGGAAAATCTTGCCAAAAATAACAATGGAGACAAAAATCATATGCATGCATATATTTTCCAAGGGGGTCTATTATGAGGGGCTCCTTAGGCCCCGGAAGCCTTGGGGTTCTGGATCAAGAGAGCCAATTTCTCTGAAATAAAATTGAGCAGCTTGTAGCATCCACTGGAATTGGGACCGTCGTGGTTGCAAGAACGATAAGTGAAATAATCTGGAGTGCGGCGTAAAACTCCAACCAATCAATCAAGAAGCTAGAATGAAATGTGTAATATATTCTGAGGGAATGGTCTCCACATTTAAATTGACACATTTTTAATTTATTCTTCTGTACCTTGACAAAACTGTGGGACCTTCGCGAATTGACTATTGAAGTCTATAGACTTCTGTGGGCTGTTTCTCAACAAATCTACGCCCTACGTAACATTGCGCCTAGTCGTAACGTAGTGTTGAAGGTGTATGTCGGTATGGCAGTTAGGCCTTGCATTCGACTTATTAGGCGTATAAATGTGTTGAGAAGCAGTCCCTTTTATATAAATAAAGGAAAATGTCATCCATATAGCAACTCATTAGCTAATGAACAGGCTTTGTTTCTTTTCTCCTTTGCATGCGTTTGTTAATCCATTCTTCTGACGATTTTATTTTTTATACTTCTTTCTTCTTGCGTTTTTATTTTTTTTTTAGAATAAAATTGTAAATAAAATAAAATTTTAGAATAAAATTGTAGAATAAAAGGTCGTTCTCACCTAGTCTTTCGGACTGGTTTGGGTACGAGGATTAACTGATTGATCAATGTTTTTGAAAGCACTCAAGGGGGCCTCCGTGGCTCCGCGGGTTCGAATCCCACTCAGTCCCAATCTGACTAAAGTCGAGATGCATATTGGAAATATCCAATATGCATCTCGACTTTAGTCAGATTGACTCAGTCCAAAAAAAAGGAAGATTTTCTGACTGGGTTTTCACTCGAACGACCTATGTGGGATGGTTGCCAGTTACCAACGGAAGGTCGTGGGTTTCCTCCGGGCATAGAGCCCGGTTTCCTCCCACAATAATACTTGCAACGCCGCCATATAAGTGAAATAATAAATAGTCAAACAATCAATCCATCAAAGCACTCAATATTATCTCACGTTGTCAGGTTTAGTAGGGATGGAAACCATGCCCGGAGGAAAACCACCAACCTCGGGCAAGACGAATATTCCATCGAATCAAAGTTTTAGTATACTATTCTCATATGACATTTTCTTTACTGATGAGAAATGATTAAGGCATCACCACGAAGTAAGTTGTTTGTGAACAACACCAGCTTTATTGGTGTCTTCGTCAAGTGTAACTAAATTTAATATGAGAAAACATTGACATTAATACTATAATTTTGAAATATTAAATTTAGTTACAATTGACGAAGACACCGGAAAAGGTGTCGAAAACATCTTGATGATGCCTTAATTAGTTCTTATAAGTAGTCCAATGCAACCCACATTTAAAGAGAGTTTCAAACATTTCTGACATTTTCTTTGTATAACAAAAAAGATGTCATATATGTAAACACGAAAGAATGCCTTGCATGGCAAATATGTTGGTTTACAGAATAGTGATTTCAGTTCCTTAAGGCGGAGGCACGAGTGGAATGTGTCTTTAAGTTAGCCCTTGAAACAGGGGCAATGTAGTATTTGTTAGAAAGGATCAAATGGCAGAACATACCACAACTTTTACAAGTGTTGCAAGTGAGAAAAAATATCTGAAGATTTCAAACATCATGGCGGAGTTCCTAGGAAGAGATCTTCTTGAGTCAAGGTTCTCGCCGAAGGTCGAGGGGTTTCCTTCGGGTAATGAGCTCGCTTTCCTTCCCCACCAAACCTGGCAACGCCGCCATATAAGTGAAATAATCTTGAGTGCAGTGTAAAACATCAATCAATAGGCCTACACTGGTATAGGAAGCTGCATCGGTTAAACCCTTCTTCCAACACGTATAGTTTTGGGTCCCTGATGGTGTCCATACTGGAAATAATATGCACCCAAGATCTGCCCCCCCCCCCTCCCCCCCCCCCCCCAAACCATATGGTAAAATGTAACCGAGAAATCTATGCTATGCCGAATTTTCTAACCCGCAAACGTCATGGAGTGCAGGCCTACATGTAGCCCGGATTTTCGGTCTAGAGGGCGACTTATTTTATATTTGGCTGGTAATGTGAATCAGCATACGGAAAGAAAAAAAAAATCGGCAGAGCCCAGATTTTTCGGCTAGCCTACATGTTATTGTTAGATTCTCAGCACCATAGAGACAAATTTTTTGTGCAAGATAAACTGGACATGGGACCCACACAGGTCTATACTATAATTATGAAACCCACATCTACCCATATGGGAGCCACATCTACTAATGTTAATCTACATACCGGGTAGTCCACAAAATAAACGGAATAAGATGCAAAAGCATAGATACTCCGAATAAAGTAAGACGAGGCATTGCTGGCGTTCTCAATATTTCATTTTATAGCCAGTATCCTCTTGATTTGAAGAAAACGTTTGATTATTTTTTGAACGGGTGTTTATAATATAGAGACGTCGAGATGCTATAATTAACGTGCACAGGTATGGTAAACAGATACATGTAGGACTGATTTTTTTAAGATGAAGTTTTATGTATTTTAGCCAAAATAAAGCGTTCACTGAACTACGCGGACGGGGTGGGGGCGTGACTGAGTGCATTGAATGCGAATCCGCGAGCCTCGACGGAAAGTTTGTGCGGTTTGACGGTCAGCCAGTGCAGTGATCGCCAGTGGTCTAGGCCTACTGCAGGTGCCCCCAGCCTGGGACCATGTGCCCCAACCTAACTTTATAAATTGCCCCATGTCGCTGAGTTTTAAGAATAGGAGTTTATTAAGAATGCTTTAATATCCTAAACCGTTATTGTAGTAAACAATCAACTTATATGAGTAGGAGCTCGATACCATGCCTTAGAGCCTAACAGTAACATTAACGTCACGTCAGAGCTACCGAAACCCCTGCCTCTGGACCCTCGAACCGGAAAAAGCTCATGAAGCATTCGTGGTCTTGCGCATCTCAGTATTTTGATTCGGCTCGCGCCACAGAAGAACATCATGGTTAGGATTACGGCCTGGTTTTATTTTAAATTCTGAAGTTATGGTATATCTGGGGTAAGTTTGACATATTTTACCAAAACGTCAGACTCCTCTCGAGTGAAAAAATCCAGCTCTAGTCTTGTGGCTGCTCGGGATCTATTTTTAATTTACAACGAAAATGAGGCGGTCGAGAAGTGTTTGCTATTAGCCTAGTATTATGGAAGTAATTCGAAGCGTAATTTGTGAATTTTGACTTCAAAAATCAACCTTTTTTACTAAAAACCAACAACTCATGAACGGTCCCGGTTCTTGCAATGGCCATCACAGCTCACTCTTTGTTAAAAACTGTGCATTCGTGTTACACATGTTGTTTAACGACATGTTTTGATATTGCAGACAGCCTGTCGCCAGTAGTAAAATACTTTTGTGAGGGTTTTAAACGGGCCGAGTTATCCCCCTTTTGTCTGGAAATATTTTGGTCTTAAAAGTTCAATATTACTTTTGTTCAGAGGCACATTCTCTACCAAATATCAGAATACTGTAAACGTCTGTATTTTTTCTGGACAGAAGGGGTGAATTTTCTGATATTTTTTAAAGTGGCATGAGCTGCTAAAATTCGGATTTTTTTTTATTATGAGAAGTTGGGCATTTGAAATTGAAGTACATTGAAAAACTGAAAGTAGGCAGGTCGGTGACGTCATCAAATGTTGGTACATGGTATTCAATCATAAAAGTTAAAAAGCAAGTGTGAGTCTCAAAAGTTAAAAATAAAACAAAAAGTGTAGTCTGTATATTTTTTCAGGGCCCTTTCACTGGACCCTGTTTGCTCATTTTCGCTTGAACAGAAAAATAACTACCATTCATAAAAATGCATGGAAAAGGCCCATATTTAGAGACAAAAGTGGTCTCCCCTGATTTATTAAATATCATTTTTCTAAGTAAATACGATCATACATGTCAAACGGAATTCTAATTACATCTTAAAACTATGTTAAGAATAGTTTGGTATAGGTTTTAGAAACAAACTATGGATGATTAAAATTGACCCGACCTGCCTACTGAAAGATAAATTTTTTTTTGGTGAAGCCAGTTTCCCGTGCCACAGTAAGTGAGTCACTCGAAGCAGTCGTGTAAGGGGGACATTATCAGTGGTGTAAGGGAGGGGGGGGGGGGGCACAACTATATAGAATATATTATGTGATCTATTAGTTCAATTTACCGAACTTATGGTGATATTACATATACCAACGTTCAGTCTACGAATTTTGAAATGCTGGTCGGTAAAGTCCGATGCACTTTTGTCGGAAATTACAAGCCTTGAAAATAATATTGTAACTGCTCTGTATGGACAATTCCTTCCCCAGACTTCTTTAGAACTCATAAAAGATTATTCTTGTCCTCCTTTTATTTATTTTATTTATTTGGCATGCACCGTTTGACCCAGTTCGAACGTCACGCAAAATGGCGGCAAAGTGTCCAAGAAATGACAGTTTGTTGTTGTTTAAGACCAGGTGTACGCCCTTTGGAATAGCTACATGTAATAAAAGCGAACAAGAATAATCTTTTAGGAGTATTAAAGAAGTCTGAGGTAGGAATCGTCCATACCGAGGAGTTACATGGCGTGTAATTTAAGCATCATTTCCACCTTGTATTTCAAATTCGTATACCGAACGTTGGAGGTTAAGCACCCTACACCATTTATAATCCCCCCCCCCCCCCCACCACCAACACCTCCGCCTTACACCATTGCTTCGAGTGACTATAAACATGCGAACTGTAAATATGTACTAGTAACAGACACAATTTGATTAGATGTATGAGTACACTTTTAAATCTTTGTTGCTTATAAAAACTAAACGTCCATATCCAAGATTGATATATGAAGGAAGCTCCTAGTTCGTTACGTACTTCTTGACAAAAATGACGAGCCATTAGATAATTCTGTTTCAATTAAATTCTCCCTATATTTGACAGCTCATTCCACTTTAATTAAAACTTTAATAAAATACTGATTAGATTTTTTTGAATATTAACCCAATTTTGTTATTTAGCGGTTTGATAATCAATGTTTTATAATGAATTGAAAATGGTAGCCATAAATATGTTGTTGTTTCTGACTGTATGAAAAGAACAGTTGGCTTTGTTAAAATATTTGCATTTTGTCGTCTGCAAAACATGATATATATTTATAAACACCCATATTAAATAACATCAAAACAGGTAGTGGCATTGTTTAACTTTTTCCATTCTTATATCTGTTTATTAACTGACAGCATAAACTCTTAACGCGTCAAGTAATTATTATCAATTTATCTGTCTGATATTGTATCGGTGGATTCATAGTTTTGTCTACTGAAACATTTTTTTTTTCAGGTTTTAAAATCAATGCTTTTAAAACTGTGACATATATACCACTGAAATTAATTATAAAGATAGGACAATATAGATGAATAACTTTGACTGTTGCTTAGCTGAAATTAATACATTGGCCTGGGATGAGTCGTTAGCCAAGCGACTAAACCGGGCAGGATATTGTCTGTACTCATTGGTCTCCTACACCTTACTACCTCTCTTCATAATTTGAACTTAGTCCCAAAAAATTGGAAAATTTTCTGACTGGGTTTTCACTCGAACGACCTATGTGGGATGGCTGCCAGTTACCAACTGAAGATCGTTGGCGTAAAACATCAATCAATTAATACATTACATATACATGCATGTTAGATTGCTGAAATTCAAACAGATATTTTCAATTATGTAATCAGTTGTAGTGGAGGGCGTTGCCGCGTACATGTATGTTGAGTTTACTAAAACTTATTTTTGTTGATCATCGTGACGTTTCGAACTTGACGCATCAACACTCATATTATTTCTGTTTTGTCATTAGTAATGTACACTTTTAATTTCACAACTAAATTTGGTTAATTGAGGCCATGGTCTTACGTCACACTGAAGATCATATCACGGATTTCACAGCGTTGCAAGGTTTAGTTGTGACGTGTAACTGCACTTTTTGATCGGATAAAAAACACAAGGCTTTCGCTGGCCTAGCATTCGCCTTGGCTTCCTGACGTTCTATGTTCAGTGGAGCCTGATGTCAAAATTTAAATGGGTGTGGGTGGGTGATCTTTTGGTTGTTTAGTACTTTTGTCAAGGCTCTGCTTAATTCTACTAAAGTCTTTTCACATGATGCATTTTGATATGTACAAATATTTCCGTTAATTTCAGATCCTGCTATTTCTTTTGAGTGAGGTCCGGGACAGGAGGAAAACTACTGCATCTAAAGGGACATTGAGAGCTTGGTTGAAATAGACAAAGTCTATTCTTGCAAAGTTTTTTTTCTTGGAAAGTGCTATCACAAAACCACAAAATGTGAAAGAGAACATGATCTGCAAAGGATGTTGAAAATAGTTTTCATAAATTCTATGAAAAAAATGAAGAAAATATTGTGAATTTTTGTTTACAAATGTTACCCCAGATTTAATGGTGGACTGTTTATCAGATCTATCTGACCGTGTTTTAGTGAGAGTCCTGTGGATTTAGGGATTGTCTAGTGTTGATTTGTAAAGGACAGAACCTACTTGTTTGTTGTCTGTGTTGCTATAACAATTTTTACCACAATTTCCTAGAATTTTCATGACATTTTTTCAAGAAACTAGATATCTGGATAGTGGATAGCTTGTTTGTTTATATTGCTAAAAAATATAAATTGATTTAGACAAAAGTTGTAATGTTACTGACATCTCTGATATGATTCAACCAAAACTGATTGGCCAAGTGTATTTAACTGAAGGATTCGGGAATATTTTCTGACGTAAAAACTTGAGTAAACGGCATGATAATGACATCCCAAGCTCCAACTTCTGCCGACGCATGTCTGAGTATAGTACACTCGTTAATGTGTCATCGCCAAGGTGGAGAAAGCGAAAGCTTCGCTAAGCGAGCCATCGAGAGTCTGGTAAAGAAACTTAAGGAGAAGCGTGATGAACTTGATAGCCTAATTACAGCTATTACAACTAACGGAGCTCACCCCTCTAAGTGTGTCACTATTCAGAGAACGTTGGATGGCCGTTTACAGGTAAGTCATTTTCTGATGTCAACCCTAATCCCTGGCAAGGAGGAACGCTAAGACTTAAAGTGGCATGAGCTGCCAAAATGTTGATATTTCGACGTTAAAACATAATGTTGTAATTATTGGCTATTTTTCTCAAGAACTATAATTCAAAAGCTTTTTAGTGCTCCTAGTCTCGAAATTTGTGCGATAAAATATTGTTTTGAACTAACTATGGCTTAGAATGAATGAATGGTCGTCTCGGTTATTTAAATTTTTTTTACTTTTTGAACACGTTTTAGTTTCGTATAGGCCACATACTGTATGGATTTTCCTCATTCCATCGCCAATAATTTAGGTTTTTGATGGTCTTCAAAGCCTTTTACTGTCGTGACGATCAGAAATTATGAAAAAAGTGTGAATTTTGGCAGCTCATGCCACTTTAAGTAGGGCATAATCTAGGGCAAAGTTTGGGCACCCATAGTAAGGCTTGAAAAGGCCATCCCAGAGTTCATGAAGTCAATATTCTAAGCAACAACCACAACAATTTTTTTTCTCCTTGGGCCTCCCAAACTGCCGAAAGCCCAAAACCCCATATATGGGGTTCAAAATCAGCCTAGATTAGGCCCTGTTAAGTATGCCAAAAACATAAGTTTTCCTGAATCTCTCTGCTATGTGGCTTGTGAAGTAAAAAATTAGATCTTGTGGGTGGTAGGGGTGGGGGGAGGGAGCCGGGGGTGCCTTGTCTTTTGGTTGATTGATATATATTTGAACCCATGACACATCATGCCCATGATAAAAGATTTCATCGAACGTCACACTCAACAGCTATTACGGTTTTATGGGAATCATGTTCAAAGACAGTTTCATACAGTTGTTACATTTAAACCAGTTAAACACCAATTAGCCAAACTGCAACACAGGTACAGGGCATACCCTCTGGACTAAATTAACAATGTAGATAAAATTGTAACCTTTAAAGTTTCTGTATTTGTAGGGGGGGGGGGGGGGGGCTCGGTGGTCCAGTGGGTTAGACTGATCGTCCCTCAGTACCACACAGACCTTCCATCGATGCGGTTCGAAATTTCGAATCCCACTCAGACCAAATAAAAATTGAAAAATTTCTGAGTGGATTTTTCACTTGGTCGCTGTATGTGGAAGAGTTATTAGGTACTCACCGAAGACCGGGGTTTCCTCGCTTCCCCCTACTTATCCTGGCAACGCCGCCATATAATTAAAATCATCTTGAGTGTGGCATAAAACATAGTCAATCAATCAATACTTGTAATGTATATTTTCCATTTAAAACACACTGACACAGGGACTACATACTTCTGGACTAAATTAACTACATGTATGGAGACGTATAATCATGAAACTGCAACTCCTCAAGCTTTAAAGCTTCCATACAAATGTACTTGTATATTAATTTTTTTTATAAACGTTTGACCGTTTATTGTTTTAGGTGGCCGGAAGGAAAGGATTTCCACATGTGATCTACGCTCGCATTTGGCGATGGCCTGACCTACATAAAAATGAACTAAAACATGTGAAATTTTGTCAATTTGCATTTGACTTAAAGCAAGACTCTGTTTGTGTTAACCCATATCACTATGAAAGGGTTGTCTCCCCTGGTATTGGTGAGTTACCTCCCTTTGTTGATTGCATAGACAGAGTTTTTCTATCCAAACATAACTGAATATTATGGGTACCATTGCTGGAAATTTCTTTCAGCTGATAATACTAGTTATCGTGGTTTGGGGAGGTGGAAGAAAATTACATGTACTTTCAAACTTAAAACGGCTGAAAACAGTGCTTGACAAACCAAAATCCCCAATTAAGGAGAATGCAGAGAGTACCGCTGGGTGTTTTGAAGGTCCCATTTCTGAAATGCATGGAAACAAACCTTGGGAAGTGGGTTACACGTAGTTTCCTTACGGTGCTCACTGCTGATCTCACCTCCCAACAACCTCCATTGATTACATGTGACAACCACATGCAATCAAACTTAGTCTAACAAAGTAAACGAAGAAGAAATACAAGCTGAAAAAGTGCTAAATACCTAAAAAAAGGTGTGATTTATGATTTCCTTAGTTATTTTTTTTTTCATGGAGAACGAATATTCATTTGTCAGGCGAACTGTTCCCTCGTAACCGCTTGCCGAGAGCGTTCAGTTGTTCGCCATTCGTTCACATGCCTAAATCAGAAAACAGAGAACCTTTGTTAAGGAATAATACATTTTCAGAACGATCAAAAAATGTGTTAAAAGCATATGATGGCAATCAATTTATGTTTATTTTATTTCTGCAGATCTGTCTGGTTTGACCCTACAACACACAGGTAGGTGAAATCTGCAACATTCATTGTTATGTTTTGGTTAATGATTATTCGTTAGAAAATGCCTGGGCCCAGTTTCACAAAGCGATCTTAGCTTAAGGTGAGCTTAATTACCTATGGCAACATATACCTATAGCATTGGTTGCCATGGTAGTTAAGATCACACTTAGCTAAGAGCGCTTTGTGAAACTAGGCCCTGATCCCCAACCCCCTCTATCTAAACTTGTCTTTGCCTCCATATATAAGTAAAATAATCTCTTGTGCTGTGTAAGGCAATTTTAAATCAACATGGAAATCCCAATTTTAAAAAAGGGATTAAATTTGCACTGCAGCCATTTACAGGAATTGTAATCCATAAACCTCTTGAGTTAATATAGCCATTTACCTGTGTAACCCCATACAGGGTTAACATACTCTATTAAAGCTTTCTTATGTATGAGGATTCTTAGAATATCGCGGGGCTTCCGTGGCTCAGTAGGTAGAGCGTTGGACGCTCAATCCGAACAGCCTTCTACCAATGGGTCGCGGGTTCAAATCCCACTCAGTTCAAAAATTGGAAAATGTTCTGACTGGGTTTTCACTCGAACAACCTATGTGGGATGGTTGCCAGTTACCAGCGGAAGGTCGTGGGTTTCCTCCGGGCATAGAGCCCAGTTTCCTCCCACAATAAAACTGGCAACGCCGCCATATAAGTGAAATAATCTTGAGCGCGTCGTAAAACACCAAACAATCAATAAATCTTAGAATATTTGGATTTGAATTTAGTTTGATCTCTATGCCCCTTTGAGTGAAATAATCGTGTGTGTAGCCAAATTTACAAAACAGTCAACCAAAAATTAATTATTAAACTGAAGAAAGGTTTAGAATTTAAGTACACAATAATTAAAGATTAATTCACGAAAGACTGGTTCTTGTACAGTGCAACCAAGACTTTTTCTAATATCCTGACTCAACCATGCAGCAAAAATAATATCCTTAACTTTAAGAACATTTAATTCTTCTTTTTTTTCAATATAAAATTTCAGCTTAGCCTCTTTTTTTCTAAAATGAATTTAAATGTTAACATTTTGGCTGAGAAAAAAAATATCTTTCTATCAAGCATGTTAGAAATTTAGGCAAATTGACCTATCAGAGAAAAATTGTAAAGACAAACTATATTAACTGCCTTTCACACTGTAACTTTTATGTTAATTCCATAGATCATTATTATGTGTGAACTATTTACAACTACTGTAACATCCAATCAGATTTAAGCTATGATTTATTGATGCCTTGATTTATCCAATCAGTGCGCAGTATGAGTCTGGTGACCTCCGACCCGGATACGGTCATCGTACACGGATCTGCGGGTAAATAAACAACGACAAACAAGACTGGAAATATATACCTGACATGTTTTTAGTTTTGAATTGAGAATTTTATTTAAGTTGTTATTTTTAGAAATCCTCAGATGTTGGGTTCGTAACTAACTCTGTCTGTATTTACACCTTTAACTCTTTAGCTGTCTGTGACTGGGTTTTTTCCTTTAATCAACTTATGTGTATGTGGAAGGGGGCCTCCAGGGCTCAGTAGGTAGAGGGTTGGATGCTCAGTCCGAACAGCCTTCCACCAATGGGTGGCGGTTTCGAATCCCACTCAGTCCAAAAAAATTGGAACATTTTCTGACTGGGTTTTCACTCGAACGACCTATGTGGGATGGTTGCCAGTAATCACCACAGGTTTTCTCTGGGCGTAGAGCCCGGTTTCCTCCCACAATAAAAACTGGCAACGCCGCCATATAAGTGAAATAATGTTGAGCTCGGCGTAAAAGACCAAACAATCAATGTATGTGGAAGAGTTTTTCTAGGCACTGTACCTGTAAAAAATCATAGTTTCCTGTCACTCAGTTTTCCTCCCCCACTTAACCACATAATTTGGTTATTTTATATTAGAAGTGTAAAACTCTCAAATGGTGCTTGAAAACGTCAATGGGTCAATCTCGACATGCCGTTGTCATGTGATGTATCCATGCTTCTCTACCATACACGACTTACGTCTCGAAAGAGACTGCTGAATTTACCGGGTACTTCCCTTCAAAATTGAAATTCTCAACAGATTTCTTTACCTTTATCATCACCCACTTTTGTTGGCTAGCATATCATATATGGAACAAAAATGCAATATAAAATGGAATCTTTACAGATATTATTTTACAAATTTAATTTTTCAAACCCAAAGGTCCAATATTGAGATTTTGGTGTGCATGAAACATTGGATTGGACGTCATATGGCAGCTAAAGAGTTATGGTATCGTGGTGGAAACTAAATTAAAAATTTAATTTTGTTTCTAAAAAGGGATAAAAGTTTGCTTATTAAAGTCTGGTATATATTTCCAGGTTTATAAAAATCCGAAAAAATCTAAATGTCTGCATGCATTATTTTTATTAAATGTTCAACTTTAAATAGTTCTTATTTTAAAATGTGTTCTTTTTGAAAACACTTTTTGTTATTCAAACAAAAATTGCAATACCTTTGTAAAGGTAGTTTGCTCTGTACTCAAGTCTGGCATAGAAAGAACGAAAAATGAACTGTAATTAAATGTTTATATTCTAAACAAAATGCATTTTAAAAAAAATTCTGAGTGGATTTTTACCCGTCGCCGCATGTGGAGGAGCTGCCAGGTACTCGCCGAAAGGTCGGGGTTTCTTCCGAGCAATGAGCCCGGTTTCCTCCCCCACTAAACATGGCAACGCCGTAATATAAGTGAAATAATCTTGAGTACGGCGTAAAATATCAATCTAAACAAAATGTCTAAGTTTTATTTTGGGATCAGACCTACGATGCCTTCTGATAAATTAGGGATCTATTTTAAAAGAAAATCCCCTTTTTGAAGCTATTTTAAGCAAATAATCCCGATTAAAAATCAGTGAACTAAAAAAACTTCATTTTGATGCATGCACAGAACAGGTCAAGGGGTCGCTAGTACAGACACATTTCACTATCCTGTTTATACTGTGGAGTTTACAACATATAGGGCCCAGTGGCCCTGGGTTGGAGCATTGTGGCTCTGCTTTAGCCATGTATGCTGACCCAGCAAGGGGGAACATTAAGTATGCCACATACATTAGCTTCCTGGCGTTCTATGGTCTGTGGAACCTAATGTCAAAATTGTGATCTGGGCGGGTGAGAGGGGGGGGGGGGAGTGATCTTTTGGTCGGTTGGTACTTTTGTCGCCAAATAACCTTAGCTGTTGAGTGCGACGTTAAGCCCCAATCAATCAATTGAAGGACTGTCGTTTGGAGCAGTTTATTCGCTACGTGTAAATGTTATTCTTTTTAGCACCTTGTCATTTTTCTGAAATTTTTGCATGATTGTTTTGGTGAAATTTTGATTTCAGCACATGGTTGTAAGCTTTCTTTCTCATTTGATTTTTAGTTTTATTTCAATAGTGCTTTATCCATGCAGAAAAAATCTTTAAAACCCAGTATTATTATTTTGAAATATTACTCCTTGTCTAATCAGCTATGAAACAACATCAACGTTACTACATCTAATGAACTATCTACGAGGAATGGACACGTCTCAATGGCTGGTTTGGATTCATTGATTGATTGTTTGGTGTTTTACGCCACGCTCAAGATTATTTCACTTACACTGTATATGGCGGCTTTGCCAGTTTTATCGTGGGAGGAAACTGGGTTCTATGCCCGGAGGAAACATACGACCTTCCGGTGGTAACTGGCAACCATCCCACATACATGTAGGTCGGCTGGTTTGGAACTGACTGTGTAAATAGCGCCGCCATTGATAGTTGAAGCACACCTGCATGACTGATCTGGATCGAAATTGCTCCATCACCAGTGACCTTTTAATGGTAGCGTCCGATGGACATGCAATACCACTTGACCCCCATTCCATGACGTATATAGTTCATTAGTTACATCATTGTGTTGCAGTCTTTAGAATGATATTCTCTCATGAGTGAAGACACTCGCCTTCCACCGATGGGTCGTGGGTTTGAGTCCATAGACAAAGACAGAAAAATTTCTGTGTGGATTTTTCACTTGATCGCCCTATGTGGAAATGTTATCAGGTACTCGCTGAAGGTCAGGAGTTACCTCCGAGCAATGAGTCTGGTTTCCTCCTTTTGTAAACCAGGCATAACCTCCATATAAATTAAGCAATGTTGAGTGTCAGTGTGACGTAAAACATCAGTCAATCAATCAATTTACTTTATGATCAAGCTTCGACACAAGCCTTCCATGAAAGGGTCTCAACCTCAAACTTCACTCAGTGCAAAGAAAACTTTCAGAAGTTCTTAAACTAACTCAGATAATATCCAAATCTGCAAGGGTGAATTGAAGTTAATTCGCAGAAAAGAGAATGGGATGAATAAGCCCTCTTCTAACTTGTCCTGAGCATCACCTGATCATCTGGGACCGGTAGTTTGAAAGAAAATTAGCAGAATCTGAATGGCAGGTTAAATGACGTGGCGTTACAAAGAAATTCTTCATGAGAAAAAATTAAGGCATCACCACATAGTTAGTTGTGATTAACTAACTACGTAGTGATGCCTTTAATTTTTCTCATAAGTATGGAACCCACGTTTAAAGAGAATTTCAAACATTTCTGGCAAAGAAATTCTTTTGTGACGCGACGTCATCTAACCTAGTAAGCTACTTTTCTTTTGAACAACCTGCCCGATCCACACAATACTCTAGTCCGTATCAGTTGTTACCCCCGGCGTTAAGCCTTAATCAATCTTGATTTTCAGCACCCACTGGACGCCTCGTTAAAGATGAGTACGTATCGCAAATGGAAGGGGGCGCCGGTGAACCTTCCCAGGCGATATCGTCACATTCAGCCAGCGGAGCGCCCCCAGACGGATTTAATCGCATTCCCATCTCAGGTATGACTGACAACCATCAGGTTAACTTTCTTAAATCAAGGACTTATTTTTTCTGGTTATATTTCTGGTCTAACCTTTAATAAATTTCACTGTAATTGACATATTATTTTTGTGAGTCTTTATCCTCGCATGAGCTGGCTAAATGTTGACATTTTTGCGTTAAAACCTAAGTTTGAAATTATACGCAATTTTTACATTCTTATCTCGATAATGTCGCTAACAGGCCTAAAACAAATGAATCTTCATCCCTGTTATTTAAAATGTGTAACTCGTACAGGTACAGATTTTTCTCATGTCAACATCGATCATTGCTTATCAATGACTTATCGAAGCCTCTTTGTTTATTGCAATCATAAAAAAAAAATTGTGAATAAAAAGTGTGAATTTTTATCAGCTCATGCCACTTTATCTCACTTTTTTAAGAAATTTTTCTAATTATTTTTCTTTTAATATCTCACCTATTTGGACTCCTTAATTTCAATTAAACAAAAATTTTCTCATTTTGAAAATAACATTATTTTTTGGGAATTTAATAACGGTTAACCCCCTAAATGTTAAGGGCTATTGTTGTGACTGCATGGAAATTTCATCTCAGTTTATTTATCTATTGGCATGGGTCAACAAGTTATTGTCTTTAAAAAATTAAATTTATTCCAGGGGGGTATTTCATAAACCACATATAGCCGACTACGGTCAGATAGTCGACTAAGCAGTAATGTTAAAGCAGTGCTATTCTAGTCGGCTAGGTCATTTTAGCCTTCTAAATCTGTTTATGAAATACCCCCCAGCATGCTAAAACGCTGTATGCACTTTATGGTGACCTTTAAATTATTTCATTTTTAGATAAAAATTGGTTAAATCTAAGTTATAAATGTGTGCATGATTTCGTTGTATTTTTAAGGCTGCAGAAATTGTATACATTTTATGATTTTATTAATTTTACATTGTGAAGAGCAGCACCAAAAAAAAAATCAATTGTTTTTCTTTCAATTTGTCCTTAGTTTTGATTGGTTGTTGTGTTCTCTTTTTTAATTGGTTATTATGTACAGGTCAAGGGTCACCAAAACCACAGGCAATAGTACAACACCAACAACCAGGGGTTTCAGCGAGTGCGGCTCTCGGAGCGCCATCTAGCGTTCCGATTCCGCACCCAATGTCTCCCCGAGACCAGCCCCTGTCGCCCACATCATCTGCGTCAACTTTAGGACACTCGTGTGAGTGGTTTGAGACATGGTTATTCCCCTTTGGTCTGATACTCTTCTGTCTGTCTTAGAGCTTGGCATCATATATAATACTTAGGGTCTTGTTTTAATATATATTGGAAATTTCTTTTTAATTAATCTGATAAAATTGATATGAACTAAAAAGACATGAAAAAGATCTGAAATTAATGATATTTAAGAGAATGGAGCGGGTCTTTTTCAAAACAAGAAAAAAAAAATCATATCTCATTTTTGGATCATTTTTCCATATTTTTGGCCTCTTAATGAATTTGAATTACGATCCTTTCATCGAAAAAGACAAAATATATATTAATTTTAGAAACAAGATTCTAATGTACATATTAACTTTCTGAGGACATCTCTTTGGACTCTGCTCCTTGTAGTATAGAATATCTCTGCTAGGTTGCCTTGGTTACAGGTCTATATCACCTGTAAGTGTAATGCGAGATTTTTGATATCTAGATACCGGATGTCGTTAAGAAGCATTTGATAACGTTATCGATTGAACTACATACGTGGAATGTTACACATGTGACCTTCCTTTGAGTTACAGCATTGCAATGGGCGAGAAGACGGTCAGGGACTCGGGGTATTTCAATCTAAGATGGTGGACAGCGAGCATCTCTTAGCAATGGCGGTGCTTGTTGGAAAGTTAGTTCCAAATCAACCAATGACCCGTTGTCATTCAATTTCCACTTATATAGTTCATTTGCGTTATCATTTGTTTGGGGTTTATGTTCCTCGACATCTTCAAATAATCGGCCAGTTACCAACGGAAGGTCGTTGGTTTCCTGCGGGCATAGAGCACGGTTTCCTCCCACAATAAAACTGGCAACACCCCCATATAAGTGAAATAATCTTGAGCGTGGCGTAAAACAGCAAACAATCAATCAATCTTAAAATAATCGGCACATTTCAACAACAAACCACTTGACAACACTGGTATCAGTGCCCTGTCTGACAAGTCTGGCTTAAAGATATGCATCCGCCTTCAACATACTAGCTCTTAGTCCAACACAGGCCCTTCATCAATGCGGAACTACATGTAGATCAAATCCCACTTAGACAAAATAAATTGTCACTGGAGGTCGGGGGGGTTTCCTATGCCCGGTTTCCTCCCCTACTTACATGTATCTTGGCAACGCCGCCTTATAAGTGAAATAATCTTG
Source organism: Lepidochitona cinerea (assembly GCA_963971465.1). Lineage (NCBI taxonomy): Eukaryota > Metazoa > Mollusca > Polyplacophora > Chitonida > Tonicellidae > Lepidochitona > Lepidochitona cinerea. The sequence goes on from OZ020559.1 coordinate 15,810,443, forward strand.
AGTGCGGCATAAAACATCAATCAATCAACCAAATAAATTGAAAAATTTTTGAGTGGATTTTTCATACAATCGCTGTATGTATCGTTGCCAAATACTCGCCAAAGGTTTCTCCTCCACTAAACCTGGCCACGCGTCATTTAAATCAATTCATCTTGTGTGCGCCGTAAAAATTGATCAATCAATCAACTTATTTGAGGAGGTGTGACCAGAGACTCAATTTCTATAGTTTAACTCTGATTTATGTTTGACATAAACTTAAGCCAGCTTTGTTAGACAGGTCATATGGCATTTAAATAGTACTTACTATAATTCATACACTTTACATCTTATTTTCTCCCTTGGGTGTGACTTTTCTTTGCTTTGGCTCTGTAGATAAGATCTACGTGTGCAATGAACTATATACCTGGCATGGACACTCCTCATTGGCTGGTTTGGATCTGACTTGGTAAAAGGTGCAGCCATTGCTGAGTGATGAGCATGTACATGACTGATCTGGATCGATATGGCACCATCTCTTAGAAATGGCGGCATTCGATACACATCAAATACCATGTGACCGCCATTCCAAGCATATAGTTCATTGTACCGGGTATGTGTGTGTCTTTTAACCTCCTGATAGATTATCTAACCACTGGAAACTGGTTGTTTCTTTCGCTTCCTTCTAAATTCCTGTCCATGCAATAGGTGTATTTCTATGCATTAAATAGGTCTGTGGTGGAATCCATTACTGGGGGCCGTTTCACGAAGTCGTCGCACAGCGCGATCAATCGCAGTTGCCATGACATCATATCTCTTCAATATGGTAGCCATTGGCAACTAGGCTTCGTTTGCGATGACACTCCTTTGTGAAACGAGCTCCTGCCTATCACTGTCTCATTTCTGATACTAAATACCATTGGCTTCATGTGTGTCTATTACTAACATTATATCTTGGTAGTTGTCTCCCTTGGTAGAAACTCTTCTATGCTTAGTGGCTCATAAAGATTTTACTATAGATTGTCTTTGAGTTTGCAGACACAACAATGTGTATCTATTACTAACATATCTTGGTAATTGTCTCCCTTTGTAGTAACTCTTCTACACTAATTTGTTTAAGTGGCATTTAGAAGTTGAGCATAATAATGAAGGAAAGAACACGCGTATGGATTTACAACTTCTTGGTTTATTGGGAACACAACGTTTCCATGTAGCTCCTAACACCGTTATCAAGTGATGAAAAAAGACTACTCTAGTTTCAGGACACTAGGAATGTTTTGATGACAATGTCATTCCATTCATCGCTTATACGCCAATACCTCACGACTTAGAAATCCCTATCATTATTTGCGGTGGGGAAAAAGAGGAGGGGGGGGGGGGGGGGGGGGTTCTGTGGCTGAGTGGTTGCTGATGATCTCTCCCACGGGTGAACAGCCGGCCATCAATGGGGCAGTGGTTTTCGTTGTATGCTCTATGTGGAAGAGTTGCCAGACACCAGAGCCTGTATCACAAAGCGGCGTGGGTTTTTACGTAACTACCATAGCAACCCATACTGTAGAGATGCCTTGCTAAACCTTACACAGCCACCATAACAGTTAAATAACCGTGGGGTTATTAAAATATCAATCAATTAATCAAAACTGGTGCTCAGAAAATCAAATTTATAAAAGTCTTGCAATATGTACATCCATCATTATTTTTAAGAGGGTTTCTCTTCATGTACCGGTACATATAAACTAAACAGTTTGATGTAAGCTCTCCTGTGAACTACTCTGATAACCAGTGAAACATGTTAATATCATAGCATCAAAGAGTTCTACTCTTCACAACATATTCATATAGAATTTTTAGCAAATCAGTGTTTTTAGAAAGTTTTTAAAATAATTTTGCATGTGGTATGGATTAATGTGTGTGTATTATTTGTTGGCATTTTTATTTCCACTGGCATAGTTGCAATGTATTTCCCTGTAGTTAACAATTTAACACTAATATGTTGGTGGCGGGAAACTAGGGGGTGGTATCATTTGAATATATTTTCAAATAAATTAGTACGTATTTTGAATCTTCAAATTTCAATTTTCTTTAATCACTTTTCTGAGGTGTCAATTGAATTTATTATAAATTAGCATGTAATTTTAATTTTTAAATTTCACTTTTTTGCAACCACTTAAATTTATTTTATTTTTCAATTTTTTTTTTGTAAATTCATCAATTAAACGATCGGCTTTTGCAGCCTTTCTTGTTTTATCGTTGAATTGTGGAAAGATTCATTTTCAGCTTCCCGTTTTGTAAACGCGATGTCTAAAACCAATAATTAAAGTCGACATGATAAAATTTATTTAAACAGTCCTAAATGAACTCTGAGACTGCTCCGGGCGTAGCAAAAGTTTTCAACGGGTTATACTAAATTAAAAATGAGCCTTCAGATTGTTAAGTTAAGATGCTTCCATCAAAGTTTGAATTATTTCCTCGAGATAATAGCACAGTCTGTGGAAGAGTTGTCTGGTACACACCATAGGTCAGGGGTTTTCCTCCGGGCAATTAGTCTGGTTTCCTCCAGTGCTAAACCTGTTAATGCTGCTATATAAGTGAAATAATCTTGAGTGCAGCGTAATGCATCAATCAATAAAGATAACATTGCTCCTTTCTCGACTATTTGTTTGTTTACTGAGAAAGTCTTTTCAGAAATTCTATCAAAGTGTGATTTTGCTCTGGACTGGAGTACTGATTTGTACATTTAATTAATGACATTTAAAAAAAAAGTATACTATAAAACAGTTTTCGTAATTGGAATCACTTTTTAAGAAAAGAATAAAACAAATATTTATAAAAAGACAGCTACACAAGAATCTGAGTGCTCTTTGTTTTAAATCCGAACAAAAAATAGAATAAAAAAGTAAATATTTAAGTACCAGTCAACTTAGCGTTGCAAGTACTATCATGACCATATAGGGCACTTTGCGTTGTTTTCATCGTTGGCAATGCTTGCAATGCTATAGAGTGCTAACTCTTAATTCTCCTTGCTGTGGGTATTTCCAGCTGCTTCTATAGGGCCTGCCATGTCCTCCCCCTTGGAGAACTATCCCAGCCCGCATGGACCAGGCCCCATTCAGGCTCAGCCTAGCATTGGACCTTTCTCTAGAAGTAAGTTACTGGACTTTTTCCTTAATTTTAGGTCCTAGTAGGTTAGTTGGGATATATTTATTTGTAAATTACACTTAAGCACACGTACATGGAGTTGGTACATCCAGACTAGATATAGTGAGTCTCTTAAACACTCAATCTTGAGTGCGCCGTAAAACATCAATCAATCAATCAATCTAAACACTCACCTGGGCCTGAATTCCTACTCAGTACAAGTTGTCATGGACGTCATGTGACATGCCATTTAGGGGTTCGTTTAGAATTCGTTTGCGTTACAAATTAGTTTTGAAGGATTTTGGGCGAGTTTGTTATCGACTGGGTTTCTCTTTGTTTTGGACCGGTTTCTTCTTGGCATAGAACCCGGTTTTCTTTATCCATTGGACAACCAAATAATCCTAAAATGCTGCCATTTGAGTGAAATAATCTTTATTGTGGCACAAATTCTGTATACAGAAACAGATCAGGTCTCTCCGGGGTTTCCAAATTTTGAGGCCCTAGCCATTCAAGGTGGAATAAAGTATTTTAGTTGCCAGAAATTGAATATTTCCCTACTTAATTAACTGCTATTCAGTTTTTATGGGACTGGTTTCCCATAAAATATATTCAACCTCAAAAATTGACTTGCAGGAAAAACCTGCTCACATATTTTTTTGTACATTTTGTCCGCTTATTGTAACCAATTTGATGTGGCTTTTTTGTTGTATGCATTTTTTATTTCGTCAATGGTTATGTAATTTCTTTGGTCCTAAAAAAGCCTAGCTTCTGCATGAAAATTTGTGTACCAATCATTGAAAAAAAGCCTTGAGCGCGGCGTAAAACACCAAACAATCAATCAATCAATTGAAAAAAACCCCTGTCTTTTGGCATAGAAATTGAACTGTCAACATTAAGATTTATGACATTGGAGATTTGTTCAGGAAATCTCTTCAGCTCAATAATTTATGTATGTTATAAACATCAAAATATTTGTTTAATGGAACGATACACAAATATCTTAATGTTCTGAGGTCTCCGGTGATAGATGATTAGTTTCTTACGTTGACACAAGCCTTCCATTCATTGGTCAACCTGTTAGAGTGATTGTCCCTCAGTCCGACATAGGCCTGCCATCGATGAGGCACGGGTTCGAATCCCACTTAGGCAGAATAAAAATTTTGAGTGAATTTTTCCCTTAATCGCCGTATGTGGAAGAGTTGCCAGGTACTTGCCGAAGGTCAAGAGTTTCCTCCCACCACTAACTTAACGCTGCCATATAAGTGAAATAATCTTGCGTACAGCGTAAAATATCAATTAACCATTCATCGGTCGCTAGTTCAAATCACTCAGTTCAAATAAACAATTGTTGATGTGTTAATAGTATCACAGTGAGGTAACTAGGCCTGAGGATACCTTCTCAAATATTTCAATTTTATTTGGTCGGAGTGGGATTCAAACCTGCAGCACATAGATGGAAGGCCTGTATCGCACTGAGAGACTATCGCTCTTCCGTCGGAGCCTCGGGGACCCCTTAATTAAACGGGGCTAAATAAAGCTATATGTATTATCATACAGTAAGATATGTCACGGAATGAACAAAATATTCTTTCTTTAAAAAGGTGTCACTGTATAGCGAAATTGAATTTTAAAAATATTTTTTCTTTGCAGGTTCGAACACAACCTGGGCAGGTTCAAGTACGGCTACCTACACCCAATCACAGACAGATGTACCGAATTACTGTAAGTCCCATCATTGTTGGGTCATCATGTTTCTCTGATATTTGACCGGTGACGTTTATTGAGATAATTTTCTTTTCCAACGCTTTCAAGCAATCATTTACAGCAGAAGTCGAATGTAACTAGTTATGTCTCTGTGTGATAAACTCTTTTTTCAGCCCTCCCCGCCAACCCCCTTGCCAGCTAACATAGTTATGTAATAAATTCTTTTTTCAGGGCCCCTTGCCCGCTAACATAGGTATGTGATAAATTCTTTTTTTTCAGGGCCCCTTGTCAGCTAACATAGTTACGGGATAAATTCTTTTTTCAGGCCCCCTTGTCAGCTAACATAGTTATGGGATAAATTGTCTTTTCAGGGCCCCTTGTCAGCTGACAATTATGTGATAAACTCTTTTTTTAGCCCTCCCCGCCAACGCCCTTGTCAGCTAACATAGTTATGTGATATATACTTTTTTTCAGGCCCCCTTGTCAGCTAACATAGTTATGTGCTAAATTGTCTTTTCAGGCCCCCTTGGCAGCTAACATAGTTATGTGATAATTTTTTGTCAGGCCCCCATGTCAGCTAACATAGTTAGATGATAAATTGTCTTTTCAGGCCCCCTTGTCAGCTAACATAGTTATGTGGCAAGTACTTGTTTTCAGGGCCCCTTGTCAGCTGACGTAGTTATGTGATAAAATTCTCTTTTCAGGCCCCCTTGTCAGCTGACATGGTTATGTGCTAAATTGTGTTTTCAGGGCCCCTTATCAGCTAACATTGTTATGTGATAAATTCTTTTTTCAGGCCCCCTTGTCAGCTAACATAGTGTGATAAAATCTCTTTTCAGGCCCCCTTGTCAGCTAACTTAGTTACGTGCTAAATTCTCTTTTCAGGCCCCTCTGTCAGCTAACATAGTTATGTGTTAAATTATCTTTTCAGGCCCCCTTGCCGGGACCCCTTTGTAAGTTAATATAGTTATGTGATAAATTTTCTCGGGGCCCCTTGTCAGCTAACATAGTTATGTGGTAAATTATCTATTCAGACACCCTTGTCAGGGCCCCTTTCTTAGTTAATATAGTTATGTGATAAATTTTCTCGGGGCCCCTTGTCAGCTAACATAGTTATGTGGTAAATTATCTATTCAGACACCCTTGTCAGGGCCCCTTTCTTAGTTAATATAGTTATGTGATAAATTTTCTCGGGCCCCTTGTCAGTTAACATAGATATGTGATATTTTCTGTTTCAGGGAATAACGCCCCTTTGTCAGCTGAAGTTCCTCTTCCTGCTCTGTCTACACAACCACGTAAGTAACTTTATCGAGTCAAAATATGTTAACATTTTGTGATCAGCCTATGAGTTTGTAGATTACTCTCCTAAAAACTGGGGGCCTCCATCTATGTGGCGCAGGTTTGAATTCCACTCTGACCAAATAAATGTAATTCTTATACGCCCGACTTAAAAAAAGTCGGTCGTATTATGGTATCACCAGCGCCGTCCGTCCGTCCGTCCAACCGTCCCGGATTCCCTTCCGCTCCATAACTTGAAGAGTTTTGATCTAATCTTTACAATTCTTTCACAACATATACCTTGTGGGTAGAAGGTGTGTCATGAACCATTTATGACATCGTCGATTGCATAATGTGGCTTCTACATTGGATTATGTAGTATTCTGTCTTAGTCTATATCTTCGTTCCCTTCCGCTCCATAACTTTAAGAGTTTTGATCCGATCTTTACAATTTTTTTTACAACATATACTTGAGGGGTAGAAGGTGTGTCATGAACCATTAAGAACATCGTCGATTGCATAATGTGGCTTCTACATTGGATTATGTAGTATTCTGTCTTAGTCTATATCTTCGTCCCCTCCCGCTCCATAACTTGAAGAGTTTTGATCCGATCTTGACAATTTTTTCAGAGTATATACCTTATGGGCAGACGGTGTATTGTGTACCATTTCTGACTTCACTCGTTGCATAATATGGCAGCGATATAGGATTATGTAATATTCCCTTCCGCTCCATAACTTCTAAAGTTCTGATCCGATCTTGACGATTCTTTCAGAGTATATACCTAATGGGCAGACGGTGTTTCACGTACCATTTCTGACATCACCTGTTGCATAATATGGCAGCCCTATTGGATTATGTAATATTCCCTTTCGGTTCCAGAACTTCTTTCGTTTTGATATAATCTCTCCAATTCTTTTAGAGTATAATACCTTATAGGTAGATGATGTGTCGCATACCAAATTTTATTTGGGTCCACATATTTTTTGTCTGTTTTCAAGAGTTTTTTTTATCAGAAATGTGTACCTGATGTTTAATATATATATATTAATATATATCAATGCTTTTTTAGACACTTGGTCCAGAGTAATACTTGAAGCCAATTAATTTATACATTCTGAGACTGTTTTCTTGGATAGTTTAATGTGCACTATAATAACAAAAAAGACAATTTTCACAGCTTTATTAGCCATGTGGTATTTATCAGAGTGGCTGTTTAAATAGAGATAAGGGGACAATGACAACCAAGGTTTGTATATTTACACACCAGCATATCAGTGGTCAGCCTGAAGATTGTTTGCTTTGTAATAAAACTACAGCCAAGTCCAATAGAACAGTGTCCCAGTGAAAACTGTTAAAATTCAAGAATTGTAAGCTATTGCATTGATACTGGTAGTTAGTTGCAGCTTCATCAAATTCAGAAAAGAAAAACTTCTAATGTGAACAACAAATTTCAATTGATGAAATTAAAACAAATGTTATATTAAATGTAAAGTTGTTAATAGTAGCGGTTCGACTTTGCCACGGCGGGCGTATGTTGAGTTTACTAAAACTCTTGTTAAGTGGATCTTTCACTAGAGTTGCCAGGTTTCCTCCCCCACTAAACCTGGCAATGTCGCCACATACAAATGTAAGTGAAATAATCGAGTGTGCCGTAAAACATCAATCAAACCTATAAACTGATTGTGAAAGATCCCTCCCCTAGGAATGTCTCTCCTGATATACTCCTCAGTACTAGTTAGTCCAGTATGTTCCTGTGGGCACAAATCCTGGTTTCCAGTGGGCACATAATTTAAAATACAACTATTTCTACATTTAAGGGGGCCTTGGTGGTCCAGTGGGTTAGAGTGATCCTCCCTCAGCCCCACACAGACCTTCCATCGATGCGGTGCAGGTGTGAATCACCCTCGAACCAAATACAAAATTGAGTAGATTTTTCACTCAATCTTCGTTTGTGGAAGAGTTGCCGAAGGTCAGAAGTTTCCTCCTGGCAACGAGCCCGCTTTCCTGAATGGCGTAAAAACATCAATCAATCTACGTTTAATGTCTAACTTTTTTCTCAACATTATCAAAGACATTGCTTTCTATTTTTTCCATTACTCCGTATCGTGTAATGATTTGATCAATTTTGACTAAATTTTAAGCTGCCCCTGAATTCTGGTGTACGATATCTTACTTTGAGCTGGACCAGCAGGTCGGTGAGACGTTTAAAGTCCCGTCGAGTTGTCCCAGTGTTACGGCTGACGGCTATACCGACCCTTCCAGTATAGCGAGATTCTGTTTGGGTCAACTGTCTAATGTACATCGGACGGATGCCAGTGAAAAGGCCAGGTAAGCTGACTAGACTTTCAACTGGATGTAGGGGGTGTTTTCAGCTGGTTTCAGGATTGAATCTTAAAGCATTTATGAACAACCTTTGGAAATATTTTCTAATTTGCGTTAAGTGTGTTGTAGAACATGTACTTTAAAAGTCTGACCAAAAAGAAAATTAGATTTCGGTCGCAGCACATACAAAATTCAAGCTACGTTTGCCGATCTACAATGCTTACGAAAGTTAATTATCTCAGAGACTTGTGACGTCAAACACGACCTCCGTTGTGTACGTACCCTCAGAGCGATGACGTAATAAACGATTTCTGCTGTCTCCGAACGTCCTCGTGGTAGTTTGTACACATCGAAGGTCGTGTATGACGTCATTTTTCCGAGTAGTTACGACAAATACGGAAAATATGCATATTTGCTCCCCGTTCTTCTTTTGACTACCAGGGAACTAATGCGAAGGTTGTTTCGTTTTAACTGATGTTTTTCAAATATACATTTAGTTCATAAACAAACACAAACCAACTTTAAATCCTGTTCATATATCCTTTAAGACCGTTCATCTTTCAGTCAAATGATTTCCGACTGATAAGTCCTGCTCAGGTCGATGCTATCAGTTGATCGGAATGCGACTAGGAGTGACGTAACAAAAGAACGTCACTGAAACGCCAAGAAAAGCGTGATGAAGTATAGGTCACTGATTGGCTAAGATTTATCAGGAGAAAAGAGAACATGCTCTATCCTTACTACATGTATCGTAAGACTGATCAGTCTGAGACCGATCTGAAGAGTCTTAAGACCGCTCATGTCGAAAAAGATTCTCTGACTGATTGATCGCAGATTTACTTCAGACTGGAGCTTACGACGATCGGATCTTAACTCGACCTTAGCGGGGCTTTAGACCAAATCAAGTTTAGACAATTCTGTCGAAGACTTTCCAGGCACTTGCCAATGTTTGCAAAAGAAAGCAAGTGTAGTAAAGAGTAAAGAACGCTTCGCTCAGTTAATGTATGGTTTACCACTTTAAAATTGCGACCCCTGTGGAACTGACGTCTACCCTATTGTTTAGCCAACTGAACAATGTCCAGGGTCAAACAAATCTTAGGCTATAAAGGTTTGCCCCCCAAAAAATGGGAGATTGGAGTACAGAATAGCAGGTATCACCCAGGTCGCTCAGTTATGGTGTATCTCTCACACATTGCGACCCCCGGTAGAACGGAAGTCTAGCTCATTGTTAGTCAACTGACCAATCAGTCAATCATTCATTGCTGGAGTGGTTAAGACGATGAATGATAAGAGATATTTACCGAAGTTGAGTTCCTCAGCCCATTTTGGATCTGCTTTAGCCATGTATGCTGACCCAGCAAGGAGGAACACCTAGTATGCCAAATAGATTAACCTTGACGTTCTATGGTAGGGTAGATGGGCGATCTGTAGGTAAAAATTCCGCTAATTCAAGTACTCAAAACATTACGAAAAGCACTCTAAAAGTTTGAGACTTTTCGTTGGGTGTCTTACCACCTGCATGGAGCGACCGATAATCCTATCGAGCAATCGCTATTGTTGTTGTTTTAGACCAAACATGGCAGAAAGCAGTCTAATAATTTGTTATCTTCACATTGCTCGTCCTTGAATTAGCGAAATTCTTACCGTAAGCTGTTGAGTGCGAAGTTAAGCGATAATCAATCAATAAGCTGACACAGACCTGTCATTAGCTAATTGCTGTGTGTTTTGCAGACCTCACATTGGGAAAGGCGTGGAGTTAGACTGGCGTGGTGAGGGAGACGTGTGGATACGGTGTCTCAGTGAGCATAGTGTATTTGTACAGAGTTATTATTTAGACAGGGAAGCCGGTCGGGCACCTGGAGACGCTGTTCATAAAATTTACCCAGGAGCTTATATAAAGGTAGGTTCAAGAATTAATTCTTAGCTTATATTTATGACCTATGTGGGATGGTTGCCAGTTACCAACGGAAGATCGTGGGTTTCCTCCGGACATAGAGCCCGGTTTCCTCCCACAAAAAAACTGGCAACGCCGCCATATAAGTGAAATAATCTTGAGCATGGCATAAAACACCAAACAATCAATCAATCAATGTATTTATATAGTGTTTTTGTATTTTCAATACATGATAGCAGGATTTTCCCTGGCTCCCAAAATGTTGGGGTTCATTGGACCCCCATCAGATAAAAAGTAGTGTCCCATATACATTAGGTGGGGTCCAATTAGTGTTTAAATATGCATTATTGTATAATATTTTGCTATTTATTTGCATCCCATGGGACTTTCTCATTGCAATTTTGCGGTCCAAGTGAGAAAATGAGGGTCAGAGATGCAGGTTTTAAGGGTCCGGTAAATCCCTGTGATAGTAATTGATGGATTCATTTAAAAACTGCACGCACTGATGTACTATATGAATGATACCTTTACTTCAGTAACTCAGAGTTATTATTGGTTGTGTTGCAATTGATTTAGGTTTTATGCCCCACTCAAGATTATTTCTCCTATGAAGCAGCAGATTGTGTTACAAATTGCCAGGCTATTTTGAAGAAACTTTTGCTTGCAATCCACCTCAACAAGCGGCGATTTGTGTTCCAAAGGTTCAGGAAGCTTATACTGGTACCTGGCAGCCCACCTCAATTGAAACATTTCGAAGTGGATTTTTTACTTGGTCGGTGATTGTTAAAGAGTTGGCAGGTACTCACAGAAGGTTAGGGCTTTCCTTCCCCACTAAACCAGGCAACGCCGCCATATAAGTGAAATAATGGGCGTAAAACATCAATCAATCAATGCTCTTCAGTAAACATGCTAAGCCACTGAATACAAATTTTCAAATTCTTTTTAAGGTATTTGATATTCGTCAGTGTCATCGCCAGATGCAGCAGCAGGCTGCAACTGCTCAGGCAGCTGCGGCTGCACAGGCTGCAGCCGTGGCAGGGAATGTTCCAGGTCCTGCATCAGTTGGGGGTATTGCACCCGCTGTGGGTAAGTTATTCCTTTTAGGGCTGTAAGAAAAATGTAGTAGGGAGAAAACATTGTTTATTGTGACTGTGTTCATATTATATTGTGATGGAGGGATTTTCATTCTAGCATTACACATTTGGCGTGGAACAAAATACGTCAAATGGAATCGAAACGCTTTTTAAGAGCGTTTAAACATTGTTAATTGTGACTCTGTGTTCATATTGTACCGTGAGGGAGGGATTTTCGTTCTGACATCACACATCTCAGGTGGAACAAAATATGTAAAATTGAATTTCAAATTTGTTGCTAACTACTTTTGTCTGGGGAAAATACAGATGTCCACTATCTTTTATGTAAACAATATTCTGGATTTTAGCTGTTAACATTATCATGGTTAGAAAAGACACAGTGGTCCTATATAAAAAAAATGACCACTTCCTCAAAAACTATGGTAGACCCGAACGCCATAATGAATTAATGATCATAACCTGAAAACTATGGAAGCCATAAGTGACAAAGATTATTTATTGAAAGCACAAATGTTTATTCTTCCAGGTCTGTCGGCAGCGGCAGGTATTGGGGTTGATGATCTCAGACGGCTCTGTATTCTCAGACTCAGTTTTGTGAAAGGTTGGGGCCCCGATTACCCCCGTCACAGTATCAAGGAGACCCCATGTTGGATCGAGGTCCAGTTACACAGGCCCCTTCAACTCCTGGACGAGGTTTTACAAGCAATGCCCCTGAGTGAATCAAGAACTTCATCCAGGGGATATTTTCTGGGCTGAGAACAAGGGGAGATAAGCAAGTAGTGCTAGAACAAAGGGAGATAACTGAGTGTCTGGAATTACAAAGGGTGCTTGACATTGTAGTGGATGAGAAGAGACAAGTCATTGGTGCAGATATTGGTTTTGAAAACACTGAGTAAAAAGTGACCAGAAATATGAAGTTTTCCGAGAAAATTTTGCGCTCCTATATCATGTGACCAGACATTCATGTTATAAACGAGATTTTAATAGGGAGAACACATGAACGATGTTAAATCATAATTATTATCAAATGTTACGTTGTGTTACATGAACTTGCAGCTTAATGAGAAAGTTAAGGGACCTACTTTAGCAAGAATCTGTGACGAATGATAGACCTGGCAGGAAAGTTTTTAAGACAAAATTTTGTTTGAAGGATACAATTTTTTCTCAGATTTCACAATTCACAATAATTGATTTAATTGTAAAACATTAATTAATTGATGTGATACACCTTTGACTCTTCCGAAAGCTTTCCAGACATTTTGAAATAATTTACTAATCCTTCCATCCCTCGACTAAACCTGACATCATGTGAGTAAAATGACCAGGTCTTTCAATGGCATTTAGAAGTTGAAAGTTAACAATAAGGTTAAGAATTACGTATGGATAACAACTTCTTGGTTTATTGGGTGACGAGGTTTCGATGTAGTTCTTACACAGTTACATTGACTTTGATAACAATGTAAGAACTACATCGAAACGTCGTCACCCAATAAACCAAGAAGTTGTTATCCATAAGTAATTCTTCACCTTAAAATGACCAGGGTCCAGTCTTACGAAACTGGTGGAAGTTACGTTGGACATTAATCAGTGTAATGTTGTAGGCCATGTAGCCTCTAGTCAAATAGATCATGCCAGTGTTGCATGAAAACGACGTATTCCTTGAAAGAAAAGTGTTCATCGAAACACTGGGAAATGAATGACAGTTACATAGGAGAGGGAGTGAAGATTAAACTGACTTTTACTACTCTTTCTCTCCCTTAGTAAGCGTGATTCATTTTGATGATCTTTGTACAAGAAGCTGCTTGCTGAAGTGTGGAGGATTTACTCAGACATATTAGAGAAATGATCTTGAGTGTAGCGTAAAACATCAATCAATCTTGGTACAAGAAATAAGGATTTTAAAAACAAATCCATGTTGTTGCGAGAATCCTTAGTAAAAATCATGAAATTATCTGAGTGTTGCGTAAAACATCGATCAATCTTGGTATGGATTTTAAAAACAAATCCATGTTGTTGTGAGAATCCTTAGTAAAAATCATGAAATGATCGTGAGTGTTACGTAAAACATCAATCTTGGTTAAATGAATAAGGATTTTACAAATTCATGATGTGGCGAGGGTCCTGCGTAAATATAATGAAAGGATTTATATGTGCACTGATATGTATCAATACTACCTCTTTGGTATGACTAAGTGTAATTTTTATCACGATGAAATATGATGAATTATTAACAGTCTGTGGCTTACATATGTATGTAATGTGATTTCCCTGTGCAATGCTTTCAGGGCCCAGTTTCACGAAGCGATCTTAGCTAAGTGTGATCAAAGCTGGTGTAAGTTACGTCTGACGTAAATCAGTGTTAAAACTATAGGAACTTACGCCCTAGTCGCAACTGGTCCATGTTGTAGGCCTATGCGTATCTTTACACCCTCTTTGTAAAACAGGGCCCTGGGGCCTGTTTCACAAAGCGATCTTAGCTACCATGGCAACCAATGCAAAGGTATGTTGCCATTGGTAATTAAGATCACCTTACGCTAAGATCGCTTTGTTAAACTGGGCCCAGCTTTTAAAAAAAATACTTGGTACAATTTAATGGTTTTATTGTAAGTCTGAACAATGGCAACTGATATTTAAGTGTCATTTAGATTTGGGATCTGTTTTTAAGTTTTGTTTTTGTCCCCACACAGTCTGTACTGTTGAGAAACATTTCTATGACAGTTTTCAGTTTCATGTGGAACCAGTGCCTGGGGACTATTTCATGAAACTCGAGTTGTAAGGTTTAAGAATTGAGTGTTATGAAATAGACCCCTTGTAGAACAAAAATTAACTTTTATACAAACAGTCGGGTGGCTTCATGAAACACTTTTAATTTTTTAGCTAACAGGAAATATTTAATACTGGTTGTCAAAGCATACAAACTGTCTGCTCGGTAAATTTAGCGGTCTACCGTTTTGTTAGGAAATGGGCGCCATACATTATTCGGAGGGGAAAGAACTCTTATTAATGTAGCCTTCACTTGTCGATAAAGTTTTTTGGCACAATGAAACTTTATTTTACATTTTGTTCTGTGAACTATCGGGTAATGAAAAATAAGTGCTTCCAGTATTGTGTTGTGGGCTGATGTACACTTGTACCTTGCTTGTAATTTGTTATGTAACTGGTACAAATTGTCTTCTATTGTGGTAATGTATTTTGTAGATAAAGGGATCATTTTGTGACTCTGAATAACTTTTTTGTTTTCCTTTAAAGGGGCATGAGCTGCCAAAATGTTGATATTTTGACGTTAAAACAGAATGCTGAAATTATTGGCTATTTTCCTCAAAAGGTAGAATTCAGAAGCTTTTTAATGCTTCTAGTCTCGAAAATGTACGATAAAGTACTGTTTAAACAAACTTTGGCTTAGAATGAATGAATGGTCGTCCCGGTTATTTAAATTTTGTTTACTTTTGAACACGTTTTCGGTTCATACAGACCACATACTGTATGGATTTTTCTCATTCCAACGCCAATCATGGAGTTTTTCAATAGCCTTCAAAGCCTCTTACTGTCGTGACGATCAGAAGTTATGAAAAAACTGCGAATTTTGGCAGCTCATGCCCCTTTAAGTATTTTTATGTTGGGGCGGGTTGTTAAAAAAAATTAGCTTAACGGCAAGTTAGACACCGTGCATACACAACTTTTTGCCACTGGACATCTAACCTGCCGTTGAGCTAATTTTCTTTTAAACAACCGGCCCCTGGTGAACAAAGTTAACGCCCCACCTTCCCAGAGAGGGTGCACAAAAGAGGGGCAAGGGATTAACTACATATTGTGCATGCACCTCCAACTTATTTGGGTCTTTAAACAAACATAATTGGAACCAGCAACTCCATCAATGACGGAAAGTGGCCTGATAAGTCGAGGTCAAAAGCATCTTATTAAAAAGGTCTTTATATCACATGAAATTTATTAAAATCATTTACTATACAACAATTCTTAATATATGATGGGTATTTGGCAGCTATAAAACAATTCACAATGTAAAAAAAAAAATGAACAAAATGGCTCAAATGATACTAAAAAAATAATAAAAGCTGCCAAAAAGTGGATGAAATAAACTATGAAATGCAAGATACAGGTTTACAAGATTTGAAGCCCAAGGCCTTGTTACGACTTCCTGCTAGATTTACCTCTATGCCAGAGCCACATTAACAGCGCAAATGTCCAATATGGTTACACACTCAGCAACAATAGCTTTGTAATGTCACCACCAAAGCCAATTTTGTCCTACGTTTTGATTGATGTTTTACACCGTATGCAAAAGATTATTTCACTTATATGGCAGCATTGCTAGGTTTAGTGGGAGAGGAAACCGGGCTCATTGTTTAGAGGAAATCTCCAATCTTTGGGGAATACCGGACAACTCTTCAACACACAAAATGGTTGGTCAAAACTTGTGTGGAGGGGTCAATTTGTAGTTGGCAATAAAACTGAGGCCTCCAAACAGGACGCGTAATACTGAATGTCAATAATATTTAGATATGATTGATTGGGCAACCGCTTTGAAGAGAACTTTAAGTTAATTTGTTCAGAAAAGACCTTGACCATCTACCTCAATGCATGAATAGATTAGGAATGGAGATATGAAGCAAGACCCACTCTTTACCTTAATTTGTTTTCCTCGTTCTTTGCACTTAACAGAGTGGGAGTATCATAAGAATTAGACAAATTTCCTGTGACCGGTGCAGTTTTTGTGCATGTGGGTAGCCTTTATCGATCGAATGTAACACCCAGTTCTGGCGCCGTAGAACATAAAATGCCAATCGAGTTGTCTTAAACAAACGTCATCTGTCACCAGATATCGAGAAATCTCTCCGGGATTCTGAACCCTACGTAATATCACCATTACTTTCCTTCTCAGAAGGGCATTTTTCTATCCAAAGAACATTTAGCTGAATGAAGACATCTACCCTATTTCAATCCGTAGTACCCTCTAACTTGTTGATGGAATACTGTACAGCACAGTACATTTAGACAGACAATGTTACATTTTGCACTGGCTAAATTCGTCTTATAAACAAATAAAAACTCTAACATGTAAAGAAATTGAGACGACGGAGCCAGTACATAAAAAAGACGCAACACAATCCAGCAGCTCCCACATCTGAAAAAAAAATCATATCTGACGCTAAAATCATAACGGGAGAAAAAGGTAATTAAAATCCAAAGACCGGTCAATTTTTAGGGTTAAAAGAGAGTTCAAAAACCATTGTTCTGTGACAAGCCCGAGAGCTCAGGGGGCAATGTCAATAGTTTGCGTACATGACCTTCAACAGTCTTGTGAGTGAAGCTGGATATTATGGAAAAGTCGACAAACATTTTTCGACAAAACAAAGCTCAGCTTTGCTCCGCATGTTTCATATAACTGTCCAATTCAGCGTCCAAATGTGATTTTGTCTTGGACATGTACGCTTCTAATTGGTTATCCAAGGTTTCTTTATCTGGTTGTGGATTGGTTGAATTTCCTCGGCCCCGACCACCCCGTCCTCTGCCGCCACGCCCTCTCTGGAATCCGCGACCACGACCTCTTTGACCTCCACGGAACCTAAAAATCAAAACACAAATTATTGATGTAATTTGTTAAGACTTAATTACTGATAAGATCTAGTTTTGGGGGTATAAGTGTCTTGCAAAACAGCCCCCTGGGGAGCTACAGTCAGTGTATTTCATTAAACTCAGTCCAATGACCAAGATTGATTAATGTTTCAAGATTATTTCACTTACATATATACTTTTGTTGCCAGGTTTAGTGGAATGAGAAAACTGGGCTTTTTGCACGGAGAGAACACCTGGCCATCGGAGAGTACCTGCGATTGATGTTTCACGCCGAACTCAAGATTATTTCACTTATATGGGGGGGTTGCTAGGTTTAGTGGGGTCAGGACCTGCAAACTCTTCCACAAATTAGAAACAGACTGATTCAAAATTATTTCACTTATGAAAGTCAGAAAATGGGAGAGAAACCCTTGAACTTTGACGATTGCCTGTAAACGATTCAAGGTTTCTGACTGACACAGAAATTACATGGCACGTTTTTTTTAAATTAAGGTGATTTTCATTCTGTTTTACTTGTTAGCATAACAAACCACTGCAAACCAAACTGTAAAGAAACTTGTTATAAATTTAATACATAAATTCAGTGTTAGTTCAACTACACACAATTTATTTTGACATTCATAAACATTTTATATTTCAAAATTCACACATAAAACACAGCTTACTGAAGAACTAAATTACTCGTTCTTTACTGGGTAACAGCAACTGTAGTTAGAGGCGGAGTGGAAGAAAACACTTTTTCAAAATTGACCAATTGCTTGATGACGTCACTTGGAAATTATGCGCACAGCATTTTGGGAGATTGAGGGATATTCACATAATTTTACAAAATGGCGCAAGGAATAATACTTTATCGAGAAGAGGATGTAAAAGGCGCCAGGTCTTTTGAAGGCGCGTATCTGTTGTGCTTCTGACTTGAAGACGTGCAGTTCGGTACACAACATGTTGTTTTCATAACTCTGTCAGTATCAACTTTTAAATACATTATGTCATGTTTTATAAGGAAGTGACGCCTTGCTATAACTTTATAAATACCGGTTAACAAAATGGCGATCTGAGGTACATTTTACCCAGAAAGCTTTGCGTAAATCTGTGTGACGTCATCAGGCTCGGCGGTAATTGGTATCAAAATCCAGAACTTAAATATCCTGTATTCCGATATACTGTTCAGCTATTATGGGAAAATCATTTTTATAAGACGTCAAGTAAAACGTAAATTTGCAGAAAGCCGAGGCCAAAGCTCTGCCAAGTCAGCTCTGTAGTCTCTAAAAACCCAAACCCATCGAGACGATCACACAGTATATATTAACAGGGCTAACATTTCCAAAATATTTTGATTGATTGATTGTTTGGTGTTTTACGCCGCACTCAAGATTATTTCACTTATATGGCGGCGTTGCCAGTTTTATTGTGGGAGGAAACCAGGCTCTGTGCCCGGAGGAAACCCACGACCTTCCGCTGGTAACTGGCAACCATCCCACATAGGTCGTTCGAGTGGAAACCCAGTCAGAAAATGTTCTAATTTTTGGACTGAGTGGGATTCGAACCCGCGACCCATTGGTGCATAAAATTTTGAAAACCGGTTTTCAAGATAAGGAATTTATTTGTCCTTGTATCTTCACATAATGCTCCGGGAAAATCAGTAAGGTTTCCATAAGGTTGAATGCAGAAGCCAAAGCTCTGCCAAGACGGCTTTGCAGTATAAAAACCCCAACACCACCTAGACGATTACATGGTATATATTAACTTAACTGGTCTATCTGGGCTATATAAAGCTACAGCAAAGGCTAAGCAGAAATGCATATACATGTACATTAGAAACTTGTCACCGTGGTTATTTTAGACTAGAAGATTTTCCCTGGCCCGTGTGTTTTATATATACATGTATGTTTATAGTGTTCATAAATATATTTAGCATTGAAATTAACCTGCAAGTAACATGGCTAGCAGATAATGATTATATGGTATAACATTATATAGCTGCTGGTGAGAGATTGGTTGGGGCTTACGGTCAACAGCGAAGGTCATATGGTGACATAGCAGGAAGTACCAGCCAGCTTAAATATCACTCCCTGCCACTCACCAACCTACGTCTAAATTTTTACATTCATCTAGACAAAAGACCAACAGGAAGGCTTATTTAGTATATGGCATACTAAATATTCCTCCTTGCTAGGTCAGCAAACATGGCTAAAGCAAAACCACAATGCCCTCAGCTATTCAGAACAGTAGCTGAACAGTGGCTGGATTTTCATATTGGGACGATTTATCATCTAACCGACAATAATTCGGCTAGACAACAGATCATACGACAGGAAGGCTAATGTATGTGGCATACTAAATATTCCTCCTTGCTAGGTCAGCAAGCAAAACCACAATGCCCTCAGCTATTCAGAACAGTAGCTGAACAGTGGCTGGATTTTCATATTGCGACAATTTATCATCTAACCGACAATAATTCGGCTAGACAACAGATCATACGACAGGAAGGCTAATGTATGTGGCATACTAAATATTCCTCCTTGCTAGGTCAGCAAACATGGCTAAAGCAAAACCACAATGCCCTCAGCTATTCAGAACAGTAGCTGAACAGTGGCTGGATTTTCATATTGCGACAATTTATCATCTAACCTGCTATTTTTCTGTGGGACAAGCGACCGGATAATTAATAGTACAACATCTTTTAAAACTCGATCACAGCAAGCCAATATTAGTCAGTAAAATCACAGCAAACAGACATTTAACGATGGAGTAGTTCCTGGACTCTAGTCTAAAAATGGTAACGCCCAAATGAAGGAGTTTGAATGTTTATTGGGGGAGGAAACCGGGCTCTTTGCCCTGAAGAAACTCAGCCCATGGCGAGCATCTGGTAACTTGACATACAGCGATTGCTTGAGAAATCCACTCAGAAATCGTTTTATTTGGTCTGAGTGGGTTACAATCCCGTGCCACATCTATGGAAGATCTGTGTCAGGTTGAGGAAGGGGTCTCAAAAGATCGGTAACTCACTCAGATTTTATACTAAACTGAGCTGGAGTCCAACCCTGAACACTAGACTGCCTGTCTACTCATGTCCGAAGATCCACAGGTACAAAATTAAATGATTGATGTTTTACGTCGATTAAATTAAATGATTGATACATTTTATGCCCCACTATAGGGGAGGGAAAAAATTAAGGATTTGGGCTTAACGTCGCTCTCGCAGCTAAGGTCATTTGGCGACAAAAATTACAGACAAGAGATGAAAGAATTCACGAAGGGAGCTTTAGAAGTGTCAGAAGTTTTAGTAGTGGTGGTGGCGAGTGGGAAATCTACACAATATAATAAATGATTTAGCAAGCTGAATGAATCCGAATAATAAGTCCACTGACAGCACGGCAAGCAAGAGCAGGAGGTGTTGCTTACACTGATTGGTTGCCGTCCTGGTAACCACGCCCTCTGCCCCGCCCACCTCTAGGGCGACGAAATCGGCCAAAAGACTCTTGGTTTTGGCCCCTTAACATTGACAAAGGTAAATTTTTAAAGCAATTAAGAAATTACAATACAAAACAGCAGGTGATTTTATGGATGACACTTTGTCACAATACTAAATTCACTTCTGGAAAGATTGATTGGTGTTATACGCTGCACTCAAGATTATTTCACTTATATGCTGGCGTTCATAGGTTTACTGGGGGAGAAAAACCGGGCTCATTGCCAGTAGGAAACCCGACCTTCGTCGAGTACCTGGTAATTCTTCTCTTCCACATAAGCCCACCGAGTGAAAAAATCCACTCTGAAAGTTGTCAATTTTTATTTGGTCTGATTGTGATTCGAACCTGCGCCGCATCGATGGAAGGTGTGTGTGGGACTGAGGGACAATCATTCACAACATTATGAAGAATTTCTGTTGGTTAGTTATTTTGATCGAAAATTTAAATAATGTTGAAAAAACACAAACCGTACCTGTTGTTTACTCCTCCACGCCCTCTGGTTGCCACAACGCCTCCTCTGTTAAAACTTCCACGACCTCGTTGACCTCTTCCACGACCTAAATAAAAAGTTTTTTTTAAGACCTTTGTATTATTTTTAGTTTTTAGTTATTCCAACACTTGAGAGAAAGAAAACCCTTAGATTCAAACAAATGCAAAAATCATTGAATTATTATTTGTTGTTTTGCAACGGTGGTCATAGATTATAGCCGTTTTGCGCCACACTCCATTTATTCATTTGCATGGTAACAACTACTTTGATTACAACTTACCGACCAATCCCCTTCTAAAGCCTGTTCCTCTCTGAGTGTAAGCTTGGTTTACGTTCAGCTGACTTCCTCCCCTGGCTCCTCGTCCTCTGGCAAAGCCCCGCCCTCTGGCAAAGCCCCGCCCCCTACCTCGTCCGGTCGTTATGACAGCACCTCGACCACGCCCCCGCTGAGATGGAGGCAGGTTTAGACGTGCTTTGATGTTACTTTTGCCAAGTCTTTGCTTAAGATTCACACTTTTCTGCAAACAATCAAATAAGAAATAAATGCAATTGACTCGATTGGAGGATTAAGCTGAACTCTAAATTTATCTGGGAATTATATTCTGTCAGCCAGATGGGCAGCACAAGTGCTAAAACCACCACCAAATAGTTCAGTTATCAGATTTTGCATACAACAACGATATGAAGAGATGCCAAAACGTATCTGAACCAAGTGCAGTTGGCATTCATCATCTTAACTGTTCTACATGTATTTGATTACGACATCGAACACTTAATTTTCGAATTACACTGTGTCACATGATCTATGCCTCAGTCGCTTTTCCGCTTCCTTAATCCTCAGTAAAACCTGTCTAAAGCATATCAGTTAAGCCAGGTGCTCACCGATTCTGAATGTCGAACTAGCTAATCGACTAGTGTACAGTGGTTATCGCTTGATTGATTGTTTGGTGTTTTACACCGCACTCAAGGTTATTTCACTTATATGGCGGCGGCAGGTTTATTGTGGGAGGAAACCAGGCTCTATACCCGGAGGAAACCCACAACCATTGTCAACAGTGGCCGCCCGCAGTGGAGACTACGACATGTTTGATTTTCAGAGGATAGTCGGCCATTGTCACCGGATAGTTGGCCACTGTCTCTGACGAAAGGCCTAGTGTGTGGCAAACTGGTGCCGACAAAATTGTGATCATCCAATGAAAACTAAATGTACGGCACATTTTTTTTTAGTCGTCACTTCTCGTTATTGCTTTACGTAATTGAATTCTACTATGTCCAGAGGTAAGAGACAGGGCCAAATACAGCATTTTAATTTGGGGGCCGTTTTATTGGTCCTTAATTTGGGTTTTTTTCCTAGATGGTCTGTAATTTGGGGGGTTTTGTAGATGCTTCAAAATACAATATTATAACGTTTTTTTCGCTTTGTCTTTGCTTATATGACTTGAACATTACATTTAAAACATTGCTGCATGTAAATCAGTAAATAAAATAATATATTTAAAATAAAGAAAAAGTATGCAAGACCGCAATAGTTGAATTCTTTCAAAACAGAAACGCCGGGGTACAGGATAGACTTCCGATAACGAGGGTTTTTCAATTGCAGAGATCTAATAGCTTCGTATTGAATGTAGCCGCACTCGTGTGTCTCTATCCTGGTTTACTTACTTTGCCGGTCAGGTAGAGCCACACATTAAACCGCCATCATAAGGGTGAGATAACTCGTGTAAAGTCATCAGGCCAATTTTCATGCTATGCTTTACAAAGAGCGACTTAACAGTTTAACAATGGATTTCAAAGAAATCAACTGGTTCAGTGAAAAGAGGAATGTTTCAAAGATATAATAGGCGATAATAGCTGAAAGGTAGTTGAGATTAAGGATAGTTAAGACTTAGCTTAAATCTGAAATCCGAAGTCCTTCCAAATAATTCATTTAAAAGCCGTAACTATATTGAATGGAGACTTACTTCATTCCGCTTCGAGATAGGGATTTAAATTCTGATTGAATTTTTAACATTGTGCAGCTCGTTAGACTGAACCCTTGTGTTCATGCAGTATCGACCGGTGTTCGACAACTGAACAGTTCTGCGAATGCTCTCCAAATTGAGAATTGTTAAAAATAAATAACACGTACTACATAGATTTTCCAAACGTCCGAGGCCGTACGCGAGGCATGATTAGTTTGTCATTTACTCTGCTTCCGACACCCGCTGTTGTTGTCAAGTGAGTCCAGCAGTGAAATTCATTGTCAGCGTTCGTCCACGTTTTACCGGCTGAGGAGTGTGCCGTTTCCACGGGCGTCATTGGACTATTATTTTGAAAGACTGTGCGCTTTGAAATGGTAATTGTTTCGCGTAGCCAATCGGTTCTATGTGCTGTTTTGGACACAACATTTACCTGTCAGTGTGGTGTAGATATTTTTACTCCCGGCCAGGGAATAGAACGATTTAAAAAAAAAGTTTTTGTGTCTCTAATTTGGGGGTTTTAGGGCGGCTAATTTGGGGGATTTCTTAGAGTTTCTAATTTGGGGGCCGTTTAACGGTCTCTAAAAACGGCTGTATACGGCCCTGAGAGAAACGGCCAGAAGTTTGTCAAGAATTTAAGTTTAACATATTTTCTCTCGTCCAGTCACAGTATCACCACAACGCTTCTAATTTTTGATTCAACAAAAAATATATCAAGATTTTGGCAGCGCATGCCAGGGGCCTGTTTCACAAAGCGGTGTAGCGTAAATTTTTACGTAAATGCCTTAGCAACCCATACTGTAGAGATACGTTAGTATGAAAGTTACGCAAAAAATACATCTACGCCGCTTTGTGAAACAGGGCCCTGCAGCTCACATAAAATTTATGAAAACCTTTTTGCTGACCTGTTTAATCTTCAGTGCAGCCTGAACTGATGGGCGATTTGCCATCTGCTGGGCGAGGCGTCTGTTCTGGGCGGTGGCTTGCTGTTGGGCGGCCATCTTGGCACGGACATTCTGCTGCGGTGGCGATCGAGGCTGTTTCTGGATGTTCGTAAAGCTTGAGTTTTCGAAGGAAAGGCACATGGGTAAATTGTAAAAACTGGGCTTTGAATGGGACCCTTTGTGAGCTCAGCTGTGTCAGTGAAGCCTAGTTTGTTTAAATCCAAGAACGGATCAATGCCAAGCATATATATTTTTTGATTTAGGTCAATTGAGAAATAGCACTAGAGATGGAATTAAAGGTTACGGTGAGAAAGAAAATAAAAAAAAGAGAGAAAGCTTGACAGAAAATGATGATTGGTTTTAAGTAGGAATGAATGATTATTTCACTTATCTATCCAAGTTATGAAAATAGGGTGTCTAAAATAGCGGTTTTCCACATTCTCAACTGAACAGGGTGTTCAAAATGACATACCTACTTTTCTATCTTAAAGTGTTGGATTATTGAGATCATGGCCAGTTTAAATTCAACAAATGGCTGAACTATTATGATAATGTACAGATCGATTTATGTTTTACGCCGCACTCAAAATTATATCACTTATATGGCAGTGTTATCAGGTTTTGTAAGGGAGGAAACCAGGCACATTGCCCGGAGAAAATTCCCGACTTTCAACGAGTACCTGGCAACTCTTCCACATACGGCGACAGAGTGAAAATTCCAGAGGAAATAGGAAAAGCTGAATCTGTAGATTCAAATGCAGCTCAAGTGAGGAGAGGAAAAAGAACAGAAATTTTGTGATGAATGAAGAGGATAGCCTCAGAGCTTACGCCCCTTACCACAGGTGTGTTACCTGCCGGACGTAAGTTTCTTCTGAGGGACAGGTGAGTGAGCTAACAAAGGTGTAGACTTAATGGTACAGAAGAAATGAATTAGAAATAGGATTGATCGATTTAGGTCTTAATGGGACGTTGTCAGATTTAGTTTTAGATAAGAAGGATGAGATTGGTTGATTGATGTTTTAAGCCACAATCAAGATTATTTCGCTTATATGGCGGCATTGACAGGTTTAGTTGGGGAGGAAACTGGGCTCTATGCCCGGAGGAAACTCAAAACTGTCCGCAAGTATCTGGCAACTCTTCCACATACATCAACTGACTTTTCGAACGGACAACGGAGAAGATATACGGATAATGACTAGGAAATACAGAGAGTGAAAGGAATTGAATGTGACAATAAAAAAGAACATGAATGAAAGGCGATGTATATCTGGGCTCAGATCAAAAAAGAATAGAGATTTTCAAATCGAAGGCTATCTGACACAGCTAGGGTCCCCTGAACTAAAACAAGCAACATTTTATGTAAAAATGTTTACATGCTCTGCACACATCATGCACGGCAAGACATAGCTGCAGTAAATATGTTGTACATATGGCATGTAAGATCTAAAGCAAGCGCTTAAATCAGTAATTAACGAGCAGTCAATTGGAACTGCTCTATTTCAATTTTTTCCCCGTCAAATTGCAGCTTATTTGGAATGGCATTAGGTTTTCTTCTAAAGGAGAATATTTATCTCCTGAAGAATAGAAGGGCGGTTTTGTTGTGAGCGATATTTGCACTTTTACTTTGCCACTTTTCAATTTATGCCATTTCTAATCTTTAACCCCTCATATTTTGAGGAGTTCAAGAGTTACTTTAAAGGCCCTTAGTAAACTCATGAGTTAAGCAAGGCTATAACTCTCCAACTACTCCTACTCCGTAGGGATTCTTCATCAGATTCATACCGTTCGTTCAAGGACATTTTCGTCGAACTCTTCAGCACAATCTTATTCGGGACTTGGGCCATTTTTGGTTTCACTTTCTTCCCTCTGAAAAAAAAAACAAACAAAAAAGGTCATCATCAAGGCTACACATTGATTTTTACCCATCATCTAATAAGGTTTTTTTTCTTCAGCACAGAAGTTCAAGGTGGTGACCAAAATGGAATGGTCCGCAATATGTTGAAGGAGTTGACGGAAGCTACACATGGACTTCTTCATAACCATGCCAATACAAGGTGCATTAGAACAAGGAGTTGTAAAGCAAATTTTCAACATTACCCCTCAAACAAGAAAAAAATATCCGAACTTGAGTTGTCAGGAAAAAAGCATTCCGAAAACTTCTGATTGGACTTCTTAACTTAGTCAAAAATTTTCTTTTTGTCCATTACCCATGCAAAGGGACTTCGTAACCAGGACAGACTATAGAATTGGTCAGTCATTTTCAATTTAAGCAGTTTTTGTCTGGACACTCCGCAATTTCTCAGCAGATTTGTCTTTTTAAACAGGACCTTGTAGCAAGAAAATTCCACTATTTTATCATCAAATGGCGAAGTAGTTTTTAAAAGAAGCTGCAGGTGACAGACCATTTCTGTATTTGCACTCGCAACGGCTAATTTACAGTGAAGTTGAACTATGCAGTAATTTCCTTGATGATTGCCATTGGTCAGCAATTCAATCTGAATGGCTATTTTCATTTTGATATTTGCTGGTCATCGGAAATGAGCGGCCCCGAATAGCAGTTTTGAACAAATACTGAAATTAACCTATGGTTTTAATTGTTGTTTCTTAGTTTCATGTGTTCATGACACGTTTCACGTCTTTACCGTTACACGAAAGATCTTATTTTGTTACTGACTGATTACAGCCGCTAAATGCTAAAATTAAAAAAGGACAAGATGACAGAACACACAAGAGACACAAGGGAGGTATAAAATCGCAAGACGCCTGCCTACTGCAACGACAAAATACAGGATTCTTGATTTCGGCATGACGTTACGATCCTGACAAGGGCTCAGAGGTGAAAACAATTCCATAACGACGCCATTTTGATTGGCTGAGGGAAGACCAAGTGACCCTAAGTACCCTAGCCGGCTGGTCAGGTACCCGGATGTCCGAAACCGAGAATCGAATATCAAGATGCATATAAAGTTTGGGTTGGTTGCATTGCTTAAATTAGAAGAAAATCTGAGAAAAATGGGTTGATTCAAGAAATACAGGTTTCAACGATACACATTCTTCAATTCACTTAACCACAAATCAAATCTTACAAGTTAGTTTACAAATGATCAATATACTTTGGCTACAAAGTCTGGATATCTCCAACAAGATCGAAGGGAGAACTCAGAAGCTATTTCTAATTCTAACTTCTAGTACGTGGCAGGTGACGCGAGAATTGGATCAGTTGCAGAGGGCTTGGGTTGCAAATAGAAAATGTTAGACCGAATGACAGGTTCACAGCTTACTGGTTGTTTGCTTTTTTTATTTTGACAACTTGTCAATAATAACTGTTCATACGCAGCTTAAAATCGTGACTTGCTGAATGCGTTGGTAACCATTAAAATATTTCAGAAACAAAATAGAATGACAATATTTACAAACCGTGTGATTAAAATTAATGGATGATTCCGTTCAGCGGAGATGTGCCACGATCATAAAAGTCCAACAACAATTTTTGAAAGTGAAATAAAGCCGGCAGCTTGACGTAGAAACCGGAAGTCTAAGTCTGTTGTTCTCGTTTCCTTGGGGAAAAAGGGAGGAAAAAGGCTATGCGAATAAATTTATAGGTTTTCAAAATCGACAATTCCATTTTACTTTCCATTCCGATAGAAAAAAAAAGTCAATTTCATATATTCAGTGCGATGCTGATTTGGACATTTCTATTTTTAGTAGGGGTGTCAAGTTTATTTGGTTTGTTCTTTGCAATTTATTTCTGGCCTTCACTCTTTATTAAACAATAGAATAGACTGGAAATCACTAAAATTAGAAGCTGTTTCTCAAATCACAGAACCAAATTTCTGTTTGGAGAGCTTGCACGGAGTTGTCAAAAGGGGATAGACAGGCGTAATGACCCACGTCTCTTAGGAGCAGTTCCTTAGCAACCCCAAACAAAGACGCGTCGACATTGTTTTTGACGGGTCTGATCATCGTTTTACCTAATAATATTGAATTATCTTAACGGCATTGGGCATTTCGAAGAAAAAACGAATCATGGTAAGTCTCTTGTTCCTATTATCGCCCAAATTTTGTTGATTCACCCCTCAATTTCTTGTATTTGGAATTTCTATTATTATTTATGAAGTTAAAACTACAACAACAACATTATATACAAATATTCACGTGGGTCTATATTTCGTCGTGTTTATTCGGACCCCAATTTTAAACGTCAAAAAATCTCTGCCTGGCTTAAACATGCATTCCTGAGGGTGGTGTAGTCCAAAAAAAAAAAAGAAGACCTTTCCATACCAGTTTAGGATTTTATCAGTTTACGTTAGTTTGTTTTTGTTGGGTGAGTTAAGAGCAGGGACTGATCCAGGGCCATTTTGATACCGGTATACCGGTTTGGGCGCCCAAACTCGGAGGAAAAAAATCCGCCCAAACTCAAGGAAAAAAAAAAAAATTCAATTATTTGGGCGAAAAAAAAATTTTTTTTCTCAAATTATTTGGGCGGAAAAAATTCCTGAAGTTAAAACAAATGTTCAGTTTATAATATATTGAAAAACGTTACGTTTTAGACAAATGATTTTTGTTTTACCTCGTCACAGTGTAGGCCCTACGTCACAATGAGGTACGTCGCTACGAAATCGCGTGAAAGAACACCATCTATACTTCAATCTACTCTCTTTGCTTTACCCACTGACCTATATAAATGATAGGTCAGTGGGTTTACCACTGAACAGTGTTTGGTACCCTGCCCTACAGAACTAACCAGCGCTCTGTTCAACGACACGTGGGGGTTTAAGACTGACGGCGCATGTCATGCGTCATTGCCTCCTAGAGGGGGAACTGTATTGTGCTCAATTCTATTGCATTGTGCGAACCACATGGCTTGACTAAAAGTCGTCTGCTAGACCTCACAAAACTCATTGGCAGACAGTCTATATTTGACCACTAATTAGTTAATTGACGTTTATCCACATTTGTCACCGACATCTCTATATATCTATCAACTTATTATCCTGTATATACATTGAAGAGTGAACTATTGTAGCCTCTAGGAAACGTCTTCGTGGACGATTTGAGTCACTCAGCCACGGCTCGACTCGGAGTCGAACGTTGACTTCTCTTATATGTACGCTTTCATAGCGACCACCATAGAACACTATCAGAAAGTGGGGCTGCTTGTAAACGGATCGCAAATTTGATATGTGAAATTTATTTCTACGGTTGGTGGCTGGCTGGACAAGAAAAACGTTTCTTCGGTAGATAGTGGCCGTTATCTGAAAACTCAAAACCATCTTTCTTCAACTTCAAGGAGGCCGCACATTAACGCTACTTACCGGAGCTACATAGTAGCCTACATGTACATGCACACAGGCCAGTCAGTGATATCGCTTGTTTGAGTCCTGTACGCAATTAAAATTTACAAAATCCAAAACGATTGTACACATGTTACTAAGATGCATTTAGTGTTTGTTTACAAATCAAAAGATAATGTATATCTGTCAAAATTAGCCCGTGAAAAGTGAAGAATGGGTGACGTATCACTCGTCTGATGAGTAAAAATTTACACATGACGAAAGTCAGTTTAAAAATTAATGTCAAAAAATGTCCCGATTCGTTCAGAAATTAGTAAACTCTGATAAAAAAAATCTTCATGCACGATTTGACATAAATATATGATTGAATAAAAACATTTCAGTTACTTTATTGGTAAATAGCATTTACAATTGCGAAGTCAGTTGCTGTACATAGCTGCATGTATGCAAATTCGATCTGCAAAATAGTGATTGTACGTTGCCGTGTATTTCACTTCATTTTGAAATATTCCTTCCTTTCACACTCCGAATAATACAATATGGATCTTCTTAAGTGTCTTAGGACTGTACGGTGGGAAAAAATTGTAAAAATAAGTCTATGGTAACCATTGAAAAGGGAAATTCGCCGTCCATTTAGTGTATTTGCCAATTTTATTTTGTTTTCTCCTCCTTTAAGAATGATAATGGATTTAAAACAGATGACCACAAATAATGCTGTAAATATGAAAAGACACCCAAATTGCACGCGAAAAACATGGTGATGAAGAGGTAGCCTACAAATGACCGACACAAAACCGTTTTCAGTTACAAAGTGAAATTTATTCTGCAATGTCAACATTATTATCAGAGGGACGAGAACTGTTGCAGGATGGTACATCAAGCCATGTTATTGCAAGATATTTTGTATGTCATCATAACAGTCTACCATTGTCAGATTTGCCAACAGTAACAACAAGCGTATGCGAAAGGAGCTTTACTGTTTCCCTGTGTCGCTTGATTGTTTGTTTTCTTATTATTCACTAGTGAACGAAGGGGTGTAATCTTTACGCCAATAGGACAATTTATGCTTTGGGAACCAGATCGCTCATATAGTACTACACGCACTTGTAGCATGGTTGCGGCGTTTTTCTTTTGATGAGCAGTCTTCGACAAATCCGATACAGTGGACAGATAGTGGGCGGGGCTAAAGCGTTGAATAACTTCCCGATTTTGGAAGTTGTTGTATGGCTCTCTTGACTGGGTATCAGAGAGTAAACACGTGATAGTTGATTGACAACGTCAATCAATTATACCGTGATACAAGCACGTTATTCAGCGCATGCGAGATGAAAGATATCCATGGTTTTCCTTTGAATGAGATTTGTTGGATCGTGTCTTATTTTTAAAAAAAATAGTTAATTTTTTGGGACACTGTTGCTGTCAAGGAAATCCTCACACACTCATTAATTTCACCGGTCACAGTGTTGGCGTAGCTCCAGCCACCAGACCTTTAGCTCACAAATAGATGGTTGCTGGCTTCGCATGTGGTGCTGATCAGACATCGCCGTTACGCGGTGATTCGACGTAACCGACAGACATAGCATACACCATGTGCCATCGGCACCTTTGAATAAATAACAAAACAAAACAGCAATATAATGACTTCAGTTTGGTAATTCTCAAAGCAGCTGCCCATGTACGACATGTAGTCTAAATGCAGATCAGCCGATGTGTTTTTATTTAAGTTTGAGATGGGAGTCGCTTATGGACATTACGTCATTGACGGCCTACCGGTATCCCCAAATTTTTCCTGGATCAGTCCCTGAAGAGCCACATATATTACCGCCTTAATTTGGGATTGTTTTAAAATTGATGGTCAACCAGCTTGGAACTGAGAACATATCAAATTAAACACTTACAAAAACAAACGGTAAGGGTAAAGAATAGCAGGTAATCGAAATAGGTCAGTTGGCAAACAATAGGCTAACCCTAAGTTCCACGGGGGGTCACAATGTTGAAGAGATAGACCATCACTGAGCGACCCACGTGATACCTGCTATTCTTTACTCTACCCTAAATGAATGTTGGTTCTCTATGGAAAAATACCTCTAACGAAATCATAAATCAAACATACTGTGAGATGTTTAGCACTTTTTCAGTTTGTTTTTCTTATGCATGCACACTTCAGATTTATATACCCTTTGCCCAGCGATAATGTATTTGGACGAATCGAAGGGGGTCCTTTGGTTTTGTGAATAAACATGCATAAGCCTAACTCTTTTCGGTCAATAAACCCCGTCTCTAACCATAAGTCCGCCTTTGGCTTTGTATCAATAAAAGATGGCGAAACTTAACTGTATTCTCTCAATAAACCCCGTTGACAATTCAGTCACACCGTATGTAGGCCTATTGAAGGGTTGGCATAGTGCCAAAAGCAAACAGTCATCGACCACAGCCACGCGGCGCCTCAAGCACACTGGGGTCACTTTATCAATGAGTTTTTATTACGACTATAACTTTACGCAAGCTAAAATCAACGGTGATTTCTAAAAACCGAGATTCATCTCAAATACCAACTCACATCTAGGTGACAAAGAGATTTGAATGCTGGTTGCAATTATTACTATTCAAAAGGTCATTGAATTTTATAACAATATTTTTATGATGGGGTAGGAATCTAAAACCTGTTTTAACTTTAAAAGCCAGTATTTTACGTATAAAACAAGTCGTGTTAATAGAAGATTTTACCATTCACATTTCTGACATTATCTGGCCTTTTCAGACGACTGTTAGAAGAACTAATAACGTTCAGCGTGAGAAAATGATGGCCAAGTCACGGCACCAAGAGGAACAGAGAGAAGATGCTTTGAGACGTCTTGCTAAAGAACAGATGCTACAGGCCAATCTCTCCAGTGAAGAAACCGTGGAAGAAAGGCGATATTTACGCCGCATGCACAATGAAAATAAAGAAAGAGAAATGGACGAAGCAATCATAAATGTAAGTTACTGGGAGAAAAAAATTATCTGGTTTTTTGGTAGTGTTATAACAAGAAGCTCAAGTCTCGTAAAAATTCCAATGCGATTTCGTGATATCTGATGACAGATGATGCTATTAAGAACGTTTTTGATGACGTTCCAATTCCATTAGACATATTTCACTCCATTACGTCTGATGCGCAATGCAACTCTGGTGACAGGCAATTAGTGGAATTCCTACGAGATTTGCGCTCCCTGAACCACTCCTTACAAAAACTGTTTATAGGTGTCAGTAAGACTCCCCCTCAGACCCTTGTGGCTTAAAAGTTGACACTTGCGCAATAGCCTTTGTGTATTGAAAAATTAGGCTACATTGAGGCTTTGGATCAATCAAGTCAAAATCATGCTCATTTTGTCTATGACGCAGTGTGATGGATGCATGTTACAGCACCTGCAACAGAGAAATGACGTCAATGCCATACATTTCGAAAAACGTCGTGAAAAATGGAAATGACCTATGAAAGCCAACCAGCACTGTAATGAAAGTAAACAATACAGTTTGTTTATCGTTTTAAAAGCTTTTTATCTGATTTGGTTCAACAAAATGAACTTTGATAGAGCTCTAGTCCAAGTGACATTCCACTGAACTAAGAATTACAAGTTGCAGACTTGTCTCACTGCATACTCCAAATTCCCGTTTTTTGAAACTGATTCAGATTGACGTATGAAGCCTTGCAACTGTTGTGATTCCTTGAAATAAATTGCAATGCACAAAACAATATTTACAAGAACTGAAAGTTTATTTCAAGGATATATCGAGGCACGCAGTGTATGTTTAAAAAATGGCTCCTATATCAAGCCCTTACTTATTTAAAACAACTGCTTTATTTTTAGGCACAGAAAAACCGAGAAATTCGAGAAAAACAATTAGAACAAGAAGAGAGACTAGCCGCAGAATTAGAACGAGTTAAAATGGAAAAACTACGAGATGAAATGATGAGGAAGCAAGCAAGAGAGGAATGGTAAGCTCAGACAGCTACATTTCAGCTTCATTAAGTCTCAAGTAACTACAATGAACATAAGAAATGTTTGAAACTTTCTTTAAACGTGGGTTCCATACTAATGCCTTAACTATTTCTCATCAAAAACAAAAGTTGCAACATGTTCATTGTTAATGAAAAAAAATTAAGGCATCACCACATAGTTAGTTGTGAATTACACAAGTTTTCGACACCTGTACCATTGGATCAAGTGTTACACTTGACGAAGACACTGGTATAGGTGTTGACAGCTTCAATGTGTTATTCACAACTAAATACGTGGTGATGCCTTAATTTTTTCTCGTTAACAATGAACATGTTGCAACTTTTGTGTGTAATGAGAAATAATTAAAGCAAATTACACGTGATTAAGACACCTTTACAGGTGTCAAAAGCTTGTTTTGTTCACAAAAAACCTTCTTTGTGGGGATCCTTTGATCATTTTTCAAAATGGAACCTGTTTAAAGTTTCAAGCAGTTCTTATAGTTTTTACCAATCAATCAATCAATCGACCCTGCTAAGAATAATTCAACCAACCAACTAATACACAATGATGTAACAAACAACACATAAAAATCAATAAATCAACCAAGTAACCAATCATTGTTCCCATCATAACACTAATCAACCAACAACATATTGTACCAGTCCACAGTGTTAACGTACTCGGTACTGTCAATTCTGTAAACCCAACCATGATGCAGGCCTAGTAATTAGCGACGACATTCTGCAAAAGCTGTCCTCATTACAGAAAATCTTCTGACTGGGTAGGACGGTTGCCAGTTAACACCGGAAGTTCGTGGGTTTTCTCCGGGCAAAGAGCCCAGTTTCCTCCCACAATAAAACTGGCAACGCCTCCATATTTATGAAAGAATCTTGAGCGCGGTGTAAAACACCAAACAATCAATCAACTAAAAGTGCCGTGCTAACTGGTCTCAAAACCAATCTAGGTCAGCATTTTTTTTTTGCCGTGGTAAATCTTTCTAATTATGAGGGCTGATGATGTAGATATTTACCGCTCACATTTTGCTTTGCTGTAAATTTTCAAATATTTTGTGTTGTGGTTTTCAGTCCTGAGTTGCGTGAATTGGAAGCTAAGCTAAAGTCTGCCTACACCAGTAAAGAGAGAATGGCTCAGATTGCTGAGAAGGAGTCTCATAAATATGATTCAATGGTAAGTATTCGTTTAGTTTACACAATATTTATTCAATTTAGCTCATTTTTGACATCCTTTGCTATGCAGAAAATTAGTTTTCGAGACTCGTTTTCAAACGTTCATTGAATCTAGAAGTTTAAATGACTTGTTTAGTTTAGACGATTTTTATTTAATTTAGCCCATTTTGGACAACTTTTCCCATGCAGAAAATTCATCTTGGAGACTCGTTCATTGAATCTAGGAGTTCCAATCACTTGACTTCTGTGTAAAAACATGGAATTTATTATCCCCAAGAAATGGCATCTCATAAAACCTTTTTTTTTTAATTTCTGATTTAAAAATATTGCATTTGACTGTTGCTTTAAGATGGAAATTAAGAATTAACTGGTTGTCGAAAATAAGCTTTCAACATCCACGTGGACGTGCTGGACGCCGTATGTGGAAGAGTCGCCAGGTACTCAACGAAAGTCAGGGCCGCCATATAAGTGAAGTACATTGTAATCTTGAGTGTGGCATAAAACATTAATCAATCAATCAAGGGGACATCTGAACCTTAGATTCATTGATCCAGAGACATTCTGATACCTGTATACTGGTATGGGCGCCCAAACTCACAAGCAAAAAATCCGCCCAAATTCTTAAAACAACAGATATCAATGTCAAAATAGCATTAAATGTTGAATTTTGGGCCAGAGATGATGTTTTTGTCTTATTGTTGGAACATTTTGAACCGAAATGGTATGCCCACATTTTCCCTGGATCAGTCCCTGAGATTCATTGTCCAGTTTAATTTTCTGATTTCAGAATCGTGATGCGGAAATATCAAAGGTCATGAAAGAGGAAAACGCTCGGGCGCAGGAAGCCCAGAGGATAAAAGACGAAGAACGATATCGTGCACAAGTTAGATACCAACAGGAGTTGGAAAGTCAGCTTGAAGAAAAGGAGTTACAACGACAACAAGCTTACGAAGAATTCCTCAAGGAGAAACTCATGATTGATGAAATCGTGCGAAAAATTTACGAAGAAGACCAAAAGTGAGTGCATATTTATTTTTTTTTCTAAAGATTTAGTAAAATTGACCAAGGGCTTTTGTTTTTTCTTACAAGAAGGCAAATTTAGCTTAAAGGATAAATTATGACAAGGGCAAGTTTAATACAATGCCTACTTTTTTGTCGGAGATTTGTGTAAAAACATATACTGTACGAATTTGAACAACACAAAAATGAAATTTCTGGCAAAAACCCTACAAATTTCAAGGCATTCTTTTTCTCTCTACCATCTCTATATGGAAATTAATTACTTAGCTCATTGATGACTTAGTTGTGGCGTCATACACGACCGATGTTGAGTCTGGGCGGAAATGATTACGAAATCGTTCAAATGTCAAGTATGACGTCAAATATGAAGATATTTTATTAGCTAATTTTTCAATTTATCTGCATCAAACAAACTATTGTTTTCTACATACAGGTCTTACGAGCAACAACTACAAAAAAGGAAAGCAACTCAAGAATTCATTTCCGAGTTTACTGAAGCGAGGAAGAAATGGAAAGAGGAAGAGACGAAGAAAATGGAGGAAGAAAACGCTAAAATCATGGAGTTTGCCAAAAAGCAACTGGAACGAGAGTTGGAAAGGACTCAAGAGAAAAAACTCAAAGAAGAAAAAATGTTACAAGTTCAAGATGCTGTAAGTTTTTATTCTTTATTATCCACCCCCTCCCACAGCCCCTCTCCTGCTTTTTTTTCTATCTCTCTCTACAAACATACACTGTATTAATCCTATCTTTATAAAATAGTCAACATTTTTTTGTTCAACATTTTTTTCCGGTTAAATATATAAATTTTTTTAACAAATTTAAACTTTAGTTCATTCTTTATTTTGTGTTTATTCAAAGTGTCAACACATTTGGACTTTAAAATACTCCGGATTTTTCTTGCTTGACCATTCTAATAATATGATATGGCCGTATTTTTTCACAGTTGTCCAAAGAGATTGCAGAGAAAGAGAAAGAACGTGAAGAAATGGAGAAAGTACGACTAGAATTATACATGGAAGAGGAAGAAGAAAAAGAACGTCAGAAAGAAAAGGTTGGTCTGACTCTGTCCTTGCTACATGAACGTGGTTATTGTGTAAATGATGATATGCAACACATCGATGTGGCACGGGTTCGAATCCCACTCAGACCTAAATTTCTATGTGGATTTTTCCCTTGATCATTGTCTGTGGAAGTATCTACTGCTTTGTTTATAGCCTCAACTTAAAGCCTCCATGGCTCAGTAAGTCGGGCGTTCAACGCCCAATCCGAACAGCCTTCCACCAATGGGTCGCGGGTTTGAATCCCACTCAGTCCAAAAATAGGAAAATTTTCTGACTGGGTTTTCACTCGAACGACCTATGTTTGGATGGTTGCCAGTTACCAGCGGAAGGTCATGGGTTTCCTGCGGGCACAGAGCCCAGTTTCCTCCCACAATAAAACTGGCAATGCCGCCATCTAAGTGAAATAATCTTGAGCGCACCTATCAATCGATCAATGGTAAAGATTGATGATAACATGTTCTTTCTTTAGCTTTATATAGAGCGACAGTTCCATAAGACAAACTTCAATTTAACTTTTTACGCCAAAATGTTAATTTTTGTCTGTTTTTTTTTTCTCATTACTTTTTAGCTGGATATCGAGCGACAGTTCCGACAGAGACTAGAATTACAACAAGAGCATGCTAAACAGATGCATTTCAAAGCACTCCGTAAACAAGCTGAATTGGAAGAGGAAGAAGTCTTCAGGCAGCAGGTGAGTCGAGGGGTTTACTTCATCTGTTTGAGGGGCCTCCGTGGCTCAGTCGCTTAGACTGATAGTCCCTTAGACTGATAGTCCCTCAGTTCCACACAGACCTTGCATGGATGCGGCACAGTTTCGATTCACACTCAGACCAAATAAAATTTGATTAAATTCTGAGTGGATTTTTCACTCAGTCGGCGTATGTGGAAGAGTTGCCAGGTACACAAAGAAAGTCTGGGGTTGCCTCCGGGCAATGAGTCCGGTTTCTTCTCGAACTAAACCTGGCAACACTCCCATATAAGTGAAATAATTTTGAATGCGGCGTAAAACATAATCAATCTCACTCCAACACAGGCCTTCCATCAATGTGGCGCTGGGTGGATTTTTCAGGGTTCTTACCCTCAAACTTCAAAGAAAGCTTAAATAGGTTTTTCACTCCTTAGTCCTGTGTTGAAGTGCCAAGGGTTCGCTGAAGGTCAGGAGCCTGTTTCACAAAGCGGCGTAGCGTAAGTTTTTACGTAAATGCCTTAGCAACCCATACTGTAGAGATACGTTAGTATGAAAGTAAAAAAATACATCAACGCCGCTTTGTGAAACAGGCTCCCGGTGTTTACTTCCCCACTAAACCTGTCAATGCCACCATGTAAGTGGAATAATTGTGAGTGCAGCATAAAACATTGATCAATCAATCATTGATAAGATGGTCTATGGGAATTCACACGACACTATAGGCACATTGAGGGTCCGATGAAAGATGAATCAAGAAAAATGCAGGCCATCAGATATTTTCTAAAATGAGCCCTGAACTCACATCTAGGTGACAAAAGGTATTTAGACATTCTCTGAATCAGTTTGTGGTACACTTGCAATAGTTTATAGGGCCCCTGAAAACTAATAACGATTAATCAGGCAATATAATAGGCCTTTCTACAGGCTCGTCAAGTTCAGTTTGACAATAAATTATTATTTTTCCCTCCAAGGTTTTGGCGAAGTTTGCCGAGGATGATCGCTTGGAACAGATGAACGCACAGAAACGTAGAATGGTACAGCAACAACATAAACGTGCTGTAGAAGAAATTATCATGCAGCGGAGAGAGAAGTTTGCCAAAGATAGGGTAAGTAGGGCAGGGATTTGGGATTTAATAATAATCGTTTCATTTCCTCTGGGCATAGGGAGCCTTCTGGGCCCAGTCTTCAGCGTCATAGTCCCTCAGTCCGACACAGGCCTTCCATCGATACGGTACGGGTTCAAATCCCATTCTGAGTGGATTTTTCACTCTTGCTGTATGTGGAAGAGTTGCCAGGTACTTGCCAAGGGTCAGTCTTTCTTGAGTGTGGTGTAACACCATTCAATCATTCCTCTAGGCATAAGGCTCATGATTTTGCTCTACTCATGGTTGCTGATCTAGCAATAGGCTGTACAAGGGGAAACATTAAATATACCAAATACATTAGCCTTGATGTCTTATGATCTTTTGTTCAGCTGATACTTATGGCGCCTTTACTGTTGAATGCGCCGTTAGCCTCAAACAATCAATCAAGGGAAGGGTATCACATAGGCAAAGTAATCTTGAATGTGTCATTAGGCCCAATCAATCAATCAATCAATGGA
The DNA here is from genome assembly GCA_963971465.1 of Lepidochitona cinerea. NCBI lineage: Eukaryota > Metazoa > Mollusca > Polyplacophora > Chitonida > Tonicellidae > Lepidochitona > Lepidochitona cinerea. The sequence goes on from OZ020559.1 coordinate 15,849,147, forward strand.
AGGGTGTTACGTAGGCAAAGTAATCTTGAAATGAGCTTAAACTATCAACAATGTTTAAGTTAATGATAGAAAATTAAGACATCACCATGTAGTAAGTTGTTTTGAACAACAGGAGCTTTCGACACCTGTAGCTTGTGTTGTTCAAAACAACTTACTACATGGTGAGGTCTTAATTTTTAATCATTAGTATGGAACCCACTTTAAAAGAGAGTTTCAAACATTTCTTACAATGTTTATGTTTATAAGTAAATAAATGTTTAATTTATGTCTATTTCCTCAGGAACTTGAGCATGAGGCTAGAAAGGAGGAACAAAGACAGGAGGAGTTCCGTAAACAAATTATCGAAGAGGAAAGACAGCGGTTGCTACGAGAACATGCTTCAAGACTTCTGGGATATCTGCCGAAGGTATGTCGTTGGATCATTCCATAAATTAAATCCGTAGGCTGATTTTACAGACAATTTCACTATGAATCCATTTGATGGTAAATGTTCCTATTGTGTCCAGTATGTGGAAGAGTTGCCAGGTGCTCGTCGAAGGTTTCCTCAGGCAATGGGCCCAATTTCCTCCACCACTAAACCTCTGACTACACCGCCATAAAAAATGAAATAATCTTGAGCGCAGCGTAGAACATCAATCAATCAACAAATGTGATACCCATAAAAAGCAGCATGCTTACAAGTGTGGTATATCACCCAAATTTGGAATAGTTTTACGTCAGCCTTCTCCTGTGTATATAATATTAGAGACACACTTGATGTCTAGAGAGATGTTGTACAATTCGGATAAGTGCTGAGACGACTAAAGCTTTTTGTATGACAGGACGACAAATACTGCAGATTTCATTGGCCAATTTTTCAAACTGTGTCAATCAACCAACCTCTTTTGCTGAAAACAAATTTCCTCACAGATAAACAAGATCTTATACCACGATACACGTGTGTTGTTGATCGGCTCCCCTGATTATGAAAGACATTTCAAAGGATTGGTTATCATGCTTACGCACTCGCCAATCCTCCGGAAATATCTTTTATATTCTTGGGAAGCCATTCAACAACTCTAACATAACTAATAATAGCGTGCAGTGTAAGAAAAGATAACAAGCCTGCTTCAGTTTGTTTCATTTTCAGACTGGGTTTTTCACTCGAACGACCTATGTGGGATGGTTGCCAGTTACCAGCGGAAGGTCGTGGGTTTCCTCCGGGCATAGAGCCCGGTTTCCTCCCACAATAAAACTGGCAACGCCGCCGTATAAGTGGAATAATCTTGAGCGCGGCGTAAAACACCAAACAACCAATCAGTTTGTTTCTACAAATTAACTTGGCTGGGCTGCCTCGGAAAACAAACTACAAATTGGCGGCGATGTAGATAAAACACAAATTTCTTATCCATCAATCTAGAATGATGCTGATTAAAAATTTATTTTCTTGATTTTCAGGGGGTTATCCGTGACGAGAAAGATTTGGAGATGTTGGGACCGGAATTTAAAGAGGCGTATGCAAAGACACATTTTGACCCATTTGATGAGGAATCTTGGAACAAAAACTTTAAATAAATTGAATTCAATTATTTTTTGTAAGACTTTTTAAAAAATGAAATGTATATAGACTGAAGTGGTTAAATTTTGGAATATTTAGATGGACATTCTATACCCTCTGAATAACAAGCCTTTTATTTTATTCCTGGCTAATTTTGTTATTAATTTTCAGCTGAAAAAACATCAGTCTGGCTTAAAAATATAATTTTTTTTCTTCAAATTTTGTAAACTTATTGACATTTCCTACCTTATAATAATGGACAAAACAATCTGATGTTGTTTCCTACACCCTGCAAGACTCGCAACTTTTGAGAGATATTTATGATTCAGATTCTGTAAAGAATGAAATTTATGTAAATACTGTAAAATGGATATGATAACAAATAATTTAATTAAATATGTATTTATCAAATTTAGTTTGTGTTGTGTAATGTTTACTTATATACTTATGTTTTTATCTGCACAAAATTATGTAGTCCGAAATACAAGACGGGGCCTCGGTGGTCCAGTTGGTTATAGTGATCTTCCTTCAGTCCCACAAAGACTTTCCATGGATGTGGTGCGGGTTCAGATCTCATGGATTTTCCACTCAGTATGTGGAAGAGTTGCCAGAGATCAAGGGTTTCCTCCATCCCCACGAAATCAGGCAACACCAATACATAAGTGAAATAATCTGGAGTACAGCGTAAAACATCAATCAACCGTAACTTGAGCAGAAAATCATGGTAGTTCAATTTTACCGAACTTACATATACCAACTAATATGACCATTTTTCGGCCACCCATCCGCATGTTGACTATGAACAAGTCTATTTGTATGCAGACGCTATCCCATATGAAGGTTCCACAAAAAACTGCTTAGTCTCAAAGAAGCTAATTAAAATTGTCCTTTCTTACAGTTTGCGGGGCATGAGCTCCCAAAATGTTGATATTTTGACGTTAAAACAGAATGTTGAAATTATTGGCTGTTTTTCTCAAAACGTATTTAATTCAGGAGCTTTTAAGTGCGCTCTTGAAAATGTACGATAAAGTATTGGTTTGAACTAACTTTGGCTTAAAATGAATGAATGGTCGTCCAGATTATTTAAATTTTGTTTACTTTTCGAACACGTTTTTGGTTTGTACAGGCCACATACTGTATGGATTTTCCTCATTTCAACGCCAATCATTTAGTTTTTGGATGGTCTACAAAGCCTCTTACTGTCATGGCGATCAGAAATTATGAAAAAAGTGTGAATTTTGGCAGCTCATGCCACTTTAATGTTAGATATCAAACCACAAAACAATTTGGCAGACAATCAAAATCTCTCCTTTTGAGTTTGTATATAACTCACTAATATGTCAGTTTTTTTACAGATAGCCTCCAAGATTCTTCAATGTTAGTTGGAGATCTCCAAAGTTTATTGGGGGCCTCCGTGGCTCAGTAGGTAGAGCGTTGGACGCTCAATCGGAACAGCCTTCCACCAATGGGTCGCGGGTTCGTATCCCACTCAATCATTCCAAAAATTGAAAAATTTTCTGACTGGGTTTTCACTTGAACGACCTATGTGGGATGGTTGCCAGTTACCAACAGAAGGTCGTGGGTTTCCTCCGGGCATAGAGCCCGGTTTCCTCCCACAATAAAACTGGCAACGCCGCCATATAAGTGAAATAATCTTGAGCGCACCGTAAAACACCAAACAATCAACCAAAGTTTATTGATGATGGGTGGTCAACATATTCTGGGAACCAGTCATATTGAATCATGGAACTCATTCGACCAGGATCCCCACATTTTCTACGCAACCGACCCAAACTTCACACATTCAATTCAATCTTTAAATTCCGTTTCACCATAAAAAAAAAGCGCATGTTTCATCCTCGTCATTTTTCCAAGGATAGCCAAATTTCAAATCTACTACCCACTGCCTTCAAAATGAACTTGGGAAATGTACGAACACAAGTGGACTTCCAAGCCTCACTTTTGTAAGGTTTAAGAAAATCTGTAAGCGTGGCTCAGGTCAACTTGTGTTCGTACATTTCCAAAGTTCATTTCGAAATAAGAAACGAGGAAGCTAGCGCAAAATTAATTGTAGAAAACAATGACCGGACGAGGGCTCCCCAATAACCAGGCATGATTCTGGAGGCCCAGAAAAAAAACGACTTTCTTGTAAGACTCGTCAGTCAGACTAGGCCAGGGTTTCATCATGTTAGAAAAAAAAAGAATAAAATGTCCGCTTATATCGATATAATTGATATTTACTTTTTTTCTTTAGTTTTCTTAACTGATTCGGACATTCAAGAAGTGTTTTTTTTTTAAAAACGAATTTTAAGAACTTGAAATCTGGATTTGTGATATAAAAAAATCTGAAGTCAGTAGAAAAAAACTGATTTTGTCTCTTTAAAAAACCTGAAGAATCATGCCTGAATAGCGCTACAGAGCTAGTGTAAGATTCAAGGTGTCCTTGTATAAGTTGTAAAAACAATGGCGAATGCGGAGGCAACACTTTTTTTGTGGAACTGCGAATTGAAGTTAAATTGGGCTGGCAGCATTGCTTACCTTAAAGGCACACTTGCCGCGAAAATCAGGAATATTGTTTACATTAAAAAAGAAAGACCGTATTCTGTATTTTTCACAGACAATATAAGTTAGGAACTTTCTATTTTTACCAAAATTTAAAAGTTTGGACGTCACTTTGTATTTTTAATTTGAATTTGAAAATTTGAATTGTTACGTACCCGGAACGTCAACAAACCGATCTGCCCCCTATTGACGATTTTATGTTTCAGTCGAGTGAGTGAACTAACGGCACAGTGTAATTTTGCGTAGGCCTATTTATCTGAGAAATACAGACTGACGATCGGTTAACAGCGACTGGAAAAGCCTGCTGGTAATTGTTTGAGTGTAAACCACAGATACAAAAGCCTGAAAGGCGGGTAATCCAACACGAAAGTTGACCGACACTGATCGTTGTTGTTGTAATCAGGCTTCGATTCGTTTGTTTTTCACCCCATTTTTACAGTCTAAAGCTAACTAGACATGTTTTATGTGTCCTATGTTTAAGTTTAGTGGTATTAGTCGTAGTAAGCTCATGTAAATTAGTTTTCTTAGCAAATTTAAACAGGCTACGGCGGCAAGTGTGCCTTTAAATGCAGAGAGAACGATTTTGTTTAATCAAATGTACAAGTTTCAATATGGCAGATCCATAAAGGATCAACTCTGTTGGCAGTCCCATCACTATTCTTTGGCCAGAGTTTGGATGTTTACGAGCATTTGAGTTGCACGTTACAACTAACCTAGGCATTTAAATGAAATCTATTTATATCGTGGCACTAATAACTAGACAAGCGACACGTACGGTAGTATTACAAAAATACGGGTGCAAGAAAAGAAACTCATTCAGAAAGAATTGTTTGGCCCTGAAAAGGGCCGTTGGAAGTAAGGGGAAGACCTGAAGTTTAGGCACGTTCACCTCGGATACGTCTGGCCAGTTGGATGTCCTTTGGCATAATGGTGACTCTCTTGGCGTGGATGGCGCACAAGTTGGTGTCCTCGAACAGACCTACCAAGTAAGATTCGCTAGCCTCTTGAAGAGCCATGACGGCAGAGCTCTGGAATCGGAGATCGGTCTTGAAATCCTGGGCGATTTCACGCACTAACCTCTGGAAGGGCAATTTGCGGATGAGGAGCTCGGTGGATTTCTGGTAACGACGGATTTCACGAAGGGCAACAGTTCCGGGCCTGTATCTGTGAGGTTTCTTCACTCCTCCGGTGGCTGGGGCGCTCTTTCTTGCTGCCTTTGTAGCCAACTGCTTCCTTGGAGCCTTTCCTCCAGTTGATTTACGGGCGGTCTGCTTGGTACGGGCCATTTCAGCTATGAAGTCTTCTTCTCTCGAATGATGAAAGTCGAATGTGATTTGAATGGATTTCCGTCAGATTTTATCCGCAAACTGCATTTCCCTCCCTTTTTTTCAATTGGTCGCTTTTTATCCGCGCCCAGGTTTCATTGGCCTACAAAATCTAAACGTCGATTGGCTCAAAATACTCGACAGCGATTGGCCGGTCAGAGCGCGCGACGGCAGGCTCTTTGAAGTATAGAATCCTGCATGACCAGCAAAGTGTGAAGTTTTCTTTGTCACTGAAAAAGGCGCTGAACTAAAAGTGAACAAAGAATTTTAATGAAAGGGGCTAAGTTTTAGCGCGAAATTGATTACATTGATAATTAGAAGACAAAGCAAAACAAACCAGATAAAATTCAATAAAATTGCTTAATAAAAGTACCCTAAAACTACATCCAACAGTTACACATGTAGCTAGTACTAGTAGTAGTAGTATATTAGATTATTATATAGGATTAAATTTCTAGTAACTAACATGTGTTAGAAACTTGTCTCCGTGGTTATTTTAGACAAGATTTTCCCTGCGCCCGTGTGTTAATAGTGTTCAGAAATAAAAGTAGCCATAACTTAGCCATAATCATATTTAATATGATTATCGGCACTCGAGTATAGGCCTTCAACGAAGTTCAAGTTCAACAACTCAGTACAACTGTACAGTGTAGGCCTACTCTGTTGTGTAGACTGTACGTAGTGTAGCCGGCACTCGATCACGTTAATATTACAAGTGCATGGTTTTATCATAAACTTTAGGCCTAAGTTTAAACTGAGATGAATATTCATCCCAGGTTTAAACTTTAACTAAGTGGCATGAGACTGAGCTCTGCCAAAATACGAACTCTTTTTCATAAATTCCGATCGTCACGACAGTAAGAGGCTTTGGACAGTCATCGATTTACGTTGTAATCAGGAAAATCCATAGGCTTCAGTCTACGTATGACGTACATGTACGAGCCGAACGAAATGTCCGAAAAGTAAACAAAAATTAGATAGGCCTATAACTGGGACGGCCAGTCATTCATTCTAATCTAACTCTAAGCCTTTGTTACTTTAATGTTAGTTCAAAACACAACTTAAACGTAAACATTCTCAAGACATGTAGCACTAAAACGCTTCTCTTGAGAAAAGTAGCAGATAATTTCTGCATTGTGGTTACTGGGAAAATATTACATGTAGGCCTACTTATTAGGCCTAATAGTTAGGCAGCCACTTTGATATAATACTAATAGTCCATATTTAAATATATAATTCATGATCACCAAAACAAACGGGCAAAAGGAAAATCCTCTTGACGTCACGGACATCTGCTGGCTACTAGCCGCACTCGTGTGTCTCTATCCTGGTTTACTTACTTTGCCGGTCAGGTAGCTGGCTACTTGCTTTATTCAGTTTTAGTTCTATGCTTTAGCTGGGCCAATAGACTTAAATAAAGGAGTAGAAATTCGAATTTCTGCTGACAATGACATCACTGGAACTCCACATGGTAACTTATTCACTTTAATTGAATTACGTTGTAATGTAGGCATTATTTTCCTATGTACATGTAGAAGAGTTCCTATGTAGGCCCCTACTGGCCAAGGGTAAATGGTTTCCCTCGAGCAAAGAGCCTGATTTCCTCCCCCACTTAACGTGTCTCAGACAGCAGTCACATATACACAAGTGAAATATTCTTTAGTGCAGCTTAATACATCAGTCAATGAATCTTTATTTTTCCAACAATAAGTGTTGTGAGTTTGAATCCTTGGATAGATTGATGCTTTACACCACTCTCACTTAAATGGTGGCGTTGCCAGGTTTAGTGGGCAAGAAACCAGGCTCAATGCCCGCAGGAAAACCACACCTTCGGCGAGTACCCGGCAACTTTTCCACATACGCTGACAGAGTGAAAATCCACTACCACTTGAATTGATTCATTGTTTAGTGTTTTACGCCGTACTCAAGATTATTTCACTTGTATGACGGGGTTGCCAGGTTTAGTGGGGGAGGAAACCTGGCTCATTGCCCGGAACCCCCGACCTTCGGCAAGTACCTGGCAACTCTTCCGCATAAGGCGACCGAGTGAAAACCCAGTCCCTATCACTTGAAAATAACTATATATAATTCTGAGGCGATTTTGAATTGTTCCTGTAATTAAGCCGGTTCTGGTTGCATGGTAACCAACTTGACTATCCATACCCAAACATTGAATTTTAACACCACTTTCATCAACTTCAAAGTAATATTTAATATAATAATTATATATTATATAAAAGTTAGGAAAAATACATGTGCCTGTAGGCAAATATATAAAGTTCTGAGGAAAGATACATGTATATATAATAGTTTATTGATACCCGGTACATGCAATTGGTTATTGTTTAACGCCAAATTAATGATAATTTCACTTATATGGCAGCTTTGCTAGGTTTTGTTACAGAGGAAACTGGGCTTTTTTTATTGATTGATGTTTTACATCATACTTAAGATTATTTTACTATTTGGCCAGGTTTATTTGGGCAGTGCTCTTTACCTGGAGGATTTGAAAAAACGTACACTGTAGGCCATAATTAAGTGATTGACTGATGTTTTACGCAGCACTCAAGATTATTTCCCTTGTTCGGCGGGGTTGCCAGGATTAGTAGGGGAGGAAACCTGGCTATTGCCAGGAGGGAACCCCCGACCTTCAGGGAGTACCTGGCAACTCTTTCACATACAGAGACCGAGTGAAAATCGTATTAAGTGAATTGATCTTGAGTGTGGCCCAAAACATCAATATTTATTCTGAGTAAAATCGATCGACAAACATTTAAAGGGATCTATCAGATATTCTGACCTTCTAAACATTTAGCAATTTTTGATTAATTCCAAATTAAGAAAAGGACAAACCCGAATAAAATAACAACGAAAGGTAGCTGGGTGCCCAAAAGTTGTTTGTGATTACATAATATTTAAACAGGTTCCTGGGTTGAAGTGATTGATTGATTGATGTTTTGTGCCCCATTGAAGAATATTTCACTTAAATGGCAGTGGGGTTCGGGGGAGAGAGAAAACCACGCTCTTTGCCTAGAGGAAAACCCCAACCATCAACTGGCAACTCTACCACATACAGCTTTCACAACCACTTTAGAATTTTTCTATTTATATTTGGTCTGAGTGGGATTCGAACCCGCATCACATCAACGGAAGGCTTGTGTCCCACTGAGCCACCGAAGCCCCAAACTCAATAGAAGACAACACAGATTTGGGTTTAACATTTATATTTGTATTGAGGAATGAACATTTCAACTGGGGTTCAGGGGTCAACTTTGTACAGCAGCTGGGGGTGGAGTTGGTGTAGCCAATCGCTGCTTCCGCTTTTGTTCTAGAACTGCATTCAATTCAGCCAATCGTTTTTCATTTTGCTGTTCTTGTTGCATATAAGTGTCTCTTATAACTTTGAAAGCTTGAGTATTTGCAAATGGACAGTGCGTTATAGGATCGAGGTATTTGGCCGGCTGTTTTGTGATTGGACAATATTGTTTGCTGACAGTTTTTGATTTTTTAATGGTGAAAACTTCTTTGAAATTGTTCTCGTCTGTGAAAGTTATGAATGTTCTGGAACATTTCACGATAGTGTTCGTTGTAGCTTCCGGAGTCTCTCTAGAACTTTCACTGAAACAGAAAAAGAAACATTTCTGTTAAAAAGGAACCTTCGGCAACTCTTCTACATATGACAATCAAGTGAAAAATCCACCCAGAAATTTTTCAATTCTTATTTGGCCTAAGGGGGATAAATCTCGATCTGCATCCAGGAGACGATGTAGGCCAATTTATCAATAGTTATTCAAATTTCAAGTCCAAAAGAAAATTCTCATAATGACATAAGCTGCCATGGCTAAATTTGAAATTATCAACTATTTCATAAATTCAAGTGACATAAGCTGCCAAAATGTTTATATTTTACTGCTATGGCTAAATTTGAAATTATCGACTATTTCTCTCAAGAGGTACATGTACAAATTACTAATTAGAAACTTTTTAATTGTACTAATTTTGGGAATGTATTTTAAAGAAGTTATTTTGGCCTAAATGAATGAACACTCCTCTAGTTATTGAAATTTTGTTTACTTTTCGAACACTATTTTGGTTTGCACAGACCACAGGCATGAATTTTCCACATTATTAACAAGGATGAACCTTAAACCCTCTTATTTTATTGGGCATGCAACTCAAAAGTGAAAAGGTTAAATACACCAATCTCAGGTGTGATTAAAAGTATACGTTTAAGAACAACTAACCTATCTTCTACACTGATGTCAACTTCGGGTGTGTCCTCAATCATCGGCATGGTAACAGAATGATAACGGATCATCGGACCACGATGCATCTGTTTTTGACTTCTCGCCTTTTTCTTTTCAGATTCCAGTCTCTGATAGGTTTCTGGAAAATGGAAAAATAATTATAATTATACTTTGACCAGTTATTACAATGCGGTCAATATGACATGAACTCAGTTAATACGGAATTGATACGTCTGCTAATATTACACGGCCGATACGGTAGTATTCAGGGCCTCGTTTCACAAAGGGATCTTAGCTAAGTGTGATCTTAACTACCATGAAAACCCATGCTAAAGATATAAGTTGCCATTGGTAATTAAGATCACACTTAGCTTAGAACGCTTTGTGAAACTAGGCCCTGGTAACTTTCAGTGAATTAATTAATAATGTAAAGTTATCGCCATAATTACGTTTTAGCTTCATTCATGAAGCCTCACAATTGAACGATTGTTTGATGACGTCACCTGGAAATTACGCACAAAGCAATTCAGGAGATTGAGGGATATTCACATAATTATGCAAAATGGTGGAAGGAATATTACTTTATCGAAAAGAGGATGTAAAAAGGATCTTTCGACGATCTTATCTGTCGTGCTTCTGACTTGAAGACGTGCAGTTCGGTACACAACATGTTGTTTTCATAACTCTATCAGTATCAACTTTTAAATACGTTATGTCATCAATGTTTTCCAAGGAAGTGACGTCTTGCTATAACTTTTTAAGTACCGATTAAACAAAATGGCGAACTGAGGTAGATTTTACCCAGAAAGCTTTGCGTACATCTGTGTGACGTCATCACGCAAGGCGGTAATTACCATTGATTGAGGTTTTAAGGTGCACTTGATATTATTCCATGTATACATGTATGCTGGCACTACCAGGTGTATTATCTAATCTTAGGAAATTTAAAAAAAAATTATAATAGCTCCTAAACAGCTAATGTTTTCCGCTGTAAAAATCAACGTTATCTAAGAGTCTGTCCTATTCTTATACAATGTACATATAGGGCATTGGTTTAGTTACTGATGTTTATCGCCACAGTCAAATTATTTCACATGTATAGCGGCTTAGCAAGGTTTAGTGGGGGAGGAAACCAGGCTGTAGCACAAGGTTTGATTGATTGATTGTTTGGTTGGTGTTTTACGCCACACTCAAAGATTATTTCACTTATATGGCGGCGTTGCCAGTTTTATTGTGGGAGGAAACCGGGCTCTATGCCCGGAGGAAACCCGCGACCTTCTGGTGGTATAGTGGGGAAGGAAACTAGGTTGTAGCATAATTAACTCACAGTAAAACCCTTTTCATGAATATATTTTGCTAAAAAAATATTGAGCAGTCGTACCTAGAGATCTGAGGTTAAATTCCTCCGTTAATTTTGCTTCTTCTAAAAGTTCCTCCTGTGTTAGACGCCGCACTTCGGAAACATTTTTTCTCGCAGCTATCTCTTTTAACATTTGGTTTCTTGCTTCTTGTTCTTTAACTCTGACCTCCGTGGCAATGGATTTTTGGGCAGTTGAGCGCCGAAGTGACTTTTTGTCTGTGGTGAAGAACAAACAAAGTAAAATATTTCCTTCCATTCCAGTTTCTCTTTATCAAATCGGACAAATGTCATAATATGGATTGATTGATTGTTTGGTGTTTTACGCCACGCTCAAGATTATTTCACTTATATGGCGGCGTTGCCAGTTTTATTGTGGGCGGAAACCAGGCGCTATGCCCAGAGGAAACCCACAACCTTCCGCTGGTAACTGGCAACCATCCCACATAGGTCGTTAGAGTGAAAACCCAGTCAGAAAAATTTCCAATTTTTTTTGGGACTGAGTGGGATTCGAACACGCGACCCATTGGTGGAAGGCTGTTCGGATTGAGAGTCCAACTCTCTACCTACTGAGCCACAGAGGCCCCTTAGTCAATTAGAGGATCTACCAAGTGAACTAGGCGTTAGATATTTGTCAAACATTTCTGAACTCATTAAATGAAAATAGCAACCTCCAAAAAGGAGGAATGAAACGAAACACAACTTTATGAATTTGTACAACATTACCAACCTATTGAAGATGGGAGAGTTTCAGAGGTGGTTTTCTCCAATTTTATTCGTTCGCTCGGCATTTTCTTCGCCTCTGGCTTGGCAGCAACTTTAGTTTTCTTCTTTATAGGTTCCTAAATCAGACATTTTAATATCAAGAATTACTATAACATACTATAACATAAATAAATACATGTATATTGTATATTTAAAGTAGCACGAGCTGCCAAAATTCACACTTTTTCATTAAGTTCTGATCGTCACAACAGTAAGAGGCTTTGAAGGCCATCGAAAAACTAAATGATTGGTGTTGGAATGAGGAATATCCATACAGAACGTGGCTTGTACGAACCGAAAACGTGTTCGAAAAGTAAATAAAATTAAATAACCGGGCCTACCATTCCTTCATTCTAAGCTAAAGTTAGTTCAAAACAACACTTAATCGTACATTTTCGAGACTAGAAACACTAAAAAGCTTATGAATTATACGTCTTGAGAAAATAGCCAATAATTAAAACATTCTGTTTTAACGTCCAAAATTTCAACATTTTGGCAGCTCATGCCACTTTAAAACGCTTAAAAATTTCATATTTAAAACGTACTGGTGCAAGAAAATTAACTTCTACCTATGGATGAAATTTTAAAAAAAAATTGTAACATTTGTCTCGCCAATAAATTTTCAAGATTCTATGGACCTTATGCGAGTAATTATATTTTGGATCACTAAAACACTCAGAAAATCTTCTTGTGGAGACAAGTTTCTTATTGTGTTAAAAAGGGGCATATCATTTATATTCTGTGAGACTAAAAGTTTACTAATATTTGCAATATGCAATACTGTAACTAGCACTGTTATAGGTCTGAAGATTAATAATGTCCCTCAAAAAATTATGGGATATTTGAGGGTCTTGTTTTGATTGATTGATTAATTACAAGCCATTCCAGCAAGCCTGTAAGTTATCTGTTGATTCATGTTTTACGCCGCACTCAAAATTATTTCACTTATATGGTGGCGTTGCCACGTTTAAATTAGTGGGGGCTCATTGCTCGGAGGAAACCCCCGAAACACCAGGGAGTACCAGGCAAATCTTATACATACAGAGACCGAAAGAAAAATCCACTCAGAAATTTGTCAATTTGTATTTGGTGTGAATCGAACCCGCGCCGCATCGATGGACTGTCTGCGTGGGACTGAGGGACGATCACTCTAACCCACTGGACCACTGAGGTCTGTGTGGGACTGAGGGACTATCCCTCTAACCCACTGAGGTCTGTGTGGGACTGAGGGACGATTACTCTAACCCACTGGACCACTGAGGTCTGTGTGGGACTGAGGGACGATTACTCTAACCCACTGGACGACTGAGGTCTGTGTGGGACTGAGGGACGATCACTCTAACCCACTGGACCACTGAGGTCTGTGTGGGACTGAGGGACGATTACTCTAACCCACTGGACCACTGAGGTCTGTGTGGGACTGAAGGACGATCACTCTAACCCACTGGACCACTGAGGTCTGTGTGGGACTGAGGAACGATCACTCTAACCCACTGGACCACTGAGGTCTGTGTGGGACTGAGGGATGATCACTCTAACCCACTGGACCATCAAGGCCTGTGTGGGACTGAGGGACGATCACTCTAACCCACTAGACCACCAAGGCCTGTGTGGGACTGAGAGACGATCACTCTAACCCACTGGACCACCAAGGCCTGTGTGGGACTGAGGGACGATCACTCTAACCCATTGGACCACCAAGGCCTGTGTGGGACTGAGGGACGATCACTCTAACCCACTGGACCACCGAGGTCTGTGTGGGACTAAGGGACGATCACTCTAACCCACTGGACCACCAAGGCCTGTGTGGGACTGAGGGACGATCACTCTAACCCACTGGACCACCAAGGCCTGTGTGGGACTGAGGGACGATCACTCTAACCCACTGGACCACCGAGGTCTGTGTGGGACTGAGGGACGATCACTCTAACCCACTGGACCACCAAGGCCTGTGTGGGACTGAGGGACGATCACTCTAACCCACTGGACCCCCAAGGCCTGTGTGGGACTGAGGGACGATCACTCTAACCCACTGGACCATGATGGCATCGTCTTCGAGGTTGATCCTTCAGTATACCTCGATGATGTCATTAAGCAAACAGTCTATCGATAAACTCACCTTATAAGCCTTGGTATCCACGCCCCGTTTTTTCCTCTTGGGTTGATCATCATCCTCAAGGTCACTCTTGACATCGTCGTCTTCGTCGATACTGAAATCAGAGTCAGTCTGCTCGGAGCCGGAGTCTTCCGTTTCATATTCTCGATCATCTTCCTCCTGTGTTAGATAAAAAGGACATGATTGGTTGATGTTTTGTACAGGGTTTAGTTGGATTGGAAAACAAGCTTACCTTACACTTCCACATAAGGCAATCAGTTGATTCGAACCCGCGCCACATGGATGGAAGGTCTGTGTGGGATTGAGGACGATCACTCTAACACAATAGACCACCGAGCACCCTTCAATTGATGGAAGCCCGTGTTGGACAGAGAGACTATCACTCTGCCGACTGAGCCCCCAGATTGATTGAGGAGAAAACTCAGCTCTAAGCGTTGAGGAAAACCCAAAGCTTTAGCTTACTTCACTATGATTACACATTTTTTTCCCCTGAATTTTGATAGCCGATAAATAAAAATAAAAGATTCAACATTAAACAAAATTTTCTTTACACTGTTAAATAGCCATTATCAAAATTTAGTCCGGTTCCCAGGACAATTTAATCAAGTAAAGCCTTGAAAAGTTACTTCATCAAAATCAGGTTAGCAAATACAAAAGAATGAAAATTATTAGTAACCTTACTAAAGCCTCTGTAAATTTCGAAAGAAATAAATAAGTAAAATAAATAAACAAAAGAAAAACGAAAGAATGGAAAAAAATTGGTAACCTCATTAAATCCTCCGTAAGTTGTTTTATAGAAATCATCTTCGTCTTCGGCATCCAGTAAACCTGCCATCTTTGACCCGGCATTGCTTCGTCTATCTCGTGACGCTGCCATTATATTATAATGTATATCCTGCAGGAGATGATATAGAATTAACATTTAAATATATATAATTATAAAGGCTGAAGTTTCTATTTTGAACAGGGGTCGTTTCACAAAGCCGTCGTACAGTGTGATCAATCGCAGTTGCCATGACGTCGTATCTCTTCAATATTGTATCCATTAGCAACTTGGCTTCATTTGCGATGAGACAGCTTTATAAAATGAGCCCCAGGGCTGAGTTCTTCAAAAGTGTATTAGGCTTAATACCGGTCTAAATGATGTCGCGTAACAAAGAAATTCAATTGTGACGTTACAAAGTTATACTGGTATTAAGCCTAATACACTTTTGAACAACCGGCCCCCTGGGCTATATCTTAGGCTGTCCTTAAAAATTTATGTTTGCTTCTGTCACTAGTAAAGTCCTGCCTTTTTCAAAAGTTTTTATTCAAAAATCTGATCCAAGTTTTTTTATTTTTGTTTTCAAAAGAGGAAAAAAATAGATAGCAAAAAATTTTGTCAACCAAACTGAAATTCTTGAAAAAGTACGAACTGGTAATGTTTTCTAAAGCCTGTCCAGCCGGCAACGGATAACATTTTCTGTGAACGTTACGTCTGTGAGTGTGTCTGACAGCCAATATATAAGTAAAGGAAAACTCACATTGCAGCTGTGAGTCATAGATATGTTAAAACCCCTGTAGGCTGGATGACTCTTGTCGTCGGACAATCTTTCTTTACGGCCGAATGGTTTGTATACCATCTTATGGTTACCAGGTTGGGGAAGTCGCCGATCAGCGGGTTAACTACTGATCGGTATGTAAACCGCCCAACGACGGAGAATAGAACCCGTCTATCGTTGGTTAACGTTTGGACAAAATTACAAGTTCCTGTCTATCTACCATGAATTACCTATTTGCGTGTAGCGCAAGGCGTAAATCGATGTCCAAATGAGGCTGAAATTGTTCGAAAAATTGGAAGCAAAAACATGGAATAGCAAAGGTCAACTGAGGTCAATCAGAAGACTGACAGTTTTAGAGTTGGTCGCTTACAGTTCTTCGCCAATTTTAGTCTTGTGGATGGATTTACGCCTCTTGGTCATTTTATACAGTCAGAGCATGCGCCACAAACACGCAGATAGGTAAAACATGTGAATACAGGGTTTTCCCTAGCTCCCAAAATATTGGGGTTCATTGGACCCCCATCAGATAAAAAGTAGGGTCCCATAGTCATTAGGAGAGATCCAATTAGTGTTTAAATATGCATCATTGTATAATATTTTGCTATTTATTTGCATCCCATGCAGGTTTAAAGGGTCTGTTAAATCCCTGTAAGTAGATATTTCGGTTTATGGTGCGAATATAGAATACCGCCGTCACCTGGAATTTACAGTAAAACACATTGTTTCCTTTCAGATATTCTGTACAATACCTTCAGGAACTTCATAGTCGGAAAATCCGTCTTTACTTGCACAAAATTCGCCTACATTTACTAAATTCGCCGATTTCACTCTGCACACAAGCACTCGTCTCGCCATCTTTGCTTCGTTTAATGTATGAGACAGGACAATGCACGAGCTTGCCTAAATACGAGTCTCTCCGCCAGTGTTCAACTTCAACATACAGCCGATACTGTTCTACATCGACACTATCGACTTCAGCATTTTTATTTACTCATTACTGTGACTTCAGTCTTCAGGTTATTTCATTATCAATTTGTTCGTTATTAAATATTCAGAAAAAAAAAGAAAACTTTGGGGGTCATAGGCGAACGGCGACTTTCCCCAACCTACACGTCAGCTTTATCAGCTGTTTATATGTTGAGCTAGCGATTTAAGAATGAGCAGCACACAAGAAACAGAAGTAAAAAGAGAAATAACAAAATTACGATAACTGCACACCGTATAATTACACACCTCGGTTAATCAGTTATTGTGTCCGTTATTCACGGTCTTTAAAAAAAACGTGTACGAAAACCATAACCACGAAAACGGAGGATGTTTTACTTCATGTTCTTAATAGTTATGTGCACCCAAAAATAATTAATCTTTCAAAACAAAAATTCATCAAACCTTTTTCAACGTTTAACACATGGAATATTTCGCCCCTCTGAAGTTAAAGAGTTTCACATGGGAGATAACTGAGGGCTTTTTAATTTTGTTCGTTTTCAAAGATAGGTCTACTCCCCTTTTAGTTCAGAGCAAAAAATCGAAGCTTAGTTTTGTGATTTTACAAACCTCAAACGGAGGCGTAGTTGAAGTTCTTCAAACTCTGTTGCCAAGATATTGATGATGGGCGGCTGTTTGAAGAACTAAGTTCAACTAACAGTAACAGAGGCGGAGCTGACCCCCGGGCATAATCCTCATTTTACCAAGAATGATTTAGACTTAGAGTTTTCAATAAACTTCGAAATCTCGAATTATCTGGATAATGCAAATTTATGACATGAAAAAAAATTTTTTTTTGCGATAAAGTGGCATGTAATGCCAAAAATCGGACTTTTTTCATAAATTTAGATTGTCAAGTTCAGCGTTTGGATTGGCGTTGAAATGAAAAAATATTGGTAAAGTAAGGGAGACCGGGGCGCATTGGGACATGGGGTACAGTGAGACAAGATCTCTATAGGCTATTTTTATATCAGGATACTTAAAGTGACATCATCAGATGAAGGCAAACCTCTTTTGCGATGTGACATTCTGTTGTAGATCGATTTAGGAAGCACAGGAAAGTTTTAGGGGTAACATTTTTGTTTTTTCAGACTAAATGTAAATTTTTACTGGTGAAATATTTTTCAATTTCTAGCATTGTTATATGCCATAGTTTTTATGTGTCTATTTTATCATAATGTGGTAAAACAATAGTTTCTGTCTAAAAGTTTTTGAATGAACCTCCCTGCACAACTTTTACCATGAGAAACAAAATGGCCAAGGGGGTCATTCGGGGTATATTGGGACATAACTGTCGGGGTCCTTTGGGCCATGGGATAACGGTATCATAATGCTTACATTTCCACCACAATACAACTATAATGTTGATTTTCCCCTATATTTCAATGACTAAGTCTAGTACAACCATTCTTTCAGTTGCGTGTGATTTTTTAAGCATCATTTTAATAAAGCTATATTTTGATCAGTCCCATGCTCTTATAGTGCCAACTAAAATTATTTTAAGGGCCATTTTGTCTAATCGCTTGTATTCAATTTTATTGTTGACAGACACCGTTTGTAGACTATTATTCATTTGTTAAAACAATAAAGAAGCAAAAACCCTTCAAGCAATCAGTTAATTTCATTTTTACTTAAACGTTGACACTGTCCTAATATACCCCATAGACAATCCCAATTTACCCCACCCAAGGGGTAAATTGGGACACTTTTTAGAAAAAATGCAAATGCCTATGTCCTCGTAAATATACATAAAATAGCCAAAATGAAGCAAGGATATTAATCAGATTGACATTGTGTTTCATATAAATATTTTCTTTTACTTTTATGTGCATCATTTTTCTGTCCGATTTCAAAAGTTTGCAAAGTGGCCCAATGCGCCCCGGTCTCCCCTATAGTCATGACCCGTGCGAGCCAAAGACGTGTGCAAATAACGGACAAAATTAAAAAAGCCGGGACGTATGAGTGTTTTTTTAAAAAGAGTTTTGTTGCATATAAAACTACCTAGGCCTACATGCTCAACTGAAAGATTGCCACGAAAATATTCACTGTATTTAGTTATAATTCTGTTTCGACGAAATTTTCACGTACTGTATTTAGCTATAATTCTGTTTCAACGAAATTTTCAATAAAATAATTTTCTTAAATTGAGTATGTTCACGAAAGACTTCCTACTTCTAACGTGGATATATACAAATGCATCACAATAAACTGCGGTCAGGTACCAATGTTACTTTTCAATAATATTTTTCACAAGCTACCCGGAAAAAGGGTGTGAATAGAACTCTTACATGGAATAAGTTAATAACACAAATGTTTGGATCACAGTAAAACTTGTTGGCTCACCTTTACAATGCTAGCTATTATTTACCCATTCAATATAACCTCAATAAAACCCCCAAACAGATATATGGTGTAAGTGTTTATACAAAAGTGAGTATACTAGCAAATATTTGCTTTAAAATCAGTTTAACAGAAAAAATTTAGGGCGTAAATACTTACCTGAAATGATTGTAAAACATCTATAGGCCCTACCTTCAGCA
Source organism: Lepidochitona cinerea (assembly GCA_963971465.1). Classification (NCBI taxonomy): domain Eukaryota; kingdom Metazoa; phylum Mollusca; class Polyplacophora; order Chitonida; family Tonicellidae; genus Lepidochitona; species Lepidochitona cinerea. Next base: position 15,868,121 of record OZ020559.1, read on the forward strand.
GCGCGAATTGTTAGATTTAAAAAAAGGAGGCCCTTACTAAATATTTATGAACTCTAAAACACACAACAAAAATAAAAAACCTTAACCCTAACCCAAAGACATGCAAGAACAAGAAAATGTCTACATCTATATCTATATGAATACTTAAACACACATAGTACAGGAAAATCTTCTTGACTAAAATAACCACGGAAACAAGCTTATAATTGTATAAAAAGGGGGTTAGGTATGATATTTGAACCTTTATACCCAATAAATTTATGAACACTAAAAGACACCGGGACGGGAAAATCTCCTTGACTAAAATAACCAGGGAGACAAATTACCAACTATGTTAAAAGGATGTATATGATTTGTACCTTTATACCCCACCATACACTGTTGTAATAAACTAAAACCCACGATAGCTCATTAGGTTGACACACAGGAGCTTTGTCGTAGTCAGAATTTCCTTGAACACTTTGTGATATATTGACAATGCTTACGCATCTTAAAGCCACACTTGCCGCGTAAATCCAGAAGACTGTTTACATTAAAAACAGTTGGCGGTTTTCTGTATTTTTCCCAGGCAGCAAAAGTTAGGAACTTTCTATTTTTACCAGAAATTGAAAGTTTTGACATCATTTAGTATTTTTAATTTGAAATTGAAAAACAGATTTTTCAGGTACCCGCAATGTAAATAAACTTCGAACCTGAGCGTGTGCACAAGTGCCGTAATGGTTTGAGTCGTGTGGGCGATCTAACGACACAGTATAATTTTACGAACTTTATCTAAGAAATACATACTAACGATCGAATAAGAGGGTAATTTCTGAGCAGTACCTGTCTCGCTCTTTCGCAATAAAAAAATGTCCTTTTAACAAGACAGGGGATGGCCTCATTCCACAAGTTTACATACTGTTTAACCTCGTATCTGTGAAGCAGGTCTATCAGATAAGAATTCGTAAATCGACTGTCAGTTTAGGGATTTAACGTTTCACCGACTGATTTATTATATTTAACATAACGATATCCACTCATACAAAATTTAGCTGCACCATAGAAAAAATCAGAAATGGAAGTCAACGCCATCATTCTTTATCATGTGTTTTTTTTTTGTTGTTAGATGAACGCTCAGAGCTGAAACGCATCCTGGAAAGATTGCTTAAAGGCGATGACATCTCGGAAATCATCAAAACTATTGGGAACCTAGGAAGAGGCCATAGGTCAAAACGATCAGCAATGTGTGATCCGATAGAATCTGATGATGAGGTAAGCATGCATTAATTTTGTGAAGTGTGTTTTTTTGTTCAGTTATTGATCCTTCTTTACATCTGCATAATTAAGTTGTGCTAAAATCATATATCGCTCAACAATAAATCATAACGCTCTGGTGTAATACATGTAATAGAAATTAACTGATCTTACATTAATTAATTAGAGTTTGGCTAAATTGCTCTTGTAATAATTATCAATACAACATTCTTACCTAATATGTATATACTGAAGCCTGTGGATTAATTTTTTTGGGACAAATTATAGCCCTACAATAAATCAATGCTGTTGATTCTATAGTTATTTACATTTTAATACTTATTCTATATTATTGTTTCAGAATGTACCACAAGCACACAAACGTATTAAGAAGACAAAGGCAGTCAACGAGAAGAATGCCGAGAAAGATATTCTGTCAATTCTTAAAGAGAGAAATCAACAAAAACAAGTAAGTGTAGAATGTCTGTCGTTTTTGTGAATATTTCCAGACGTCATCATTTTTTTTCAGTAACCTTGTAAAGAAATCTATAGTAGTAGAGTAATATTTTTTTTCTCTCAATATTCTGGTTATGTTATATGTTCGTTTGTTGGGGTTTATTTCACCCCATGATCTGACATGTAATGTTATTCATGAAATTGCCTTTAAGTGCAGCGTAAGACGACAACTGTGTTCAGTGGTATTTCATGACTTGCATGTAGATATATTTCTATTATAAACTTCTATACATCTGTTATGGAGCCTACATTTTTTTAAAACTTCCATCCATACTTAAAATATGTTACATATTTCTTTGTTTGTTCCTATATATATCCTCTGATCTGATCTGTTCTGTTATTGTTTTTCTGACAGGCAGACTTACAAGCAGCTGCAGGAGACCAATCTGGTTTAAAGAATGAAGTAGCAGAGCTAAGACAAGCTGTAAAGGAGCTCCATGATATCAACAGGTCGATTGTACTACAGAATGAAGCTCTGGTATCATCTGTGACAACGCTTCAGGAAAGCAACAGGTCAATCATTCAGATGCATGAAACATTGGTGACATCAGTAGAATCATTAATGGGTAAGTTTCAGCCACTAGTATGATTAAATAATAGTGTACTAATACTAGTACACATTGTTTTTATCTTTTTGCAGGTATTTATTGAGCATCATACTTTTTTACTTTTTAAATAATAGTTTAATACGCGTTTGTTTGTTTGAGTCAATGGAATCCTTTAACCTTAGCATCATGTTACTTTGCTTTGTCCGTATTTATACAAAAATATAAACCAGGTCTAATAACCTCCTACAGCTTTTGAGTGAGGATTTTGTTGGAATATTTAGAATGTGTATAACTGTACATGCATATGTATTCATTGAAACAACTGTACTTTCAGGCCTTCCCACAGCTGTCCAAAGGTTGTTTGATGCTTTGAAGTCAGGACCAGAACTGCCCGTACGTCATAGTCGCCCATCTCCACCACTCTCCCCCTGTCGTCTACCACTCTCCCCCTGTCCTCCACCACTCTCCCCCTGTCCTCCACCTTCTCCTTCAGTGTCTCCATCTTCTCCTTCAGTGTCTCCATCTTCCGATTTATCGCAACCTGAGACGACTCTGGATTCCACGGTAAATGTCATTTTTTCTCTTGGATATTTGTTAACATTAGAATAAATTTAACCACAAAATTCATATCAACTCCTGTCTTTTTTTTTACCAACAAAGAAAAATCTCTGTACAGGATTGTTCCAATGTTTCTGATAGTTTTCAGTAGGCCTATAACTATATGTCAGGTATGTCAGAAACATTGAATTTGATTTGAAAACTATGCCGATGCCTTTTAGAACATTTCTATCATCGCCATGTGATGTCTGTATAACCAAAACTATTTTTCCGCCCACAGTTTTCCATCCCACAATCATTGATAAGTCGCATCAACAAATCAGAGCCCAGAAAGATGACCAATGACATCCTGCATGGATTGTTTTCGGAGGAATATTTGGCAAGCCATTCCGTATGTGGAGGAAAACGAGCCAGCGGCTTATTGACTAAGCCAGCTATGGACCCACAGGAAGTTTCCATGATAACAGGTGAGAAAAAATCAAGGCACTTAACAGGTTTTAACAAAAAAATGATATACTTACAGGGGTTGATAGAAGTCAATTTCTTACGAACCAAATTATTCAATATTTGCCATTTTCAAGGAAAAAATAATGAAATTTTCCTTGAAAATGGCAAATATTGAATAAATTTATTCAACCTACGGACAGCTAAGCGGCCCGTAGATGTGACTTCTATCAACCCCTGAATTGTCTTATTTATGTGTCCTGTTAACTGTCAAAAAACATGTTTTCTTTACTGGATAAGTAGCTGGATATCCATTTGCATAAGCTTCACAATAAACACCACTGGTACATGTACATGTAGTTTGCAACTGACCGTTAATTTTGTTTTTGTTTTATGTTTTTCAGATGTGATAAAAACTGTGTTTCCCACCAGATCAAAAGCTGAGATCCACTTCTATATGAGAGAAAAATTGAACAATGCCTCCAAAACGTTCAGAAGAAAACAGGAAAAGATGTGAAAAATTGATGTGCCAATATGCATATGTCGGTTGCAGTCCTCCTCCATCCATACTGGCACAATATGAGATACATTTTCTTTTTGTGTATTATTTTGGTGAATAATATGTTTAAAAAGTTCAAATATTTAGTCATGTTATTTTGTTATCGTTTCTCTGGTATTGTAGACTCTTTCAGTCAATCCTGTTAGACATATAACACAAGGGCATAAACAACTTGCATAGTTAAGACTACGGCAACTGTAGCCTACTGTAAAGCATGGTGTATGTTAATACAACTACTGTACAAAATTAGGCTGTTACCTGTGGTTAATCCACAGTAAATCATGGTAAATACCACGGTAAACAATGATACATGCCACGGTAAATACCACAGTAAACCATGGTAAATACCACATACACCATGGTAAAAAGCATGGTAAATACCATGTAGAACCATGGTAAAACCCACGGTAAACCATGGTAAATACCAAGGTAAACCATGGTAAAAAGCACGGTAAACCATGGTAAATACCACGGTAAACCATGGTAAATACCACTGTAACCATGGTAAATACCACGGTAAATCATGGTATATATCATGTTAAAACATGGTAAATACCGCAGTAAACCATGGTAAATACCATGGAATACCATGGTAAATACCATGCTAAAAGGGGCCAAAATACCGTTGTATTTACCATGGTAAAAACCATGGTTCAAACCATGGTATTTTTTTATAAGGGAAAAGCCTGCCAAGTGCAAACCACAGACAAAAACGCTTGAATGAGGGTAATCCAACACTTCAGTTAACCAACACTGATCGGTGTTGTTGTTGTAATCGAGCTTCGATTCTTCGTTTGTTTTTCACCCTCATTTATACATTATAAACCTAATTGGACATGCTTTATGTGTGAGCTATCTTTAATTTTAGTGGTTTTGGTTGTAGTAAGCTCGTGCAAATTGGTTTTATTCAAACAGGCTACGGCGGCAAGTGGGCCTTAAAGCTATATCAAGAATATCTATAGACTTTAACGAATTGTATTGTATAGTTTTGTACTATATTTTAGAACCCGAAGATATATGGTTGACAGACTTATAACAGAAGCCCAAAGCGCTTCTCCTGTCTTACGAAGCTGGCGTAAGTTACGTCGGACGTAAATCAATGTTAATACCATAGTAACTTGTACCCTTGATGCAACCCGTCCGTGTTGTAGGCCTATATGTGCAGATTTACGCCAGCTTAGTAAGAACAGGCCGCATATGCTAACTATCGGACCCTGTTTCACAAAGCGGCGTGGCGTAAGTTTTTACGTAACTGTCATAGCAACCCATACTGTAGAGGTACGTTAGTATGGAAGTTACGCAAAAAATACATCTACGTCGCTTTGTGAAACAGGGTCCTGGGGCCTAAGTATGTCAGAGTGATATGGTCCCTCAGTCCGACACAGGCCTTCCAGATCGGTGCGGCTCGGTATCGAATCCCACTCAGACCAGGAGCCTGTTTCACAAAGCGGCGTCGATGTATTTTTGCGTAACTTTCATACTAACGTATCTCTGCAGTATGGGTTGCTAAGGGATTTACGCAAAAACAGATAAAAGTATATAGCGAATTCTGAGTGGGGGGTTAACTCATCTATGTGGGAGAGTTGCCAGGTCCTCACCTAGGTCGGTGGTTTTCTCTAGGCAAAGATCTTGGCCACCTCTCCCACTAAACCTGGCAACGCCGCCATATAAGTGAAATAATCTTGAGTGCGGCGTAAAACATCAAGCAATCAATCCAGGCTATATTCTTTGCTGGTTTAAGCTGCCACAAGTCGAAATTTGTGAACATAATTTTGATTGTCAAGACAATGCGAGTGTTTAAAGTGACATGAGCTGCCAAAAATAAGGAAAATTTCGTTGAAGCAGAATTAGCTAGTTGTTGGGTAGTTTTATCTGAAATTACAAAATAACAACTTTCAGTTGATCTTGAAGATGCACGTTAAGGTGGTTTTATTAGCAGCAAAAGTCTCAAAAATGGACTCATACGTCCCGGCTATTTGAATTTTGTCCGTTATAAGCACAGCTTTTTGGTTCGCACAGGGTACTGACTGTATCAATTTTTTTTTATTTCAACGTAAATCCTTTAGTTTTTCACGTTGAACTTTTTTTGACAATCAGAATTTATGAAACGATTTTTAAAAAAATAAATGATTCACGCTAGAATATGGAAACTCCATATAATATGTGTGGTATGTATGAACCGGAATATTGTTCAAAATATAAACAGAACTAAAAGTGATCTGAGCTGCATGAATATACTGCGTTTGAAGTTTCTTAAAAAAACTCAAGGATTGAACTTGGATGCTTAAAATATCATTAAAGGAGGGGAAATCTCTAGAAATACATAGGGATTATCGTCGATAACAACCTTCAAAGTACTTAAAACATTTCACGTCAATTACCGCCAGTGACCCTCAAGCTAATAAAAACAGACAGAAGTATGTCCTTTCAGTGGCTTATCTGTGTAGCCATTTTTCCGTTTTAGGATGACGTGGTGTTGGTATAGCTATTTTTAGATCAATAATGACGTATTTTTACCGCTCTCTAATGTATAAGGGTAGATTTAGGTCCAAAAAAACATGGCGACAAACTTGAAGTGGGAAGATTGTCTCCGAATATATAGGTCAGTATGCAACCGCGCGCCATTACTTAGCCAGCCATTGGCTAAATTGCATCACATGACTACTCTATAACGCACTTAAATTTTTATTCAACAACAATTAGATAAAACTAATGAAAAAATGGCGGCGGCCTTGTGAATGGCCTAGGGAGCTTATTCTCTATTATAACACTACCTTCAAATTTCAATTATTCACTTACGAGGGGATAAAACAAACATTGGACAGTTGTTTTGGACTAAATGAACTCTACTCTTTCCATCTAAACTAGTCTAAAGCTTAGATTTTCTTTCCCTTTAACCAAAATTCAAATAGCTGGGGTGTAGGGCACGAGTGCATTTTAAGTTTTTTTTTCGTCTCTTATAAAAACTTCCTTGACGTACAACTCCAAGATTGGTATCAGTGGAAAGCTTCTATTTTGTTCTTCTTGAGAAAAAAAAAAGACTTACAGTTACGATATTCCGTTTCAACGACATTTCCCATATAATTGGCTACTTAAGAAATCCAAAGCTGTGGGTTCCGGGGAGATAAGAATGGACCCTCAGTCTTCCCAAGTCGCTTGATCGTAAGAGGGGACTAATCCTGGGGTCCCCGTGTGGGTTCCCGGGAGATAAGAATAGACGCTCAGTCTTCCCAAGGTACTTGATCGTAAGAGGGGACTATAATTCTCGGGTCCCCGTGTGGGTTCCGGGGAGATTAGAATAGACGCTCAGTCTTCCCAAGGTACTTGATCGTAAGAGGGGACTGGGTTCCGGGGAGATTAGAATAGACGCTCAGTCTTCCCAAGGTACTTGATCGTAAGAGGGGACTATAATTCTCGGGTCCCCGTGTGGGTTCCGGGGAGATTAGAATAGACGCTCAGTCTTTCCAAGGTACTTGATCGTAAGAGGGGACTAATCCTTGGGCCTCCGTGTTTTACCAGTTTTTAAAGGCCCACTTGCCGCCGTAGCCTGTTTAAATTTGCTAAGAAAACCAATTTACATGAGCTTACTACGACTAATACCACTAAACTTAAACATAGGACACATAAAACATGTCTAGTTAGCTTTAGAATGTAGAAATGGGGTGAAAAACAAACGAAGAATCGAAGCCTGATTACAACAACAACGATCAGTGTCGGTCAACTTTCGTGTTGGATTACCCTCATTTCAGGCCTTTTTATCTGTGGTTTACACTTGAACAATTATCAGCAGGCTTTTCCAGTCGCTGTTAACCGATCGTCAGTCTGTATTTCTCGGATAAATAGTCCTACACAAAATTACACTGTGCCGTTAGTTCACTCACTCGACTGAAACATAAAATCGCCCCGGCGAGCAGTTTGGTTTGTTTACGTTCCGGGCACCTAACAATTCAAATTTTCAAATTCAAATTAAAAATACAAAGTGACGTCAAAACTTTTAAATTTTGGTGAAAATAGAAAGTTTCTAACTTATGTTGTCTGGGAAAAATACAGAAAACGGTCTTTCTTTTTTAATGTAAACAATATTCCTGATTTTCGCGGCAAGTGTGTCTTTAATGATTTTCTGTTTCTGTCAGTTTTCAGTTCCGATGTATTTTTGATATAAAAATGTATGATTTTCACCGCCATATAAGTGAAATCTTGAGCGTGGCGTTAAAGTGGCATAGGCTGCCAAAATTCACACTTTTTCATAATTTCTGATCGTGACGACAGTAAGAGACTTTGAAGGCCATCGAAAAACTAAATGATTGACGTTGGAATGAGGAAAATCCATAGTAAGTATGTGGCCTGTATGAACCGAAAACGTGTTAGAAGCACTAAAAAGCTTCTGAATTATATGTCTTGGGAAAAATAGCCGATCATTTCAACATTCTGTTTCAACGTCAAAATATCAACTTTTTGGCAGCTCATGCCACTTTAAGCTCCAATCAATCAACTATAGGACTGCTATCCTAGTATTTTACTATAGGGCGTATACACATGAATGGAATGCCCCACTTTTACTTTCAATCATGTACACAATTTGTGCTTGAATGCTTCAGAATTCCAGTCTATAGAAGCCCTATGACAAGTTACCCTAACAATCTGCCTCTATGGTGCCACCTGCGAATCTAACATACTCTCCCTGACGTTTGCACCATATACAAATAAAGAAAAACCGCACAGACAAGATTTCTCGGCTAAGGGACAAGTCGGGGTTCATGTTATACAAAAACATAACAATATATAAAAAGAGATCTTAAAGAACATCGAGGTGTTAAAAACGCCACTTATAAAATAAGCTTTTTTGAAAGTAGACATAGAAAAATGCTTAAACCGTGTGAAAAATTCATTTTCTTTCAAAAAGTTTTTTTCAACTATAAAGATAACCTTTTCTACACAGTGTGCTTGTTGAGTTTTCCAGACCAATTTCCCATTTCTAGGACGCTTCAAAAAGTTATAATGAGGCCGACTTGCTGGGCCGGAACGCTGGTGAATTACTGTAAATACCTTGCTCCGATAAGGGTATTGCAATTCAATTCTAATTTAGACCATATTGCGCCTGCCGTCTTTAAAGTGGCATGAGCTGCCAAAATTCACACTTTTCCATAATTTCTGATCGTCACGACAGTAAGAGGCTCTGAAGGCCATCGAAAAACTCAATGATTGTCGTTGGAATGAGGAAAATCCATACAGTATGTGGCCTGTACGAACCGAAAACGTGTTCGAAACGTAAACAAAATTTAAATAACTGGGACGACCATTCATTCATTCTAAACCAAAGTTAGTTCAAAACAATACTTTATCGTACATTTTCGAGACTAGAAACACTTAAAAGCTTCTAAATTTCATGTCTTGAGAAAAATAGCCAATAATTTCAGCATTCTGTTTAACGTCAAAATATCGACATTCTGGCAGCTCATGCCACTTTAACTAAATTTAGATATGGTATTGATTTTACTTCAAGGAGTGTTTGCTAAGTTCTCACCACCAAAGACATTGATTTTCCGAGCTACCAAACAGTTATAACCGTTATTTGTAGTCCGGGTTTCTGGCTCCAAAATGACTATTTTTTTATACATCCAATACGGCCGTATTTTGGACCGTCAGTATAAAAAAAAACAGTCATCTTGGAGTTATAGAAACCCGAACGCTCTTTGCTGAAATTTTTGCACACTAACATTGCCTCATGATATTTTCTTTTAATAAACCCAAATATTCATGCAGTTAATATATCTCACATGTCTTTGTTTGGATTGCTTACTCTACTATATTAAGATGACTACATGTAATACTTTGTATCAATCTGACTAAAGTCGAGATGCTTATTGAAAACATTTTCAATAAGCATCTCGACTTTAGTCAGATTGACTTTGTATATGGTGTAGCTCCGGCATGTAGCGTTAATATGCGACACGAACGCTACGCAAGGGTAGCCATGCTTAAAAAAGGAAACTTCCTGAATACGAAACATGGCTATGGATGTAAGACCTATAATTCGACAAAAGGGGAATATATATCAAGACAGAAAAGGTTGGTCAATCATTTTAAGGCATTTATTGCTTTGGTGTCAGATTTTTTCGATGTAAAATTTAATCGTACCATATACCGTTACAAAAGGGCGATCCTTCCGCAATATTCGAGCTCCTATAACATTAGAAGATTGTTTTCTACAATTATATATTGTGATGTTTAATATGAGCTACTCCCATCATCAGAAATTACAACATAGACATAGGCATTATATACACAGCAAGAAGGAACAACACATATACACGGATAGTTTGTGAATAATGATAACCAAAATCTAAAGGGGATGGAGGGGGGGGGGGGGGCAATCTTATTACAGGTCAAGAGTTAATTATATGTTTTCAAACTATATGCTTTTAAATGCTTCTTGTCTCCAGGTTGTACCATCAAGTATTGCTTTGAACTAACTTAGGCTTAGAATGAATCCAAGTTAGAGAAATTTTGTTTAATTGTCTGTTTTGGTTGTAGAGGCCGCAGACTGTAAAGATTCTCCTCATTCCAACGTCATCATATAGTTTTTCAATGACTTTTACAGTCATGACATTCAGAATTTACTGGGAAAGCGCTAATTATGGCAGGTAATCCCACTTAAAAAGATCTGCTTGTGACTTTCATGACTTCTCAGTCTACTGCTGGTACAAGGATGCGAGAAGTTAAGTAAACTCCTCGACGAGGAAATGACAGTTACATCAACGCTTACAAGCGGTATAGGGAGATCGTTGAGATGTAATAGGTTTTGGCTTCAAATCTATTGCTCTAAGGATGCTGGAGTTTTCTCTTACCAACAACAACGTTAAAATGATCGTTAAGTAGTATCTATGCCTGGTGGCGTTGTTTTTCGCCGCAGGGGTCCTTACATTAATGTAACATTTAAACAAAAATGGGAATACATGTTTACAAACAGGGTTTTTATTCACGAAGCATTTGCTCACAATGAACCGTAATTGCTACTGGGATCGACTGTTCCAAAGTCATTAGGTATTTAAGCCTAATACACTTTTGAACAACTCAAAGTTTATCATTTAACGACTTCATACGTATCGAAAACGCCACAAAGTCAATAGAATTAGTGCATACGACGAAATTTTATTGCCGGATATACATAAATATAAGCATAGTGTGTACATATGATTCTTTTTAAAAAAAGAAACTGTAATTTTATACTTGGAACTAAAAGACAAATCCCTTCAGAAAGATCAACGAAAATTTTTTTAACTATCATCAAAGTGGCAAAAAACTAGCAAAATTTTGAAAATATTTCGTCAATCACGAATAAGGGAACTTTTCGGTCACTTTTAACTAAGCCAAAGTTTACAGAATATGTAATATGATGGTCGCAAAAAGAAAAGAATTTTCTTCAGGTCGTATATAGATATGTTTCTGTTAATTATGGGCTTCGAAAGTCGAGTTGATAATGTGCAGTTTAAGGAAATAAATCCCATCTTGACTGATAATGTTAATAAAAACGCCCCCACCCAGTAAAAAATTTCTCAACATAGCAAAAGCAAGAAAAATAAAGCGTACAAAACTGGCCGTTGGCGAAAAGTAGTAGGTTATTATATGGTGACGTGGTTAGAAGTTGGGTTTATGGCAGAAAGATTGTTACAACGACATATCAACAAGGAGAGGTTCTCTTGAAAAAACATCCATCAACCTGTTTGAAGGGAGGAAATATGGTCTATCGTACAAGACTAAAATCCACTTAAATACGGTTAAGGTTAGGTGTCCATTCATAATTACTCATTTGTAACGGAATGCCTACTTTTGGACCTCCGTCAAGGTATCATGTCAAAGCAGCAGTTTCATAGTAATGAAAGCTCTAACATACAACTTATAAATAGAAAAAAAATGAACCCACACAAAATCCGTCTATGCCGATACATGTGTCATAATAGGTTTGGTCTATAAGAAGCAGAGGCCGATTGCACACACGTGTATTAAACTTAAGTCGGACCTAACTTGGCAACGTCACAATCAAATTTCTTTTTTAACGCAATGTATTTAAGCTTGACTTAAGCTTAATACAGCTTTGTGCAATCGACCCCTGGATAACAAGAGCACATTAGGCCATACAAACTTATAAATTAAAAGCTGAATACAACTTAAGTCTAGCCAGCTATGTGAATAAAAAGGAATTGAACAGTTAACTATTTTAATCATACAAAAAATGCACTGAATTTATTTCTAATAATTCATTCAACTGTCACGTTTTTTTGTGAAATTTATATGAAATAAACGGATATTCCTGGTGATAGTTTATTTTACAATGTATGTATTGTACTCATTTTGCTCTTTTTATATGAGTTGGAATGAGGATAACCGCAACACTGAGCAGAGATTAAAATGGCGACGACAGTGGTGAAGGTTTCGGGTACAAGTTTATTTTTCACACACTTAAGCAGTTGCTTTGCTATTTCGCCCGTTTGATTGGCGGAAACATAAGAAAGTTGCCACTCCTAGAACAGCCAATAATAACACGCCAAATACGCGGAAGAAAAACTTCTTTCATAATTCCACATTCTTCTTTGGGGCCTGTAAAAAAAAAAGAGTTGAAAGATTTTATAAAGTAGGAATTCAAGGAGCTGGGAATCTTTTTAATAGGCTGCATTTGCTTGGGTTTAGAGTTGGTAGCGCTTTTGCAGAAGTAGCTATGAGTAGCAAACACTCGATGTGTGGTATCTGTATTGATTAAGTGACGTTTTACGCCGCATTCAAGGTTGTTGCACTTACAAAACGGCGTTGCCAACTTTAACTAGAAGGAAACTGGGTTAATTGTCCGGATGAAACTCTAGCGACGCTTCCACCAGGTGAAAAAAAACTTTCAGAATTCGTAGCTGTAATGCAACACTTACACGACTCTTGAGGAGCGGGTTCCACGTATATGTTGAAGACTCCCTTCGTTGTAATTACTTCTGTTTCTCCGGGATCGTCTCCTGCCTGTCTCTTCTTTCTACCATAACCTTGAATGTTAGTTCCAGGACAGGTAGCCTAAGAAACCCCCAAAAAAAAATATTGAGCAAAATTAGTTGTCTCTTCTCTGAATAAATGCCAGTCATGGTTTGGCCGCTCTGAAACTTAGTATCATTACTTACTTAGAATCCACGTATCTAAGCCAGCGGTATATCAATACATTCATTGTGTAAGTAAACGTCACGTCTTGTTACAGAACGTGTAACTTCTATAACGATGTCACCAAAACGTAATTAATAAACGCCTCTGGCTTCGTAGTTAAGTGATCTGTAAAAGGACTGGAGTCGTTTTGTGAAACCTTTGCAATGTGCAACGTTTGCCATTCGAATGCTTTTTGTAAAATGAGCCCCTTAATAACGAACTTAATGATGGATCAGTAGCTGTGAGTGTTTCAAATTAATTTCATATTTGGTGTTTTCTGATACTGCTAATCAACGATCAAAATAAAAAGCTGCAAGTGTTTTGTCGAATGGCTATGAAGTCTGATTTGTATAAAATCTGGACAGCGCATTTTGTTAGAAAAACGTTAAAAAACAGTATATGTGCAGCGCCAAATGGGTGATGATCATATACAGGGCATTGGCACCTTTTGACCCTAAGGTCACCTTAAACAGCGCCCTCTCTCGGTTAGTCAGAAACCGTGGCTTTTCTTGACTTCCTCCTATGAACTATAATGGGATGCATAATAAAAAACATGGCGAACGTTTTAGATATGACAACAGTACTTGATGGAGCAAAAGTTTCCAAAGAACTTCATATAGTTGAAAATGAGACAAGAAGACTAGTTTGGAACGATTTGAGTCGAAATGGAGTTATCAGAGTCGCGTGTTAGGTAAAGCTTTTCTAAGAACCAGTGCATTCTCCGAACTGTGGTTACTGGAATTGCCGATAGATACAGTAAGTGGAGAATGAATGTATTTTCTGATTTGAAATTGCGCAACCGTTGACAATTTCAAAATCTACCGCGCATAAACGTCACATAGTGTACTATAAGCAGTCTGAAAGCACCAGTGCCCTAAACATGGGGTAATGCGACATTTCACACTTCCCTGTTCATAGACTTTTGTTTATATTTAATTCAAGTAGTGTAAAAGACAAAATTGGGCTTTAAGGCCACTACCTGCCAAAATTCACTCTTTTTTCATAATTTCTGATCGTCACAGTAAGGGGCTTTAAAGACCATCGTGAAGCACATACAGTATGTGGTCAATACAAACCGGAATAGTGTTCGCAAAAGTAAACAAAATTTAAATAACCAGGACGACCATTCATTCCTTCTAAGCCAAAGTTAGTTCAAAACAATACTTTATAGTACATTTTCGAGACTAGAAGAACTAAAAAGCTTCTTGAGAAAAATAGCCGATAACTTCAACATTCTGTTTCAACGTCAAAATATCAACATTTTGGCAGCTCATGCCACTTTAACATTTCGAGTTGATAATAATCTGACAGTTTTGTATGTTTTCAAACATGGCTCCAAAACGTGACCGGTTGTTTTATAGCCGAGAGAACTGAGCCCTGCCGATTTTTTTTGTGTGTTCATCTAGAGTGCAAACGTCAGGGAGTGTATTTGTTAGATTCTCAGGACCGCAGAGACAAATTTTCCGGGCTAGGTTGTTGCAATCAATAAGACGGAGTAGACTGCTCGCTTCCCAGCCTATGTGGTCCGATTTAGTTAACTAGCAATATAACCTACTCAAATCGTGTCAAAATGTCCACAATTGCTTTTTTCACAATTTTCACAAAAATAATTCAGCTATCTATATTGCCTGATGTCTGATATGTTCAAAATGTTATTCTTGAGTCGGAAACCCAGACTTACGGATGTAGAGAAAACTATTTATGTGAATAGTGATCCAATATAGATTACATGGATTTGTCTCCTTATAATGGGAAAATGCTGGGTAACAGAAAAGCCATCCCTGCACCTACGTCGGATGTGTAACGGCCAAGTATCCAATCTTTAAATACCTCAAGCAGGCAGGCTGTTAGTTATGGCTTTTAAATGAATTATTTGGAAGGACTTCGGATTTCAGATTTAAGCTAAGTCTTAACTATCCTTAATCTGAACTACCTTTCAGCTATTACCGCCTATTATATCTTTGAAACATTCCTCTTTTCACTGAACTAGTTGATTTCTTTGAAATCCGTTGTTAAACTGTTAAATCGCTCTTTGTAAAGAATAACATACAAATTGGCCTAAAGAGGCTACGTGAGTTATCTCACCCTTATATTGGCGGTTTAATGTGTGGATCTACCTGACCGGCAAAGTAAGTAAACTAGGATAGAGACACACGAGTGCCGCTAGCAGGCTGTTGTTTTACTCACCGGGGCTGGACAAGTATTATCGCACACTTGTATGTCACAGGAGAGTGTCACGGCTGTGTTTGAGCTGGGTCTAAAGGCCCAGATTTCAATACGGACCCCGACTGGAGTAATATCTCTGGTAATATCTCTGACAATCGACAGAGCATAGGGATTAGGGCACCTGAATAATAAAAAAAAATCCATTTCATTCATTTCAGCTTCTTTAGGAAATTCCCTGCAGCTATTGTTTACGGTTCTGACAGTCAGTAAACAGCCAGTTGAGAATGTACCACACATACAGGAAGAGAATGTAAGTGTGTACAACTAAGCCAGCTCATTTTTTATAATCCAAACAAAGACAACAGAATTCTCAGATATGAACCCGAGGCCGAGCCTAGACAAGCACATGACAATAATCTTACCTGTCAACTATCAGAGGGATGTCGTCGGGAAATGCTCTACATGAAATAACACGGAGGTCGTCGTATCGAACTGTAATATAAAAAGGCACATATATAGTTTAAAGGCCCACTTGCCGCCATAGCCTGTTTAAATTTGCTAAGAAAACCAATTTACATGAGCTTACTACGACTAATACCACTAAACTTAAACATAGGACACATAAAACATGTCTAGTTAGCTTTAGAATGTAGAAATGGGATGAAAAACAAACGAAGAATCGAAGCCTGATTACAACAACAACGATCAGTGTCGGTCAACTTTCGTGTTGGATTACCCTCATTTCAGGCCTTTTTATCTTTGGTTTACACTCAAACAATTACCAGCAGGCTTTTCCAGTCGCTGTTAACCGATCGTCAGTCTATTTCTCAGGTAAATAGGCCTACGTAAAATTACACTGTGCCGTTAGTTCACTCACTCGACTGAAACCTAAAATCGCCAATAGGGGGCAGATTGGTATTTAAATTCAAATTAAAAATACAAAGTGACGTCCAAACTTTTAAATTTTGGTAAAAATAGAAAGTTCCTAACTTGTATTGTCTGGGAAAAATACAGAAAACGGTCTTTCTTTTTTAATGTAAACAATATTCCTGATTTTCGCGGCAAGTGTGCCTTTAAACAATATTTCTTTTTTCTCCCTGGATTGATGAACAGGTATTGCCTATATCAACATCCCTCCTGTAAATGGATGAAAAGGTTTGTTCATTTTCTATGGACATGTCTCTTCAAGGCTTTATAGGTATCAGACCTACTACGTTGGCTGATCAGAATAAACCTTTTAAACTTTTTTGTTGTACATAGTTTTTCCAACAACTCTAATAGTCGAAAATTAACGCCGCCGTTTAAATAAACCGCGTCCCTTCGGATAACCCTGCATTTGAAAAGTCTAAAAATAGTAACGTCATAGCTTAAGCACTAATCCGCCAGGGGCCATTTGTTCAAAAGAAAATTAGCTTAACGGCAGGTTAGATGACGTGACATAACAAAGAAGTTCCTTTGTGACGCGACGTCATCTAACCTGCCGTTAAGCTAATTTTCTTTTGAACAACCGGCCCCTGGTGCCGGTTGTTCAAAAGAAAATTAGCTTAAGGGCAGGTTAAATGACGTGACGTAACAAAGAAATTCCTTTGTGACGCGACGTCATCTAACCTGCCGTTAAGCTAACGGCGCTTTGAACAACCCACCCCTGGGGCCGGTTGTTCAAAAGAAAATTAGCTTAACGGCAGGTTAAATGACGTGACGTAACAAAGAAATTCCTTTGTGACGCGACGTCATCTAACCTGCCATTAAGCTAACGGCGCTTTGAACAACCCACCCCAGGGGTCGGTTGTTCAAAACAAAATTAGCTGTTAGCTTAACGGCAGGTTAGATGACGTCGCGTCACAAAGGAATTTCTTTGTTACGTCACGTCATTTAACCGGCCGTTAAGCTAATTTTCTTTTGAACAACCGGCCCCTGGTCGATAACTATAAATCAGTAGACGAAACAGCCGCTTGTTCTCGCGATTCTCTTTAACTCACATGACATTAATAATAAATATATAGTATTATAGGGGCCTTTTGAGATTCGATTACTGAATTTTATTGACTAAAGGTATGAGGTTAATTCTAAGTTACAGTGCTCTAGCTGAGAGGGTGCAAGAGAACACTACACCGCCCCATCAATGGTGCAAACAAAATTGAGACCCTCAAAATATTGCCTTACCGGAAAGGTCAACAAAATTTACGACGAAAGCAAGTTCATCACCAACGTTTACAGTTGCTGCGCCTACTTCAGTGTTTGTTCCAGAATATACTAATTTACTGGTGATGATGGTAATTGTGCCATTCACATCAGCTGCCGACCCAGTGTTACCACCCCTGTAGGCAAACAAATATATACAAGTATATGGTGGAGATACCTTAAATATATCAGGTTTAAAACAAATGTCTGACAAGCATGTCAACTACACCCCATCAGTGAGAATACAAAGGAGTGTTGATAAAACTGATGTAAGCTTCCCGATCCCAGATTTACCCTCTAAGGCCCATAGTTGCCATTTTTATCGGAAAATCCATTGGAATGGGGTTGGAGAGTTCACCTTGGAGATCAACTGATCATGTGACTTTTAAGCATTCGACATAACAACAGCATCGTGGAATTCTGCCTGGCGTTTGCTCGTATTTACCCGCTTTCCTATTGCTCCCTTACACTCGGAGATATCGTAAGTTACATCGAACATTTCAAATACTAGCAAATATTGGAAACGCCCCGTGGAGCTTATGACAGTGGCCAGTTCAAAATGAGTTGGGTCGACAGGAACGTCGCCATCTTGACGGTTTTCGTCAAAATAGGATTATTTCGTGAAATTGAATCTACGTTTTCTTTACTAGTTTAGCGTTTTCTTTAATTCATATTCACATTAAGTCTGATGTCAGGGTTGTTATATTTTTTTAATAACTTTTAAAATGTTACCCTAGATGGCACGCGAAAATCCCTACGCTATGTCCCGTAAAGGCGTACGAGGTCTATCTTAGCCACGTCTAAAGGAAATATCGCGAGATTACGATTGGTAGCCAGAGATGACTATTCTGCCATTCTGTTGTATAGTTAAAGATTGGTTAATTCTTCACCTTATCTTAATTGTTAAACTTCGAAATTCAATCGGAAGATTTGATACCATCAAAAAGGGTTTTAAATAAGTCGTAAATCATCTTGGAATAAATTTTAAACGGATGCCAAAAAAATATGTTCATAAATATTGACGTTGAATCTACGTCTTGAAGTTTCAATCCCAAATTTAGTTTTGTTTTTTCGCTTTCTGATATTAGTCATGTTAATCATTGATACACCAATATTTGTCATACTCACCCCGTGCCAACAGTGATATTGTCACCCTTGATAGAACTTTGTTCGTTACAACAAATTTTAAAGACTTCATCCGAGGCCGCAACGATACCAAATGGGCTATAAACTAGTCGAAGCTCGTAACATACCATACTATTTCCATTCTGAAATATACAAAACACAGAGTTTTACCCTCAAATGTATCAACCCAGACCAAACACGTTTAAATTCCATCTGAGTTAAAAATGAAAGTTCAAGGGCATTTGTTTAAAGGGGAACGAAAAACGCATCATGTTGCCACCGTTAAAACACCCTGTACAGCTAAAACTAGAAGTAAACAAACCAGCTGCAAAGGAACTCAAAAATCTTTTAAAACTTGTCATTAAACCGTCCATCAGGGGAAAGATTGATTGATTGATGGATTGTTTGGTTTTTACGCCGCGCTCAAGATTATTTCACTTATATGGCGGAGTTGCCAGATTTTGGGAGGAAACCGGGCTTTATCCCCGGAGGAAATCCACGACCTTCCGGTGGTAACTGGCAACCATCCTACATAGGTTTCAAGCGAAAAACCAGACAGAAAAGTTTCCTATTTTTTTGGACTGAGTGGGATTCCAACCCGCGACCCATCGGTGGAACAGGGGAAAGAAGTTTACCAGTGATATCCGAATACCTTCCCAATATGCAAGATGTCTTTTTTATGAATTGCAAAGGAATTGCACAGAAAACTGATGACAGACCATACGATCAAAAATATTTCTTTCGATTTGACATCAGATAGTAAAAATATAAAGGTTCAATCATTTCATTTAAACCTAACGGAAATGATCTGTAAAATATATCGCTTATTATTTGTATCCATGTGCATGACAAAGAGATTGAGGTCGCCTTTAGTTCCAAGCGCCTCGAAATGATCGAAATTAACTAAGGTGGCAATGCCAGACTTTCAGAGTTGACAAATTTCTATTACTCGCGTGCAGTAACTGAAGGGCTATGAGTCTGTCGAGTCTCCTATAAATTTTCTCGAGGTGTCTCGGTGGTCCAGTGGGTTAGAGTGATCATCATCAGTCTCACACAGATCTTCCATCTATGCAGCGCGGGTTCGAATCACACTCAGACCAAATAAAAATTTCTGAGTGGATTTTTCACTCAGTCGCCGTATATGGAAGAGTTGCCAGATACTCGCAGAAGGTCGAGGGTTTCATTCAGGCAATTTCCCAGGTTTCCTTTCACAATAAACCTGGTAACACCGCCATATAAGTGAAATAATCTTAAGTGCGGCGTAAAACATCAATCAATCAATTTAGATCTTCTCTCACTCACTCCGCGAGCGCGGCGTAAAACACCAATCAATCAATCGATCAATCACTCACTCCGCTGTAGAGGGGAGTAGGCCTACATAATTTGAAAGACTCGTCGGGCCAATATTCGACTTCCACGTGTACAGGGAATTTAAACTGCGAAATTCGTTCCTAATGGACTTCATAGTCACGCGTGAGGATGCAGTTGAATAGTCAAAGAATGTTCCTGACATAGGTGAGTGTTGCTAAAGAAATTCGAGCATCATTTCTTAAAATTTCGTGGACCACTCTTGGGCGTATCAGAATAACTTCAATCCACTCAACATATTGCGAACTATTGGTCATTTAAGAACTGTTAAAACATTACTAATCAATTTTAAAAGCTAACACGGCGCTTTTAAGAACCTTCTCACACTTTCAACTTAAAGCTTGGTTTTACTTAAACAATGTTAAAGAGAAATTCATTAAACAAGTACCTCCTATTTTCGTCTATATTTTTCTCAAATAAAAGAAGAGATGTTTAACTTACACCCAATGGAACTAATTCCATGTCAGGTTGACATGCGTTTTGCCCAGGGTCATTGTCGGTGCTAAATGTTGTTTGAATCCTCTCATTGTTATAAGAAAATGTGTCGCTGCTTAAAGCTACACAAGCCGGCTCTGTCCTTAGTTCAGTAGTTCCGGGCTTCTGGACAGCCAGAAACCCCCGGAAGGAACCAGGTGCTCCCTGGGGGTATACATCTACCACCATGTCACCAGTGTCACATACAACGAAAACTGTCAACAACATCAAAAAGAACAACTCAAGGGTATGATGTTGAGCACATATGGATTTTTTATCCAAAGGTTTTGCGTATGGTACACATGAAAGTATAGATCTAAACTCCAATTAAATATTTAAGATTTAAGTGCATGGTCCAAAATTCCCTTTTCATCAATTCTGATTGTGAAGAATTATAAAAGGATTCGATGGTCATGAGAAAACAAAGGGTTCACACTGAAATATGACAAATATCACTTGACCCTGTAGATGTCGCGAAAAGCAAACAAAATATAAATAATCGGGCCATTAGGGGAGCATTTTCAACAGCTTTACTTGCGTCCGATACATAATGGTTCTTGATGAAGTTTTGACTTGCTTTAGAACCCAGCTTTTAAGTACTACTAAAAGAACATATTAATAACTAGTTTGAAGAAACAATTGCAAAAATGTGGCAACCGACTTTGGGTAATGCCCCTTCTCGGAATCGAACTCTCGTCCCTAAGTAAGGCACAGTTCACCAGCAATAAAAACTGATTAATACCATAGGAAACAATGGGAGATAAAAAGGTCTTCTTTTGGGGAAAACAACATCTGCAGATTTTAAAGATTGATTGATCTTCTACGTCAAACTCAATATTATTTTATCTGTGTGACGGCTTTGCCAGGTTAAGTGGAGGAGGAAACCGTGCCCTTTGTCCGGAGGAAACCCCCAAACGTTGACGAGTACCGGAAAAACTCTTTTACATAGGGCGATCGATTGAAAAATCTACCCAGACATTTTTCAAATTTAGTTTTGTCTGAGTGGCATTCGAACCCGCGCCTCATCCATGGAAGGCGGATTAATGGCAAGCTACTGTTTACGAGGGCACGAACTCATATATAGGGAAAATTCCATTCTAACAGAATTAGCTAATTATTCGTAAATTTTATCAAGAAGAACAAAATAAGAGCTCTTTGTGCATACATGTCCGGGTATCTGGCTCTAAAATGACTATTTTTTGGGAGTCCGGGTTCATTGCAATAAAAAAGCCGGAGCAAACTGCTCCATTTTGAGCGGTCAGTTTGTGGTCAGATTTAGACAGTTAAATAACTTACTAAAACAGTGTCAAAACGACGTTCATGAATTTTGTAGCTTTCTGTAAAGTGAATTTACAGCAAAACAGTGTTACGCCATCAATGGCGGGGCACTTTGAGACAGGTGAAGGCAAAAATGAATTCAAGGGACGATGAACGATCCTGCCCGTCCATATCAGACAATATTGTAAGTTGCTAAATTATTCATGAACGAGATTATGGCCATTTCGACACGATTGACGTAGGTTATATTGTTTAAATTCGACCATATACTGCCCGCTCAAAAGCGGGCAATCCAATCTGAATTTGGAACTTTTTGACTTTTTGAACCCTGACTTCAAAATTCGACCGTTAGTATAAAACATATTCATTTTGGAGTGAGAAACCAAAACTATGTTCATACCAATTTTTGAAAATACATGTTAAGATAGTTTTTGTTAGCAACAAGACCCCCAAAATGTACTCATACATCCTTGCTATTTGAATTCTGTCCGTTATTACTACGGTTGACTGGCTTTACCTATATTTTTATTTCAACGTCAATATTTTAGTTTTCCAATGTATTTGAAAGGCTCAATTTATCTTGACAATTGGAATTTATGAGAAAAGTACGAATTTTGGCAGCTCATGCCACTTTAAAAAGTGCTGACAAAATGTTGAATATTTTTGCGTGAAAATGAAATTGTGTATTTATCTGCTATTTTTCTTATGAGATACAATTGATACGCTTTTTATTACTGCTACATATAGTCTCCAAAATGTACGTTAATGTAGCTTTTAATAACTGACATAGGCCTGCCTTTTGGGGTGGCAATCAAAATTCACGAACAAAAAGTTTGAATTTTGGCAGCTCATGTTACTTAAATGGTGAAAAAGAAAGATGCATGCATACAGCTTGGAGTTCATTTCAAAATTGAGTTTTTTTCTTCTCTTGTAGCTAGTAACTTACCTCTGGCTTGAGAACAATTGGTGCCGGTATATTCTGCTGGGCAATAACATCTAGCAGGTAAAGTTGCGTCTGGGCGATAACAGGAGCCACCATTTTCACACCCAGTCGCACACAACGAGACGTCTACAAAACCTGCACCCCCTGTATCTGAAGTGATATGATTTGGAAATACTATTGACTACTCTGTCAGATAGTTAGCTACGTAATGGATTACATTCTTGATTGATGGGCGGATTGAATCATTGATCGAATTATCATTTAACTGATTAATTTGCTGATTCATTAATTAATGTATATATTTTATATTTTCTATTACTGACACATAGAGTGGACGTTAGTTCTATGGATACAAGTTCCAAAAATAGATGAACACATCTATCGTGACCATCAGATACTGAACCATTTAATGTGCAAGGGCTACCAATTGAATTCTTACTCACGGTACCATTTCTTTCTGTTCAATCAAACACATAGCTTATGTTAAACATCTTCCAAGGTCAATAGGTCAATGGCGACTTACCAACTCAGGACAATTATAGAAACTTTTCTACACAGCTGATTCACTGATCAAGAGCCCCGTTTCCTCCACCCACTAAACCTGACAACGCCGCCATAAAAGTGAAATAATCTGGAGTAAGGAGTAAATTATCAATAATTAACTGATTAATTGCACGTGTTAAGGCACTTACTTGAAACGCTGCAAAGCCGGTAAATCCTGGATCACAAACACAATCACCATTTGATTGACACGCTCCATTTCCGTTGCAAGGTAGAACGCCAGTTGGTCGCACACAATTAAAAACATCCCAGTTGGTTGCATCAATATTATTTACAATTGTTTGACCGGTACCTGAAGACGAATGAAAAGATGCAAATGTCAAAGTGTGTTAATTAATTTTTAGATATCTTTAAAAAATGCTTCAATAAAGAAATCTTATCTTTGGTTTCATAATGCTAACACGGCGATGTCCAAAGAAAATTGAGAAATTCAGTCAAAATATACTTTTACCATCTTTCTCCCCTCAAAAAAAGGAAAAAATGCCACAAACGGTTTCTCAACTGATTGTGGCCGGATCGAGCAGCTTTATAAAACAGGAAAAGTCGACCAAATTATGACCCCCCCCCCCCCCCGAAAAAGGTTTTTCAAGAAGGTCAACGAAACATTCTGCTGTTTAGAACCCGCACGCATATCGAAAAAAAATACGATTTTTGGCTTCTGCTGTTTAGAACCCGCACACAAACCTAAAGTTTACGATTTTTGCCTATTGAGTTTACAAATAAAATGATGCCGACTTATTTGTTATCGAGGGAATTTTTTGAGTCGGGTTTTCGCCTGATGGAAGAGTTGCTTGTAGGTATTTGCCGAAGGTCTTGGGTTTCCTCAGGGCAGAGGACTCGTTTTTCACCCCCTACTGAGCCTGTTTTACTTCTGGGCAAGATTGTAGCTGATCAGTGAAAAGATCAGCCAATCATAGTTGAGAATTCCTGGCTGCTAAAAAGCTAGGTAGAGAGGTGTGGAGTCATGCAATCTCCTAATTGTAATTGGCCAGCAATTCTGAGCTACAAGCAGATTCTAGGTATGTCCCTTTAAACTAAGTCAACCTCCGAAACGTCGATGTTTATTTCTTCTGGTACCTGTGGCCCGTTGTTCAAAAGTGTATTAGGCTTAAAACCGGAACAACTTTGTAATGTAACATTTAATTTCTTTGTTACGCGACGTCATTAGACCAGTATTAAGCCTAGTACATTTTTGAACAACTGAGCCCAGGCGCCGCGAAGTCTTAGATGCAGTTGAATACCGGTGGTGTCTTACAAACATGGTTTTATACTTGAGTTTAGGTAATTTGCTCCGGAACTAACTGTTCTTGAAGACTTACCTCTGCTTACGAACGCCAGCAGTCCGAGAAAAAAGACGATTGTCCGCATTGTGATCTGTAAGAATAAATTAAGAACAATATAAACAAAAGATGCTTGCATTTGGGGCACATTTGACCAGCATTTGCATTTAGCCATGATTTCAAGGCATATCCGTATATGAGTTTATTTGCGGGGAAAATGGCGATGTGCTGTTGTTGTGGAGTACTATAAAGATCCATAAAGAAAGAATAACGATTAAAAGGATTAAAGCCAATAATTGTATGCGTGGAATGGAGGTCACGTGGTATTTGATTTGTATCGAATGCCGCCATTACTAGAAGATGATGCAACTTGACCCACAACTGTTATGCATGCTGCTTCAACTATCAATGGCGGCACATTTTGCAAAGTTTCTCAAAATTGAAAAAGTTGTTGCGATTAACTACCCACTTGTTTAGAAAGCTATTGAGTGTACACGTTTATCAGGATTTTTATATAATAAAAATGTCACCTGACAAATTACTAGAACTAAAACTAAAAAGAATATACAGTTGGTACATAAACTCTACTCAAGAGTAAGACATAGTAAAAGCTTGTAACGTCATTTTAGCCTTCTCTGTTATCTTTTATGATCACTAGAAACCACGCCCAAGAAGAAAGATACACGTGATTGAAGGTGGAACTTTAATAGCCACGCCCAGCAGGAGAACTTTGAGAAACTTATGGACACGCCTACCGAAGAGTAGATGGAAGTCACAAATTATGTGGATACCACAGGAACCCAAGAGAACAGGGACTGGTTATCCAAAACTGGTATAACTTTGCAACGCCACAATTGAATTTCTTTGTTAAGCGACATCATTTAGACCTGTATTAAGCCTCGGCTTAGTTGTTCAAAAGTGTATTAGGCAACCCTCTAGAGCCCCAGGGGTCACCTAGGACCCCGAGCCCTTAATGAGTCATTGTTAAAAAGAATGATCTTTTCTATGCTTTTGCCTCCACCAAAACCCAATGTTCCCCCCGCGACCCTATTATAACGTACGTGGGTGACAATAGAGCGCGTCACAGTGAATCTGCACTGAGCACAAGATCTCCCCTTTCACGGCTGTATGTTTATAGCGCGCCACTGGTACTAAGTAGTCTGCTCCTTCGTCCAAGGCAAGTTTTTTTCTTCATAAACCTCATAAAATTACAGATTGATGCTTTCTGAATGTATTTAGACCAATTATACCATATCTTGCACAAATATTTCTTTGATATGAATTTTCTTGTTTGGTCGGGTCACAGGTGACCCATTGGGGTGAAAATACACTGTTTGGGGGTCAAATATGGCCCCTTGGGTATAAAGGACTGCTGCTTGCGTTTCTTCTGTTTTTTTATTTACATAGTAATCTAACGTTTTTTTTCTGTCTTCATGCAGTTTGGGTAGTTGGATGACAGTATTTGGTATTTAATCTATAATTTTAGTCCATTTGGTGTATTCAAAGAAACTTTTTGTTGTATTTTGTATTAGCAGTATGAGTTCGAGGGAAATCCGTAAACCACTGCTTCATGTAAAACTAAAAGATGTCTTGGAAATGCTGGATAATGGAGATGACAGTTACTTTGAAGATAATAGCGAAAACGATGATGACGATTGCGACAAATATTTAGTAACACAACATGAGGAAAATTTCTCTAAAGACTCATCTAAGGACGATTCAGAGGGGAAAAAATGTTTTTCATGAATTCTGATTGTCAAAAGAAGTTTAGATATTTGATCGCCGTGAGAAATTTACCGTTAGATATACATTAGAAAATTAAGGAATTTGGTTGTAAAAAAATATCGATTGAACCAGCAACTTGTTCGAACAGAAGACATATTGTAATTACGGACAAAATTCAAATAGCCGGGAAGCATAAGTGCATTTTAGGTTGTTTGCTGCTGGTAAAACTAGTAAAACTTGCCACCACGGTGCACTACTTGGTCCAAATCAACCCATCTCAATCCACCAACTGACCACCACGGTGCACTACTTGGTCCAAATCAACCCATCTCAATCCACCAGCTTGCCACCACGGTGCACTACTTTTTCCAAATCAACCCATCTCACTCCACCAGCTTGCCACCACGGTGCACTACTTGGTCCAAATCAACCCATCTCAATCCACCAGCTTGCCACCACGGTGCACTACTTGGTCCAAATCAACCCATCTCAATCCACCAGCTTGCCACCACGGTGCACTACTTGGTCCAAATCAACCCATCTCAATCCACCAACTTGCCACCACGGTGCACTACTTGGTCCAAATCAACCCATCTCAATGCACCAACTTGTCACCACGGTGCACTACTTGGTCCAAATCAACCCATCTCAATGCACCAATAAGCCACCACGGTGCACTACTTGGTCCAAATCAACCCATCTCAATCCACCAACTGGCCACCACGGTGCACTACTTGGTCCAAATCAACCCATCTCAATCCACCAACTTGCCACTACGATGCACTACTTGGTCCAAATCAACCCATCTCAAACCACCAACTGACCACCACGGTGCACTACTTGGTCCAAATCAACCCATCTCAATGCACCAACTTGTCACCACGGTGCACTACTTGATCCAAATCAACCCATCTCAATGCACCAACTTGCCACCACGGTGACCTACTTGATCCAAATCAACCCATCTCAATGCACCAACTTGCCACCACGGGAAATAGCCGGGAAGCATAAGTGCATTTTAGGTTGTTTGCTGCTGGTAAAACTTAGCGTACATCCCCAATATCAGTACCAGCGGAAAACTTTTATTTTAATAAATTAACTTAATAAAAATGACCAATATTTATTCTTATTCTGTTCCAGCAATTTTTTTTCCTATATTTAGCGCATCTTGCCACTTAAAGTTGAAAAAATGTGAAAGGCAGTAGTTCCACATGTATGAAAACAAATTTTACTGGCAATTTCAGTTTTATAGTGCAAGTTTATATTATAATCCGTTGTGTTTAACATTTATAACAATCCGTTAAGTAGAAATATATAAATATGAATAAATTGTTTACATATATTCTGCATATGTTGTATCTATTACAACCCAGCGGGTCACAGATGACCCCTAATTAAAATGTACTATAAAATATTTTTTTCGCGAAAATGTTCTTATATTTTATTTATTGAAGCATTAATGGACACGAATCCCAGTAGTATAATTTTTTCGTAAGCAGTATTCTGTATGCGGGCTCTAGAGGGTTAATACAGGTAAAAATGACGTTGAGTAACAAAATGATTTAATTGTTGCATTACGTAGTTATACCGGTATTAAGTAAACTACACTTTTGAACAACCGGCCCTTGATACTTGTCTGGGGCCAGTTGTGTAAACAATAATTAGCGTAACGACAGGTTACATTAAGTGACGTAACAAAGAAATTTCTTTGTGACGTGACGTCATCTAACCTGCCGTTAAGCTAATTTTATTTTGAACAACCGGCCCTAGATAAATATATAAGTTTCCGCAAAGTTTGCCAAGGAAATATCTTCCTGGAAGGGGGGGGGGGGGCGGTATAGGAGGGGTTGAGAAGGGATAGATAAGTCTGTTTGAATTGTGCAATTGAAAATATTAATCGAGTGTTCATAAAGAAATATATATATATTTAGGAACATTTGAACAAATATAAGGGTGTTGACCAGTTCCATTAAGTTGTTTTGTCCTTTAATGAGATACGCCGTAGCTACATATTTTTTTCTAGGTCTAGTTTTTTTTACAAAGGCTTCAGTATATTTTCATTTTTATTTTCTTTGATTCGTTGGCAAAGATCATACGTCTACTAAAGCGTTATTTTTGTTATATAAAAGAAGGGGAAAAGAGGTGTATAGAGGTAGCCCTAAATAACCACTAAACCGTGGAACACAGAATGACATGTTTTCGTCTTTTTAAATTTATGAACACTAAAACACGCGGGCACAGAGAAAATCTTCTTGTCTAAAATAACCACGTAGACAAGTTTCTAATTGTGTTAAAAAGAGGTATATCATTTAGATCTTTATAACCCATCATAAATTGTTGCAATAAAGTAAACCTATGATATTTCATTCGGTTGACGACTGACAGGAGCTTGGGGCAATACATCCACAATTCCTAACATAGAGGCTGTTGAACTAAATATACACCTATTTAATTAAGATACATAGATTGTTATTTTCATTTAAAGGGCATATTTATTTCTGATTTTATTCGCTTATACACAAAGAAATTAAACGATATTCTAAAGATAAAAGGAATCAGAAACGTGTCGTTATTAAGGGGACGGTTGTTGTTCAAAAGTGTATTAGGCTTAATACCGGCACAACTTTGTAACATCACAATTTAATTTCTTTGTTACCTGATGTTATTAAAACCTGTATTAAGCCTAATACACTTTTGAACAACCCTGCCAAGGGACCGGGTGCACAGAGGGCCTAAATGGTGCCATATAACGTAGAAATTTAAATGTTACGCTCATTTCAAGCAACTTTTTTTATATAAAAATGTATGATTTTCACCACCATATAATTGAAATCTTGAGCGTGGCGTTAAAGTGGCATAGGCTGCCAAAATTCACACTTTTTCATAATTTCTGATCGTGACGACAGTAAGAGGCTTTGAAGGCCATCGAAAAACTAAATGATTGACGTTGGAATGAGGAAAATGCATAAAGTATGTGGCCTGTACGAACCGAAAACGTCTTAGAAGCACTAAAAAGCTTCTGAATTATATGTCTTGGGAAAAATAGCCGATCATTTCAACATTCTGTTTCAACGTCAAAATATCAACATTTTGGCAACTCATGCCACTTTAAGCTCCAATCAATCAACTATAGGACTGCTATCCTAGTAGTTTACTATGGGGTGTATACACATGAATGGAATGCCCCACTTTTACTTTCAATCATGTACACAATTTGTGCTTGAATGCTTCAAAATTCCAGTCTATAGAAGCCTTATAACAAGTTACCCGAATAATCGGCCTCTATGGTGCCAGCTGCGAATCTAACATACTCTCCCTGACGTTTGCACCATACAGAAATAAAGAAAAACCGCACAGACAAGATTTCTCGGCTAAGGGACAAGTAGCGGTTCATGTTATACAAAAACATAACAATATATAAAAAGAGATCTTAAAGAACATTAAGGTGTTAAAAACGCCACTTATAAAAGAAGCTTTTTTGAAAGTAGACACAGAAAAAAGCTTAAACCGTGAGAAAAATTCATTTTCTTTCAAAAAGTTTTTTTTCAACTATAAAGATAAGCTTTCTACACAGTATGCTTGTCGAGTCTTCCAGACCTATTTCCCATTTCTAGGACGCTGCAAAAAGTTATAATGAGGCTGACTTGCTGGGCCGGAACGCTGGTGAATTACTGTAAATACCTTGCTCCGATAAGGGTGTTGCAATTCAATTTTAATTTAGACCATATTGTGCCTGCCGTCTTTAATTAAATTTAGGTATGGCATATAGGCCCATTGATTGTACTTCAGGGAGTGTTTGCTAAGTTCTCACCACCAAAGACATCGATTTTCCGAGCTACCAAACAGCAAACATCGCTCCTTGCAGTCCGGGTTTCTGACTCCAAAATGACAATTTTTTATACATCCAATACGGCCGTATTTTGGACCGTTAGTATAAAAAACTGTCATTTTGGAGTTATAGAAACCCGAACTACGCTCTTTGCTGCGATTTTTGCACACTAACATTGCCTCATGATATTTTCTTTTAATAAACCGAAATATTCATGCAGCTAATAAATCTCACATGTCTTTGTTTGGATTGCTTACTCTCCGGCATGTAGCGTTAATATGTGGCCCGAACGCTACGGAGGGTAGCCATGCTTATAAAAGGAAACATTTTGAATACAAAACATGGCTATGGATGTAATGCAATAACTCTGGGGGCTGTTTCTAAACACAACTTACGCCCGTCGTAACTTTGCGTCTGGTCGTAACGTAATGTTGAAGGTATATGTTGCCATTACGTTACGACCAGGCGCAAAGTTATGTCGGTGTCGAGAAACAGCCCCCTGGTCAATAATTCGACAACACGGGGAATGTATATCAGACAGAAAAGGTTGGTCATTCATTTTAAGGCATTTATTGCATCGGTGAAGGATTTTTTCGAAAGAAAAAAAAAGGTCGATGTAAAATTGAATCGTACCATATACCGTTACAAAATGGCGATCCTTTAACAATATTCGAGCTTCTAGCGCATTAGAATATTGTTTTCTACAATTATAACACTATAATACACGGGCACAGGGAAAATCTTCTTGTCTAAAATAACCACAGAGACAAGTTTCTTATTGTGTTAAAAAGGGGCATATCATTTAGACGTTTATACCCAATCATAAGTTGTTATAATAAACCACAACCCATGATATTCATTAGGTTGACGACAGACAGGAGTTTGGCCTTAGTCAGTAGAATTTTCTGGAAAAGATAATTTGGCAACAAATCATCAGTATTTTTGGTAAAGCTAACATGCCGATTTGGTATAGGTTTTATAGTAATCAATTAGCTGTGATATTCTTTAACGTTCACTACCGAAATCCGAGATAATAGGACGCCCTGGGGGCATTGGAGGCTTGGGTCATTTTTTCAATGGGTTTGTGTATTTTTGAAATATAGAGTGCCCTGTTTTTAGAATTAAGGTCGGATTCCAAAGCGCAATACTGCGTTTTATTAACGTGGTCTTTTTCTTCAAGGAAACGAAGAATTCTATTGTAATTTCCAACATTTTCAAGCCCTATTTCCTTATCTAGTGTTTGGTAATAAAGGGTTGTTTAGCTGCCGTTCTACCTCATCAATCATGATCCTGTCTAGACATAAATGTAATAACTATTATCGAGCATTTATCAGCAGGTTTTATAACGATATATGTTTTGATGGGGGCAATCCCATTACAAGTCAAGAATTAACTATATGTTTTCAAACTATATGCTTTTAAATGCTTCTTGTCTCCAGATTGCACCATCAAGTATTGCTTTGAACTAACTTAGGCTTAGAATGAATCCAAGTTAGAGAAATTTAGTTTAATTTTAGAACTTTGTCTTGGTTTGTATAGGCCACATACTGTAAAGATTCTCCTCATTCCAACGTCATCATATAGTTTTTCAATGACTTTTACAGCCATGCCATTCAGAATTTACTGGGAAAGCGCTAATTATGGCAGGTAATCCCACTTAAAAAGATCTGCTTGTGACTTTCATGACTTCTCAGTCTACTGCTGGTACAAGGATGCGAGAAGTTAAATAAACTCCTCGATGAGGAAATGACAGTTACATCAACGCTTACAAGCGGTATAGGGAGATCGTTGAGATGTAGTAGGCTTTGGCTTCAAATTTATTGCTCTAAGGATGCTGGAGTTTTCTCTTACCAGCAACAACGTTAAAATGATCGTTAAGTAGTATCTATGCCTGGTGGCGTTGTTTTTCGCCGCAGGGGTCCTTACATTAATGTAACATTTAAACAAAAATGGGAATACATGTTTACAAACAGGGGTTTGTTTCACGAAGCATTTGCTCACAATGAACCGTAATTGCTACTGGGATCGACTGTTCAAAAGTCATTAGGTATTTAAGCCTAATACACTTTTGAACAACTCAAAGCTTATCATTTAACGACTTCATACGTATCGAAAACGCCACAAAGTCAATAGCATTAGTGCATACGACGAAATTTTATTGCCGGATATACATAAATATAAGCATAGTGTGTGCATATGATTCTTTTTAAAAAAAGAAACTGTAATTTTATACTTGGCACTAAAAGACAAATCCCTTCAGAAAGATCAACGAAAACAATATTAACTATCATCAAATATTTCGTCAATTACAAATAAGGGAACTTTTCGGTCATTTTTAACTAAGCCAAAGTTTAAAGAATATGTAATATGATGGTCGCAAAAAGAAAGGAATTTTCTTCAGGTCGTTTATAAATATGTTTCTGTTAATTATGAGTTGGTAATGTGCAGTTTAAGGAAATAAATCCCATCTTGACTGATAATGTTAATAGAACCGCCCCCACCCAGTAACAAATTTCTCAACATAGCAAAAGCAAGATAAATAAAGCGTACAAAACTGGCCGTTGGCGAAAAGTAGTAGGTTATTATATGGTGACGTGGTTAGAAGTTGGGTGTATGGCAGAAAGTTTGTTACACCGACATATCATCAAGGAGAGGTTTCTCTTGTTAAGACATCCATCAACCTGTTTGAAGGGAGGAAATATGGTCTATCGTACAAGACTAAAATTTACTTAAATACGGTTAAGGTTAGGTGTCCATTCATAATTACTCATTTGTAACAGAATGCCTACTTTTGGAACTCCGTCAAGGTATCGTGTCAAAGCAGCAGTTTCATATTAACGAAAGTTCTAACATACAACTTATAAATAGAAAAAAATGAACCCACACAAAATACGTCTATGCCTATAAATGTGTCATAATAGGTTTGGTCTAAAAGAAGCCGATTGCACACATGTGTATTAAACTTAAGTCTGATCTAACTTGGCAACGTCACAATCAAATTCCCTTTTAACGCGATGTATTTAAGCTTGACTTAAGCTTAATACAGCTTTGTACAATCGACCCCTGGATAACAAGAGCCTGCAAGGCCATACAAACTTATAAATTAAAAGCTGAATACAACTTAAGTCTAGCCAGCTATGTGAATAAAAAGGAATTGAACATTTAACTATTTTAATCATACAAAAAATGCACTGAATTTATTTCTAATTATTCATTCAACTGTCACGTTTTTTTGTGGAATTTACATGAAAAAAACGGATATTCATGGCGATAGTTTATTTTACAATGTATGTATTGTACTCATTTTGCTCTTTTTATAAGAGTCGGAATGAGGATAACCGCAACACTGAGCAGAGATTAAAATGGCGACGACAGTGGTGAAGAGGTTTTGGGTACAAGTTTATTTTTCACACACTTAAGCAGTTGCTTTGCTGTTTCGCCCGTTTGATTGGCGGAAGCATAAGAAAGTTGCCACTCCTAGAACAGCCAATAATAACACGCCAAATACGATAGCCACCGGAAGGAATACTTCTTTCATAATTCCACATTCTTCTTTGGGGCCTGTAAAAAAAAAAGAGTTGAAAGATTTTATAAAATAGGAATTCAAGGAGCTGGGAATCTATTTAATAGGCTGCATTCGATTGGGTTTAGAGTTGGTAGCGCTTGCGCAGAAGTAGCTATGAGTAAATATCAAACACTCGATGTGTGGTATCTGTATTGGTTAAGTGATGTTTTACGCCGCATTCAAGATTGTTGCACTTACATAACGGCGTTGCCAACTTTAGAAGGAAACTGGGTTAATTGTCCGGATGAAACTCTAGCGACGCTTCCACCAGGTGAAAAAAAACATTCAGAATTCGTAACTGTAATGCAATACTTACACGACTCTTGAGGAGCGGGTTCCACGTATATGTTGAAGACTCCCTTCGTTGTTATTACTTCTGTTTCTCCGGGATCGTCTCCTGCCTGTCTCTTCTTTCTACCATAACCTTCAATGTTAGTTCCAGGACAGGTAGCCTAAGAAACCAAAACAAAATGTAATTGAGCAAAATTATTTGTCTCTTCTCAGAATAAATGCCAGTCATGGTTTGGCCGCTCTGCAACTTAGTATCATTACTTACTTAGAATCGACGTATCTAAGCCAGTGGTATATCAATACATTCATTGTGTAAGTAAACTTCACGTCTAGTTACAGAACGTGTAACTTCTATAACGATGTCACCAAAACTTACTTAATAAACGCCTCAGGCGTCGTAGTTAAGTGATCTGTAAAAGGACTGGAGTCGTTTTGTGAAACCTTTGCAATGTGCAACGTTTGCCATTCGAATGTTTTTGTAAAATGAGCCCCTTGATAACGAACTTAATGATGGATCAGTAGCTGTAAGTGTTTCGAATTAATTTCATATTTGGTGTTTTCTGATACTGCTAATCAACGATCAAAATAAAAAGCTGCAAGTGTTTTGTCGAATGCTATGAAGTCTGATTTGTATAAAATCTGGACAGCGCATTTTGTTAGAAAAACGTTAAAAAACAGCGCCAAATGGGTGATGAAGATCTACTCTAGTGAACGTAATCTTAACCATTCATGGGTAATGTCAGACACTAGTACAAGACGTTCTTGGGCACTTGTGCTCCATGTATTTACATTTGGGCTATGCCCCGTTTCATTTTATAAGTCACCAGTTTGAAAGCTTCTAAATGGATTATATTTAATTCAAGGAGTGTAAAAGTTGGACTTTAAGGGACTCTTTTTTCATAATTTCTGATCGTCACGACAGTATGAGGCTTTGAAGGCTATCGAAAAGCACATACAGTATGTGGTCTATACGAACCGGAATAGTGTTCTCAAAAGTAAACACAATTTAAATAACCAGGACGACTATTCATTCCTTCTAAGCCAAAGTTAGTTCAAAACAATACTTTATCGTACATTTTCGAGATTAGAAGCACTTAAAAGCTTCTTGAGAAAATAACCAATAATTTTAACATTCTGTTTGACAGCTCATGCCACATTTCGAATTGATATCATGAAATAATAATCTGACAGATTCTATGTTTTCCTCACTTTTATACCTTGAGGACTGTTCTCCGTCAAAATGACTAATGTATCGAATGGCAATATAACCTACTCAAATCGTGTCAAAATGTTCACAATTGCTTTCTAAAATGATTAAGCTATCTATATTGCCTGTGGTCTGATATGTTCAAAATGTTATTCTTGAGTCGGAAACCCAGACTTATGGATGTAGAGAAAACTAATTATGTGAATAGTGATCCAATATAGATTACATGGATTTGTCTCCTTATAATGGGAAAATGTCGGGTAACAGAAAAGCCATCCCTGCACCTACGTCGGATGTAGAAAGGCCAAGTATCCAATCTTTAAATACCTCGAGCAGGCAGGCTGTTAGTTATGTTTTACTCACCGGGGCTGGACAAGCTATATCGCACACTTGTATGTCACAGGAGAGTGTCACGGCCGTGTTTGAGCTGGGTCTGAAGGCCCAGATTCCAATACGGACCTCACCTAGAGTACTGGTAATATCTCTGACAATCGACAGAGCAAAGGGATTAGGGCACCTGAATAATAAAAAAAATCTATTTCATTCATTTCAGCTTCGTTAGGAAATTCCCTGCAGCTATTGTTTTCTGTCTGACAGTCAGTAAACAGCCAGTTGAGAATGTACCACACACGCAGGAAGAGAATGTAAGCGTGTACAACTAAGCCAGCTCATTTTTTATAATCCAAACAAAGACTATAGAATTCTCAGATATGAACCTGAGGCCGAGCCTAGACAAGCACACGACAATGATCTTACCTGTCAACTATCAGAGGGATGTCGTCGGGAAATGCTGTACATGAAATAACACGGAGGTCGTCGTATCGAACTGTAATATAAAAAGGCACATATATAGTTTAAACAATATTTCTTTTTTCTCCCTGGATTGATGAACAGGTATTGCCTATATCAACATCCCCCCTGTAAATGGATGAAAAGGTTTGTTCCTGTTATTCAGCGAATATGTCATTCTTTC
This sequence comes from Lepidochitona cinerea, assembly GCA_963971465.1. Lineage (NCBI taxonomy): Eukaryota > Metazoa > Mollusca > Polyplacophora > Chitonida > Tonicellidae > Lepidochitona > Lepidochitona cinerea. Next base: position 15,904,122 of record OZ020559.1, read on the forward strand.
AACATACTCGACTGGTAGATTGATTGATTGTTTGGTGTTTTACGCCGCGCTCAAGATTATTTCACATATATGGCGGCGTTGTCAGTTCTATCGTGGGAGGAAACCGGGCTCTATACCCGGTGGAAACCCACGACCTTCCGTTGGTAACTGGCAACCATCCCACATAGGTCGTTCGAGTGAAAAACCCAGTCAGAAAATTTTCCAAATGACCAACAGTGGCGTTGAAAAGCAAGTGAACAATCGGGAGGAGATACCAGGAGTTTCTTTGTGAAATTTGAGATAATATCCCATTGGCTAGGTTGTTCGTCCTGTTCTTATATTTTGGTTTAGTTTTTGAGCTTGGACCTATATCTCTTCAGCGATCAGAAGGTTGTAATTGTAACAAGTCGGCTGATATTATTAATAACAGAGTGTAATTGTAACAAGTCGGCTGATATTATTAATAACACATTGGCGGCTGCTTTAAAACCTTTAATAAAATTTCATGTGATGATTATAGACTGATTTCGATACCAACGGTGCAAAAAACACGGTATGGCATAGTGCCGTTTCGTGTTAAACAGGGACATCATATGAAATCCATACAGAATATAATCGGTCGTTGATGAACATAAATGCACGCGTCATTGGTAACTAATTTTAGACTTGATTTGCTGTTTGGAATTGTCCCCTTGTGGCCACCCACTGGAAACAAAGCCACGTGTATCCATCGGATTTGTTGAGTAAAGAATACATGATACATCTATGATTTACAATGCAACAAAATGCACTTGCCCCAGTCATGTGAAGGCTGACATTTAAAGCTCTTTGACACATGGCTACTTTTTTTAGTTTCTTTAACCAGCAACTGGCACAGTAGCCTTGGGTTGGACTGAGGAGTTTTAACAATCTGAGATTAGAAATCAGACGATTCCTATTGTAAAGGAACACTATATCTAACCGTACACAGCACCCAAGTTTCTTGAGATTTTTGTTGAAACCTTAGAAGTATTCAATCTTGGACGAAGGACCGCAACTTTCAATTTTCTGCCTAGCAAGTACATTAAAGTGGCATGAGCTGCCAAAATTTCACCCTTTTTTCATAATTTCTGATCGTTACGACAGTAAGAGGCTTAGAAGGCCATCGAAAAACTAAATGATTGGCGTTGGATTGAGGAAAATCCATACAGTATGTGGCCTGTACGTGTTTGAAAAGTAAACAAAATTTAAATAACCCAGACGACCATCCATTCATTCTAAGGCAAAGTTAGTTCCAAACAATAGCTTATCGTACATTTTCGAGACTAGAAGCACTAAAAAGCTTTGAATTATACGTCTTGAGAAAAATAGCCAATAATTTCAACATTCTGTTTTAACCTCAAAATATCAATATTTTTGGCAGCTCATGCCACTTTAAAAGAGTAATTTAGCAAATCCCTTGTTGCTATTGTTTTCTGTCTGACAGCCGAGCATGTACCGCACGACAAGCTAAAGAAGTTGTCCACGTGTATAGATAAACCTGATCAATCCCCATAACCTAAAGACGAGAGAGGAATTCCCAAATAAAACTTTCTACTCAGCGGTCCATGGGAGCTGGGTGAGTTACCAATGGTCATCTGGAAATCTCATCTTTATAAAAGCAGCAGCAGAAAAGCAAAAATTCAAGCGATGTTTTCTTTTTCTTTTCATTTTCTATGGACTTGTCTCTTCAAGGCTTTACAGGTATCAGACCTACTACGTTGGCTGATCAGAATAAACCTTTTAAAGTTAAAAGTTGTACATAGTTTTTCCAACAACACTAATAGTCGAAAATTAACGCCGCCGTTTAAATAAACCGCGTCCGTTCGGATAATCCGGTATTTGAAAAGTCTAAAAATATTAACGTCATAGCTTAAGCACTAATCCGCCAGGGGCCATTTGTTCAAAAGTAAATTAGCTTAACGGCAGGTTAGATGACGTGACGTAACAAAGAAATTTTTTTACGCGACGTCATCTAACTTGCCGTTAAGCTAACGGCGCTTTGAACGACCCACCCCTGGGGTAATTTTCTTTTGAACAATCTTCCCCAGGTCGATAACTATAAATCAGTAGACGAAACAGCCGCTTGTTCTCGCGATTCTCTTTAACTCACATGACATTAATAATAAATATATGGTATTATAGGGGCTTTTTGAAATTCGATTACTGAATTTTATTGACTACAGGTATGAGGTTAATTCTAAGTTACAGTGCTCTAGCTGAGAGGGTGCAAGAGAACACTATAACGTCCCATTAATGGTGCAAACAAAATTGAGACCCTCAAAATATTTTCTTACCGGAATTGTCAACAAAATTTACGACGAAATCAAGTTGATCACCAACGTTTACAGTTGCACCGCCTACTTCAGTGTTTGTTCCAGAATATACTAATTTACTGGTGATGATGGTAATTGTGCCATTCACATCAGCTGCCGACCCTGTGTTACCACCCCTGTGGGCAAACAAATATATACACGTATATGGGGAGATACCTTAAATATGTCAGGTTTAAAACAAATGTCTGACAAGCATGTCAACTACACCCCATCAGTGAGAATACAAAGGTTGATAAAACTGATGTAAGCTTCCCGATCCTTACAAAAGTAAACTCCCCCCCCAAAAAAAAAAACCCCACAGTAATGACAGTACACTCGGATAAGGGGTGTTGAACAAAATCAAGCCATTCTTGAACACAACATTCACCAAACGCAGATCGAGGTGAAAACCCTTGGCTTGAACGCTACTTGAGGTTTTGGTTTCGCCGAAGAGCCCCACGAGAAGTGCAAAGAGACCGTTGAATACTTTCCTCATATAGAGATTACTCATCGTTTGGAACAATAATTCCAGAAGGAGCAAACTGCGGCCCATCATCGCCAAATTTCTTTACCGTCAAGAGAAATTAAGGATTCAAATATCAGAGCGAGAATAACTTAAAGGAGAAGAAAACAAAAAATACTTTATGGTTCAGAAGAAGCGCGCTTATATTTCCTTTCCAATGGTACTAAACACATATTTTTATGGGACATGATGCAGTTTATAAAATACCGTATTATGTTACATACAGAAAAGAAATTGGTCAACTTTCAAAATCTCACATTTAAACCCAGGTTAATTTCACTGTCTTCAAAGCATTCCTATCTCCAGAAAATTGTTTTCAGTTTCTCAAAACTTACATCAAATTATAAAAGAAAGCTTTGAGGAATATGTGGCTAGCACAAAAATGGTATACGTGGCATATCGGAGAGTTACGAAGGCCATGAAGAGGATGAATTTAACATAGGCTTAAATGGGAGATTTTGAAAGTTGACCAATTGGTTTTGCTTATTGGGGTCTTTTATTAACTTCAGGTGTAAAAAATCGCAAAAATATGTGTTTGGTACCCTTGGAAAGGAAACATTACCGCGCTTCTTATGAATCCTAAAGTGATTTTTTGTTTTCTCCCCCTTAAAAATGGCAAATATTATGTGACGTAGCCAGATCAATCTAAAATTATAAGTTACCCTAAAGTCCAGATTTAACCTCTAAGGTTGTTGCCATAGTTGCCATTTTTTATCGGAAAATCCATTGGAATGGGGTTGGAGAGTTCACCTTGGAGATGAACTGATCATGTGACTTTTAAGCATTCGACATAACAACATCATCGGGGAATGCTACCTGGCCTTTTCTCGCATTTACCCGCTTTTCTATTGCTCCTTTACACTTGGAGATATCGTAAGTTACATCGAACATTTCAAATACTAGCAAATATTGAAAACGCCCCATGGAGCCTATGACAGTGGCCAGTTCAAGGTGAGTCGGTCGACAGGCACGTCGCCATCTTGACGGTTTTCGTCAAAATAGGACTATTTCGTGAAATCGACACATTAAGACTGATGTCGGGGTTACTATATTTTTTTAATAACTTTTAAAATGTTACCCTATAGATGGCACGCGAAAATCCCTACGCTATGTCTGGTAAAGGCATACGAGGTCTATCTTAGCCACGTCTAAAGGAAATATCGCGAGATTACGATTGGTAGCCAGAGATGACTATCCTGTCATTCTGTTGTATAGTTCCTGATCGGTTAATTCTTCACCTTATTATAATTGTTAAACTTCGAAATTCAATCGGAAGATTTGATACCATCAAAAAGGGTTATAAAATAAGTCGTAAATCATCTTGGAATAAATTTTAAACGGATGCCGAAAAAATATGTTCATAAATATTGACGTTGAATCTACGTCTTGAAGTTTCAATCCCAAATTAGTTTTGTTTTCCCGCTTTCTGATATTAGTCAAGTTAATCATTGATACACCAATATTTGTCATACTCACCCCGTGCCAACATTGATATTGCCACCGTTGAGAGAACTTTGTTCGTTACAACAAATTTTAAAGACTTCATCCGAGGCCGCAACGATACCAAATGGGCTATAAACTAGTCGAAGCTCGTAACATACCATACTATTTCCATTCTGAAATATACAAAACACAGAGTTTTATCAACCCAGACCAAACACGTTTAAATTCCCTCTGAGTTAAAAATGAAAGTTCAAGGGCATTTGTTTAAAGGGGAACAAAAACCCAACATGTGGCCACCGTTAAAACACCCTGTACAGCTAAAACCAGAAGTAAACAAACCAGCTGCAAAGGAACTCAAAAATCTTTTAAAACTTGTTATTAAGCCGTCCATCAGGGGAAAGATTGATTGATTGATTGTTTGGTGTTTTACGCCGCGCCCAAGATTATTTCACTTATATGGCGGCGTTGCCAGATTTATTGTGGGAGGAAACTGGGCTCTATGCCCGGAGGAAACCCACGACATTCCGGTGGTAAATGGCAACCATCCCACATAGGTCGTTCAAATGAAAAACCAGCCAGAAAATTTTCCATTTTTTTTGGACGGAGTGGGATTCCAACCCGCGACCCATTGGTGGAAGAGTGGACAGAAGTTTACCAGTGATCATCCGAACACCTTCCGAATATGCAAGATGTCTTTTTAATAAATTACACAGGAATTGCACAGAAAACTGTTGACAGACCATACGATCAAAAATATTTCTTTCGATTTGACATCAGATAGTAAAAATATAAAGGTTCACTAATTTCATTTAAACCTAACGGAAATGATCCGACCCCGGTTGTTTAAAAGAAAATTAGCTTAACGGCAGGTTAAATGACGTGGCGTAGCAAAGAAAATCCTTTGTAACGTGACATCATTTACCCTGCCGTTAAGCTAATTTTCTTTTGAACAATCGGCCACTGTAAAATATATCGCTTAGTTATTTGTATCCATGTGCATGACAAAGAGATCGAGGCCGCCTTTAGTTCCAATCGCCTCGAAATGATCGAAATTAACCAAGGTGGCAATGCCAGACTTTCAGAGTTGACAAAACTGAAGGGCTATGAGTCCGTCGAGTCTCCTATAAATTTTCTCGAGGTGTCTCGGTGGTCCAGTGGGTTAGAGTGATCATCCTCAGTCTCACACAGATCTTCCATCTATGCAGCGCGGGTTCGAATCACACTCAGACCAAATAAAAAATTCTGAGTGTATTTTTTACTCAGTCGCCGTATATGGAAGAGTTGCCAGATACTCGCCGAAGGTCGAGGGTTTCATTCGGGCAATTTCCCAGGTTTCCTTTCACAATAAACCTGGTAACACCGCCATATAAGTGAAATAATCTTAAGTGCGGCGTAAAACACCAAACAATCAATTGAAATCTTCTCTCACTCACACTTACTCCGTAGCAGTGGCGACTACATAATTTGAAAGACTCGCCGTCGGGCAAATATTCGACTTCCACGTGTACAGGGAATTTAAACTGCGAAATTCGTTGCTAATGGACTTCATAGTCACGCGTGATCATGTAGTTGAATAGTCAAAGAATGTTCCTGACAAAGGTTGGTGTTGCTAACAAATTTCGAGCATTATTTCTTAAAATTCCGTGGACCATTCTTGGGCGTATCAGAATAACTTCAATCCACTCAACATATTGCGAACTATTGGTCATTTAAGAACTGTTAAAACTAATCAATTACTAATCAATTTTAAAAGTTAACACGGCGCTTTTAAGAACCTTCTCAAACTTTCAACTTAAAGCTTGGTTTTACTTAAACAATGTTAAAGAGAAATTCATTAAACAAGTACCTCCTATTTTCGTCTATATTTTTCTCAAATAAAAGAAGAGATGTTTAACTTACACCCAATGGAACTAATTCCATGTCAGGTTGACATGTGTTTTGCCCAGGGTCATTGTCGGTGCTAAATGATGTACTGAACTTGTCATCTGCAAAAACAAATGTATTGCTGCCTTCAAAGTAACAAGCCGGCTCTGTCCTTAGTTCAGTAGTTCCGGGCTTCTGGACAGCCAGAAACCCCCGGAAGGAACCAGATGCTCCCTGGGGGTATACATCTACCACCATGTCACCAGTGTCACATGTAACGAAAACTGTCAACAACAAAAACAAATACAAGAGTATGATTTTCAACACATAGTGTTTTTTAGCCAAACGCTTCACATACAAATAGAAATGCAGACCTAAACTTTAAATTTTTAAGATTAAAGTCGCGACTTCGCAAAATTCGCAATTTTTTCATAAATTCTGATTGCGAAGAATTATAAAAGGATTCGATGGTTATGAGAAAGCAAACGATTCACACTGACATAAGACAAATATACCTTAGCCATGTACTAAACATAACTTAGCCATGTCACGAAAAGCAAACAATATATAAATAACCGGGACGAACGTTCAGACCCTGCTCAATTTGTTTTATTCCAGACCTTCTTCAAACACTGATAGAACTTTTCAACTTTATCCATATTCTGTAAAATCGCTCTTTGTCTTAACACTAGTTAGCATATCATAGATTGAGTGCAGCGAATAACACCAACCAATGCTTATCGAAGCCAATCAGATATTTATACTTGGCTTCTCGACCAATCAGGTAGCCTAATAGAAAGGCCAAGAGTGGGTGCATTTTCAACAGCTTTTTATTTCAGTGGGGTACAAAATCAGGTAACAAGTAAGGTTTTTTATGGATAACTCCTTTGTAATGGTTCTTGATGAAGTTTTGACCTTGTTTTAGAACCCAGGATTTAAGTACTACTAAAAGAACATATTATTATATAGTTGGAAAAAAATTGGCTAACGATGTCGGGAAATGTCCATACTCGGAATCGGTTTCTGGCTCCAAAATGACTTTTTTGGAATATGCAGTAATAAGCAGTAAAAAGCCGGAGCAGACTGCCCGCTTTTAAGGGGGCAGTTTGTCGTCGGATTTAGACAGTTAAATAACTACATAACTTACTCAAATAGTGCTAAAACGACGACCATGAATAATTAAGCTTTATCACATAACTGTGTTGTTATTTGCGTACATAAAACCATGTGGTAAATATGGTATGTAACTAGTTACAATAAAAAAAAATAAAAAAGTGTGTTTATCTGCTATTTTTTCTTATGAGATACAATTGATACGCTTTTTATTACTGCTACATGTAGTCTCCAAAATGTACATTAATGTAGCGTTTTGAAACAACTAAGATCTGCCTTTTAGGATCTTCCTTTAATTGGCGTGGCAATCAAAATTTATGAACCGCTCATGGCACTTCAATGGTGAAAAAGAAAGATGCATGCATACAGCTTGGAGTTCATATCAAAATTGAGTCTTTTTTTTCTCTTGTAGCTAGTAACTTACCTCTGGCTTGGGAACAATTAGCGCCGGTATATTCTGCTGGGCAATAACATCTTTCGCTAGTAGCTGAATTTACGTCTGGGCGATAACAGGAGCCACCGTTCAGACACTGAGTCGCACACAGCAGGCCGTCTACAAAACCTGCATTACCTGCGTCTGAAGTGATATGATTTGGAAATACTATTGACTACTCTGTCAGATAGTTAGCTACGTAATGGATTACATTCTTGATTGATGGGCGGATTGAATCATTGATCGAATTATCATTTAACTGATTAATTTACTGCTTCATTAATTAGTCTATATATTTTCTATTACTGACACATAGAATACCTTATGGACGATAGTTCTATGGATACAAGTTCCAAAAATAGATGAACACATCTATCGTGACCATCAAAGATACTGAACCATTTAATGTGCAAGGGCTACCAATTGAATTCTTACTCAGGGTACCATTTCTTTCTTGTCGATCAAACACATAGCTTATGTTAAACATCTTCCAAGGTCTATAGGTCAATGGTGACTTACCAACTCAGGACGATTATAGAAACTTTTCTACACAGCTGATTCACTGATCAAGAGCCCCGTTTCCTCCACCCACTAAACCTGACAACGCCGCCATAAAAGTGAAATAATCTGGAGTAAGGAGTAAATTATCAATAATTAACTGATTAATTGCACGTGTTAAGGCACTTACCTGAAACGCTGCAGTCAAACCCGGTAAACCCTGTATCACAGACACAATCTCCATTTGATTGACACGCTCCATTTCCGTTGCAAGGTAGAACGCCAGTTGGTCGCACACAATTAAAAACATCCCAGTTGGTTGCATCAATATTATTCACAACTTGACCGGTACCTGAAGACGAATGAAAAGATGCAAATGTCAAAGTGTGTTAATTAATTTTAAAATATCTTTTAAAAAGCTTCAATAAAGAAACCTTATGTTTGGTTTCATAATGCTAAAAAGGCGATGTCCAAAGAAAATTGAGAAATTCAGTCAAAATATACTTTTGCCATCTTTCTCCCCTCAATAAAAGGAAAAATGACACAAACGGTTTCTCAACTGACTGTGGCCGGATCGAGCAGCTTTATAAAACACGAAAGGTTTTCGCCTGATCCCCCTAAATGGAAGAGTTGCTTGTAGGTATTTGCCGAAGGTCTTTGGCTTACTCAGGGCAGATGACTCGCCTGTCACCCCCACTGAGCCAAAACTCCTATGATCAGCGGGTATTTCTCCTTTTGTTCAACAAACCCGCTGTTTTACTTCTGGGCAAGATTGTAGCTGATCATTGAAGAGATCAGCCAATTATAGTTGAGAATTCCTGGCTGCTAAAAATGCGAGGTAGACAGGCGTGGTGGTATCAGACAATCTCTTAATTGTGATTGACCAGCGACTAATCGGACCTACATCGGCTACAAGTGAAGCAGTGGATGTGTTGGACGAAGGGATATATACCCCCTGCTTGTAGGATTGTACACCAAACCTGGCACTGCGCCCTGTATAAGTGAAATAATCTTGAGTGCGACAAAAAAGCACCAGTTACTTATGGACATCCAGTACAATTATAGCTTTGGATTTCATTAAACAAATCTAGAACTACTGAATCCAATTTGATAATCTTGATTAAAGTTCGGTACAAATCTAAACTCATTGTTATCAGAATTTTCCCGTTAGTGTGAAAACGGCAGGCTGTTTATAATAATATTGTTGTGGTTCTCCGTTGACCTTCGGATAAGTAGAAAAATAAGAAGCGACCATACTCGGATGAAAGGTCGCAAGTCAACTTTACGCCAAAAATGTACATTTAACGAGTTATTTGGCAATTCCCTGCTGCTAGTGTTTTCTGTCTGACAGCTAGTATGCGGAGAGCCGAGAATGCACGACACGCGCAGTCGATTTTTTGTACCACAACAAAGCAGACTGAGGAATTCACAAATAGAACTCTCTATCCAGTGGTCCGTGGGAGTGAAAGTTACCAAAGGCCATATGGAAACCCCATCTCAATATAAACGTCAGAAGAAAAGCTAGCACACATTTTAATGATCTTCGTTTCCCTGGTTCTAGGCATGTCTCTATAAACAATGTCTACCTCCGAGACGTCGATGTTTATTTCTTCTGTTACCAGGGCTGAGTTGTTCAAAAGTGTATTAGGCTTAATACCGGTCTAAATGACGTCACATAACAAAGAAATTCAATTGTGACGTCACAAAGATATACCAGTATTAAGTCTAATACACGTTTCAACAACTCGGCCCAGGTTTAATACTTACTCAAGCCGTAGATGCATTTGAACACCGGTGCTGTCTTACAAAGATGGGGCAAAGATCATTTTAAACCTGATTTCAGGTAATATGCTCAGGAACTAACTGTTCTTGAAGACTTACCTCTGCTAACGAACGCCAGTAGTCCGAGTAAAAAGACGATTGTCCGCATTGTGATCTGTAAGAATAAATTAAGAACAATATAAACAAAAGATGCTTGCATTTAGGGCAGATTTGACCAGAATTTGCATTTAGCTATGATTTCAAGGCATATCCGTACACGAGTTTATTTACGGGGAAAATGACGGTGTGCTGTAGTTGTGGAGTACTATAAAGATCCATAAAGAAAGAATAACGATTAAAAGGATTAAAGCCAATCAATTATATGCGTGGAATGGAGGTCACGTGGTATTTGATTTGCATCGAATGCCGCCATTACTAGAAGATGATGCAATTTCGACCCACAGCTGTTATGCATGCGCGCTTCAACTATCAATGGCGGCACATTTTGCAAAGTTAGATCCAAACCAACCAATGGGACATTGTTAATTCATTAAAACTTACCACAGTAGTTGTTCACGTGACACAGACCTCACTCCAGATTTGGTAAGTTTGTGTTCTTTACTCACACAAAATTAAAGTTGATATCGTAATGGCTTCTCAAAGAATAGTACTGGGGCCGTACTGGGGGAGGTTGCACAGAAGTGTATAAAGGCTAGGTTTGAATTATTCAGGCAACGTCATAATCAAATTCCTTTGTGACGTGACATATTCAATTCCTGACTTAAGCTTAATACACCTTTGTGTAACCGGCCTCAGATATTTAAAGAAAAATGGTTAAGTGTTTGGGGGCATCCTATATTATAAGGTGCAATAGATTTATCATACCGGTCAAATGAGTTATTAGAATTCAGGAAGCTCTTTCTCAAAATTGAAAAAGTTGTTGCAATTAACTACCCACTGTATTGGGTTGATCCCTTGTACTTTGGTTGTTACCATTTTATTTCGCTGCTTTACACGAATTGTTTAAAGCTAATCAATCTAGCTAAATATTTAATCCAACATGTCCGTTTTCACGTTAAAGAGTATATACTTAGTTCTCGTTTTGAAGGTGACCGTTCTTTTCCTTCCTTATTTTCGATGGACAAAGCACGGTAGCGGTCGACAGAGTTCACACTACGTCCACTTAGGTATATATAAGCGTATAATTTGTTGATTTCGGAACGAATACTGTTAACTAGTTCTTTGGTGATTATAAGTAAGGTTAATATAATTCAGCAAGGTTTTTCTCCAGCACTTAGACCCCTAAAAGTAACGAAAACTGGGCATCAAATGACTCAATAATTTTGACAACTTTTATTGTTTTCCTTTTTGAATAGTTCGTGTTCGAAAGACATTTTTGCACCTTTTTACGAGCCAAACTTAAAACAAATAAGCACTAAGCTTTCTTAAGTCCTACATTCGCAATAGAATTACCAGCATAACGTTTTATTGGTAGGTTGTGTGATGACCAAATAATGTAACACTTTATTCAATAACTGGAGGTTTGGAGTTTATTCCCATTGAAAAGTGAGTGTAATGTTTACTTAATGTTTTCCATTTACTTTTTAACGGTGAAATTTAAACACGTTTCCCAGTTATTTTCCTTTATTGTCAATATTCTTTGTGTTTTGTCTCTTAGGTTTTACCATGTTTGCTAGTGGTTACACATTAAAAGTTTTAACCGACCACAGGACTTGCGTTGATTCTTGGAATAACATGGCACTCCTACCCATACCAGTACAGTAAAACTTTTCTCCTGAAAAGGATGAACAAATCCTGTGGCCAGATTATGATGAATTCTGCTGGTGGAAATCTACTAAACCTGTAAAGAGATATTTGAAAGAAGAGGAATCTACTTTCCTTTTGAAGCAATTATCTAAAGACAGAGAAGTACATCAACACAATGGCAGACACAGAAAACATCAAACAAAATCGAACCAAGGCCAAGCAGGCTGTGACATTAGCTGCACGTCGACTAACATCATCAGTTAATTTGAATTGTGAAATTCACATTCTAAGCAACCTCATGTCAGAGCTTGACACAGCGTATTGTGAATTTGCACTTATTGATGAAGACTTTGAACACATAGTATCTCAAGAGGACATTACTAAACAAGTGGTCAATGGGGAAACAATTGAAAAGTATAGACAAACAGTTTCAAATACATACCAACAAGCAAGAGACGAGTTTTCAAAGAGAAAACAAAATTTAAAACAGGCAATTGACAACAATAAAGCCATACCAATTCGCCAAGCATTGAATCGGTGTGTCAGAGAAATTAACAAGCTTATTACACAGATTGATAGTGACGTCACAAACCAATATCCTGATATTGAAACATTAACACAAGACATAAATGAACTTGAGAAATTTATTGAGAGTGCGTATAATCAATTAAGTGAATTACAAGTGATTCTAGGTTGTGAACAAACACAAGATGAACAAAATCAAGTTGATTTATTGGCTGATAATGTCAGTAACAAAAAACGGGAAGTAAATGCCTTGAAACGTAAACAACCATCAGACATTTCAAGCTCACCAGTACATTTCACAACTACAGAACAAACCAAAGCATACAATTTGAACACATCTGTAGATGTTACACAATCAAACTTTGTGCCAGCAAACGAGTTTCCCAACACTCAAACACTGGGTACAAATTATTGGTCAAGGAACCCAAATGAAGGTCCAATCATGAATACTGGTTATTTTCCTGGGCATTATTCAAGCTCACCAATTACGGCCATCCCACCAAGAGGCATTGCTCCCACAAATCTCCATTGGTCAACTGGTAACTATCAACTACCTCAGCAGGAACCGTTTGAAGGTCAGAGACAATTCCCAAATAGCAGTCATGTTACAGGCAATTTCAGTGACTTAAAACTTCAGAGGGTCAATTTGCCAACATTTTCTGGTAAACGAGTTGACTGGCCAGAGTTTAAAGCCGTATGGAGAGATCTTGCTGTACGATACGAAAATAAGACTGCATTAGCCCATGAATTGAAAAGGTCAGTACACGGAGAAGCGGCTAAAAGAATCAAATCTGTTTATGCCACTAAGCCTGAAGCTTACGACATAATGTGGCGTAAATTGGAAGACTACTACGATGACGTCAGTGCTTGCGTACAGGCAGCACTAGAAGGTCTTCAGAAACTCAAACTGGTAAAGGATGACGATTACCAAGGATTGGTAGAGCTAATTGAGGAAATTGAAGTATCTTATAGTCAACTTGAGGAACTGGGACAACTAGACACTCTGACGATGAGAGATGTCGACCATATTGCTACTTTGCTTCCTAACCATGTGAGATTTGAATGGATCCGGAAGTTTCAAGACCTACCTTCAATGGACAAAATAAAACCATTTGTGGCTTTTATGTCTTTTCTTGAACGTGAGAGACAAGCAGTGGCCAGACTCGCTGAGTCACAAATCTCACGCAAGACCACTTTCAAGGACAAAAATCAGCGTTCATCCTACGCTCACAACATACAGAGTTATGAAAACAAGACAAAGTTACCACGTAAAACTTATTTTCCTTGTGCATTCCCAGATCATCGTAGAAATGGCATACAACATGTCACTAAAGATTGCTATCAGTTTAAGAAACTTCCGATTCAAGGCAAAGGGGGAAAGTACGAACTTCTCAAACAAATCAATGCTTGTTTTCTATGCTTTGGTGACCACCGACGGGAAGATTGTACAAACAAATCGCCATGTTCAAATTGTGGAAAATCTGACCACCACTCTTTGTTGTGTAAAGACTCAAAGCCAGAAAAGCAGAACAGTTCTGTAAATCATATGAAAACTTTGGCTGTGAGTCATAATTGTGATACCTCCTCGCTAGCCATATATCCTATACAGCAAGTAAATGTACCTGGTACTGGGCAATCAGTTAGTGTTTTCTGTGATGGTGGGTCCAATACAACTTATATAACCCACAAAGCAGCAGATCGTATTCAAGCTAAAAAACTCAACTCTTTCTCATTGGATGTCACAACAATGGGAAATGTACAAAAAACATACAACACACGTCAGTATCAAGTTACGCTTCAAACACAAAGCGGACAACGGGTTACATTTCCAGCATATGGAATGGATAAGATCACGGGTCCTGTCAGTAAACTGGACACAAATGTACTAGCAGAAATTTTTCCTGACTATGACGTTGACTTGCTACAACGCCAATCGCACACCGTAGATATACTATTGGGTTGCGACAACTTTGGTCTTCATCCTAAGTATGAACTGTCAAAGGCTGGTGAGAATTTAAGCATAATGCAAGGTGCATTTGGTGTATGCTTACAAGGTGCACATCCCAAGTTAAAAGAGGAAACTAAGCTTGACACTAATCTCGCTAAGACACTACATGACACCCATAATAAAATACAAACTTTCCATTCGTCTTCAATTTCACATGTGGAGTTTGACATACCGACTATATGTAAACAATCTGAGAGTGGTTCTGTTTGTTTAGTCATAAACAAACAATCAGAAGAAAACATATATAAATTTATCATGGGTGAGGAACTTGTGACAGAAACTACACCTCGATGTGGGAACTGTCGATGTGGTAAGTGTCCTACAGTTGGACACACTTATTCATTTCGTGAGGAACAGGAATTGAACATGATAAGAGAAAACCTCAGGTATGACCCGGAAAAAAGGGCCTGGTGCACGACATACCCATGGCTCATCGATCCTAAAACATTACCTGACAATTACAGCATGGCTTTGAGCACATTACGTAACACGGAAAACACATTAAACAAGGACTTGGATTGGGCGGCAAAGTACGAATCTCAAATTCAAGACATGCTCGATCGTAATGTGGCTCGTAAATTGTCAGCAGCTGAGCTAAGAGAATGGACAGGTCCCAAATTCTACATTAGCCATCTTGCAGTCGTAAACACACGGTCACAGTCCACTCCTGTAAGGATAGTATTCAACTCCAGTCAGCCATTTAAAGGTGTATCCTTGAACTCTTGTCTGGCTAAAGGGCCGGATTGCTATTTAAATAATCTCATCGGATTGTTGCTTCGATGGAGAGAGCAGCAAGTAGCAGTAGTTGGGGACATTAAGAAAATGTTCAACTCGGTTTATCTCGATATGACAGATCAGCACTGCCATAGATTTCTGTGGAGAAACCTTGACCCAGAAAAGCCACCTGATGTATATGTCATACAACGTGTTAACATGGGTGACACTCCTGCTCCAGCCATTGCTTGTGAAGCAATTTACAAAACAGCTGAGATGTTCAAGTCAGACAGTCCAAGAGCTGCAAATCTTCTAAAACATTCCAGTTATGTTGATGACTTGATTGATTCATTCCCAAGTATTTCAGAAGCTGAGTGTGTTACAAATGACACAGAAAGCATTCTGAACAAAGGTGGATTTAAGGTAAAGTGTTGGCAGTTTAGTGGGGAACAGTTCACAAGAGTCAACAACACACATTCAGTAAATGATGCCTCTACAAAGTCTTTGCTAAAAGGAGATAGTGAAAATCTCAGAGTCTTAGGACTTGGGTGGAAGCCCGAAACAGACTTAATGGTCTTTCAAGTTGTGTTAAATTTTTCTAGAAAGAGAAAGGGTATTCGTACAGAACCAGACTTGACTAAAGCAGATCTTCCCAAGGCTATTCCTCTCATTTTGACAAAGAGAATGGTTTTGGAGCAAGTAATGACCATATACGACCCACTTGGTCTTGTATGTCCATTCACTCTTCTTGGGAAAGTGTATCTCAGAGAGACATGGGAAAGGAAGTATGACTGGGACGACCAACTCTCAGATGACCTCAGAAACAAATGGGTCACTTTCTTCACCAATATGTTTGAGATGGAGCAACTTAAGCTACCACGTTGCCTTAAACCTCAAGACACCGTTGGCTCTCCTTGGCTGATTATCATGAGTGATGGTAGTGACATTGCATACGGGTTTGCAGCTTACATTCTCTGGAAGCTTAAAGACGGCAGTCATTGGTGCAGACTGATAATGGCCAAGTGCAGGATAGCTCCTTTGAAAAAGTTGTCTACACCACAAATGGAATTGAATGCTGCAGTTTTGTCAAAGAGAGCAAGAAAGGTTATTGAAAAAGAAATGAGATTTCAATTTGAAAGGGTCCTCCATCTTGTGGACTCAGAAACTGTATTAAATATGCTGAACAGGACTTCAACTCGATTCAAAGTTTATGAGGGAGTTAGAATCGGGGAAATACAGGCTGCCACAAATGGTGACATGACATCTTGGGCATGGATTTCGGGAGACCATAATGTTGCAGACTGGACCACAAGAGCACACACTCCCAAGTTGCTTGGAGGACAAACAATGTGGTTTAACGGCCCACCCATACTCACAAGACCTGTTGAAGATTGGAATCTAAAGTTTGGGACTCAAAGAGAAATTCCTCTACCTGGAGAGAAGAAGTTGAGCTGTTCCACTACCATTAAAGCTGAAATGTCCTTGATAGACTATCAACGGTTTAGCTCCGTGGATCGACTGATCTGGGTGGTAGCAAGATTACGGAACATTGCAATTCAAAGATCATTTAAGGGTGGAAGTAGTCAACACATTACTCCTCAGAATCTTCGAGAAGCAGAAGACTTTATCGTCAAGGACGCCCAGATTGACCTAGAGAAAGATCTTTTACACGACAAAGGACGTTATGCCAGACTAGCTCCATATCGTATGGCAAGTGGAATCTGGGCTGTTGGAGAGCGACTCCAACGTTACAATGCGATGTCTATGGGATCCGGTCCACAGAAGCTTCTTCCTACTAATCACGTATGTACTCGACTATTCATGCAACGTGCACACAGCAATGGCCATAGGGGAAGGGACGCTACTCTTGCCAACTTTCGACAACATTTCTGGGTTCCTCATGGAGACAAGCTTGCTAAGAGTGTTAAAAGCAAATGTAGTCTTTGTAAGTTGAGAGAACCAAAACTAATGCAACAACAAATGGGACTTCTACCTGAAGTTCGTTTGAAGCCCTCCACTCCGTTCAATCATGTAATGTTAGATTTATTCGGGCCATACAGTGTTCGAGGTGAGATTCAAAAGCGAACCTCTGGAAAAGCGTATGGTGTCATATTTACAGACCTTGCAATGAGAGCTGTTCACATTGAGGGAGTTTTCGGATATGACACGGATTCATTTTTAATGGCTCTTTCCCGTTTTGCCAGTGTCAGAGGCTGGCCAGAACTAATCTTCAGCGATCCTGGTACACAGCTTATTGGAGCCGAAAAGGAGTTGAAACAGCAATGGGAAAAGGTTGAAAAAGCTAAACTGAAAAGAAAAGGAGCAGAGGCCGGACTTCAGTGGATATTTGGTCCTGCAGACAGTTCTTGGCATCAAGGGGCAGTGGAATCGCTCGTCAAAAGTGCCAAACGAGCCATAAATTTTGCCATACACAATCAACGTCTCTCGGCATCCGAATTTCTCACAATTTGTGCCGAAATTTCTAATCTTCTCAATGAAAGACCCATAGGCACAAAGCCCTCCGTTGATTCTGAAGTCAACGTACTTACACCAAATTGTCTTCTCCTTGGACGAGCAACGGCAAAGAACCCGGGAGGTTGGCAACCATACACTTCAGTTAGGAGCCGATACCATTTGGTACAGACCGTCACTGACAACTTCTGGAAAAGATGGATCGAATTGTATGCTCCTTCTCTTGTGGTCAGACCAAAGTGGGCCACATCTCAAAGAAATCTGGAACCAGGTGATGTTGTGATCGTCGCTGACAAGAACGTTTTGAGAGGAAGCTATCATCTCGGATTGATTAAAGAAACCTTTCCTGGACAGGATGGGAAGGTCCGACAGGTGTCATTAACTTACAAAAACTACAAAGTTGGTGAACGGGTTAATGAATACGCAGGAGCTCACGACACTACCGTCAAGAGAAGTGTTCAGAGACTAGCACTTTTAGTGCCAGCAAACAGCAAAAACGAAAATGACTTTTTCTAATCATTGACTTTAATTTTGATATGAAACATTTTCAGTGTTTATACTTCTATGCATGTTTCACAATCTGTACGCAGCGACCCCCACCCTCCCGGTGTATTGGGTTGATCCCTTGTACTTTGGTTGTTACCATTTTATTTCGCTGCTTTACACGAATTGTTTAAAGCTAATCAATCTAGCTAAATATTTAATCCAACATGTCCGTTTTCACGTTAAAGAGTATATACTTAGTTCTCGTTTTGAAGGTGACCGTTCTTTTCCTTCCTTATTTTCGATGGACAAAGCACGGTAGCGGTCGACAGAGTTCACACTACGTCCACTTAGGTATATATAAGCGTATAATTTGTTGATTTCGGAACGAATACTGTTAACTAGTTCTTTGGTGATTATAAGTAAGGTTAATATAATTCAGCAAGGTTTTTCTCCAGCACTTAGACCCCTAAAAGTAACGAAAACTGGGCATCAAATGACTCAATAATTTTGACAACTTTTATTGTTTTCCTTTTTGAATAGTTCGTGTTCGAAAGACATTTTTGCACCTTTTTACGAGCCAAACTTAAAACAAATAAGCACTAAGCTTTCTTAAGTCCTACATTCGCAATAGAATTACCAGCATAACGTTTTATTGGTAGGTTGTGTGATGACCAAATAATGTAACACTTTATTCAATAACTGGAGGTTTGGAGTTTATTCCCATTGAAAAGTGAGTGTAATGTTTACTTAATGTTTTCCATTTACTTTTTAACGGTGAAATTTAAACACGTTTCCCAGTTATTTTCCTTTATTGTCAATATTCTTTGTGTTTTGTCTCTTAGGTTTTACCATGTTTGCTAGTGGTTACACATTAAAAGTTTTAACCGACCACAGGACTTGCGTTGATTCTTGGAATAACATGGCACTCCTACCCATACCAGTACACCCACTTGTTTAGAAAGCTATTGAGTGTACACGTTTATCTGGATTTTTATATAATAAAAATGTCACCTGACAAATTACTAGAACTAAAACTAAAAAGAATATACAGTTGGTATATAAATTCTACTCAAAAGTAAGACATAGTAAAAGCTTGTAACGTCATTTTAGCCTTCTCTGTTATCTTTTATGATCACTAGAAACCACGCCCACGAAGAAAGATGCACGTGATTGAAGGTGGAGCTTTAATAGGCACGCCCAGCAGGAGAACTCAAAGAAACTTACAGACACGCCTACCGAAGAGTAGATGGAAGTCACAAATTATGTGGATACCACAGGAACCCAAGAGAACAGGGACTGGTTATCCAAAACTGGTATAACTTTGCAACGCCACAATTGAATTTCTTTGTTAAGCGACATCATTTAGACCTGTATTAAGCCTCGGCTTAGTTGTTCAAAAGTGTATTAGGCTTAATACAGGTAAAAATGACGAATATAAGGGTGTTGACCAGTTCCATTAAGCTGTTTTGTATTTAATGAGATACGCCGTAGCTACATATTTTTTTTCTAGTTCTAGTTTTTTTTACAAAGGCTTCAGTATATTTTCATTTTTATTTTCTTTGATTCGTTGGCAAACATCATACATCTACTAAAGCGTTATTTTTGTTATATAAAAGAAGGGAAGAAGAGGTGTAAAGAGGTAGCCCTAAATAACCACTAAACCGTGGAACACAGAATGGCTTGTTTTCTTCTTTTTAAAAATATACGTGCAAGCGTTCCTTTCAATACATCCACAAGTCCTAGCATAGAGGCTGTTGAACTAAATATATACACGTATGGTGTCCGTGATAAGTTCGACTGATTTTAAGCTTATATTTCTGGGGCCGGTTGTTCTAAAGACAATTAGCTTAACGGGTTACGGAATTTACTTGTTACGACGTGACATTTAACCGGTCGTTAAGCTAATTTTGTTGTGAACAACCGGTCCCTTGTCAGCGAAATTAATCAATCAGTTCATATCGACAGACATATTTAATTAAGATACATAGATTGTTATTTTCATGTAAGGGCATATTTATTTCTGATTTTATTTACTTAAACACAAAAAAATTAAACGATATTCTAAATATAAAAGAAATCAGAAATAAAAGATAAGGGGACGGTTGTTCTTCAAAAGTGTATTAGGCTTAATACCGGTACAACTTTGTAACTTCACAATTTAATTTCTTTGTTATGTGACGTTATTAAAACCTGTATTAAGCCTAATACACTTTTGAACAACCCTTCCAAGGGACCGGGTGCACAGAGGGTCTAAATGGCGCCATATAAGGCAGAAATTTAAATGTTACGCTCATTTCAAGCTTGGTGCGTTTTTGAACAACAGTTCTCGGGGGGAATCAAGTTTTCCTTTCCTATTATATCAATATTTTGACATTATATAGGGGCCCACATTACAACCACGCTTAAGTTGTTTTTTAAATGACCAGTTATATTTTATTTTAGAAAAAAATGCATATTTATTTTCAAAATGTTATTTATTATTATTATACTTTGTGACGATGCTATAGAATTTTGAAGTAAAACTTTGGCGTTTCGCTTTATGATAAGTCGTAAAGTGGCATGAGCTGCCATAAATTTAGGTTGTCAAGATAAGTTCAGCATTTGAAATGACTGACGTTGAAAGCTCTTATTTTGTAATTTTTGATAAAATGACAAACAATTAGCCAAATCTGTTTCAAAGAAATTTCCCCTATATTTGGCACCTCATGACGGGTAAATGCGAGCAATCGGACAATTTCAAGTAATGTATGCAGTTGGGGATTAAATTAAAAGTAAACTAAATTAAACCTAACGTTTTCGCCTAAAAGAAAAAAAAGTTAACAAAACTTTTTAATTTTTTTATATTTGATATAACAACTCGAGATTTGTAATTAACTGAAAGTTTGGTAATAACCGTTAGCCTACCTTGTATATCGATTATCCAATGAACTTGACAGAAATCCTAGTTAGTTAGAGTCGTGGTTGAATTAAACACCTTCACGCTGAGGACACCGTCACAGTTCTGAAATTTCCACTTTCGTCGTATCCTTTATTTGGGCTACTTTTGCACTATTTTTAACCCAATGAAAGCCTTTTGGGTCTGTAGAAGCCCTTGACATAGGCGTGGTGTGCACAAAGCCTGAATACACTCTGTTAAGGTTTTATCAACGGTAACGCAGAGATTTGTTCTAGCAATCGATTTATCATCTAAATTGATCATTCTAAAATCACTGATGCAATTGAATACGTCATACATTGTAAACACTAAAAATATTTTATTTTAAATTATGCACGTTGAATTCAAGATGTGAACTTTTAGCCTATATTTTCATATACAGATAATGCTGCTATTCACTGACCGGCCTTAATGCACGGGTGCGGCCAGTCTACCACTTCAAAAATATCCTCAAGAGTGACCATTAGTCCATTAAATTAGAGTTCATTTTCTATTTACAGCCTCCTACGAATTCCCCCTTTCTTTCATAGAGTTGTATTTAGCGTTAGTTAATGTATAAATTCCTGACACCCAAAAGCATGACTTTGACCAAAAGAAAACCAGTCCACTGTCACAAGGTAATAAAAAGTGAAAATAGTTTTGTAAATTCGGATGGGCTCTGTGGGACCAGTTGCTGATTATAATATTTTTTCCGTATTCAGAGAAGTAATGAATTAAAACTGGGGTCTGTTGTCCAAAAGAAAATTAGCTTAAAGGATTTACAAACAACCTTTGGAAATATTTTCTAATTTGCGTTAAATGTGTTGTAGAACATGTACTTGCAAAGTCTGACCAAAAAGAAAATTAAATTTCGGTCGCAGCACATACAAAATTAAAGCTACGTTTGCCGATCTACAATGCTTCCGAAGTTAATTATCTCAGAGACTTATGACGTCAATTCTACCCCTCCTGCATATGCGTGCCGTGTGCAAATATACATGTTAAGTAGAGATGACTTTTCAAACGACATCGAGTCTGTAGTGCAACATCGGCTGGTAGGTTTACCTCCCCCGGAAGAAGTGATATTTTGCTTGTTATCATACAAAAGGAAGGATTTAACCTGATAATGTTGTGAGTGTGGTTATATTCTGTCCTTTAATATTGAAAACTGGGCTGTCATGAACGTATACAGTCATCAAAGGGTTGATTTCACAACATTTCCCCCGATAGCGTCGTCAGCAACCCAGCCTGTCAAAGCGGTAGCCATAGTGACATTATGTCATTCTACTTCAAAATATCTGGGTCAACCGTTGCACGTGACCAAAGCTTATCGTTGATTGGTTAAAAGTTCCCACTCTGTCCCGAGGGAGGGAAAAAGAACGGCAATCAACAACAGGTCACTTTTCCCTCATTTTTCTCAATTATCGGGGTAGAATCGACTTTAATACCTTCGTCTTGGTGTTTATTGCATAACCCGATACCGCTGAACGTTGGTTCGCACCTCGTCAAACCCCTCGAATGCTGCGCATTCTCGTGGTTTGACTCGGTACGAACCAACGTTCAGCGGTATCGGGTTACGCAACAAACACCGCTACGGCGGTATTAAACCCTTAAAACACGACCTCCGTGTGTACGTACCCTCACAGCGATGACGTGATAAAATCAGGAACCGGCCCACAAAGGTGTATAAAGCTTAAGGCTGTTCTGGGCAACGTCACAATCAAATTGCTTTGAGACGCGACGTATTTAAGCCTGACTTAAGCTTAATACACCCTAGGGACTGGTTGTTCAAAGGAAAATTAGCTTAATGGTAACGGTTAAATGACGTCGCGTTACAAAGGAATTTCTTTGTTAAGGCCCGTTCTCACTGTACGATTTGCAGTACCGAATTGTAGCATGCGATTCAAATGGATGCATTTGATTTGTTGACAAATCGTACCAACCAATTAAAAGCATCCATTTTAGTCGCACCCAACAAGTCGGTACGACAAATCGCACAGTAACAACGGGCCATAAAGTTACGCTATATAACCTGCCGTGAGGCTAATTTTCTTTTGAACAACCGGCTCCAGGGATCGGTTGTTCAAAAGAAAATTACCTTGGGTTAAAGGGGCATGAGCTGCCAAAATTCACATTTTTTTCATAATTTCTGATCGTCACGACAGTAAGAGGCTTTGAAGGCCATGGAAAAACTAAATGATTGGCGTTTGATATAGAATGAATGAATGGTGATATAGAATGAATTAAATTTTGTTTACTTTTCGAACACGATTTCGGTTCGTGCAGGCCACATACTGTATAGATTTTCCTCATTCCAACGCCAATCGTTTAGTTTTTCGATGGCCTTCAAAGCCTCTTACTGTCGTGACGATCAGAAATTTTGAAAAAAGTTAATTTTGGCAGCTCATGCCACTTTAAGCTAATTTTCTTTGAACAACCGGCCCCTGGGTCGGTTTTTTTTAAATTTACTTTAACGGCAGGTAAAATGACGTGGCGTAACAAAGAAATTCTTTTGAATAACTGGCCCCTGTTACCCAGTGATTTTGATTATGACATCGAACAGATGACGTATCGCTATATCTGTTAGTTTTACGCTTCACATGTATCCAATTTCAAAGGGACGTATTTTAATTTACATTACGTTAAAAAAAAGTAAACGTTCGGTATCATTTAGCAAAACCTGAAGGCGCAGTTCCCGCTTTCAAAGCTTGAGTATACGTGCGTAAAACTTTATAATTCATAAATTTATACACGAATATATACAACAGAATCATTGTTAATGTTGAAAATTGAAAACGTTATACGTTAGCCCCCAAAACAAATATCAAACGCCCTTTTTTAAACAGAAAACACCATTATACGAAGTCCACCCTTTTTTTTAAAGAGAGAATGCAAAAAGTACATTGGTATATTTGAAATTGAATTGAATCAATGATTGAAAATGAACATAGCCACCGTCAACAGATGACACCCTCTTTTATTCAACCGTTTAAAACCTACAATAAATGAACTGAAGATACGCCTTCAAACTGTACGCACTTGATACCCTGGGTTATTTGCTTTACACATAGTCGTTTTATTCCATGGTACTGGTAGTGTAAGCCTAAGTGATTAAAAGATACTAGTTGTAGTAAAAAGGCTGGACGCATCAACGTGTTATAAAAGGAACATTCCTTCAAAAAGAAAAATAAAAACATAAAAATTACACGCTTACGTACGAGCCCGCTCATAACGTGAGAATTGAACACGATAACGCATTTGAAGGATACTTTAAAAATATGTATTCTTTAAGAGGCATTATAATTGATTAATTGATTGTTTGATGTTTTTCGCCGCACTCAAGACTATTTCACTTGTATGGCGGCGCTGCTAGTTTTAGACCGGGAGGAAACCGGGCTCCTTGTCCGGAGGAAACCCCAGACCTTCGGCGAGCAGGCTGCCTGACAACTCTCCCACATATAAAGAGATCGAGTGAAAAATCGACTCAGAAATGTTTAATTTTTTTGTGAAGTATTAAAGAAGTTAGGTCTAAAGAAACGCCATAGACTGCAAGCCGGCCGTTCAAAAGAAAATTAACGGCGGGTTAAATGACGTCGCGGTTGATTGATTGATTGATGTTTTACGCCGCATTCAATATTATTTCACCTATATGGCGGCGTTGCCAGGTGTAGTGAGGGAGAAAACCGACGAGTACCTGGAAACCCTCCCGCATACCACGGTCAAGTGAGAAATCTACTCAGAATCTGTTCAATTTTTTTTTGGTCTGGGTGGGACTCGAACCTCCACCACATTGATGCAAAGTCTGTATCTGACTGAGGCACTAACACTCTGCTGACTGAGTTACCGAGGCCCAACTATACAATTTAGCTAGAAGGCGGAAGTTACAAACACGCGAGGCAAAAGATTTAAATGTCGTAACTTCACGGTTAATGTCACCCTTTTCACTGATATCAATCTTGGAGGTGTTAGTTAATACGGCATGAGCTGACAAATATATAGGGAACATTTCGTTGAAACAGAATTAGCTAACTGTTCGTCAATTTCGTCAAGAAGTACAAAATAAGAGCTTTTCGCTTTTTTCCAATCTTGGAAATTTTATAAACGTAAAAAAAAAAAAAAAATAGCTACTTATATACATCCCGGTTATTTGATTGATTGATTGATTCTTTGTTTGGTGTTTTACACCGCGCTCAAGATTATTTCACATATATGGCGGCGTTACCAGTTTTATTGTGGGAGGAAACCGGGCTCTATGCCCGGAAGAAACCCACGACTTTCCGCTGGTAACTGACAACCATCCCACATAGGTCGTTCGAGTAAAAACCAAGTCAGAAAATTTTCCAATTGGTGGACGGGTAACTGGATTTACTGATATTTTTTATTCCAACGCCAATACCGTAGTTTTTCAAGATACTTAATTCATCCATAACAAAAAATCCGAATTTTGTCAGCTCATGTCACTTTAAAGTGGCATGAGCTGCCAAAATTCACACTTTTTTCATAATTTGGGATCGTCCTGAGAGTAAGAGGTTTTGAAGGCCATCGAATAACTAAATGATCGGCGTTGGAATGAGGAAAATCTATACAGTATGTGGCCTGTACGAACCGGAATAGTGTTCGAAAAGTAAACAAAATTTAAATAACCGGGATGACCATTCATTCATTCTAATCCAAAGTTAGTTCAAAACAATACTTTATCGTACATTTTCGAGACTGGAAGCACTAAGACGCTTCTGAGTTATACATCTTGAGAAAAATAGCCAATAATTTCAACATTCTGTTTTAACGTCAAAATCTCAACATTTTGGCAGCTTATGCCACTTTAAGTACAAATTCGCGTCACATTACCTTGTAAGTATTAATTTAATCTAAGATTTCCAGGAACAACATTTCATATGCACATCTAGATATTTACCTTGTTTTATCAAATTGTAAACTTATACGGATATGGTATTTGCTTATGCTAATGTCAATTTATTCAAGTTCAATGTATATATATTTATGAACACCAAAACACACGGGCACAGGGAAAATCTTCTTGTCTAAAATAACCCTGGGGACAAGTTTCTAATTGTGTTAAAAGCGGTATATAATTAAGAACCTATCATTTTGTAATCCTATAGAATACTGAATCAGAATATATCCGTAGAGCTCACTGGGTAAGCTTTAGATACATTTCAGATTGTGTTGATTTAATGTTTTGTGTCATGTGTAATTATTTGCACAATACTCATCGTTCTAGTATATGTACTTAACAAAGTGGATTATAATACATTACCATACGAATAATTAGTTATAACATTATTATAGAATGTAGGAGAGCTTCGTTTGAGTTTTCATTCATTCGTTCATTATTTCAATCACCTTTCAAACATAATTTCGGTTTATAAATAGTCAGGAATTGGGGTACGATGGACTTGTAACTTGTCCGATGGAGTTTGCCTCCCCCGCCCCCCCAACCCCGCCTCCGAAAACAACAACGCTGATTGATTGACGATTTTAACCGCACTCAAGATTTATTAACTCATGTGGTTAAATGGCGGAAGAACTCAGAGCTTTATCGGTAGACTCAATAGGGCATAGTCCACCGAAGAATATAAAATAGACTTTATTATGATGGCCGAGAAGGGACATCGCGTTTTACATACTCAACCAGGATAAATCGGCTTGTTCCTATTTACGAATAAAGATTACAAAATCGAAATCTAAGTCGCGATGAAAAATATAGCAAGATTTATTTTCGTGTTTTTCTTTATGAAATTGGGTCACTTGCTATGTAAAACACGATGGAAGATACTTTTCATTGCGTTTTACTTACTAAACCGTCTATATTTTGATTTCAGAAACACTATGGAAATGCGATGGTAAATATTTACCATCGCGTTTCTCGGTAAAATAAAGCTTGGTTCTATCCGTATTTTGCGATAGAAATTAGGATCGAGAGGATTATTTATCACTGCAACTTACTTCATATACTGGGTTTTGAAAGAAAATCACAAACACGATGGAAACGCGATGGTAAATATTAACCATCGCATTTTTAGCGTGTTTGTGAGTAAGATTAGGCTAAATGTAGATTTGAACGTAAAGCGCGATGTCCCTTCTCGGCCATCATACTTTATTTATTAACGACTATAAACATGATTTCTCTGGACGAGTGGAAAAAGTTGCCAGGTACTCGCCAACGGTCACGGGTTTCATCCCCCACTAAACCTGACAACACCGTCAATCCATATAGGTGAAATAATCTTGAATGCGGTGTAAACATAAATCAATCAATCATTGGACAATTTTTAAAAAGGTAGAATAATTTTTTTCGTACCGGACTATTAACAAAGCTTTCTTTACAGAATGGCTTGGATTTTGGCTCTATAGAAGGGTGTTTATGTATCCAGCCTTCCAATCCAAATCCCATTACTTCCTTATATTACGACTGTTTGCTTTTGTCGAGATTATAAATTGTATAAAAACTGAACAAGACTTGTGATTCACACTTCAAATCACAAACACTTAAAAGTAGCGAGGGAGTGAACTAATTTCGCAAAGGGCCGATCTCACAATGCGACCTTAGAAATCGAACAGTAGGAACACCCAAATCCAATGCAATTTAGTTTCATTCGACGAGTCGCAGGCGAGTTGGATGGAATAGGACACGACAATTTTCGCACTAAATATCGTATGATTTTATCCAATCAACACGCGCTTTTTGTAATCAATTGGAGTTATCTGCCCCTGTCATATTCTCTTCGAGAAAAAAACACCGCGTGTCGCTAGCTAAGGGTGGCATAGGTTTCTTAAAATATTTTTTTTCATTTCATTGCATAAATAACTGTCCAAATATTAGCAATAGAGGCATGAATGACAAAGCGCCGTCGCAATGAGAACGGTCCTTAAGTATCATTGCATCGCATCTATGCAGCAGTGTTGCTATGTCAGTTATTTAGAAGAAAAAACCGTGGCTTTGTGAAACCAGTGCCGTGTCATTTTATCAAGAAAGTTACCGGATTTCTTTCATTGCATCGGAATTTAAAGTGGCATGAGCTGCCAAAATTCACACTTTTTTCATAATTTCTGATCGTCACGACAGTAAGAGGTTTTGAAGGCCACGGAAAAACTAAAAGATTGGCGTTGGAATGAGGAAAATCCATACAGTATGTGGCCTGTACGAACCGAAAACGTGTTCGAAATGTAGGCCTAAACAAAATTTGAATAACCGGGACGACCATTCATTCATTCTAAGCCAAAGTTAGTTCAAAACAATACTTTATCGTACATTTTTGAGACTAGAAGCACTAAAAAGCTTCTGAATTATACGCCTTGAGAAAAATAGCCAATAATTTCAACATTCTGTTTTAACGTCAAAATATCAACATTTTGGCAGCTCATGCCACTTTAAGTAAGCTATGATTCAACTTCTTCAACAGGTTTTATAAACCTGAGACTTTAATATTTTAATAAAAAGCGCACACCAAAATCGAATTTCAGTAAATACAGTTTTATAATACTTATAAAGCTCAGTGTATAAATAATATTTAAGACAAAGCGAGAGGCAAATATAACATAAACGTTAAGTGTTCTACAAAGTTGAAAAGGACTTAATAAAATGTATCTAAAACTTATGACGCTATACCAAAATGGTAAACAATTGTAACAATAATAGTATTACGATAAAATACAACATAAATATCATAGTCACGTCTATAGAACTAGCACAAATTGCATACATTTCCTGTACTAATATATAGTTATATAGTTCTATATACAATTTTTAAAATTAAGGAATTAAATGCGGATGTGCATTTTCTACTCACAGTTGAGTCAGTTGATTGCTTTGAACTAAAGCATGTATTTGTGCATTAAAATTAGAAAGGGAGATAGCCCAAGTAGAACATTCGCAAAACCGATGAAATAAATGCATGGTTTACCCATGGGTATTTAAAAATCCGTTAATCCGTTTTAAGATACGTATTAGCCTACTGTCAAGGGGGAGGGAGGGCGGTTGTGGGGGGGGGGGGGGGGGGGCTGTAAAACATTTAGCAAAACGGTTCTGTGATATAACATTTGTTATAACACAAAGCGACCACGTTTGATTTGTGTAACCTTCCACAAATACGGTCTGAGAAAGTGACCAAAAACCTCAAAGGAACACTTTTATCAAAAACAGTAGATTGACAAGAGTGGTCACTTCGTCCGCGCCATGTTAAATTTGAACTGACACGATTCGATTATTAGGAACCTCCTTCCTATAGGGGGCGCCCTAATCGAATCGTGTACAGTCGGAACACTCTTCCGCTAGGGGGCCAGATGAACATGCCGGCCATGCTGATTGGACGAAGTGACCACTCTTTTATTCCCCAGTAGGGATATTACCAGCAAACGTGTCAACGTCTCAACATGAGGAACACACAGACAACGCTATTTAGAGACACGGCAGAATTCGAAGATGATGGACCCACAAAACTATGCACCTTCGCGGAAGTGTCAACAACACAATGATCAAAAGTACGAATAACCACATTTTGACATCAACTTTAAGATATAGCCAGTTTAAGCTTAACTAGGAATGCAGCAGCTGGCAATTTAATTATTGGAATTTCTTCATCTGGAATATTCACACTCAAGCTTTCCAAGAGTCTCCCTCGCGAGGTTTCTTCTTCGGTGGAAGGTTATCAGCGCCATCTAGCGACGACGAGGGAGATTGTGACATAGATTCTTCATCCGAACCTTTGTTTCTGGAAACTGGTTCGGTTTTTGCCACTGACTCCGTCGGGTTTGTTTTTGGAGCTCCCGAATCAATCTCCGAAGATGATGTCGTTACAGTCGAGCTTTTTGGTTTGATTTCGGCCTTAGAGGCGATTGCGTTTGGTAGAATTGCGCTGTAACTGCTTATTGTTACGGGGATTTCGGTTTGTTCCTCGTCGGTTTCTTTTCCAGCTTTTTGGATTCGCGATTTTCCAAAATATTTCGAGACGTCTGATTTATCTAATATAGGTTGTTTACCCATAAGCAACCGAGCATTGTTCTTATCAGAAGTATCAGCTGAGCCAACATGTTCTCGCAGTTTGTGTCGCCTTAGTGAGTCAAATCGAATAAAGCCATCGCCGCAAATATCGCAAACGTGTGGCCGTTCGCCTGTATGAAGCATAATGTGCCCTTGCAGACCTTTCCTGTGCGTGAATCCTTTGCCGCATTCTTCGCACGTGTAAGGATTGTCGTCTGCGTGGATAAACATGTGCTGTGTCAAGCCTATTTGAGCTGTGAACCGCTTGTCGCAGTACTCGCATACGAAAGGGCGTTCAAGCGAATGCATGAGAAGATGGCGGTTCAACGTGCTCTTGACACTGAAGACCTTGTCGCAGAGTTTACACTTATGTTCCCCTTCTTCTGAATCGTCCTTTGCTGCGTTTTCAGCCGCGATTACTTCAGGAGCCGTGTGCTTTTTGGCGACGTGCTTTTTAAGGTTAAACTCTTGGGCGAAAGTCATGCCGCATTCACCACACGCGTATTGCGCGATCTCAACGTGCTGTGACCGAAAGTGCATGGTCAAACGGCTATTGCTTGCGAATCCCTTTCCACAAGTCCCGCATTTGAACGGTTTATCCCCCGTGTGATTTGCCATGTGAAGCTGCAGCGAATATTCCCGCGTAAAAGCTCGGCCACAAACGTTACACGCGTGAGGTTTCACTTTACTATGCGTGAACATATGTCTCTTCAGGGTACTCGTTTTGCCAAAGGCTTGATTGCAAACTTCACACACAAACGGCTTATCCCCTAAATGAACAGTCATACAATGTTTAACTAAAGACCTATGCAAAATAAACTCAGTGTCGCACAAGTTACATTTATAAGGTTTTCCAACCGTGTGGTTTATCATGTGCTGGTCAAGAATCACTTTCTCTGCAAATCTCTTGTTGCAGATGTTACACACATGTGGTCTTTCTGCTTTCTTTTTCGCCTGTTCTGACATTTTCTCGCTGGATTGCGACGCCTCGCCGTCTGATTTCTCCCTCGACGTTTCACTTCCATCTTTAGAAGGATCGGAATCTTGGTTTTTTGAGTTGTCCTGTAGTGCTGAAGAGATGAGAGCGGCGTAATCTATTTGCACCGTTTCTAAAGTTTCACAGTTAAATTGTCGTTGCTCTTCTTCTGTATGTTTTAGCAAGTGTTGTTTCAGGAGGTACTTTTGGGGGTATCCTTTGCTACAAATGGGGCACACATGGGGTTTTTCTGTGACATGCCTGTGCATTATATGACGTGTTAAAGTCTGTTTTCGTGCAAATCCTCGTCCACATAAATCGCAAACAAATGTTTTCTCGAGGGCATGACAGGCCAAATGTTGTCGAAGTTTAAGGGGAGTTGGAAAAGATTTCTCGCAAACGGAGCACACGTAAGGATTTAGAGTGGCGTTCGAAATGGCCGGTGTTGCCATGGAGCCTGACATCAATATTTGTTTGGCTCTGTCGGATGCTCCCAAACTGTTGGGGTCGTTTCTCTGAAGACTTTCGCCACTGTAGCCTGGCCCTGGAGATGGCATTGTCGGCAGTTTAGAGGTCGGTTTCCTACCTCTCTTTTTATAAACTCGATTGGGGAAAACCGACTGTGATTCAACACCTGGGGTTTCTGTTGAATTAGCCTGAAACAGAAAAACAAATAAAATAATAGAATGTCTTCCTGGACAGACTGCGATACAATAATATAGTTTAAAGTGGCATGAGCTGCCAAAATTCAAACTTTTTTCATAATTTCTGATTGTCACGACAGTAAGAGGCTTTGAAGGCCATCGAAAAACTAAATCCATACAGTATGTGGCCTGTACGAACCGAAAACGTGTTTGAAATGTAAACAAAATTTAAATAACCGGACGACCATTCATTCATTCGTAGCCAAAGTTAGTTCAAAACAATACATTATCGTACATTTCCGAGACTAGAAGCACTAAAAAGCTTCTGAACTATACGTCTTGAGAAAATAGCCAATAATTTCAACATTCTGTTTTAAAGTCAAAATATCAACATTTTGGCAGCTCATGCCACTTTAAGGTGGTTTGCTATTCGCTTCTATGTGCAGTAATAAAACAATACAAGTTTGAATGTGTCGTTGAATGTGTCATCTCTAATAAATGAATGAACCAGTACATTATAAATAGCCAAATTAAAGATGGAAATTTTAGATAATGCGCAAGTGGAAGGGGGTGTGGGGGGGGGGGGGGGGGGGGGCGTCCAACTTTTGTACAAAACGAAACTTGGGGCCTCCAAATGTTAGCATATCTACTTGATGTTTTCCGGTTCACAGAAACTTGTTTGATAGATGTTTTAAGCCGCATTCAAGATTATTTCACTTATATTGCAGGGTTGCCAGGTTTAGTAGAAGAGGAAACCAGGCTCTTTGCCAGGAGGAAAGCCCTGTCCTCCAGCGAGTACCTGGCAACTCTTCCACATATGGCGATTGAGAGAAAAATCCATTCAAAAATGTTTGAATTTTATTTGGTTTGAGTGAGCTGATTCCGCGCCCCATCGATGGAAGGCAGGTGTCGCACTGAGGGACTATCACTCTAATCCACTGAGCCACCGAGACATGTGTCGGGCTGAGGGTCTATTATTCTAACAGACTGAGCTACTGAGGCCTGTGTCAGGACTGGAGGTCTATCACTCTAACCGACTGAGCTACAGAGCCTGTGTCAGACTGAGGGACGATCACTCTAACAGACTGAGCTACAGAGGCATGTGTTGGTTTGAGGTCAATTAGTCTAATCGACTGAGCCACCGAGGCCTGTGTCGCACTGAGGATCTATCACTAAGCGACTGAGTCACCGAGGCTTGTGTCGCACTGAGGATCTATCACTAAGCGACTGAGTCACCGAGGCTTGTGTCGCACTGAGGGTCTATTACTCTTACCAACTGAGCCACCGATGCCTGTGTCAGGGATGAGGGATTATCACTCTAACCAACTGAGCTACCGAGGCCTGTGTCACACTGAGGGTCTATCACTAACCGACTGAGCCACCGATGCCTGTGTCAGGGATGAGGGATTATCACTCTAACCAACTGAGCTACCGAGGCCTGTGTCACACTGAGGGTCTATTACTCTAACCAACTGAGCCACCGATGCCTGTGTCGGACTGAGGGTCTATCACGCTGACCGACTGAGATACATAGAGCCTGTGTCGAATTGAGGGTCTATCACTCTAACCGACTGAGATACATAGAGCCTGTGTCGAATTGAGGGACGAACACTCTAATCAACTGAGCCAGCGAGGCATGTGTCAGGACTGAGGGACGATCACTCTAACAGACTGAGCTACAGAGCCATGTGTTGGTTTGAGGTCAATTAGTCTAATCGACTGAGCCACCGAGGCCTGTGTCAGGACTGAGGGTCTATCACTCTAACCAACTGAGCCACATAGAGCCTGTGTCAGACTGAGGGACGAACACTTTGCCATTTAGCTCTGTGTCAAACTGAGGGTCTATCACTCTAACCGACTTAGCCACTGAGGCCTTGTCAGGATTGAGGGACCATCACTCTAACCGAATGAACTACCAAGGCCCCCAAATGAGATGAAAGGATGGGAGTACATACTCGCCTTCACAGAGGAGAAATGGTTGGCATTCACTCTGTGGTATGAAAAGTATTGAGATTCAAACTCTGTGGTATGAAAATGGTTGAGATTCAAACGCTGTGGTATGAAATGGTTGAGATTCAAACTATGTGGTATGAAATGGTTGAGATTCAAACTATGTGGTATGAAATGGTTGAGATTCAAACTCTGTGGTATGAAATGGTTGAGGTTCAAACTATGTGGTATGAAATGGTTGAGATTCAAACTATGTGGTATGAAATGGTTGAGATTCAAACTCTGTGGTATGAAATGGTTGAGATTCAAACTATGTGGTATGAAATGGTTGAGATTCAAACTCTGTGGTATGAAATGGTTGAGGTTCAAACTATGTGGTATGAAATGGTTGAGATTCAAAGCCTGTGATATGAAATGGTTGAGATTCAAAGCCTGTAGTAGGAAATGGTTGAGATTCAAACCCTGTGGTGGGAAATGGTTGAGATTCCAACTCTGTGGTATGAAATGGTTGAGATTCCAACTCTGTGGTGTGAAATGGTTGAGATTCCAACTCTGTGGTATGAAATGGTTGAGATTCAAACTCTGCGGTATGAAATGGTTGAGATTCAAACCATGTGGTATGAAATGGTTGAGGTTCAAACAATGTCGTATGAAATGGTCAAGATTCAAACTCTGTGGTATGAAATGGTTGAGATTCAAACTCTGTGGTATAAAATGGTCAAGATTCAAATTCTGTGGTATGAAATGGTTGAGATTCAAACTATGTGACGTGAAATGTTTGAGATTCAAACTATGTGGTATGAAATGGTTGAGATTCAAACTCTGTGGTATGAAATGGTTGAGATTCAAATTATGTGGTTTGAAATGGTTGAGATTCAAACCCTGTGGTATGAAATCATTGAGATTCAAACTCTGTGGTATGAAATGGTCAAGATTCAAACTCTGTGGTATGAAATGGTCAAGATTCAAACTTTGTGGTATGAAATGGTTGAGATTCAAACTCTGTGGTATGAAATGGTTGAGATTCAAACTCTGTGGTATGAAATGGTCGAGATTTAAACTCTGTGGTATGAAATAATTGGGGT
This sequence comes from Lepidochitona cinerea, assembly GCA_963971465.1. Classification (NCBI taxonomy): domain Eukaryota; kingdom Metazoa; phylum Mollusca; class Polyplacophora; order Chitonida; family Tonicellidae; genus Lepidochitona; species Lepidochitona cinerea. Next base: position 15,938,610 of record OZ020559.1, read on the forward strand.
TCTGACTTTGTGGTATGAAAATGTTTTGATTCAAACCCTGTGGTATGAAATGGTTCAGATTCAAACCCTGTCGTATGAAATGGTTGAGATTCAAACCCTGTGGTATGTAATGGCTGAGATTCAAACTCTGTGGTATGAAATGGTTGAGATTCAAACTCTGTGGTATGAAATGGTTGAGATTCAAACCCTGTGGTATGAAATGGTTGAGATTCAAACCCTGTGGTATGAAATGGCTGAGATTCAAACTCTGTGGTATGAAATGGTTCAGATTCAAACCCTGTAGTGTGAAATGGTTGGGATTCAAACTCTGTGGTATGAAATGGCTGAGATTCAAACCCTGTGGTATGAAATGGTTCAGGTTCAAACTCTGTGGTATGAAATGGTTGAGATTCAAACACTGTGGTATGAAATGGTTGAGATTCAAACCCTGTGGTATGAAATGGTTGAGATTCAAACACTGTGGTATGAAATGGTTGAGATTCAAACACTGTGGTATGAAATGGTTGAGATTCAAACCCTGTGGTATGAAATGGTTGAGATTCAAACTCTGTGGTATGAAATGGTTGAGATTCAAACCCTGTGGTATGAAATGGTTGAGATTCAAACTCTGTGGTATGAAATGGTTGAGATTCAAACTCTGTGGTATGAAATGGTTGAGATTCAAACTCTGTGGTATGTAATGGTTGAGATTCAAAGTCTGTTGCATGATTGTAAAGAGTACAAACTTTGCCAACCTTTAAAACATTGAAATAGATTGATTGATTTGGTGTTTTACGCCTCACTCAAGATATTTCAATTATATGGCGGCATTGCCAGGATTAGCGGGGGAGAAAACTGGGATCATTGCCCAGAAGAAACCCCCGGCCTCCGCGAGTACCTGGCTACTCTTCCACTTACATCAACCGAGTGAAAAATCCACTCAGAAATTTGTCCATTTCTATTTGGTTTGAGTGTGATTTGAGCCCGCGCCGCATCAATGGAAGGTCTGTCACTCTAACCCACTGAACCCCCCCCCCCCCCCCCCCTTCACTCAAATAGAAGTGTCTAACTAGAAAAAGCCAACAAAAAGTCAAAAGAAAGCGGTTTCATAATTGACCCATGCATTTTCAGGCAAATAAAGGTCAATTGGAAAAATCAATTCAGCACATGAGATCAGCTTTCAAAATTTCATTCATTGGAAGTTTTATGAATTATCCAGTAGTGACTCAAACTTTTTATAAATGCCTCTTGGCTGTCCAGTTTATTGGGGAAGCAAAGTATAGGGAGCCCAAGTCTCATAAGAATTCATAAATTTCCTCTTACCGATGCTGTCTATGTTCATGTGGCTGAGCGTTTTCAATTATAAAATGTATTATGATGCTGACATACGTTGTTGTGGAAAAGAAATGTCAAATGAAATTGCAATGTCACCTAAATTTTCTTAATACTAATAGTGTCGGCTGCCACCTGATATCACAAAATCTTGTGATACCTTGCAACCCTTATTCTAGCTAGATGTTTTAAGGCACCCATTGTGCAAAAGTATAGTGTGCTGGCTGGCTACAGAAAGATGGATTGATTGTTTGGTGTTTTACGCCGCGCTCAAGATTATTCCATTTATATGGTGGCATTGGCAGTTTTATTGTGGGAGGAAACCAGACTCTATGCCCGGAGGAAACCCATGACCTTCTGGTGGTAACTGGCAACCATCCACAAAGGTGGAGTAAAAGGACATGATGTCCATAGAGACTGAAAAGATAGCTAAAATTTGTGCTTTCATTTTATACTGTTGTTTGTAGAGCTGCCATGGACTGCTGGGTATCCAGTTTTAATTGGAAATTGATTTGTCATCTTTGCTTGGAAAACAATAGGAACAGGGAATTTCCTTAGGAACTCTTTTGTTTACATGCGTCCCTTTGTTCACTTTGTCCAGGTTCAGACACAGGCCTTCTATCGACGCGGAGCAGGTTCAAAGCCCACTTAGACCAAATAAAAATTGAAAAATTTCTGCTCTATCGCCGTATGTGGGAGAGTTGCCCGGTACTGGCCAAAGGTTGGGGGTTTCCTCCAAGCAATGAGCTCGTTAAGGCTGTTTTGAATCCTCAAACCATTGACGGAATGCCTGCGTTTGTGGGGTGCGAATTGGTGTCCAATCTATAGGAACTTACACCTTGGTTGCATCTGGTCTATGTTGTAGGGCAAAACCTATCTTCACTGCAGCTTTGTACCTAGGGCTCTGATGTTTTCGGCGGATATTGCAGTAATAGTTTAGTAAAACACTTACCGGGGTATTATAACTGAGATGTGATGGTCCATTGTCGCCTTGGGTCAAATCTAAGGGTTTTAAAACTGGCGTAAGTTCCCGTTGTTGTTGATCACCAGCCCATGCTGTGGTAACCCCTGTGATTGGAGTCTCTATCTGTGATTTAACCCCGCCTCCGTTGCCATGGAAATAACCGTCAAACATTCCAGCAGATAGTTCTCCCAATACATCTGGTTCAGTTTCAAGGTCCATTTTCACAATGATTTATCTCCTAAATTGATTTTTCAATTTTACATCAGGAATGTATACTACCCAGTCAAGTCCCTGGTCAAACAAACGAAAAAAGGTCATTATTTTCTTTCTCCATATTATCATTTTGGTTTATGTTTTAATAGTAGATTCTGCTATGGAGCAGTTTTACTAAAACCAAAACACATAGGACAACTTGTACTACTTTGTACATGGTGATGTTTAATATGAGCTTTCGAGAGAAACTACTCTCATCATCAGAAATTACAGCATCTATGTTTACAATATATATAAAGCAAAGAATATTATGCAGTCCAGGAGGTCTACCCTGCGTGGGTGTTTTTTATTTAAATGATAAAATATGAAACAAAGAATAAAAAGAAAAAGAATATATAATTCTAGTTATGTCATCATGTGTATGTCATTCATTTTTTATAATTAATTTTGAGGATTTTATATTTGAGATTCATTTTTCATTTTCTAAATGCTGGCCTTGTATTAACTTACTAAATATATATTATTAAATCAAATGAAATAACATAGACTGTCTTGGATAGTACTTCGATATTCATTACAGAAAAAGTGTCTAAAATAAAGGTAAGGCTTATATATATTATACCGCAAACATTTTGAAATAAGGGTATCAAAACAAATAACCCTCAGGGCGTTTTTAGAGTTAGGCCTACACTACAGTACACTTTACTTTAGACTTAGAGTTTAGTCTAACCCAAAGCCATAAAGACTATAGACGTATAGTCTATAGGAAAACTTCAAAAGTAATATATAAATGAGACTGAGTATTATTTTATTTTTATAAACCCAAATGTATAATGCAATTAAATGTTAGTCCAGATATATTTATTATCTAGGTTGATTCAGGTGGAAAAAGTTTTTGGACATCTGCCTGACAGAATAGTTAGTTTAATCAACATATCATTAGCTATGAAGAAAAAGGCAATGATTCATTGGACGTTTTGAGTCACGTGATCGTCCCCTGCAAGTTAAATGTGGCTGCAGAGACGAGGCAACGATCGATTGGTTTGACCTACTTTTGGCTTGGCTTTAACGACGCTTTTGTCATATGAAAACATTTTTTACAGAGACCCCCCAAACATTAAGCGATTCATCAGTCCATTAACGGCAATCAGACAGTTTATACAGATTCAAAATATACAATTTTCGATTAATTTAAAACGTGAATTAATTTATCAAAATCCAGATACTGACAGATTGTTTTATGAAGGACAACAACAACAATCGACAGACACGCAACAGCATATCGACAGAATTAAAGCTAGCCATGGCTACAAGATCGCCGATGTTCACGCGACTGAAATCCACGATAATAAATGCAAAGCTTGGGCTGGGAAATCTTAATTATTGTCAGGAAATCATTACAAAAACAGAAGATCAAACCTTTAAATGGGAAAATTAAAAATCCTCAAAGCGTCTTCGCCATTTTTCTGTCGTACTTAAAATATAGGAATGACTGCAAACACGGATTGGAATTGTGATTTTTTAAAATCTTTACTAATTTACTAATATTAATAGCGATCAGATCTAGCACTGTGAAATTGCAATACTAAATCGTAAAGCCTGGATTAAAAAAATATGCTTAAAAGGTCAAGTGTTTTGATTTTCGACCGCAAATTATAGAAGCTACCGTAGTGAGTCTATGCTCATTGCCAGAGCCACTTTGTTGGGTCATTTGGCAATGTCAGTTTACACTTCTGATAATATATTATTGTTAACACTAAAACACACAGTCACAGGGAAAATCTTCTTGTCCACAATAATCAAGGAGATGTTTCTTAAGGTGTTAAAAAGGGGCAGTTCATTTAAACCTTTAAACCCAATCATAAGTTGTTATAATAAAGGTTGGCCTTAGTCGGTAGAATTTTTTGTAAAATATAATTTGGCAACAAATTTCTTAAAATTATAAGTATAGTATTGGTAATCAGTCTCGGGCGAAGGGTCTCATGTCAATTTTCCACTCAACAAGTAGGGGCCTACATTTAAAATGCTATTTAATAAATTCCCTCTTGCGGTTGTTTTCTGTCAGTCAGTAATGCACAGCCGAGAATGCACCACAGGTGCAGCTGTAGAGGCTGTATACATAAGCGCACGTAGCTAAAACCACAAAAGACGCTACACAGCGGTCCATTGGGGCTTGGCAAGCTACCGATGGTAATCTGTAAACAAAATCTTTTTATAAACAGCACTAGAAAAGCACATATTTTAGCGATCTTCTTTTCCGCCTCTTGACATGTCCCTTTAATGGGGCCCGGGCCTTCCATCCTTATCCCATCCTTTAATATATTTCGATAACATTTACCCCTATCCATTGAATCTATATATATAGCAATTTGTGGATACTATTTAGGGCATCTTATAATCATTTTAAGGACTAGCATAATAAAGTCCAAGGCATTAATAATTGTAAATTTAGCCCCACTCAGGCACCTTAAAAGCCTGCTGCATTCTCCCAATCTTAATTGATAAAAATCAGATTGACGTTGAATTGCCAAAAAAATGATATATTTATATAGCTACTTCCTGTCTCTCTATCTATTCATTTGCTGTGTTATGTTTGGTTCTTTAACTAAATAAATAACTGCTTACAAACTCTAAAAACACATTTTTTTGTTTTTGTTTTAATCCATTTTTTTACGCATTAATTAGGCCTGCATACATTTTCTATCCCAACGTTTTCCGTCCTTTAAAACACATCTACTTCTCAAAATTTGACATGTATCTTTTCCTAATTATTTAGTTATTTGTTATTTGCCAGTGTCTAGGTTTTCTGTGTGCTATATTATAAAGCGGAACCTTACTTAAAAAAAAAAACACACAAAAAATCGTGGCTTCACCGTCCGCATTTGTGGTTAACAATTTAGTAGTTTCCTGCCGGTGAATAATGTAGTGGCGAAAATCTATTTCCGGAACAAAGCCTAAAAAATAGGCTCGATCCCGAGGCAAATTTCTCTATATCGAGGAAATAAGGGTAGGTTATTGCACATACGATCAGTATTTTGTCTCTTTGTTGCTTAAATCATATACATTAGGTACGGTTTGCAGGAAATATCACAGTCCTTTGCTGATTATCTGGTTGAAATTATTACTGTTGTTGTTGTTGTTGCATGAAGGTTACGGGTTCGATTCTACGTGGCCACTCGCCGTCGGTGATTGTGCCAGAACTGCTTTATTATAGGGCGTCCGGCAGCCAAATTCTTTTACAAAACCTACACCTTCTTTAAGATTTAATATGTTTTTCCTGATTTATTCTTAAGTTAACTGAAATGGTTCTTTATAATTTTTTTCAGAATTTCTACTGACTCAGTTATTATTGAAGTTGTGGCATTGTTGAACTGACAGATACGCTGGAAATATGAGCCCTGTTGAAAAAAACGCTGTCTATGTATAAAGATGATCCGATTCAAGAAATAGTCCAATGTTATAAAACCAAGGCTGCGTTTTATTTATTAGCATTTTTTCTTTTAAATGGGATTGTCTACCCAACTATTCAAGTTATCTTTTTTGGAAAAGTAGGCTAGATTTACATATCCAATCAACTGCAGAAAACATGTAAGGCAGTGTGATCCTGAGATTTCATTTCCATACGATAATTTTGTAAAAAAAAAAACTATGACAGAGGAAGAACGTGAAGATATGGCTGCCATGGCAACAGAAGATACAGAAAAAAATAACTTCCCTGATGAGTTATCTGAAACGAAAATTTCGGTTGAAGGAGGCAAGGAAGAAATGGATAATTTTCCTGACAAAGCTAAAGGAAATTCTTTGTTGAGTCAACTCCAATCTGTTGGAAACACTCTACTGAAGAATTCTGTAAAAACAGAGGAAAAAATGGAATTAGTTAAGAAAGATAGTGTTTTACTTTCTGCACCATCCTGCAATTTAGACGTGGGCAGAGATTCTGTTTCCCCCTCAACGTTGTCTGTCGATATCACCATGAGATCGTCTGATCCCCCTTTAACTGCTAAATCTGGTGACAATGCTTTGGTTGGATTTTCTGGAAATTCAGATAGCCAGCCTTATATTGACAATGCACAGGGGTGTGTGGCTAAGAATGATGAACAAAATGAAAACGAGCCAAATAAAAAACTCATAACCAATACATATACCAAGTCTTTGAACAGAAAGCAGGCCTTTCCGAAAAGAAAACTTATCAGTGAGCCAGCTTTCAACGACATTGCTGTTGAACGACCCAAAAAGTTGAACAAGCGAAAAAATACTCCTGTGCGTGTCGCCACGGAAACCTCTATAACGGACGAATCAAGTGATGATGAATTCATGATTAACATGGAGATGAAACCAGAGACCCCACCTGTGGCGGTTTATGGGCTTCCGGAAACTCAAACAGAAAATTCCCCAGGAGTCCTGAAAGATGATGTAAATCACCTGGACGACATGCTGCCAAAGTTCCAATGCGAAACATGCGGACAAAATTTTATCCGCTCAGATATCCGCGATATCCATGCTAAATATCACTTGAAAAAAATACGAAAACAATTTGACTGTAACGTTTGTGGGAAAGTATTCCGTAGGCAGAAGTATTTGAATAAACACATGTTACTTCATGTGAAGACGAAGGCATTGCCTCATGTCTGTGATTTATGCGGCAAATCATTTTCAAGTACGTGGAAAATCAAGCGCCATGAGCGAACTCATGCTGTGCCGACTCACCAGTGTGTAATATGTATGCGGCTCTTCAGAGACCAGGCTGCATTATTGAGGCATCTTGTCACCCACGATGAATTACATACGTTTATTTGTCATATATGTGGCCAGGTTTATCTTGAGAAGGAGAAGTTCGATGAACATATGGAACGTGGGATTCATCAAGATAGTGCCATGGCTTTTACAAATTCTCCTAAGGAGGAAACTAATTCAGATAGCGATGCCACGATAGTTGACGATTCCACTAGCGTGAAAGAAAGCTTAGAGAAAACAAACCATGACTCTGTTAACGAATCCAAAGATTTGTCCAAAAATAATGCTGAGAATAATAACGTGGGGTCGATTTCTGTGTCGGAGAATTCGCTGGATGCCAATACTACAAGTAATTTATCTGTAGCAAAGCAAAGCATTGTGGACAAAGTTTTACAATGGACTCAGTTAGCTAATGATGTTTCTTCTAAACCGACTGATAATTCTAATGAATCTGACGGTGAGAACGGCTCAGATAAAAATGACGACTTTGAAACTGACAGCACAAAAACCCCGACAAAAATGTCGGGTTTTCCCAGAGTTCAATTGAAGGGTGCTGAAAAATTCGAAATGGACATTGACGAAATGGACGAAGAATCCGAGGAAAATCTTTCCGAAAGCGATGACGAAACTATGTTAAGATGGATGCAAAGGGGGAACTTTGTGTGTTTCTATTGCTCCGAACATTTCACGGAATTCAGAGAATTTCAAAGTCATGTTCACAAACACGTCATGACAAAGCCATTTGTCTGTACCCTTTGCGGAAAATGCTTGACTTCCAGCACGTCTTTAAAGCGCCACATGCTCACGCATAAAAATGAAAAACCTTGGACTTGTGATATATGTGGCCGAGGGTTTGTCCATAATTGCGATCTACAGGATCACCGAAGGACACACACAGGAGAACGGCCCTACGTGTGTTTTGAATGCGGCAAGGATTTTGCAACCAGAAACAATTTTAACGGACATCGTAAACTTCATTCAAAAGTTCTTAAACATTTCTGTCCTCATTGCTCTAAGGGTTTTATCTGCAAACGCGCGCTGAAGCGCCATCTATTTTCCCACACAGAAGAGCGGCCATTTAAATGTGAAATATGTTCAAACACTTTCAAAGATATTAATAGCTTACGGCGCCATACCAAACGTCACGATAATATAATGACACATATTTGTGAGTACTGTGACCGAGGCTTTAACCACTCAACAGACTGGCGAAGACATGTACGGACGCACACCAATGAGCGCCCCTTCAAATGTGAGATCTGCGGAAAGGGCTTCAAACAGAACCACCACCTAACTGACCACATGAGAACGCATACTGGAGAAAAACCTTTCGGATGCCCTTACTGCGATCTCAAGTGTGCCACAAAGGCGGCTTTAAACAAACATAAAAAACGACACAAGCCTGGGGGCCCCTTGTATGATCCTTCTGTCTCCATTGAAGAAACGTAAGTATATATATTAAATTCTGTTGAATCTGTTAGCTACAAGGGACCGTTTGTTCAAAAGGAAATTAGCTTAACGGCAGGTTAAAGTGGCATGAGCTGCCAAAATTCACACTTCTTTCATAATTACTGATCGTCACAACAGTAAAAGGCTTTAGAGGCCATCGAAAAACTAAATGATTGGCGTTGGAATGAGGAAAATCCATAGTCTACGGCCTATATGAACCAAAATAGTGGCTCAGTAGGTAGAGTGTGGGACGCTCAATCCGAACAGCCTTCCATCAATGGGTCGTGACCTCGAATCTCACTCAGTCCAAAAAATTGGAAATTTCCTGACTGGGTTTTCACTCGAACGACCTATGTGGGATGGTTGCATAGAGCCCGATTTCCTCCCATAATAAAACTGGCAACGCCGCCATATAAGTGAAATAATCTTGAGCGCAGCGTAAAACACCAAACAATCAATCAATCAATTAACATTTTGGCAGCTCATGCCACTTAAAATTCTATTGTCTGTCATCTGTCTGTTCAAAAGAAAATTAGCTTAACGTCAGAATAAATGATGTGGCCTAACAAAGAAGTTTGTTAACCTGCCGTTGATCTAATTAGTGGGATGTACATGCCCACAATTAATCAGTCAACCACTGGGGGGGGGGGGGGGGGGGGGGGGGATATACATGTACATGCCCACAAATAGTCAGTCAACCACTGGGGGGGGGGATATACATGTACATGCCCACAATTAATCATTCAACCACTCGCGCGGGGGGGGGGGGGGGATTAGTGGGATGTACATGTACATGCCCACAATTAATCAGTCAACCATTCGCGAGAGGCAGTGGGTGGGGGGGGGGGGGTTAGTGGGATATACATGTACATGCCCACAATTAATCAGTCAACCATTCACGAGAGGCAGTGGGTGGGGGGGGGGGGGGCTTAGTGGGATATACATGTACATGCCCACAATTAATTAGTCAACCACTCGCGGGGGGGGGGGGGGGGGGGGGGGGGGGTTAGTGGGATATACATGTACATGCCCACAATTAATCAGTCAACCACTCAATCTAAAAAAATTGTATGTTTTTGTTGACCCCCCCTTTTAATGTGCAAGAGTTGCCAGTTACTCACTGATGATAGGGGTTTCCTCTGGGCAATAACATCACTTTCCTAAACCAGGTAATCCGGCCATATTCGCTGGGTTTCCTTCCACAATAAAACTGGCAATGCCACCATATAATTGAAATAATCTTGAGCGCGGCGTAAAACACCAAACAATCAACTGACGATACATGTATTCGGGAATTGTAATAATTTTTACTGTCGCCTAAAACATGAATCAATCAATCAATCATTTGACGTTTGACCCTAAATCTTTTTTTTTTTTTTTTCAGACCCGAGGTTGTTTGATATGGCTGAAACGTAAGGACAGTTTATTTTAATTAGATTTTTTTCTCAAACTGGAAGCAGCAGAGGTCTGTGGCTCTGACATTTGTATCGCTGGATCAGTGTACTGGCTAATATATTGATTAAGTTATTCAATAACTTCTTAATTTAGAGTTGTTTTCAAGACATCACTGATAAATTTTGTTAATACCTATTTGTACGGTAAAGTATTTCTATTGTATGTTTATTGTTCCAGTTGTATCACATTTAGTTTAGTAAACTCCTTATGGTGATTAGTTTAGTAAACTCCATTTATCCATTTAATGTATTCTCATGGGGGTTTTAATTGATCACCCAATTTGGAAGAGTTGCCAGGTACACACTGAAGGTCAGGGGTTACCTCTGGGCAGTTAAGAATAATTAGATAATGCTGGGTTGTTTTTTTTTTGGGGGGGGGGGGATAGGTAAATTAGTAATCTGGGGGCTATTTCTCAAAATATTTATGTAACTTTACGCCTTGCTGTATAACATAATGTTGAAGGTATATGTTGCCATGACAGTAAGGCCTTGCATTGAACTTACGTCCGACATACGTGTGTTGAGAAACAGCCCCCTGAACACCCTTTTCTAGGTAGTCGCCACCCTTCTCCTGAACAAATTACAGGTGCTTTAAAACACGTTATTTTTACCTGAACTATCTGTTATTTTGTTTTCTCATTGGACAAAACACGGCCAATAGTATTCAAGTTTATTACCATGGACTTCTATTGGACAATTTTTCTTTCATTCAACCAATCAGAAGGGATGTAACAAAGGGCAAAGAAAACATGATGTCAGTCAGTACCTAACACGTAAGATAAGATTCATTCAACTGCTACATAACTGAAGCAGTTATTGTCCTCGGAAAAGCAGCTAATAGAAAGAAAAAAAATGTTTTATTGGAAATATTTTACCACTATCAATGGTGTCTTGAATGAGCTGCTTTTTTTTTAAAATTTTGAATGTCGGGCCAAGATGGGTTGAGGTTCATTGAGAAACTAAATGATTGATGTTAAAAATGTGGTGAGGTATTAAAGTGGCATGAGCTGCCGACATTCACACTTTTTTCATAATTTCTAATTGTGACGACGGTAAAAGACTTTGAAGGTCATCGAAAAACTAAATGATTTGCGTTGGAATCAGGAAAATCCATACAGTATGTGGCCTATACGAACCGAAGTGTTAAAAAAGTAAACTAACACAATTTAAATAACCGGGACGACCATTCATTTATTCTAAGCCAAATTAGTTCAAACCAATACTTTATTGTACATTCTCGAAACTAAAAGCACTAAAAAGCTTTTGAATTATATGTCTTGAGAAAAATAGCCGATAATTTCAAAATTCTGTTTCAACATCATAATATCAACATTTTGGCAGCTCATATTGCTTTAAGTTATGGTCGGTAGCCTGTCTTTGTGAACAGAAATTGTTCAAAGTGTTAACAGCGGCGGTTTCCTCCGAGCAATGAGTCCAGTCCCCCCCCCCCCCCCCCCCACTAAACCTGTCAACGCTGTCATATAAGTGAAATACTCTTGAGTGCGCTGTAAAACATAAAAATAATCTGATCAATCAATTAGCTCAACCAGTCACCAGTGTGGCGAGGGTTCTGATCTTGAATGTTCACTGTTGAGAGTCTCAAAATGAACCAGTGGATTACCTCCCAATGTTCTTGAATCTTGACATATCTCCCATATAACTTGTGAGTATAGCTCAGATTGGAAAGGATTTCAAGCTCAGTTGAAAACTTTATTTTACCAATGGGTCATTTCTGACATTTTATGATCTATGAAGCGTAATATCAACCTTAACCTCGGGAAAGGCTGGGTGCGGAGCGGGGTGGGGGGAATCTTTTGCTTGGTTAGTACATTTTCAGCATATGACCTTAGAATCGGCTTAGATGTCGACTGGAACGTGAAGCCCAAATCAACTACACCAATGGGCTGCTGGTTCGGTTCCCACCCAGTCCAAATACAAATTGGAAAAGTAAGATTCTTGGGTTTTACTTGGTTGCCCTATTTGGAATGAAATATTTGTCAGGTTCCCTTCAGGGGTTCCCTCCTCCACTAAACCTTCAAATCCCCCATATATGCCAAATATCTCAAATCAATCAAAGCTAATCCTACTTACTCATAATTAAAATATCGGAAATTTTTTAGGCCACATGTAGTCACAACTTTAATTACTTTATCAGGTTCATGTACAGGTTTCTCTCTGTTATAACATCTTCATATGACTGAAATACTGTTAAGCAGGACGTAAAACCCAAATCACCCACTCACTCACTGTTATAACATCTTCATATGACTGAAATACTGTTAAGCAGCACATAAAACCCAAATCACCCACTCACTCACTGTTATAACATCTTCATATGACTGAAATACTGTTAAGCAGGACGTAAAACCCGAATCACCCACTCACTCACTGTTATAACATCTTCATATGACTGAAATACTGTTAAGCAGCACATAAAACCCAAATCACCCACTCACTCACTGTTATAAACTGCCTAATGAAACCATATATATATACTAAAACGTATGGGGTATGCATGATATTGTACCCTTTTTTAACATAATTAGAAACGTGTCTCCATAGTTATTTCAGACTAGAAGATTTTCCCTGTGCCTGAGTGCTTTAGTGTTGATAAGAATATATTTACTAACATACAAAAGTGACCTGTTAAAAACGTTATACAATCAACCACAAAGAATGGTTTATATGAAATTATTTTCTATGTTGCATTGGACACTTAAACATTAACCAGTCTATGATTTGATATTATCCCCCCCCCAAAAAAAACCACACCCCGTCATCATGTTTTTTATGCTAAGTGGCGGAGAGGAAATTTTTACGTAGCTGCCATAGCAACTTTTCTCTAGATTAGGGGTTGCTATGCAGGGGCCGGTTGCACAAAGGTGTATTAAGCTTAAGCCTGACTTATCTAGGCAACGTCACAATCAAATTCCTTTGTGACGCAACATATTTAAGCCTAACTTAAGCTTGATACACCTTTGTGCAACCGGCCCCTGTTTCGTAAAAATTACGTTACGCCGGAGCTGCAGGTTTCGCAAAGCGTCGTAGCGTAAGTTTTTATGTAACTGACATTGCAACCCATATTGAAGAGATACGTTGCTATGACAGTTACTTAAAAACTTACGCTACGCCCTTTCATGAAACAGACTCAAGGCCACAACTGGTCCATGTAAGTCTATTGGCATCGTTATTCCAGTTTTATAAGACGGAGCCCAGAGATCGTTGTTCAAAAGCGTATTAGGTTTTATACCGGTATAACTTTGTAACGTCACAATGGAATTTCTTTGTTACGCGACGTCATTTAGACCGGTATTAAGTCTAATACACCTTTGAACAACCCAGCCCAGAGACCGGCTGTTCAAAAGAAAATTAGCTTAACTGCACGTTAAATGACGTGGCGTAACAAAGAAATTTCTTTGTGACGCGACGTCATCTAACCTGCCGTTAACCTAATGGCGCTTTCAACAACCGGCCCCAGTTTTACGTCGTTGTAATTTTTGGAAAGCTCACTAAATATTCCCTATGTATTTATTGCAGTTGTATTCTAACACCATATTATATATATAGATTGTGATTGTATAGTATTTGTATATATACTTTAGTCAGTTTCGTCATTGAAACTTGAATGTAAGTTTGATATCCATGCAGGACATGATTTAAAAAGTACAATTTTACTGTTTTTCAAAAACAAAACAAAAATTACGCCCGACGTAACTTTGCGCCTGGTCGTAACGTAATGTTGAAGGTACATGTATATGTTTCCATTACAGTTGCGCCTTGCATTAGGTTTACGTTGAGCGTAAATATTTTGAAAAACAGTCTCTGTGGCCGCTTGCACAAAGGTGTATTTAGCATAAGTCTGACTTGCCTTGTGGAAAAGAATCCCGTTTTACAAAACGCTAAACGTGTTTACTTGTCGTACTGGGGCCGGTTGCACAAAGGTGTATTAAGCTTAAGTCTTACTTATCTAGACAACGTCACAATCAAATTCCTTTGTGACGAGACATATTTAAGCCTGGTTTAAGCTAAATACAAGTTTGTGCAACCGACCCATGGCTGCTGTGACATTCAAGTTCTTTTGTGAAAACGTATAAACTGTCTCTATAATTATTAGGACTTATTTAGAATGTCACATTATTACTTTTCATAACTACATCTTGTGCGTTGTAACTTATATGATCGGTTGTTCAGAAGTGTATTACTATTCAACTTGGATCGCCAATAGCATATACATGTAATTGTTGTTCGACGTCATTTAAAACTGTGCTGGGCTGTTCAGAAGTGTATTAGGCTTAATACAAAATAAGTCTCCTACCAAAGGAATCTAAATGTGACGTTACAAAGTTAAACCTGCTTTAAGTCTAATACGCTTTTAAACAACCCTGTAGCCTGTTTCACAAAACAGCGTAGCCTAAGTTTATACGTAACTGTCATAGCAACGTATCTCTACAACATGGGTTGCTTGTCAGTTACCCCACAAAACGCACGCTACGCCGATTTGTGAAGCAGGGCTGAGTTGTTCAAAAGTAACTTTGTAACGTCACAATGGAATGTCTTTGTTACGCGACGTCATTTAGACCTGTATTAAGCCTTATACACTTTTGAACAACCGGCCCCAGGCTCCAGCTCCTGCGTCACAATATATTGCTGTTGTTTTTTTCTTTTCTCGTTAACCTAGAACTAGAGTAAGATTTAATTTATCATTTTATGAACGTTATCAAATCATGAGTATTGCTGATAATTATCAAACTATCAAATTGTAATTTGTATTTACTGTTGTTTACTACTAGATATAGTATATATATTGTATGAATGTCAAATCACACTACATGTTTAAATTAAATCAATGTCACAAAATCATTTAATGAGTTTTTTTGAAGTTATTCCCCAGCGTAAATATTTATAGGCACTCTCGCTGCTACCCCAAGGCTGAGTTGTTCAAAATGTATTGGCTTAATACAGGTCTAAATGACGTCACGTAACAAAGAAATTCAATTGTGACGTTACAAAGTTATACCGGCATTAAGCCTAATACACTTTCGAACAACTTGCCCTAGAATACTGATTGAATTAACAACACTGGGCGGTTTTCTGTATTTTCCAGACAGTTAGGACCTTTCTATTTTTGCCAAAAATTTAAAGTGGCATGAGCTGCCAAAATTTACTCTTTTTTCATAGTTTCTGATCGTCACGACAGTAAGAGGCTTTGAAGGCCATCGAAAAACTAAATGATTGGCGTTGGAATGAGGAAAATCCATACAGTGTGTGGCCTGTGCGAACCGAAAACGTGTTCGAAAAGTAAACAAAATTTAAATAACCGAGAGGACCATTCATTCATTTTAAAGCCAAAGTTCGTTCAAAACAATACTTAATCGCACATTTCCGAGACGAAGCACTAAAAAGCTTCTGAATTATACGCCTGAGAAAAATAGCCAATAATTTCAACATTTTGTTTTAACGTCAAAATATCAACATTTTGCAGCTCATGCCACTTTAAAGTTTTGATATCATTTTGTATTATCATCAAGTAAAATATTCATGAATGCTGCGCCAAACACCAATCAATCAATCGGAGGTGTTGGGGGTTTGAGAGTGCAGAAAGTGACGTCGCATAAAATAGCATGACGTTAATATTTTTGTAACTAAAGAAGGAAAATAAGTCTCACGGTGCGTGCTACATTTAGCTACCATACTACTTTTAATAACTATATACACCAAACGAATAATCCTTTGTATTGAAAGATACTTTTATATTTACATCTGTGTTTGTCGAGACCTTGCATTTTTTACTTTTACTCATTCGCGTTAAAGGCGTACTCATTCGCGATAAAGGCGTATTGAGTCGCGCTAGGCGTGGCCTACTGCTAGTAGACAGTATGAATGGGAAGCTTTCTTCACAATGAACTTTCTCTTTTTGTTATTCGTGTATTTACTGACCCGTTTAGACACTTGACCCTAATGCACAATCGAATCCTACTTCCACTTTCTTTCCTGTTTATAGACAGGAATTATTTACCCGTTCCGCTTTCCGAGCTGTCACCAAAACATGTTTCTTTTCAATCTTTTTTTGTTCAATGGCCAGTGTAAGGATGAGAGTTCCCCCACCCTAAATACACTTCTCTCACCGAAAGGCTTTTATTTATAGTTTTAAAAGAGGTATTTTTAGTTCCATTGCTTTTTTTTATTGAAGATGTACATTGGTTTGACCATGTTAATAAAAGTATCGCCCAATCTTTCAAGTATATATGGACATTGATAGACTGCCTCCCTTTCCCTTTCTAAAATATCTTGCCAACGCCTGTTAAAGTTTTCAGACAAAATGGGTTGTTTTATTGTAAAATAACCGCAATGTGAATCCGGCCAAGCTAGGGCGACGTATGTGGAAGAGTTGCTGGCCGAAAGTAGGGCGTTTCCTCCGAGCAAAGAGTCCGGTTTCCTCCTCCGCTAAACCTGGCAACGCCGCCTTAGATATTTATGAACACTATAACACACGGGCACAGGGAAAATCTTCCTGCCTAAAATAACCATGGAGACAAGTTTCTAACGCCACGTTATAAAAGTGAAATAAAGTTGAGTGTGGCGTAAAACATCAATCAATCAATCAAGCTAGGACCATGTCTGATCAACTGCATTGATTGATTGATTTATACCGCATATGGTAGTGACTTACATTGAAGATTGTTTCTGTTATTTGATTGTTTTTTTTTCTGATAATTTCGGTTTTTGTGGCTCATTGATGGGGAAACTATACTGTATACGCTCATAGGAAGGTTCGTCCTTCTACTCGTTGGCTACCAAGAACCCGTCCAGCCAATGGAAAGCAGATTATACCTCACCTGTCGTTAATGGTCACATTTTCCGAAAGCTTAAAGTGGCAGGAGCTGCCAAAATTCACACTTTTCTCATAATTTCTGATCAAGACAGTAAGAGGCTTTGAAGGCCATCGAAAAACTAAATGATTGGCGTTGGAATGAGGAAAATCCGTACAGTATGTGGCCTGTACGAACCGAAAACGTGTTCGAAAAGTAAACAAAATTTAAATAACCGGGACGACCATTCATTCAATGTAAACCAAAGTTAGTTCAAAACAATACTTTATCGACATTTGCGAGACTACAAGCACTAAAAAGCTTCTGAATTCTGCGTCTTGAGAAAAATAGCCAATAATTTAAACATTCTGTTTTAACGTCAAAATATCAACATTTTGGCAGCTCATGCCACTTTAATGACGTAAATCTAAAACATTATGACTTGTTAGAGGGATATTGTTTGTAATGACCGCTTTGTTAAGCCCTTTGTATCGACACGCATGACTGCACACGTATACTTTCAGTGCAGATTAATTGCCATGCGCCAATTTATGCCTCCTATGGCGCCATTGAGGAATAGGTATATTGACGTTGATGTTTTACGCCGCGCACAAGATAATTTCACTGATATGGTGGCGTTGTCAGCAATGGTGTGTGTGTGTGTGTGGGGGGGGGGGGGGGGCAGGATCTGGGTTTCATCAGGTCAGTTCAAACACTACTTTAACGTACCATTATTGAGACAAGCAGCCGATAGTTCCCACATTCTGTTTAAAGGAAACATATCAACATTTTGGCAAACATTATCATGCGATTTGAGGTGGAGTTCAAATGAATGCACTTTTCTGCCAGGGTTAAAGGAGAAGTGTTCCAAAGTGTCGATGCGGGCCTCGGTGTTAATACATTGAGCTAAATCGGTTTTAATTTAGGGGTGATCCAAGCAAGCAGTGTGTATAATAACTCCGCAAACATACTTAATGCAGCTTTATGTCGAACTGCTTCAGCCTTTCAAAGCCGCTGCTCTCAATTGGGTTATCTCTTTCAAAAGTTTTACTGGGCTGTCCATGTCGAACAGAGATATATATCATCAACCGAGCTATTGTCTTTTTTTAGGCTTGACCTACCGCCCGCAGCACCAACGGTGACCCCTCCACCCTTACTCTCCTATAAGCAGCGTCCAACACACAGAAGGTCGGAATACCCGCTTCCAGTCGGAACGTATTGGTCTTAGAACCACCCAAAAGCAAATAGAATCACCTTAGCAGTGCCAAGTCATGTACCCATATTTTATTTTAAACTATCTGTATAGTTGAAGCAAAGAGAGTAGATTGACAAGAGTGGTCACTTCGTCCAATCAGCATTGCCGGCATGTTCTTCTGGCCCCCTAGCGGAAGGGTGTTCCGACTGTACACGATTCGACTGTTGGGCCCCCTACAGAAAGGAGGTTCCTACTAATCGAATCGTGTCAGTTCAAATTCAACATGGCGCGGACGAAGTGACCACTCTTGTCAATCTACTCTCTTTGGTTGAAGCTATTCTGATAGGAATCAATGCATAGTTTTCAGGCTTGGATATTTTGGTAGAGATGAAAGAAGACGGTTTAAGAGCATTTTAAATTGTTTTCCCCCTAGGTCATTGCAATTTATTTCTGGAACACATTTTACATTTTTTGAATGGTTGAATCTAAGAAAAAAAAACAACAATTATTGACCAGGCTAGATGGATGGAGATTTGAAAGTAGTGTGTGCTTCCGTCTGTTGACAGAATGCATGTAAAATAACCCCTGTCATATATTAAAAATTGTCACTTGTTGCTATATAAAAATTCAAAAGAATTCCTGTGGGAGGTTGCTGAAAGCATCCACCAAGTCATTGGGTTCAATGAAAATCAGGGAAGGTTTGATGAGTCAAGCCATTATAGGGCCTACTGTAAATAGGACAGTCCTAAGCCTGCTAGCATTTGGTAAAAGGGAGATGTCTTCATAGACTGGAAGATCTTGATTGACAGCTGTCATTTTCGCGATGGGTCTCAATTGCCACTGTAAAGCCCAGCACACAAGAGAGGAACAGGCTGGGCTGCCGTCCACACGTGGCTGAGAGCTAAGCGATTTCCCAGGTGTGCGCGTATATTTTGGAGAGATTTTCGCCTCGCGAGGAGGTGAGAGTATAGTAGGCTTACCAAAATACTAGTAGGCTTACTATACCATCAACTGGGGATATATTAAAGGTCTCTTCTCAGACATTTCTGATCACTCCGCCTAATGTATTGTTGACTCCTACATTAATATGTCATTTTATATTGATCAATTCCCTTTTCCAATTTATGATCCCTTCTACCCAATTTGGTCTAGATTTACCCTAATTAAAAAAAGCCTGGCAGGAAACTTATACACAACGCTTGTCAGAAACCTCCTTCGTCATGAAGTTCCATACGTTTAAGACTCGTTAAGTTCACAGAAGTAGTAATTGTGGAAATTAAGAAGAAGACTTTATTTTGACAACTGAAAATGAAATATACGAAAATAGTGGGATGATGTTTCAACCGTGGCGGGCTGAGTGGAAACAGTAGACGAACAGACATACGACGTCATACGGCATGTCATTCGGGATTCCTCGGTAGCCTACATTGAAGCATCTTCTCTAGACAAGATAAAATCTGCATGTCCCCATTCCGTGTTTTACCTTGGCGGACTACTCCATTTGAACCCGTAAATCGAACAGCTCGTTTTGATTGGATGCGAGTAAAACTTCTCGCAGCTAATCAAATCCTCGGGAGCTTACACTGAAAATAACATAATGGCGGCTGTGTTTACCTTGAACTTTTGTTTAACGAGTGCTGATTGGCCAAGACCCTGTAAGTTTAGGAAAGACAACTCTTACATTCTCACCAGTGGGCGCTGTTCGATTTACGGGTTGGAGTGGAGTAGTCCGCCAAGGTAAAACACGGAATGGGGACATGAAGATTTTAACTTGGCTTGCGAAGATGACATTGAAGTGGCATGAGCTGTCAACTTTCGTGTTGGGTTACCCTCATTTCAGGCCTTTTTATCTGTGGTTTACACTCAAACAATTATCAGCAGGTTTTTCCAGTCGCTGTTAACCGATCGTCAGTTTGTATTTCTCAGATAAATAGGCCTACGTAAAATTACACTGTGCCGTTAGTTCACTCACTCGACTGAAACATAAAATCGCCCCTGCGAGCAGTTTGGTTTGTTTACGTTCCGGGCACCTAACAATTCAAATTTTCAAATTCAAATTAAAAATACTAAGTGACGTCCAAACTTTTAAATTTTGGTAAAAATAGAAAGTTCCTAACTTATATTGTCTGGGAAAAATACAGAAAACGGTCTTTCTTTTTTAATGTAAACAATATTCCTGATTTTCGCGGCAAGTGTGCCTTTGAATATCTATGTAATAGATCGCAGAGAAATTGTAGTAGAATAAACATATTACATTTTTACAACAGGTTGTATATGTTGTAGAATAACTGGAGCTTTCATTCAGGAAGAAACGAGATTACTCGCTCCACAGGTGAATATATAAAACATGCCCTTTACCCGAAGTGTCGAGGTCAATGGTCTGGTGAAAATATACGCCTCGTAAAGGGTTGGGATTGAAATTCGGGATTTCGTCGCCTCCCAAAGTGAACAATTTCCCACTTCAGATATAGGCTCATCCCAGCTTCCATTCTCCAAGACGTGTTAATACATGATGTCGTGTTTGTATGTGCGTGTACAATAAGCACAGTTACTGAGAGCAATAAATAGTTAGAATTTTCAGACACACAGAATGCCTATATTGATGATGTTGCAGCCAGTAGAGTTGGAAACTGTAACGTGGTGAAAAATGAAACTTTTATCATCTTAATTGTGCGTGTACAGTAAGCATGCTCAGTTACCGAGAGCAATAAATAGTTAGAAATTTCAGACACTCAGAATCCCTAAGTATATATTTATGAACACTAAAACACACGGACACAGGGGAAATCTTGTGTTAATTGTGTTCAAAAGAGGTATATCATTTAGACCTTTATACCCCTAAAATTGTTGTAACAAACCAAACCTATGCTATTTCATTAGGTTGACGACTGACAGGAGCTTCGCATTGGTCAGTAGAATTTTCTGGAATGCTTTTGTATTACATTGACAATGGTTAAGTATATTGATGATGCTCTAGCCAGTAGAGTTGGAAACAGTAACGTGGTGAAAAATGAAACTTTTATCATCTTAATTTTTCTCTGATTTTCTCCTAATTGAAGCAACACGGCCGGTAGTTGGAGATCTCCAAACTCTGGGGCCAAAGTATATTGATGATGATGTTGGTCACCCCTCATCAATATCGGCCTACTTTGGCCACAGAGGTTGGAGATCTCCAACTACACAGCCGGTTGAAAATTTCTGTGCATCACAATCAATTCTTTAGATCGCTGCTCAACCCAAACCAAATCATGCAAATGTTCACATTTGGCCGGTACCCGGGAGTAACTCTTGGTTAGGAAAGATATGAGAATTCTGTAGTCGATAGAGGACAGGGAAGATACTGACAAGCACAGCGTTGATCAATATCCTACAGGAGGTCTCCTGTTAATCTAATTCAATAATATTAAATGTCTACAGGCACCTCGTTATTTATGTTTGGATATCTATGGTCGGTACCACGTAGTCGAGCATAAATGTCAGAAATGGTCAAATAACGGATTAAGACCTTTACTGTAGTAAAGTACCGTTAATCGTCATCGAGTCCCCTCCTTTCACAAAATCTGATAAATTAGTCACCATCTTTACAAATGCAATATGATCTTGTCTTAGTACATTTTCTTAAAACAATTCAAACAATTAAGGTCTTCACATTTGGAATACACTTCTGTTTATAGATTCGTATTTATTAATACAATACATGATTCATGTGATTTCCTCTCCAGTGTAACTGAATTGAAACCAGGTGCCGGGGGCAAAAAGGTTTATTAAGCTGAAGTCATAATTGGATTGTGACGTTGCCTAGATAAGTCGGACTTAAGCTTAATAAACTTTCGTGCTACCGGCCCCAGCGGCCGGTTGCACACATGTGTATTAAGCTTAAGTCTGACTTATCTAGGCAACGTCACAATCAAATTCCTTTGTGACGCGACTCATTTAAAGGAGGGGAAATCTCTAGAAATACATAGGGATTATCGTCGATAACAACCTTCAAAGTACTTAAAACATTTCACGTCAATTACCTCCAGTGACCCTCAAGCTAATAAAAACAGACAGAAGTATGTCCTTTCAGTGGCTTATCTGTGTAGCCATTTTTCCGTTTTAGGATGACGTGATGTTGGTGTAGCTATTTTTAGATCAATAATGACGTATTTTTACCACTCTCTAATGTATAAGGGTAGAGTTAGGTCCAAAAAAACATGGCGACAAACTTGAAGTGGGAAGATTGTCTCCGAATATATAGGTCAGTATGCAACCGCACGCCATTACTTAGTCAGCCATTGGCTAAATTGCATCACATGACTTTTTATTCAACAATAATTGGATAAAACTAATGAAAAAATGGTGGCGGCCTTGTGAATGGCCTATGGAGCTTATTCTCTATTGTAACGCCACCTTCAAATTTCAATTATTCACTTACTAGGGGATAAAACATACATTGGACAGTTGTTTTGGACTAAATGAATTCTACTCTTTCCATCTAAACTAGTCTAAAGCTTAGATTTTCGTTCCCTCTAAGCCTGACTTAAGCTGAATACAGCTTTGTGCAAATGACCCCTGGACTACAACTGGTGGATGTTTCTCAACACACTTACGCCCGTCTTAACTTTGCGCCTGGTCGTAACGTAATACTGGAGGTATATGTTCCCATGACAGTTAGGCCATACATTGGACTTAGGTCGGCCGTAAATGTTTTGAGAAACAGCCCGCAGGTCACCAAAGATACACTGGTATTTCAGTGTCCTAGACGTCAATATTTAAAACAGTCGACATTTTCATCGAGTATAATCACACATGATTGCATTCCATGTGACGACCGAAGCCGATAAAATTCTTTCTTCTGTACAAAGGTGTATTAAATTAACTAGGCAACGTCATAATGGGATTTCTATGCTAAGGCCCGTTCTCTGTGCGATTTGTCGAACCGACTTGTAAGATGCGATTAAAATAGATGCTTTTAATTGGTCAATAAGATTTGTCAACCAATCAAAATCATCCATTTTAATAGCATCCTACAAGTTGGTACAACAAATCGCACAGTGAGAACATGCCGAACTGTTTTTTTACAGAAGAGCAGACAATCAAAGGGAAAGAACTCTGATGTATGCAAGACAATGGAACTTGCATTCGCCAAGGACCAGCTAAGAAAAGACAACTCTTGATAAGCCAGGGCCGACAACGAGCGCTCAGTCCCTGTCCCAACTAACACTACTATTTCAAGTGTTTAAAATAGATTAAATTTTTGTTTCATTGAAATGTATCCAAATACATGCCAATTTTCCAACTTGAAAAATTCCAAGCTTTTTTCAAAAAGATTAAAGCCAAATCATATAGCCTAACAGTAACAGCCGACTCTTCACCATGGCAGAGTCGTACTACTCGTAGGCTTGTAGCAAGCGTTCTCACTGGCAACAGAATATGCAACATTTTGAAAACATTGTCGCTTATTTTGATCTGAATCATTTCAATCCCAAATTTACAATGATTTAACATCAAAATAGAATTTGTTCTAAAAAATAATGCTGCAATTATCCCAATTATACGGTTTACCACATTAATTTCTGCAGTAAAACAATAAATAGTTATTGTTTCTATGTAGTTTGATTTCACCAAGGCAACCATTGCAAAAGTTAGGGCTTTTGTTTATTTCTTCAAGGCTTCAAAATGACATAATTTGGGACCATAGATGGAAATATCCAAACCCTATAAATCATAACGCCGTTGTATTGACCAGCGCACCTATACTTTGCTCATAAAGTTTGGGTATTTATGGGGAACTGGGACATTGCTGATACTAATCAAGTTAAAGTGAGTTCAGAGTAAAATATGTAAAACAGTCCTTTTTTATTTAAACCAAAGCTTTATCTCCAAGCGTATTAATATAGTAGTATTAACATTGTGAATACAAATATTATACACATATTGATATTTGATGTTTCGACAAGAAACTGATTTTAAAAGAATTGT
Organism: Lepidochitona cinerea; assembly: GCA_963971465.1. Lineage (NCBI taxonomy): Eukaryota > Metazoa > Mollusca > Polyplacophora > Chitonida > Tonicellidae > Lepidochitona > Lepidochitona cinerea. Next base: position 15,962,703 of record OZ020559.1, read on the forward strand.
TAACTATTTCCGAATTTGTTTTTTTTTTTGTTTTTGTTTTTTTTGGATTCCTGAATTGGAATTGGTTATCTGAATTGGTCATCTTGTAATTTCTCAGTACTGGTACTACACATATTTTGTTTTGATTTATTAAGAACGCATCGAGGAAGACCATTCTTTTTCCATTCATTTCTTAATTTATTCGATCTATAGGCCTATAGATTGGTTAGTTGGAGATCTCCAAACTATGTGGTCAAAGTTTATGTTGATGGGTGACCATCATCATAAACTTTGACCACATAGTTTGGAGATCTCCAACTATAGATTGGTAGGACTTTTAACAATGAGTTATAACACCGTAAAATTAGGCCACCGTACATGTACTATTCCAGCCTGCAAAACAAACAAGTTAAAAAGATACATGTACAATGTTATTTTTCAACTCTTGGTGACGTCAGTATGTGTAGACGGATAAGCGAAACAATGAGAAACAATGTTTCGAAATTCTGTCACTGGTCATCTATTCTGGTACAAGAGTTGTCTTTTCTTTGCTGGTCCTTGGCGAATGCAAGTTCCATTGTCTTGCCTGATGTATAGCATTTTTTTCTTCAGTACAGGAATTGTCTCCCTTTTTCTATCATCCAGCCTACTCATTGGGTAAGGCACCAAAAACGGACCAGGTCAGATATCGGTAAAATACAGAAAGCAGTGCGATTTGTGCTAATAACGGACAAAACTCAAAAAGCAGTGATGTAACAATAAATTTAAGGGTTTTGTTGCTTATGAAAACTACCTTAAAGGAGACGAAAGGAAATAAAGGGAGGGGGGGGGGGGGTGGGGTTAAAAAAAATGCTTAAACGCAGACTGGCTGCTGTAGCTTGGTTGGCATTTGTGAAGATAGAGAACTTTTGTGAACTTGCTATAGTAAAGGCACTAAAATGAAACATGCCGTGTGTTATACATGTCCAGTAATGTTTGAAATGCCTAAATGGCGGCGTAAAACATACTCAAAAATGAAGCTAGAACATCAACCGCTCGGTACGAACCCGCATAAACAAGGCGTTTGATTACACTCACTTTAGGTCTTTTTGTCTGTAGTTAACAGTATTAAATTTATCGACAGGCTCCCAGGAACAGGGGTTGGGGAGTCCGCTCGATGGAAAAATATTCAATTTCTTTACTACCTGCTATATACAGGAGCACCGGTCCAAATAGGGAGCGCAAGTCACGTGTGAATTCCACAAATTTCCTGTCACCGGCACTGCATTGCGCATGTGATTGAGCGTTTTTCGTTCCAAAATGACGTTTAAATCTGACGTTATGGAACAAAATACGTCAAATGGAATTGCAACGTCTTCAAAAACGTTCTTAATGGCGTCATCTGTCACCGGATATCACAAAATCTCGTAATAATTCTTATGAGTTTGGCGCTCCCTATTCTGGCAACGAGCGCCGTTTTTAACGTGCTGCAACATTATCCGCCACCCCTACAAAAAAGAAGAGGAAGTGTCAAGAAAATCCCTTAAAAGTACACTCACAGTCACAGCTTTTCTGGTTTTGGGAAGACGAGTTTACTATAATAGTAAATTTAACGTTATAAATGTCAAGTTATCTTTAAATTGTCAGTCCAAATAAAAAATTGAAAAATTTCTAAGTGGATTTTTCACTCGGTCGCCGTATGTGCAAGAGTTACCAGGTACTTGCTGAAGGTAGGGAGTTTCCTCTTGGGTGGGTTGTTCAAAAGAAAATTAGCTTAACGGCAGTTTAAATGACGGGCGTAACAAAGAAATTCCTTTGTTACGCGACGTCATCAAACCTACGGCGCTTTGAACAACCCACCCCTGGGCAATGAGCCCGGTTTCCTTCCCCACTGAACGCTGTCATATAAGTGAAATGATCTTAAATATGGCGTAAAACATCAATCAATCTTTAAAAGGTCTAAATGGTAGTGCAAAGACATATTATAAATGAGGTCCAAAACACGAACGGATTCATCCCGAAACCGGGTAACTTCAGTTTTGGGTTATACTCATTTTTTATGATAGTTTACAATCTCAAACTTATTAGCAGACATTCTCCAGTCATGCGTGTCGATGGCCTCAAAGGGCTTAACAGATCGACCACTTCAAACAAGGTACCTCTTTCATTCCATAATGTTTTCGACTTTTATCGGCCTATCAAAAATGCAAAATGATGCGATACTTTTTTTATTCAAACAGTATTGTTGATTTTTAACGGTGAATGTGCCTTAGAAAAAGCCTTATGTAAATAATATATTCAAATATCAAGTGTCGATGGTGGAGGAATACCGGTGTAAACAAACACTGAATTGTAAAAGCTGTTTGCTAGATCTTGCCTCTGCTATATTAAGAAAATTGAGGAAACCAATGTCAACGTTTCTTTTCAAGTGGCTCTTAATCCGTTTTGTTTCTAATTTTTACCTGGTATAGAAGTTCGTACGGAGCGGGTAAAAAAACAGGTGTCATCGCCCCATGAAGAATAGAAGAATGTGTCACCGATTCTGAATTTTATCTCGCAGAAGTATACACCATGTAAACAAGAAACTCCTTTACTGCTGGTTAAACGTGGCACTTGAATATGAGTAAATGTTGGTTTTAAAGGGACTCCTTTATTTTCTCCTTATCTGATGATCAACGAAATCCAACAACAAACGTAGGCGATACTTCCTTTTAAATTGTCAATGTATGTTTCAACGAAGTGTGCTGACTGGGTTTTCTCTCGAACGACCTATGTGGGATGGTTGCCAGTTACCGCCAGAAGGTCGTGGGTTTCCTCCGGGCATAGAGCCCGGGTTCCTCCCACAATAAAACTGTTTTTTTTTACTTCAATATCGGTTGGTTGTTACATTATCATGTATTGCCGCGTTGCTGGCAACAGTCCTATAACTTTTGAATTCTAACAAAAGTGGACAGTTCCTAGCTTCCTCTATCTGGGAAAATTACTGAAACCCGTCTTATTATTTTACTGTATGTAGAACCATTTTCGACATTGTAGCGTCGAGTTGAGCCTTTAAAGGGACATGCCCGGAACAAAGATAGTTAAAATGTATTCTAGACGACTGTTATTTTTATACAGATGAAGTTTCCAGATGGCCATTGGTAACTTTCCTAGCTCCCACTGACCGATGAATAGCGAGTTTTAATTGGGGAATCCTTTATCTGCTTTGACCTTAGTTAGGGGCTCTGTGCAGGGCCGTTATGGGTGCACGTGTGGTGCATTTTCGGCTGTTTGTTTACTGACTGTTCGAAAGAAAGCAAAGCAACAGGGAATTTCAACTCTTAAAATGTACATTTTTGGCGGAAAGTCGACTTGCAGCCTTTTATCCGAGATTGACCCTTTTTATTTTACTACTAATCTGAAAGAGGATCAAAACAAACCTATGAAGTGTCTCCTTTTCACTCATCCTTTAATAAAGTTTGATTATTTTGTTCAAATGGCTGGCAGTATATTATAAAATATACCTTGTCATGTTTATGAAATTGAAACATCTCATAACTAAAATCCCACCACGCAGATGCTTGTATCAACTTAAAAAACAACTTAGTATAGGCCTGAGTTTAATTAGTTAGTGTCTTTTAGAAAGTGAACATAACAGTATTCTCGTTAATTTGGGATTACACTTTCTTGAAAATATGGTAGAAATTCTTCTACCGATCTTTGGGTGACGCCCGAAACGGGAATCGAACCCGGGTTCCAGACGTTTTCAGACGTAACGCACATTAGGAAGTTTAAATGTAATTGTCAAATTATAATTTAAACAGTAACTCAGTAACTGTCTCAGATATTCACATTATAGAAACGTAATAAATTTAAGAGGACTGTTTACCACCATCTTAGGAAACCGGAACTCAGGGACTCAGGCAAGATAAGTGTTCTGAAGGTTATTCTGAAAATAAAATCATCCATTAATTTTGGACTTACTAATTTTTTCAAAATCTTAGAAAAATGACTCGTTATGTTCAAACAGTTTTAGGATGAGACTTACAAATTTTAAGTTTGACAAAGAGTTTCTTGTGGATATCTCTCCACACGAGTCTCTCTTCAGTCCAAGCTGGCTTTGAATCTCCCAAATGAAACACATGCACTGGCTTATATTCTCCAGTTTAAAAACATTAGCCCCTGATGGGAATGGGTCATCCATCGTTGAAGTGTTTTTAAAATCAGTTTTATGTTATTCATAACTCATCGAATACTACGTCGTCTATGACCAAATATTATGGACATATTAAAAAATCCGACACACAAATCACAATAGTAGTAGTTGCCCGATGGCCTATGCCTTCAGATGCTGATATATTCTTTATGGTACAAACATATATTTGTGGTCACCTTCAATAATTCCGTGGCCCCGGTTTCCTCCCACAATAAAACTGGCAACGCCATATAAGTGAAATAATCTTGAGCGCGGAGTAAAACACCAAACAATAAAAACAATCAATAATTCCGGGGCTTTTCTTTCCTTATAAGAAACACTCAGGAAGTTTATCTAGAAATACATAAGGTTTCAGGCCAGATAAAAAGTGAAACATTTCTGAGTGAAATTTTCCCTCGGTTGCCGTATGTGGAAGAGTTGCCAGGTACTCGCCGAAGGTTTAGGGGGGGGGGGGGGTCCTCCTGGCAATGAACCTTGCTTCCTCCCCAACTAAACCTGACAACGCCACCATATAAGTGAAATAATCTTGAGTGCGGCATAAAAAGTCAATCAATCAATCAATCATATAAGGTTTAACTTCGAATGAAGCCATCAAAATACTTAAAACACTCTACGTTTGTTTTCGACAAGGACCCTCATGCTATAAAAAAGATATATGTGTATATGTACTTTCCGCGGCTTTTCTGTGTCGCCATTTTCTCAGTTTAGAGATGACGCTAAATTGTCAGTGCTATTTTTAGTTCATTGTAGACGTATGTTTACTGCCCTCTAATAAAAAAAAAACGTAGTGACAAAATTGGAGCCGGGAAGGCTGATTTACGTCATTCATGGCCCAGTCACAATGTCGGCGATCTGTCGGGGATTAGTTTTGGTCGGGGGTTGTCGTAGAAAATAAAGAATCCTTGAACAATCCTATCAATAATCCTAATAAAAGTGGAGCAGTCACATTGTCTGAGATTTTTTCAAGGATTTTGACACGGTTTTGTCGAAAAATCGTGGGATTAACCTCCGATCGCCTCCGACTGCATCGGAGGCGATCGGAGACGATATCTGCGAGGGTCTTTTCTTTTAATTTTTTCCCCACCCTGTCCATATACAGAATCTTGCGACTAGTCTCAGATTATTCGGAGGACGCCTCCGATTAATCGGAGGGCATCGTAGGTCATCGGAGATTTTGTCTGGGATGGCCAAAATTGGTGAGCAATCTTAAAATTTTAAGTTCAAAGTTGGGGACCGCGACGGCTGTGGCGATGGCTAAAAAATCTGCGACAAGCCGCAGGCGTCCGGAGAGCGCCTCCGACGGGTGCAAAATCGTGAGATCTGTCTGAAGATTTTGTTAAAATTTCCCGGGTTTTACCCATCGCCGACACATTGCAACTGATTTATGACTGGCCCATTAACAGCAAAGTCAAAGACTTAGAGGTATCACGTGACTAGTCTGCAACGGATCTCGATTTTAATCATCAACGATTGGATAAAAGAAATGAGAAAATGACAGGGGTCTTGTAAAGTGGACTATAAAGCTTATTCTGTATTATTGTGGCATATTCCAACTTGATTCTCCATTTACCAGCGGATAAAAAACTGGGCCATTGTTTTAGACTACATAAGCATTGCTTTTCAATCTAAACTAGCCTAACATTTTAATTTTCTTTCCCTTTAAAAAGTACCTCCCGTAAAAAGCTGGAATTTCAATCAAACAAGTTTGATAAATATTTGTTACTCGTTACAGAATTGTATTCTTTTATTTCGAAATGAAGCTCGCTTAGCTACCAGATATATTAGAAATTTGTTGAAGCGAGAAACCCAACCATAAACTTAAATTCGGACGAGGGTGGGGCCGTGGCCCCCCCCGCTTGTAAAGTTATCGCAAATATAATTGAGGGACGAGTTCACCTAGATGTATGGATATTATTTACAGTTTTTTTAATAGAAAAAAATGTAACAAAGGCGTATGAGACCGTGGATGGCTACGCCTGGGTGCGTGTCGTACACACGCCCTAAAGAGAAAAATTTCAACACAAGAAATTTACCCAACAATATACGCTAAATAAAGAAAGAATATAAGACATAAATGTCTGTAAATAGATTCTGAACTCTCCAATACCAAAGTAAACGGGTGGCAGGTCATTTTTTGTGTAAAGTTATTTTCTACAGAGGTTGATGAACCGCGTCCGTTTAATAGGGCGCGAGTAAAATAGTCAAATAACTGTGTCCATAGACGTGTCCTCAAAACTAAGGTACCGGGTCGACTTCGGATATACACAGCTAATCAAAGGTAAGGGTTTACAATATATTTTAGAGTTTTAGTTTAGAGTTTATGTAACTTCCTCTCGTTAACTTTAAGATCCTACTTTCTTTAAAGTGGCATGAGCTGCAAAAGTTTGCACTTTTTTCATTATCTCTGATCGTCGTGACAGTAACAGGCTTTGGAGGCCATCGGGAAACTAAATGATTAGCGTTGGAATGAGGAAAATCCATACAGTATGTGGCCTATTCGAACCGAAAACGTGTTTGAAAAGTAAATAAAATTTAAATAACCGGGACGACCATTCATTCATTATAAGTCTAAGTTAGTTCAAAACAGTACATTATCGTACATTCTCGAGACTAGAAGCATTAAAAAGCTTCTGAATTATACGTCTTGAGAAAAATAAGCAATAATTTCAGTATTCTGTTTTATCGGCAAAATATCATCATTTTGGCAGCTCATGCCACTTTAAAAAAATGGCAGTAAACCATCCACCGAGTTCGGATGATGCCTGGACCGGAAACGGACATCAAGTCCTGCAGTGAGGCACACCTCGCACCCACTAAACTTCCTAAACTTGGGTATCTGGTGCCGGTTGCATAAAGGTGTATTAAGATAGTATCAAAGAAAGCTCTTGTTTTGTACTTTTTGATAAAATTGACCAGAAATTCGCTAATTTTGTCTCAACTCCAGTTTCCCTACATTTGGCAGCTTATGTCACTTTAAACAAAGAAAGGTTTGTTTCGAGCCTATATGTACGAATATATGTTCTCATTTTTGGTGTATACTAAACTCAAAGGGCTATAACTTGTATAGATGCTTATAATGCATTGTCGTTACGTATGCAGTGACAGTAAGATGCTTGTCACGTATGGAATACTTTCATTTGGAGAAAATATTGGTAAAGACGAATGACGTCATTAGGCTACAGGTTGTTTCCAATTGTCAAGATAATGCGAATGTTTTATGTTCATGGATAAGTTAATGATCGATAGTAATGTAACCTACACGATTTGACAAAATGTTTTATTCAAATTTTTTTTTTAATTTAATTTTTTTGTACATTTTTTTTTGTACCGAACAATGCGCTATTGTGCATATACGAAAGTAGTATCAACGAAATGTCATCGCTGCGAATAATACGTAACAATTCTTTAATAATGAATTTAATCGGAATTTAGACGATCACGCCCATGTCACAAAAAAGAGAAGAAATAAAGAACAACAAAGCATTCCATTGGTTAAATTGGGTCAAGACTAAAATGGATGTCAGCCTGCATTTGAATTCGTCTTATGACCAACGTTAACTTGTCTTTCAATGTGGAGAAAAAAAAGTTAAAATGATAAAGACTTCCACTCTTCCTAGGTTAACTTGTTTCTAACTCCTATACGGCGCGGGTTCGCACCCCCCTCAGACTTCGATCGATCTTTTTTCGAAGTTTTGAACTTCCACTAAACCTGGCAACGCCACCAGATAAGTGAAATAATCCTAAGTTCGAATTAAAACATCAATCAATCAATCAATCATTTAAACATGGCACACCTATATGAACATTTAAAACACACAGGTACAGGGGGAATTCTTCTCATTAAACATGAAATACTAGTAGACCTACTCTACCATACATTTAGATCTATATTCACGGAGTCATTGACATATTTATAGGAGTGCGCGCGAAAAACGTCTACTTCTTTTCCCATTCTGTGTTGATACGGTTTGCTGACCATTTAGGACTGCTCTCTGCGGGAGAGTTTTTGGTGAATGATGGTACGCTTTATACTAGATGTCCCAAACTTGACAGTAAAAATTAAAAAGAAGAATAAAGAAAATATTTTAAAGCATTTTAAAAATTTCCAGAAAATCAACAACACTTTTCAATGAACACGAGCATGTCAAACTGCAAATAAGCTTGTATTTTTTAATAACTAAAACTGGTATTTTAGTATTATCAACTTCATCATGATAATTATCTCATGAAAAATTATGATTGTGTTTTTGAGAATAGTTTTTTTTAAATTTTTTTTAAAAATAAAGATTCAGCTACGTGAATTCCCGTTTGTCATTTAGGTTTTTAAAAAAAATGTAAATAAAATTTAGCAAATCGTCCATTATATAAGCTAACAAACTATCATAACTCACCCGACATCGGGGTATATTTGAAAGTCGGTGAACCATAACAGTCTAACAGACTAGGACCAAGGTACATTTAAGCCACGGAGAGCTCTGATGGAGAGAGACGGGCGTGGATAGGTTCTACTGGTTATTTAAATAAAAAAACCCCAGCAAATCCTCAACAATCAGAGGCAAATTCATCAGTATGGTCATAATTTCCTTCCCCGCTTTCCCTATAATTCTTGTTGATATGATATCGAACCAATTGTACAGAAAACACAAAAGGGGTACCCCACCCCCTTCTAAGGTCTCGCTCTTGAAACGTCAGTGCTACTGGATTAAATATATTTTACTTGATCTTTTGAATATTTTTTAACGATAAATAATTATGTGTTCACTTGCACGATATTACAAGTAATTGAAGTAATTCCGAAACAGAAAACAGAAGTATACGCATCTTTCTTTGTTGAGATTTTGAAGTGGTCTGACTTGCCAACATGTTGGAAAATATAAGCTATTTTTCTCAAGACGTGCAATTCAGAAGCTTTTTAGTCTTAATAGTCGCAAGAATGTTAATTAAAGTAGTGTTTTGAACTAACCTAGGGTTAGAATGAATGGAGTACCTGGCAACTCTTCCACATACGGAGATCAAGGGAAAACTCCACTCAGAAATTTTTCAGTTTTATTTGGCCCGAGTTTGATTCGAACCTGCGCCGCATCGATGGAAGGTCTGTGTAGGACTAAGGAAGAATCACTCTCACTGACTGAGCCAGGGATAAACTTTGGCATGGATTCTTTTCCTGCCTTTAAGAAATCTAGGAGGCACGTGAATTCTATATGCAATTCAACACAGAACGAACATAAGCTACTTAAAGTGGCATGAGCTGCCAAAAATTCACACTTTTTTCATAATTTCTGATCGTCATGACAGTAAGAGGCTTTAAAGGCCATCAAAAACTAGATGACTGTCGTTGGAAGGAGGAAAATCCATACAGTATGTGGCCTGTACGAACCGAAAACGTGTTCGGAAAAATAAACAAAATTTAAATAACCGGAACGACCATTCATTCATTCTAAGCTTAAGTTAGTTCAAAACAATACTTTATCGTACATTATCGAGACTAGATCGAAGCACTGAAAAGCTTCTGAATTATACGTCTTGAGAAAAATAGCCAATAATTTCAACATTCTGTTTTAACGTCAAAATATCAACATTTTGGCAGCTCATGCCATTTCAGACATGCATGCATTGATTTTTTGATCACATTAGATATTCTTTGTTTTTGTAGATGGAAATGTGGACAATCATATTTTTTATTATCTTATCGGTGTTTGCGAAGACAGGTGAGTGGGATTTCAAAAGCTTCCCCTTGCCGCTGTAACCTTTCAGATTGATTGATTGTTTGGCACTCAAGATTATTTCACTTATATGGCGGCGTTGCCAGTTTTATTGTGGGAGGAAACCGGGCTCTATGCCCCGAGGAAACCCACGACCTTTCGCTGGTAACTGGCAACCATCCCACATACGTCGTTCGAGTGAAAACCCAGTCAGAAAATTTTCCAATTTTTGGACGTAGCCTTTCAGACATTTGTCAAAGATGATAATGTACACTCCAAGTACAACCGATAAAATTAAGCATAGTTTTACATTAATCGTAATTTGTGTCCAGTCAGGTTTTAAATGTATAAATGGGAATGTAAAAGGGAACTTTGGAATTGAAGTCGGCATACAACAACAACGACGATAAGAACCCGGATATTCAGACATTTGTTAAGAAAGCCAATTTGCACTAGTTTACTACAAGTAAAATCAGTAAAATTAAGCATGGGGTACATTATATATCATGGGGTATATTATATATAATTTAGGTTTGAAATGTATAAATGGGAGTGTAAAAGCCAATGAATTATATGCGTGGGATGGAGGTCACGTGGTATTTGATTTGCATCGAATGCCGCCATTACTAGGTGATGATGCAATTTCGATCCAGATCTGTTATGCTCGGGCACTTCAACGCGGCAATTGATGGTGGCACATTTTACAAAGTCAGATCCAAACAAGCCAATGAGACGTGTCCTTTCCACGCATATATTCCAATGGTAAAATCATATAAGGCAGTCGAAGCCCGAATACAACAACAACGACCAGATATCGGATAACTTCACGGTGAGATTAACCTCATTTCATGTCTTATTGTCTAGTTTACACTCTCAATTTTATCTGCTGACTTTTTGTATCCCTCAAACCAGATCTTTAGTCGGTATTTCTCAGAAAAAATCAATAAAACCATATAATGTAGGCCTACCGCTAGACCTCTGAAACCGTTCAACTCATTTAATAGCGCGCATGTGTGCTTGCCCAGGCTCGGAGTTTGTTTACATTGCTAGTGCGAAACAAATCAAATTTGGCAAAAATAGAAAGTTCCAACTTCTGTCTGAGGAAACATATAGAAAACAATATCCTGGATTTGAGCGGCGAGTGTAATTTTAAAAATAAGAAAACCCATTTTTGCTCCATCTTGTTTGAACTTGCTGCCTCTTTATTTTAAGGAACCTGCCAAGAGAATACCATTGACGACACAAACTGGGATGGGTATAACTGTGTCCGAACAGCTGGTACCGCTCCCTGCAGTGGAAATGGAAATTGTCAATCAGATGGTGCTTGTATCTGTAACACAGGGTTCGGGGGTTATGATTGCAGTAAATCAGGTTAGTGATTTGACAAGGTATAGTAGTGCCTGGTAGGTTGGTTCTTTTAGCTTATTGTTGCGTCCATTCTTATGCCATAGGATAAAAGTGGAAACTGTTTGAAATTCTCGTAAAACGTGGATACACGGGCACAGGGAAAATCTTCTTGTCTAAAACAACTATGGAGACAAGTAATTTCACTCATTAGAATGGATGAAGAATTAATTAATTCAATCATCAAATCAATCAATAAATCAATCAATTAACCCATCAATCAATCAATCAATCAACCAATCAATCAATCAATCAATCAATCAATCAATCAATTAATAAATCAATCAATCAATCAATCAATTAGCCAATCAGCCAATGAATTAACCCATCAATCAATCAATTAATCAATCAATCAGTCAACCAATCATTTAACCCACCAATCAATTCACCCGTCAACCAAGCAACCAATCAATCAATCAATCTATTTCAGTTAGTGTTTCCAGTGGATTTATACCAAATTCCCAGTGTTCCATCACGTGTCTGAACGGCGGTTCTTGTCACCGACCTGATCTCGCATCTGCTGTCGGTGAGACGTGTTTGTGTACGGAAGAATATACTGGTACCGATTGTTCACAGTCTAGGGGTAAGTTATATATTTTACTTATAACGTCTATATCTAATCCTCTAAATAGACCACTAGCTTTCTGACGTCACCGGGGTAGTCTGAGGCAATGAACTATATTATGCGTGTAATGGTCATGTCTCATTGGCTGGTTTGGATCTAACTTTGTAAAATGTGCCGCCATTGATAGTGCGCGTGCATAACAGATCTGAATCGATATTGCACCATCTTCTAGTAATGGCGGCATTTGATACACATCAAATACCACGTGACCTCCATTCCACGAATATAGTTCATTGTCTAATCCTCTAAATAGACCACTAGCTTTATGACGTCAGCGGGGTTGTCTGAGGTATCACCATAGTTGACGGAGATTTTCCACAGGGGCCGGTTGCACAAAGGTGTATTAAGCGTAAGTCTGACTTATCTAAGCAACGTCACAATCGAATTTCTTTGTGACGTGACGTCTTTAAGCCTGTCTTAAGCTTAATACACCTTTGTGCAACCGGCCTAGATCAGTATAAAGGCAGGCAGTCGCCATATTTGCTTCATACAAATCCCTCAAATATCCCATTTTTCTTGTGACGTCATTAAGCTTCGTGTCTATTGTTATATATTGTTATATGTTTTTCACGGTAATCTCTCCTAGCATTCAGCAAAGGTTGGTTGTCTGCGGCAACGGAATAAACTTCCATCGCAGCTGCCTCAAATCATATCATATTCAGTATTCAAATTTAAACCGAAAGTATATATCTTGCAAAATATACAACCTGTGTAACGCGTCACATTTAGTCTTTTTGTTGTGCCAAATTTAACTATATTTTTTTAGCTATTAACTGTTTATACACACATTGTCTCTATTACACGGTTCAATTTATTTAAGGATAGAACAAGCCCACGTGGGACTTTATTCCCGCCTATATTTGAATTACTTTTGCTAAGTATTTATTATTAATATTATATATTGGTGAATAAAAATCGAATAAAAAATCTAATCAGTTTTTACAAGATTGGAGAATGATTCCCTACCAACCGACTATGTACTGTGTGCAACTGTTCCCAACTAATAACACCAAATTCAAATGATCTAAATTGTTACATCGGTAAATAAAAGACGGAAATTATCACACACCAACATAATCTACACTGGTACTTGTTTTCCTTAAAAATTTTATGAACAATTTTGGCCAATATATCCTATTTTACGTTAAATTTACTTGTGAATGTGTACTTTTATAGTGAGACCCAAAGGAGAATATAATTTAAGAGGGTAAAACATAAAATATCGAATGCTATCTTTGTCAGTCTACTGCGGTTACGGAAACAAACAAGTTCGAAAAAATTCGTCAAAAGTGACATCATTCTCGAACGCCATATACTCAATGAACTATAGGCGTGGAATGGTCACGTAACATTGGTTAAATTGGATCTGGCGTGTTAAAATCGCCGTCATAACTATGGAATGTGGTCTCACTCGAAACGCAAATAACGTTCTTCTATGAATTTATGACATCACGAATGAACGGTCAGAATTGACGCCACAAGAGTGATTTGTCATCGTGTTATGACGTTAATAAAGTAGTCGTCGTGTAAGGACGTCGTTCTCTTTTGCTTCCTGTTTAATGTCAGATCAGTAGTGCCATCTCATAATAATGGCGGCATTCGCTATAACTCAAACGTCACGTGATCTCCATTCCACGCACATAGTCCATTGCTTATACTATGACGTCATATTTGGCGGGTTTGACCGAACGTTACGGGAAGTATGCATACTGCACCAACGCCTGCATAAACGATCGGAGAGCTTACACTAAACGGATTTTATTTCATCTTTCCTTTTTTTCAGGTGTATATTTAGCCAACTAACACTTAGAAACAAGATATAAGACCTGTTCATAAATACTTTAAATCAGCGATGTACAGAATCAAATTCTAATACTCGAAATTTGCTGGTATATATATTCATTAAAACAATTACGACCGACCGGGTTTTATTATCCATTTTGATATTTTGTCTTTCGCAGTTCTCGTTGATTGTCTCACCGGTGGTATGACAGTTGAGGTTTTTCCACAAGCACCCGCCGTTTCCTTCAGGGGATTGCTTGCCGTCCAGTCTCCCAACTCTAACGCCCTCCGAACGGAAGATGGCGTTTGTTCATTTCGATATGACAATATCTTTTTTTATAATGGCGCCAGATTCCGAGTTGGATTCTCGACAGATTCAATAGGCCAGTGTCTCGCTGATATGGAGGAGACGCCACTTGGACCGGTAAGTTGGCATTTCTTTGATTTTTTTTCATGAATCGATTGCTGTTTTAGGCTTTACTTAAATGCACACTCGCCACCGTAGCCCTCCTGACATTTGTAAAATTGCACTAGCTTAATACAGCTAAAACCATAAAACTTAAACGTAAGGTGCACTATACATGAGCAGCTAGATTTAAAGCATCTGTACAGGGGTATAAAACCATACCTAGGTTACAACAACAACGATCAGAAATTGTTTAAAGTGGCATGAGCTGCCGAATTTCACACTTTTTTCATAATTTATGATCGTCACTACAGTAAGAGGCTTTAAAGGCCATCGAAAAACTAAATGATTGGCATTGGAATGAGGGAAATCCATACAGTGTGTGGGCTGTACGAACCGAAAGCGTGTTCGAAATGTAAACAAAATTTAAATAACTGGGACGACCATTTATTCATTCTAAGCCAAAGTTAGTTCAAAACAATACTTCATCGTACATTCTCGAGAATTCTAGCACTAAAAAGCATTCTGAAGTATACGTCTTGAGAAAAATAGCCGATAATCTCAACACTCGGCTTTTACGTCAAAAGAAATTTCTTTGTTACGTCACGTCATTTAACCTGTAGTTAAAGGATAAATACCGGTACCAAGTTCTTTCTGAAAACCTAGCGGTGATTTGTTATTGTAAATTGAGTAAATATGTATCTAAAAACATAATATTTAAACAAAACGAACTTCCTGTAAGGTTCCAGGGTGTCAAAGAAACAGTGATTGAAAATATGCATATCTTCCGTCACCAATCAGAAATATCTTCGTATTCGACATCATAGTTAATCAATCTAAAATAGAGATTGATCCTACTGCCATTCGTTGAGATTTCAACTCTAAAACGATTGAGTGACATGTTTTAACACAAAGGGAGACCACTGCTGTTCACGTCCTTAAAATTGTAAACAACGACACGTGACACTGATAGTTGACTCGGTTGTGTAGAGAGATATTCGATATAATTCTGGTAGGTAACGTTTAAGCCGCCGACAACCTGTTTTGTTATATTGATTGCTACTCTCCTAATACATATAATATACCTTGAAATACCTTGAAGTCCATATCATATTTTGCCTTGACATCCATGGGCGTTGTCATCTTGTTTTAGAATGTATTTAAGAGCTAATGTAGTGCCGAATATATTTTTGATTTTTAACAAGTATTTCTGCCCTAAGAATCTGCAATGCAGCATATTATAATAGGGTTACATGTTTGCGAACAGAATAGAACAGATAAATAAATAGTATATAGATTAAAAATTCTCAGTAGATTTCTTGCAGTTAACTATGCGCAAAATGGAGTGCGACGGCTCTCGAGCCATGTCTCGAGTTGAAGATCTCGTAGAATGGCACGAGATCTCGATTGCATAGTTAATATTTGAACGCTTTCGGCGTCATTTCAACCAACCATGAAGGGGCCCAGGCTTAACGTCGTTTGTGTATGACGTCACAACAATAGTAATGTATATAACAGATGTTAACTGTGACGTCACGGCGCTAAAGCTAATTAATTTCCGTATCTAGGCTGTAGAGAGAAAAAAAAATGCATTGAATTGTGTAGGTTTCGGGCTTCGTACAAGTTTTTAAACAAATTGATTACCAAATAGGAGTCATTGACTTAAACATAACATTTATCCTTTAAGCTAATTTTCTTTTGAACTACCGGTCCCAGGGGCTTTGGGATTATTTTCACTAGTATGGTGGCGCTGCCAGGTTAAGTGAGGTTGGAAACGGGCTTTGACTGGAGGGAACCCGTAGACACCCTGTGGTACTTTGTACATAGACTCCGTCGTTTTAAACCACGTATAAATACTTTGACGAGCTGTTTGTGTGGTTTTTGTCTGATACCAAAATGTCGGGGATTCTTCCAAAAATAGGTTAAATGACAAGGCGTAACAAAAATTAAATGTTTTCTTAGCCGCTTTACGGCGGTTACGGAAACTAATGCGCTCGGAAAAACTCGTCAAAAGTGACTTTTACAGAGTTTTACGGAAAATATGCATAATGCACCATACCTACATAGACGATTGGAGAGCGCACACTAAACTGATTTTATTTTATCTTTCCCTTTTTTTTAGCCAATTAACGCTTAGAAACAAAATATATGAACTGTTCACAAATCGTGTTCTTTTGAATAACCCACCCCTGATGTTTCGTTCTTGTTTCAGAATGGGAACAACCAGTTGTGTTACAATCTACGCCTGGTTTATAGTCCCTTTTTTATCATAACGGCTTCGGATGAGGTGTTTAGGGTTTGTTGTAACGAGCTGACCTCAAACGATGGCGGCCAAATCACAGTCGGAACAGGGTGAGTCTGAATCCCAGGGCTGGGTTGTTCAAAAGTGTATTAGGCTTAATACAGATCTGCCTAAATGACGTCGCGTAACAAAGAAATTTATGTGTTTACAGTTATTACGAAGTTGTTTACAAACTGTTACAAAGTTATACCGGTATTAAGCCTAAAGGCCCGTTCTCACTGTGCGATTTGTCGTGCCGACTTGTAGGATGCGATTAAAATGGAAGCATCTGATTGGTTGATAAATCATATTGACCAATTAAAAGCATCCATTTTAATCGTATACTACAGGTCAGTACGACAAATCGCACAGTGAGAACGGACCTTTATATACTTTTTGAACAACCGGCCCCTGATACATCTAGATGACATGACGAAAACTTGGTTTTGAGAAGAGAGATTCTGTATGTCGACGAAAATCAAGCGTGTATCATAAGAATCATATCTTTAAAGGCACACTTGCCGCCGTAGCCTGTTTAAATTTGCTAAGAAAACCAATTTACATGAGCTTACTACGACTAATACCACTAAACTTAAACATAGGACACATAAAACATGTCTAGTTAGCTTTAGACTGTAAAAATGGGGTGAAAAACAAACGAAGAATCGAAGCCTGATTACAACAACAACGATCAGTGTCGGTCAACTTTCGTGTTGGTTTACCCTCCTTTCAGGCCTTTGTATCTGTGGTTTACACTCAAACAATTACCAGCAGTCTTTTCCAGTCGCTGTTAACCGATCGTCAGTCTGTATTTCTCAGATAAATAGGCCTACGTAAAATTACACTGTGCCGTTAGTTCACTCACTCGAATGAAACATAAAATCGCCAATAGGGGGCAGATCGGTTTGTTTACGTTCCGGGTACGTAACAATTCAAATTTTCAAATTCAAATTAAAAATACAAAGTGACGTCCAAACTTTTAAATTTTGGTAAAAATAGAAAGTTCCTAACTTATATTGTCTGGGAAAAATACAGAATACGGTCTTTCTTTTTTAATGTAAACAATATTCCTGATTTTCGCGGCAAGTGTGCCTTTAAGTAAAACGATTTGCAGGGAAAGTCGAAAAATGCATGTAAACTGTCAAATCACAAGGGAAACCTTTCTACCGCGGTGGAAACCTTTTCTACGCGGTGAGAACCTTTCCACCGCGCTTGAAATTCAAATTATTTCAAGACATCACGGAGAAAAGTTTTCTCCGCGGTGAGAACCTTTTCTCCGCGGTGAGAACCTTTTCTCCACGGTAGAAAGCTTTTCACCGCGGTGGAAAGGTTCCCACAGCGGTGGAAAGGTTCTCACCGCGGTGGAAATATTTACACCGCGGTGAACTCTTCGACATATGAAATCTCTAAACCAAATTTCCACTTGTGCAAAATGCTGTTGAAGACGGTAAAATACTGGAAATGTCAAAATTCCACCGATGGAACTACAAGACTTCCACATTGCATCTTATTTCAAACTCATCATTCAACAAGCTACTTTCAGGCAGAATTTGAAGGTAATTATATATTGTAAAGTTAATTTAATGCATCTCCGGCATTGCTAGATAAGAAAAAGACTATTGTACAGAAGCCTGTATAATGAGTGAGTGAGTGATTTGGGTTTTGCGTCCTGCTCAACAGTATTTCAGTTATATGTAGACGTCCTGTTTAATGAAGCTGCGTAGGGTAAGTTTTTACATAACTGTCATAGCAACCCATAGTGTGGAGATACGTTGCTATGGCAGTAACGTAAAAACTTACACTGCGCCGCTTTGTGAAACAGGCCCCTGGGCTGAGTTGTTCAAAAATGTATTAGGCTTAATGACGTCGCGTAACAAAGAAATTCAATTGTTACGTTACAAAGTTTTACCGGTATAAAGCCTAATTTATTTTTGAACAACCGGCCCCTTGGTCGACCACGGCGATGGTTGTCTTTATAGGAATGTCTGCTATCTCTGTGTATCGAAAAGCTCCGCCCACGTTTTTATTTACGTGTGAACTTGTAAAGAAAAACACATCGGTCACTTTTGTCTAAAAGAAAGTTCCAGCAACAGCTTCAATACAGTCAACTAGGAGATGGGATGACGCCATATGAAGGCAATCGATAAGGCGAATAGACCCTTTCCACGTAGAATGTGTTTTTCGCGACGTTGTTCAAATTGTATGGCATTGACGTCAATTCTCTGTTGCAGACGCTGCGATATGCCTCTATCGCATTGCATCATAGAGAAAATTAGCACCATTTCAACTTCGGATTATCCATTGGCAACTAGGCTTCGTTTGCGATGCGATGCGACTGCTATGTCAAACGAGCCTCTGATTTCCAAAGGAGTGTTTTGGTTTTCACTAATATTAACCCTGTCTTGTGTAACCACATTAGTTGTCTATAGGTTGCTAGATCAAATGTATTCTACGCCAAAGATGTTAGGTTTCCATATGCCTGTCTTCACTATCAAACAACCGCTATAACCGCTCAAAGTGACAGGTGTGTTGCTTCTAAATGACCTATTTAACAACGCCGTCACAGAAACCAGACTTTTATATAACTCTTTAAAGTAACGCCCTCTATTGATCAACTCAGAACTTCCCTTCACAAAATCATAGAACTTAATTCATATCATATTATATTATATATGATATTATAGCACTTAAATATTTTCTGAATCTAGGGGAGGTAATACAGGCTCTGAGGCTGATGTGAATGGTACCGTTGAAATAATAACCAGCAATTTGGTGTTTACGGATTCCGGTTTACCTGTGACGTCAGGAGTCAATGTTGGGGACCTAATTTCTTTTGTTGTGAATTTTGTGGACAGTGCAGGTAAAGGCTTTCGTGGCTTGATCAATTACATGTTACAAAAAAAAACCTAAAAAAAAAAAAGACGAAATGGCCGAGACAGAAGCCGACCAATTACGGCCGACGTTTTAAACAAGAATCGCTTTATTTTTATTTCTATTAACCAAACCAAAGTACAATTGATAAAACTGAATATAAAATATACAAAATTGTCTGGCGGGAACAGAAGCCCCTTTTATAGACGGGAGATGGTATGACGTCACACATGACGTCAAGCTGGTGGAAAAAAACAAAAGCATTTGTTCTGCCAAGATGACTATCATGTGGTCCACCGAGAAGCTGCAATCCCAGCTCCAATGCCACCGGATGCAACTCGGATTGTTTGATGTTTTACGCGACACTCATGATTATTTCACTCACATGGCGGTGGGTGGGGGAGGAAACAGGGCTCATCGCCTGGAGGAAACTTCCGATCATCTGTAAGTACCTAGCAACTCTTCCACATACGTCGACATTTTTTCAATTTTTATATGGTCTATTCGAACCTGTGCCGCATCGACGAAAGGTCTGTGTGGGACTGAGGGACGACCAGTCTAACCCACTGGACCACCGAGGCCCCTGATGCAACCCGGATCATCCCCTTCAAGATGAATCAGGTCATTGCAGATCATACCTTTCAAGGGATGATCTGGTATGCCACCTTCCCATATATGATCGTATCACACGCTTCAAGCAGGATGTGGTTAGCGATTTTTTTCGAAAAACAAATTTGTTTTTGCTATGATAATTTTTATATACGGTGATTCGATGTAATATTATTGATATGAAAAATGTAATTATTCGATTTGCTGATAAGAAGGTTTTCTATCTGTATATTGTTGGTTACGTATGAATATAAATTGTTTTGGCTTTTTGATGCAGACATGGGGCCGGTTGTTCAAAAGAAAATTAGCTTAACGGCAGGTTAAATGACGTGACGTAACAAAGAAAGTCCTTTGTGACGGGACG
Organism: Lepidochitona cinerea; assembly: GCA_963971465.1. Taxonomy (NCBI): domain Eukaryota; kingdom Metazoa; phylum Mollusca; class Polyplacophora; order Chitonida; family Tonicellidae; genus Lepidochitona; species Lepidochitona cinerea. Next base: position 15,982,900 of record OZ020559.1, read on the forward strand.
AAGTCCTTTGTGACGTGACGTCATCTGACAAGCCGTTAAGTTAACGGCGCTTTAAACAACCTGTCCATGGATGTTAAGGCCCGTTCTCACTGTGCGATTTGTACAGGTCAATATGATTAATCAACCAATCAAATGCATCTATTTTAATCGCATCCTACAAGTCGGTACAACCAATTGCACAGTGAGAACGGGCCTTTAAATGTATTTACCTGTGTATTGATACACTTTCTCTGATTTCAGTTCGGTACGACGACATCCGTGTGGTTTCCTGCACAGCATTTCCAAACAATATTCCGTTAGTTACCAACAGGTAAGACTAGTGACATTAGACTAGATTTAAAAACAAAACAGATGTTCAACTGGCGCAGGTTGAATAGTGTGACGTAACAACGAAATTCTTTTTGTGATTCGACGTCCAACCAATACCACTCAGTGGCCGGTTGCTCAAAAGAGAATTAGCTTAACGGCAGGTTAGAGGACGTCGCGTCACAAAGGATTTTCTTTGTTACGCTACGGCATTTAGGGCCTAACCTGCCTTTAAGCTAATTTTCTTTTGAACAACCGTCCCCAGATCTTCTCTCTCAAGAGGCTCCGGGTCATTTCAAAGAATGATCTATTGTATACCACTATTTCCTATATAGTCCGGGTTTCTGTCTCCAAAATTACTATTTTTTTATACCGACGGCCGTATTTTGGAGTCAGGGCCCATTGCAATCAAAAAGTCGGAGTAGTCCGCACGCTGATCTCATCGGGCACTTTGCGGGAAGATTTAGACAGTAAATAACAACAAAACTAACTAAATAGTGTCATTACGAATTCATGAATATTTCAGCCTTTTGTAAAGTGAAAATAACGTTTAAAAAATCAATGGCGGAGAATTTGAGACCAGAGAAGGCAAAAGTGAATTCAGGGAAAGAATAATGTTTACTGGCCGATCCTGCTCGTCCATATCAGGCACTGGTAGGCAGCAAAATCGTCCATGGACGAGATTATCACCGTTTAGACACGATTTGAGTAGTTTATATTGCTATTTGTTTGTCTAAATCGGACCACATACTGCCCGCTTCTGAACGGGCAGCCAACTTCGGCTTTTTGATTGCAATGAACCGTGACTCCAAAATACGGCCGTCAGTATAAAAAATGTTAATTTTGGAGACGGAAACCAGGACTATTCCATATAGTATCCGATAAAACACTGTAAGCAGTTTAAGCATGTACACACCCCAGATCGTGAATTCCTCAAATATTGACGTTTTTTTACGGAGAAAATATCATCAAATCACCATCTCAATAGTGCTTGGTAGCCTACCGAGAGATTTCGCGATATCCGGTGACAGATGACGTTTTTTGATGACGTTGTCAGTTGGAGTGACGTTTTTTGTTCTACCACGTCAAAATTGAGCGTCAAATTCGAACGATAAAGGCTCCCCACATGCATAATGACAGCGCCGGTGACAGGAAATTTGTGGAATTGTTACGTTACTCCCTCTCCCTATAACTAGTGAAATAAGATCTCTTAAGTTAGTAATTCTACAAATCTGTTTTCGTTCGAGAAATGTCGAAATCACTACTGGCTGAGGTAAGACTACGCTTAATGGTCCGATCCTTTATACAATGGTGGTATAACAGATCATTCCTTAAAAGGAACGATCTAAGCAGTAGACCAATTGGGTACATCTAACCTGCTCTTAAAGGAGGGGAAATCTCTAGAAATACATAGGGATTATCGTCGATAACAACCTTCAAAGTGCTTAAAACATTTCACGTCAATTACCTCCAGTGACCCTCAAGCTAATAAAAACAGACAGAAGTATGTCCTTTCAGTGACTTATCGGTGTAGCCATTTTTCCGTTTTAGGATGACGTGATGTTGGTATAGCTATTTTTAGATCAATAATGACGTATTTTTACCGCTCTCTAATGTATAATGGTAGATTTAGGTCCAAAAAAACATGGCGACAAACTTGAAGTGGGAAGATTGTCTCCGAATATATAGGTCAGTATGCAACCCCCGCGCCATTGCTTAGCCAGCCATTGGCTAAATTGCATCACATGACTACTCTATAACGCACTTAAATTTTTATTCAACAATAATTGGATAAAACTAATGAAAAAATGGTGGCGGCCTTGTGAACGGCCTATGGAGCTTATTCTCTATTGTAACGCCACCTTCAAATTTCGATTATTCTCTTACGAGGGGATAAAACATACATCGGACAGTTTTTTTTGGACTAAATGAACTCTACTCTTTCCATCTAAACTAGTCTAAAGCTTAGAAACAGTACCTACATGGAATCCCCCGACCTTCAGCGAGTGCCTGTAAACTACCAGAGACTATTTGAGGACGAGGGACTAAGAACACGAAACTATTGATTCAGACTCAGACAAACTATTTGGTCTAAATAATCGACCTAAGGGTTGACATGTTTCAGGCAATGAACTATATATGTGAAATATATACGTCTCATTGGCTGATTTGGATCTGACTTTGTAAAAAGCGCCGCCATTGATAGTTGATGAGCGCGTGCGTGACCGATTTGAGTTGACATTGGAGCATCTCTTAGTAATGGCGGCATTCGATGCAAATCAAATATCACGTGACCTCCATTCCCCGCATATAGTTCATTGGTTTTAGGGATTACATGTCAAATGTTAACCTTGACGACAAAGATAAATATGAAATTAGAAACTGTCTACTATTTAGAAACATAACTAGATATATTTTAGTGGCTTAACTTATATGTTCTTTGGACTGGATCTTTAAAAGAAGACTAGCTTAAAGTGGCATGAGCTGCCAAAATGTTGATATTTTGACGTTAAAACAGAATGTTGAAATTATTGGCTATTTTTTCAAGACGTACAATTCAAAAGCTTTTTAGTGCTTCTAGTCTCGAAAATGTACGATAAAGTATTGTTTTGAACTAACTTTGGCTTGGAATGAATGAATGGTCTTCCCTGGACATTTCTTTGTTACGGTACCTCATTTAACCTACCGTTAAGTTATTTTTGTGTTGAACCACCGACTTAAGGGTGCGTGTAACATAAGATTGTATGAGAAATGATTAAACTAGATATATTTTAGTGGCTTTGCTTTTATGTTATTTGGACTGGATCTTTAAAAGAAAACCAGCTTAATGGCAGGTTAAATGACGTCGATTCACAAAGGAATTTCTTTGTTACGGTACCCCATTTAACCTACCGTTAAGCTATTTTTGTGTTGAGCCACCGACTTAAGGGTGCGTGTAAGATACGGTTTTTTGATTTTGACTCAGTAGCTAAATATTTCATCAATGTGTGTTTATCCCAGCTAATCCGTTTTATTATGATACAGCTGCCCTGACCCGCTAGCTCTCTCCATTGTTCGGGATATCAGAAAACCGAATCAAGGGGAAGTATTCTTGGATATATGGGCGTTTCGACCAAGTACTGATGAGCCGGTGACATTATCTTGTGACATACAAGTGTGTATTGGCAGCTGTTCGGCCCCGGTAAGTAGGCAAAAAAAGAAAACACCCCCCCCCCCAAAAAAAAAGAATGATAAAGTCGTAAAAACGGTTTTAGTAGCGTCACATATCACCGGATGTGACGAATCTCGGAGGCAATAGACCCTTTCGGCTTAAGGATTGACGCTTGCGCATCAACCTACCTGTATGGAAAAACGACGCTAAATTGACGTCGGAATCGAAAAAAGAGACGTGCCATAGCGACTGCAACTGGGGCCGGTTGTTCAAAAGAAAATTAGCTTAACGACAGTTTGAATGACGTCACGTAACAAAGAAATTCCTTTGTGACGCGACGTCATCTAACCTGCCGTTAAGCTAATTTTCTTTTGAACAACCGGTCCCAGCAAAATCAGGCCAATGCCATACAATTCGAGCCACGTCATTAAAACGTCATTCTAAGCCGAAAGGGTCTATTTGTATTCACTTTTACATTGACGTTTTACGTTCTATAACAAGAGAAAATGATCTACGTTAGGTTTGAACAAAACAAAGAACATCTGTAACATACGCAATGACATTATTGATGGCAGAAAATTTGTGGAATTCCTGCCTTAGACCTGTTAAGAATCTATTCCAGGAAAAATTCATGTCCACAACGTTAGTATTCAGCGTTAGGGTTAAGAAATGTTTGAAACTCTCTTTAAATGTGGGTTCCATACTAATAAGAAATGATTAAGGCATCATCAGAAAGTTTAGTTGTTTGTGAACCGTTATACCGGTTTCACTTGGTGAAGATACCGTTGTAGGTGTCAAAAGCTCGTGTTGTTCACAAACAACTAAACTTATGGTTGTGCCTTAATCATTTCTCATCTGCGCTAGGTCGTTCAACAATGTATTAGGATTCAGCCATGTTTAAATGGCGTCGCATAACAAAGTAATCTTCCTGTCAATTACCACCGAGCCTGATGACGTCACATAAATTTAAGCAAAGCCTTCTGGGTAAAATGTACCTCAGTTCGCCATTTTGTTTATTGGTTCTTAGCAAAATGTCACTTTTTTGGAAAACATTGATGACAGAGCCTGTTTTTATCCACACATTTTTCTCGTAACTTCACGCCTTTTACGTCTTGCAGTATTATTTCTTACGCCATATTTTAAATTATGTTCAGATACCACAATCCCCCGAAATGCTTTGCGCGTAAATTCCAAGTGACGTCATCAAGCAATCGGTCAATTTTGTAACGTGAACATTCACTCAGTGGACAACACGCTAAGCCGCTAGTAGTATACCATCCTCTTTGCGGCTTTTGCTGTAGCATATGGATATGATCCAGTTAAACGTGACTGAACCTGACCTAATTGATACTAGTCCAACTTCAACAAGTGCAATTTTTATTATTATCCCTGGTTTTTATTTAATGAGGCCTTCTTTGGCTTTTTTACTTTCCAGTCAACGTGTCCGGGTACCAACATTCGAAGTTTGGGTAGAAGGAAAAGGCAAGCACAAAACACCACTGGGGAAACTGAAATTCTTACTCGATCGCAAGTCTTTAAAGTTTACGTAGAACCATCGCCTCAAACGTCATGTAAGTATAATAAGTATACTATAGAATAGACTTGCTATACCAACCCACCCAATCAGTGCAAACTAAGTCTAGTTGCCACTGGATACCATACACGACGCCATATCAACTGCGATAGCTTCGTGAAACAGAATACAAATTCAGTAAATGATGAAAGCAATGGCTGTTGCGTACATTCAAGGTTATAATGTCTCCCTGGTAATACCAGGCACAAGTAAAGCTTATTACCAGTTATTTTGTAAACCAAGGACCGTTTGAATGATAGGACAGCTACAAACTTTCATCGGATAAAGCCTGTTGTGATTTTAGTAGATTACATAAGAACTCTACAAAGGGGAGTAACTCATAGGCGTTCACAAGGCGTATCATCACATAGGCGTATCATCAAAGAGAAATATGCAGTTGCGTTGAATTTTGAATGTCATATTAAATACAAAAAATTGTATAAAATTAAAAAAATTGCTCTCTGTTTCATCCCAAAATAATAATTGTCCTCAGGTTTATGAGCTGAAATTTGCCCAAGGTGATGTTAAGTCTGCCTTTGAGGCACCCTTAAAAATTCTCTCAAAGTTAAGGTGACATAAAGCTTAGGGGGTAAAATAGCATCCAAGCGTTAAGGTTTCTCTATGGGAAAAATTAAGATGCCCTTAGCTTAAGGAGGATTCGTAAAGGTGGACCCAGGGCCAAGTTTCACAAAGCGATCTTAGCTTAAGATGATCTTAATTACCAATGGCAACGTATACCTTTAGCATTGGTTGCCATGGTAGTTAAGATCCCACCTAGCTAAGATCGCTTTGTGAAACTAGGCCCTGGTCCTTATAGGAGGCTCTTTTTGTTTCAACATTATGTTTTTTCAACATATTTATTTAGTCAATTTACAATTACACATGACCTATAGGTGTACATTTATCCTTTTCAGTCAAGCTTAAATCAGTTCTGTCGAAATTCAATTCAATTATAACATCCAACAGTAAAGGTTGACTTAAGGCACCTTTGTTTTACCAGCTCTTCTAGTTGGAAATATTGATACTATATGGTCGAGGAATATTGATGTCATGCTATCATTGGAAAGTGTAAGGCGTTGACAAATGTAACCTGGAAAATGATCTCATTTTCAGCTTTACTTTAAATGGAAGCAACACAGCCTGGTTGAAATTTTCTGTGTATCCTCCGACCTGGAGGCAGTTTCTCAACACATTTACGCCCGTCGTAACTTTGCGCCTGTCGTAACGTAATGTTGAAGGTATATGTTGCCATGACGTTACGACCAGGCGCAAAGTTACGTCGGTGTCGAGAAACAGCCCCCAGGGGCCGGTTGTTCAAAAGAAAATTAGCTTAACGGCAGGTTAAATGACGTGGCGTAACAAATGAATTCCTTTGTGACGCGACGTCGTCTAACCTGCCGTTAAGCTAATTTTCTTTTGAACAACCGGCCCCAGATCGATCTTTCAGTTCGCCGCTCACATTTGGCCGGTATCTTCGCTGTTCTCCATCGACTACAGGAGAGTTATATATTTCCTTTTCAAGTGTAACTTGTGCACATTTGCATGATTTGTTTTTGTGTGAGCAGCTAGCTCAAAGATCTATTAGGAGGCTCAGAAAATTGCCATCAGCTGCGTTTCTTCGATAAGGAGAAAATCAGAGAAAAAAGAGGTGATTGTCTAAAGTTTCATTTTTCAAAGCGACACCCCTTCCAAATCTACTGGCCAACTGAAAATCGTTATACTTTGGCCATACAGTTTGGATATTTCAAATTACCGGTCTCTGATGCTTATGTGGCCTTGGTCAAAGTGACTTATATTTCTTAATGAATGTTCAGCTTTCAATTAATTGTGCCAGTTTACTCTGATGTTAAACATTATAAGGCTACAACGCAATAGGTAGGCCTATTCCACTTTTTATCACTGTTAAGGTCTATTTTAAAACCTTGCACTTACTATTTTTGCGTAGGTCCCAAACAAGAATGTGGAATCGTGAAGGAGGTGTTCCTTCCGGTGGCTATCGTGTTTGGTGTGTTATTATTGGCTGTCCTAGGAGTGGCAACTTTCCTTTGCTTCCGCCAATCAAAAGGCCGAAACGGAAAAGCAACTGCATAATGTTGATGGAAGCCGTCAGACTGGTACCTTGCGTTCAACGGACGTATTAGCAACAGGAATGAATATTAGTACGTTACTGGCCTGATTTGGAACGTCTACATTGAATTATCTGACAAAAGAGTAGAATTTTTACACTCTTGTATTGAATAGTGATTTCATTTGAAACTTTCCAATTACACTTTCATATTAAAGCCAAGATAGATAACCGATCAATTGACATCAGCCTAAAGGAAATACCAACAACACGGACGTGCAACCAGCTACATATAATTATGACATCTATAAATTTACAATAATAGTATGTTCATTATTATGTATTTATTCTATATTATGTCAATTGAATGTATTTTCATCTTTGTAAGGAGACGCACTAACAAGCTTCGGCTTATAGCGCTCCTGTCCAAAAAATAAATAAATCTATTTAAATCAAGTTTGAAACTTTGGGACTGGTATAGCTGTGTCACTTTGCAGCAACAGGGCTACATAATTTATTATAAGTTGGCCCGATTTGTGGAATTACCTAAAAAATACCAGTCTTCTAATGTTCAAGAATTTTAAATAAAATTAGGTCAACTTCTATGTTGAGCAAGTCGACCATATCATGCAATTTACCTTAAAGTGGCATGAGCTGCCAAAATTCACACTTTTTCATAATTTCTGATCGCAACGACAGTAAGAGGCTTTGAAGGCGATCAAAACACTAAATGATTGGCGTTGAAATGAGGAAAAGCCATACAGCCTGTAGCCTGTACAAACCGAAAACGTGTTTGAAAAGTAATCAAAATTTAAATAACCGGGACGACCATTCATTCATTCTAAGTCAAAGTTAGTTCAAAATAATACTTTATCGTACATTTTCAAGACTAAAAGCACTAAAAAGCTTCTGAATTATACGTCTTGAGAAAAATAGCGAATAATTTCAACATTCTGTTTTAACATAAAAATATCAACATTTTGGCAGCTCATGCCACTTTAATGACGACAATTCATCAGCTCCTAAAAAATCGATTTTTTTAATAAAAAAGAAATAATACAAATATCTATGTGTTGTGTTCTGCACGGTTGACCAAAAAACGCAAAAGGTTGCCAGTGTCCTTTTCTTAAAGATTGTTTTACTTCCCGGTCGGCAGATGTGACATGGGAGGATTTGAAGTATTTATTATCCTATACCAGAAGTCTATGAATGTGGAAGTGTGAAGCGTTCCATTACATAGTGTTGAGGGCATTGGCGCCGTTTGACCCAGAGGTCACCATACACAGAGCCCTCTCTCGGTTAGTCAGAAAGCGTGGCTTTTCTTCACTTTCTCATATGAACTATTATGGGATGCATAAGAAAAAACATGGCGAACATTTTATTTATGATAACAGTACTTGATGGAGCAAAAGTTAAAGTTTCCGAAGAACTTCATAAAGTTGAAAATGAGACAAGAAGACTTGTTTGGAACGATTTGAGTCCAAATGGAGATATCAGAGTCGCATGTTCGGTAAAGCTTTTATAAAAACCAATGCATTCTCCGAACTGCGGTTACTGGAATTGCCGATAGATGCAGTAAGTGGAGAATGAATTTATTTTCTGATTTGAAATTGCGCAACCGTTGACAATTTCAAAATCTACCGCGCATAAACGTCACATAATGTAGTATAAGCAGGCTGAAAGCGCCAGTGCCCTGAATATGGGGTAATGCGACATTTCACACTTCCCTGTTCATAGACTTCTGCCTATACTTATGAAGGGTAAGCAGAAAGTCCGAAAATATCCAGTCTTCGAAAGCTGTCACTTTCAAATCTCGTGGCACAAAGCTCAGCTTGTCATTGAGTTAGTGCCTTAACACCACAAAAAAGCTTCCAGGTTTTCCGAACATTACTTACGGTGTAAGACGCCGGCGAATAACACTCCGACAAAAAAGCAAATCAGTTTGATGCTTGCGGTCAAGGCTCAAATGACTGCGTCTCTCACAGCACACTAATTCTTGAGTCTGCACGGTTTGAGAGGCGGGTAAAAAATGGCACACCGCAAGTGTAATGTGCGCCTGGCGACTGGGCCACCGAGGGTGTTATCTGGGTAAAGCGAAATCTGCGTGGCTAACAGTCCACGTCTGCTACACTCGGTGTTAAAGCAAAAATAAATTAACGAAATATTAAAGTGGTTTAAATGTACATCTACAAGATTGGTATCAATTTTGTACTTTTGGGTTATCCGCTGTGGTTTCGATTTCTCCTGTGTTGTAACAACAAAAGCCGATTTATCCAAATCACCCAACAGCACAACCCAATATAATTCATATCGGTAACCCCTTAGTAACCGAAATAACTGAACGCAGTTCAAATGCAGAATTGATAGCTTTAGGAATTCTTTCTACACTCAAAATTTACGTAAATGGAACGCCAATCAGATCCCTAACAGATCAAGCACAATTTAAAAAATGGCTTAAAAATTATTTGTCCATTATCAAAAGTACCGTCTTGGTACTATTCTGGGCCTCGGAATACTGGTATCTCTATTGCAGTCTGAAACTTTATTGATAAAACGAAACGCTTTAACTGGGCGCTGCTTGTTGGACCACTCGTGTGTTGTGGGTTGGATGGCGGATTTCATGTTGGTATCAATGATAGGGCAATTTTTCCCTTTGCTTGCAGCCCAATGATGGCAATGCATCTGTTTTAAGGATCCAATTTGTCTTGTGTTAGGATTTCCGAATTTCCTACATATACTAGAGTCTCTGGAGTATTATAGGTTTCAGTGGCCGGTTGCACAAAGGTGTTTCCTCCCACAATAAAACTGGCAAGGCCGCCATGTAAGTGAAATAATCTTGAGCGCGGCGTATTATAAAACAACAATCAATCAATCAAAGTAGTAGAGCGATATGAAGTAATCAATCTCGGGTTAAGGACGACAGGCCGAGTTTCCGACCAAAATAACGAGAGCCAGGAAAGCTACCAACGATTATCTGGGCTGAGTTGCTCAAAAGTGTATTAGGCCTAATACCGGTTTAAATCACGTCGCGTAACAAAGAAATGGAATTGTGACTTCGCAAAGTTATACCGGTATTAAGCCTAATACACTTTTGAACAACCGGCACCTGGAATTCTTAAAGGCACACTTGCCGCGAAAATTAGGAATATTGTTTACATTAAAAAAGAAAGACCGTTTTCTGTATTTTTCCCAGACAATATAAGTTAGGAACTTTCTATTTTTACCAAAAAAATCTTCGTTTGTTTTTCACCCCATTTCTACATTCTTAAGCTAACTAGACATGTTTTATGTGTCCTATGTTTAAGTTTAGTGGTATTAGTCGTAGTAAGCTCATGTAAATTGGTTTTCTTAGCAAATTTAAACAGGCTACGGCGGCAAGTGGGCCTTTAAGGATTTTGTTGGTCTATCATGTCCATCTAACGGATGAACTTCAAGTTGTTTTCTGAACACCTCACGGTGATTCGTAACTCTGATTTGACTAAATATTGCCCCAAGATCTCGTTTTCTTTTTAACCGAGTTTTTACAGTACATGTACTTACATCAATTAATGACAACATATGGTCTTAAACTCCATGGTTTTCACTTTACTGTTAACCACTGAAATCGGTTCTCAGCGTGTGTTATACTCTGGACTATATACGTGGGAAGTGGTGATTTGTCAAAACCCACGCATCTTCTATGTTGAATGAAGGCCTTTTTTACTTTTTTTTCTTTGATATAAACTTTATTCAATCTATAAGCAACATACAATAATCTGAAAAACTCCACGTAAAAATACAGGTATCACAGAAAAGACGGGGCAAAAAACCTAGGTATTTAATAAGCTACTAATTACATTAGAAAGTCATGACTAAGTTTTCTTGTTCATGTAATTGTACAAATGGACTAAATCTGATTAAGTTATTCTCAAAAATTGTTTTTCATCCATTTTCCTTATGATAGATGAAATTTCCTTTTACAACATTTGTTATGTAATATTTGAATATTGTTTTACACAGATAGATTTCCCATGATACATAGTGCTATTGCGACACTTCATTATGCAGAATCGGGCACAACTGCACAGTAGATTAACAAAACTCTTGTTGACTTTTGGTTTTTTTGCCGTCATATTGAAATAATAGCAGTACGTTAAAGTTTAGATACGAAACAGGAGCATATTGGAACAGTACCTCTAGTAAATTTGCAAAGTCATCATGCAACTCTAAGACAGACTTATATTCAATAAAAATCTGAATGATGTCTTCTTTTACATTCCTACATCACAATTTGGAGTGTCTACTTTCCCTATCTTGAAAAGTTTTTCTTTACTGAATATTGTAGTATGACTTATCCGATAGTCTAAATCTCTGCATTCCAGAGGCTTAATGCTTATACTAAGAAGTTTCCAGTAATGTTCGATCTTACTGTGCGATTTGTCGTACCGACTTGTAGCATGCGATTCAAAAGGATGCATTTGATTGGTTGACAAATCTTATCGACCAATTAAAAGCATCCATTTTAAAAGCATCTCAGTTCAGATGTTTCTGTTTTTAGGTTGAAATCTGAAATTTATTGGCAGTTTTTTTTGTGTCCATCATAACAAATCGTTTGTTTGTATTTCTCAGATATTGCGCTTAAATTTGGTCTGCCGTTGGCCTGTTTAGACGACATAAGGAGGTTTAAATCATTTACAGGTCTGAAGAACATTGCACACTCGCCGTTTGTGAAGACAGTGGGTACCTAATAAATTAGTTTTTTAAGTTCAAATTTAAAGTTAAAAATGATTCCCAAGTTTCCTTTAAGGGTCGTGGCCTAAGAAATCAGTGGCACAATCCAACATCTTCTGAAGGGCAGTTATGTTAAGAGCGTCTATGTCAGGGTCAACCTCTCCTTCGTAACTATAATTCTTCGCCAGGTAGATAAATAGAATTGGAATTCCCGTCAATCCACTGATCTTCCCAACAATCTCTTTAACAGCTTCACTCTTGTATGCGTTTCGAACTGATGCTTTGACTTCTGCGCACACCTCATCTATATGGGTCACCAAAATGACAATACGAATATCTAAAAGATAATAACATGAATTTTGTATATTGAAAAATGTATCGGTTTTGAGTCTTATTCATTCCATTATAATAATTTAGGCTGTTACGAGGAATTTCCTCTGGACAAAGAGCTCAGTCTCCTTTCCCACTAAACCTGTCCACTCTTCATATAAGTGAAATAATCTTAAATGTGGCAAAAACACATAAATCAAATAATAAAATTAAAAAAACTCAGACAACCAAAATTCATTTTGTTGAATCGGTCATCTTTGCTAGTTTACAGCTTTTCGGTTGGGTTAAACATAGTGAAATAATCATCCCACTTTCCCGATTATTCTATCAGTTTAAACAATTTGGGCGTTTTAAGTTGGGTGTCGAAAATCTAAATTCACATTGAAATTAACAGCGAATACATGTGTCTGCGCAATATTGTTTCAGAAGAAATTTATTTTCTGGATAAACTGATGCTGATCTATGTAAAGTAGGCCTGTCCATACGCGCCTTCGATAGCATCTGCAAATAGTTCGCACGAGATTTTATTCTGACATTCTGTTATCGATCGTACTCTCGAGATAGGTCCCATACTATCGGAAATCCCTTTGATAACCTTAACAAGTGTAGTCACAGTTATTGTATAGATTGAAACTCACAGTATGATAGTAAACCGTTACAAACGTAATATACATAACAAAAAAAAGGTTGCACCCGAAAATGAAAACCATTGGTACACTACAAAATCTAAATTATTTGGAAACTACTCTTGAAGATAGTTATTCTATAAGAATCTGGGTTTAAATCCGTTATACTTTCAGGGGAAACACGGTCGCGCAGATGTAGCTGGAATGTGGAACTTAAAGGCATGCGACATGAATTTTGCAAAATGCAGTATATTTTTAAGGTCAACATCGTGTAGAGAAGACATTCTCTAACTGGCTTATCTATTCAACAGACAATGCCAGGTAGATGAATGACCCAACCAATGAAAAATATGCGTGGAATGGTCACATTGCTTAGATTGGATCTGGCTTGATAAAATCGCCGTCATAGCTATGGGGGGATATCTCTCTCATAACGCAAATAACATTGTTCTACAAATTTATGACATCAGGAATGAACGGTCAAAAGTGACGTTACAAGGGTGATTTGGCATCATGTTATGAATTAAAATAAAGTAGTCGTCGTGTCCGGTCTAGGTACGTCGTTCTCTTTCGTTTCCTCAGTAACGTCAGATCAGTAGTGTCATCTCATGATAATGGTGGCGCTCGCTACAACTCACGTGATCTCCATTCCACGCATTTAGTTCATTGGACCCAACATTAAATTGGTGAATAATTGCCATGCGTAGAGCAGGACATTCCTTCAATAACATTGTAAGAAGAATCGGATGCCAACCCTCCCCAGTAAGCCGTTTGGACCGAAAACATGAACAAGCGAATGACATCAGTAACCACCGACCTTTAGACAGCTCACACAAGACCTCGACCAGAAATGACAATTTTCTGGGGTTAGTGAGGCGTCATCCATTTCCTTCCAGATCCACCTTGAAATGTCTCTGGCTCCCGTATCGTCTGCCAAACAGTTAAAATCGTCGCAGGCCTGAAGATCAATCAACAGTCGATCCACATTTTGCTAGTCACCTAACTAGTCACCGGACTACTATTCGTGAATAATAACGCTCGGCCCCATCGTTCACGAGATGTGACCCATGCAGTTTATCCAGAACATTGCTACCCAGAACATCCCATGACCAGCAATGATTCCGGAGTCTGAATCTCCCAAAACATATGTGGGACATATTGGGGTGAAGGATTCAATGTAAGGATCGGCATCAACCGGAGTCGTTTTTTGAAACCGGGGTCCAAGAAATGGTCAGCCAAGACAGACGATGCAGTTTATTTCAGATTCATATAGTCTAAAATACTATTTAATGCTGAGCGAAAAAAACAAACAACAAAGGCCAAATATGGACATTTTCCGCAAACATTTCTCATTTATGATAAAAGTATACTTACTTCTCGACGAAGCCTGCTTTCGCAATTCCAAGAATCTAGCTAAGATTTCCCTTTCTTCGCGGTCAACAATACATACATTCACAATGTATACAATGCAATGCATTTTTTCTGCCATAGTCGGTGATTCGATAAAACCAGGGGACTTATGTGAGATAAGTGTTACATGGTTGAACTGAAAAATTTAAAACAGAAAAATGGAGGGAACAATGAAGAGGCCATCGAGTGGAAACCTATTTTCTGCCAAATGTTTTCTGTATAAACAATGAGACTGGAGTTCCCGACTAATCGACGAGATAGTCCGCGTCGGTGTGAGAGACCCCGAGGTCACCAAATGGACAAGTTGTGAAACAAGACCTTATAAATCATGATATCGAGTGATACAAAATTCTCAGTTCTATTAAACTTTGTTCTTCATAAATTTAGACAAAGTAATTCCAAATATTTTTTTTTAATTTTATTTTATCAGTCAAACGTTATTTTCCATATTATTGGCAATAAAATCTGAAGTTGTTATTCAAAAATGTCAAAGGGGCATGAGCTGCAAAATATAGGAAAACAATGTTTGAAACAGTATAAGCTACGTGATTGTTTAGTTCCATACAACATGGCCGACTTCCGGTTGACAACATGACAAGCACAGTGAACTATATACGTGGAATGGACCTGTCTCGTTGGCTGGTCTGGATCTGACTATGTACAAAGTGCCGCCATTGATAGTCTGAGCACAGGGGTATAACCAATCTGGATCAAAATTGCACCATCTTCTAGTAAGGGTGGCATTCGATGCAAATCAAATACCACGTGGCCTCCATTACACGCATATAATTCGTTGGACAAGCAAGTCTTTTAGGATCAAATGTTCAACATTGAATGACACAAGTAGTTTTCTTAATTAATTAATAGACTTGAGTCGCATCCATAGTAGGGGGCCTCGGTGGTCCAATGGGTTAGAGTAGTCGTCCCTCAGTCACACATAGACCTTCCATCGATGCGGCGCGGGTTCGAATCACACTCAGACCAAATAAAATGGAACAATTTCTGAGTGGATTTTTCACTCGATCGCCGTATTTGGAAGAGTTGCCAGGTACTCGCCGAATCTCGGGGGTTTCCTCCCCCCACGAAACCTGAAAACGCCGCCATATAAGTGAAATAATCTTGAGTGCTGCGTAAAACATCAATGAATCCTTAATATAGTAACAGATTGGCTCTCGTTAGATAATCCTTTTGTTTTTGTGTTTGTGTTTTGTGGAGTCAAGAAATCGCGTTCACAGCTTGTCTTTTTCCTAGTATTCTGATCAAAGTAAGGCCTGTTAATTGAATGTTAAATAAATCCTCAAATCGTGAGTATGCGCCTGAAATAACATCAAAACGCAACCATGCTGTAATATCGGATGTTGTTTAATTTCGTCGTATCTATCAGGCAAGGGGAGTATTTGGCTTCACTTTGAACAAATGGTTGCCTGTCTGAATCTATATAGCAATCAGTGCAATAGAGGAAGGGGGGATAATCAGCAGCATTAGTGATGACACTGGTACCAGGAGATTGTTGAGATTTTTGTGATTCAGGCATTCCCTTTTTCCACTCCAGATGGACACATATTGTGCACTATAAAGTATTACAGTGGTCAACATTCTCGACTTGTGTTTCCAGGCGAATTTGAGTTGGTAGGCCACCAATAGGTACAGTTACAGAGCTCATCATAAATGTTATTATTTATACTTCCTTAAAGTGACATGAGCTGCCAAAATTTTGATATATTTCCGTTAAAAAAGAATTTCAAAATTAATGGCTCTTTCCCCCAAACAGTACAAATAAGGAGGTTTTCGTTAATATCAGCCTCAGAATTATTGCACGTTAAGTAATTGTTTAGAAACATCAAAGGCACAAAAACAAACTCATGTACCCCGGCTGAGTTAGGCATTAAAAAGCATTCGACGAAAACAAGACTCAAGAATCAATAAGCAATACCGGGGAAATGATCAAGGACATCAGAAAGTAGTCTCGCGCTCCCGGGGGCAGACAAGGAACCGGCAGGCGCAACTGCTTGAGAAAGATCAACCATATCGCCTAGTATTTACGACGCAAAATGGCCCGCCTACTTTCAATTTCAAAACAAACAGCGATAACATTCCTCGAGTTGATACAAAGTATAGACTCATTGCATAATTTTTGATTCTGTATGGCTGGTTTAGTTTTTCAATGAGCTGCAAATCCCCTCTTTCTCTTGACGATCTGAATTCATGAAAATATTCTAATTTTGGCAGCTCATGCCACTTTAACGGTTTATCACTAATTAAAGGTTTTATGAACAACTTTGGTTAATATATCGTATTTTACGGTAAATCTGCTTGTAAATGTGTACTTTTCAAAATTAGATGCTTTCTTTACCGCTTTACGGCGGTTACGGTAATTAATAGGCTCGATAAAACTCGTCAAACGTGACGTTATTCACGACCTGTGCCAGTGCTTATACTCAGAGGAGGTCGTGTATGACGTCATAATTGGCGGGTTTTACCGAGTGTTACGGAAAATATGCATATTGCGACCACGTCTACATAAACGATAGGAGAGCGTACACTAAACTGATTTTATATCATCTTTTCTTTTGATAAGGTACATATTTAGCCAATAAACGCTTAGAAACAAGATAAAACACCTGTTCATATATCCTTTAAAGTTTACCGTCGAAGTCAAGATTCCGGAAAAAGCCAAATTAATAACCATAGGCCTGCTAAAGGTTTACCTTGTAGTTATGAGGAGTATGTCCGTCTAAAATGTAGGGTAAATCCGCCAAGTCTATTCCCTCTGCTTCCCTCATACCCATTGTATCACATAAGGTAAAGTTAACCGCATTTCCACCACCGGGTCTTAGGATTCTAAACTGAAATCCGATTGAAAACGACTATCTTACAATTTTCACAAACATCTGACTCGATGTAACGATGTAAGAACTACATCGAAACGGCGCCACACAATAAACCAAGACGTTCTTATCCATTGTTAATTCTTCACCTTATTGATATTATGTCAAGTGAAAAATACATGGTAAATTTACGTTGATTGTATGCTGATGTGACATCCTCTTGAGCGCGGCGTAAAACACCAAACAATCAATCAATCAATCCGAGAATTTCCTCAATAGCTGGACAATTTGACGACAACGTAACTCTCGCATCATATAATTGTGGGGTTTTGAAAAGTCTGTTAACAGAGAATAGTTATCCCACCTTTTCGATGGTGGTTTAATTTGTAGCTCTTCCTGACCGGCACACGAGTGCGGCTAACCCTCTGATTGTAAGCGTGTTGACTGCTGGTAGAAGTCCTAGCCTACTGCATGTAGTTTTGGTCGGATCAAGAAAATTAATTTCATACACGTTTTCAAATAATTGTGTTAAAATCTTACATTGTGGGTGACGGACGCTTCTTCTGCAGTGGTTCCCCTAAAGTCCTCTCTTTGAGATATTCTACCTTTAAAGGCAGAATCAACACTGCTGGAATAACTGGTTTTGCCTGATCCAACGCCGCCCAGCAGCAGTATGTTAGCTTTCGAAATTTCGTTGGAGCCCGTGCTATAAGTCCGGGCCTTTTCCACCATTGCATTTCTAAGAAATAGATAACTACAATCAATTTTATTGATGATGGCACCATGGCATTTCTAAGAAATAGATAACTACAATCAATTTTATTGATGATGGCACTTTAAAATAGTTCATACAAAATATTTCAGTCTCACTGAAAACAATTGTAATGTAGGGAAGAGAAAACAAAAGCAAAGGCAATTTTATCTTTTCTGGGTATATTTTGCCTTTAAGGGCCTCAGTTTCAAGACACGGATTTACGTTCGTACAACCAGCGAACATCACTATTTCAACATTCATTCGACAGACTTATCCGGGTCGCCATTACAGTCTGTTTTGTCAGAAACGTTTTAATTTTTATTTGGTCTGAGCGGGATTCGAACCAATTCGCATCAATTGATTGTGGCGAATTGAGCTAAGTCACGGAGGTCCACCGGTAATCGAAGTCAATGTTAAACAGTGGTGTCTGTTAAGTACGACGGACATGAACGGGTAATGATTTTAGAATCACTTGACTGTTTGAAAATGTCCTCTCGTGGTCATTGGCTCATAACAAAGCCAAGTGAACCAGCGTGTATGTTGAGTGGAGAATGCGTGTATGTTGAGTGGAGAATGCGTGTATGTTGAGTGGAGAATGCGTGTATGTTGAGTGGAGAATGCGTGTATGTTGAGTGGAGAATGCGTGTATGTTGAGTGGAGAATGCGTGTATGTTGAGTGGAGAATGCGTGTATGTTGAGTGGAGAATGCGTGTATGTTGAGTGGAGAATGCGTGTATGTTGAGTGGAGAATGCGTGTATGTTGAGTGGAGAATGCGTGTATGTTGAGTGGAGAATGCGTGTATGTTGAGTGGAGAATGCGTGTATGTTGAGTGGAGAATGCGTGTATGTTGAGTGGAGAATGCGTGTATGTTGAGTGGAGAATGCGTTTTATGTTGAGTGGAGAATGCGTGTATGTTGAGTGGAGAATGCGTGTATGTTGAGTGGAGAATGCGTGTATGTTGAGTGGAGAATGCGTGTATGTTGAGTGGAGAATGCGTGTATGTTGAGTGGAGAATGCGTGTATGTTGAGTGGAGAATGCGTGTATGTTAAGTGGAGAATGCGTGTATGTTGAGTGGAGAATGCGTGTATGTTGAGTGGAGTATGCGTGTATGTTGAGTGGAGAATGCGCGTATGTTGAGTGGAGAATGCGTGTATGTTGAGTGGAGAATGCGTGTACGTTGAGTGGAGAATGCGTGTACGTTGAGTGGAGAATGTGTGTATGTTGAGTGGAGAATGCCTGTATGTTGAGTGGAGAATGCGTGTATGTTGAGTGGAGAATGCGTGTATGTTGAGTGGAGAATGCGTGTATGTTGAGTGGAGAATGCGTGTATGTTGAGTGGAGAATGCGTGTATGTTGAGTGGAGAATGCGTGTATGTTGAGTGGAGAATGCGTGTATGTTGAGTGGAGAATGCGTGTATGTTGAGTGGAGAATGCGTGTATGTTGAGTGGAGAATGCGTGTATGTTGAGTGGAGAATGCGTGTATGTTGAGTGGAGTATGCGTGTATGTTGAGTGGAGAATGCGCGTATGTTGAGTGGAGAATGCGTGTATGTTGAGTGGAGAATGCGTGTATGTTAAGTGGAGAATGCGTGTATGTTAAGTGGAGAATGCGTGTATGTTGAGTGGAGAATGCGTGTATGTTGAGTGGAGAATGCGTGTACGTTGAGTGGAGAATGTGTGTACGTTGAGTGGAGAATGCCTGTATGTTGAGTGGAGAATGCGTGTATGTTAAGTGGAGAATGCGTGTACGTTGAGTGGAGAATGCGTGTATGTTGAGTGGAGAATGCGTGTATGTTGAGTGGAGAATGCGTGTATGTTGAGTGGAGAATGCGTGTATGTTGAGTGGAGAATGCGTGTATGTTGAGTGGAGAATGCGTGTACGTTGAGTGGAGAATGCGTGTACGTTGAGTGGAGAATGTGTGTACGTTGAGTGGAGAATGCCTGTATGTTGAGTGGAGAATGCGTGTATGTTAAGTGGAGAATGCGTGTATGTTGAGTGGAGAATGCGTGTATGTTGAGTGGAGAAATCGTGTATGTTGAGTGGAGAATGCGTGTATGTTGAGTGGAGAATGCGTGTATGTTGAGTGGAGAATGCGTGTATGTTGAGTGGAGAATGCGTGTATGTTGAGTGGAGAATGCGTGTATGTTGAGTAGTGAATGCGTGTATGTTGAGTGGAGAATGCATGTATGTTGAGTGGAGAATGCGTGTATGTTGAGTGGAGAATGCGTGTATGTTGAGTGGAGAATGCGTGTATGTTGAGTGGAGAATGCGTGTATGTTGAGTGGAGAATGCGTGTATGTTGAGTGGAGAATGCGTGTATGTTGAGTGGAGAATGCGTGTATGTTGAGTGGAGAATGCGTGTATGTTGAGTGGAGAATGCGTGTATGTTGAGTAGAGAATGCGTGTATGTTGAGTGGAGAATGCGCGTATGTTGAGTGGAGAATGCGCGTATGTTGAGTGGAGAATGCGTGTATGTTGAGTAGAGAATGCGTGTATGTTGAGTGGAGAATGCGTGTATGTTGAGTGGAGAATGCGTGTATGTTGAGTGGAGAATGCGTGTATGTTGAGTGGAGAATGCGTGTATGTTGAGTGGAGAATGCGTGTATGTTGAGTGGAGAATGCGTGTATGTTGAGTGGAGAATGCGTGTATGTTGAGTGGAGAATGCGTGTATGTTGAGTGGAGAATGCGTGTATGTTAAGTGGAGAATGCGTGTATGTTGAGTGGAGAATGCGTGTATGTTGAGTGGAGAATGCGTGTATGTTGAGTGGAGAATTGTGTATGTTGAGTGGAGAATGCGTGTATGTTGAGTGGAGAATGCGTGTATGTTGAGTGGAGAATGCGTGTATGTTGAGTGGAGAATGCGTGTATGTTGAGTGGAGAATTGTGTATGTTGAGTGGAGAATGCGTGTATGTTGAGTGGAGAATGCGTGTATGTTGAGTAGAGAATGCGTGTATGTTGAGCGGTTGGATTGAACTAACAAGAAGGGAATGAGAGTGTGAGCTTGGAGTTTCTTTTTAAAACCGGTCTCGGTAGTTCAAATCCTCCAACTCAGGCTAAGAAAAATTAAAATAGTAAATTCTATGTGGAGTATTCAATCGATCACCTTGAGTGGGAGAGCTGCCGGGAATCATCCGAAGAAAGAGCCTGGTTTCCTTCACTACTTAACCTTGAGAAGTCGCCATACATGTATCGTCAGTGTGACAACAAACTTTAATCACTCATTTCACATCAGTGTGACAACAAGCTTTAATCACTCATTTCACAAAAATTGAACAATTTATTTTAACAATTGCTCAAGCGATTTTACAGGCATTTGTGGACCCGAATGAAAAGGAAATTTGAACAAGCAAGATGAATGAGACGTTTACCTTTCTTCCCAATGAATTTTTCTCCATGGATCACACAGAACTGGTTTCTGCGATTCTGAAACTAGTCGGATAAAAAACTATAGTCTTTCAACCCAAAACTAATAGCTGTGCTTCTTTTGTTTAAAGAAAAGTGAATGCTAAAAATCGAACTAAGAGGTTTTGTGTAGATGCACTACTCAAAGTGGCATAAGCTGCCAAAATTCGAACTTTTTTCATAATTTCTTATCGCCACGACAGTAAGAGGCTTTGAAAGCCATTAGAAAAATAAATGACTGGCGTTGGAATGAGGGAAATCCATAAAGTCGTTGTATTTTAATGTTATTGCTCTCTATTCATGTAATTAATATTGGTGTTAAACGACACCAATTAATGTTTTCCTCCATGCTACACTGCACGAAATAGCGTATCATGTTTATGTAAATAGAGGCTCATGTTTAGCTATATAAGCACACGTTCTTCTTTCTCAAGCCCTTTTTGAAAACGGCTCTCCCTGTGAACATCATTCATAGCTTACCCTGCTGTGCCGAACTAATATTGGCGTCATCATGGGCACAGTTGTTGTGATGTAATGAGTGATGTATTTTTTTTGTGGTGTAAGTATTGAATTGATATCATAATACAAGTGAATGAATTACCGGATGTTTTAAAAGGTTATTAATCTAAACTGTATATGCTTATTAAACGGCAAATGTTTGGTCAAAGGAAGTTTAAACGGTAAATGTTTGTTAAATGGCAAATTACCATTAGCTTAAGGTTAGGATATCTTTGTGGTTATACTTTACAGGACGTTGAGTGATGGTGTTGCTGGCCTGAGCCTACATGGTTGTCCTGCTTCCTATCAATGGAGTCGCATTCGGGAGTAACCGGTCTTCTGGCAGACAACTTGGTCGCCGAGCCGGTAGCCTTTCAATGAGGAAATGTTGTTGTCCTAATGGTGTATAGTAAACCCGTGTGTGCTATTCGATAATCTTCCTTTGATGTATAGTAAACCTGTGTGTGCTATTCGATAATCTCCCTTTGATGGGGGCTGTTTTGACTTTCCTGTGTATTCAGATAACCTGAGAGTGTTTATCATTAAATGTTCAGCATGTGTATCTACGTCTTCGTGTTCCTTCATGACAATTTAAGCGTGCGTTTGTGACATTTTGGGGGCTTGTCCGGGAAAAGAATCAAAGAATGAAGAGGATTTCATGAACATTTAAAATTATTTACTGGAAGAAGTTTAATCGGTGATTGACTGTAATTGAACATTTGATAACATATTAGAATGCTTTTCTAGATTTTTTTTCTCAGGTTATTTAGATTTTCAGTATGGATTTCGAGAAATTTGTGGCCTTGGGAGAACGTGTTGGACTTAAAGGAGATGAATTGTTGGCCTTTGCAGAGCGGAAACAACAGGAAGTGGAAGAAAGAAATTCACGAGTGGCTGACAGGGAAGGAAAAATCAAACAACAGGACATGAACTGTAAGCTAGAATTATTAGACAAAGAAATTCAATTAGAACAACTGAAGCGAGAACCAGTGTCACATGTTTCGTCCCATTTGGACGTACAGAAGCCAAAAGCTTCTCAACCAAAATTACCATTTTTTGAAGATAAAGATGATTTAGACTGTTATTTAAATAGGTTTGAACGCTTTGCTAACTGTCAAAATTGGCCGAAAGTTGAGTGGGCTATTAATCTTAGTGCCCTGTTAAAGGGAAAGGCTTTAACTATCTATGCTCGATTGCCACCATCAGACGCGGCTGACTATGATCAACTCAAAGCAGCGTTACTGAAAAGCTATCGCTTAACTGGATGGTTTTAGGCAAAAATTTAGGCTGTCCAAACCCCGGCAAGATGAAATGTTTACAGAATTTCTTGCCAGAATTGAAAATTATTTTGATAGATGGGTTGGTCTTTCCACTATTGAACAGAATTATAATTGTTTAAAAGATTTGTTTTTACGAGAACAGTTTATTGATGTTTGCCCAAAAGATTTTGTGTTGTTTCTTAGAGAGAGGGTGCCGGACACTGCCGAGCAGATGGCTAAATTAGCTGATCAGTATAAAGATACTAGGGATAGTACTCGTAATCCCAGGCAAGACGGCCGGTACCCAAATCCAAGACAGAACACCGGATCGACTCCTGAACAGGTACATGTACAAAGTGGTAAACCACCCGAAACAAAAGGTTTAAATTACACTAAACAATGTTTTTATTGTAGTACTACTGGTCACGTTAAACGGGATTGTCCTCAATTACGTAGACGTCATGTTTCTGAAACAGCCGGTATGGTTACTCCAAGTGTGTCGGCCGACGGCTTAGATTATTGCTGCTTTGTAGATGGGGTCGTGCCACTTAAATGTGGACATGCTTTACCTTTGATATCTAGAGCGTCGGCAAGGGGCACTACTCAAATGGTACCCGGAAACATGCCGGTCACTGAAGGTTTTGTTAGTGGTAAGCGTGTTACGGTTCTGAGGGATAGTGGATGTAGTAGCGTTGTTGTTAGAAAAGACTTGGTTGATCCAGAAGCACTTCCTAGTAAAATCAAACATTGTGTCCTTGTGGACGGAACCGTCCGAAAGGTCCCCGTAGCTACTGTTCGCATTGATACTCCCTATTATACTGGTCTTGTCGAGGCATTATGTATGGAAGCACCAATTTACGATGTTATCCTTGGTAACCTAGATGGAGTTCTTCCTCCAAATAATCCAAATAAAAATTGGTATCCTCCCAGCCAAGAATGTTGTGTAATGACTCGCAGTCAAAAGGTCGCTGAAAATAAAGCTACTAAAGAATTAAAGGTTAGACCTTCTATAGCCATTGATGTTTCAAGCTCTCAAATTAAACTGGATCAGCAATCTGACCAAACTTTAACAAAGATAAGAGCAATGGCTGAACATGGCAATGAAAAGTTGTCTAAAATTGGTACTTCACGTTTTGTTTACAATGATGGAGTACTTTTTCGTATTTTTTCGTCTCCAAAGGTTGAAAACAATACTCAATTCAAACAAATGGTTGTTCCAACTCAACATAGGAAGTCTGTCCTGTCCTTAGCTCATGAAAGTATTTTTGGTGGCCATCTTGGTGCAAGAAAAACTGTTCAACGTATCTTATCCCACTTTTATTGGCCAGGTATAAATTCTGATACCGTAAGATTTTGTCGTTCGTGGGACATTTGCCAACGCGAACTTTTCCTAAGGGAAGGGTTACTAAGGTTCCTATGGGTAAAATGCCCATTATTGACATTCCATTCCAACGTATAGCGGCAGATATTGTAGGGCCTATTCATCCTATTACAGATAGAGGTCATAGATACATTACAATTGTTGATTATGCCACACGTTATCCTGAGGCTGTCCCTCTCAAAACAATTGAGACTGTTGTTGTAGCCGAGGCTCTTGTCAGTGTTTTTTCACGCTTAGGGGTTCCTTGTGAAATACTCACGGATATGGGTGCTCAATTTACGTCCGATTTATTACGGTCTGTCCGTCGTCTTCTATCTATTAAACAGTTAACTACCACACCCTATCACCCAGCATGCAACGGGTTGGTTGAGCGGTTCAACGGAACGTTGAAAAGCATGCTTCGCAAACTTAGTTCTGAACGTCCGAAAGACTGGGATAGGTATCTAGATCCCCTGTTATTTGCCTATCGTGAAGCACCTCAAGAAAGTTTGGGATTTGCTCCTTTTGAGTTACTGTATGGTCGCACGGTCAGAGGGCCCATGACCATTCTGAAAGAGCTTTGGTCATCAGATAGTCAATCTCTTGAAACTATAACTACTTATCAGTATGTTCTAGACCTTAAAGAACGTCTTGAAGAAACTTGTACATTGTCACGCAGAGAGCTTGAGCGTGCTAAGGTCAGGTATAAAAAAAAATACGACCGTCGAGCAAGAAAGCGGAAAATTGAAGTTGGTGACAAAGTTTTGATTTTGCTTCCCACCAATGCGAACAAATTGCTTATGCAATGGAACGGTCCATACCCTGTAGTCGAAAACGTGGGTACGTGTGACTACAAAATTTTGGTTAAAGGCAAAATAAAAACTTTTCATGCTAACATGCTTAAAAAGTATGAGGAACTGTTTCCTGAACCGAAAGTGGCATCAATCTGTGATACTCCTAGCTCATTTACCTATGTATGTGTTTCGGTTATAGAAGAGTGTGAGATCGATGTCGAGTCTGGTAAAGACATTACGGAAATAGGGGTTCCTTCAGAAACGGTAAAACATGTGAATATTTCACCTGATCTCACGGCTACTCAATTAGCACAATTTCCAGACGTTTTGTCGGGTAAACCAGGTTACACCTCTCTTGAAAAACACTCCATTAAACTAACTTGTGACACACCCATTCGTTCTAGACCTTATTCTCTCCCTTTGGCTATGCGACAAACAGTAATGTCGGAAGTCCACGATATGGTTGACATGGGCATAGTAGAACCTTCAGAGTCCCCTTATGCTTCTCCTATAGTGTTGGTTAAGAAAACGGATGGTAACATACGTTTCTGTGTAGATTTTCGTAAACTTAATCGGGTAACTGTGTTCGACGCAGAACCGATTCCCCAATCGGAAGAATTATATTCTAAAATCTCCACCAGAGTGTTCTTTACAAAACTAGATCTTACTAAAGGTTATTGGCAACTACCGATGAACGAAGACTCAAAAGCAAAAACTGCATTTCTGACTCTTAATGGGTTGTTTCAGTTCCGTACTATGCCTTTTGGTCTCGTTAACGCCCCGGCTACTTTCAGTCGAATGAGGCGCAAGCTGCTTGCAAATCTACCTTATGCTGTTAATTACATAGATGATATACTAATTTTTACACATGATTGGGATGAACATCTCTCTGCTATTTGGACTATTTTGCTCCGTTTAAGAGAAGCCTCTCTTACGGCGCGTCCAACTAAATGTTTTGTAGCTTTTCGTAGTTTAGAATTTCTGGGTCATGTGGTAGGTAACGGTGTTCTGAAGCCACATCCGGATAAGCTTGTTAAAGTGGTTAATGCTGAAAGGCCGACAACTAAGAAGGAATTAAGGTAATTTCTGGGTCTGGCCAATTATTATCGTCAGTTTGTTCCTAATTTTTCTGCAATTGTATCTCCTCTTACAGATTTAACCAAAAGGGCGGAGCCTAATGCTGTGGTTTGGCAGCGCCCACAGGAACTTGCCTTTGAAACGCTCAAGCAGCACTTGTCCTCCGGTCCCATTGTACATTTACCTAGGTTAGATAAACCCTTCATTATTCAGACTGATGTTTCCCGAGTAGGTATTGGAGCGATTCTCTTACAGGAAGAGAATGGGGTAAAATTTCCAGTTCTTTTTGCCAGCCGTAAGCTTTCGTGTAGAGAGCGATCTTTTTCGGTGATAGAACGGGAATGCTTAGCAATAGTCTGGGGTATTCAGAAATTTGAAATGTACTTGTATGGTCAAGAGTTTGTGCTTGAGGTCGATCACCAGCCTCTCGTTTATTTACAGAAATCCAAGGTTGCCAACGCCCGGTTAATGCGCTGGGCTTTAGCATTGCAATCCTACCAATAAAAGGTTCCGAAAATGTAGGTGCAGATTTTCTAAGTAGATCTTCTTTTAACTCGGAGTGAATCTTTATGCTACTGTATTTAGTACAAAAACTTGCTTTTTTGTCTTTAGGGAAGGGAGGTGGCTTGTCCGGACAAGCCCCCCAAAAAGCTTTAGCATTGTAACCCTACCGATTTACGATTAAAGCAATAAAAGGTTTCGAAAATGTAGGTGCAGATTTTCTAAGTAGATCTTCTTTTAACTCGGAGTGAATCTTTATGCTACTGTATTTAGTATAAAAACTTGCTTTTTTGTCTTTAGGGAAGGGAGGTGGCTTCCCGGACAAGCCCCCAAAAATGTCACAAACGCACGCTTAAATTGTCAAGAAGGAACACGAAGACGTAGATACACATGCTGAACATTTAATGATAAACACTCTCAGGTTATCTGAATACACAGGAAAGTCAAAACAGCCCCCATCAAAGGGAGATTATCGAATAGTACACACAGGTTTACTATACATCTAAGGGAGATTATCGAATAGCACACAGGTTTACTATACATCAAAGGAAGATTGTCGAATAGCACACACGGGTTTACTATACACCATTAGGACAACAACATTTCCTCATTGAAAGGCTACCGGCTCGGCGACCAAGTTGTCTGCCAGAAGACCGGTTACTCCCGAATGCGACTCCATTGATAGGAAGCAGGACAACCATGTAGGCTCAGGCCAGCAACACCATCACTCAACGTCCTGTAAAGTATAACCACAAAGATATCCTAACCTTAAGCTAATGGTAATTTGCCATTTAACAAACATTTACCGTTTAAACTTCCTTTGACCAAACATTTGCCGTTTAATAAGCATATACAGTTTAGATTAATAACCTTTTAAAACATCCGGTAATTCATTCACTTGTATTATGATATCAATTCAATACTTACACCACAAAAAAAAATACATCACTCATTACATCACAACAACTGTGCCCATGATGACGCCATAATTTGTTCGGCACAGCAGGGTAAGCTATGAATGATGTTCACAGGGAGAGCCGTTTTCAAAAACATAAACATGATACGCTATTTCGTGCAGTGTAGCATGGAGGAAAACATTAATTGGTGTCGTTTAACACCAATATTAATTACATGAATAGAGAGCAATAACATTAAAATACAACAACAATTCTACCTCAAAATTGACATGTGACTATCAAACAATTATCCATGAATACCACTAATATGTATTTCAATAAGTCAGCCGTGACACTTCTGAATTATACTTCTTGAGAAAAATAGCCAAAATGTTCAATATTCTGTTTAATCGTCAAAATATCAACATTTTGGCAGCTCATGCCACTCTAATTAGTAATGGTTAATGATACGTATTAAGGAATTTTCCACAAGAAAGCCTACTTCATCAATTATGATATATAAAAAAGACATGTTCAAATGGGTTTGCCTTAAGCTCTGCGTGTATAAGAGAATCAACCGTGGCTTAGTCGGTAGGACAGGATTCCAATCTCAGAAAGGCATGGTTTTTATTCGGTCGTTCAAAGGCTTAGTATTCCAATACACAGTAGTTTTATAAATTCTACTATGGAGTGGTTTTACTAAAGCCAAAACACATAGGACAACTCGTACTGTATTGTACATGATGGTGTATATTTATGAGCTTTCGATAGTAGCTACTTTCATCATCAGATATTACAACACACAATAGGCAATTTTACACAGGCATTATATATAGAGAAAAATATAACACAGTTAATACTTTAAAATGATAGAATAAGTAGGATAAGCAAAATTAGGCTTCCAAAGTACAAATGAACAGGATCTGTACAGATTAAAACCATGGGGGTGTGTTGTAACATTGGGACAACAACACAGACTTATAATCCTTAATGGAGACATACAGTTATACATTAAATAAACGGAGAGGAATTGATGAAATTTGTAGATTTAAATCAGGGTTTAATTTAGAAATATGAAGCGACTATTTAAAAGCTAAGCTAAGTTTGTTATTGGCTTGATCAATGATTTCATAAGTCAATTTGTTAGGGTTATGGCTTTTGCTGAGACAGTGGTCAGCTACTGCGGAAGATCTGCTGTTAGGGTTGTTGATATTGGTATCCAGACATTTCGGCCTGGGACATTTCGGTACAGTATATTTCGGCCTGGGACAGTTCGGCCTAGGACATTTCGGTCCAAAGTTTAATCATATTTGATTAACCATTTTCTTATTTCTTTCTCTTATTCTATATGAATATATATATGCTCATTAAGTTGAGCTCAAGTTGATAAATTTATCTAACCACAATAGGTTACATATATAGCCCACCACTACATAACGCAAAGCATAATATGTAAATTTATAGTGTGGTGTTAGTAGATTTACAGTGAAACAGTGGATTTACTGCACTTCGTGCTTTCTTCTCTCTTTAAATACAAGTATCTTTTCTGTTAATCTACCAATATTGTTGTGTAGATTTGTAAATTAACCAAGAAGAGTCTCCTGTGATGAAATACAAACGTTTTTCTTGTAGTTCTACAAACATTTTTACAGTGTAAGTACATATGTGAGTTTGTTAGACCTCAATAATTACTATTTCTCCGACTAATACCTGTAACATATGTATCATGAAAGTTGGAAAGATTATCCAGAAGCCCACTAGAATCCCTGTTATAGCTGAAACATTGCTGAATATGGAGAAAGAAATGAGAAAATATACAATTAAATAGAATAAAAACCAAGGTGGGCCGAAATGTCCCCTTTATCACTTTGGGCCGAAATGTACTAGGCCAAAATGTACCGTACCGAAATGTCCCAGGCCGAAATGTACCGTACCGAAATGTCCCAGGCCGAAATGTACCGTACCGAGATGTCCCAGGCCGAGATGTCCCGGATCCGTTGATATTATGTTCAGAGAACCGTTGTCCTATACGCCTAGATGTAAGGCCTATATAAGAGGCAGGACAGTCACCACAAGTTATCTTGTAAACAATGTTACTTCTAAAATTTTCATCTTCGTGATCTTTATAATTAAAATATTTTCCAATGGTAAAAGTCTGGTTGGTAAGAATAATTTGAACACGAGGAACAAGATTTCCAAGGGATTTTAATTCTTTTGTAAGTTTGATAGATGCCGGTCCAAGATATGGAACTCTAATAAAAAGTTTAAATTTTTCTGGACCAAAAGGCTTTAAAATCTCACCACTGTTAAATTTATTATTGAGGAATTTCTTGATAACATTGTCAACAATATCTGACGGGCACTGGTTAAGAGACAACATTTCCTTTATCTTTTCAATTTCTTTGCTGATCAGTTTGTAATTATTGCATATGCCCCATGCTCTGTTAAGGAGAGTACGAATGAGATTAAGTTTATATTTCATTGGTACAAAACTAGTCCATTTCGTATAAAGTCCAGTATGGGCTTTCTTTCGGTAGATCGTGATTGTAATTCCATCAGGTGATCGAGAGATGAGAATGTCAAGGAAGGGTAAACATCCATTGGGTTCGTGTTCACATGCGAATTTTATGGCAGGGTGAGAGCTGTTTATGTATAGAAGAAAAGGCTGAACTTGAGCGGGATTTTCAAAAACAAGAAAGGTGTCATCCACATAACGCTTGTAGGTTTTAAATGGTGTTCCAGACTATTTTGGGAGAGAGTTTTCTTCAAAGCTGTCCATGAATATATCGGCTAATGGGGGATCCCATAGACACGCCATCGGTCTGTTCATAGTAATTGCCATTAAATTTAAAAGTCACATTGGTGGAAGCCAGAATCAGATCACGTTTAAGTTGTCTGTGGTTAAAGCCATGGTAAAGTATATTCAAGTCCGGGGTGACTTTATTTAAAATTATTTCAATGGTTTCGTGCGCAGGGATATTTGTAAATAAACTGGTGACGTCAAAGCTTACTAGATATTGATCAGCAAAGCCAGTCTGGGAAGCAATCCACTTCGAAAAGGAAAAACTGTCATTTATACAACGATCACTGTATCTAATGTCACTCAACAGCCACTTAGCCAGATTATAATTGTAGGAGTCATAGGCAGATAAAATTGGTCTCATTGGTATAGATGGTTTGTGGATTTTAGGTAAACCATATAAGATTGATGTGCGGGATCCTGACGGGCGTAGTTCCTAATAAATTCCTTGGGAGATGACGTTATTTCGTTTTAAATTGTACAAAAAGTTTTGCGCTGGGCCCTCTTTTCGTTCTGCGTTGTTCTGCTGTATTTTAGTAAACTTGCTGGTATCATTTAGAATAGTGTACATCTTATCCAGGTAATCTGCGTTATCTAATATAACAACACCATTGCCTTTGTCTGGTTTTGTTCGGATTAAAGAACTGTTGTTCTTAAGCGTGTCAAGAACAGCATCATCTTGGTTAAAATTTCATCAATTCCTCTCCGTTTATTTAAAGGCCCACTTGCCACCGTAGCCTGTTTAAATTTGCTAAGAAAACCAATTTACATGAGCTTACTACGACTAATACAACTAAACTTAAACATAGGACACATAAAACATGTCTAGTTAGCTTTAGAATGTAGAAATGGGGTGAAAAACAAACGAAGAATCGAAGCCTGATTACAACAACAACGATCAGTGTCGGACAACTTTCGTTTTGGATTACCCTTATTTCAGGCCTTTTTATATGTGGTTTACACTCAAACAATAATCAGCAGGCTTTTCCAGTCGCTGTTAACCGATCGTCAGTCTGTATTTCTCAGATAAATAGGCCTACGTAAAATTACACTGTGCCGTTAGTTCACTCACTCGACTGAAACATAAAATCGCCAATAGGGGGCAGGTTGGTTTGTTTACGTTACGGGCACCTAACAATTCAAATTTTCAAATTCAAATTAAAAATACAAAGTGACGTCCAAACTTTTAAATTTTGGTAAAAATAGAAAGTTCCTAACTTATATTGTCTGGGGAAAATACAGAAAACGGATTTTTTTTTTCAATGTAAACAATATTCCTGATTTTCGCGGCAAGTGTGCCTTTAATGTATAACTGTATGTCTCCATTAAGGATTATAAGTCTGTGTTGTTGTCCCAATGTTACAACACCCCCCCCCCCATGGTTTTAATCTGTACAGATCCTGTCCTTTGTACTTTAGAAGCCTAATTTTGCTTATCCTACTTATTCTATCATTTTAAAGAATTAACTGTGTTATATTTTTCTCTATATATAATGCCTGTAGAAAATTGTCTATTGTGTGTTGTAATGTCTGATGATGAGAGTAGCTACTCTCGAAAGCTCATAAATATACACCATCATGTACAATATAGTATGAGTTGTCCTATGCGTTTTGGCTACAGTAGTTTTAAAATGGTACATTTTGTAGACAATGCCACATGAGTTGTTATGAATCCTTCATGCCTTTGCCTTTGTCAGCATTTCCCGAATATATAAAACAGGTATATACTCAGAAATCCACTTAATAATCAGCAGATAGCCTGATCAAATGTTATCCTAATTTTTGTTTGAAATGCATGTTTTGTTGACAAAAATATTGTCCTGTAGGATATAGGTTGCATCGTAGTGACCAAACTGAACATACGTGTGCAACTTGCACAGCAATGATTCTACGATATCTTCTACACTTCTACACGAGACATGGCTCGAGAGTCGTCGCACTCCATTTTGCGGATAGTGAACTGTAAGAAACTTACTGAGAATTTATAATGTGTATGATAATTATTAATCTGTTCTATACTGTTCCCAAACATGTAGCCCTATAATAATAACCTGCCTTGCAAGACCTTTGGACAGAAAACATGCTAAAATTCATCGGTACTACATCAGCTCATAAATACATCCTATGGATATCGAGGCAAAATAAGATATGGATGAGCGATTATCCCGCATCAGACAAAATACTTGCATTTGATTGGACGTCATCGATCACGTGGAGACGTGATATTTTTCCGTATCAGGCAGACCGAGTTCGTATCAGGTTACCTAGAGTTACTTGCCCCTGAATACACGCTGCGACAGCATTGTGCACGTCTGCTAAAGTGAGTCGACATAATTAAAGATAAAAACAGAACATATCGATGTGCATGGCTATAATTTTAGGCGCTGTGGAAACCTTTATCAGAGAATAGCAAGCGTACTTATCCCAAGATCTGCTGAATGTAGGTTGTCTGGTTAGTCTAGTGGCCAGAACTGAGTAGAACTATCGCCGTATCGCATATCGGTATCGCGCGTACCGACTGAGTTGTAAACACCTTCGCTAAGTCAAAAACTATCAACCAGACAAGCCTCGGCTAAGGAAGGGATAAATTCGTTACACAGTCTGTGTGTGGGTCACACACAGACTGTGTAACTAATAATATGTATCCAAGTATTTTATATGTATTCCGAGAGTAGTAAATACTATTATCGGTGGATCATATGTCATCACAGCAGAGAGGATCACGTGAGATGAGCTTACGCATGCGTCTCGGCAGAGCGTCTTGCATGTCCTTAGCAGACGAGACATGAAATTTTAAGCGGGCTAAAATAATTTTTAGTTTCGCGACTATCGTGTGCAATCACACAAATATCTGGTGACATAATTGTCACTTGGATGCAAAATATCTTCCTGTGTAATCACAGATCAATTTTCTGAGAAATATTTTACAGTTTTTGTTGAAAGTATAGCAAATCAATATCATTATCAGTGAGCGTAATGGCTGATGACCATTCACACTACACGAGGCCGGAGACAAACACCACTCCGAGCGAAACTAACGTAATCGTTTATCGAGAATCGCCTGTAAAAGAAATGAAGGAAAGTTCTTCTAAAGGCAAGTCTAAGAGTAGCAGTTCAAGATCCAAGGGTAAAGAACCTGCGAAACGTAAGCTACCGCTATCTATTAATAATAATCCTAGCCCTAGCGGGAGTGGATCTCAACGTCAGATTGAGAACCCCAAATCAAACATGAATAGCGATACTGCTCCTAGTTCTGGTACTGGACAGTCTGGGGATAAACATGAACTGTTTAATCTATTCAGTAAAATGATGGATAAAATAGACAGCGGGTTCAACCTGATAGCTTCCCAAAGCAGTAATAATAATACTATTACTAGTAACATGATGCCATTGATGGGATATGATGAATATGATGACTATGACTATGAATTTGACTCATCGCAATATGATGAGTATTTTGAGCCAGATGGTTCTTATCTGTCGGATCACGAAATCCCTGCTAAAAAGGCAAAATTGACTTCAGAAAATCTAACTAATAGATTAATTCAACGGACGGCGACTAAAGCTGCACCGGATGAACCAGCGGCTATAAATAGTCCTAATTCTGATTGTGTCCAAGGCGATACCACTGAGACGTCACCTAACACTCATCACGGCATAACTCTTACTGATGATAATTCTCGAGGAGCTCTAAAAGATGCCAAAAAGATTTTGAAAGGGGAATGCATGGGCGATGTAATAGATGCAGAATTGGCCGAAATTGTAAACTCAATGACCAAAGAGGGCATTTCTGCGGAGAGTTTACAAAGTATTTTGTCAAAGTATACTCGTCCAGTTAATACAAATCTGTACACAAAAATCTGGGTAAACTCCATTGTGTGGGACAATCTTAAGCCTTCCACTAGATCTCAGGATAACAAAATACAAAAAATTCAAGGTCCGTTAGTGAAAGGAACCATTGCCTTAGCACAAACCGTAAATAAATTACTAAGTGCCGACTCGGAACTAGACAAATCTAGTCTTTTGGCATTAGGTATGGAGGGCATATGTCTAATGATACATGCAAATCATGAACTGAGCATGTTTAGAAGAGAACTAATAAAGCCTGACCTTCGCCCAGAGTATAGTCAAATGTGCTCTTCGTCTACCCCTACTACTGACCAATTATTTGGCCCAGATCTCCCTAAGCAAGTGCATGACATGACCGAAGTCAACAAAGTTGGCAAAAAACTTGGAAATCCAACCATGCGTGGGTTTAACAACCGCCGAGGATTTAGAGGAAGAAAATTGTACGGAAGCCCTTGGGGCCCGTACAGAGGCCGTGGCAATTACCATGGGTTTGGAGGATATCCACAAAGAAGCCGACCTTTTTAGGCGGACACTACAGGGGAATGGGACATACCCACTACCCACAAAAGAGGGGCAGCGGAAAGAAATAGAGCGACAAAAAGTCGAACAACCTTCACAAAAAGTAAGTGAAATAAATTCAAATTATATTTCAGTATTACCACTGCCTACTCATAATAGTATTATTGCAGGTAGACTAAAACACTTCATTGATGAGTGGGAAAAAATTACATCAGATAAAACTTTGCTTGATACTGTGCAGCATTGTCATATTGAATTTTGCTCAAACGTGCAACAACGAAACACATCAAAAATCCAAGTGTCTGGTCATGAACAGAAATTTGTAGATTTAGAAATCCAAGCTCTATTAGATAAAGGTGTAATACATAAGGTGGACCCATGTGAAGGTCAATTTCTTTCTCCTATTTTTCTCAGGAAAAAGAGAGATGGAGGTTTTCGACTGATCCTTAATTTAAAAGAATTTAACAGGTCAGTGGCATATTATCATTTCAAACTGAATAGTATTCATTCAGCTATCAATCTGTTGCAACCCAGTGCATATATGGCCGGTGTAGACCTTAAAGATGCTTATTACAGCATACCCATTGCTCAGGAACACCAGAAATATTTAAGATTTGTATGGAATGGTCAAATATATCAGTTTGTGGCACTGCCAAATGGTTTATCAATGGGGCCTCGGCTCTTCACAAAGCTATTAAAGCCAGTGTTTTCCTTACTAAGGGGAAGGGGTCGCATCAGTGTAGATTATATTGATGATAGCTACTTACAAGGGGAAACTTACCAGCAATGTAAAGAAAATGTATCAGATACTGTAAACTTGCTTACAAGATTGGGGTTTGTTATTCATGAATCAAAATCTGTACTAGAACCAACACAAGAATTAACATTCCTGGGATTCATACTGAATTCAATCCATATGACAGTACGTCTGACCCCTGAAAAGGCAAGTAAAATCCGTACTGAATGTATAAACCTCCTCAAAAACCCTCATATTAAAATACAGGTAACTGCCCATGTTATTGGTCTTATCATTTCAACATTTCCTGGGGTACAATTTGGTCAACTACATTATAGGCATCTGGAGGCTGATAAAATCAATGCTCTTAAAGAAAGTAAAGGGGATTTTGATAAAACTATGATGTTATCACCATCAGCAAAAACTGAGTTGAAATGGTGGATTGAAAATGTCCAACATAGCTTTAACCCAATACTTCATGATAGTCCAGACTTAATATTGACAACTGATGCGAGTTTGTCAGGCTGGGGGGCAGTACTGAACAAGCAGAAAACAGGAGGCAGATGGACTGTCAGTGAAAGCCTAAATCATATTAACTATCTTGAATTGCTGGCAGTGTATTTTGGTCTGAAAAGTTTTGAACAGTCAATCAAAGGTGTAAAACATGTTCAAGTTAAGATAGATAACACCACAGCTGTATCTTATATTAACAAAATGGGGGGTTGTAAATCAATCCTATGCAATGATGTTGCTCAGAAAATTTGGACATGGTGTATTGATAAAGGAATTTGGCTAAGCTCATGTCATATTCCTGGGGGGTATTTCATAAACAGGTTTAAACGGCTAAACTGACCTAGCCGGCTAGAATTGCAATGCTTTAACATTACTGCTTAGTCGACTATCTGACCGTAGTCGGCTATATGTGGTTTATGAAATACCCCCCTGGAGCTACTAATGTTGAGGCTGATCGAGAAAGTCGTGAGTTTGATGATAGCAAAGAATGGATGCTAAACAAAAATGTTTTTCTCACTGTAACTGAACATCTGGGATGCCCAGACATAGATATGTTTGCTAGCAGGCTTAATACACAATTCAGTCAATATGTTTCTTATAAACCTGACCCATCAGCTTTACATGTAGATGCTTTTTCAATGAATTGGTCTAACAAATATATTTATTGTTTTCCTCCCTTTAGTCTGGTGGCAAAGTGTCTGCAAAAGTTCAGGATAGAAAAGGGGGAGGGGGGGATGATAGTGCCCTATTGGCCGACACAGTGCTGGTACCCATTGCTAATGCAGATGATAGTTCAGACACCTATAGTTCTGCCGAAAATGAATCGACTTCTCAGTTTGCCAGGACAGGATACATTACATCCACTCAGGTCAAAACTCAGACTTCTAGCTTGTCGAGTATCGGGCAATCCCTTCAACGCAAAGGACTTTCGGAACAATCAATCAACCTTATCTGTTCTTCATGGAGACAAACCACAAGTAAACAATATGCCTGCTACATCAACCAGTGGGTACTATTCTGCAGTAGGAAACATACTGATCCATTTCAACCACATTTAAAAGAAGTTTTGGATTTTCTCACGTCACTATTTAACAAGGGAATTGGATATAGTGCTATAAATACAGCACGAAGTGCATTGTCAGCTTTGTGTGAAAATATTGATAATTGTCCTGTGGGCAATCACCCTCTTGTTAAGCGGCTTCTCAAAGGCGTTTATGAACAACGACCAGTGATTTCACGATACATGGCAACTTGGGATGTGGCAGATGTACTGAAGTATTTAAAAACTTTGTGGCCTCACAGTGAGCTTTGTTTAAAAAACCTTTCTCTTAAACTAACAACTCTGTTCTTACTTGTTACAGCTCAAAGGCAGCAAACTCTTCATTTACTCAAGTTATCTAACATGCATTTTGATAATAGTTCAGTTGTGTTCATTATTCCTGAAAACGTTAAGCAGTCCAAACCAGGACGCAAATCTTTGCAAGTTAAATTATGTAAATATGTTAAAGACCCAAAATTGTGTGTTGTTAGAGTATTGGAGGATTATGTGGAAAGAACAGCAAATGTGAGGAAGGGAGAGAACTCTCTTCTGATCAGTTTTCAAAGGGCCCATAGGGCTGTGTCCAGAGACACTATTGGGCGATGGGTTAGAACAGTATTATCAGCATCCGGCATTGATGCACATTGAAAAGGCTCATTCAACAAGAGCAGCTAGCACAAGTGCTGCAAAACGTAAATGTGTGCCGTTGGAAACTATTTTGTCAACTGCTGGTTGGAAGTCTTGTGAAACATTTGCCAAGTTTTATGATAAAAACATTAATGACACTAACAGTAGTCAGTTTACGGATGCTGTCCTAGATATGTAATAATATAAACTCATTGCCTCAAGAATAACACTGAACAAGCCATTATGTACTGCAAGTGGATTTGAGTTTTATTAAAACCTGAAAATGGAAACCCTGTTTTTTGTTAATTTGATTGCTAAGAATTATATCTGGGGCACTAATAAATAACTGTGACTGAAATTTTTCGCTTTGAAATCTCACGTGATCCTCTCTGCTGTGATGACATATGATTAGAGGACTAAACAAGACTTACCTGTAAGTTGAAGTTTGGTCTGGATCATATGTCATCACAACAGCAGAGAGAGATCAAGTGCCCATCCCTTTTACCCTCCCATGGGTCTAAATGACTATTTTTGGAAACATCACGGCGTAAACAACGTGTGCAAGATTTGAGAATGAAGGGTGGCATGATATATGCAAAAAATAAATAAAAATAGTCAGAAAAATTACTGTCACAGATCTGTAAAGTCTGCCGAGACGCATGCGTAAGCTCATCTCACTTGATCTCTCTCTGCTGTTGTGATGACATATGATCCAGACCAAACTTCAACTTACAGGTAAGTCTCGTTTAGTCCTCTAATTAAACGTTACCTACCAGCATTATATCTGATATCTCTCTATACAACCGAGCAAGTTTCATGGTGTAACTGTAAGTGCCACATGTCGTTGTTTACAATTTTCCGGAAGTAGCTATGTTTAAGGAAGTCATCTAAAGTGGCCTCCCTTTATGTCCGAGAAACCATAGATATCTTATAATAACTAGTTTGACTATAACGTTAACGTTACAATCCAAAACGAGGTTACCGCTTGAAAAACATTTCTTGTCATAGGCCCTACTATAGCCACTTGTACACGTTTGTCATGATGGTTGAGAACTTTTGTGCAGCACCTACCGCTTAAAACTTATTCCATTCTCAAAAAATGGCAGAAAAGTTCACATTAGACTAGAAAACAACTTGGTAACGCAAGTCAAAAATCACTTAGCAAGATGGCGACTTCGTTGCCGGAAGTAGCTAGTCGTTAGCCAATCTAGTTATTATAAGATATCTATGCGAGAAACGTGGCGCAGATTGGTTTTAGAGGTTCATATCTCAACGGATGGCAGTGGGATCAATCCCTATTTTAGATAGATTTCAAGTGTGTTTACGGCGAATACTGCAATTTGATTGGTTAATCTGCTTTCGTTCACAATCCTATGGGCGAGCCAGCCAGCTCACTGGTACCGACTTATTTTGACAACAACATACAATACACTATATATATGGAATAGCCACGTCACATTGATTGGGCTGGATTTGACGTACTAAAATCACCGTCATTATTATGCGATGTCATGAGGGTCTGTCTCTGTAAGACAAGTCATGTTTTCTACAATTACGGACGATCAGTCAAAATTTACTTCACAACGATGTTTCGTCATCACTTAATGACATAAATGAAGCGTTCAACTCGTAGCCATTTTGGCAGTGCCAGTGGTCGTTCGTTTTTGCTTTATCTGTAACGTCAGATCAGTAGTTTCATATCGCAATGGCGGCGCCGGTTGTAAGTCAAATATCAAGTGACAGTCATTCCACGTATATAGCGCATTGCATGACGCAGCCACCACACAGACACGCTATCTAATTATGCTTCCTTCCATACAATTTCAGGGAAACCAATAACAAATTATAATGTTTCAATACGAAAACGTTAGCAGTCATGGGTCAGTACAGGGCATTGACACACTCAACGTGGTGACGTGGGATGACATCATCACTTTGCTAGGCACGCTTCCGAGCATTTTTTTGCGTTGATTCTTGAAAATAAATATTTTCAATTGTATTCGGTTCATCGGCTACGCAAACTTTTCATAAACCGCTTCCGAAGAAACATTGAAGTCAATTGATATTTAGACCACCAGCCACTGGCTTAGGTTGAGCCATGTCTAAAGCGGCCCATACACGATCAATTATATTGCACAGGCCTGGTTGCACAATATAATAGCGCAATAAAATATCAAGCAGAGTTTGATTCACTCAATACAATTGCGCAAGTCATCAATATCGTGTATGGGCCGCTTAAATGAGGTCGTACAATAAAGAAATTCAATGGTGACAAATTTAAAGCTAGTTCAAGTCTAAAATACCTTTGAACAACCTGCTCAGAGCTATATTTGAAGAAAAAAAAAGATTTCTTTACACCCAGAAAATCTTACCATACCATGCCATCTAAAACATCACATACTAACCAAGGCAATCAAGCAGAACCTACCTGGTAGTGAAGAACCTTGCCCCATGTCTGGGTATACAAAGAGACACCAAAGGGAGGTGTCCTGGGAGGTGTTTTAGTTTACATAATATAGCGCTATATAATGTATCTACATGCTATCAATTCTTTTTGACGCAATGACATATATTTGAGCTGTAGAAGTCACAAGTGCACCAGATCATTTCAGGTCACGTATATAAATCATATGATCCCTATCAGTGTCCCAAAAATTGGAAAATTTTCTGACTGGGTTTTCACTTGAACGACCTATGTGGGATGCTGCCAGTTACCACCGGAAAGTCGTGGATTAAATATAGCACGGTTTCCGCCCACAATAAAACTGACGACTCCACCATATAAGTAAAATAATCTTGAGCGCGGCGAACAAGATCAAACCATCAATCAATCAATCATATAATTCATAGGATATCGAAATGTGTATTCAACAAACACGGTAGCAATTCAATTCAATTCAATTTTATTTCACTCGAGACCACCATGGTTGACACGAGATGCATCAGTGGTACAGTGTATAACATGGCGTTTACAGTATTATGTATTCTAGATTTACAGTGCTGAACTTTTATATTTGAAGCATTTATACATATACATATCGAAAAAAGTATATTTTAATACATACACATATTCTATATTCACACAAATATATTTGAACAATCAAAAAACAATTAACCTTTATATCCAATCATAAGTTGTAATAAACTAAAACCCGTAATATTTTATTACGTTGAGGAAATTCCAATTTCAGTTAAGGGTTTTGATTCCTGGGGGTCGAAAAGGAGGTTTTAGTTTATTACAACAACTTATGATTGGGTATAAAGGTTAATTAATATATCTCTTTTTATCATAATTAGAAACTTGTCTCCATGGTTATTTTAAGAAGATGTTCCCTGAGCCCATGTTTTATTGTTCATAAATATATGTATACATATTATCTTTCAATGAAGTCATTCATATAAATGTTCATATA
Organism: Lepidochitona cinerea; assembly: GCA_963971465.1. Lineage (NCBI taxonomy): Eukaryota > Metazoa > Mollusca > Polyplacophora > Chitonida > Tonicellidae > Lepidochitona > Lepidochitona cinerea. Next base: position 16,023,939 of record OZ020559.1, read on the forward strand.
AATATCATATAAATGTTAGTGATCTGTTTTAGCTTTGAATATGTTTGTGCTGATCGAATGTAATCTGTTGGGCTTTTTACATCTAAAACATGAGTTTATGTTATTGAGTTTCTTCCTGTATGTTTTGAATTTGAAACACAAAAAAAAGAACTACAAATTGACTGTCAAATTGTGTCTGTTTTCCCACCAACCCCATGAGGGTCAGTAAAAGCTATGCCTTATTTTGTCAAATTAATCCACTTACTGTCAAGCCAAAGTGAGAGGTAAGATTTCTGGGGTGAAAACAAACGGATGTTGACCATGATGGCGATAAGGTCACATATGAATGAAGCAATATACAAAGTTGAAGTTTTAGGTAGATAATGGTTTAGAGTTATTGCCCTTTGTTTCTTCAAATGGTCAAATTTTGCTCAGACTTCTTGACGGGATTGCCACCCAGAACCATTGAACCAAACAGTATTTATTTTTCTAAATTAAATGTTCATTTAACGAATAACACATTTACCTATGCTGCTTGACACTATCGTGTGTATATATCGAATGGATATTAGTTGAAACTTTATTGTCATTTTGAAAGATGTAAAGACAAAAACTATAGCATATAGATTAGAACTCCATAAGCTTGCTTTAAAAAGTCATTCTTTAATGAAAAATTTCATCAACGTAGTCAAAAACTTGCATACTGAAGATTTGAAGGACGATTCATATTTTTATGGTTCTCAAAACCTTTTGGGGGAGCAAATAGTCGCCACTTTGTCCATCCATGCGTCCGGGTTTATTATCCGGGAGACACTCTATAAATACCTATTTAACCAAACGCTTTTCTGGAGATATGAAATACAAAAAGGATTTGCTATTGATATTTGTTTTTTTAAGTGTACCTTTTTTGAGATTGATGCATCCCCTGATTTGGTTGCCAAAGTTTCTTCTCTGTGAGCTAAGTCGATACTGCTAAAGAAACTGGGTTTCCCCAACACAACGGCGCCCCCCATCAGTATGTTAACTGTGGGAACTGACTCAATCACCGTCGAATAATTCTTAGCTTTGTCCAATATTGTATCCTTAAAAAATCGGGAAAAATAAATGTAAAATGCTGGAATTTTAGCTACAGAAGCTATAGATCCTCATGCCATTCTTATGGGATTATGTCAGTCTTGAAGAGTACTTTGTATTTAATTCAAAACTGAGGTTTCACTGAGTATTTTCAATTTGATAACTGATTCGAACCAATGTATATATACCTCTTTTTAACACAATTAGATACTTTTCTCTATGGTTATTTTAGCCAGGAAGATTTTTCCTGTGCCCGTGTGTTTCGTTCATAAATATATATCGTCTTAAATGAAGAGTTGACAGTACTTTGATGAAATACACCGTTAAGCGTTATATATTTACAGCTCTTCGATGGTTATGAAACTTTACAAATTACCAGTTAACATAGTTTCTACTGACCCTGAAAATTCTTTCGTCGAAGAGTCTACATGCCAGGATTATGGAACACCAAAGTTGGATTCCAAGCTACAGACACGATTGGAGAACTCTGAAATTCTTAAAAACATTTCCATAAAACTGTGCCATTTGGAACCTTATCAATAAGACCAACTTCAAAGTTTGATCTCTGACTTTTCACATTTATTTCCTGATGCTCCATCTAGGACTTCTGTTAACTTTCGTGATGTTTGTGTTGACAATTCTTCGCCTATAAAAGACCACCTTGACAGAATTGAACTCTTCCAGAGACTCAGTAAAGCCAATTTGACTATCGGTCTTGTAGAAAGTGAGTTTCGACGTGCCGCAGACATTTATCACGGATGTGACGTCGGTCAGGGTCAGGTCACACCAGTTCAACTTAAAATTAAAGTTGATGTCATTTCAAACTTTCCGGTGCCTGATTGTAAAAGACAACTCAAACGCTTCTTGGGTATGGCTGGATATTATAGAAAATTTTGCCAAAATTTCTCTTCACTTTCTAAGCCTTTGACTAATTTGCTTAAGAAAAATGTAAAATTTATTTGGTCTGATAAATGTCAAGCCTCTTTTGAAAAGATTAAAGCCATATTCTTTAGCGATCCAGTTTTCTTAGCACCTGCTTTTAATTCATTTAAATTAGAGTGTAACCAACCTATTATTGTCTTTGGTGATCCTAACCCCATAGCGTTTTGAATAAGTTTCGATTTGTTTATCTAGAGTGTAAATAACACTATCAGTATATATTTCTATTGTACCTTTTTTTTAAAGAAAGTTTTTGTCAAAACTTTCTTTCTCTGAAGTGGGAGAGTAAAGCTGAACATATGTATCTATTTCGATTGTCTTAGAAATTTCTCGACTGTGACGTATTGTCTGTTTGTTAGCGAAATGTTTCAAGTTTGACCTAGTTCCCAACTGTTACTAGGACGACTCCTAGTCTCTGTAGTGAGGTAATCTCAGGCCTATATTTGAAATTCATAACCTGTTGTAATGCGTAGATCCAAGAAGATTCTCGAAATACTCTATTTGTATGCTAATTTATGCAAATGCTCAGATCTTTCTGGAATTCTGAGAATGTATTTAAAGACGTTGTTTTGGTAGTTAGTCAGTCAGTTTCCAACTGGTCTCGGGGTGCTATTATATCTGAACTCCGTATGATACAGCCAGTAAGCTGTTATCTTTGAATACGATATTCGACTTGTGACAGAGCCAGCTTCTATCTGGACTCAGAAACTGTAATATAGTTCAGTTTTCTGTCTGACCTCTTTACATACTATTTTGGATCTCGTCTGTGACAGAGTCAGTTGTGAACTGTACTCTTTGATACTATTAACTCTGTACTTTTGGATGATATGTCCATTCATATTCAGCCTGCTTTGTCGGTGATACCTGACTTGTGAATTCTATCAAGAATTTATCCTGTGGATTTACCAGTGTGTGTTACGTATTTGAACACTTCAGGAAATATTATATGCAACTTGAGAATCGTCATAGAATATTCCGCCCCCGTCAGTGTGAACTGGTATTTATTATAGGGAACATTATATTCAACTTGACAATCGTGAACAATCGCAAACACAAAGCAAATGTTCGGTAAATACCAAAAGTGATTATATAGGTTTAGGCTAGTGTTGTGATGGTGTGCTTTCTGTGGAAACTGTCGTGATTTGTGAAACAGAAATTATTCTATCGGATTGTACGTACCTACGTGGGAGTTCTATTTCAACGTTGGAGATTCCGGGGCGGGGATACTTTCTGATATCACATCGACTTTTTACTCTACATAATATAGATTCTTTAGTTTAGGATTATGATTTATTTTGACTATCTATGTAATAAACGATTTATTATTTGGAATTGAATTCTACTTTGCTGGTTTCGTTCTCCGCATTACCATTTGTACACACTTTATGATCTATGTATTGCTTGGTACGCAATAGTGTGTCTTCAAGATTCATTCTGGGGTTCTATAATTCGTAAATTCTTGGTCATCGGATTTAAAGCAGTGAACTTTGTGAAGGATTACAGATTTCTCGGAACTGTTATTACTTAACTTGTATAAGTAAATCATTTTGATATATGTTTTCTTTCCAACGTTTATGTAATATTTGCCTGTAAATAAGTTAGTCCGTTTGCTTTTTAATATAAATCAAAATTTGTACATACAATCTGCTGGTTTGTTGTTATTTCTTTTTATTATCATTCGGTATCGTAGCAGCTCATCGGCGCGGTGCAGCTTATCGGAGCACTACAGCTCATCACCTTTTAGAGCAGTACAGCTTATCGGCGCAGTACAGCTTATCGGCGCAGTACAGTTCATCGGCGCAGTACAGCTTATCGGAGCAGTGCAACTCATCACTTATGGGATCAGTACAGCTCATGGGATCAGTACAGCTCATATTTGAACTTTTTTACTCTATTCCATTCAGACTCAATCGGAGCATTACAGCTCATCAGCGCAGTACAGTTCATCGGCGCAGTACAGCTTATCGGAGCAGTGCGACTCATCACTTATGGGATCAGTACAGCTCATGGGATCAGTACAGCTCATATTTGAACTTTTTTACTCTATTCCATTCAGACTCAGTCGGAGCATTACAGCTCATCAGCGCAATACAGCTCATCGGCGCAGTACAGCTTACCGGAACAGTACACCTTATAGGAGCAGTACAGCCCATCGGAGAAGTACAGCTTATCGGATCAGTGCAACTCATCACTCATTACATAGGTGCAGTGCAGCTTTCCGGAGCAGTACAGCTCATCGCGGGCAGTACAGCTTATCGCAGTACTATAGCTCATCACTCGTCACAGCAGTACAGCTTATCGGCGCAATACAGCTTATCGGAGCTGTACAGCTTATTGGAGCACTACAGCTCATCCCTCATCACAGCAGTGTAGCTCATCAGCTCAGTACAGCTTATCGGACCACTACAGCTTATCACTCATTATAGCAGTACAGCTCATCGGAACAGTACAGGTTATCGGATAAAACATCACTGACAAATAAGCAAGCTTAATAACATTCAAATTATAGCATCCAAGAAGCTTTACTGAGTGCAGTTCTAAACTATCTTACTAAAATACAAGCAACGCGTACTTAAATAGATTTTCAGAAATTTCAGAACACTCTGGTTAAAACACATTAGAATAAATGTGCATATCTATAGAGATTGTACATATTCAAGATTCGAGAAAGTTCTTTGAATTAAGCAATACAAAGGCTAATTGTTAACAGCCGTCTGGGTAAGCTGGCCAACAAACAATAGTAGAACGTACAATAGAGCTCGAGAAAAATCTCTAGACGTACACATGAAACACAACCAACCGAAAAATATAGGTTTAACAATCTTACTTTACGTAATATAACGCAAAGTTTTCGATTAAACACCGACAACATTATTTGTTTAACTATATATAAAGAATTATGAACTAATTTTAGGAGCTTTTAAAATTTTGATGACTTGATTTAAGGGATTTAATGTTTTGTGGGTATAAAAGCATCAATCAGGTTACGGGATTAAATAATTTCTAGCACAATATATCACTGGATGTTATTTAAAACTTCTTAACGTCATATTTCTGACGTTGCATAATGACATTATCATTTTATCAATCTAAAAACGGGTATCACTATACACTTTCCCTACCCGTGGAACGTTTTTACTATTTATAGGTTACTGATATACTAAAGCGAGAATGACTATGAAGCAATCAAAATTAATAAGCTGTGAAAACAATGTCAGGATTCATCACAGTTGTCTAAAGAATCCTCCGCACAATGCAACATCGTTTGGAGAGCAGTTAAGTTAAGGACATCCACGTCAGGGTTCAGCTCGCCTTCATAATTATAATTCTTCGCCAGGTAGATTAATGAAGGTGAAACTCCTGTTATGTCGTGGATCTTGTCAACAGTATCTTTCACAGCCTTACTCCTGTACGCATTTCGGACAGATTCATCGACTGCCTTACACATCTCATCTATGTGGGTTACCAAAATGAGAATACGAATATCTGAAACATATACAAACAATTTAAAGTGGCATGACCTGCCAAAATTCACACTTTTTTCACAATTTCTGATCGTCACAACAGTAAGAGGTTTTGAATGTCGTCGAAAAAATAAATGATTGGCGTTGGAATGAGGAAAGTCCATACAGTATGTGGCCTGTACGAACCAAAAACGTGTTCGAAAAGTAAACAAAATTTAAATAACCGGGACGACCATTCATGGTAGCTCATGGTAGCTCATGTCATTTTAGGGAATAACTTTAACTGTTAACTCAAGTAGTATGATAATTTATTCAAGTGGTGTTCGCTGCAGAAATTCTTTTTTTTAACAATAATTCTGATTGTTAAAGCAATTAGACAGTTTGAAGTTCATAGTAAACAAGAGATCAGTGAACTGATCTTGGCGACCACCATACGACACTATCAGAAAGTGAGGCTGCTTGTAAACAGATCGCAAATTTGATATGTGGAATTTATTTCTTCAGTTGGTGGCTGGCTGGACAAGAACAAAGTTTCTTCGGTAGAAAGTTGCTGTTATCTGAAAACTCAAAACCAACTTTCTTCACACAGGCCAGTCAGTGATATTGCTTGTTTGAGTCCTGTGAACAACTAAAATTTACAAAATCCAAAACGATTGTACACATGTTACTAAGATGCAGTTAGTGTTTGTTTACAAATCAAAAGATAATGTATATCTGTCAAAAATAGCCCGTGAAAAGTGAAGAATGAGCGTATCACTCGTCTGATGAGTAAAAAGTAAAAAGTAAAAATTGAAACATGACGAAAGTCAGTTTAAAAATTAATGGCAATTTTTTTTTCCAATTCGTTCAGAAATTAATGAACTCTTATAAAACAATATCTTCAGGTACATTTTGATATTAATATAAGATTGAATAAAAACATTTAAGTTTACTTTATTGGTAAATAACATTTACACTTGTCAGTTGCTGTACCTGAATGAAAGTTCTTTGTACACAAATGAGCAAAAAAAATGGTCGCCTAGCGGTCATTTTGATATGCAAATGAGCAAAATAAATAAATGTTGCAAACTAGACCATAGGAGGAACGTGCGTGTGAAATTAAAAAAAGATCCGACTAGCAGTTCTCTTGGAATCGGGGTCACAAGAGAGTGATAGATAGGTGATAAAAAAGTGATAGAAAATAGAAAAACAAAATGGTCGCCTGAAAATGGCCAGTGGCCGCCATTTTGAATATGCAAATGAATAAAAAGGTGCATAGTGCGCAACGAGACCATAGGGCTAACATGCGTAAATTAGTTTACGAAAATCCTAACCTTTCTTTACTTTACTTGAAAATGACAAAAATAAGAAAAACAAAATGGTCGCCCAGCGGCCATTTTAATATGCAAATGAGCAGACAAAATAGGTGTTGCACAACTAGATCATAAGGGGAACATGTCTATCAAATTTGATGAATATCCGACAAGTAGGTCTCTTGATATCGCGATCACAAGAAAAGTTTACAGACACCGGACGACGGACCACGGACAAATTTCGATTTGATAAGACCACCATGAGATCATGGTGGTCTAAAAAATAAATGAGGGACATGCACTAACACAAGAAATATCTATACAACATTTCGTCTGTACCAACCGAAAAAACCAGGACGAATGTTAATACCGAAATGTTCCTTAAAACGTTACTTAAACGTACATTATCGAGACGTGTACCACCAAGAATCCTTCTAAATGTTTCTTATTTAGAAAAATACAATCGGAAACATGGAACAATGAACGTTGAGACAAATTTTGGTTTTGTGGTGTTAATAGGACTCTTGGATTTATACAGGTCGGCTTTCTCCAGGGATCACGTGATCTCCCCAATGGGGCACCGACAAAGTCCGTCTTTATTTTCTCCTCTCCGAATTGTCTATTGTTTATTGTGTAACTTGTAAGCGCTTAGTTTCAGTAATCTAGTCGATTGTGTTAGGACGCGTACATGGCTTACAGGGTTGTCTCCCTTAGACTACTGGTTTCAGACAATCATATTGCGTTTCAGTCGGAACTCCCTTCGGCTATCTTCGCTCGCTTCAGATCGGCTTTGACACGCCTCGGGTAGTCTACGTTTTTTATACGGTAAATCACCGTATTTTTGGGCTGAATAAAAATGGCGTCGAAAGTAAATATCAAAATGTTTTAGTATAGAAGAAAAATAAAATGAAATTAATTATAACTTTTTAAAATGCTAATATCATTTAGAAAGATATTTGTTTATATACCTTATTTAACCCGGTAAACCACATGTTGTATAAACAGACACAGTTTCGGTACTTATCAGGAATCCTTCAATTATCTAACTGATCGAGGCTGAAAGTTCGCTTTCATTATCCCTTTTGTGGGGCCCTCAAGAGGATTTGGGAATTGTACGTTTCACGGCTAACTATTTGGTCGCCATGTTCAAAATGACCTGCAGTCTTTCAGAGGGTATTTCACGTACGTAAATCCTTGAAGTTTCAGATTGATTGCGTTTTACTATCATGCGTACGCCTGTTACTCAAGTGAACTTGATATCTGTATTTAGTTATTCAATTTGCTTGTAAGGTTAAACACAGTGTAGAAAATGATTCCATTTTAATGATAATTTAATTATTGTTTTCCATTTGCTTTTGTTTAAGTCAATCACACATACTACAGAGATCAGAGATGTAAAAATAATTAAAATAGTGAAACTGATGGTTTATGCGCAGAGCGTTTGTGATTCCTATATAAAGAAATGTTCGAAACTCTTTAAACGTGCGTTCCATTCTAACGAGAAATACTTAAGGTATCACCATTAAGTGAGTTTTTGTGAACAACACGAGCTTTCGAAACCTGTGCCAGTGTTTTTATAGGTGTCTTTTTTCGGCTTCGTCGTCGTGATACCTTAATTAAATATCTCTAAATGTATAAGCCTGCCGATCATAATAAAATTACGTAAATTCAATCTTTGCTATACCATTGGTTTCTCCCAAGACTTTTAAACAAAACATCAGTAAGTTAAATATTTGTATTGAAAATCTTACGCACCTCTAACAGACGCCTGTTCTCTCAATTCTGTAAATTTGTCCTTGACATCTATTGGGGCCAGGCCGACTTTCGTTCCATTGACAACATACACAATACAATGCATCCTCTCGGCCATTGTAGGAGATTGGATGAAACCAGCCGACCGGGGTGTTATTCTATTCTTAGATTGCAGCTATAAAAAAAATAGCACCGGTGAAATATCCTGGGTAAAAAAATGAGTGGGTGTATATTGGATCATCACATGTGGAATGATTGGAAGAACTGGTGTTTGGAATGGGCAAAGAGTTAAATTTTCTTCTCCACTTAATCTGGTAAATTAATCTGAAATGAAGGGTGAATTTCAATGAATCAATCAACTCTGTTGACCTATATGTTAGATCCATTGATTGATTGAAATAGTATATAAAAATATGTATATTTATAACCTTGTTGTTTGCTGCAAGTAGGTTATGAGATGGAGTGTATAACCTTGTTGTGTGCTGGTTGTAGGTTGTAAGAAGGAGTGTATAACCTTGTTGTGTGTTGGTTGTGAGATGGAGTTAATGGTTGTTTTGTTTATTTTTTGTTACATATTTTTGTCTGTACCGGGGGGGGGGGGGGGGGGCTGGAGGAAGCCAAATTTATGGAGTTCAATCTCAATCCACCGATGTTCTTGCCATATTTAAGATGCGTAACCATTGTCAATGTGTTACAAAAGGATTCCAGAAAATTCTACTGACTAATGCTAAGCTCCTGGCAGTCGTCAACCTAATGAAATATATGTATCTTAGGTTTGATTTGTTAACACAATTTATGGGGTATAAAGGTCGAAATGATATACCTCTTTTTAATACAATTATAAACTTGTCTCCATGGTTATTTTAGACAAGAAGATTTTCCTAGTGCCCGTGTGTTTTAGTGATCATAAATATATATTACAATAAAAAATCTAATTTTATGGTATAAACCAATCTGTTTTAAATTTTATAATAATAGGACTTTTCATCTTGGTGAAAAGCTCATTCGTCGAGTTTGCCTTGAATAGGGGATTTCTCACCATGGCAAACTCCACACACTCTAAAAAGAACATGTTTGATGTCGAATCGGTTATCACAAGGGATGCACCACGGATGGGGACCACCGTGAGTATATGTTGGTGTGATAAAAAGGCCGATTCGATATCTGGATAAAACCACCTTTTCTTTTCTTTCAAAAGAAGAAAGGAAAGTGGTTGGACGGATCTCTGCCTGGATTTGAGCCAGTTTATTATTTTGACGTTTTTCTTCATCACAAAAAGTTTGCCAAATCTGTTTGATGTACTTGATTATCTTCGGTCTGAAGTCTGAATATGGTACTTCGACCAAAGATACTGGCTTGGTCAAAGCCCTTACCGGCAGATGTTAACAAATCATGTATGTGTAGAATGTTAAGAATTAGCGCGTTTTTAAATTGTCTGTGTTCAATAGCCGAAAGGCTCGACAGAGAGTCACTACAGTTGACGGACTTGTCCAGGCTACGCGTAGCGATCGTGTCCATGGCGAGAAGAGTTGCTCGAGCCTCGTCAGAAAAAAAATAAACTCGATGAAGGAAGACGAACGGAAGCCACATTACGTCCAAACACTGCCGCAGCAGCAACCCGACCGTCACCCTTCGACCCATCTGTGTAAAGGAAGCTGTGTTCTGAAAAGTTATTCTTAATCTCAGCAATTTTTTGGTAGACTTGTGGTGTTGACGGATGTCATAGATAAACCTTGGCCTGCTGGTCCGCCAAGAGGTACTAAGTACTAAGAGGTCTTACAGTTGCAACCTCCTCCAAGTCTATACGCACAGCCTCTAGCTGGAGATTTATGTCGAGACCAAAAGATGAAACCCGCCTAGGAAAGGCTACATATAAGTCCTCGAATAGCGGTTGGAAAACACAGTCGTGGGCAGGGTTCGTGGGATGGGCTTTCAGTTTTGTGGCATATTGTAGACCTAGTTTGATTCTCCTGTTCGAAAGTGAGGCCCGTTTGCCTCCACGTCTTCTTGACCACCGTCAATGATTTACCATAGAACTAAAGATCGGGGACCAAGTGGAGCTTCATGAGGTTACAGAAGTGCATGGCTACAGTCTTGATAGATGAGAAGCGGAACCCATTCTCAGTGTCCCACTTCTCGAGCTCATTAAGAGACGCCTGTAATTGTCTCTCAATGGTAGCCATGTTTCTGGAACTGTAACACACAAGACGATTATTCACATACACGAACCCTCTACATTGTCATGTAGGACGCCAGCCAAACTGCTGATTTTGATGCCGAATAGGATTGGGGACAGGATGCTCCCCTGTGGGATACCCATTTCTTGTTCAAATGAGCCCGATAATATGGAGCCCACTCGTGCCCTGAACGGACAATCTTGTAAAAAGTTAGCAACACAATTTGGCAGGCACCCTCTGAGCCCCATATCATAAGGATCTTTGAGAACGCCATGTTTCCAGTTAATGTCATAGGCCTTCTCCAATTCGAAGAAGACCGACACGGCATGTTCCGTTCTAATAAAGGTTCTTAAACAGCACCAAGTGATTAGCAGTTGACCGACCTTGTCTGAATCCGCACTGGATATTGGCGAGGAAACTGTTCTCCTCGAGATACGAGACAAGGCGGTATTTGATCAACTTCTCGATCGTCTTACAGACGCAGCTAGTTAAAGATTGATTGATTGTTTGTGTTTTACGCCAGGCTCAAGATTATTTCACTTATATGGCGGCGTTGCCAGTTTTATTGTGGGAGGAAACCCACATAGAAGAAGACATGTGAACTGCGCCGCAGTTGGGACACTTAGTTGGCAATCATCGGCATCGTGGCTATGTTCAGAACACCTGCAACAAACTTGTTTGGAATTGAGCGCTTCCATGACCGAATCTTTGGCAGTTAAAACACCGTTAAGGCTTTGGAATAAATATCTCCACTGTCACCCTATACGGACCAACGTAAATATTCAACCACATTGTCGTCGCGTTTTGTCCTGAAGCGCTTCCCGTTCGTGACCCCCTGGTCGCTGGGTTCCGAGAAGAAGACATCGTCGGAAATCTCAGCGATATCGCATTTACAGCTGTTGAGTGATTTGTGCAGGGAAACAACAATCGACAGATCCCCCATTCGCTTTAAGTTCTTCAATTGTTGTTTCCTAAAGCATTCAATAAGAATGTTACCATTTCTTAAGCCCTAAATGACTTCTTCTGTAAGAAGAACTTTACTTTTGTGACTGGCTGATCGATTGTGCTAGATATCACAAGGAATCTAGGCCACCGATCAGAGAGAGTATTTTCTACAGACTCACTATGAGTCGTTTTTCTTTTTTTGGCGTATTGGTTGAAGACATATATAGTTTTGTTTTATTTCATCATCCCTGTTTCCCACCCACCACGGGGCACCAACAAGGAAAATAGCTACCCATGGGTAGAACTACAGGGAAAGACACCAGGAAATCCAGAGTTGGTATACTCGAGCAGATGGCAACAATGAATGATAACTTCAACTCGATTGACCCATTAGCCACCGCCTTCTACAATGATCTTTAATTATATGAAACTACTGTGGAAACATCCGACAGTAGAAATTAATATTTTCGGCGTTTCATATTGTTTGCATCCAGGTTTTGAATACCATGGATTTTTTTATCGAATCATCGTAGGGCTCGACATGACCGGCCTATTGATCGGATCGGGCCAATCCGACCTCCTGTTTATTTGTTTGTTTGTTTATTCACCATATAAAAAAGTATATACAAATCACCATGCACAAAAACAAGAAGGTAATGGCGGGAATAAAACTCGACAGAGTTTGTTCTATCCCAAAAAAATATTGCAACTTGCAGTACGGTCGGTTTGGTGAACTAAATTTATAGCAGTGGAAAAAACTTAAGATAACATATAATACAAAATATGACGTGGGTTTACTGGGATATGGATTACTAGTTTATAAGATGGAGTAGATGGTCTTTCAATTTAGATTTAAACAATGACACTGAAGTTATATTTTTAAGTTGGTCATGTAAATTGTTCCATTGCCTGGGTCCAACGGTTCTAAATAAGTGAAAAGATAGGTTAGTTTTGTAAAAAGGTCTATAAAAGTTGAATATCTGGGATCGTGTGCCAAAACGATGCACTGTTTGTTGTCTAAGCAGATAATTTATAAAAAGAAGAGGGGTTTCATCAGGTCGGTAGAAAAATTTATGGGCTAATAAGATATTATGGTAGGAGATCAGAGAAAATAATGGAAGTATCTTAAGCTGTTTAAAAATAGGTGAAGTATGATCGAGGCGTGTTGATAATGAAATAGTACGTATAGCACGCTTCTGCAGAATGAAAAGGGGTTGGAGATGAGTATGATAGGTGTTTCCCTACAGTGTAATTCCAAATCAGATAGGGAAATAAAAGTGAATAATAAAGAAGATACAATGATTGTTTATTAAGTGAACGTTTGAGATGGATAATGATACCTAGGTTTCTGGCGACTTTGGAACTAATATAATGTATATGTGATTTCCAATTAAGCTTATTATTGATAACAATTCCCAGAAATTTATATTGTGGAACCTCTACCAATTTGGTGTTCGCAATTTCTAGGGAAGGAAGGCGATGGCTGCATTTGTTAGTTGGGGAGATAAACATATAATTACATTTGCTGATGTTCAGGGTAAGTCTATTAGCTTGGTACCATTCATGAAGTCTATTTAGTTCTGTGGTCATGGTATTTAATGCATGTATTGGATCATGAGAGGAGTAAACTAAACTTGTGTCGTCTGCAAAAAGAATAGGATCGAGAAAATTAGAAGTGAAGGAAATATCATTTATGTAAATTAAAAACAATATTGGACCTAAAACGGATCCTTGTGGCACGCCACATGTCACTTCCTCGGGAAACGAAATAAAATTGTTGAAAGAAACACACTGAGTACGATTATTGAGATAACTTTGTAACCAAACATTTGATAAACCACGGAAGCCATAGTGTGATAATTTTTTCAGTAAAATATCATGGTTGACAGTGTCAAACGCTTTTGACAAATCAAGGAAAGTAACAAACTAAATTTATGTTCTTCTCTAGCATTTACAAGTTTATCGTAGAGAAGTTGGGCAGCAAAGCTTGTCGAATGGTTTGAGCGGAATCCAAATTGGTAATTACTAAGAATTTTATTAGTTCCAAGATGCGAGAGTATTTGGGTGACAGCTAACTTTTCAAGGATTTTACTAAGGGCGGGTAAAACAGAAATTGGTCTATAATTAGATAAGAGGGTTTTTTCTCCAGATTTGTAAACAGGGGTTATCTTAGCGGCTTTTAGGTTATTTGGAACAGTACCGGAAGAAAATGAAAGGTTAAATATGTAAGCTAGAGGAACTGAAATGGATTCAGCAATTAATTTAAGGATAGATGTCGGAAAATTATCTACGCCTGTTGATTTGGACGATTTTAGTTCAGTTATGACACGTTTTACAGCTTCCGGAGTTGACAAGGAGAACTCAAAACAGTTTTCGATAGGAGGGCCGATGAAGTCAGCAAAACTTTTTTCTGTTAATGGTATATTCTTATCTAATTTACTACCGATGGAACTGAAATAGTCATTGAATGAGTTTGCAATCTCATTTTTATCTTCCACAGCTTTATTCTTAATATGAAAAGTAGTTGGCACTTTACTGCAATGGTTCCTGTTTAGTAACTCATTTATCACTTTCCAAGTTTTTTTAGTATCATGGTTAAATTTGTTGAACTTATTTTCAAAATAATTCTTTCTGGCAGATCGAATGATTTTGTTTAGACGATTTCGATATACTCTATATTTTGTTTGAGATTGTTCATTGTTATGTTTGAGCTTTTCACGATACAATTTATTTTTTTCATGAACTGATTCTAGTATTACAGGGGTAATCCATGGTTTCGTTATTCGAGGCGTTTTTTCGTCTAGAGTTGTTAGTTTAAAGCAGGAGTTATGAATTTCATTTAATTTATTAGAGAAAATAGTTAAGGCAATATCGACGTCTGTATTGTTAGATATTAGATTGACCCAATCCACATCACTAACTTCCTCAATAAATTGATCTTTTTCTGTATCAGTGTACTTACAAAAGGATATTTTCTTTGTTTTGGAAGACTGATGCTGCATAGGATGAGTGGAATTAAGGATCGGATATATCAGTCAGAAAGATTCCTGAAAGAAGGTTATTGTGATGAAAGTTTAAGAAAATATTGTCAATGAGTGTTGCGGTAGTAGACTGAACCCTGGTTGGTTTAGTAATGAGAGGAAAGTAGTAAAAGGATTTCATCATTTCGAGAAAGTTTTTTGATTTGATATGGTGATCAATTTTGAAGAGATCAATATTATAATCTCCCATGAGGACACATTTCTTATTTTCATTCTGTATTTTAAGCAAAATTGCAAGAAGGAAATTGTTAAAAACATTGATATCTTTTCCAGGAGGCCTATATATATTGCCAATTAGATAGTTTGTGCCCTCATGGGAAATTTCAACAAATATACACTCACGGCAATCATCGATACAGCTTAGATCATTTCTTGGAGTGATTTTATTTATCGTTTCTCTGATATACAGAGCTACACCGCCGCCTTTACGACCCGACCTATTAACAGTAAAGAATGTATATCCAGGAATTTCGTAAAGGGTTCTAGTGACTGGTGACAGCCAACTCTCAGAAATACCAAGTATAGAAAAGGGGAAATGCAAACTTTTGATGTAGGCAAGAAGTTCATCATAATGTTTGCTGAGACTGCGAGCGTTAACATGGAAGAATGATAGATTGTGATTTGGATCGATATTATGGCTGATGGTATGAGAAGTAAATGATGTTTGAGTATAGTATTGAGATTGGTGAGTATCAATGTCATGCCAGTATGATAGTTCGTGTTCGTGTTTAGGTGAAATCAGGGTCAAAGTGGAGTGTTGGGTTTTCGGAGCATTCATAGTAAAGCTCCTCAACCCTCAGCAACCAGGATCATTTCATCCTCGTTCACAGGTAAACTGTCCATGGCCCAAGCAGCCCAAGGTTTACTCGCATTTTACGAACAAATTCCAAAAGAAGCTGTCGGCATATTCTTAACCCCTCAGGAACCCACACGTGGGTATATGTTAGAAGTCTTCTAATGTTATTATACAGGATATTCTCTATTGACATTGTTACAGGTCCGATGAGGCGGTATTTTTACTTTTTATTAATGTATATATTTATTATACTGTGATCGCGTCTGTATGTTGATTGATTGATTTTTTCGCCACACTGAAGATTGTTTCACTTATATGGCGTTGTTTTCAAGGTTAGTGGGAGAGGAAACTGGACCCTTTGTCCGAAGGAAACCTGCGACCTTTGTGTGTACCTGGCAATTCTTCCACATGCGGCCATCGAATGAAGAAATACACTCAGTAATTCTTCAGTTTTAATTTGTTCTGAGTGGGATTTGTTCCCGCGCCGCATCACAGGAAGGCCTGTGTCGGACTGAGGCACCATCACTCTAACCGACTGAGCCACCATGATTATGTGAATTTCGGTCTGTTAGGCCGCTACATTAAGAATTAACTAAATTCATGCATCAAATCATTTGGTCGCTTAATATCCAAGTATTATTCACCAGACTGTTTAGTTTGTGGTAAAAAATAACCAAATACAATATTTACCGGGAAGTTGTGAGGGACATGTCCGTCTAAAATATACTGCAAATCATGCAAGTCCAATCCATCTATTTCTTCTATACCCATTGTATCCCACAGTTTGAATCCAACATAACCTCCTCTGTGACCGCCGGGAATCAAGATCCTTAACTGAAATTAGATTTGATAGAAATCATATATGTCGTCAACCTCATGCAATTTCATTGGTTTTAGTTTCTTACAACAACATGTGATTGGATATAAAGGTCTAAATGATATACCTCTTTTTATTACAATTAGAAATTTTGGTTATTTTAGAACGAAGATGTGCCTTATGCCTGTGTTTAAGTGTTTATATATTATATATTATCTTTCAATTAAGCAATTCACAGTCATATAAATGTTGGCGATCAACGATATAGTAAACTTTGAACCTTTTAATCTGTTGTTGAGTTCTCTGTTGTATTATTTGAAGGTGAAACACAGAAAAAAAACCCAAAAATTTACTGCTAAATTGTGTCTGTTTCCCATTCAACCCCAAAAGGGTCAGTAAAAGCTATGCCTTGTTTTGTCAAACTAATCCGCTTACCTTCAAGCCAAAATGACAGGTAAGATTTCTGGGGTGAAAACAAACGGATGTTGACCACGATGGCGATAAGGTCACATTTTAATGAAATAATATACTCAGTGAATTGAAAGCTGTAGGTGAATATTGGTTTAATTGCCACACAGAACCATTAAACAAAAACGTTTAAAGTATTCATTTTTCTAAATAAATTGATCATTTAATGAATAAAACATTTACCTATGCTGCTTGACATTCTCGTGCGTATATATCGAAGTGGTTGTTCGGTTTGTTTTCTCGAAGCTTTGAACAAATCGCGCCAATGCCCGTTTCCAATACATTTTTCCTTTATTACCATATCATAGGGTATAGGATAGGTAGGTTAGGGTAAGGTAGGGATTGACTGGAAAAACAAAATAAATGACAACATGTTATTTGAGGGGGGAGGGGGCAAAGCAATTGATTTGAAGCAAAATAATTACCAAAAGTATACCAAAAATACATTTATCGACAAATGGACACAGGTAGTGTTACAAGCGCTAGGCTTTAACGCTAGGCTCAAATAAAGTGCATAGAAATGCGAAGTTTGCTTTACATAGTTGTAATAAGTACACGTGTATCGATTATAATCAGCTTAAATGCATACAAATAAAATATTAATACCGTTTTTGTTGACAACAATAGCTTCATAAAGAGAGACAGAGCCGAACAGCTTCCTGGTTAAACGGAGATCGCAAATCTACCTCCAAAGCCGCAGAACAAAATGGCAATAGGCAACAACGGTTATCTCCCTAAACCACTTGAATAACGTTAGCTAGCGAAAGCAGTGAAGTTTGGCCGTAACATATCGTGATTTAGACAAGGTATGATGAACATTGGACGTTATATTTAACTGTCACACTCTAAGAGCAAACATAATTTCGTGATTGGGCGTATTAGTTCTGTTATTTTGGTTTTTACTTTAGCTGATCTGACAAGCCCATTTTATCTACACGAACTTCCGTGACTCTTCCCATACACGATGCGTTTCTTGGTGCTTTGTCGATGATCAACACTATGTCTCTGATATATTACGACGTGGGTAGAGCCATTTGTGTCTTTTCTGTAGCATGGGATGATACTCTTTCGTCCATCTGGACCAAAATAGATCAGCAAGATATTGGACCTGCAACCATTTTCGTCGAGAGTAGATGTCCTTCTTGGAAAATGTTCCTGGTGGGAAGAATTCGCCGGGTCGTAGGATAAGCAGATGATTGGGAGTTAAGACTGACATATTCTCTGGTCCATTTGGTATCTCTGTTAGTGGTTGATTATCGATTCCGCTTCACAAAGGATGGTATACAATCCTTCATCATCTAGATGTATGACCTGTTCCTGCATAGTGGAATAAAGTACCTTCCTCACAGTTCGGATCATCCTCTCCCAAATTCCTCCGAAATGAGAAGCAGAAGGGGGGCTGAATGACCACGTAATGCCTTTCTGCGCACAAAAATCTCGTACCTTTGTTCCATTTATCAAGTTCCTCTCGTAGTCCCTTCTCGGCGCCTACCAGGTTCGTGCCGTTGTCGGAAATGATGAGCCTGAAAGGGCCACGACGAGCGATAAAACGTATGGCATTGATGCATGAGTCTGTTGTCAGTGAGCTTGCAAGCTTGAGATGTACCGCTCGGACAGTCAAGCAAGTGAAAATGACACCGTAGCGTTTCATTACGCTACGACCTCTTGGAAAGGTCCGAAGTAATCTATACCAGTCTTAGTGAAGGGAGCTTCGTCTGGTGTAAGTCGTTCAATGGGAAGATTTGCCATCTTCTGTTGAGCCGAAGAACCTTGGTACCTCTTGCAGGTGACACAACGATTGATCATCTTCTTTATTAGAGTCGATGCTTCGATGATCTAATACTTCTGGCGAAGTGTCGATAAGACAGAATTTTTACCAAGATGGCCTACAGTCTTTAGGCATTATAATTGGATGACTCCAACCGTCCGCCAACACGTAAAATGCCATTTTCCAAAAAAGGGTCCAGTTTACGAAGAACGGAACTACGTTTTACATTGGCTCTTTGTCCTTGTAGAAGATCTAAGTCATCGCTGAAATGCTTCTGATGAACATACTTGAATATGGCATTCTCAGTTCGCTGGATCCTGGAAACTCTCAGGGTTAAGGTCTTCAACTTGTCTGTGGCATTTTCAATTTTCCCTTTCTTCTGGTCTTCGGGTTGATCACATAGTAACTTATTTTGAATTTTTGAAGTCCATAAAATTGAATGGTTTGTAACACCTGGGGGGGATTTCATAAAACCGCTAAGGGCTAAGGTTAGCCGGCTATGGAACGTAATCGGCTAAGTTTTTAGGCTACACCGTTTCACCGCCAAAAAGTCAAACTACTGGCTTAAATATTTCTGGCTAACTTAGACCAAAATCCTTAGTCAAGGTGGCTAAATAGTAAAACAAACATGGAAGCAGCTTTTGTACATGCTGAATTTCGAAGGGCAATGCGATGAGAGAGAGAGTTTTGGTCGATAGAGAGAACCCCCGTGAGGTTTAAAATGACCATAAAATAAAAGAGAGATTTCGTTTCAAGTGGGCAACAATTTATTCTATTTTGAATGTGGTAAAGGATTAGGTTGATTGATTGATTGATTGGTGTTTTACGCCGCGCTCAAGATTATTTCCCTCATATGGCGGCGTTAACAGTTTTATTGTGGAAGGAAACTGTGCTCTATACCCAGAGGAAACCAACGACCTTCCGATGGTAACTGGCAACCATTCCACATAGGTCGTTTGAGTGAAAACCCAGTCAGAAAATTTTACAATGTTTGTTGTACAAGGTACTTAGAACGTTTTGTTTGTATGCCTACCGGACAATGCCTTAAGCGGGCGAAGTTGTGATTTTTCCAACTAGCAGGTAAATAAAACATCCCCGTTCATAAGGTTTGGTTTTAATCATATTGATATTGTTAAGAGTAAGTCAAACTAGTACTTAATCTTTAAATCGAAAAAAACGAAAGTGGCATAACACTGAGGGGTAAAGGGGGGGGGGGGAGGGGGTGCTCCGGGACTCAATAGAGCGTTGTATACTTTCACTGGCGAATCTAACACCTTTGGGTCGCCCGTTAGTTCCCGCTCAAGTCATGAAATTTCCGTGTCCACTCCCCTCCCCCCAATTACCTTGGCGTAAAACATCCCGGAAAGACTGAAACAAAGCGGATTTTTTTACTATGAACTATAACTATGTTTTCATATGTTGGATTTTAAGGAATTCCAAATGTGATTGGTTTAGCAGACTGCACACATGTCATTGGGTCAACATTTAGTAGGCTATCGTAAGTCGTCTAAGAGCATAGCCTACTTTGGCCTGGTGAAACGATTTAGCTACTTTTTCGGCTAGTCGACTTACGATAGACCAAAAACTACAGCTAGCCGACTATCCGTGTTTTTTCGATTACGAGAGTTTTATGAAATACCCCCTGGGCTGTGTGAGCTTTTGTAGTAAAGGTAACTCTTGAAGCCATTCTTCCCATCTGCGGGCGTCGCCTTTTGAAATTTCCTCATCCCATCCAAGATTGCTCTTGCATAATTCCTGCAGTAGTATTTTGGCCCTCAAGAGAAAAGGTGCAGCCAAGCGGATGGGATCATAGAGAGAGCTCGTCACTGATAATATTCCTCTCCTTGTGTTAGGTCTACCAAATCCAAGGGTGTCTGCGTTAACATCCCAGCATACCCCAAGTGCCCTTTCACTGTGTTTCTCTCCTCGGTCTAAGTCAACAGATTTTATTCCTTTCCCTCTTGTAGCTTCTGGGACTGACTAAAGAACCTCATCATTAGTACTGACCCACTTAGTCAGATTAAAACCTCCACGGGAACGTAAATCAATAGCTCCTTCCACGAGGCCTTGAGCCTCCGATACAGTGTCAACAGATGAAAAGAAGCCATCGACGTACATGTTATTACTTACTGCTTTAGGAACAGAAGGCTGACAGAACTTAGCAAAGTCTCTAACCGTTTGGCGCAGTGCAAAATTCGCACAGCTCGAAGAACTTACAGCTCCAAAGAGATGAACAAGCATTCTGTGCGGCTTTGGTACTGTGCTCAGGTCGCCATTGGTCCACCAAAAGAAACGCAGATAGTCGGTGTCATGGGATGAAACCTTCACCTGGTCACAGCCACTTTTCCCTGACGGAACCTCAATAACACTCCCAAAAGACTATTTGTTAAGTCTGGTCCCTGTAAGAGTTGTGTGTTCAGCGAGACACCTTTAAATGTGGCAGCGCAGTCGAATACCACGCGTATCTTTTCGGGCTTCTTGGGATGATATATCCCATGGTGTCTTAGTCATTTTGAAAGTTAACAAAACGTTAAGAGTTTATTGAAGACTAATTGACTACAGATGATTGGAATTCCATAAGCTTGCGTCAAAAATCATTCTTCTGTGAAACATTTCAAAAGCGTATTCAAAACGCTGCATGCTGAAGATTTGAAATCTTAGCGATTGTTTCCTATTTTTATGGTTCTGAAAAACCGGATTTCTTGTCCGGGTGATATCTCTGGTAATGTTGTGGGAGTTGGTTTGAAACTTGACTGCTATTACTCATTACCAAGAGGTGGTACATTGTAAAGATGCTAATTTCAAAGTTATTGCCCTGACTTTTGAACGGTGTTATATCTCGTTTAAAACATCAACAACGTACGGTGGCTTGAATAGGACATTGGAATCCTTTTAGTTCTAAATCTTTTTTTTGGTTATGAATCTTTTTTTTTGTTATACATTTTTTTTTAGTTATGAATATTTTTTTCGTTTCAAATTTTTTTTTTTAATTTTAAATTTTATTTTTAGTTTTGAATTTTTTTAGGAGGTTTTCACCCAGTTGAAATGTCACATGACTATTCACACCGGTGATAAGTTGCGTGACTTTCCACGTTAGTGATACATCATGTGACTGACAATAGTAACACCAAAGAGAGTAGATTGACAAGAGTGGTCACTTCGTCCAATTAGCATTGCCGGCATGTTTTTTCGGCCCCCTAGCGGAAGGGTGTTCCTACAGCAAAGCGTCAAACATGACAATCGTCAGGTGGCTGCGACTTATCTTTGGCGGAAAACTCTTTGAACTGGAAAAGAAACTAATACTTCGAAATTTTAAGATTCCACAATAACTAGGAAGGTAGGCCTAACGTAAATTTAATTTTATCTCTGTCTGCTTGGATATTATTTTGAAGCGTAGTCTTCAATCACCGTGTTGTGTTTTTGTTGTTGTACATCATGATCCATTGTCATTGATCGGCTGATGAGTTAACATGTAAAGTGTCCTTTTAAATTTAAATTCCTGTTGCATTGCATACAGTTTGCTATGGAGGCGAACTATAAATGATTACACCTGGTTCAAAAATGATGTATGGTTATTATTGAGTAGAGACTTTATTTTATTGTGATAGTGATACTGATAACAAACAAATGCCTTACACAGCTACGGTCGTACGCTTTACTACAGTCTACACTACAGTGTGCAGGCCTACAGTTAAACTAAAGACCTAAATAGTAAATATAAAATGAGTAAATTGCAATATGCGTATAAAAACTGTGTATAGTGAAATCCTAAAAGTAGTGCCTTTAGTTGTAAATATCCAAACTCCATCAGTCTATGGCAAAGACCCATACGGCCATAGTGTATTAATCTCTTGATGTTCCCCTGGCACAAAGAGCCTTAGAGTATGCCTACTTGTACATTTATAATAAATTTGAATAACTACAATTCATGTTTTCTGTTCATCTGTAAAAATTAAACTGATTTGTAAACTAAAAGCTTAAAAAAGGAAGTAGGTTTCATGCAATCACAGTACTCAAATATCTCTAAATATCAAATAAGATGTTTACCTTCAAATGCATTGACAATTTTATAAATTGTGAATAATTTTTTGTGGAGGCAATTAATTTCTTCTATATATTTTTAGATTATAATAGAGCTCTACGTTAAAGTGTCAAAAGCTGCTAAAATGTGGATATTTTCCTGTTAATGTAAACTTTTGGAATAAGAATTATAAATTGCTTACTTTTCTTAAAAAGCACAGATTAAAAGTTTATAGTATTAGTCTTTCGAAGGTACTTTTGAGTCCCTCATAGTGGTGATTTGAACTGAGTTAGACCTAAAATAAATGCCAGATATTCCCAGATCTTTTCTTTCAAACACTATTTTTGGTCCGTACACACAACAGGCTGTATGGAATTTCCTTTTAATATTCCAAATTTCCAACATCAGTCATTTAGTTGTTCAATGTTTTTTTCAACCTCTTTTAAATTTTTTTAACCTCTCATTGTCTGAATGTTGAGAAATTGTGCATTTTTTTTCCTCCCATGCCACTCTACTTAGTGATTTTAAGTTACTTGGCTGTTGGCCGCAGGAGGGTTATTTTTGGTTGTAAAATTAGGAGGTATAATATTCTTCTATATGAATTTGTGTAATTGAAGCTTATATAATATATTTCATTTTATTCCAGATAGAAGACTTTCTCAATTGAATGGTAGAAGAGCTGGCCTTACAAGAGGAAAAGAAAACGAGGGATGAACAGAAAAACAACTGCAGGCTCCCTGTTGCTGACATGAGTGAAGAAATTACATTTTTCAGCCACCTTAAAGCAGCAAAATTAGATTTGTGCAAAAACTGTGTTCCTTTTAGGCAAACCTATCCGTTTTCTGATAGCATCCTCTTGGACCATGCATGTTTGAAGAAAAAAATGTAACCTCAACCCGAAACAGTGGAAATATTTAAGAAGTCTAAGCATCAACTGGCAATTGTGAAAGAGACACTGCTAGATTTTGAAAACTACCCTGTTTGGGCAACGCATACTTCTAAGCCATTTATTGCAAAATATTGTTGGTACATAAAGTGGCATGAGCTTCCAAAATGTTGATATTTTGACGTTAAAATAGAATGTTGAAATTATTGGCTATTTTTCACAAGATGTATAATTCAGGGGCGTTTTAGTGCTTCTAGTCTCGAGAATGAACAATAAGGTATTGTTTTGAACCTACTTTGGCTTAGAATGAATGAATGGTCGTCCCGGTTATTTATATTTTGTTCACTTTTCGAACACTTCTTCGGTTCGTACAGGCCACATACTGTATCGATATTCCTCATTCCAACAGCAATCATTTAGTTTTTCGATGCCCTTTAAAGCCTCTTACTGTCAAGACGATCAGCAATTATGAAAAAAAATGTGAACTTTGACAGCTCATGCCACTTTGAGGAGGTGAAATGGAGCACAACAGTATATGTGATGTTGAAACGTGCAACACTTTGGTGCGTTTTCTTTTGAACAGCAATTTCACAAAAAAAAACAATACAGGTTATGTGACAACAAAAATAGTGTATGATATTAGTCAATTCAACTGTAGACCTACAGTTACTCATAACTGAATATTTAGATGTCCATTTAACTATTGATTTCAACATTCATCACTGGAGTGTGTTATATCATTGTATAACTACTGTATTTTTAAATTGTCTTTGACAACTGCAAAATTATTTACAGCCAAATACAGACTCTGGAAAATTGTTTTGTGTAATTGACTCAGCACCATGATTAAACTCCATATACCACAGTGCACACACACACACACACTCAATTATAATTTTAATAACAATTTAAGGAACTCTCAATCAGCACTTTAGTCTTGCTTGCTTTTTTATAGAATTTTTTATGTTTTATTACAAATTACATGTAAATAGTATTCCTGTTTTTAAACACACTAGTTTTACACAACTTACTTGTTTTTTATTGTTTTATCTTGTATGTAGGATTGCAAAAACAAAGCTGATATGCACTTGGGTGCCTCTATATATATTAATGCATTAGTTTCTTCTCAAGACACTGGCCATTCATCGATTCGTCACACATTCAAATTCCACTAGGACCAAATAAAATTGAAAAAATTCTGAGTGAGTACTTCACTCTATCCCCGGTAGCCGCACTCATGTGTCTATTTCCTGTGTTACTTACTCCCCCGGATGTGAAAGAGTTGCCAGGTAATCTCAGACGGTCGGGGATTTCCTCACAGACTATACCTACCAACACTACCATATAACTTTATAAGTGAAATAATCTTTGAGTGTGGCTTAAAACATCAACCATTCACTGGATACTGCTAATACTCATTCCAACATTGTACAAGTTACAACCCTCTTTGATTCTAATTCCTTTCAGTTGAAAATTATTTATTTTGGTTTTCTGACTGGCATCTTATTGATCACATCAAAGAAGGTTGGAACTTCACCAGTTCCCTGAATGTACCCCAGACAGGTATTATTTATTAGTATGGGGTCTTAACATAATAACATTGTCAATAGTCATACTTGTAGCTATTAGAACACAAAGCGGTCGATAGTCGTACGCGTAGTGCAACAGCAACAGTATAAGATAAAATAGCAGTAAAATGTTGTTATAAGGATACTTGCAAAATTTATCGATTAATGTTTTACGCCTCATTAAACATTATTTCACTCTTAAGCGTATGGAGGCGTTTGGTTGGGGAAGAAACCGGTCATTTTGCACGAACGAAAATACCGGCCTTCGGCGAATAGGCCTACGGCGATCGAGTGTTAAGTTACATATTGATGTCGACGTCGTTTTACTTTAATTCAGTTTAAATCCATGTTTTGGATCCACAGTAAACTAGTTATGATCATGTAGCGGGTAATATTTAGTTAAAGAACAACATCTTGTAACAGTGTTGGCTACAGCTGAACATGGTCATAGACCTGTAGCGATATTTCTATGGGAACCTCATTCCTGTAGGGGGCGCTTCAACATGGCGCGAACGGAGTGACCACTCTTGTCAATCTACTCTCTATGGTAACACGATGGCTGCTAGCTGTGGTGCAGCTATTAAGGTCGGGGACGTAAGTGGCTTTTTGGTTTTTGTTATTTGTATTTACATATAGAAATCGGTTCACGCATGCAATTTCCAAAGCTGTTTCACAAAGTTGATGTTTGCTACCAAAAAGCGGCTTGCACAGAGCTGGCAGACATCTTGTTGTCATAACTCCCAAAACAAATTCATAACTTTAAAAAAAATAAAGAAAAAGACTCCAATGTCCTATTCAAGCCAGCGTAACAATGCAACTCGTGCGTCTTTTTTATTTCCATAAACGAGTTATTCCCCCTTTTCTCGTCTTTCGTCGGATGTGTCGACTATATCTGGGATAGGGGATTTTAGCGGTTTTATTTGGAGGCACTCTATAAATACCTTTTTTACCAAACGTTTTTCTGATCATCTGGAATACAGAAAAAGGCTTTATCTATAATAGGTTTGGGTTTTTAAAAAGTGTACCTTCTTTGTGATTGATGCATCCTCTGATTTGGTTGCCAAAGCTATCCGCCCTTTAAAGGCCGAGTCGATACTGCCAAAGAAACTGGTTTTCCCCGATACAACGTCACCCAGCATCAGTATGTTAACTGTGGGAACTGACTCCATGTTCGTCGAATAATTCTTAGCTTTTTGCAAAATGGTATCCCTAAAAAAATGGGAAAAAATAAATACAACATGCTCTGATCTTCTTTGCCAATATTAGCTTAGCTGCTTAGCTGCAGGTTACAATTTCAATTTCAATTTCAATTTATCATGCCGAACATTCATACAGAACAGTGCATAGTATCACTATAAGAAATATTAAAGCATAATGATATACACAACATATAATTGTGACCGTAAGTGATTTTGTCTTACAAATGAGTTATTATTTTCTTTTCCTTTTTTATATTATCTAATTTAAAGTAAAAAAGAGCAAAGGTTATTCTATTTTCTGTAAATAGTTTCACATTTAGTTGAGTGTCAGAGGTAAGTTTTGCTCATTGTCATATATGGTGGAAGAGTTTAGCTTTGCTCATTAGCATATGTGTCTGTGATTGGACGGAGTTGTGGTATCGGGCTGCGCGGTCCGGCATGCTGATTGGTTTGCAGTTGCATGCTTATTTTTTCTTTGATTTGTGTTTTGCACGGATCGAGTCAATTCCATCACGCCACTGATTCACGCAGGTTGTTTGCTATTACCCGCTGCCGTTCTGAATTCACCTCCAGGTTAGTTTATTGTTTATATGTGATCTTTAGACCTACGTCTCACTGTTTACGTTGTGTTTGTGTGTGATCTTTTTTTTGGTATATTTCAATTGGTGTCAGAAATCATAAAACCCATAAAAATGTTTATTACTAGCAATCAAAAGTAAATAGCAACTTATTTTATATTTTACTTGCAAGATGTTTTACCGTACTTCAATCGGCATGTTTCAGGTTATGTTGATGCAACAAACAAATCCAACGTTGATTTGAATAGATGCGTGCTCCCGTCCACAGGCGGGGAATGTATATATACTACCATTTCCCAACCTATAACTTGGCACAAATATGCGATGCGATCTAAATATTTGATGTGTTCAAATTCACAAACCATTCTATACATATGTGACGCATATTCCTATGGAATGTGTGACTTGCACGGAAACCTATAGAAGTATAGTTTTGCACTCTTATAATCACTGTAACTTTAATGCAAGTTTAAATACCTTGTAGGAATACGTTATCACTATCCGATGAGCTATAAATGTTGGCTGTCCGTTCTCGTGCGTAAAAAAATGAAGAATTAAGAGTCTGTGTTGATTACAGGCAGCTGAACAACCGAACCACTAAGGATGCTTATGTTTTACCCAGGGTTGATGAACTTTTGGATTGTGTTTTAGGTAGCAAATATTTCAGTGTTTTAGATTTGAAAAGCGGGTATCACCAAGTTGAGATAGTAGAAGAGCATAAACCACGCACTGCATTTACAGTTGGACCTTTAGGGTTTTGGGAGTATAATAGAATGTCTTTCGGATTAGCAAACGCTCCAGCGACTTACCAACGCCTCATGGAGAATGTTCTTGATGGTTTAAATTTTAGAATATGTGTTGTTTACATAGACGACTTATTAATCTTTTCTGATACTTTTGAAGAACATTTAAGCCGACTCAGCCAGGTATTTGATAGACTCGGAAGAAACCATTTGAAGTTGTCTCCTAAGAAATGTGATCTCTTCAAAGATAAGATCCGATATGTCGAACATGTCGTTTCTCAACAAGACATTGAAACAGATCCTGAAAAGGTAGAAAAGGTGAAATTCTGGTCAACACCGACAACCCCTGAAGAGGTACGCCAATTCTTAGGATTCGTAGGTTGCTATCTGAAGTTTATTCCACAATTTGCCACTATTGCTAGACCGCTTTCAGATCTCCTTCCAAAGTGTGAGTCGAAGTCGAAACGTCGAAAACAACGCAACCGAACCGATGATTCTGTGAAATCCTGGATGTGGGGTGAAGAACAGGACATTGCGTTTAAACTCTTAAAACGTCACTTGATTTCTCCGCCTTTCGAGTTACATACTGATGCCAGTGGAAAAGGACTTGGGGCAGTTTTGTGTCAGGATCAAGAAACAGGTAAGCGAGTCATAGCCTATGCAAGTCGGAGTCTCTCAAAATCAGAAAGAAATTACTCTGCCCACAAACTAGAATGTTTGGCACTTAAATGGGCAATAACTGAAACATTTCGTGACTGTTTGTATGGCACAACTTTCACCGTTAAACGAGACAATAACCCTTTAACATATGTCTTAACAACAGCCAAGTTGGGTGCAACAGGACATAGATGGTTGGCAGCTTTAGGTTCCTTTAATTTCAGTATGGAGTATATCCAAGGGAAAAAGAATACTGACGCGGATTCCTTATCAATATTTCCACAAGGTGAGTCGGAAAATTTGAGTGGTGATAGCATAAAAGCTATTTGTCAAATGCATAACAATGTGCTACTTGTTGTAGAAGCCCTTAATTGCCCACATACTGTACTTGAGGACCTTAAAGAGTCCCAAGAAATCTTTCCAGGAATGACGCTTGACGACTGGGCATACGAACAATCAAGTGATCCTATATTGTCCGTTTGGCGAAAGCATGTAAGTAACCATGAAAAACCTCATAAGAACGAGTTGCCATATAATTGGGAACATGCTGCCTTAATGCGTTCTTTTCAAAGGTTGATTATTTCCGACGGTGTCCTCTACAAAAAATTAAGCGATGAAAATCATCCCAGACAGCTTCTTATTCCGAAGTCCATGATAAACAGCGTTCTTGAAAGGCTACACGATAACATGGGACACCCGGGTCGTGAGCGGACACTGTCACTCTTAAGGGATCGCTTCTATTGGCCTGGTATGACAACGAGCGCCACTCGGTGGATAGAGAAATGTGAAAGATGTCTTAAGCGTAAGTGTCATCTGCCTCCAAGAGCACCCATGGTAAGTATTGTTTCATCACAACCTCTTGAACTCGTTTGTACTGATTTCTTGACATTAGAAAAGTCAAAGGGTGGATTCCAACATATTCTTGTCATAACTGATCACTTCACTCGTTATGCTGTGGCTGTTCCCACGAAGAACATGACGGCGAAAACAACAGCAGAAGCTTTGTTTAATCATTTTATTGTACATTACGGCATCCCATTGAGATTGCACTCTGATCAAGGGGTAAATTTTGAAGGACAAATAATTGAAGAGTTTTGTTCTTTATTAGGTATTAAAAAGTCTCGAACTACACCTTGCCATCCAATGGGAAACGGTATGTACGAACGCTTTAACCGGACATTGCTAGACATGCTGGGTACTATACAAAACCATCTCAAACCGAACTGGAAACAACATCTTTCCCCGTTGGTTCATGCATATAACTGCACCAAGCATGAGAGTACAGGTGTAGCTCCGTTTTACTTAATGTTTGGAAGATGTACTAGATTGCCCATCGATATTGCTTTCGGTTTAGATTTTCCACAACCATGTGCACCCACACGAAAGTATATTGAGGAACTTCGCAGTCGTCTTAAAACTTCATCTGAATTAGCCGGCAAACATGCAGATGAGGCTCGACAAAGACAAAAACTTAATTACGCCAACAAAACGCGTGGTGCAGTTTTGGAAATTGGAGATCGGGTCTTGGTCAAATTGTTGATTTCAGATCGATGGGAGAATGACATTTATGTTGTTTTAAGCCAACCAAATGAAAATATACCCGTTTTCAATGTACAGAAAGAGGATGGATCAGGTAGGATTTGTACCCTTTGTACTCTTCTTCCTGTAGGGGCCGTTTCTAACAACGCTTCAGGTAAGTCTGTCTCCAAAGATTCAGGTAAGAATTGTTCACGTAGTCGATCTCCAGAGCAACGTGTGATAAGTCCGTTTCAAGAAGAGGTACCAGCATGTAACACTAGTTCGAGTGAACCCAAACCGGAATCATCAGATGATGAGATGGGCATCGAAATGTCCGATGAGGACACACTTGAGGACAAACAGGTAATATCAGTTAGCCCAGAACATATTGTAACTTTGCCCGACATTTTGGTTGATCGTCCAATTCCAGCTCCAAGAAGGTCGACACGAGTACGTAAACAGTCGAGCTGGATTACGTCGGGTAAGTACGTCATGTCACAAGTTGATAATAGATGGGCGGAGAAAATAAATGTTCTTCGCTCCCTCGCTGATTCCGCAATATCTGATGAAATGAGGAATGAAGTATGTAGAACAATGCTATTTCTACTAAGAACTGATCCTTTATAAAATGACGAGGACGCATTTTCGTCTTGGGAGGGAAGTGTGTGACCGTAAGTGATTTTGTCTTACAAATGAGTTATTATTTTCTTTTCCTTTTTTATATTGACTAATTTAAAGTAAAAAAAGAGTAAAGGTTATTCTATTTTCTGTAAATAGTTTCACATTTAGTTGAGTGGCAGAGGTTAGTTTTGCTCATTGTCATATATGGTGGCAGAGGTTAGCTTTGCTCATTAGCATATGTGTCTTTGATTGGACGGAGTTGTGGTATCGGGCTGCGCGGTCCGGTATGCTGATTGGTTTGCAGTTGCATGCTTATTTTTTCTTTGATTTGTGTTTTGCACGGATCGAGTCAATTCCATCACGCCACTGATTCACGCAGGTTGTTTGCTATTACCCGCTGCCGTTCTGAATTCACCTCCAGTTAGTTTATTGTTTATATGTGATCTTTAGACCTACGTCTCACTGTTTACGTTATGTTTGTGTGTGTTCTTTTTTGTGTATATTTCAATTGGTGTCAGAAATCATAAAACCCATAGAAATGTTTATTACTATCAATACTATCAAAAGTAAATAGCAACTTATTTTGTTTTTTACTTGCAAGATGTTTTACCGTACTTCAATCGGCATGTTTCAGGTTATGTTGATGCAACAAACAAATCCAGCGTTGATTTGAATAGATGTGTGCCCCCGTCCACAGGCGGGGTATGTTATTTATACTACCATTTCCCAACCTATAACTTGGCACGAATATGCGATGCGATCTAAATATTTGATGTGTTCAAATTCATAAACCATTCTATACATATGTGACGCATATTCCTATGGAATGTGTGATTTGCACGGAAACCTATATAAGTATAGTTTTGCACTCTTATAATCACTGTAACTTTAATGCAAGTTTAAATACCTTGTAGGAATACGTTATCACTGTCCGATGAGCTATTCAACTATTATTTGATTGTTATTTAACGCCATCTTTATTTTGTTTTATTCAGGGTTTCTTGTATGTTGCAACTGAATAAATGTTGGCTGTCTCCACGGTCGGTAGAAATTTTATGAAATCTTCGCGTTTCTTGCCGACTAGGACCCCGTTACATAATGAAATATATGCCCGGCATAATAGGAAACATATCCAAAACACCATTATATTCAATATAAAGCATGCATGCTGCACTCGACTCCACATAAAATATATACAGTGATATTTAGAGATGCTATAAATGTATATATTTTTTTCGTAATTCAAAACAGGCATACACAAAGAAACATATTGAGCTACATGTAGGCTTGTGATTATTTGTTAATAAGATTTTTAATTTCCTATCGTCAGATAAAACGCCTAAATCGTAAAATGGATAAATCTCAGTGTACATATTGATTCTCAGGGTACTATAAAGTGGACAATGCAAAAGGAAATGGCTTTCATCTTCAACAGTATTTAAATTACAATAACGGCAAAGACGATCCTCTCTTTGAATTTAAGTTTTTTTTATGTCTGTCAGTCTCGATGCGGAGACCATGGTTGCTGATTCTAAGCCTACAAAATGTTTGTCGGTGTTTCCAGCTTCTGCAATAGTTTAGATAGGGCTCGAAGTCATGGTTGTCTTTAAAGCTAAGATACGCTGTCAATTTAGAAGATGGGTTTTGTTTGATGCTGTTTACATATAGATTAAGAAAGTGGTTTGCAATATTAGGTATGGCATTGTCTGACACAATACCAGAGGATTGTTGCCAATTATGCCACACATTAACCTCTTTACTAAAGCCCGGTATACACTGAGAGTTTTGCTGCGACCCGACCCGACTCGAGTCGGGTTCAGTCGACTTGAGTTGCGTCGCGTCGTAGACCGGTATACACTGCACACAACTAAAGTCATTGTTAGACATGACGTACGGAACTCTCTAGCAGAAAAAGGTAAAAAAAAAAAATACGCTCCTTTGACGTCACGTGACTGTAGTAAAGTTTCTGATTGGCCTTCGGATTCACTGTCTGACCAGACCCGACTCAACCAGATTCTTAAAAAATATCTAGCACGTCCAGATTACTCCCGACCCGACGCAACTGAAGCCGACTGACACCGATTTGCGTCGTGGACTGGTAAACACTACACTTTTTCTCTGCGACGCGACGCGATTTTCCAGTCAGGTCGGGTCGCAGCAAAACTCTCAGTGTATACCGGGCTTTAAGGTTTGGAATTGCTGAAGCCAGCAACGACTTCCGCGGTGTAACGTAGTTAAGTTACATATATAGGCATTATAAAGCAGTCGCGCAGGGCATACGGTACTCGATTGCGAGGAATATTTCATTAAATTGATTAAAGTATAGTATGCTAATGGAAAACTACCAAGTTCAGCACGCACGGCCCAATTTGACGCATATTTACCTGCGCCCAAAACATATCTACAGGACATGCTCAATTGCAAGACTATCAAATTTTCTGACGAAACGGAGGCTACTGCCCCAAATTTCGCTCCAAAACATAATTATTGGCTTAATAGTTGAATTGAAAAGTTTCATGCACATTGCCGGGGACGGATTATGTTTGAAGTCGGATTTATATAAACTATGTATAGACTTCAAACTCTTATTCTTTAGATCGGTCAAGGCTTCAAAGAAATTTCCACGATCATCCAATATTTGACTCACTCTGAAACTTCGGGGATTTACGTGCGTGAAATACCCTCTGATGGACTGCAGGTCATTTTGAATATGGCGACCAAATAGGTAGCCGTGAACCGTAAAATTTCCAAATCGTCTTGAGGACCCCACAGAAGTGTCCCCGTGATAATGTAACGGACCGAAATACTCTGTTTGTTAACTTTCAGTTTCGATCAGTTATAAACGGTCCGTTACATTGGAGGATTCCTGATAAGTACCGAAACTGCGTCTGTCTACATCATGTGGTTTTCCGGGCTAAATAAAATATATAATCAAATATCTTTCTAAATGATATTAGAATTTAATAAATTTATAATTATTTTTATTTTCTTTTTTCGTCTGTAGTAAAACGTTTTAATATTTACTTTCGACGCCATTTTTATTCAGCCCAAAAATACGGTGATTTGCCGTATAAAAAGCGCAGACTGTCCGAGGCGTGTCAAAGCCGACCGGTAGGGAGCGAAGATAGCCGAAGGATGTTCCGAGTGTATTTGACTCTCACGTCACAAAGCGATTACTTTGTTCCGTCGTGTCATTTAATATACCTTTCAATCTACTGAAACAATATTGTGACGTCACACTGCTCTCTCTCTCAAGTGGTATTTCAATCAGCTTAGTAACCAAATGACGTCATCAATTTGGAATCTTCTGACGTGTTTGAGCACAGCTGTCAGTCAGAGTGTCACCTCCAACATTGTTATACAGACCCTCACCCCTAAGTTATAGTACAGTGGTTTAAACCTTCAAAGGATACTATTAGTTACACAGTCTGTGTGTGACCCAATACGAAAATATATGGGGTTAGTAAAATCGAGCCCAATATGCGGTTTTACTCACCCCATATATTTCCGTATTGGGTCACACACAGACTGTGTAACGAATTTATCCCGCTGAAGACCCTTCCTTAGCCGACGCTTGTCTGGTTGATAGTTTTTTACTTACGCCGTATGGCCGTAGTGAAGGTGTTTACATTTCAGCCGATGCGCGCGATACCGATACGGCGATAGTTCTACTCAGTTCTGGCCACTAGACTAACCAGGTAACCTACATTCAGCAGATCTTGGGATAAATACGCTTGCTATTCTCTGATAAAGGTTTCCACAGCGCCTAAAACTATAGCCATGCACATCGATATGTTCTGTTTGTATTTTTAAATATGTCGACTCACTTTAGCAGACGTGCACATACTGTCGCAGCGCGTATTCAGGGGCAAGTAACTCTAGGTAACCTGATACGAACTCGGTCTGCCTGATACGGAAAAATATCACGTCTCCACGTGATCGATGACGTCCAATCAAATGCAAGTATTTTGTCTGATGCGGGATAATTTATTGTCTCAGATAATGTGTCTCTGTTTTTGCTCTGAAGAACTTATTGAAGAACTTAAAGTGACATGAGCTGCCAGAATGTTGATATTTTGGCGTTAAAACAGAATGTTGAAATTTTTTCCTATTTTTCACAAAACGTATAATTCAGAAGCTTTTTAGTGCTTTTAGTCTCGAAAATGTACAAGTATTGCTTTGAACTAACTTTGGCTTAGAATGAATGAATGGTCGTCCCGGTTATTTTAATTTTGTTTACTTTTCGAACACGTTTTCCGTTCTTAAGGGCCTTATACTGTATGGATTTTCCTCATTGCAACGCCAATTAGTTTTTCGATGGCCTTTAAAGCCTCTTACTGTCGTGACGATCAGAAATTATGAAAAAAGTGTGAATTTCGGCAGCTCATGCTACTTTAAGAAATGGAATATTTACCTTTCTTCCCATTGCATGTTTCTCCATTCATCAATAAATACTGGTTGTAAAATATGAAAACAGCAAAATCTTCAGTTAGTCTTGATAGCCATTAATTTCAATGACAATATAAGTGGGTCCTGTTGCAACCGATAATGTAACAATCCCCGATAATGTAGTACCCAACCGATTGTGTATCACATTTTGACCGATAGTGTATCACCATTGAACCGATAATGTAGTAAAAACGCCCGATAATGTAATAACTTTTTCAAACGATAATTTAGTAACTTTTAACCGATAATGTAGTAAACACTTTTCCAACCGATATTGTATCAATTTTTTTACCGATAATGTAGTAAATACTTTTTTAACCGATAATGTAGTCACACTGCCCGATAATGTAACAACATTGTTGAGTTTGGTGTCTGTTCTGAAAAACAAAAATTCCCGTTCATTGTTATAGAATGATATATTCTGGTTTACCATACACGGTGCAGTGGTAAATCATTGTATCTCAAGGGTCCATTGTAAATGATATTGTATGGTAAAACATGGTGTGAACTATTGCTTTTGTTCTGAAACCTAATATTTTGGATATATCATTTTAATTTTAGATGCTTCCTAGAATTTCTATAAAAGGGTGTTTAGATCAGCCCATATGTAACGCTTTATTTGGAAACGCGGGTAACTCAAACACTTTTTTCTGAACATCTTTATTTTCAGAATAACGTTGTACACTTTAAGGCGAAGGCTTATACAGCGCACAACTTATCACAAGGACTTAACGTTTTTATAAAAGAAAATAAAAAGCAAACATAATAACAATGCATACTTATAGCAAAGTCAACGATAATTGAGTTTACAGATTGACACTGCATGGGTAACTGGTAGGGGCAGGGTGGCAATGGTCTGTCTGGATTGGTTGTTTTCTCTCAAAAGCGCTTCGATAGAGAAATAAATTTACAAACAGACAAAATGATATCAGCAGGACAGTTGCGCTTACCGGCTCGCTATACCCAGTAGAAAGCACCGATTCTAGCATTTCCTATCGCTGGAGATTGAACCTAGGGCAATGCAGCAGGTAATGTTGGGCTGTCTCCGATGTGCAACCACAACACATCTAGGTGAGTTAGATATATAGTTATTGAATAGATCATCATGTAGGGAACTACAACCATGTCTCATGCGACAAGGAATAATATTAGACACTCAAGAACTTAAAGCCATCTTCAGCGTTTTCAGGGATTTTAACGAAACACCACATGCACAATGTTCTTACGAGTGTCCAACAAAGTATGACGCCATATTGAATTCTTTAATTTTAAAATGCGGATAATTGGACAACCAAAATTGGCCCAATAAAACTTACGCATTACATTTAATTGACTTTGTTAGAGCTGTTCATAACAATTTATTTAATTTAAACGCAGTCAATGCTTAATTGACAAATCTTATCGACCTGCACCAATTAAAAGCATCCATTTTAATAGAATCGTACAAGTCGGTAGGACAAATCGCACACTGAGAACGGGATTTAATGCTTCAAATCGATTGATTCAAGTTTATTTCATGAATATGTCACGGATTTAAGTTTCTACGGGAGATTTTTGTCGTACTGAATCAAATTGATTTAAAGTGGCGATTGATTCAAACTTATTCCATGAACATTTCATGGATTTGAATTACAACGGAGATTTTGTGAGGTTTTTCCTAGAGGCGATGGCCAACTTTCCGCTGGTACATGGAAAACCATCCAGTGTCGCGAAATAAGAACACAGTCGCAGAATTTCAAGATTGGAATAGGATTTGAACTCATTGATTGATTGGTGTTCTTCGCCCTTAAAATATGTTTCACATATCGTAGCATTATAGATTTAATGGAAGAGCAAAGGAGCACGACTTTTACCCGAACGGTATGCCTCTCCACATATGTCGATGGATGGAGAAAAGAGACAGAATATTTTCAATTTGGATCCGTATGGATGAACAAAGAGGAAACTCCGACCTTCCGTTGACAACCATTCGATCGATGGTAACCTTGTTGGGAGGAGCACTCTATCGGCTGCACCACAGTGGCCTCTGAGTAGGTATCTTGAAAACAAGTACTATAAGATGCGTTCACGTGTGTTTTCCACATGTACCGACGGACGCATGGTCACTTGGTATACAGTCGCTGCAACGTCAAAAATTCAAAGATCATTGCAAGAACGTTTTGTATAAGAAGTTTCGTCAAAATCGCTGAAATGTTTCTTGAGATTTTTGTTTAAAATTAAAGACTTCAAAAACGCATCACGGACATGCGACCTGAGATACAGTATTATGGCATTCTACATTTATAGATCCGTGAAAGAACATTATGTTTAGTAAGTTTCCTCAAAATTGTTACAGTTCTTCAGTTACCTACGTTTGAAAATAAGGAATTCTGTCTTCTGAAGTCTCACACTGATAGAAAGTTGCAAAACATTATGCACAAATTTCATATTTTTCATATTTCTTGAGTTATCAGCGTATAAAAAAAAGCGTTACGAACGGACGGGCTGACCTACACACCCTCTTATATAGATGCTTGGACGCATGTAAAATAAGATTCTATTTCTGGCATTTTAAGCATATCTTTAAGCACATAAGCAAACTGATCATGAAGTTTGTGTTTGGCCAATTGCACACCCTAGCTTCGTGGCCGAAACAACCCAAAATTTCCCTTCGCTAGCTCATAAGGCATTCTCTGATGGATAAATCGACACTGACACATCCATCTATCATCAGAAACATCACCGACCCATCTATCAGAAAAATTCTTATAACTCATTGTCCCAGATGTAGCTAGCTCTTGGGTCAGAATCACCTTCATGTAACCACCAAATTTTGCACCGAAAAAAAAATTTTGTTCGAAAACAATGATAGGCTACATGTTTCCAGAATCACAATTTTTTTGTAGTAGCTTATGTTGTTATCTAATGTATTTTGAAAAACGGTTATGATTGTTTAATGATTTTTAATTGTGTTCAAGTTATAAGATTTTTAGACGCTAAAGTGGGCGTGTCCTTTAGATGAAATGACACATCTATCCCACGCGTCAAGGGTTGGAACTTATATAACCTGTCAGAAGAGACGAGTCCTGTGTTCAAATAAAAGAGATACTGCCTTGCCGTAGAGTCTTAGGTTGGACCCGGCAATTTACAAGATGAAATGGCTTGAAGACTCACAGACGAATTTCTTGGTTAAAATATACATACTTCAATTTATTGCAGAAGTATAAAAGTCACAGATTACAAATAGATATTGGTGAAGTAACGAGGGTCTGGGCTGTAGATGTCTCTAGTAGATTGAATTCATTTTTGTGCCAGAATGGAAGATTTCTCTAAAGTCCGAAATATATGAATTTTGATAACGTAGCGACTGATGGAGAGACGCCGGCTTATGTGAAGGTATCGAGCCAAAACTACCTTTCTTAGTGCCAATATCAAATAAATTAGCATATTCACCTTTTTGTTGTTCACGAAGGCTGTCCAAATCAATGCCGTCTACTTGAAGAGGTATATGGGCCAACACACCCGCGTCCATTGTTGGTATTTGGTACTCTCCAGTATCAAGGTCATCCACACGGTTTGCGTGGCTGTTGATATTGTCAGTTTGACGTAATATAGATAACAAATCTGCACAGATATTTTTAGAACCTTGTATGGATTTAATCTGGCAATCATATTCGGCTTTTAAAACAGCCCATCGCTGAATAAGCGTGTTTTTAACTTCACATTTAAACACATTTATGGTCGGTGTAAAAATTGTATGTGGAACCAAATAAAGAAGGTCTTAATTTCGTAAGCGATAAGACTACGGCATATGCCTCTTTCTGGATCACAGAATATTTCTTCTGACCGCCCTGTAAAGTAGAAGAAACATATTGGATTACTCGTTCAACACCTTGCATCCGTATAGATTAAAGATCCAACACACCTGCGTCCAAAAAAAATTAAAGATCTATTTTCAAAAAAATTATAAACCAAGATTGATAAAACTGTGCAAACTATTAAAAGCCGTTATACAGAAAACACGTGAAATATAAACAAGCGTCTTTATAGTAAAAATTACCCTGAATTGTCAATTTAGTGATGCAAATTTTGTCAATAATATATTGTATATGTAACAGATCTGTGACAGCCTCAGTCTGTATATATGTATGTACTATTTGTTTGTCATGCCAATTTGTAATATCTTAGTAATCTGTATTGATCTAAATAACAGTACGTACTATAAATGTGTTGTATGTATTATAGTCTACCTGTATATATATAATAATGAATGAATCTACAAACTATGTCCGCCATGTGCATTTGTAATACTCTAGTAGATTATTTATTCAATTTGACAATATCTAAGTAACAGTATGCACTATAAGGGTTTTATATAAAAATATATGTATAGAAATGTGTGTATATATGTATACTTACATGTATGTCCCCATATACCACTAATGTGGTCTGCGTGGAATAAAGTCGCCATACACTGGTCCAGCATCCGTATAGAGGTTGAAGGGTTTTCGAGTATCTGGATAGGCAAGAAACAGATTTTTAAGTTTGTTAAAGGCGATATCATGCTTATTAGACCTATGAAAGTGGGCATGCTTCCTAGCCAATTGTTCTAATGGTTCTACGATCTCAGCGTAATTATGAATGCAGGACCTGTAATAGCATGTTATCCCAAGTAATGACCTGACTTCGCGCACCGTGGTGGATGGAGCCATTTGTCGTATGCATTCGACTTTTTATTCTTGGGGCGAAATTCCCTCGGCCGAAATTCTGTAACCCAGTAAATCAACATATGGTTTAGCAGAGACACATTTCTTAAAATTAAGCTGCAGATTATATTCCCTTAATCTGTCAAAGACTAGTTTAATATGCTTTACATGCTCTTTCGTGTTCACAGAATACACGACAAAATCATCAACATAAACATAACAACATTTACCAATATGTGGTCTCAAGACTTGATTTAAGGCTCTTTGAAATATTTGGCCAGTGTTTACATATCCAAAGGACATAACATTAAATTCAAATAATCCCTCGGAACAAATAAAGCGGTCTTCTCAATATCATCCTCTGCCATTAAAATTTTCCAATACCTGGCTTTGAGATCGAATGTATTGTTAAATGCATTGTTAAATGTGACTTCCGTACATCCTAATAATGTGATGGGTGTATTATTTATAGCTAACATTGGTTTAGGTTTCTTAAGAAATCCCCTTGCTCTTAGTTTGGTACAGATATCTTGACGAAGAAGCACCTGTATCTATTAATGTCGAAACGGCAATGGAGTCAATCATTAATTGAACTGAGAACCGACCATTGCCAACATATGCCGTGTCAGTCCTGACCCGTTTCCCGCATAATTTTGACAGTTTTGAGAGACATTTTGATAATCAAATGGTCTTACCTGTCTCTGTTCTTGTGTATTTCTTCGTGAAATCCCTCGTTGGCCACGCCCACGTCCTCTGGGGGCAAAACACATATCTGTCTCTGTTTCTTGCTAGATTTGGTGGGTTATCAAGCAGTGTAAAACATTGAGTTTGGTAATGTCCAAAACCACCACATTTCCAACACACGATATCCCTGAGTTTGTTTAGAATCCTGTGCTTAGGCTGGTGGGATCCCCTTGGTCCTGGAGATTGTCGTTCTGCTACCTCTCTCCGCAAACGTTGTATTTCGGTTAGGATGACTTGCTCGTTGGATGAAGTAGTTGTTCGCGCTTGAAGTTCTCCAATCTCCATTGCCTCTTCTTGCCTGGGGACCATCGTTCGGAATAACTCGCGCCCGGCTTCTTGAGATTCGGTGTATTCTATGGTTTTCTCTGAAAGTTTAGCTTGGCGAGAGGTTATCACGCGTTCGGCTAGGTTTGGATCTTTCAGTCCCCTCACATAGGCTCTCAGTTTGATTCTGGCCGATCCTTCGTCCTGTGGATACGCCATGTGTGATAAATCTTTAAATCGACGGTTAAAAGCAGTAATAGTTTCTTCGGGTTTTTGAGAAATTACGTCAAGCTGACCTTATTAACGTTCATCTTCATGGCATGACACAAATTGTTTCATTACATGACAAGAAATAACTTGCCATAACACAGTCTTAGATTGGACCCGGCAATTTACAAGATGAAATGGCGTGAAGACTCACAGACGAATTTCTTGATTAAAATATACATACTTCAATTTATTGCAGAAGCATAAAAGTCACAGATTACAAATAGATTTTGGTTGGGTGAAGTAACGAGGGTCTGAGCTGTAGATGTCTCTAGTAGATTGAATTCATTTTTGTGCCAGAATGGAAGATTTCTCTTAAGTCCGAAATATATGAATTTTGATAACGTAGCGACTGATGGAGAGACGCCGGCTTACGTGAAGGTATCGAGCGAAAACTACCTTCCTGTTATAGTTCATGTTCCAATGTTTTATAGGTTGTTTACGAAAACAACACCTCAAAACATTGTCAACGATAGAGTATATGTCTTGGATAGAGCTCAGAACTTCGTGACCGAGATAAGCAAAACTATAAATACAATAATCACCAAATCATACTGAGGTGGTGTGAGAATTATATATAACTCTTATTTGTTAAATTAAACTCGGCTTGCTTCACCCAGGTGTTATGTCAGAGCTAAAAAGCATCCAATTGGAAGTCACGTTTATCATTTAGTGTAGGTGAGTGTTAGTGCAAATCCTAACAATTTCACAGGCTAAAATATTTGGAGAGATAACAAAGGTCATTTAACTGTACAATCCTACATACATGTTATGATCTACTCTGAAAACATTTCTGATTTACTGAGCGGATGTTACAATTCTATTGTGACATAACAAACTGTGTAGTAAAGCTAACTCTCTTCGATAAAATATATGTTGAATACATGCAGCAAATAGTATAAAGTATTGTAAAGATAATTAAGAATGACAAAGAAGATTTAATACACATAAGCTAAAAAAATTACAACGAATCATTTTAAATTCACTGGAATTCAGCCTGATGAATTCCACAAAGTGAATAGTTTATTGGTTAAACAAGGTAAGCGGTTAGTTAGCCGCACTTGTGTGACTCTATCCTGGTTTTACTTACTTTGCCGGTCAGGTAGAGCCACACATTAGACCACCATTATATCCGTTGGCTTGATCGACAGGCTGTTCAAAAGCAAGGAGTCACGGGATGCGAGGATTCGTGTCGTGTGCAAAGGCCAGTTATTTTAAGATCTCGATGGGGAAGCCCCAATGAACTATATGCG
Organism: Lepidochitona cinerea; assembly: GCA_963971465.1. Classification (NCBI taxonomy): domain Eukaryota; kingdom Metazoa; phylum Mollusca; class Polyplacophora; order Chitonida; family Tonicellidae; genus Lepidochitona; species Lepidochitona cinerea. The sequence continues at coordinate 16,065,904 of OZ020559.1, forward strand.
GGGAATGGACACGTCTCATTGGCTGGTTTGATCTGACTTAGTAAAATGTGCCGCCATTGAGAGTTGAAGCGCGCGGGCATAACAGACCTGTATAGAAGTCGCATCATTTGCTAGTAATGGCGGCATTCGATGCATATCAAATACCACGTGACCTCCATTCCACGCATACAATTCATTGGGAAGCCCTCCGATAAAAGGTCACATTACTTGGAAAAGTACCGGGAAAACCCGAATCATGTGATATGTTGTCGTTGTTCGAGGAGAGTTTGAAATCTGACGGACAAATTTTTGACACCGGTTTTTAAATTGAGGGATTTAACAGTTTAACAACGGAATTTGAAGAAATTAACGGGTTCAGTGAAAAGAGGAATGTTTCAAAGGTATAACTGGAGGTAATAGCTGAAAGGTAAGTGAGATTAAGGATAGTTAAGACTTAGCTTCAATCTGTAACGCGAATACTTTCGACATGTTTCATTTAAAAGCTGTAACTAGCGGTTAGTATGCTAGTTAGCTGGTACAATCGAAGGTGACGGCTCCTTTTACCTAACATCATTGTTATTTCCGGATGCTTTCGTTAAGGTCCGCGCCTATATTTCGCAATAAATGATAATCAAGACATTACGATCGGGGGATAAATGAACACTGTGTGTCCAATGCTTTTATTTCTATTTCAGAATAAAAATCGGGAGGTTATTTGGCTACCGTATCCACGACTTAACTTAATTCGTATAAAACACTTTATTTGTTTTGAAGAAGTGTGTTCGAAGACGGTCGACATAATATGTTGTTACATTATCGGGCAAGTGTGACTACCTTATCGGTTAAAAAAGCATTTACTACATTATCGGTAAAAAATTGATACAGTATCGGTTGGAAAAGTGTTTACTACATTATCGGTTAAAAGCTACTACATTATCGGTTGAAAAAGTTATTACATTATCGGGCGTTTTTACTACATTATCGGTGGGTGATACACTATCGGTCAAAATGTGATACAATATCGTATATATGATACAATATCGGTTGGGTACTACATCCATTATCAGGGATTGTTACATTATCGGTTGCAACAGAACCTTTTTTGCAGTTTCTGGTGTTTCTTCAAAATCACTGTTAAGCGCAACATTTATCACTTGACGATTTTTACAAAGGTGAAAGGATAAATGCCAAGTTCATTCTGAACGCTTAGCGGTGATTTGTTATTGCAAATTGACTAAATATGTATCTAAAAACATAATGTTTAAACAAAACGAACGTCCTATAAGGTAACAGTGTTTCAAAGAAACAGCGATGGAAAATATGCATATCTTTCTTCACCAATCGGAAATATATTCGTATTTGACGTCATATCTGACATCTGAACATTTTCGTCGTCATTTCAACCAACCATAAAGACGTCCTGGCTTAACGTAATGTGTGGTGACGTCACAACAATAGTAATGTTTATATCAGATGTCAGCTGTGACGTCACGGCGCTAAAGCTAATTAATTTCCATATCTAGGCTGTAGAGAGAAATAAAAAGGCCTTGAGTTTTGTAGGTTGTGTGACTGAAATCTTAATTTTGCTTTTGGCTGAGTTCGTAGGTCTATGCGGTGTGAGATTTTAAACAAATTAATTACCAAACAGGAGGCATTGACTTAAACTTGTCATTTATCCTTTAACGTCGCTTTCAACATTACTTCAGTCTTATCGCGACGATTGGTAGAGGGGAGGCGCAGGCTGGAGGCTAATGCAGGCTATACGCGCTATTGACCTTCTGCTCTAGGGGTGTGTTCTACACTCTCAGTCACATTTTTACTTAAATATGTTCGCCCTGTGATGGACTCTGAAGTTTCATACTTACAAGCATCTTTTTATTTTGTTATATACACTTTAGATTTGGCTAACGATATCCTGAATAAATTGTATGGCTTATTGCCATTATTGGTGATTTCGTATCGTAAGGAATGTTGCCCTTTATGATCACAATCGTTTCTGCAACATCAGTTTGCCAACAATCTCCCTATAGCAATAGTGCTATTGGTTGGTGCAGACTTTCCAGGGGGGTACTTAACTTTTTTCTTTGTGTATATATTCCTTGGAGATAAATAATTTAAAAAAAAATAAACACTACCTACTTGGTATTGAACAGTGAGCCACTGGTTTTGATTTCCTCCCTCCCATAATTGTGCGATAAAATATGGAGAAACCAACAGCTGAAACCAAAAACGCCCTGTGATGGACTCTGAAGTTTCATACTTACAAGCATTTATTTTGTTAAATACACTTTAGATTTGGCTATCGATATCCTGAATAAATTGTATGGCTTATTGCCATTATTGGTGATTTCTTATTGCCAGAATGTTGCCCTTTATGATCACAATCGTTTCTGCAACATCAGTTTGCCAACACCAATGGTGTTATCGGGGGGGGGGGGGGCTACTCAACTTTTTGTTTGTGTATATATTCCTAGGAGACAAACAATTTGTTAAAAATAAGCACTACCTACTTGGTATTGAACGGGGAGCCTCTGAAGACCTCCGTGTTGCTGGCGTTATAGGTCTCGCTGCTGAGTGAGATTCCACTGGGTCTGGTTTTGATTCACTCCCTCCCAACAGCTGAAACCAACAAAGACTCCTGGCTTCGATGGTTGGACTGAGCTGATAGCAGTGTAAAGTTATGACTTAGTTAAGTCCTTCTCAAAATACCTACAAAGTATATCAAGTTGTAACTAGATATATTATAAATGCACATATATTTTAATATAATTATCTATCTAAGTGTGTATAAACATATATATTGTATTTCTGCTCAAGTGACACCTGACTATTAAACCAATATTGACCAATTGTCAATCCACCCATTTCACATCACTGTATGTTTGCATATAAAAATCTGTACACCCTATATGGATGTAAGCTCAATTCTACTGTATGTTTTAATAATGTCACAGAGGTACTAACATATACTCCTGTACAGGGATATACTATATATTGTGCTAAGACATCACAGTTTTTTAATCGCTCAATGTAATAATTATTTACTAGTATGGCGTATCATTCATTCGAACGGACTCGTAAATAAGCTAAAACAAACAACCAGCCGACATTGCACAAAGCGACAGCGTTGGCTTCATTGTTAATGTGAGGCCTATTTAGATAGCCCATGAAATCCTTGTCATCCTGGTCATGTGGATATGGTGATGACATATGCGAACTGGACGATCTACTAAAATTAATTGGTGTTTAAAGCCACACTCAAGATCATTCCACCTTAAAAAACAAAATTAAAAGAAAACTATTCAAAATTTTTTTTTTTTTTCTTTATTTAAGCGTGTTTAGAAAGAGAACATTAAAAATAATTAAAAATTAAATTTATACTGTTTGCAAAGTTTGAAAGACTTTTTTTTACTTTACAAGTCATAGTACTACTAGTAATCAGCATTTACTGTTTACATGACCTACACAAATGAAGACAAATATAATTGGTTTCTATTAAAAAACAATATTCGCACTGGGTCCTTAATAAAAATGTCCGACATTGGCATCGGTGGGAAGATGTTGGGATGGGCCGAGGCCCTGGATTCAGCAAGTGATAGTGTTAAGAAGCGTCTGGACTCCATCGGCCTTGCGTGTGTGTACGGGGAGAGTCCGTTCCACGCCACTCAGTGTCATGCAAGTATTTTACTCTGAATGGCCTTTATACATTCGCAGACGCCTGCGCACTGCTGTGTACACAATTCGGTTAAAAGGTAGCATAAACAATTCTGCGGGGAATGTATTGAATCCGTCCTACTATGACGGGGTTTTTGGAAATAAGATAACGTCTATTCTTTTCAGTATCCGATCTAAGGAGATCTGTAGCTTATTAGGTATCGATAACCTGCTAATCCAGGGGGACTTTATTCCACCTGTACCCCCATGGGAACTTACTCTCCCATTCATATCTACTGGTTTATATGTTAAAATTAAAAAATCTGACAACCCCCATATTTCACTGGCATGTACTATTGATCACATTAATACTAATTGGCTAAATCATTTACATATCTTTACAGACGGATCCAAATGCCCGGATTCAGGTAAAGTAGGCTGCTCATTTTGTGTGCCATCTTTCAATTATGAAAAGTTCTATCGTCTATCTGACTATATATCTGTGTTCACCTCTGAATTGTATGCTATAATACTTGATTTGCAGTTTTTGATCAATCTCAATCCCCGGAGCGCTGTCATCTTTACCGACTCCTTAAGTTCACTCCAAGCTTTACTTAAATTCTCTGCTCCGAAGTCCTCGCCTCTGGTGTCTGAAACCATGCACCTGTGTACCACTCTGAAATCCCAGGGAGTTGCTCTGGCGTTTGAGTGGAATCCTGCTCATATTGGATTACCAGGAAATGAGCTAGCAGACACGCTCGCTAAGCGGGCTCTTGACCTAAGTACTGTATCCATGACTTTACCCTTCTCTTTAGTTGATATTTACTGTATTATAAAACCTAAATTTATTTCCACGTGGCAAGAACATTGGGATGAAAGTGACACTGGCAGGTTTTTTTATAACCATTATCCTTGTGTGACATTACCTTTTTGTTTTTATCTTGCTAGTCGAACTGATGAAAAAAGACTGTTTAGATTGCCAACTAATTCTTACCTGTAAAAAGTTAAACTAAGCTCAGCTGACTTATGCACAGAATGCTTTGAAGTCGACACCATTTACCACCTTATATTTCGTTGTTTTCGCCATAATGGTGCAAGAGTGTTATTTTTTCAGGATTTGGTCAAAGCTGGTATTTTCAACCCAACAATGGACAACATTTTGACCCCAGATTGAAAACATAATAAAGTTTTCCAAGCCATAGCCATTTATCTGCGACGGTGCCATCGCTTCTAATGTTTATAAAATGACCCACACTTCCCCTAGTCCACGCAAGATTGATTTAAGCCACTTGCATCCCTTTTTTGGCGCAAATCATCACATTTTGATGGAAAGCGCCAATACAAACACCCCCCTCCCCATGCACTTCCTTTTCAGCTGCAACCTTCTGGCTCAACAGTCTAGTGTGAGGCCAGCCAGCCAGCCAGCCAGCCAGACAGTCAGCCAGCTAGCCAGTCATCCAAGGATTTGGAGAATTTTTTTCGCGACGAGTTGCTACTGGAGATTCCAACTTTCTCGGACTTCCCACTTGACATTTATTACTTCATGGACCTGCATTCATTCTTGCTAATTGACAATTGTTGTGGCGCAATTATTTTACAATGGACCTCGGAACCATGATGTATTGATGTGGTTGGACAGCATTTGTGTTTATTTGTTGATTCTTTTTTTTGTTGTATTGTGAAGTTGTAATAAATGTTCAATATTTTGACTGAGTTCTTATATAATTGGATCAACCGGAAAAAAAGCTGCGCATTACAATGGGGGCTTGTCCGGGAACTGTTCAAATGGTTGATTGAGTTATATAAGAAACTGTATCATTACAACCTTCTCGGGAACACCATTTGGTATCACAGACAGCCTTTCATCTAAGTACTGTCAACTTTTCATTAAAGAAAATATATATTTATGAACGAAACACACGGGCACAGGGAAAATCTTCCTGTCTAAAATAACCATGGAGAAAAGTTTCTAATTGTGTTAAAAAGAGGTATATATACATTGGATCGAATTAGTTATCAAACTGAAAATACTCAGCGAAACTAGAGTACAGAGTTTTGAATTAAATACAAAGTATTCTTCGAGACTGACATAACGCATAAGAATGGCCTGAGGATCTATAACTTCTGTAGCTAAAATTTCAGCAATTTGCATTTATTTTTCCTGATTTTTTAGGGATACTATTTTGGACAAAGCTAAGAATTATTCTACAGGCATAGAGTCAGTTCCCACAGTTAACATACTGATGTTGGGTTTCGTTGGATCGGGGAAATCCAGTTTCTTTAGCAGTACGATATTGACGATTAGCTCACAGAGAAGAATCTTTGGCAACCAAATCAGGGGATGCATCAATCTCAAAGAAGATAAACTTTATTTATAGCTACGCGCATGCTTTAGGGCCTTAAATGGTTTCATGAAAACCTCGTAGTTGCGACTCTTTTTCCTCGAAATTAAGACTTTTTTTCTCGTAATTATGACTTTCTCTCCTAATTAGGCCTTTATTGTTAGAGTACCGTAGAAACTCCCGCTTTGCTAAAACTATAATAAAACAAACAACAAAGCAATTAAAAAATCGTATCGTATTAAACTCGTTAATGAATGGTCTATCAGGGGAAACAAAGTTGCCAGTGATCATCTCAAAGCCTTCCACATTGTGTGAACGACAGTTCATTAAGATAACTTTTTTATCTGAGGCCTATACATAATTTTCGTAAGGCAGACCGTGCCCTTTAAGTCGACCAGCCGCGTTTCATCCAATGCCAATTCACGATTATTTTTCTTTTTAGCAGAAGTATTATTTAACACTAAATTTAGGCTACACGGTACCTGATCATTAGATTGAAGTACGGACCTCCCTCTTAGGTTCCCTCAGTCCCACACAGACCTTCCATCGATGCGGCGCGGGTTCGAATCACACTCAGACCAAATACAAAATTTTTAAAATTTCTGAGTTGATTTTTCACTTAGTCGCCGTAGGCCGTTATGTGGAAGAGTTGCCAGGTACTCGCCGAAGGTCGGGGGTTTCCTCTGGACAATGAGCCACTAAACCTGGCAACGCCGCCATATAAGTGAAATAGTCTTGAGTGCGGCATAAAACATCAATCAATCCCTTTTAGGTATACCGAGCAGCGAATGGGCATTTAAATAAAGTGGCGACTTCATATTTGAACCACGACGATCAAGTCTTTTATAGTGAAAATCTGAACAAAGAATGATACATAGTAAATATAGTACGAAACTACATGCATGATGCTAATTGTGGTGATTATGTTTCTAGGAGACTCGAGCACCGTGCAAACTATTCTTTTGAAGAGGTTAACGTTTGCAAATCTAGTCATTCTGTGGAAGGCAGATGACAGTAGGCTACTACATACACCTTCGTACTAATATTATACATGTATATATTTGTATCAAAGTGAAATATTGTTAAATTGCGCATACAATATCAATCAAGTCGACTCGCAATTAGGTCTATTGTACCAAATATAGCTGGATCATAGCCGGCGAACTTGAGTTTTATTGAATGTCACAATCCTAAACGTTAGGGTTTTCACATCACGTTTAGCCAAACATGTGACAGTAACATCAAACATCCAAAGACCTCAACAACTAAAAAAACCACTGGTAAATAGCTTTTATTTATTTACCATATTGACTCTAAAACACACGGGCACAGGGAAAATCTTCTTGTCTAAAAATTGTCTGTTTGGCGTATACGTCATTGCCTGTTGAATGGTACCGGAATCCCTCACCCATAGATGAGTGAAGGTAGTCCGTTGGTACAAATTAAGTTCCCCTTTCACTTCTTGGAACGTAGAAAAACGATCACCTAGCGCAAGCAGAGCCATTTCAGAGGATTCAGAACCCTTTACGAAGGATTTCGGGAAGGTGATTCATGAGCACGCGCAACTTCATTTTAGGGAACAATAGCCGCGCCATAGCCGCGTGACTATTGTGCCGTATACGGTACCCTAACCACTTCGTATATCTCCCACAGCCAAGGTTTCTCGGCTAATTTTCATCCGAAGTTTACTTCTGCATCGTCTGTATACAATTTGCATGTAAACTTGACAAAGCGACCGTTGGAGTTCTGCCTTATAGGGCAAACGACCCCCCCCCCCCCCCCACCCCCGTGAAATTCCTGGGTACGGGCCTGATTGGTAAATCTATATTTGGCATATATAGTTTCGGTAACAGCTCATACAGGATATGACCTTTGTGCGAATTTTCCCATTCTTCTTAGCAAAGTTTATTGAAAAATCCTTTTGAATAGACCATAGCTTCAGTTATCGACAGACGGACTACCATATGGAATGGATAAGTAAGTGCATGCTTAGCTAATAAGTCAGCTTGTTCGTTTCCGTCAATTCCAACATGACTCGGTACCCACACCACGGTAAGTTAACGGAGATTACCATATTTCTCAAACAACTGTATAATGTCATTAGTAGGTGGAATTGTCAACCGCTGGCTCACATTGAGCCTATTGTTTTAGATTCCTTGAACCTATTGCTTTAGATGGTTAATTGATTCGTTCTTATTGTTAGGATCAGTAACCAATCAATCGCCCCCCCCCCCCCCCTTGGGGTGGGCACCGGGGGACAACTCTCACGTGAGTAGATCAAAAAGTCATTCTTCAGTGAAACATTTTAAAAGCATAGTCAAAAAGCTGCATGCTGAAGATTTGAATTCATAGCGAACGTTTCCTATTTTTATGGTTCTCAAAAACCTTTGGGGAAGAAATAGTTGCCGCTTAGTCCGTGTGTGCGTGCGCGCGTTAATCTGTTCGTCCGGATTTCTTGTCCGGGCGACATCTCTGGTAATAGTGTGAGGATTGGTTTGAAACTTGCCTGCTGTATACTCATTACCAAGCGCTAGTCCATTGTTATGTTTTTCTCAGTAACCATGCTAATTATAGACTTATTGCCCTTTGTTTTTTCAAATCGTCAAATTTTGCCCAGACTTTCTGACGGGGCCATATCTTGATTAAAACATCAACAAAGCCACTCGTGTCCTGATTTATCCCCCTTTTATCTTTTTTTCCTCCCTAAAAGGATTATTTGCCGAGTTATGCGGCTTTTTCTCATATTTCGTCAGATTTGTTAACTACATCAGGGATGGGGGATTGGGGAGCATCACGCAGTTTTACTGACACTTTTCTTGTTTTATTGGTTGTTTTGGCCAATCAAATAATTTATTAAGTTATTCAAGCTTCATTTCTTAGCGTTTTTTGGAGACACTCTATAAATACTTATTTTACCAAACGCCTTTTTGATCATCTGAAATAAAGAAAAAGGCTTTAATAGACATTTGGGTTTTTTTAAAAAGTTTACCTTCTTTGTGACTGATGCATCCCCTGATTCGGTTGCCAAAAATTCTTCTCTGTGAGCTAACCCTCCTTTAAAAGCTGAGTCGATACTGCCAAAGAAACTGGTTTTCCCCGATCCAACGAAGCCCAACATCAGTATGTTAACTCTGGGAACTGACGATATCTCCGTCTTATAATTCTTAGCTTTGTCCAATATTGTATCCCTAAAAAATGAGGGAAAATAAATGCAAAATGGTGGGATCTTCGCTGCCAATTTTAGGTAAAGAAGCTATAGAGCTTGATCCATCTTAATGTGATTACGTCACTCTCGACAAATACTTTGTATTTAATACAAAACTCTCTACTCGAATTTCACAGCGTGTTTTCAATTTGATAACTAATTCGAACCAATGTATACTTAGCGCCATTAAAAACGCACGGTTGAATTTTTTGTTTCTACCCCAGTAAGGCTATTGGCCATTTACGTTTTGTTGTGTATTGTTAGTTCGAGTTGAGTTGCAATAACTGGATAACATGTGATGTTCCCGACGCGCCTGTCGCGACGTCCATTGTGTGTTTTACCGTCACTGAGAACAGCTTTCAGGGCTCATTTGTCGTGGGTTCAACACTTTACACAAAGCTCAGCATAAAGACGAAAACAAAATCAGAAAACGTTACCATGCCCCGACTTACGACACAACAAAGGGAACGTGCCATTGGCATGTTACAGGCCGGTCTCAGTTGTGCCGTCGTAGGACGTCACATGCAGTGTCATCCCTCCACAATTAGTCGCCTAAGAATCAGGGAACATGAAACTGGCAATGTTGCCGACCGACCACGCCCTGGTCAGCCAAGAGTCACTACAGCCCGCCATGATCGGTACATCGGTTTGTTGCACACACGTGACCGATTTCGCACCACGACACAGACTGCTCGTGAGACAGTGGGAATTGGAAGGCCCAGGGTAAGCCTCAGCACCATCCGACGCCGTCTCCAACAGATACAGATGGATGCACGCATCCCCTACCGAGGGCCCATATTGACACCCGCCGCACGCCATAACCGTTTGTGATGGGCTTCGCAACGTTTCGCAAATGCATGTGTGATTGAAGGAAATCGCTGGGGTGGATGTAGTGTGGGGAGGCATCACTTCTCGCAGACAATCTCCCCTTGTCATTGCTGATGGAAACCTGACTGCTCAGGGTTACGCGCCCACACTCTGCAAGGTTGACACAAGACTTCTTGCAACAGAATAATGTGAACATCATGGAATGGCCAGCTTACTCCCCCGATCTATCGCCCATAGAGCCCTTGTGGGATTAGCTTAAGAATGCCGTTGCACAACGTCAACCCAGGCCACGCAACCGACGTGAATTGATCCAGGTAGTGCAGGAAGAGTGGGACCGGATCCCACAGCACAGAATAGCCACACTCATCAGGTCCTTGCGTCGCAGATGTTGCGTTGAACTTGATGCCTGAGGTGGACATACCCATTATTGAATGACGACACCTTCAATTTCTGTATCAACGATTTGTTTGCAAGGAATAAAAGTCACCAGGGTTTCACATATTGTCAATTCTTTGTCTCATTGTGACCAATGCCTTGTTCTTCAATTCAAGTTCCCTTCATAAATATATATCGTCTCTAATAAAAAGTTGACAGTACTTTGATGAAAGGCCTGTGAGACCAAATGGCGTTCACGAGAAGGTGCTGTGTGTAAGGTTTTGCTTCATGTTAATATACAGGCTACATACCAGCCTCTAAAATTACCTCATTCAACACAAAAAATATGCCTTACCACCAACTTTTGGCAAAAAAAGTTCGCCTTTGGCTTTTGTGGGTGTAGAAAATTAGTATTCTCTGTATCGAAGTCAAAAGCCGGTTTCTCTCATCTTAAAGTAAGAATTAGTTTCAGGTTTCAAAAGGAAGTACATCACTCACTCCCAAGTATTTATACAATATCAGATTAACATATTGGAGATAAACAATTCGTGCCATGTTACATGCAGTTAAATCTTTCAATGGCATTTAGAAGTTGAAAGGTTAACAATAAGGTGAAGAATGTCCATGTACAGGCTACAGACCAGCCCCCAAAATTACCTCATTCAACACAACAAAAATATGCCTTACCACCAACATTTGGCAAAAAAAAAGTTCACGGTTGTATTTTACAGGTGTAGAAAATAAGACACCATCTAACGAGAGCCAGTTTGTTATGATGAATATCACTCGAGCCACGAGCCTCTGGCGAGGGTTTCTTGAAATTAATGAGAGAGAGCGATGTTATTTTAACACAATAGCTCGAGGTAGATACCTGGTGACTACAACATCTTGGTGACGTCAGTTTTAACAATTCTTTCATGATATCATAGCGTTAGTTGACCATAAAGCCATGCGTTGTTTATGACCAAAATAACACACTGCCTGGGAGTGAAAATATGGTGACGAGAACAAAGAATATACAACTGTGTATGTTTGGTCAGGTTCAAAGGACAGACAATTATACAGTGTTTTGTTTATGAAGTATTGCAAAAGGCATATATCATATTCATGTACAAGACTCATCTATCATATTCATGTACAAAACTCATCTATCATATTCATGTACAAGACTCATCTATCATATTCATGTACAAGACTCATCTATCATATTTATGTACAAGACTCATCTATCATATTCATGTACAAAACTCATCTATCATATTCATGTACAAGACTCATCTATCATATTCATGTACAAGACTCATCTATAATATTCATGTACAAGACTCATCTATCATATTCATGTACAAGACTGATCTATCATATTCATGTACAAGACTCATCTATCATATCCATGTACAAGACTCATCTATCATATTCATGTACAAGACCCATCTATCATATTCATGTACAAGACTCATCTATCATATTCATGTACAAGACTCATCTATCATATTCATGTACAAGACTCATCTATCATATTCATGTACAAGACTCATCTATCATATTCATGTACAAGACTCATCTATCATATTCATGTACAAGACTCATCTATCATATTCATGTACAAAACTCATCTATCATATTCATGTACAAGACTCATCTATCATATCCATGTACAAGACTCATCTATCATATTCATGTACAAGACTCATCTATCATATTCATGTACAAGACTCATCTATCATATCCATGTACAAGACTCATCTATCATATCCATGTACAAGACTCATCTATCATATCCATGTACAAGACTCATCTATCATATTCATGTACAAGACTCATCTATCATATTCATGTACAAGACTCATCTATCATATCCATGTACAAGACTCATCTATCATATTCATGTACAAGACTCATCTATCATATTCATGTACAAGACTCATCTATCATATTCATGTACAAGACTCATCTATCATATTCATGTACAAGACTCATCTATCATATTCATGTACAAGACTCATCTATCATATTCATGTACAAGACTCGTCTATCATATTTATGTACAAAACTCATCTATCATATTCATGTACAAGACTCATCTATCATATTCATGTACAAAACCCATCTATCATATTCATGTACAAGACTCGTCTATCATATTCATGTACAAGACTCATCTATCATATTCATGTACAAGACTCATCTATCATATTCATGTACAAGACTCATCTATCATATTCATGTACAAGACTCGTCTATCATATTTATGTACAAAACTCATCTATCATATTCATGTACAAGACTCATCTATCATATTCATGTACAAAACTCATCTATCATATTCATGTACAAGACTCATCTATCATATTCATGTACAAGACTCATCTATCATATTCATGTACAAGACTCATCTATCATATTCATGTACAAGACTCATCTATCATATTCATGTACAAGACTCATCTATCATATTCATGTACAAGACGGATCTATCATATTCATGTACAAGACTCGTCTATCATATTCATGTACAAGACTCATCTATCATATTCATGTACAAGACTCATCTATCATATTCATGTACAAGACTCATCTATCATATTCATGTACAAGACTCATCTATCATATTCATGTACAAGACTCATCTATCATATCCATGTACAAGACTCATCTATCATATTCATGTACAAGACTCATCTATCATATTCATGTACAAGACTCATCTATCACATTCATGTACAAGACTCATCTTCAAATTCCAAACAAAAATCTAATGTTGGAACAATATTGTGTCATCACAACTGTCCTTTAATATGAGATAGATGATAACGGTTAAAATATATTACCACTATACTTGATACTTTGATTGATTGATAGGTGTATTACGCCGTATTCAAGTTTATTGTTACATTGAAAAACTCAGGGCTTTAAATAATTACCCATCTCCCCATCGCATGTTTTTCCACTGGTTCTGAAATTTAGAAATAACCAATTTTTCAGTTTGGCTTGGCAGGCATTATTTATAATAATAACAGCAAAAGGGGGGTCCTGAAAATAGGGGGTGGGGCGGATGAAAACTTACGGCCACAAATCAGAAAAGCGTTTTTTTCAAAACACCGTTAAGGGTAATATATTTACAGCTCTTCGTTGGTTACGAAACTTTACAAGTTCAGTGACATATGATGTCAAACACGACCACAGTTGTATACACGATATCTGCGACTGTGAAATATGTGTTGTGTTGAGTAAAGTCTATAGTTAAAAGTTAAAGTTATGGACTTGAATTTACCAGAAGTGACATAGTTTCGCTTTGGCTGCATTGAAAGTGATGAATAACAAAATAGGCCTCTGCAATCTAAACCGGTTTGAACATAAAACAAGATATGAGGATCATTGTCAGTATACTAAAAACGCTTCGTGTACAATTATTGTATAAAAGAAAAAAAGCTTTTAAAGGTTATCATATTACATAAAAGCATGGCATTGGCTTCATTTTTAAATAATAAGACCAGTATACATACGAGACCCTTGTTTTTGTCCCCTTGTCTGGGTCATGTGGATGTCGTTATAGGATACGCCAACTGGAACAAACTACAAAGAAGAATCCAACTGAAAATGTGTCACCTGTCGTGGAGACGAATATAAGACGACGCCGCTGTCTAAATTACATAAAAATCCTAACATAAGTTTTCCCGTACGAATTGGGTATTTTTGCCGGTCTCTGAAACTATTATAATAAAGCCCCAATCCCAAGCTAGACTGGCCAGGCTTGAAATAAATTAGCTTTATTTAAAAACCCACGATTTTTCGGAATGGAATATGAAGGTCACTTTCCCCTGTGACGACAAGCTAATAAGATTTTGACTGAAAAGTTGCATGAACAACTCTGGCTAATATATCCCATTTTAAGTTGGGACAAGTTAAACTTGCTTGTGGGTGTTTACTATTCAAATCAGACCAAAAAGAAAATATAATTTTGAGAGCAACACCGCGATTACGGAAACTACTTAGCTCGAAAAAAAACGTAAATAGTGTCGTCATAGTGTCGGCTGGGACCCATAAATTGTGATTAGTGGTACCAATGTGGGCTGTCCTAGTGGGGACCAGCCCTATGTCTCAGTGGTCACCACGTCCACACCACGTAGGCTGACAGTATGGGGCCTGAATGGGCTGGGTATAGGACCTATATCGGATTTCATGGGGTTAATGTGGGGACAGTATGGTTTCTTCAAGGGACTCATATGGGAACCATAATGATTCTTATCGATGGTGTCTATATGGGCTGTCTGTACAAGGCCCAGGTAGATTAAACCACTGGTGCCTCCCCACCACCAACCCCTAACAATAATAATATTAATGAACCCTGACCCAATATATAAGGATAACTGTATTGGTTTTATTAGCGACGTACACATCTAAAATGCCAACCAAATTACTCTTACCAAATTAATTAGTTAAGCACATGCAGACGTCCAATAAAGTATTGTCTGAAACAATTAGCCTCTAAAAGGAAATATATACTAAATGTGACAAGCAACAATAAACCAGAAAGAGAATTAAAATAATAAACAACAACATTAAAGTGGCATGAGCTGCCGAAATTCACACTTTTGTCATAATTTCTGATCGTCACGACAGTAAGAGGCTTTGAAGGCCATCGAAAAACTACATGATTGGCGTTGGAATGAAGAAAATCCATACAGTATGTGGCCCGTACGAACCGAAATAGTGTTCAAAAAGTTAACAAAATTTAAATAACCGGGACGACCATTCATTCATTCTTAGCCAAAGTGTGTTCAAAACAATACTTTATCGTACATTTTCGAGACTAGAAGCACTAAGAAGCTTCTGAATTATACGTTTTGAGAAAAATAGCCAATAATTTCAACATTCTGTTTTAACGTCAAAATATCAACATTCTGGCAGCTCATGCCACTTAAAAGTACTGCAGAGAATTACTTTACTTGACTGCATGCTTACATATACTATGATATACTATGCTCCAGCTTTATTAGTTTATTAGACACTTTCCCATTGTAATTTCTGCGAGCCATTACGCGTATCGTAAATGGGAAAATATTAAGACTTTTAGGTAGGTTTTTGCCAAAGGGAAATGCAAAAAAATTGCAAAAAAAAGATTGTAATCGATGTTTATAGAGTAATCACATATCAAAAGATCGCTAATCCACTCTTTCGCTCAGGATTAAGCAAATATATTGTAGAAATTTGTAGATCTTTTTGATACATACCAAGTTGTTGGTAAGCCTTGTGAAACCATTCCAAGGCACGAAAAGCAATACCGTTTTAAGGACCTACTAATTTGAGCAGCTCACGCCTCTTCAATTGAAATCAAATCTAAGTAAACTTGGCTTTGCAAATTTATGGTCTGTCAGTTTCTTCAGATTTCGGATTTGTAAATATCCTAAAAATAACGAAAAAAATTCGATTAAACAAACGTTTGCACTTTTTCTTTAACTTCATATCAATAGTTCTGAATTATTTGTACGGGCTTTTAATATTTTTAAGGCCGGTGATTGATAAATAACAAGAAGAAGTAAAACAATTTATATATATATACCAATCGTATATACCAACCGTATTGACAAATTCAAAGCATAATATATTCATATTCAAGTACAACATATAGGCTAACTTCACGTTATTTTAAACTCCCAAAGTCATATTGCTGACGCTGCATAAATACTATTCTAATGCACTTTCAACTCGTGTATGTAATCATCTGCCAAAGCTGCAAAACAATATGTAGGCGGAACAGCAAGGTGCCAACAATCGGCAGAGCCCCATTGAACAAAGCGTTCTTGTTTCAGTAGTTGATACAGATATAAACGCTTGGGAAAAGATTTTAAAAAGCTTTAAAAATCGTTTAATGAGAACATAATAAAGATAATTTCGTTCTTTTGGGGGGATAGAGCATCCTATATTACCAAATATGCATATATGTGGAAAATGATTTTAGATATCTGTTTTTCATGAAAACCCGAAGGACAAAAGTCCAGTGAATGGATGAGCTAAACTGTGATGAGCGTGATGTTTCATTTCGAAGCTAAAAGTTGACTATGAGTTTTGCTATTGTGTAGGCCTTCTGGAGTTATCTAATATTTTTACTGATCCCTTATAAATATTATGCAACATCAAATCCATGTAGCACACGATTCTACACATGCATTCTAAGAACCAACGTTAAAACATGAACAAACTGCTTGTAGTTAGTAAACGACCAAAAATAAGATGAACGTTGTCTGAGAAACACAGATTGTTCATTCTAAAAGTAACCATTACATATAAAATACGGCAACCTCAGTCCACCGATGTTCTTGCCATAGTTAAGATGCGTAACCATCGTCAATGTGTTACAAAATGATTCCAGAAAATTCTACCGACCAAGGCTAAGCTCCTGTCGTCGTCAGCCTAATGAAATATCATAGGTTTGCTTTGTTACAACAATTTCTGGGATATAAAGGTCTAAATGATATACCTCTTTTTAACACAATTAGAAACTTGTCTCCATGGTTATTTAGACAAGAAGATTTTCCCTGTGCCCGTGTGTTTTAGTGATCATAAATATATATAATACGCCATATTTCATTTTAGAGACCCTTTTCTTCTGATTTAAAACTTTTTGATTTAATAAAATATGCGCGAAATCTCAATCTAGGTTCTCGGGTTTGGTTGATTCCAGTACAATGGATTTCGTTTTCTTCGCAACGGAATATATTTTCTTAATTTAAAAAAGGAGATCGTGTGATGTCAACAGTTATTGCTGGTTCCAAAGTAAAGTTTTTTTCGCTCCATTGCATTGTCGCCGGAGGAAAGGCATATCAGATGGTTTGATTGTCTTCGTCATTGCAAGACCTGTCACAGTTACAAACAGGTACTTCCAAGCACCGACAGCGTCCCCAACTGGCACTGTTCAACTCCTGTGAAAGAGGGACAGGGGAAACAAGAAAAGGAAACCTCCTCGGGAACCAGAAAATAAATGTTGGAAGTAATGCAGACGTTGGAAAAAAAACATCACCGATCCGCCCTACGCACTTCCTGAACTCATGCTTAATATATAAAGATTAGACTGTAGGTTTCAAATTTAGGTCTGTGGCACACCCTATTTTAGTTTTAACATTGTTATATTTCTTCAAAACCTATATTTTTACTGTGTTTTATTATCGGTACAAATAAAATGCCATGTAATTTTTAAAAAAAATACTAAATTTCAAGGAAATCAGGGACAAAAGGAATAAAACATTTCATTCAATCACAAACAAGGTTTTATTTTGTAACATATTTTTCTGTTTTTGTCGTGTATTTATTGGAAATATTTGTAGCCTTTTAACGATTTAATGTCTACTTGTATTTACCCGACAAACAGATACATTGATACGGTGAAGGTTTTATATATCCCTTCTTATACAACCCAGAGGATAACTTATCTCGTCCAATAACCAGAGTTACGCAATACAATTCACGAGCTGGGCCCAACCCTCATAAATTATATACTAACCCACGTAGACGAACGTATCATAAATATAACCAAATAAACTACTAATAAAGTGAATCGTAATAAGTCCAAACAACACAACTCCTCTTCAGTATTTTCAATATAGATATATAATTAATTAACAATGAATACAAAATATATGTCTACTTACAAATCAGACGTGTACGGTTGACTCTCCAGGGCGGCTTTTGTTAATCCCATAAACTACACTAATTATACCCAGTGAAAAGCCAAAAATCAAGATTTACCCACAATTACGTTAGTTTCTATTCTAAGTAAACTCCTTAGCTATCAAACCTTTCCTTGTTACAAATCTGCTCCCAGTCTATCAAAATCATATTCAGATCTATACTTTGTTACTATCTCCCTGCATCTCTTAAAGGGGCATGAGCTGCCACAATGTTGATATTTTGACGTTAAAACAGAATGCTGAAATTATTGGCTATTTTTCTCAAGAGGTAGAATTCAGAAGCTTTTTAATGCTTCAAGTCTCGAAAATGTACGATAAATTACTGTTTTAAACTAACTTTGGCTTAGAATGAATGAATGGTCGTCCCGGTTATTTAAATTTTGTTTACTTTCGAACACGTTTTCGGTTCATACAGGCCACATACTGTATGGATTTTTCTCATTCCAACGCCAATCATTTAGTTTTTCGATAGCCTTCAAAGCATCTTACTGTCGTGACGATCAGAAGTTATGAAAAAACTGTGAATTTTGGCAGCTCATGCCCCTTTAACACTAGTTTCCCTAAGTTCTTAATTCATTACTATACTTCCCATATTTGTCCATTCTACTCTCACCCCTGATTGTTCTTCCTCGTTGTTCTCTCCTCTGGTTGTTCCCACTCCTTTTGAATCTACCTCCTCTCTTATATAATCCCAAACTATCTAACTAGTTGCCCAATCAAATCTCAGCCCAAACTATTGACCAATAAAATCTAGCCGCCATAAAGATGTCACCCATGCTTGTCTACGTTTCAGGACGTCACGCCCATCCAGAAACTCAATCTGTTACACAAACTTGAAACCGGTTCTAACATACAATACTAATGGACATCAATTAAACAAAAACATTAAATTTCAAATATTACTCTCGTAACATTACTCCCCCCTTTGTATTCTCATGTCCCCATGAGAAAGAACATATTTAAACAGAAAAACAATCCTACTTCTTAAAATACGGTTTCATAGTGACTATAACCCTAATCTAAATTCATTTGAAGACATAAACTTTCTTCGTTGGTAGGCATCAAAACTCTTACGTATTCGTAGACATATGCGAAATTATCGAAAGATCGCAAGAGAAAGCTTTACCGCGTGACATGAATTATCTATAATACATTTCGACAAATATTCTTTAATATTTCAATACATTCAAACAAAACTAAATCCCTAAGCTATAACGATACGATTAATTAGCTAGATGATACATAAATCCAAATAGTCTTAATTAAACATTATACTTATACAGTGTAGTAAATAAAACGAGTCTGAAAAGAAATAAAGTCCATGGTTCACATAAATAGTTAAACAGTTAAACTTGACAGTCTATCTATAACACAGTGGCTTGCTTTTATGTAAAAACAAAAAGTCCAATCACAGCTGAAATGTCCTCTCGTTTCTGTAACCTAGATTCTAATATGAGAAGTTGAAATTTATAATATAGTTATGATGTAGAGTCCAAAATTGAAAGATTGTTCCGATAGCGAACCGCTACAATAAATGAATTGGTATATCAATGTTTTCGGCGAAAGAATCAAAGTCCGTTTTGGGCACACCGAATTCAAGTCCACGAAAAATGACACAGGAAGGTCCAACGAAGAGAACTCTCATCCCATCTCGCATTCACCGCGCAATGAATCTTTACACACGTCACTGGTCCTGACGAGGGTAACTATCCTCCAGGTCAATCCTTCGGTGTGTAGATGGTCGCTCAACAACATCTTGGTATATACAGAGGGTTTCAACCTCCGGTAAAATCGACCGTTGACATCTTCTGTGGGATAACAATTAGACACGGGTATTTAATTAAGTAAAGTCTTCACAAATAATTATCAGTGTAACGGACATTCTGTAGTAATTGACTATCTTCTTCAAAGCAGCGTCTTACAAAGTTAAGAAGTTATACAAACTAAAAAGACTAAATTTGGCCTAAAGTCAATATTTTACAATTGGCATCACCTGTAATAACTGGATACCCGACTTACTTTGACTTAAATCAGCACACTGATTTATAGTAATTATAAAAGGGAGCATACTTACTGAAAACAAATGATTGTCGATACTTACAATCTCTATTTCGTTACATCTATATACTTATGATGGACTTAAAATAATGCATACTTACAGGAGATTTCGATAACAACATTTCTATTTTTTTTTATACATACTTATTTACATCGTGGACCAAAGGTAATTCTACAACAGAAACTCAAGCAAAACTTTAAACATCAAAATGTAACAATTGTACAATATTACCTTCATTTTGCTTTAACTTCACCTCTAGAATATACAGGTGTATTTTACAAAACATCTCAGATATTTTCCAAGACACTTTTGGAAAACATAACATTCTGGAATGAATCTTAACTACCACCCCTCAACCCGATATATACCCCACAGACGAATATATGCCCCTCAAACGGAAATATGCCCCTCAAACCGATATATACCCCTCAAACGGATATATGCCCCACAGACAGATATATAGCGCCTACCCCTTAAACGGATATATGCCCCACAAACAGATATATAGCGCCTACCCCTCAAACGGATATATGCCCCACAAACAGATATATAGCGCCTACCCCTCAAACGGATATATGCCCCACAAACAGATATATAGCGCCTACCCCTTAAACGGATATATGCCCCACAAACAGATATATAGCGCCTACCCCTCAAACGGATATATGCCCCACAAACAGATATATAGCGCCTACCCCTCAAACGGATATATGCCCCACAAACAGATATATAGTTTATTAACATATGTGTGTATTTATAATATATCTAGCTACAACTTGATATACCTTGTTGGTATTTTTAGAAGGACTTCGTATATTGTCCATGTTGTGTTGATTAATAAATACCCAAACTATTTAAATATGATCAGTGAACAAACAAATTTTAGGCATACTTATTTGTGCAATGTCTATACATTCAAGCCTTTAAGAATTAAACTTATTCATTTTGATTTCCCAGAAGTGACATACTTTGGGTTTCGTATCCTTTAGAAGTGTTGAATCACAGAATTTGAACCGCCTAGAATATAATTACACAATATAAAGGCGTCATTGTCACTGGGGCCTATACCTATACAAAAGGCGCCTACTCTACAGACATGTCGCTTCAAGTTTAAACGACTTAAGTGTCATTTGTATAGGTACCAAAAGCATATCACTTCTACGAAATCAAAATCAAAAAGTTTAATTCTTAACTGTAGACTATTATCAGCTCAGTCCAACCTTCACACTCAGAAGTCCTGTTTGGTTCCAGCTGTTGGTTTCTCCATATTTTATCGCACAATTATGGGAGGAAATTCATCAAAAACATCAGACGAATCTCACTCAGCAGCGAGATCTACGCCAGATCCAGTCCCAGCATCACGGTTAGCATGGAGGTCTTCAGAGGCTCCCCGTCCAATACCAGGTAGGTAGTGTTTAGTTTTTTTTAAATAGGAGACAACTCCTAGGAATATATACACAAAGAAAAAAGTTAAGCACCCCCTGGAGAGTCTGTACCGACCAATAAAATCATTAGTGTAGGGAGATTGTTGGCAAACTGATGTTGCAGAAAGGATTGTGATCATAAAGAGCAACATTCTGGCGATAAGAAATCACCAATATTGGCAATAAGCTAGACAATTTATTCAGGATATTGTTAGCCAAATCAAAAGTGTATTTTAACAAAATAAAAAGATGCTTGTAAGTATGAAACTTCAGAGTCCATCTGGCTTCACATGGCGAAAATATTGAAGCAAAAATGTGACTTTGAGTGTCTCCCCCTCCCCTCCCCCCCCCCCTCTCAAGTGAGACGTCGGATCTGTTGAAGGGGGAACTGCGCAGATTTGATTCCTTTAATGCACATTTGGGATAAGATGGGCAGAAACATTCAAGCCCTAGAGCCTCATGTACAAAATCTGCAGGAATTCGAAGCAGCATTACATCGGTATTTTTTCTTTGTGTATACATTGATGCCCTGTTGGATTAGATTCCTACCAATCGTCGCGATAAGACTGAAGTAATGTTGAAAGCGACGTTAAATGATCAATGTCAGGTTTAAGTCAATGCCTCCTGTTTGCTAATTAATTTGTTTAAAATCTCACACCGCATAGACCTACGAACTCAGCCAAAAGCAAAATTAAGATTTCAGTCACAAAACCTACAAAACTCAAGGCCTTTTTTATTTCTCTCTACAGCCTAGATATGGAAATTAATTAGCTTTAGCGCCGTGACGTCACAGCTGACATCTGATATAAACATTACTATTGTTGTGACGTTAAGCACAGACCACGTTAAGTCAGGACGTCTTTATGGTTGGTTGAAATGACGACGAAAATGTTCAGATGCCAGGTATAACAAATACAAGGATATTTCCAAATGGTGAAGAAAGATATGCATATTTTCAATCGCTGTTTCTTTGAAACACTGTTACCTTATAGGACATTCGTTTTGTTTAAACATTATGTTTTTAGATACATATTTAGTCAATTTGCAATAACAAATCACCGCTAAGCGTTCAGAATGAACTTGGCATTTATCCTTTCACCTTTGTAAAAATCGTCAAGTGATAAATGTTGCGCTTAACAGTGATTTTGAAGAAACACCAGAAACTGCAAAAAAAGGTTCTGTTGCAACCGATAATGTAACAATCCCTGATAATGTAGTACCCAGCCGATATTGTATCACATTTTGACCGATAGTGTATCACCAACCGATAATGTAGTAAAAACGCCAGATAATGTAATAACTTTTTCAACCGATAATGTAGTAGCTTTTAACCGATAATGTAGTAAACACTTTTCCAACCGATACTGTATCAATTTTTTACCCATAATGTAGTAAATGCTTTTTTAACCGATAAGGTAGTCACACCCGATAATGTAACAACATATTATGTCGACCGTCTTCGAACACACTTCTTCAAAACAAATAAAGTGTTTTATACGAATTAAGTTTTGGATACGGTAGCCAAATAACCTCCCGATGTTTATTCCGAAATAGAAATAAAAGCATTGGACACACAGTGTTCCTTTATCCCCCGATCGTAATGTCTTGATTATCATTTATTGCGAAATATAGGCGCGGACCTTAACGAAAGCATCCGGAAATGAAAATGATGTTAGGTAAAAGGAGCCGTCACCTTTGATTGTACCAGCTAACTAGCATACTAACCGCTTACCTTGTTTAACCAATAAACTATTCACTTTGTGGAATTCATCAGGCTGAATTCCAGTGAATTTAAAATGATTCGTTGTAATGTTATTAGCTTATGTGTATTAAATCTTCTTTGTCATTCTTTTTTTTGTTTTTTTGAAAATATATTTAATACACTTCAAGAATTTACAGCTAGTGCCCTAAGGTAAAACATAAATATCACAGTTAGGTATCAGGCATATATCAAACATAACACATTTTCTTGAGATTGTTTCTAAGGTAACATGATGTGCAATTGACCACTCTCGTTAAGTTTTATATAAGGGTTATTATCTAGGAAACATTTAGAAAATTTCTCTCTATAATTTCCCCAAAGTAAAAAAGTTCCTTGTATTAAATTTACTAAAGTGCTTCTAAATAGTACCAGTGGAGAGACAGTCTTATTCTCAAAAACTTTATAATTTCTGGCTTTATACATGGATAGTCTAGCCACACTGCAAACAAGATTTACAAAACTATAATTTACATTCCTGAGATTTGTGTCTAAACCGAACAGAAAAAAATATCGATACGGAATGGCGTTTAAAACAGATTGGTGCTGAAACTGAAAAAGAGCTTCAATGATATCCATTATATATCTGATAAACAAAAAATTAGTTGGACAATCAAAGAACAAATGTATAATGTTTTCAGTAGATTTGCTACACACTTGGCATATATCCGAGTCTATCAGCCCCATTTTGAACACTCTCTCTCCCGTATAAATCACATTATGCAACACTTTCCAGTCCAATTGCTTGTTTTCAGGACTCTTACACATAGAAAATGGAACCAACCAGAAATTAGAAATATCCAGTGTTGGGAAAATATTCGACCAAAATTTTATACATGCGAGTTGCCGGACAACTTGACTCCTAATACATTTATACCACTGGTTAGTTGAGAGATTAACAACTGGTACAGTTTTACCCGAAACATCAATTTCTACAATACATAAACTTTCATTTTCATTATAAACACCGTCCAATAAGTTAAGCCATTCTTTTGGTATAGAATTACACACAATGTCATATAAGTTCTGGACCGTGCTTATACTTAATAAAGGACAATCGGATAAAATAATCTCTATAACAGCTGCCTTTGGGAGAAAACCTGGGATTACAATGTACAGAAAATCTTTAATACATACAAGTCCTGACTTAACTAGAATACTGGATGTCAACATTTTCCCTTGGTATTTAATATCAGGGTTATTTACAATAGGTTGAAGAAAAACTTGCTGGGCATGGGAGATAACTCGGGGCGTTGTTTTCATCAAAGCATACCATGCTAACATGACCTCTTTATAGAAACTAGGCAAATGGTCTAACAGTGATTTATTGTGGCACATATAAAATAAACTAACACATAGATTCAGATTATTCCATGAGCACAAATGATATCGAAAAAGCGATTTCCATACAGAATTTTGCGCTGCGTTAAAAAAACGAGCAACAAGTTTTAAACGGAAAGCCTTAATCTTAGAAGCTATATCAGGTAAGCCCAATCCACCGTTACACTTATCATCAATAATTACATTGTAAGCGACTAAATGGGATTTATCTGACCAAATAAAATCAACAAATACTCTTTTTAACTCGCTTACTATTGAATCTGTTACTGGCAGCACCCTCATAACATACCATAATTTAGACATTAATAAGGTGGAAATAACCACCACTTTACCATGTAATGAGAGTTTTCTCTGTCTCCATATGTTAAGTAACATTCTAATTTTCACAATTTTCTCTTCCCAATTTTCTTTGAAACATGAATGACTGTTTGGTGATAAATATACACCTAAAACTTTGACACAACCTTGTTTTTTAGGTACATTTGCAATTGAAGATGACTTGACTTGACATGTTTTAGAGCACCAAATTTCTGATTTGTCTGTATTCATTTTTGCAATAGAAGCCATGCCATATTTCTTTAAAACTTCGAAAACCTGACCAACCGATTGTTGATCAGCTACAGTTACAGTTGTGTCATCAGCATGCTGGAAAAGTAACGAGGGTGATGCTGACTCTGGTATGGCTATACCATGTATATTCTTATTTTGCACTAACATACAACTGAGGGGCTCAACAGTTAGAACATAAAGTAGAGCAGAAATTGGACACCCTTGTCTAATTGACTTAAAAACATGAAAATACTTTGTAAGGTGACCATTGCACTTAACAGAACTTCTTACATCTGTGTAAAATATTTGTATCCATTTGCAAAAATTACAACCAAATCCAAAATGTTTTAATGATTCAAACAAAAATGTATGAGAGACCCTTTCAAAGGCTTTCTCTTGATCAACTTTAATAAAGTAAGCCTCTAGATTGTCTGTATCCACATAGTGCATTACATCCCGTAAGCTGCAGATCGTGTCCGCAAAATCCCTTCCCGGTATGCAACATGTCTGACTGGAGCTAATGACTGAACCAATAACAGTTTTTAATCTATTAGACATACATTTCGATATTATTTTGTAATCTACATTTAACAACGTAATCGGTCTCCAATTTTTTAAAAAAGTTTTATCCCCTCTGTCTTTATAAATCAAAGATAATACACCACTTTTCATACTTCTTGACAGCCTTCCTACAGAAAAAATATCATTGAACAACTCAAGTAATATGTCACCTAAACTATCCCAAAAATGAAGATAAAATTCGGCTGTTAAGCCGTCATTGCCAGGGCTTTTGTTTCGTGCCATGCTCTTCAAAGCTTTCTTTATTTCGTCTAGGGTTAATGGTTCTTCACACATTAATTTGTCATTTTCATTTATTTTGTGCGTAATACTAGGTAAAACGGAATCCAGCATAATGTTCTCATCGATTGGATCATGTTTATACAAATCTGAATAAAAATAATATACTTCATTTAATACTTCCTTTGATTCACAAACTCTCACTCCTGCTGTATTTGTCACTGCTTTAATTAATTTATTTTTCTGATTTCTCTTTTCTAGACTTAGAAAATATTTCGTATTACGATCACTGTCATGCGTGTTTTGTGCCTTTGATCGTAGAATTGCCCCTTTACATTTTTCTTTTTCAAAATTGGCTAATTCGTTTTCCAATCTTACAATACCATCAAGTTTATAGTTTGGAACAATAGCTGCTCGTCTATATTCGTGCTGCAGCTTATTTTGAAAATCGTTAATTGTTACATACTTCTCGCTGAGCTTTTTCTTACTGTATCTTTGAGCAAAACATTTCATTTTGTATTTTACATTATCCCACCAAACAAGTATATCCTCTACAAACAAAGAACAGGATAAATGTTTCTCAATAATTTTTACAATCTCAGAACAAAATATATCATCAGACAAAAGATCGTTATTGAAAATATACAACCCTGGACCCCTTTCCACACCAGAAAAATCGCACTTAATATGTATTTTAGAATGGTCACTAAAAGACGTGTCTTTAATATATACATACTCACAATTACTCAATAAACTTCTAGATAACAAACACATATGTATTCTACTTTGTTGGAGTTTGTCACCAACATGCCTATGCCATGTAAATTGAACTTTATCGGGGTTCCTTTTCCTCCAAACATCACACAATTTATAATCATCGATAAATTTTACTAGCGTTGTTCTTGATTTATCAATTTCTAGTATGTTTGTATGTCTATCCACTTTTTCTAAAACCGTGTTAAAGTCTCCCAAAACAATCAAATTGCCTTGGTCGACCTTTTTCGATATATTTTAAAAAAATAATTGCCTTTCGCGTACAATGTTTGGGGCGTAGACATTTACAATGTTTAATTCAGTGCCTTCAAAATCAACTTTTAAAGATATAAACCTTCCCCGATCATCTGAAAAGGAGGACTTCACATAAGTATTAAATGTTTTACTGACTACAAAAGCAACCCCTTTGTAACTATCTGTAGAATCATTGGCATATATAACACCTTCAACTAAATTGGAATATTTATTAACAAAATTATTATCCCAGTGCGTTTTTTTTGCAATGCAATGACGTCTGCTTTTAATTCACAATTAAGGAGCTGTTTTAATTTACTAACATCCCTGAGACCATTACAATTTAGAGAAACAAAAGTAATCATTATACTAAGAAAAAAAACAAGAAAATTTAATCCCGCCATTAATGTTATTGATTGTCAACTTTCCCACCACCCTTCTTTACATACGGAGTCAGTCTTTTAGCTTTGGCTGTGTTCGGCTGGGTGTTTATCCTTTTACTTTTCCTGATTTTCACTATAGAAAAACCCGAGTTTTCAGAGTTAATGTCACTGGACCCACTTACCGACTGTTGCGGTACATCCCAAATAGAGGCACCTTCTGTTGTTTCGTCAATCTTAGATAGTTCAGCTGTTCCGTCCTTGTTTTCCTCGCATTCCTCGATTACATTATCCTCATCACGAATTATTCCCTCAGTAGATTTTCCTGGTAGCATAGAGAGATCATCCACCTTGCCTACACCGTTGGAAACCTCAATAAACGGATCGGTCATATTTTCAATCCCACAACTACACGGCTGACTATCACACATAGTGCACTCACTGACCTCTTTATCCGAAAGGTCACACTGACACTGGTGTTCAAAATTGCCACAACTTTCACATACCTGTGCTGTACACTGCCTTATCACGTGACCGTTTTGGTGACAACGATGGCATGAAATTTTATCACAATTTCGGTAGATATGAGTATCAGCTAGGCAGAGGGAACAAACTTTTAGTTGATTGTCATGCACAATTTTAAAATAATCCGATCCACTAGCTGTTGCAAATTTCATGGCATAGGGTAATGATTTGATGTTAGGTGGAAATTTTACCTTAACATACCTTGTCCCGTCCGCTATTTTCGTTCCTTTATGACATCTCCGTCTTATTCCCGATAGTAACTCAATATCTAAATCTTTCAACTTTTTTTCTATCTCTCCATCCTCCGTGTAACTAGGTAAGTGCATAAAAGACACTACCACTGTCCTACATGCAACAGGATAACAGTCATAATGGATTCCACTGATCTCAAGTCCATCGCATAAAATATCAAACACCTGTTGATCGGCCACAGTTATCTCGTATTAAACGTCTCCTCTGACGTCACCTTATTATTCGAGCAGACGATTATTTTTCACGAATCGTCTGCAGACGATAACATGCATCACAGGCCTTCAAATGTAAATCATTTACCACACATGCGCATTGGAAACGAACAATAGCTGCTTCATATTGAGGAGTGATGTTTGCCTTATAAAAGGGGATCACAGCCGGTTTGTCTTAATGGATCGCTTTAAGGATTCAGTTTGTTGGATATGTACGATTTTAAATAAACGAGTAAATAAATGCAGATTGTTTGCAATTGGAGACACAATTTGTAGATTTTTTTAATACAATAAAAAAATATTTAAATTACCGTATTTTATCAAATCGCTCAGTTAAGAGAAGCCAATATAACTAGACGTGAAGATTTAAGTCAAATTTAAAACAAAGCAGACTTGTTTTATATGGTGTGTAGGGGAACAAAGACTGTTTTATCGGGAAAAAAAATCTGATTTATGCAGGGAATGGGCATCTAACTTTTTAGTCAAATTAATACCTCATTTAAATGCTTTCCTTCGTTAAAAAAATCGTTGTACCGTGACGCCATTCAAACGAAATCAAAGCGAAATGGGTAGAGTAGGTTGCAGTATAATTAAATCCCCACTCAGAAATATTCAGAAAAAATATTTTATTTTTCCCACATCTGATAAGCTCTACAAGTATAAATGAACTGACAATCTGGCAATATTTTTGGACATTTTTGGAAAATTATTTCCCAATATTTACAGCTCAAGTCTTACCATATCAGAGCTTACTTGAAGTGAACTTCGTGTAACACGGCACCTGGCTCAGATTGCACCAGACGATTCTTAAAAAATAATCGGCAGGGGCAAAACAAAGAGACTGACGTTTAAGCCGGATAAACGCCTCGCCACTGCCGATTCTTAAAAAAATAATCGGCAGTAGCTCGGCATTTATCCTATACCGAATCAGCCCCTCTGGGGATACAAGCAAGCAATGAATTCAGCCCACACTCCTCTTCAATCGCCTCAATCACATTTTCAGCAGAAATAAATTTCACATCTTTCACCATTACGGTCATCGATAGCTCCTTGCTATATCCACCTTCTGATATACCGCTCGACCTAGCCATTTCGAGATTTTCCCCCGGCCAAAGGCCGATGAATATTACGAAACAACAACACCACACACTTTAGATGAGCTTCCAAGACACGTCCGCTAACCTTGAAGGTCAGCCCGACTCTCCTAATGTAGTAGCTTTTAACCGATAATGTAGTAAACACTTTTCCAACCGATACTGTATCAATTTTTTACCGATAATGTAGTAAATGCTTTTTTAACCGATAAGGTAGTCACACTTGCCCGATAATGTAACAACATATTATGTCGACCGTCTTCGAACACACTTCTTTAAAACAAATAAAGTGTTTTATACGAATTAAGTTAAGTCGTGGATACGGTAGCCAAATAACCTCCCGATTTTTATTCCGAAATAGAAATAAAAGCATTGGACACACAGTGTTCCTTTATCCCCCGATCATAATGTCTTGATTATCATTTATTGCGAAATATAGGCGCGGACCTTAACGAAAGCATCCGGAAATGAAAATGATGTTAGGTAAAAGGAGCCGTCACCTTTGATTGTACCAGCTAACTAGCATACTAACCGCTTACCTTGTTTAACCAATAAACTATTCACTTTGTGGAATTCATCAGGCTGAATTCCAGTGAATTTAAAATGATTCGTTGTAATGTTATTAGCTTATGTGTATTAAATCTTCTTTGTCATTCTTAATTATCTTTACAATACTTTATACTATTTGCTGCATGTATTCAACATATATTGTATCGAAGAGAGTTAGCTTTACTACACAGTTTGTTATGTCACAATAGAATTGTAACATCGGCCCAGTAAATCAGAAATGTTTTCAGAGTAGATCATAACATGTATTTAGGATTGTACAGTTAAATGACCTTTGTTATCTCTCCAAATATTTTAGCCTGTGAAATTGTTAGGATTTGCACTCACACTCACTTACACTAAATGATAAACGTAACTTCCAATTGGATGCTTTTTAGCTCTGACATAACACCTGGGTGAAGCAAGTCGAGTTTAATTTAACAAATAAGAGTAATATATAATTCTCACACCACCTCAGTATGATTTGGTGATTATTGTATTTATAGTTTTGCTTATCTCGGTCACGAAGTTCTGAGCTCTACCCAAAACATATACTCTATCGTTGACAATGTTTCGAGGTGTTGTTTTCGTAAACAACCTATAAAACATTGGACCATGAACTATAACAGGAAGGTAGTTTTGGCTCGATACCTTCACGTAAGCCGGCGTCTCTCCATCAGTCGCTACGTTATCAAAATTCATATCTTTCGGACTTTAGAGAAATCTTCCATTCTGGCACAAAAATGAATTCAATCTACTAGAGACATCTACAGCTCAGACCCTCGTTACTTCACCCAACCAAAATCTATTTGTAATCTGTGACTTTTATGCTTCTGCAATAAATTGAAGTATGTATATTTTAACCAAGAAATTCGTCTGTGAGTCTTCACGCCATTTCATCTTGTAAATTGCCGGGTCCAACCTAAGACTCTACGGC
Organism: Lepidochitona cinerea; assembly: GCA_963971465.1. Lineage (NCBI taxonomy): Eukaryota > Metazoa > Mollusca > Polyplacophora > Chitonida > Tonicellidae > Lepidochitona > Lepidochitona cinerea. The sequence continues at coordinate 16,096,859 of OZ020559.1, forward strand.
AAGGCAGTATCTGTTTTATTTGAACAGAGGACTCGTCTCTTCTGACAGGTTATATAAGTTCCAACCCTGGACGCGTGGGATAGATGTATCATCTCATCTAAAGGACACGCCCACTTTCTCAAATCGCCTCAGCGTCTCAAAATCTTATATTGGCGACCCCGATGAGACGTTGCAGTCTACAAGAGAACACTGGCTGAACCAGTGAGGCTACAAGATCTTCAGGCATTAACAGGAAGTATAACCGGACAACTTTAAGCCATCAGAGAAGAGTTCCCGAAGTATCTGGCGTACCTGCTCAGGTAGCTTCAATAACCAGTATCGGTGCTCTCCACAAAGAAATAGAACTGTTTGTAAAAGCTAAAGATAGGGATACTGTGTTATGGCAAGTTATTTCTTGTCATGTAATGAAACAATTTGTGTCATGCCATGAAGATGAACGTTAGAAAGGTCAGCTTGACGTAATTTCTCAAAAACCCGAAGAAACTATTACTGCTTTTAACCGTCGATTTAAAGATTTATCACACATGGCGTATCCACAGGACGAAGGATCGGCCAGAATCAAACTGAGAGCCTATGTGAGGGGACTGAAAGATCGAAACCTAGCGGAACGCGTGATAACCTCTCACCAAGATAAACTTTCAGCGGAAGCCATAGAATACACCGAATCTCAAGAAGCCGGGCGCAAGTTATTCCGAACGATGGTTCCCAGGCAAGAAGAGGCAATGGAGATTGGAAAACTTCAAGCGCGAACAACTACTTCGTCCAACGAGCAAGTCATCCTAACCGAAATACAACGTTTGCGGAGAGAGGTAGCAGAACGACAATCTCCAGGACCAAGGGGATCCCACCAGCCTAAGCGCAGGATTCTAAACAAACTCAGGGATATCGTGTGTTGGAAATGTGGTGGTTTTGGACATTACCAAGCTCAATGTTATACACTGCTTGATAACCCACCAAATCTAGCAAGAAACAGAGACAGATATGTGTTTTTGCCCCCAGAGGACGTGGGCGTTGCCAACGAGGGATTTCACGAGGAAATACACAAGGACAGAGACAGGTAAGACCATTTGATTATCAAAATGTCTCTCAAAACAGTCAAAATTATGCGGGAAACGGTTCAGGACTGACACGGCATATGTTGGAAATGGCCGGTTCTCAGTTCAATTAATGATTGACTTCATTGCCGTTTCGACATTAATAGATACAGGTGCTTCTTCGTCACTTCTTCGTCAAGATATCTGTACCAAACTAGGAGCAAGGGGATTTCTTAAGAAACCTAAACCAATGTTAGCTATAAATAATACACTCATCACATTATTAGGATGTACGGAAGTCACATTTAACAATGCATTTAACAATACACTCGATCTCAAAGCCTGGTATTGGCAAATTGTAATGGCAGAGGATGATATTGAGAAGACCGCTTTATTTGTTCCGAGGAATTATTTGAATTCAATGTTATGTCCTTTGGATATGTAAACAGTGGCCAAATACTTCAAAGAGCCTTAAATCAAGTCTTGAAACCACATATTGGTAAATGTTGTTATGTTTATGTTGATGATGTTGTCGTTTATTATGTGAACATGAAAGAGCATGCAAAGCATCTTAAGCTAGTCTTTGACAGATTAAGGGAATATAATCTGCAGCTTAATTTTAAGAAATGTGTCTCTGCTAAAACATCTGTTGATTAACTGGGTTACAGAATTTCGGCCGAGGGAATTTCGCCCCAAGAACAAAAAGTCGAATGCATACGACAAATGGCTCCGCCCACGACGGTGCGCGAAGTCAGGTCATTACTTGGGATGGCAGGCTATTACAGGTCCTGCATTCACAATTACGCTGATATCGTAGAACCATTACAGCAATTGGCTAGGAAGCATGCCCACTTTCATAGGTCTAATAAACATGATATCGCCTTTAACAAACTTAAAAATCTGTTTCTTGCCTATCCAGATACTCGAAAACCCTACAACCTCTATACGGATGCTGGACCAGTGTATGACGACTTTATTCCACGCAGACCACATTAGTGGTATATGGGGACATAATATTAGTTATATGACGCCCTTGCGTGGGTATACGGGTAGATATTTGGTTTCTGACATTAATATTTTTGCGAGGCGAAGCCGAGGAAAAATATCTGTCAGACACCAAATATCTACCCGTATACCCACGCAAGGGCGTCATATAACGAATTTATCACCATCCAGAGCCGCTTGTTTACTTAAAACTGAGTACAATTAGCTTTTCTTTATTCGATTAGTTCACAAAAATGTCATGGGTTGAGTGTATTGAGCAAGGTCTAAATGACGTCGCGAAAGAAATAAATTCTATTGTGACGTTGCAAAGTTATATCGGTTTTCACGATCTTTTAGAAAAGCCTAGCGTTCAATGCTGACGAAACAACATTCTAAACTGACGTCACAATAGGATTTCGTCTTGACTGAAGAATGCTGTGACGCACCAAGACCTTCACTCCGGGGTAATAACAGCGCGTGAGATCTTAACTCCGGGGTTATACAGAATCAAATATATACACGGAAAGCACTGGGATGCAGACTCACATTCTGGGCGTTTCGACCAATCAAATGCCAAGAAATTTCTCTCAATGGTGATAAATATACATATATACACACATTTCTATACATATATTTATATATAAAACCCTTATAGTGCATACTGTTACTTAGATATTGTCAAATTGAATAAATAATCTACTAGAGTATTACAAATGCACATGGCGGACATAGTTTGTAGATTCATTCATTATTATATATATACAGGTATACTATAATACATACAACACATTTATAGTACGTACTGTTATTTAGATAAATACAGATTACTAAGATATTACAAATTGGCATGGCGAGCAAATAGTACATACATATATACAGACTGAGGCTGTCACAGATCTGTTACATATACAATATATTATTGACAAAATTTGCATCACTAAATTGACAATTCAGGGTAATTTTTACTATAAAGACGTTTGTTTATATTTCACGTGTTTTCTGTATAATGGTTTTTAATAGTTTGCACAGTTTTATCAATCTTGGTTTATAATTTTTTGAAAATAGATCTTTAATTTTTTTTGGACGCAGGTGTGTTGGATCTTTAATCTATACGGATGCAAGTGAGTATGCCGTAGGAGCGATACTCACTCAGAGAGATGATCAAGGTGTTGAACGAGTAATCCAATATGTTTCTTCTACTTTACAGGGCGGTCAGAAGAAATATTCTGTGATCCAGAAAGAGGCATATACCATAGTCTTATCGCTTACGAAATTAAGACCTTCTTTATTTGGTTCCACATACAATTTTTACACCGACCATAAGCCCCTACTCTGTTTGTTTAAATGTAAAGTTAAAAACACGCTTATTCAGCGATGGGCTGTTTTAATAGCCGAATATGATTGCCAGATTAAATCCATACAAGGTTCTAAAAATATCTGTGCAGATTTGTTATCTATATATGCGTCTCTCCATCAGTCGCTACGTTATCAAAATTCATATATTTCGGAGTTTAGAGAAATCTTCCATTCTGGCACAAAAATGAATTCAATCTACTAGAGACATCTACAGCTCAGACCCTCGTTACTTCACCAATATCTATTTGTAATCTGTGACTTTTACACTTCTGCAATAAATTGAAGTATGTATATTTTAACCAAGAAATTCGTCTGTGAGTCTCCACGCCATTTCATCTTGTAAATTGCCGGGTCCAACCTAAGACTCTACGGCAAGGCAGTATCTGTTTTATTTGAACAGAGGACTCGTCTCTTCTGACAGGTTATATAAGTTCCAACCCTTGACGCGTGGGATAGATGTGTCATTTCATCTAAAGGACACGCCCACGTTAGCGTCTAAAAGTCTTATAACTTGAACACAATTAAAAATCATTAAACAATCATAACCGTTTTTCAAAATACATTAGATAACACCATAAGCTACTACAAAAAAATTGTGATTCTGGAAACATGTAGCCTATCATTGTTTTCGAACAAACTCAGGTGCAAAATTTGGTGGTTACATGAAGGTGATTCTGAACATCTGGGACAATGAGTTATAAGAATTTTTCTGATAGATGGGTCGGTGATGTTTCTGATGATAGATGGATGTGTTAATGTCGATTTATCCATCAGAGAATGCCTTATGAGCTAGCGAAGGGGAATTTTGGGTTGTTTCGGCCACGAAGCTAGGGTGTGCAATTGGCCAAACACAAACTTCATGATCAGTTTGCTTATATGCTTAAAGATATGCTTAATATGCCAGAAATGGAATCTTATTTTAAATGGATTATGCGTCCAAGCATCTATATAAGAGGGTGTGTAGGTCAGCCCGTCCGTTCGTAACGCTTTTTTTATACGCTGATAACTCAAGAAATATGAAAAATAAGAAATTTGTGCATAATGTTTTGCAACTTTCTATCAGTATGAGACTTCAGAAGACAGAATTCCTTATTTTCAAACGTAGATAACTGAAGAACTGTAAAAATTTTGAGGAAACTTACTAAACATAATGTTCTTTCACGGATCTATAAATGTAGAATGCCATAATACTGTATCTCAGGTCGCATGTCCTTGATGCGTTTTTGAAGTCTTTAATTTTAAACAAAAATCTCAAGAAACATTTCAGCGATTTTGACGAAACTTCTTATACAAAACGTTCTTGCAATGATCTTTGAATTTTTGACGTTCCAGCGACTGTACACCAAGTGACCATGCGTCCGTCGGTACATGTGGAAAAAGGAGTGAACACACGAGAACGCATCTTATGGTACTTGTTTTCAAGATACCTACTCAGAGGCCACTGTGGTGCAGCCGATAGAGTGCTCCTCCCAACAAGGTTACCATCGATCGAATGGTTGTCAACGGAAGGTCGGAGTTTCCTCTTTGTTTATCCATACGGATCCAAATTGAAAATATTCTGTCTCTTTACTCTATCCATGGACATATGTAGAGATGCATACCGTTCGGGCAAAAGTCGTGCTCCTTTGCTCTTCCGTTAAATCTATAATGCTACGATATGTGAAACATATTTTAAGGGGGAGAACACCCATCAATCAATGAGTTCAAATCCTATTCAAATCTTGAAATCCTGAGACTGTGTTCTTATTTCGCGACACTGGATGGTTTTCCACTTTCTATGTACCAGCGGAAAGTTGGCCATCGCCTCTAGGAAAAACCTCACAAAAATCTCCGTTGTAACTCAAATCCATGAGATGTTCATGGAATAAGTTTGAATCAATCGCCACTTTAAATCAATTTGATTCAGTACGACAAAAATCTCCCGTAGAAACTTAAATCCGTGACATATTCATGAAATAAACTTGAATCAATCGATTTGAAGCATTAAGCCCCGTTCTCAGTGTGCGATTTGTCGTACCGACTTGTACGATTCTATTAAAATGGATGCTTTTAATTGGTCGATAAGATTTGTCAATTACGCATTGACTGCGTTTAAATTAAATAAATTGTTATGAACAGCTCTAACAAAGTCAATTAAATGTAATAAACTGGTATTCCACTGAAAAAATACTTGTTTAACTGAAAATAAATAAAAGCACTATTGTGAACACTTGCCAGTCCTGTTGCAAAAACTAATGATCAGAGAACTGATCCAGGCGACCACCCTTGTCAGATGAAATTATAATATATTCTGTGCTTTTCTCAAATTAGTAATCACAAACTTTGATTATCAAAAAAAAACCAGAAATTTCGCCAGTCGCAAAATCTTTAGGTGAATGTACTCAGAAAAAAGAGGACCGTACAACTAAATTTAAGACGAATATAAAATTGAACCAAAATCTATCATGCAGCTTTCTCAACAAAAAAGTAAGGGTCCCAGTTTGTCAAGCGTTTCTGCAAAGGAGCTGAAAATGAAAGGCTCACAGCTCGACCATCAAGACAACATGTGTGTAAAATTGTATTAAAGTGTCAAATTGGCTGAAAATGCGATGCGCACAACTAGCTTCAAATAAACTAAAATCAATGTGCTAATAATTAACAAGGATTTGTTAGTATCACTGGTGAGCTAAATTCAGACTTTTATAGGCTACCATAATCAAGTTGTGTGGATAAATACCCATGCCTTTTAAACTTTGAATACATTTTTAAATATTTATTACTAGAAGACCATTTGACCTGAGGTAGAAAATTTGAATTTGAAAGATTGAGAAATATTGCATTTATAAGTTACAATAAGGCGAACAATTACTTCTAGATAACAATTTCTTGAGTTATAGGGTGACGACGAAAGACTTCAATAGAAACATTTTGTTTTATAAGCAAGCAAGGTGCGTAATTTTGGGCAAAACCAAAAAGAATACAATGGCTATGCCGCTGTGGTGAACAATTATAAGTAAAACAGGTCGAAAGGAATGAACAACTGCTCCTTCAGAGGCCTATGAGACCGTTCCCGGCTTAACTACAAAAAGAAGTTTTGAAATTCTACAAAATGTTGTGCATAAAAATGCACATTATCCACCTATGACAGCGTGGTGTTTCAGGACGACGACAGGACACTGCGCTTTTGTACAGTTACACGGTTGATTTTTCCGAGGCCTCTTGTTTGTCTGCTATTTTCCGTGTTCTCACATTATTCATTTTTATATCACGACGATTTCAGAGACAGGTTTAAAAAATAGTAGGTAGAATAAAGCCTCAATTAAATCGCATATGACCGAGACATATTTTTATTTGAGAATCAAACCAGCGACTTAATAGAGGAATTGCACATGTTGATCGAAGCGAACCGCCTTCACTTAGCCACGATTCTTATAACTGGTAGCCGTGAGTAACATAAGATGCATCCTTGTGCGCTCACTCCTTTTCCCAAACGTAACGATGGACGGATGGTTAGTTGCATTTTACCTGCTCATATATCCTTGCAAGAACATTGTCGATACTAAGTTTGGTCAAAATCGTCCTGAGTAATCCGTGTATGAAAAAGCCTACCGACGCGCAAACGCGACCCGGTAAGCGCCACTGTCCTGCTGATATCATTTTGTCTGTTTGTACATTTATTTCTCTATCGAAGCGCTTTTGAGAGAAAACAACCAATCCAGACAGACCATTGCCACCCTGCCCCTACCAGTTACCCATGCAGTGTCAATCTGTAAACTCAAATATCGTTGACTTTGCATTGACAAGTATGCATTGTTATTATGTTTGCTTTTTATTTTCTTTTATAAAAACGGTAAGTCCCTGTGATAAGTTGTGCGCTGTATAAGCCTTCGACTTAAAGTGTACAACGTTATTCTGAAAATAAAGATGTTTAGAAAAAAGTTTTTGAGTTACCCGCGTTTCAAAATAAAGCGTTACATATGGTCGGATCTAAACACCCTTTTATAGAAATGCTAGGAAGCATCTAAAATTAAAATGATATATCCAAAATATTAGGTTTCAGAACAAAAGCAATAGTTCACACCATGTTTTACCATACAATATCATTTACAATGGACCCTTGAGATACAATGATTTACCACTACACCGTGTATGGTAAACCAGAATATATCATTCTATAACAATGAACGGGAATTTTTGTTTTTCAGAACAGACACCAAACTCAACAATGTTGTTACATTATCGGGCAGTGTGACTACATTATCGGTTAAAAAAGTATTTACTACATTATCGGTAAAAAAATTCATACAATATCGGTTGGAAACGTGTTTACTACATTATCGGTTAAAAGTTACTAAATTATCGTTTGAAAAAGTTATTACATTATCGGGCGTTTTTACTACATTATCGGTTCAATGGTGATACTCTATCGGTCAAAATGTGATACAAAATCGGTTGGGTACTACATTATCGGGGATTGTTACATTATCGGTTGCAACAGGACCCACTTATATTGTCATTGAAATTAATGGCTATCAAGACTAACTGAAGATTTTGCTGTTTTCATATTTTACAACCAGTATTTATTGATGAATGGAGAAACATGCGATGGGAAGAAAGGTAAATATTCCATTTCTTAAAGTGGCATGAGCTGCCGAAATTTCACATTTTTTTCATAATTTCTGATCGTCACGACAGTAAGAGGCTTTAAAGGCCATCGACAAACTAAATGATTGGCGTTGGATTGTGGAAAATCCATACAGTATGGGGCCCTTAAGAACGGAAAACGTGTTCGAAAAGTAAACAAAATTAAAATAACCGGGACGACCATTCATTCATTCTAAGCCAAAGTTAGTTCAAAGCAATACTTGTACATTTTCGAGACTAAAAGCACTAAAAAGCTTCTGAAAAATAGGAAAAAATTTCAACATTCTGTTTTAACGCCAAAATATCAACATTCTGGCAGCTCATGTCACTTTAAGTTCTTCAATGTATAACAATGTATAAATTACCTTGAATACGGCGTAAAACATCAATCAATCAGTCAATATATCAAGTAGTATGGTAAAATAGTTTAGCCTTTATCTAATACTCATTTAGCTCCTTTAACACTATAAAGATAGCAAAAACAGAGACACATTATCTGAGACAATAAAGTATCCTTTGAATGTTTAAACCACCGTACTATAACTTAGGGGTGACGGTCTGTATAACAATGTTGGAGGTGACACTCTGACTGACAGCTGTGCTCAAACACGTCAGAAGATTCCAAATTGATGACGTCATTTGGTTTACTAAGCTGATTGAAATGCCACTTGAGAGAGAGCAGTGTGACGTCACAATATAGTTTCAGTAGATTGAAAGGTATATTAAATGACGCGACGGAACAAAGTAATCGCTTTGTGACGTGAGAGTCAAATATTGGATGATCGTGGAAATTTCTTTGAAGCCTGGACCGATCTAAAGAATAAGAGTTTGAAGTCTATACATAGTTTATATAAATCCGACTTCAAACATAATCCGGCCCCGGCAATGTGCATGAAACTTTTCAATTTAACTATTAAGCCAATAATTATGTTTTGGAGCGAAATTTGGGGCAGTAGCCTCCGTTCCATCAGAAAATTTGATAGTCTTGCAATTGAGCATGTCCTGTAGATATGTTTTGGGCGCAGGTAAATATGCGTCAAATTGGGCCGTGCGTGCTGAACTTGGTAGTTTTCCATTAGCATACTATACTTTAATCAATTTAATGAAATATTCCTCGCAATCGAGCACCGTATGCCCTGCGCGACTGCTTTATGATGCCTATATATGCAACTTAACTATGTTACGCCGCGGAAGTCGTTGCTGGCTTCAGCAATTCCAAACCTTAAAGCCCGGTATACACTGAGAGTTTTGCTGCGACCCGACCGGACTGGAAAATCGCAGAGAAAAAGTGTAGTGTTTACCAGTCCACGACGCAAATCGGTGCCAGTCGGCTTCAGTTGCGTCGGGTCGGGAGTGATCTGGACGTGCTAGATATTTATTAAGAATCTGGTTGAGTCGGGTCTGGTCAGACAGTGAATCCGAAGGCCAATCAGAAACTTTACTACAGTCACGTGACGTCAAACGAGCGTATTTTTTTTACCTTTTTCTGCTAGAGAGTTCCGTACGTCATGTCTAACAATGACTTTAGTTGTGTGCAGTGTATACCGGTCTACGACGCGACGCAACTCAAGTCGACTGAACCCGACTCTAGTCGGGTCGGGTCGCAGCAAAACTCTCAGTGTAAACCGGGCTTTAGTAAAGAGGTTAATGTGTGGCATAATTGGCAACAATCCTCTGGTATTGTGTCAGACAATGCCATACCTAATATTGCAAACCACTTTCTTAATCTATATGTAAACAGCATCAAACAAAACCCATCTTCTAAATTGACAGAGTATCTTAGCTTTAAAGACAACCATGACTTCGAGCCCTATCTAAACTATCGCAGAAGCTGGAAACACAGACAACCATTTTGTAGGCTTAGAATCAGCAACCATGGTCTCCGCATCGAGACTGACAGACATAAAAAAAACTTATATTCAAAGAGAGGATCGTCTTTGCCGTTATTGTAATGTAAATACTGTTGAAGATGAAAGCCATTTCCTTTGGCATTGTCCACTTTATAGTACCCTGAGAATCAATATGTACACTGAGATTTATCCATTTTACGATTTAGGCGTTTTATCTGACGATAGGAAATTAAAAATCTTATTAACAAATAATCACAAGCCTACATGTAGCTCAATATGTTTCTTTGTGTATGCTTGTTTTGAATTACGAAAAAAATATATACATTTATAGCATCTCTAAATATTACTGTATATATTTTATGTGGAGTCGAGTGCAGCATGCATGCATTATATTGAATATAATGGTGTTTTGGATATGTTTCCTATTATGCCGGGCATATATTTCATTATGTAACGGGGTTCTAGTCATTTATTCAGTTGCAACATACAAGAAACCCTGAATAAAACAAAATAAAGATGGAGTTAAATAACAATCAAATAATAGTTGAATAGCTCATCGGACAGTGATAACGTATTCCTACAAGGTATTTAAACTTGCATTAAAGTTACAGTGATTATAAGAGTGCAAAACTATACTTATATAGGTTTCCGTGCAAATCACACATTCCATAGGAATATGCGTCACATATGTATAGATTGGTTTGTGAATTTGAACACATCAAATATTTAGATCGCATCGCATATTTGTGCCAAGTTATAGGTTGGGAAATGGTAGTATAAATAACATACCCCGCCTGTGGACGGGGGCACACATCTATTCAAATCAACGCTGGATTTGTTTGTTGCATCAACATAGCCTGAAACATGCCGATTGATGTACGGTAAAACATCTTGCAAGTAAAAAATAAAATAAGTTGCTATTTACTTTTGATTGCTAGTAATAAACATTTTTATGGGTTTTATGATTTCTGACACCAATTGAAATATACACAAAAAAAGAACACACACAAACATAACGTAAACAGTGAGACGTAGGTCTAAAGATCACATATAAACAATAAACTAACTGGAGGTGAATTCAGAACGGCAGCGGGTAATAGCAAACAACCTGCGTGAATCAGTGGCGTGATGGAATTGACTCGATCCGTGCAAAACACAAATCAAAGAAAAAATAAGCATGCAACTGCAAACCAATCAGCATACCGGACCGCGCTGCCCGACACCACAACTCCGTCCAATCAAAGACACATATGCTAATGAACAAAGCTAACCTCTGTCACCATATATGACAATGAGCAAAACTAACCTCTGCCACTCAACTAAATGTGAAACTATTTACACAAAATAAAATAACCTTTACTCTTTTTTTACTTTAAATTAGTCAATATAAAAAAGGAAAAGAAAATAATAACTCATTTGTAAGACAAAATCACTTACGGTCACAATTATATGTTGTGTATATCATTATGCTTTAATATTTCTTATAGTTATACTATGCACTGTTCTGTATGAATGTTCTGCATGATAAATTGAAATTGAAATTGTAACCTGCAGCTAAGCAGCTAAGCTAATATTGGCAAAGAAGATCAGAGCATTTTGTATATATTTTTCCCATTTTTTTAGGGATACCATTTTGCACAAAGCTAAGAATTATTCGACGAACATGGAGTCAGTTCCCACAGTTAACATACTGATGCTGGGCGCCGTTGGATCGGGGAAAACCAGTTTCTTTTGCAGTATCGACTCGGCCTGTAAAGGGCGGATAGCTCACAGAGAAGAATCTTTGGCAACCAAATCAGGGGATACATCAATCACAAAGAAGGTACACTTTTTAAAAACCCAAATGTCTATTATACATAAAGCCTTTTTCTGTATTCCAGATGATCAGAAAAACGTTTGGTAATTATATTTTGGTATTTATAGAGTGCCTCCAAATAAAACCGCTAAAATTCCCTATCCCAGATATAGTCGACACATCTGACGAAAGACGAGAAAAGGGGGAATAACTCGTTTATGGAAATAAAAAAGACGCACGAGTTGCATTGTTACTCTGGCTTGAATAGGACATTAGAGTCTTTTTCTTTATTTTTTTTTTAAAGTTATGAATTTGTTTTGGGAGTTATGAATTTTTTTTTTCGTTTCAAACTTTTTGTGTAGTTTTAAATCTTTTTTTTTTCTTCGTTTTGAATGTTATTTTTCAGGAGGTTTTCTCCCAAGTGAAAAATCACATGACTATTTACCTAGGTGATAAATCATGTGATCAACAACAAGATGCCTGCCCGCTCTGTGCAAGCCGCTTTTTGGTAGCACACATCAACTTTGTGAAACAGCTTTGGAAATTGCATGCGTGAACCGATTTCTAGATGTAAATACAAATAACAAAAACCAAAACGCCACTTACGTCCCCGACCTTAATAGCTGCACCACAGCTAGCAGCCATCGTGTTACCATAGAGAGTAGATTGACAAGACTGGTCACTCCGTTCGCGCCATGTTGAAGTGCCCCCTACAGGAAGGAGGTTCCGATGGAAATATCGCTACAGGTCTATGACCATGTTCGGCTGTAGCCAACACTGTTGCAAGATGTTGTTCTTTAACTAAATATTAACCGCTACATGATCATAACTAGTTTACTGTGGATCCAAAACATGGATTTAAACTGAATTAAAGTAAAACGACATCGACATCAATATGTAACTTATCACTCGGTTGCCGTAGGCCTATTCGCTTAAGAGTAAAATAATGTTTAATGAGGCGTAAAACATTAATCGATAAATTTTGCAAGTATCCTTATAACAACATTTTACTGCTATTTTATTTTATACTGTTGCTGTTGCACTACGCGTACGACTATCGACCGCTTTGTGTTCTAATAGCTACAAGTATGACTATTGACAATGTTATTATGTCAAGACCTCATACTAATAAATAATACCTGTCTGGGGTATATTCAGGTAACTGGTGAAGTTCCAACCTTCTTAGATGTGATCAATAAGATGCCAGTCAGAAAACCAAAATAAATAATTTTCAACTGAAAGGAATTAGAATCAAAGAGGGTTGTAACTTGTACAATGTTGGAATGAGTATTAGCAGTATCCAGTGAATGGTTGATGTTTTAAGCCACACTCAAAGATTATTTCACTTATAAAGTTATATGGTAGTGTTGGTAGGTATAGCCTGTGAGGAAATCCCCGGCCGTCTGAGATTACCTGGCAACTCTTTCACATCCGGGGGAGTAAGTAACACAGGAAATAGACACATGAGTGCGGCTACCGGGGATAGAGTGAAATACTCACTCAGAAATTTTTCAATTTTATTTGGTCCTAGTGGAATTTGAATGTGTGACGAATCGATGAATGGCCAGTGTCTTGAGAAGAAACTAATGCATTAATATATATAGAGGCACCCAAGTGCATATCAGCTTTGTTTTTGCAATCCTACATACAAGATAAAACAATAAAAAACAAGTAAGTTGTGTAAAACTCGTGTGTTTAAAAACAGGAATACTATTTACATGTAATTTGTAATAAAACATAAAAAATTCTATAAAAAAGCAAGCAAGACTAAAGTGCTGATTGAGAGTCCCTTAAATTGTTATTAAAATTATAATCGAGTGTGTGTATCTGCACTGTGGTATATGGAGTTTAATTATGGTGTTGAGTCAATTACACAAAACAATTTTCCAGAGTCTGTATTTGGCTGTCAATAATTTTGCAGTTGTCAAAGACAATTTAAAAATACAGTAGTTATCCAATGATATAACACACTCCAGTGATGAATGTTGAAATCAATAGTTAACTGGACATCTAAATATTCAGTTATGAGTAAAGCCGGGCGCACACTGCACTTGCGGTCTACCACTCTGATCGGCGCCGTATTCACCGGCGCCGTTTACAAACCACTGCGCTCTGAATATGGCTGCGCATCAATGTGCGGGTGAACAGTAAAGTTGTGGCGCGATGTTTCCGAACTTATCCGATTATGACGTAATTTTGGGTTCGTAGCTCCAAGAAAACATAACTCTTTCCAATAAATAAACTAAAGCCTGCTCTACTATAATTTTAGCAGGAGACGCCCTTGGTTGTTAAGGCGACACGTTTATGCATGGAGACTATCACAGTCTGCTAAATTAGAGGAAGAATACATTCGGTCTCACAAGAACTATGTCAGAATGTTTTCCAGCAATCTGTTTTATCGTCAAAGACTTCTGGACACGGTCATTGACTTCCGGTAAGTTTGTATCATATAAGTTGACATAGGTCAACTAACAAAGTATCTTCGGACCAAAATTCCGACGGTATCGTCTTCTCAAGGGCTGACATGTTCAAACCACGTGGCAGGAAGACCTTTTCTAATTGGTCGAGTGCCTTACGGCAAGATAACAGACGGCGAGGTTCCACGCACACTGCTTGTGTTTGGGGACTCTGGTGAATAAGACGCCGGCAAATATCAAATCATTTTGATGCTTGCAGTCATGGCTGCGTCACAGACCGTAAGCCCCAAATGGCTGCGTCGTTCACAGCACACCAAGGCTTGCGACACTGCGGCTCGAGACGACGGTGAAAAATCGCAGACCGCAAGGGCAGTGTGCGGCCGGCTTAACTGTAGGCCTACAGTTGAATTGACAAATATCATACAATGTTTTTGTTGTCACATAACCTGTATTGTTTTTTTTTTTGTGAAATTGCTGTTCAAAAGAAAACACACCAAAATGTTGCACGTTTCAACATCACATATACTGTTGTGCTCCATTTCACCTCCTCAAATTGGCATGAGCTGTCAAAGTTCACATTTTTTTTTTCATAATTGCTGTTCGAAAGTGTTCGAAAAGTGAACAAAATATAAATAACCGGGACGACCATTCATTCATTCTAAGCCAAAGTAGGTTCAAAACAATACCTTATTGTTCATTCTCGAGACTAGAAGCACTAAAAAGCCCCTGAAGTATACATCTTGAGAAAAATAGCCAATAATTTCAACATTCTATTTTAACGTCAAAATATCAACATTTTGACAGCTCATGCCACTTTATGTACCAACAATATTTTGCAATAAATGGCTTAGAAGTATGCGTTGCCCAAACAGGATAGTTTTCAAAATCTAGCAGTGTCTCTTTCACAATTGCCAGTTGATGCTTAGACTTCTTAAATATTTCCACTGTTTCGGGTTGAGGTTACATTTTTTTCTTCAAACATGCATGGTTCAAGAGGATGCTATCAGAAAACGGATAGGTTTGCCTAAAAGGAACACAGTTTTTGCACAAATCTAATTTTGCTGCTTTAAGGTGGTTGAAAAATGTAAGGGAGCCTGCAGTTGTTTTTCTGTTCATCCCTCGTTTTCTATTCCTCTTGTAAGGCCAGCTCTTCTACCATTCAATTGAGAAAGTCTTCTATCTGGAATAAAATGAAATATATTATATAAGCTTCAATTACACAAATTCATATAGAAGAATATTATACCTCCTAATTTTACAATCAAAAATAACCCTCCTGCAGCCAACAGCCAAGTAACTTAAAATCACTAAGTAGAGTGGCATGGGAGGTAAAAAAAATGCACAATTTCTCAACATTCAGACAATGAGAGGTTAAAAAAATTTAAAAGAGGTTGAAAAAAACATTGAACAACTAAATGACTGATGTTGGAAATTTGGAATATTAAAAGGAAATTCCATACAGCCTGTTGTGTGTACGGACCAAAAATAGTGTTTGAAAGAAAAGATCTGGGAATATCTGGCATTTATTTTAGGTCTAACTCAGTTCAAATCACCACAATGAGGGAGTTAAAAGTACCTTCGAAAGACTAATACTATAAACTTTTAATCTGTACTTTTTATGAAAAGTAAGCAATTTATAATTATTATTCCAAAAGTTTACATTAACAGGAAAATATAAACATTTTAGCAGCTTATGCCACTTTAACGTAGAGCTCTATTATAATCTAAAACATATAGAAGAAATGAATTGCCTCCACAAAACATTATCCACAATTTATAAAATTTTCAATGCATTTGAAGGTAAACATCTTATTTGATATTTAGAGATATTTGAGTACTGTGATTGCATGAAACCTACATCCTTTCTTTAAGCTTTTAGTTTACAAATCAGTTTAATTTTTACAGATGAACAGAAAACATGAATTGTAGTTATTCAAATTTATTATAAATGTACAAGTAGGCATACTCTAAGGCTCTTTGTGCCAGCGGAACATCAAGAGATTAATACACTATGGCCGTATGGGTCTTTGCCATAGACATGGAGTTTGGATATTTACAACTAAAGGCACTACTTTTAGGATTTCACTATACACAGTTTTTATACGCATATTGCAATTTACTCATTTTATATTTACTATTTAGGTCTTTAGTTTAACTGTAGGCCTGCACACTGTAGTATAGACTGTAGTAAAGCGTACGACCGTAGCTGTGTAAGGCATTTGTTTGTTATCAGTATCACTATCACAATAAAATAAAGTCTCTACTCAATAATAACCATACATCATTTTTGAACCAGGTGTTATCATTTATAGTTCGCCTCCATAGCCAACTGTATGCAATGCAACAGGAATTTAAATTTAAAAGGACACTTTACATGTTAACTCATCAGGGGCTCGTTCTACTAAGCTGGCGTAAGTTGCGCCAGTCGCAAACGCGTGTTAAATTATATGAACTTGCGCATGGTCGCAAGTCTGGAGGCGCAACTGTATGCTGTAAACCTATGCGTAACTTTGCGCCAGCTTAGTAGAACGAGCCCCTGCCGATCAATGACAATGGATCATGATGTACAACAACAAAAACACAACACGGTGATTGAAGACTACGCTTCAAAAAAATCCAAGCAGACAGAGATAAAATTAAATTTACGTTACCTTCCTAGTTATTGTGGAATCCTAAAATTTCGAAGTATTAGTTTCTTTTCCAGTTCAAAAAGTTTTCCGCCAAAGATAAGTCGCAGCCACCTGACGATTGTCATGTTTGACGCTTTGATGTAGGAACACCCGCTAGGGGGGCGAAAAACATGCCGGCAATGCTAATTGGACGAAGTGACCACTCTTGTCAATCTACTCTCTTTGATGTTACTATTGTCAGTCACATGATTTATCACTAACGTGGAAAGTCACGCAACTTATCACCGGTGTGAATAGTCATGTGACATTTCAACTGGGTGAAAACCTCCTAAAAAAATTCAAAACTAAAAATAAAATTTTACATTAAAAAAAAAGTTTGAAACGAAAAAAATATTCATAACTAAAAAAAATGTATAACAAAAAAAAAGATTCATAACTAAAAAAAGGATTTAGAACTAAAAGGATTCCAATGTCCTATTCAAGCCACCGTACGTTGTTGATGTTTTAAACGAGATATAACACCGTCAAAAAGTCAGGGCAATAACTTTGAAATTAGCATCTTTACAATGTACCATCTCTTTCAAACCAACTCTCACAACACTACCAGAGATATCACCCGGACAAGAAATCCTGTTGACACTGTATCGGAGGCTCAAGGCCTCGTGGAAGGAGCTATTGATTTACGTTCCCGTGGAGGTTTTAATCTGACTAAGTGGGTCAGTACTAACGATGAGGTTCTTTAGTCAGTCCCAGAAACTACAAGAGGGAAAGGAATAAAATCCCATGACACCGACTATCTGCGTTTCTTTTGGTGGACCAATGGCGACCTGAGCACAGTACCAAAGCCGCACAGAATGCTTGTTCATCTCTTTGGAGCTGTAAGTTCTTCGAGCTGTGCGAATTTTGCACTGCGCCAAACGGTTAGAGACTTCGCGAAGTTCTGTCAGCCTTCTGTTCCTTAAGCAGTAAGTAATAACATGTACGTCGATGGCTTTTTTTCATCTGTTGACACTGTATCGGAGGCTCAAGGCCTCGTGGAAGGAGCTATTGATTTACGTTCCCGTGGAGGTTTTAATCTGACTAAGTGGGTCAGTACTAACGATGAGGTTCTTTAGTCAGTCCCAGAAACTACAAGAGGGAAAGGAATAAAATCTGTTGACTTAGACCGAGGAGAGAAACACAGTGAAAGGGCACTTGGGGTATGCTGGGATGTTAACGCAGACGCTCTTGGATTTGGTAAACCTAACACAAGGAGAGGAATATTATCAGTGACGAGCTCTCTCTATGATCCCATCCGCTTGGCTGCATCTTTTCTCTTGAGGGCCAAAATACTACGCTTAAGCAATCTTGGATGGGATGAGGAAATTTCAAAAGGCGACGCCCGCAGATGGGAAGAATGGCTTCAAGAGTTACCTTTACTACAAAAGCTCACACAGCCCAGGGGGTATTTCATAAAACTCTCGTAATCGAAAAAACACGGATAGTCGGCTAGCTGTAGTTTTTGGTCTATCGTAAGTCGACTAGCCGAAAAAGTAGCTAAATCGTTTCACCAGGCCAAAGTAGGCTATGCTCTTAGACGACTTACAATAGCCTACTAACACATATTGACCCAATGACATGTGTGCAGTCTGCTAAACCAATCACATTTGGAATTCCTTAAAATCCAACATATGAAAACATAGTTATAGTTCATAGTAAAAAAATCCGCTTTGCTTCAGTCTTTCCGGGATGTTTTACCCCAAGGTAATTGGGGGGGGGGGGGGCAGACACGGCAATTTCATGACTTTAGCGGGAACTAACGGGCGACCCAAAGGTGTTAGATTCGCCAGTGAAAGTATACAACGATCTATTGAGTCCCGGAGCACCCCCCCCCCCCCTTTACCCCTCAGTGTTATGCCACTTTCGGTTTTTCCGATTTAAAGATTAAGTACTAGTTTGACTTACTCTTAACAATATCAATATGATTAAAACCAAACCTTATGAACGGGGATGTTTTATTTACCTGCGAGTTGGAAAAATCACAACTTCGCCCGCTCAAGGCATTGTCCGGTAGGCATACGAACAAAACGTTCTAGGTACCTTGTACAACAAACATTGGAAAATTTTCTGACTGGGTTTTCACTCGAACGACCTATGTGGAATGGTTGCCAGTTACCACCGGAAGGTCGTTGGTTTCCTCTGGGTATAGAGCACAGTTTCCTTCCACAATAAAACTGTTAACGCCGCCATATGAGGGAAATAATCTTGAGCGCGGCGTAAAACACCAATCAATCAATCAATCCAACTCATCCTTTACCACATTCAAAATATAATAAATCGTTGCCCTTAACCTTAGCCCTTAGCGGTTTTATGAAATACCCCCCAGGTGTTACAAACCATTCAATTTTGGGACTGTTACCAACTCCCAATTGCATACTTTCTGCGATGCGAGTGAGCAGGGATATGGCTGTGTAAGTTACCTTCGGATGACCATTGTGCCTTCGTAATGGGCAAAGCGAGGGTGGCCCCACTTAAGAAGATCACGATCACAAGGATGGAATTGACGCCAGCCTGTATTTCAGTTCGACTCAGCAACATGATTGTCAAGGAATTAGACTACAAGATCGACAAACAGTTTTTTGGACGGATAGTATGTCTACATTGAGATACATTTCCAACGAAAGCACAAGGTTTCAAACCTAAGAGTAGAAATCATTCGGGGTGCTTGCCGTATTAAACAGTGGAAGTATGTTGAGACATCCAACAACCAAGCAGACCTTGGGTCGAGAGGGACGTCGATGAAGAAATTCCTATCCAGTCAGTTGTGGGTGTATGGGCCAAGTTTTTTTTTTATGGAAGACGGATGACAATTGGCCTACGACTCTTCAGACTTCTATGGAATTTCCCCATGATGAGCCGGAGGTGAAGAAGATCGTCAACGTGGCTACCAAACAGCTGTCAACTGAAAATCCATCAGAGAGACTCATAGCACACTTTTCCGATTGGAATAAATTGAAGAAGAAAAATTGGATGGATTGTTACTGCCATAGGCAACCGGAAATCAAAGGTGGATATCAAAGGTATTAAAGAGAAAGAAAATGGCCCTGAAATTCAAAATAAGTTACTATGTGATCAACCCAAAGACCAGAAGAAAGGGAAAATTGAAAATGCCACAGACAAGTTGAAGACCTTAACCCTGAGAGTTTCCAGGATCCAGCGAACTGAGAATGCCATATTCAAGTATGTTCATCAGAAGCATTTCAGCGATGACTTAGATCTTCTACAAGGACAAAGAGCCAATGTAAAACGTAGTTCTGTTCTGTAAACTGGACCCTTTTTTTGGAAAATGGCATTTTACGTGTTGGCGGACGGTTGGAGTCATCCAATTATATTGCCTAAAGACTGTAGGCCATCTTGGTAAAAAATCTGTCTTATCGACACTTTGCCAGAAGTATTGGATCATCGGAGCATCGACTCTAATAAAGAAGATGATCAATCGTTGTGTCACCTGCAAGAGGTACTAAGGTTCTTCGGCTCAACAGAAGATGGCAAATCTTCCCATTGAACGACTTACACCAGACGAAGCTCCCTTCACTAAGACTGGTATAGATTACTTCGGACCTTTCCAAGAGCTCGTAGCGTAATGAAACGCTACGGTGTCATTTTCACTTGTTTGACTGTTCGAGCGGTACATCTCAAGCTTGCAAGCTCACTGACAACAGACTCATGCATCAATGCCATACGTTTTATCGCTCGTCGTGGCCCTTTCAGGCTCATCATTTCCGACAACGGCACGAACCTGGTAGGCGCCGAGAAGGGACTACGAGAGGAACTTGATAAATGGAACAAACAAAGGTACAAGATTTTTGTGCCCAGAAAGGCATTACGTGGTCATTCAGCCCCCCTTCTGCTTCTCATTTCGGAGGAATTTGGGAAAGGATGATCCGAACTGTGAGGAAGGTACTTTATTCCACTATGCAGGAACAGGTCATACACCTAGATGATGAAGGATTGTAAACCATCCTTTGTGAAGCGGAATCGATAATCAACCACTAACAGAGATACCAAATGGACCAGAGAATATGTCAGTCTTAACTCCCAATCATCTGCTTATCCTACGACCCGGCGAATTCTTCCCACCAGGAACATTTTCCAAGAAGGACATCTACTCTCGACGAAAATGGTTGCAGGTCCAATATCTTGCTGATCTATTTTGGTCCAGATGGACGAAAGAGTATCATCCCATGCTACAGAAAAGACACAAATGGCTCTACCCACGTCGTAATATATCAGAGACATAGTGTTGATCATCGACAAAGCACCAAGAAACGCATCGTGTATGGGAAGAGTCACGGAAGTTCTTGTAGATAAAAATGGGCTTGTCAGATCAGCTAAAGTAAAAACCAAAATAACATAACTAATACGCCCAATCACGAAATTATGTTTGCTCTTAGAGTGTGACAGTTAAATATAACGTCCAATGTTCATCATACCTTGTCTAAATCACGGTATGTTACGGCCAAACTTCACTGCTTTCGCTAGCTAACGTTATTCTAGTGGTTTAGGGAGATAACCGTTGTTGCCTATTGCCATTTTGTTCTGCGGCTTTGGAGGTAGATTTGCGATCTCCGTTTAACCAGGAAGCTGGTCGGCTCTGTGTCTCTATATGAAGCTATTGTTGTCAACAAAAACGGTATTAATATTTTATTTGTATGCATTTAAGCTGATTATAATCGATACACGTGTACTTATTACAACTACGTAAAGCAAACTTCGCATATAAACATTTCTATGCACTTTATTTGAGCCTAGCGTTAAAGCATAGCGCTTGTAACACTACCTGTGTCCATTTGTCGATAAATGTATTTTTGGTATACTTTTGGTAATTATTTTGCTTCAAATCAATTGCTTTGCCCCCCCTCCCCCCTCAAATGACATGTTGTCATTTATTTTGTTTGTCCAGTCAATCCCTACCTTCCCTAACCTACCTATCCTATACCCTATGATATGGTAATAAAGGAAAAATGTATTGGAAACGGGCATTGGCGCGATTTCTTCAAAGCTTCGAGAAAACAAACCGAACAACCACTTCGATATATACGCACGAGAATGTCAAGCAGCATAGGTAAATGTTTTATTCATTAAATGATCAATTTTTTTAGAAAAATGAATACTTTAAACGTTTTTGTTCAATGGTTCTGTGTGGCAATTAAACCAATATTCACCTACAACTTTCAATTCACTGAGTATATTATTTCATTAAAATGTGACCTTATCGCCATCGTGGTCAACATCCGTTTGTTTTCACCCCAGAAATCTTACCTGTCATTTTGGCTTGAAAGTAAGCGGATTAGTTTGACAAAACAAGGCATAGCTTTTACTGACCCTTTTGGGGTTGAATGGGAAACAGAGACAATTTAGCAGTAAATTTGTTGGGTTTTTTTTTCTTCTGTGTTTCACCTTCAAATAATACAACAGAGAACTCAACAACAGATTAGTGCAAAAACATTCAAAGCTAAAAAAGATCGCCAACATTTATATGACTGTGAATTGCTTAATTGAAAGATAATATATAATATATAAACACTTAAACACAGGCATAAGGCACATCTTCGTTCTACAATAACCAAAATTTCTAATTGTAATAAAAGGAGGTATATCATTTAGACCTTTATATCCAATCACATGTTGTTGTAAGAAACTAAAACCAATGAAATTTCATGAGGTTGACGACATATATGATTTCTATCAAATCTAATTTCAGTTAAGGGTCTTGGTTCCCGGCGGTCGCGAAAGAGGTTATGTTGGATTCAAACTGTGTGATACAATGGGTGTAGAAGAAAACGATGGATTTGACTTGCATGATTTGCCGTATATTTTAGACGGACATGTGCCTCACAACTTCCCGGTAAATATTGTATTTGGTTATCTTTTACCACAAACTAAACAGTCTGGTGAATAATACTTGGATATAAAGCGACCAGATCATTTGATGCATGAATTTAGTTAATTCTTAATGTAGCGGCCTAACATACCGAAACTCACATAATCATGGTGGCTCAGTCGGTTAGAGTGATGGTGCCTCAGTCCGACACAGGCCTTCCTTTGATGCGGCGCGGGAACAAATCCCACTCAGAACAAATAAAAACTGAAGAATTACTGAGTGTATTTCTTCATTCGATGGCCGCATGTGGAAGAATTGCCAGGTACACACAAAGGTCGCAGGTTTCCTTCGGACAAAAGGTCCAGTTCCCTCTCCCACTAACCTTGAAAACAACACCAAATAAGTGAAATAATCTTCAGTGTGGCGACAAAATCAATCAATCAACATACAGACACGATCACAGTATAATAAATATATACATTAATAAAAAGTAAAAATACCGCCTCATCGGACCTGTAACAATGTCAATAGAGAATATCCTGTATAATAACATTAGAAGACTTCTAACATATACCCACGTGTAGGTTCCTGAGGGGTTAAGAATATGCCGACAGCTTCTTTTGGAATTTGTTCGTAAAAGGCGAGTAAACCTTGGGCTGCTTGGGCCATGGACAGTTTACCTGTGAAGGAGGATGAAATGATCCTAGTTGCTGAGGGTTGAGGAGCTTTACTATGAATGCTCCGAAAACCCAACACTCCACTTTGACCCTGATTTCACCTAAACAGGAGGTCGGATTGGCCCGATCCGATCAATAGGCCGGTCATGTCGAGTCCTACAATGATTCGATAAAAAAATCCATGGTATTCAAAACCTGGTTGTAAACAATATGAAACGCCGAAAATATTAATTTCTACTGTCGGATATTTCCACAGTAGTTTCATATAATTAAAGATCATTGTAGAAGGCGGTGGCTAATGGGTCAATCGAGTTGAAGTTATCATTTATTGTTCCCATCTGCTCGAGTATACCAACTCTGGATTTCCTGGTGCCTCTCCCAGCAATTTCTACCCATGGATAGGTATTGTCCTTGTTGGTGCCCCGTGGTGGGTGGGAAACAGGGATGATGAAATAAAACAAAACTATATATGTCTTCAACCAATACGCCAAAAAAAAGAAAAACGACTCATAGTGAGTCTATAGACAATACTCTCTCTGATCGGTGGCCTAGATTCCTTGTGATATCTAGCACAATCGATCAGCCAGTCACAAAAGTAAAGTTCTTCTTACAGAAGAAGTCATTTAGGGCTTAAGAAATGGTAAAATTCTTATTGAATGCTTTAGGAAACAACAATTGAAGAACTTAAAGCGAATGGGGATCTGTCGATTGTTGTTTCCCTGCACAAATCACTCAACAGCTGTAAATGCGATATCGCTGAGATTTCCGACGATGTCTTCTTCTCGGAACCCAGCGACCAGGGGGTCACGAACGGGAAGCGCTTCAGGACAAAACGCGACGACAATGTGGTTGAATATTTACGTTGGTCCGTATAGGGTGACAGTGGAGATATTTATTCCAACGCCTTAACGGTGTTTTAACTGCCAAAGATTCGGTCATGGAAGCGCTCAATTCCAAACAAGTTTGTTGCAGGTGTTCTGAGCATAGCCATGATGCCGAGGATTGCCAACTAAGTGTCCCAACTGCGGCGCAGCTCACATGTCTTCTTCTATGTGGGTTTCCTCCCACAATAAAACTGGCAACGCCGCCATATAAGTGAAATAATCTTGAGCCTGGCGTAAAACACAAACAATCAATCAATCTTTAACTAGCTGTGTCTGTAAGACGATCGAGAAGTTGATCAAATACCGCCTTGTCTCGTATCTCGAGAACAGGTTCCTCGCCAATATCCAGTGCGGATTCAGACAAGGTCGGTCAACTGCTGATCACTTGGTGCTGTTTAAGAACCTTTATTAGAACGGAACATGCCGCGTCGGTCTTCTTCGAATTGGAGAAGGCCTATGACATTAACTGGAAACATGACGTTCTCAAAGATCCTTATGATATGGGGCTCAGAGGGTGCCTGCCAAATTGTGTTGCTAACTTTTTACAAGATCGTCCGTTCAGGGCACGAGTGGGCTCAATATTATCGGGCTCATTTGAACAAGAAATGGGTATCCCACAGGGGAGCATCCTGTCCCCAATCCTATTCGGCATCAAAATCAGCAGTTTGGCTGGCGTCCTACATGACAATGTAGAGGGTTCGTGTATGTGAATAATCGTCTTGTGTGTTACAGTTCCAGAAACATGGCTACCATTGAGAGACAATTACATGCGTCTCTTAATGAGCTCGTGAAGTGGGCCACTGAGAATGGGTTCCGCTTCTCATCTATCAAGACTGTGGCCATGCACTTCTGTAACCTCATGAAGCTCCACTTGGTCCCCGATCTTTAGTTCTATGGTAAATCATTGACGGTGGTCAAGAAGACGGTGGTCAAAATGTTAAAAGCCAAGTGCACAAAGGCATTAGATATTATAAAGGTCCTCTCCAGCAGTGGCTGGAGAGCGGACCGGGATATTCTTTTGAATCTTTATAGGTCTATGGTCTCGTCCATTTTGGACTACGGAACTTGTTTATGGTGGTGCCAGGAAAGCATACCTACAGATGCTTGATCCTGTGCACCACCAGGGACTTCGACGCTGCATGGAGGCTTTCAAGACCTGTCCAGTCGAGAGCTTGTATGTGGAGGCAAACGGGCCTCACTTTCGAACAGGAGAATCAAACTAGGTCTACAGTATGCCACGAAACTGAAAGCCCATCCCACGAACCCTGCCCACGACTGTGTTTTCCAACCGCTATTCGAGGACTTATATGTAGCCTTTCCTAGGCGGATTTCATCTTTTGGTCTCGACATAAATCTCCATCTAGAGGCTGCGCGTATAGACTTGGAGGAGGTTGCAACTGTAAGACCTCTTAGTACTCCACCTTGGCCGACCAGCAGGCCAAGGTTCATCTATGACATCCGTCAACACCACAAGTCTACCATGAATCCTCTGATAACCAAACAAAAAATTGCTGAGATTAAGAATAACTTTTCAGAACACAGCTTCCTTTACACAGATGGGTCGAAGGGTGACGGTTGGGTTGCTGCTGCGGCAGTGTTTGGACGTGATGTGGCTTCCGTTCGTCTTCCTTCATCGAGTTTATTTTTTTTCTGACGAGGCTCGAGCAATTCTTCTCGCCATGGACACGATCGCTACAGGTAGCTTGGACAAGTCCGTCAACTGTAGTGACTCTCTGTCGAGCCTCTCGGCTATTGAACACAGACAATTTAAAAACGCGCTAATTCGTAACATTCTACACATACATGATTTGTTAACATCTGCCGGTAAGGAGGTTGTGCTCTATTGGGTGCCCAGTCATTGTGGCATCTATGGTAACACAGTAGCCAAATCTGCTTTGACCAAGCCAGTATCTTCGGTCGAATTACCATATTCTGACTTCAGACCAAAGATAATCAAGTACATCAAACAGATTTGGCAAACTTTTTGTGATGAAGAAAAACGTCAAAATAATAAACTGGCTCAAATCCAGGCAGAGATCCGTCCAACCACTTTCCTTTCTTCTTTTGAAAGAAAAGAAAAGGTGGTTTTATCCAGATATCGAATCGGCCTTTCCATCACACCAACATATACTCACGGTGGTCCCCATCCGTGGTGCATCCCTTGTGATAACCGATTCGACATCAAACATGTTCTTTTTAGAGTGTGTGGAGTTTGCCATGGTGAGAAATCGCCTATTCAAGGCAAACTCGACGAATGAGCTTTTCACCAAGATGAAAAGTCCTATTATTATAAAATTTAAAACAGATTGGTTTATACCATAAAATTAGATTTTTTTATTGTAATATATATTTATGATCACTACAACACACGGGCACAGGGAAAATCTTCTTGTCTAAAATAACCATGGAGCCAAGTTTCTAATTGTATTAAAAAGAGGTATATCATTTAGACCTTTATACCCCATAAATTGTGTTAACAAATCAAACCTAAGATACATATATTTCATTAGGTTGACGACTGACAGGAGCTTAGCATTAGTCAGTAGAATTTTCTGGAATCCTTTTGTAACACATTGACAATGGTTACGCATCTTAGATATGGCAAGAACATCGGTGGATTGAGATTGAACCCCATAAATTTGGCTTCCTCCAGCCACTTCCCCCCCCCCCCCCCCGGTACAGACAAAACTATGTAACAAAAAATAAACAAAACAACCATTAACTCCATCTCACAACCAACACACAACAAGGTTATAAACTCCGTCTTACAACCTACAACCAGCACACAACAAGGTTATACACTCCATCTCATAACCTACTTGCAGCAAACAACAAGGTTATAAATATACATATTTTTATATACTATTTTTGGAGATCATTTTAAAATTGCATGTTTTTTTAATCTCAAAAATAGTCATTTACACTCTTTTTAACATGTTTCATGAATTTATTTCCGTCTTTTTTGGTTTAATTGTATTTTTGATGTAAACGGTCCGGTCTGAGAAAACTTAATTTAGCCGGCGTAAAGCTCCAATCAATCAATGGATCTAACATATAAGTTAACAGAGTTGATTGATTCATTGAAATTCACCCTTTATTTCAGATTAATTTACCAGATTAAGTGGAGAAGAAAATTTAACTCTTTGCCCATTCCAAACACCAGTTCTTCCAATCATTCCACATGTGATGATCCAATATACACCCACTCAT
This sequence comes from Lepidochitona cinerea, assembly GCA_963971465.1. Lineage (NCBI taxonomy): Eukaryota > Metazoa > Mollusca > Polyplacophora > Chitonida > Tonicellidae > Lepidochitona > Lepidochitona cinerea. Next base: position 16,124,182 of record OZ020559.1, read on the forward strand.
TTTTTTACCCAGGATATTTCACCGGTGCTATTTTTTTTTCTAGCTGCAATCTAAGAATAGAATAACACCTCGGTCGGCTGGTTTCATCCAATCTCCTACAATGGCCGAGAGGATGCATTGTATTGCGTTTGTTGTCGATGGAACAAAAGTCCGCCTGGCCCCAACAGATGTCAAGGACAAATTTACAGAATTGATAAGACAAGCGTCTGGTAGAAGTGCGTAAGATTTTCAATACAAATATTTAACTTACTGATGTTTTGTTTAAAAATCTTGGGAGAAACCAATGGTATAGCAAAGATTGAATTTACGTAATTTTATTATGATCGGCAGGCTTATACATTTAGAGATATTTAATTAAGGTATCACGACGACGAAGCCGAAAAAAGACACCTATAAAAACACTGGCACAGGTTTCGAAAGCTCGTGTTGTTCACAAAAACTCACTTAATGGTGATACCTCAAGTATTTCTCATTAGAATGGAACGCACGTTTAAAGAGTTTCGAACATTTCTTTATATAGGAATCACAAACGCTCTGCGCACAAGCCATCAGTTTCACTATTTTAATTATTTGTACATCTCTGATCTCTGTAGTATGTGTGATTGACTTAAACAAAAGCAAATGGAAAACAATAATTAAATTATCATTAAAATGGAACCATTTTCTACACTGTGTTTAACCTTACAAGCAAATTGAATAACTAAATACAGATATCAAGTTCACTTGAGTATCAGGCATACGCATGATAGTAAAACGCAATCAATCTGAAACTTCAAGGATTTACGTACGTGAAATACCCTCTGAAAGACTGCAGGTCATTTTGGTAAAAGAGGTTTAATTTACTTTAAAGTACGCGTAATTCACTGATAGCTTCTAACTTTGTGCAAGTTAGAACGGACACTTCAAGCATACGTATATAACAAAAAAATGTTAAATTTGATAATAAAAGCTTGTGGAATTCCTTATATTTACAAATTCAGATCTTAATATATATTTTTCTTGTCTTCAATATACTGATAGTGAGTGAGATATTTAAATATCTGTGATTAAAACGTGCTAAAATCGGGTGGTGAAATTAGTTTGCTAGTGCGAGTTCCCGCTGTCAATCATGCGGCCCCTACCAGACATTTTAAAAGGCTTATCAAGTATGACCCATTTAAAGACAAATAAGCTATTTTTAGCACCGAGGACGTTATTTGGAATTTCGGAGTCCAGAGTAGTGAAAAAAAGACATATATCGGAGCTTTTTTAAACCTCAGAGTGAAATTGCAATGCTTGGGTCATTTTAAAACGTATAAAAATCGACTCCTTTCAGATTTCCAAGGGCGACTATAAGAAATAGTTTATCTATGCCTGTTGCCGGCCGCCACAGCTTGTTCGAAGTCGGTAAAATGGCGTTCTCGAATTTGGATTTTAAACGCCTAAGTTCTTTCCAAAAATGTAACAATTATAAATATTTTTAAAAGAGAGTGTTCCACACTTAAGAAAATCCATATTTTATTTTTCCGAGTTTGAAAAGAAGGAATATTTCAAAATGAAATGAAATACACGGCAACGTACGATAACTATTTTCTCGATCGAACTTTCATTCAGGTACAGCAACTGACAAGTGTAAATATTATTTACCAATAAAGTAAACTTAAATGTTTTTATTCAATCTTATATTAATATCAAAATGTGCCTGAAGATATTGTTTTATAAGAGTTCACTAATTTCTGAGCGATTTGGAAAAAAATTGCCATTAATTTTTAAACTGACTTTCGTCATGTTTCAATTTTACTCATCAGACGAGTGATACGCTCATTCTTCACTTTTCATGGGCTATTTTTGACAGATATACATTATCTTTTGATTTGTAAACAAACACTAACTGCATCTTAGTAACATGTGTACAATCGTTTTGGATTTTGTAAATCTTAGTTGTGCACAGGACTCAAACAAGCAATATCACTGACTGGCCTGTGTGAAGAAAGTTGGTTTTGAGTTTTCAGATAACAGCCACTTTCTACCGAAGAAACTTTGTTCTTGTCCAGCCAGCCACCAATTAAAGAAATAAATTCCACATATCAAATTTGCGATCTGTTTACAAGCAGCCTCACTTTCTGATAGTGTCGTATGGTGGTCGCCAAGATCAGCTCACCGATCTCTTGTTTACTATGAACTTCAAACTGTCTAATTGCTTTAACAATCAGAATTATTGTTAAAAAAAAGAATTTCTGCAGCGAACACCACTTGAATAAATTATCATACTACTTGAGTTAACAGTTAAAGTTATTCCCTAAAATGACATGAGCTACCATGAGCTACCATGAATGGTGGTCCCGGTTATTTAAATTTTGTTTACTTTTGGAACACGTTTTTGGTTCGTACAGGCCACATACTGTATGGATTTTCCTCATTCCAACGCCAATCATTTAGTTTTTCGACGACATTCAAAACCTCGTACTGTTGTGATGATCAGAAATTGTGAAAAAAGTGTGAATTTTGGCAGGTCATGCCACTTTAAATTGTTTGTATATGTTTCAGATATTCGTATTGTCATTTTGGTAACCCACATAGATAAGATGTGTGAGACAGTCAATAAATCTGTCCGAGATGCGTACAAGACTAAGGCTGTGAAAGATACTGTTGACAAGATCCACGAGATAACAGGAGTTCCAGTTTCATTAATCTACCTGGTGAAAAATTATAATTATGAAGGCGAACTGAACCCTGACGTGGATGTCCTTAACTTAACTGCTCTCCAAAGGATTTTGGATTGTGCGGATGATTCTTTTGACAACCTTGGCGAAACCGTACATTGTTAGGGTTTTCACAGCTTATTACTTTTCTTTAACTTTGATTGCTTCCTAGTTATTCTCGCTTTAGTATGTCAGAAACCTATAATTATTAAAGACGTTCCTCGGGTAGGGAAATTGTATAGTGCTACCCGCTTTTAGATTGATAAAATGATAATGTCATTATGCAACGTCAGAAATATGACGTTAAGAAGTTTTAAATAACATCCAGTGATATATTTTGCTAGAAATTGTTTTATCCCGTAACCTGATTTATGCTTTTATACCCACAAAACATTAAATCCCTTAAATCAAGTCATCAAAATTTTGAAAGCTCGTAAAATTAGTTCATTGTTCTCTATATAGTTAAACAAGTAATGTAGTCGGTGTTTAATCGAAAGCTTTGCGTTATATTACGTATATCAAGATTTTTAACCTATATTTTTGTTATTTGCTTGTTTTTGTAAGGCGTTTGTGTTTCATGTATAGGTCTACAGATTTTTCTCGAGCTATAATCTGTTAGTCTATTGTTTGTTGGCTAGCTTACCCAGACGGCTGTTACCCTTTGTATTGCTAGAGTCAAAGAGCTTTCTTGAATCTTGAATATGCACAATCTCTATATATTTGCAAATTTATTCTAATGTGTTTTAGCCATAGTGTTCTGGAATTTCTGAGATACTATTTAAGTACGCGTTGTTTGTATTTTAGTGAGACAGTTTAGAACTGTACTCAATAAAGCTTCTTGGATGCTATAATTTGAATGTTGTTAAGCTTACCTACTTGTCAGTGATGTTTTCTCCGATGACCTGTACTGCTCCGATAAGCTGTACTGCTGTGATTAGGGATGAGCTGTACTGTTCCAATAGGCTGTACTGCTCCGATAAGTTGTACTGCTCCGATAAGCTGTAATGTTCCAATACGATGTACTGCTCTGGTGAGATGTACTGCTCCGGTAAGCTGTACTGCTCCGGTAAGCTGTACTGCTCTGATGAGTGATAAACTGTACTGCTGTGATGAGGAATGGGCTGGGGTGCTCCGATAAGCTGTACTGCTGTGATAAGCTGTACTGCGCCGATGAGTTTTACTGCTCCAATAAGCTGTTCTGCTCTGATGAGCTGTTCTGCTCCGATAAGCTGTACTGCTGTGATTAGGGATGAGCTGTACTGTTCCAATAGACTGTACTGCTCCCGTAAGCTGTACTGCTCCGATAAGCTGTACCGCTGTGATAAGCTGTACTGCTGTAATGAGGAATGGGCTGTAGTGCTCCGATAAGCTGTACTGCGCCGATAAGCTGTACTGCGCCGATGAGTTTTACTGCTCCAATAAGCTGTTCTGCTCTGATGAGCTGTTCTGCTCCGATAAGCTGTACTGCTGTGATAAGCTGTACTGCTGTGATGAGGAATGGGTTCTAGTGCTCCGATAAGCTGAACTGCGCGGATGAGCTGTACTGCTCCGATGAGCTGTACTGCTTCGATAAGCTGTACTGCTCTGATGAGCTGTACTACCCCGGTAAGCAGTACTGCTCTGATGAGTTGTACTACTATAATGAGTGATAGGTTGTGGTACTGTGATAAGCTGTACCGCTGTGATGAGGAATGGACTGTAGTGCTCCGATAAGCTGTACTGCGCCGATGAGCTGTACTGCTCCGATGAGCTGTACTGCTCCGATGAGCTGTACTACTCCGATAAGCTGTACTGCGCCGATGAGCTGTACTGCTCCGATGAGCTGTACTGCTTCGATAAGCTGTACTGCTCTGATGAGCTGTACTGCGCCGATGAGCTGTACTGCTCCGATAAGCTGTACTGCTATGATAAGCTGTACTGCTCCAATTAGCTGTATTGCTCCGATAAGCTGTACTGCTCCGATACGCTGTACTACTCCGGTAAGCTGTACTGCTCTGATAAGCTGTACTGCTATATTGAGTGATAAACTGCACTGCTGTGATGAAGAATGGGCTGCACTGCTCCAATAAGTAACAGTATAAATGACGAGCGTATAGTATTGAATGACACAAGTCACGGTGAAAGTTCGTTGCCTTTATTGGAGTAAACTTCAACTTAAAGACCACTTCACACCCTGTAACAATGAAATGAGGCAGTAAAAAAACAAAGTCTATAATTTACTAGATATGGAAGTTAAGGGAAAGATAATTCGAATATGAATCGAATGCTAACAATTCGAGTAAATAAGGCTTTCATACCCGGTAGGTGAAACTGGGGTGTAGGCCTAATTCTCCCTTGGTTGCTGAATTAAATCCAGACCTGAACATCAAAAAGACCACATTGTAAGAAATAATACCCGATCCTCTAGAACCTGTATTCTATTGAAACATTCCGTAAATGCATCCATTCACATTCATCCATATTCATAGGTAGGTACAATCAGAACACATCTAAGCATTCACACATATATTCAACATTCCAACTGGATTGCTTTTAGAGTTGCAAGTAACGAGAAAATGTTTACATCTATGAGCAGGGACACTTATGGGAAAGAATAAATGTATAGAGTAATAAATCGAAATAATCAGAACTGTACCTTATTCATCCAGTGTCTAGTCCAAGGTATAAGTTGGTAAGGTGCTGCAGAAAAACAGTGGCAGTGAATCTAGTACAGTATAAAGGTGCCGTATATTAGGGTGAAAACATAACCAATCAAACAATGGCACATTTCTCTCTGGTCAAACTGACCATGGAAGAGTCCAAATATATTTAAGGGGGAACAGGATACTCTCAATCAATAACTCATACACACTGTATAGATACCTGCATGTGGTCAAGCTGACCCTGGATTTGTCGACTATATATCCAGAGTGGCTATGGTTTAACATGGTGATATAGAAAGAAATGTGGATAGGGTTTATCGGAAATTGAATTAGCGATTTGTATAAAAACATACATACATACACCCCCTGCTTATTCGACAGATGTCCCCATCAGGTTTTTCCAAGTACAATTTCCAAAATCGCATCGGATACCTTATTTGGATTGACGGCAATACCTTCCGTTATAAGCGAACTTAAATAATTTGCTCGTGCCATCCAGTCCTGTTGCTGGGCTCTAAAGTGCAGCGCATATTCCCCAGTTCTCATCCATTCTGGCTGTTGCCGTTGGCGAGTAGATCTTCTTGTGGCAGGAATAGGAGGTGTACCGGAATTACCAAAGTCAGTGTTGTGATCTTCAGAATCTGCGGAAACAGGTTATCTCGATGTGGGCGCTGTTGTAGGTTCGGGGTCCCCATCTCTCACCGAAGCGTCTCTGTCAACATCTTCTCCTCACTTTGCTTCAGCTGGCCTATCCACGGGCTGAGTGGATGCTGAACTACTGGAGGAATCACATGCTACTACTTCTACCACATCATGTAAAGAATCGTCATCACTGGAGGTGTCCACGTCCTGGGAGTGGAGGTCAGGTCCATGTGTCGGTCGAACAGACTGGGAAGGTTTGGATGGTCTTGGCTGTGGAACAGGTGGGGGTCTGAGGGGAATGGTTTGGATGGTCTTGGCAGTGGAACAGGTGGGGGTCTGAGGGGAATGGCGCCTAGTGGTAAAAGGAGGTTTCGGTGAAGCGTTCGCTCTTTTCCGGTCCCACTTTCCTCTCCAACTACGTAAAACCTTTTCCGTTTCTTTGGAGACTTGTCTATGGCTTCGGTTGCGGCTTTGTATGCATGCTGAAGACGGCCCCTCAGGTCATTGATGTATTTCGAATGATTTTGTAGCTTCGCTTCGTCGATATCCAACCCGAACGCTAAGTCAATTGGTAGCCTTGGCTGCCGCCCAAACATCAGAAAATATAGTGACCAACCTGTAGTCTCGCGGCGGGTACAGTTGTAAGCGTGGACAAGGGGCCCTATATACGCCTTCCAGTTCTTCTTGTCTTCAACTCCCAAGGTTCCCAACATGTTGCATAGTGTTCTGTTAAACCTCTCGCACATTCCGTTTCCCATGGGATGATATGGAGTGGTACGAGACTGCTGTATCTGCAGCATGCGACAGAGCTCCGTCATCAAGTTTCCAGTAAAGTTGGCTCCCTCGTCTGAATAAATTCGTTTCGGAAGACCGTAGTGTACCACATAGTTGTTGAAGCATACTTCAGCTGTAGTCCTTGCGGTCATATTTCGTGTTGGGAATGCTTGGGCGTACCGGGTGAAATGGTCAGTGACTACAAGTACATATTCAACACCACCTTTCGAGGGTTCCAGGGATAGAAAATCCATACACACTAGCTCCATCGGCTCAGAAGTTTTGAATATAGTCTTCAACATCTCTCGCCATTCCGGGCCAGTAAAACCGCTCGGTCAACAAGGAAAGGGTTTTATCACGTCCAGGATGTCCCACATTGTCATACAAGCGCCGGGAGGGGGGGGGGGGGGGGCTGTTTTATACAAAGTAGAAGGTAATACCAGTTGGTGCCGTTCTTCTTCGTCTACCTCAATAACTCTGTATAGGACTCCCCTCTTCAGTTGAAATTGATGGAAGCTCTTCAGTAGTTTCGTCATGGTGCTGTCATCATCTTTATGATTCGGTTTTCTCCCCGCCCTTAGCAGATCAACTAGATGGGACACCTGTTTGTCCTTACCTTGTGCTGGTCTCCAATCTTTAGCATTTCCATCGTAGACATCACTCGAAGAATCGGTGTTTTGGTCAAACTCCATAAGTACGTCAACGGAAAAACATAGGCTTTCGACTGCGGCCTGCGTTGGTCCAGCGGCACGAATGGTAAGAACCGAGTCTTTGTCGATGTCCGCGGTACGATCTTCGTCGCGAGGCAAGCGAGAGAGTATGTCCGCGTCAGTACTCGATTTCCCAGTTCGATAATGAATGCTGAAGTTATATGCTGCCAGAGCAGCTAGCCATCGATGACCAGTCGCATCCATTCGAGCACTGGTAAGAACATACGTCAGAGGATTATTATTGGTAAGTACTCGAAAATTATGGCCATACAAATAGTCGTGAAATTTTTCTGTAACCGACCATTTCAGACATAGTAACTCTAGTTTATGAGCTGGGTAATTCCGCTCAGAATGACTTAGATCCCTGGTGGCATAGGCAATTTTTCGCAATCCCCCCCCCCCTTGCTCCTGATATAGTACCGCCCCAAGACTCTGGGTACTTGCATCAGTGTGTAGTTCGAAAGGAAGTGAATAGTCGGCATACCCTCGTATTAGAGGACTTGTGAGACGTGGTTTTAAATTTCAAATGCCTCCTGCTGAGTTAGGGTCCACTGCCATTCAGAACAGTTGGTTGTTTTTGGTCTTGACTTAGAAGAAGTTTTCGTATTCTTAGGAATGTGGTCCGTTAGAGGTCTCGCTATGACTGAAAAATTCTGTATAAATTTTCTGTTATACCCCGCAAATCTAAGAAATTTTCTCACTTCTTCAGGTGTAGTAGGCGTGGGCCATTCTTCAATCTTAGAAATCTTCTCCGGATCGACTTCAACCCCGCTTTCTGAAACAATGTAACCAACATAAATGCAATCCTTTCCTTATGGCTTTCTTCCAGCTCAACTTGATGGTATCCCCTCTTCGTATCCAACACCGAAAAAAAGTTCATAACTTCAAGGCAATCTAACAGTTCCTCAATTCTGGGTAGTGCGTAGGAGTCCTTCACGGTGCGGTTGTTCAATTGTCGATAGTCAATGCACATGCGAAGACGCCCATCTTTCTTCCGTGCCAGTACTACGTTGGGAGCCCATGGACTAAAAAACGACGTATTATTCCAGCTGAAAGAAGTTCTTGTAGATGATTTTTGACTTCTACATACGGGTAGATATTTGGTGTCAGACATTAATATTTTTCCAAGGCGAAGCCGAGGAAAAATATCTGTCAGACACCAAATATCTACCCGTATACCCACGCAAGGGCGTCATATAACGAATTTATCACCATCCAGAGCAGCTTGTTTACCTAAAACTGAGTATAATCAGCTGTTCTTTTTTCGATTAGTTCACAAAAATGTCATGGGTTGAGTGTATTGAGCGAGGTCTACATGACGTCGTGAAAGAAATAAATTCTATTGTGACGTTGCAAAGTTATATCGGTTTTCACGATCTTTGGGACAAGCATAGCGTTCAATGCTGACGAAACAACATTCTAAACTGACGTCACAATAGGAATCCGTCTTGACTGAATAATGCTGTGACGCACCAAGACCTTCACTCCGTGGTAATAACAGCGCGTGAGATCTTAACTCCGGGGTTATACAGAATCAAATATATACCCGGAAAGCACTGGGATGCAGACTCACATTCTGTGCGTTTCGACCAATCAAATGCCAAGAAATTTCTCTCAATGGTGATAAATATATATATATATATAGTCAATTTCGTTGTCAGAGTCATTTCTTTTCGTTTTTCATATATATATATATATATATATGTATATATATATATATATATATACGTATATATACATATATATATATATATATATATGTTGTATCTAATGTACATCTATATATATATATATATATATATATATATGTTGTATCTAATGTACATCTATATGTATATATATATATAGATGCTTGGACACATCTAAAAATAAGGTTCTATTCCTGGCATTTTAAGCATATCTGATCATGAAGTTTGTGTTTGGCCAATTGCACATCCTAGCTTCGTTACCGAAACAACCCAAAATTTCCCTTCGCTGGCTCGTAAAATATTCTCCGATAGATAATCGACGTTGACCCCTCCATCTATCATCAGAAACATCAGTGACCCATCTATCAGAAAATGTTCGAAAACAAGGATACATGTTTCCAGAATCACAAATCTGCAATTTATTGTAGAAGCTTATGTTGTATCTAATGTACTTTTAAAAGCTGTTATGATTGTTTAAAGTGGCATGAGCTGCCAAAATTCACACTTTTGGCTTTTTGGGGATTTAATTGAGGATTTATTGCGTGATACTTATTGAGACCTTTTTGCATTACAAGGAGGGGGGGGGATAAAGGAACACTGCGTGCCCAATGGCTTTTTAAGAAAAGACAATAAAGAATCTGGAATCCAAAATTTTTAATTCGGCTACCGTATCCACGACTTAAATTAATTCGGATAAAACACTTTAATTATTTTGAAGAAGTGTGTGCGAAGACATTTGTTGTTACATTATCGGGCGAGTGTAACTATACGTTATCGGTTTAAAAAAAATACTACATCATCGGTAAAGAATTGACACAGTATCCGTTAAGGCCCGTTCACACTGTGCGATTTGTCGTATCGACTTGTAGGATGCGATTAAAATGGATGCTTTTGATTGGTTGTTAAATCTTATTCACCAATTAGAAGCATTTATTTTCATCGCATCCTACAAGTCGATACGACAAATCGCACAGTGTGAACGGGCCTTTAGAAAAGTGTTTACTACATTATCGGTTTAAAGTGACTACATTATCAGTTGAAAAAGTTATTACATTATCGGGCGTTTTCACAGCATTATCGGTTGGTGATACACTATCGGTCAAAATGTGATACAATATCGGTTGGGTACTACATTATAGGGGATTGTTACATTATCGGTTGCTCTAAATATGTAAGTTAAAACCGGATTCTGAATCCCGAAGTTAGCACCGGATGCGGAATTCGAATCCCTAATCCCTAAGTTACATGTATACTACGCTTAACGGTGTTTTTTTCAAAACACCAGGAGCGGAAAACGCTTGTCTGATTTTTGGCCGTAAGTTTTCATCCGCCTCACCCCCCCCCCCCCCATTTTCAGGACCCCCCTTTTGCTGTTATTATAATAAATAATGCCTGCCATCACAAACTGAAAATTTGGTTATTTCTAAATGTCAGAACCAGTGGAGAAACATACGATGGGGAGATGGATAATTATTTAAAGCCCTGAGATTTTCAATGTAACAGTAAACTTGAATACGGCGTAATACACCTATCAATCAATCAAAGTATCAAGTAATGTGGTAATATTTTTTATCCGTTATCATCTATCCCATATTAAAGGACAGTTGTGATGTCACAATATTGTTCCAACATTCTTGTACATTCTTGTACATGAATATGATAGATGAGTCTTGTACATGAATATGATAGATGAGTCTTGTACATGAATATGATAGATGATTCTTGTACATGAATATGATAGATGAGTCTTGTACATGAATATGATAGATGAGTCTTGTACATGAATATGATAGATGAGTCTTGTACATGAATATGATAGATGAGTCTTGTACATGACTATGAAGATGAGTCTTGTACATGAATATGATAGATGAGTCTTGTACATGAATATGATAGATGAGTCTTGTACATGAATATGATAGATGAGTCTTGTACATGAATATGATAGATGAGTCTTGTACATGAATATGATAGAGGAGTCTTGTACATGAATATGATAGATGAGTCTTGTACATGAATATGATAGATGAGTCTTGTACATGAATATGATAGATGAGTCTTGTACATGAATATGATAGATGAGTTGTACATGAATATGATAGATGAGTCTTGTACATGAATATGATAGATGAGTCTTGTACATGAATATGATAGATGAGTCTTGTACATGAATATGATAGATGAGTCTTGTACATGAATATGATAGATGAGTTTTGTACATGAATATGATAGATGAGTCTTGTACATGAATATGATAGATGAGTCTTGTACATGAATATGATAGATGAGTTTTGTACATGAATATGATAGATGAGTCTTGTACATGAATATGATAGATGAGTTTTGTACATGAATATGATAGATGAGTCTTGTACATGAATATGATAGATGAGTCTTGTACATGAATATGATAGATGAGTTTTGTACATGAATATGATAGATGGGTCTTGTACATGAATATGATAGATGATTCTTGTACATGAATATGATAGATGAGTCTTGTACATGAATATGATAGATGAGTCTTGTACATGAATATGATAGATGATTCTTGTACATGAATATGATAGATGAGTCTTGTACATGAATATGATAGATGAGTTTTGTACATGAATATGATAGATGAGTCTTGTACATGAATATGATAGATGATTCTTGTACATGAATATGATAGATGCCTTTCGCAATACTTCATAAACAAAACACTGTATAATTGTCTGTCCTTTGAACCTGACAAAACACACACTGGTGTATATTCTTTGTTCTCGTTACCATATTTTCACTCCCAGGCAGTATGTTATTTTTGTCATAAACAACGCATGAAATTATGGTCCAAGTAACGCTATGATATCATAAAAGAATTATTAAAACTGACGTCACCAAGATGTTTTGGTCATCAGGCATCTCGAGCCAGTGTGTTAAAATAACATCGCCCTCTCCTATTAATGATGTTTGTATATCATGACCTGATTTTCTACACCTGTAAAATACAACCGTGAACTTTTTTTGCCAAATGTTGGTGGTAAGGCATATTTTTTGTGTTGAATGAGGTAATTTTAGAGGCTGGTATGTAGCCTGTATATGAACATGAAGCAAAACCTTACACACAGCACCTTTGTAATGAGTGACGACATTTCGATGTAGTTCTTACATCGTTATCAAAGTCAAATGAATAAGTAATTCTTCACCTTATTGTTAACCTTTCAACTTCTAAATGCCATTGAAAGATTTAACTGCATGTAACATGGCTCGAATTGTTTATCTCCAATATGTTAATCTGATATTGTATAAATACTTGGGAGTGAGTGAGGTACTTCCTTTTGAAACCTGAAACTAATTCTTACTTTAAGATGAGAGAACCCGGCTTTTGACTTCGATACAGCGAATACTAATTTTCTACACCCACAAAAGCCAAAGGCGAACTTTTTTAGCCAAAAGTTGGTGGTAAGGCATATTTTTTGTGTTGAATGAGGTAATTTTAGAGGCTGGTATGTAGCCTGTATATGAACATGAAGCAAAACCTTACACACAGCACCTTCTCGTGAACGCCATTTGGTCTCACAGGCCTTTCATCAGAGTACTGTCAACTTTTCATTAAAGACGATATATATTTATGAACGAAACTTGAATTGAAGAACAAGGCATTGGTCACAATGTGACAAAGAATTGACAATATGTGAAACTCTGGTGACTTTTATTCCTTGCAAACAAATCGTTGATACAGAAATTGAAGGTGTTGTCATTCAATAATGGGTATGTCCACCTCGGGCATCAAATTCAACGCAACATCTGCGACGCAAGGACCTGATGAGTGTGGCTATTCTGTGCTGTGGGATCCGGTCCCACTCTTCCTGCACTACCTGGATCAATTCACGTCGGTTGCGTGGCCTGGGTTGACGTTGTGCAACGGCATTCTTAAGCTAATCCCACAAGGGCTCTATGGGCGATAGATCGGGGGAGTAAGCTGGCCATTCCATGATGTTCACATTATTCTGTTGCAAGAAGTCTTGTGTCAACCTTGCAGAGTGTGGGCGCGCCTTGTCTTGCTGAAACGTCGTGACGCCAACATTGGCTTGGAGGAATGGAAGCAACACAGGTCGAAGGATGTTGTCCGCGTAACCCTGAGCATTCAGGTTGCCATCAACAATGACAAGGGGAGGTCGACTGCGAGAAGTGACACCATAACACTACATCCACCCCAGCGATTTCCTTCAATCACACATGCATTTGCGAAACGTTGCGAAGCCCATCACAAACGGTTATGGCGTGCGGCGGGTGTCAATATGGGCCCTCGGTAGGGGATGCGTGCATCCATCTGTATCTGTTGGAGGGCGTCGGATGGTGCTGAGGCTTACCCTGGGCCTTCCAATTCCCACTGTCTCACGAGCAGTCTGTGTCGTGGTGCGAAATCGGTCACGTGTGTGCAACAAACCGATGTACCGATCATGGCGGGCTGTAGTGACTCTTGGCTGACCAGGGCATTGCCAGTTTCATGTTCCCTGATTCTTAGGCGACTAATTGTGGAGGGATGACACTGCATGTGACGTCCTACGACGGCACAACTGAGACCCGCCTGTAACATGCCAATGGCACGTTCCCTTCGTTGTGTCGTAAGTCGGGGCATGGTAACGTTTTCTGATTTTGTTTTCGTCTTTATGCTGAGCTTTGTGTAAAGTGTTGAACCCACGACAAATGAGCCCTGAAAGCTGTTCTCAGTAACGGTAAAACACACAATGGACGTCGCGACAGGCGCGTCGGGAACACCACAGGTTATCCAGTTATTGCAACTCAACTCGAACTAACAATAAACAACAAAACGTAAATGGCCAATAGCCTTACTGGGGTAGAAACAAAAAATTCAACCGTGCGTTTTTAATGGCGCTAAGTATACATTGGTTCGAATTAGTTATCAAATTGAAAACACGCTGTGAAATTCGAGTAGAGAGCTTTGTATTAAATACAAAGTATCCGTCGCGAGTGACGTAATCACATTAAGATGGATCAAGCTCTATAGCTTCTTTACCTAAAATTGGCAGCGAAGATCCCACCATTTTGCATTTATTTTCCCCCATTTTTAGGGATACAATATTGGACAAAGCTAAGAATTATAAGACGGAGATATCGTCAGTTCCCACAGTTAACATTCTTATGTTGGGCTTCGTTGGATCGGGGAAAACCAGTTTCTTTGGCAGTATCGACTCAGCTTTTAAAGGACGGTTAGCTCACAGAGAAGAATCTTTGGCAACCGAATCAGGGGATGCATCAGTCACAAAGAAGGTAAACTTTTTAAAAAACCCAAATGTCTATTAAAGCCTTTTTCTTTATTTCAGATGATCAAAAAGGCGTTTGGTAAAATAAGTATTTATAGAGTGTCTCCAAAAAACGCTAAGAAATGAAGCTTGAATAACTTAATAAATTATTTGATTGGCCAAAACAACCAATAAAACAAGAAAAGTGTCAGTAAAACTGCGTGATGCTCCCCAATCCCCCATCCCTGATGTAGTTAACAAATCTGACGAAATATGAGAAAAAGCCGCATAACTCGGCAAATAATCCTTTTAGGGAGGAAAAAAAGATAAAAGGGGGATAAATCAGGACACGAGTGGCTTTGTTGATGTTTTAATTGAGATATGGCCCCGTCAAAAAGTCTGGGCAAAATTTGACGATTTGAAAAAAACAAAGGGCAATAAGTCTGAAATTAGCATAGTTACTGAGAAAAACATAACAATGGACTAGCGCTTGGTAATGAGTATACAGCAGGCAAGTTTCAAACCAATCCTCACAATATTACCAGAGATGTCGCCCGGACAAGAAATCCGGACGAACAGATTCACGCGCGCACGCACGGACTAAGCGGCAACTATTTCTTCCCCAAAGGTTTTTGAGAACCATAAAAATAGGAAACGTTCGCTATGAATTCAAATCTTCAGCATGCAGCTTTTTGACTATGCTTTTGAAATTTTTCACTGAAGAATGACTTTTTGATCTACTCACGTGAGAGTTGTCCCCCGGTGCCCACCCCAAGGGGGGGGGGGGGCGATTGATTGGTTACTGATCCTAACAATAAGAACGAGTCAATTAACCATCTAAAACAATAGGTTCAAGGAATCTAAAACAATAGGCTCAATGTGAGCCAGCGGTTGACAATTTCACCTACTAATGACATTATACAGTTATTTGAGAAATATGGTAATCTCCGTTAACTTACCGTGGTGTGGGTACCGAGTCATGTTGGAATTGACGGAAACGAACAAGCTGACTTATTAGCTAAGCATGCACTTACTTATCCATTCCATATGGTAGTCCGTCTGTCGATAACTGAAACTATGGTCTATTCAAAAGGATTTTTCAATAAACTTTGCTAAGAAGAATGGGAAAATTCGCACAAAGGTCGTTTCCTGTATGAGCTGTTACCGAAACTATATATGCCAAATATAGATTTACCAATCAGGCCCGTACCCAGGAATTTCACGGGGGTGGGGGGGGGGGGTTCGTTTGCCCTATAAGGCGGAACTCCAACGGTCGCTTTGTCAAGTTTACATGCAAATTGTATACAGACGATGCAGAAGTAAACTTCGGATGAAAATTAGCCGAGAAACCTTGGCCGTGGGAGATATACGAAGTGGTTAGGGTACCGTATACGGCACAATAGTCACGCGGCTATGGCGCGGCTATTGTTCCCTAAAATGAAGTTGCGCGTGCTCATGAATCACCTTCCCGAAGTCCTTCGCGCCCGTAAAGGGTTCTGAATCCTCTGAAATGGCTCTGCTTGCGCTAGGTGATCGTTTTTCTACGTTCCAAGAAGTGAAAGGGGAACTTAATTTGTACCAACGGACTACCTTCACTCATCTATGGGTGAGGGATTCCGGTACCATTCAACAGGCAATGACGTATACGCCAAACAGACAATTTTTAGACAAGAAGATTTTCCCTGTGCCCGTGTGAGTCAATATGGTAAATAAATAAAAGCTATTTACCAGTGTTTTTTTTAGTTGTTGAGGTCTTTGGATGTTTGATGTTACTGTCACATGTTTGGCTAAACGTGATAACCCTAACGTTTAGGATTGTGACATTCAATAAAACTCAAGTTCGCCGGCTATGATCCAGCTATATTTGGTACAATAGACCTAATTGCGAATCGACTTGATTGATATTGTATGCGCAATTTAACAATATTTCACTTTGATACAAATATATACATATCTAATATTAGTACGAAGGTGTATGTAGTAGCCTACTGTCATCTGCCTTCCAAAGAATGACTAGATTTCCAAACGTTAACCTGTTCAAAAGAATAGTTTGCACGGTGCTCGAGTCTCCTAGAACCATAATCACCACAATTACCATCATGCATGTAGTTTCGTACTATATTTACGATGTATCATTCTTTGTTCAGATTTTCACTATAAAAGACTTGATCGTCGTGGTTCAAATATGAAGTCGCCACTTTATTTAAATGCCCATTCGCTGCTCGGTATACCTAATAGGGATTGATTGATGTTTTATGCCGCACTCAAGACTATTTCACTTATATGGCGGCGTTGCCAGGTTTAGTGGCTCATTGTCCAGAGGAAACCCCCGACCTTCGGCGAGTACCTGGCAACTCTTCCACATAACGGCCTACGGCGACTGAGTGAAAAATCAACTCAGAAATTTTAAAATTTTTGTATTTGGTCTGAGTGTGATTCGAACCCGCGCCGCATCGATGGAAGGTCTGTGTGGGACTGAGGGAACCTAAGAGGGAGGTCCGTACTTCAATCTAATGATCAGGTACCGTGTAGCCTAAATTTAGTGTTAAATAATACTTCTGCTAAAAAGAAAAATAATCGTGAATTGGCATTGGATGAAACGACTTAAAGGGCACGGTCTGCCTTACGAAAATTATGTATAGGCTCGACGTATTTGTGTTTAGTGTAGCTTTATTACGATGGCATCAGATTTGAGCGTTGAAACGTAATCCACATGACGTAATTTAACCCATTGCATGTGTAATGCCTATGTACTATGTTATGTGGATTATGGAAATATAACATCTGCCTGAAATTCTGTGAAGGTTTAGAATAAAAATATACACTAACTTGATATATAATAAAACAATTATTGACTCTCCTGCCAGTTAATATGATGGTTATAATGACCTGGAAAACTTTTATTGAACTCTGCCTTCGTCATCGGTCGATATAAGTTGTCCAGGTCATTACAACATCATATTAACTGGCATGAGAGTCAGTAATTGTATAATGTTATCAAAGTTATGGTGCAAATCGTTCAAAAGAATGAAGCACCAGCCCCCAGCTTTAAACCCAAAGAGGCAGCAGAATAGGGTGACATAGACGACGTCAATAATTACAGAGGAATCACATTGGCAATGGAAAACGTTTGTATTGTGCTTTTGTTGATTTTGAAAAGGCTTTCGATTCTGTTAATCGAATCTTTTTATGGTATAAATTATTTAAACTTGGTATTCGTGGTAAAATGCTTGACATAATTCGATCTCTACATGCATGACAATTTTAAATATTATATTCAATATGCAGGAGGGGGGAGGGGGGATCTCCGTGGCTCAGAAGGTAGAGCGTTGGACGCTCAATCCGAACAGCCTTCCAACTATGGGTCGCGGGTTCGAATCCCACTCAGTCCAAAAATTGGAAAATTTTCTGACTGGGTTTTCACTTGAACGACCTATGTGGGATGGTTGCCAGTTACGAGCGGAAGGTCGTGGGTTTCCTCCGGACACAGAGTCCGGTTTCCTTCCACAATAAGACTGGCAACGCCGCCATATAAGTGAAATAAGCTTGAGCGCGGCGTAAAACACCAAACAATCAATCAATCAATATGCAGGCTGTAAATTAGATGAGTTCATTTGTCGGACCGGCCTTAGACAAGGGGAGGTCTTGTCAGCCAGTATGTTCATACTGTTTATTAAACATTTTGAAGATTTTTTGATTGTATAGAAATTAATCGCATAACAATTTTTTTCTGTTATACGCTCAGGCCTGGAAGATCCGGGTTCAAGCCTGGGTCGAGTCAGACCAAATACTTTAACAGTGGTAGCTGTTTCTGCTTCGCTTGGCGCTCAGCAATAGGAGTTAGAGCAGCGACTGGTTGGCCCGGTGTCAGTATACTGTGACTGGGTGAGGGGGGCTTGCTGGTTGTCTTCGGCAAGTCGTCTCGGTGAGGCAGCACCTAAAAAAGAGCGGTGGAAATCCGCCCTGCAACAAGGAGGCAACGTCTTCATATAACTGAAATACTGTTGAGCAGGACGTAAAACCCAAATCACTCACTCACTCTGTTATACGCCGATCATTTAGTTTTGTTTTCAACATGTATAGAGGGTCTCCAAAATTATCTAAATGTCTTATCGGAATATTGGAATAATTGGGATATGAATGTAAATGCAGATAGACAAAAGTTATGGTTTTTAAGTTTATTAAGACCGAGAGAAACTAGGTACTATAACAGTATAAATATTGAAGTTGTTAAATCATTTGTTTACTTGGGGTTGGTGTTTTCACAAAATGGAAACTTTAATTTGGCTCAAAACGTTTTAGCAGACAAGGAGCTAAAAGCGAGCAATATTTTGTTACTTAATGTTAGAAAATATGGAATAGATTGTAAGTTACAGTGTGAATTATTTGACACTTTTGTTGTCGCTATCTTGAACTATGGGTGTGAAGCCTGGGGATTCCATAAAGCACCCGTTATAGAAAGAATCCATAGAAAATTTTGTAAACAGATTTTAAATTTAATCGCATTAACCCCTAATGGCACTGTCGACGGCGAGTTAGGCAGACTGTCACTATATAACACTCGTATTTATATAATTGTAAAGTTTAGGTTTAAATTGTTTTATTGTGAGAATTGCATTTTAAGTGGTGTATACTACAGAAGCCTAGTACTGCCAAGTTAAGAACATTTTTTTTTAAGATTTGTTTTTTTAAATATTTTTTTTTCTTCAGAAAAAAACCCGTAATTACGAGACAAAAAGTCGTAATTAGGAGAAAAAGTCATAATTATGAGAAAAAAGTCATAATTACGAGAAAAAAGTCTTAATTTCGAGGAAAAAGAGTCGCAACTACGAGGTTTTCATGAAACCATTTAAGGCCCTAAAGCATGCGCGTAGCTATAAATAAAGTTTATCTTCTTTGAGATTGATGCATCCCCTGATTTGGTTACCAAAGATTCTTCTCTGTGAGCTAATCGTCAATATCATACTGCTAAAGAAACTGGGTTTCCCCGATCCAACGAAACCCAACATCAGTATGTTAACTGTGGGAACTGACTCTATGCCTGTAGAATAATTCTTAGCTTTGTCCAAAATAGTATCCCTAAAAAATCAGGAAAAATAAATGCAAAATGCTGAAAGTTTAGCTACAGAAGTTATAGATCCTCAGGCCATTCTTATGCGGTATGTCAGTCTCGAAGAATACTTTGTATTTAATTCAAAACTCTGTACTCTAGTTTCGCTGAGTATTTTCAGTTTGATAACTAATTCGATCCAATGTATATATACCTCTTTTTAACACAATTAGAAACTTTTCTCCATGGTTATTTTAGACAGGAAAATTTTCCCTGTGCCCGTGTGTTTCGTTCATAAATATATATTTTCTTTAATGAAAAGTTGACAGTACTTAGATGAAAGGCTGTCTGTGATACCAAATGGTGTTCCCGAGAAGGTTGTAATGATACAGTTTCTTATATAACTCAATCAACCATTTGAACAGTTCCCGGACAAGCCCCCATTGTAATGCGCAGCATTTTTTCCGGTTGATCCAATTATATAAGAACTCAGTCAAAATATTGAACATTTATTACAACTTCACAATACAACAAAAAAATAATCAACAAATAAACACAAATGCTGTCCAACCACATCAATACATCATGGTTCCTAGGTCCATCGTAAAATAATTGCGCCACAACAATTGTCAATTAGCAAGAAGGATTGCAGTTCCATGAAGTAATAAATGTCAAGTGGGTCCGAGAAAGTTGGAATCTCCAGTAAAAACTCGTCACGAAAATAATCCTCCAAATCCTTTGGGTGACTGGCTAGCTGGCTGACTGTCTGGCTGGCCTCACTAGACTGATGAGCCAGCAGCTGAAAAGGAAGTGCATCAGATTAACATATTGGAGATAAACAATTGGTGTCATATTACATGCAGTTAACTTAACCATTTCGTGTCATCTCGCACACAGGTTCACCAAATTACAACATCCCACCTCCCAGTACCAGGCAAGTATTTACAAGAACATTTAGGTTTAATCTTTACACTCCCCCAGCCTAAAAGTAGCTTTCTACAAATAAAGTATACTTAACATATCATAAAGAACTGTACAGGTCTCTCCATAAGGCTCATCCAGTGCAGGAGAAATGTTTGCAAGATAAGAAAACTACAGGGAACGGCTTAAGAAGTCCGCCCCCAGATTATCGACACCACGGATGGACTGCCCAATATATTTATAAGGCTGCACGGAAAGAGACCAATGCATAACTCTAGGGTTTGTGTACTTAGCTTTGTCAAGAAAAGACAAAGAATGATGGTACGTCTGTAAATTCATTACCAAACAAGTAGACATGAAACCGACTAACTGCCCAGGCCACCGCCATACATTCTCGTTCCATCACAGAATACCCTCTTTCAGCAACAGAAAACTTTTTACTAATGTAAGCCACAGGGAATAAGTAATCCCCATGTTTCTGTAAAAGTACAGCTCCCATACCAGTGTCTGAAGCATCAGTTCTGAGGACAAACATCGAGAAAGATCAGGTAACTTTAAGATCGGTGCCCTACAAAGTTCATCTTTCAGTTGTTGAAATGCATTAGTATGTACATGTTGCCACGGCAACTTACTATGTGTGTTGTTTTTGTAAGGTCAGTAAAAACTAAGGCCTCATCAGAAAGGTTTGAAATAAATGGGCGGTAATACCCCGCTAAACCAAGAAAAGAACGTAACTGCTTCTTTGTGTGTGGAATAGGCGCTTCTTTTACCCTGATAATTTTATCTGGTTGTGTCATTAGTTGCCCATTACAAACTTTGTGCCCCAAACAATTTACATCATTGAAACCTATAAAACAGTTCGAAGGCTTCAGTGTGAGTCCATGTTTTAGGAAACGACTCAAAACATGGCATAGCATGTCTAAATGATGCGACAAATCAGATGTGTGACCCAAGACGTCATCCACAAAGCTATCTACATTTTCGACCCCATACAAGACTTTATGCATCATTCGACTATAAGTGGCCCCTGCATTTACTAGACCGAACGGCATTCGACAGAATTGGTATAGGCCAGACGGAGTGCTGAATGCAGTAACCTGCTTAGACTCTAAAGACATGGGTATCTGCCAATAACCCTTACAACAATCGAATTTACTAAAGTACTGGTCGTTTGAAAGCTTTGCAAAAATAGAATCAATGCCAGGAAGAGGTTCACAATCTACCTTCGTGGTCTTATTGATCTTACGCATATCAACGCAAGGTCTCATTCTCCCATCTTCCTTTTTTACTAAAATAATGGGACTACAATATGCAGACTCTTAAGGCTCTATAACGCCTAACTTCGACATAACCAGTGTTAACACATAACGTTTACCACTCTTAGATTTTGAAAAAGAGTGGACCCACAATGTCGATAGCTACCCTTTGAAATGGGACGGATATAATTGGCATTTTGCCCAACGGGACTTTACCGACCCTTCCTTTAGCCACCGTTCTCTGGCAAGAATCGAAAGAGCGACAAAAACGGTTTACGTTCCCATGGATACCATGCCAATAAAAATGGTCTTCTTGATGCCCATATGGCCCGCGACGATGCTCTCGTGCACAAGAGACAAGACGGCCTGACGATGTTTGGTTGGAACACGCAACTGTGGATCGTGAGTATTTCCATTATCTAAAATGATTTGTCTTTACAAAAGATCTTTTTCCAGAAAAATCTAACTGACATGTTTGTACGTCGAATTTCACTTCTTTTGTTTGCCAGTTCTCTAGCATTGTGTAAACTAGAATCAGTATTCTGATCAAGACTAAATTCAGTAGCATTAGAAATATTTGGTAATTGATGAATCTCTAGACTAATAGTTTGTTTTAGCTTTGTTGGATTCACTGCGGGTTACCACAGCACTGGTTGACGTACTGGATTGAATATTAACAACATCCTGTAGGCCTGGAATATTACCAATGATTAATTCGCATATCGGGTCATCCAAGCACAGTGCTTCCACCCGGCCGCAGAAAAATGGTGTATTTATAATTATGTATGTCAGCAAGTGGTTCTGTATTACGAGATTTGTCTACAGAAATATAAGAATGCTACTTGCCATTGAGTTCCTTATCAGATACCAAATTACGTTTAACAATAACTCCAGTGCAACCTGTATCTCGCAGAGCGACGACGCTTTGATCCCCAAAGAAACCGGGCTTTGTATACAGACCAAGGAGATCAGAATCGGACGATAGCTCGTCCAAGTCTGGACACTGATCTAGTGTCGATCGGACCGAGTTGGACGAACATTTGCTAGTTTGTCTTGTAGCCGCAGGCTTATGGACATATCCTTTGAATCTGCAGGACTCGGCTTTATGTCCAACTCGATCACAAAGGAAGCATTTTAAAGGTGGCCTAGTGTGGGTTCTAGTTTCACCATGGTTATTTATTGTATTGAAACCAGACTGTGCTGACCCCCTATAATTCATGTCCCACTGCTGTCCACTTTTACCTCTAAATTTGCTTGGACCAGACTGCAAATGGTGGGCGTCTTTATAAACGTCAGCTTCTCGAACGGCGTTATCAATACTACGAATACCCTTTTCCCTCAAAAGTACCGACAGTTGCTGGGCGACCTGGGATAAGAACTGTTCAAGAATAAGGGAAATCTTGAAGACAATTATTAGATTGATCCACCCCAGCAGCTGTACACCAACAATCAAAATAATTACCAAGACGTGAGATAAATTGTAAAGGTAGTTCAGAAGGTTTTAATTTTTCAGAATAAAACTGCCTCCTGAACCCTTTTTCTGTCCACTGAAAACAATGAAGTAGTGCCAATTTAAGTTTGTCATAATCATTGGCTTCATGGACCGGGAGCGTAGTATAAACTTGGAGAGCTCCACCCGTCAACAAAGCACTAAGATAGACAGCATAATGTTCTCGCTGCCAATTTTGACTAGCGGCATACCTTTCAACACGCAGTAAATAAGCATCCACGTCATCCTTCTCTTCGTTAAAACATGGACGGATTTAGGATACGTCCCATGAACTGAATGAATTCTAGTATCAGAAACCTCCTCGCTTCTTAATTTTCGTTGTTCTAATTGTTTTTCCAAGATTTGTAAGTCATAATTTTCCGGCTTTTCAGCAGCCTCAATTTGTAAAGCATTCTGCTTCGCCTCACGCTCGGCAAATCTTGCCTCGCGTTCCAAATCCTGAGATTCTCTCCCTTGTACAAATCCCCTTGCCCTCTAAACAAAAAGGTTTGCCCAAGGGCTACCAGCCAGTCAACCCTGTCCATCATAAACAATAGTAAAATTAAGAAAATATTGCCAATCAGCATAGAAAAACGTGGCTCACCAAACCACATTCCAATAACCCTGGATATTACATATACAAAAATTGCGTATAGAGGCCAGCCTATATATATGTACAATTCACGGATAGCGACGACGAAATGGGGGGACAACAAAGTAAATTACGTGCAAATATCCATCCTCCTGCACAAGATGGTCCCCGGAAACGTCAAGTCCAAATCTTCAAACATACAAAATACAATGTTTATCACTCCACAAGGACCTTGGTAGATTTTATGCAATTTTTCTACTTAAACAATTTACCATACAGTTTCTTATATAACTCAATCAACCTTTTGAACAGTTCCCGGACAAGCCCCCATTGTAATGCGTAGCATTTTTTCGGTTGATCCAATTATATAAGAACTCAGTCAAAATATTGAACATTTATTCCAACTTCACAATACAACAAAACAAAATCAACAAATAAACACAAATGCTGTCCAACCACATCAATACATCATGGTTCCGAGGTCTATCGTAAAATAATTGCGCCACAACAATTGTCAATTAGCAAGAATGAATGCAGGTCCATGAAGTAATAAATGTCAAGTGGGAAGTCCGAGAAAGTTGGAGACTTCAGTAGCAACTCGTCGCGAAAAAAATTCTCCAAATCCTTGGATGACTGGCTGGCTGGCTGACTGTCTGGCTGGCTGGCCTCACACTAGACTGTTGAGCCAGAAGGTTGCAGCTGAAAAGGAAGTGCACGGGGAGGGGGGTTGTTTGTATTGGCGCTTTCCATCAAAATGTGATGATTTGCGCCAAAAAAGGGATGCAAGTGGCTTAAATCAATCTTGCGTGGACTAGGGGAAGTGTGGGCCATTTTACAAACATTAGAAGCGATGGCACCGTCGCAGATAAATGGCTATGGCTTGGAAAACTTTATTATGTTTTCAATCTGGGGTCAAAATGTTGTCCATTGTTGGGTTGAAAATACCAGCTTTGACCAAATCCTGAAAAAATAACACTCTTGCACCATTATGGCGAAAACAACGAAATATAAGGTGGTAAATGGTGTCGACTTCAAAGCATTTTGTGCATAAGTCAGCTGAGCTTAGTTTAACTTTGTACAGGTAAGAATTAGTTGGCAATCTAAACAGTCTTTTTTCATCAGTTCGACTAGCAAGATAAAAACAAAAAGGTAATGTCACACAAGGATAATGGTTATAAAAAACCTGCCAGTGTCACTTTCATCCCAATGTTCTTGCCACGTGGAAATAAATTTAGGTTTTATAATACAGTAAATATCAACTAAAGAGAAGGGTAAAGTCATGGATACAGTACTTAGGTCAAGAGCCCGCTTAGCGAGCGTGTCTGCTAGCTCATTTCCTGGTAATCCAATATGAGCAGGATTCCACTCAAACGCCAGAGCAACTCCCTAGGATTTCAGAGTGTTACACAGGTGCA
The DNA here is from genome assembly GCA_963971465.1 of Lepidochitona cinerea. Taxonomy (NCBI): domain Eukaryota; kingdom Metazoa; phylum Mollusca; class Polyplacophora; order Chitonida; family Tonicellidae; genus Lepidochitona; species Lepidochitona cinerea. Next base: position 16,149,291 of record OZ020559.1, read on the forward strand.
TGGTTTCATACACCAGAGGCGAGGACTTCGGAGCAGAGAATTTAAGTAAAGCTTGGAGTGAACTTAAGGAGTCGGTAAAGATGACAGCGCTCCGGGGATTGAGGTTGATCTAAAACTGCAAAGCAAGTATTATAGCATACATTTCAGAGGTGAACACAGAAATATAGTCAGATAGACGATAGAACTTTTCATAATTGAAAGATGGCACACAAAATGAGCAGCCTACTTTACCTGAATCCGGGCATTTGGATCCGTCTGTAAAGATATGTAAATGATTTAGCCAATTAGTATTAATGTGATCAATAGTACATGCCAGTGAAATATGGGGGTTGTCAGATTTTTTAATTTTAACATATAAACCAGTAGATATGTATGGGAGAGTAAGTTCCCATGGGGGTACAGGTGGAATAAAGTCCCCCTGGATTAACAGGTTATCGATACCTAATAAGCTACAGATCTCCTTAGATCGGATACTGAAAAGAATAGACGTTATCTTATTTCCAAAAACCCCGTCATAGTAAGACGGATTCAATACATTCCCCGCAGAATTGTTTATGCTACCTTTTAACCGAATTGTGTACACAGCAGTGCGCAGGCGTCTGCGAATGTATAAAGGCCATTCAGAGTAAAATACTTGCATGACACTGAGTGGCGTGGAACGGACACTCCCCGTACACACACGCAAGGCCGAGCATTGGATGGAGTCCAGACGCTTCTTAACACTATCACTTGCTGAATCCAGGGCCTCGGCCCATCCCAACATCTTCCCACCGATGCCAATGTCGGACATTTTTATTAAGGACCCAGTGCGAATATTGTTTTTTAATAGAAACCAATTATATTTGTCTTCATTTGTGTAGGTCATGTAAACAGTAAATGTTGATTACTAGTAGTACTATGACTTGTAAAGTAAAAAAAGTCTTTCAAACTTTGCAAACAGTATAAATTTAATTTATTTTTTTATTTTTAATGTTCTCTTTCTAAACACGCTTAAATAAAGAAAAAAATATATTTTTGAATAGTTTTCTTTTAATTTTGTTTTTTAGGGTGGAATGATCTTGAGTGTGGCTTTAAACACCAATTAATTTTAGTAGATCGTCCAGTTCCCATATGTCATCACCATATCCACATGACCAGGATGACAAGGATTTCATGGGCTATCTAAATAGGCCTCACATTAACAATGAAGCCAACGCTGTCGCTTTGTGCAATGTCGGCTGGTTGTTTGTTTTAGCTTATTTACGAGTCCATTCGAATGAATGATACGCCATACTAGTAAATAATTATTACATTGAGCGATTAAAAAACTGTGATGTCTTAGCACAATATATAGTATATCCCTGTACAGGAGTATATGTTAGTACCTTTGAGACATTATTAAAACATACAGTAGAATTGAGCTTACATCCATATAGGGTGTACAGATTTTTATATGCAAACATACAGTGGTGTAAAATGGGTGGATTGACAATTGGTCAATATTGGTTTAATAGTCAGGTGTCACTTGAGCAGAAATACAATATGTATGTTTATACACACTTAGATAGATAATTATATTAAAATATATGTGCATTTATAATATATCTAGTTACAACTTGATATACCTTGTAGGTATTTTGAGAAGGACTTAACTTATTCATAACTTTACACTGCTATCAGCTCAGTCCAACCATCGAAGCCAGGAGTCTTTGTTGGTTTCTCCATATTTTATCGCATAATTATGGGAGGGAGTGAATCAAAACCAGACCCAGTGGAATCTCACTCAGCAGCGAGATCTATAACGCCAGTAACACGGAGGTCTTCAGAGGCTCCCCGTTCAATACCAAGTAGGTAGTGCTTATTTTTAACAAATTGTGTGTCTCCTAGGAATATATACACAAAGAAAAAAGTTGAGTACCCCCCCCCCCCCCCCCGATAACACCATTGGTGTTGGCAAACTGATGTTGTAGAAACGATTGTGATCATAAAGGGCAACATTCTGGCAATAAGAAATCACCAATAATGGCAATTAGCCATACAATTTATTCAGGATATCGATAGCCAAATCTAAAGTGTATTTAACAAAATAAATGCTTGTAAGTATGAAACTTCAGAGTCCATCACAGGGCGTTTTTGGTTTCAGCTGTTGGTTTCTCCATATTTTATCGCGCAATTATGGGAGGGAGGAAATCAAAACCAGAGGCTCCCTGTTCAATACCAAGTAGGTAGTGTTTATTTTTTTTTAATTATTTGTCTCCAAGGAATATATACACAAAGAAAAAAGTTAAGTACCCCCCTGGAAAGTCTGCACCAACCAATAGCACTATTGCTATAGGGGGATTGTTGGCAAACTAATGTTGCAGAAACGATTGTGATCATAAAGGGCAACATTCCTTACGATACGAAATTACCAATAATGGCAATAAGCCATACAATTTATTCAGGATATCGTTAGCCAAATCTAAAGTGTATATAACAAAATAAAAAGATGCTTGTAAGTATGAAACTTCAGAGTCCATCACAGGGCGAAAATATTTAAGTAAAAATGTGACTGAGAGTGTAGAACACACCCCTAGAGCAGAAGGTCAATAGCGCGTATAGCCTGCATTAGCTTCCAGTCTGTGCCTCCCCTCTACCAATCGTCGCGATAAGACTGAAGTAATGTTGAAAGCGACGTTAAATGATAAATGACAAGTTTAAGTCAATGCCTCCTGCTTGGTAAATAATTTGTTTAAAATATCACACCGCATAGACCTACGAACTCAGCCAAAAGCAAAATTAAGATTTCAGTCACAAAACCTACAAAACTCAAGGCCTTTTTATTTCTCTCTACAGCCTAGATATGGAAATTAATTAGCTTTAGCGCCGTGACGTCACAGCTGACATCTGATATAAACATTAATATTGTTGTGACGTCACCACACATTACGTTTAGCCAGGACGTCTTTATGGTTGGTTGAAATGACGACGAAAATGTTCAGATGTCAGATATGACGTCAAATACGAATATATTTCCGATTGGTGAAGAAAGATATGCATATTTTCAATCGCTGTTTCTTTGAAACACTGTTACCTTATAGGACATTCGTTTTGTTTAAACATTATGTTTTTAGATACATATTTAGTCAATTTGCAATAACAAATCACCGCTAAGCGTTCAGAATGAACTTGGCATTTATCCTTTCACCTTTGTAAAAATCGTCAAGTGATAAATGTTGCGCTTAACAGTGATTTTGAAGAAACACCAGAAACTGCAAAAAAGGTTCTGTTGCAACCGATAATGTAACAATCCCTGATAATGTAGTACCCAGCCGATATTGTATCACATTTGACCGATAGTTTATCACCCACCGATAATGTAATAACTTTTTCAACCGATAATGTAGTAGCTTTTAACCGATAATGTAGTAAACACTTTTCCAACCGATACTGTATAAATTTTTTACCGATAATGTAGTAAATGCTTTTTTAACCGATAAGGTAGTCACACTTGCCCGATAATGTAACAACATATTATGTCGACCGTCTTCGAACACACTTCTTCAAAACAAATAAAGTGTTTTATACGAATTAAGTTAAGTTGTGGATACGGTAGCCAAATAACCTCCCGATTTTTATTCCGAAATAGAAATAAAAGCATTGGACACACAGTGTTCCTTTATCCCTCTGATCGTAATGTCTTGATTATCATTTATTGCGAAATATAGGCGCGGACCTTAGCGAAAGCATCCGGAAATGAAAATGATGTTAGGTAAAAGGAGCCGTCACCTTTGGTTGTACCAGCTAACTAGCATACTAACCGCTTACCTTGTTTAACCAATAAACTATTCACTTTGTGGAATTCATCAGGCTGAATTCCAGTGAATTTAAAATGATTCGTTGTAATGTTATTAGCTTATGTGTATTAAATCTTCTTTGTCATTCTTTTTTTTTTTTGAAAATATATTTATTCCACTTCAAGAATTTACAGCTTGTGCCCTAAGGTAAAACATAGATAGATAGACAGTTAGGTATCAGGCACATATCAAACATAACACATTTTCTTGAGATTGTTTCTAAGGTAACATGATGTGCAATTGACCACTCTCGTTAAGTTTTATATAAGGGTTATTATCTAGGAAACATTTAGAAAATTTCTCTCTATAATTTCCCCAAAGTAAAAAAGTTCCTTGTATTAAATTTACTAAAGTGCTTCTAAATAGTACCAGTGGAGAGACAGTCTTATTCTCAAAAACTTTATAATTTCTGGCTTTATACATGGATAGTCTAGCCACACTGCAAACAAGATTTACAAAACTATAATTTACATTCCTGAGATTTGTGTCTAAACCGAACAGAAAAAAATATCGATACGGAATGGCGTTTAAAACAGATGGGTGCTGAAACTGAAAAAGTGCTTCAATAATATCCATTATATATCTGATAAACAAACAATTAGTTGGACAATCAAAGAACAAATGTATAATGTTTTCAGTAGATTTACTACACACTTGGCATATATCAGAGTCTATCAGCCCCATTTTGAACACTCTCTCTCCCGTATAAATCACATTATGCAACACTTTCCAGTCCAATTGCCTGTTTTCAGGACTCTTACACATAGAAAATGGAACTAACCAGAAATTAGAAATATCCAGTGTTGGGAAAATATTCGACCAAAATTTTATACATGCGGGTTGCCGGACAACTTGACTCCTAATACATTTATATAACTGGTTAGTTGAGAGATTAACAACTGGTACAGTTTTACCCGAAACAGCAATTTCTACAATACATAAACTTTCATTTTCATTATAAACACCGTCCAATAAGTTAAGCCATTCTTTTGGTATAGAATTACACACAATGTCATATAAGTTCTGGACCGTGCTTATACTTAATAAAGGACAATCGGATAAAATAATCTCTATAACAGCTGCCTTTGGGAGAAAACCTGGGATTACAATGTACAGAAAATCTTTAATACATACAAGTCCTGACTTAACTAGAATACTGGATGTCAACATTTTCCCTTGGTATTTAATATCAGGGTTATTTACAATAGGTTGAAGAAAAACTTGCTGGGCATGGGAGATAACTCGGGGCGTTGTTTTCATCAAAGCATACCATGCTAACATGACCTCTTTATAGAAAATAGGCAAATGGTCTAACAGTGATTTATTGTGGCACATATAAAATAAACTAACACATAGATTCAGATTATTCCATGAGCACAAATGATATCGAAAAAGCGATTTCCATACAGAATTTTGCGCTGCGTTAAAAAAACGAGCAACAAGTTTTAAACGGAAAGCCTTAATCTTAGAAGCTATAGCAGGTAAGCCCAATCCACCGTTACACTTATCATCAATAATTACACTGTAAGCCACTAAATGGGATTTATCTGACCAAATAAAATCAACAAATACTCTTTTTAACTCGCTTACTATTTAATCTGTTACTGGCAGCACCCTCATAACATACCATAATTTAGACATTAATAAGGTGGAAATAACCACCACTTTACCATGTAATGAGAGTTTTCTCTGTCTCCATATGTTAAGTAACATTCTAATTTTCACAATTTTCTCTTCCCAATTTTCTTTGAAACATGAATGAGTGTTTGGTGATAAATATACACCTAAAACTTTGACACAACCTTGTTTTATAGGTACATTTGCAATTGAAGATGACTTGACTTGGCATGTTTTAGAGCACCAAATTTCTGATTTGTCTGTATTAATTTTTGCATTAGAAGCCATGCCATATTTCTTTAAAACTTCGAAAACCTGACCAACCGATTGTTGATCAGCTACAGTTGTGTCATCAGCATGCTGGAAAAGTAACGACGGTGATGCTGACCCTGGTATGGCTATACCATGTATATTCTTATTTTGCACTAACATACAACTGAGGGGCTCAACAGTTAGAACATAAAGTAGAGCAGAAATTGGACACCCTTGTCTAATTGACTTAAAAACATGAAAATACTTTGTAAGGTGACCATTGCACTTAACAGAACTTCTTACATCTGTGTAAAATATTTGTATCCATTTGCAAAAATTACAACCAAATCCAAAATGTTTTAATGATTAAAACAAAAATGTATGAGAGACCCTATCAAAGGCTTTCTGTTGATCAACTTTAATAAAGTAAGCCTCTAGATTGTCTGTATCCACATAGTGCATTACATCCCGTAAGCTGCAGATCGTGTCCGCAATATCCCTTCCCGGTATGCAACATGTCTGACTGGAGCTAATGACTGAACCAATAACAGTTTTTAATCTATTAGACATACATTTCGATATTATTTTGTAATCTACATTTAACAACGTAATCGGTCTCCAATTTTTTTAAAAAGTTTTATCCCCTCTGTCTTTATAAATCAAAGATAATACACCACTTTTCATACTTCTTGACAGCATTCCTACAGAAAAAATATCATTGAACAACTCAAGTAATATGTCACCTAAACTATCCCAAAAATGAAGATAAAATTCGGCTGTCAAGCCGTCATTGCCAGGGCTTTTGTTTCGTGCCATGCTCTTCAAAGCTTTCTTTATTTCGTCTAGGGTTAATGGTTCTTCACACATTAATTTGTCATTTTCATTTATTTTGTGCGTAATACTAGGTAAAACGGAATCCAGCATAATGTTCTCATCAATTGGATCATGTTTATACAAATCTGAATAAAAATAATATACTTCATTTAATACTTCCTTTGATTCACAAACTCTCACTCCTGCTGTATTTGTCACTGCTTTAATTAATTTATTTTTCTGATTTCTCTTTTCTAGACTTAGAAAATATTTCGTATTACGATCACTGTCATGCGTGTTTTGTGCCTTTGATCGTAGAATTGCCCCTTTACATTTTTCTTTTTCAAAATTGGCTAATTCGTTTTCCAATCTTACAATACCATCAAGTTTATAGTTTGCTCGTCTATATTCGTGCTGCAGCTTATTTTGAATATCGTTAATTGTTACATACTTCTCGCTGAGCTTTTTCTTACTGTATCTTTGAGCAAAACATTTCATTTTGTATTTTACACTATCCCACCAAACAAGTATATCCTCTACAAACAAAGAACAGGATAAATGTTTCTCAATAATTTTTACAATCTCAGAACAAAATATATCATCAGACAAAAGATCGTTATTGAAAATATACAACCCTGGACCCCTTTCCACACCAGAAAAATCGCACTTAATATGTATTTTAGAATGGTCACTAAAAGACGTGTCTTTAATATATACATACTCACAATTACTCAATAAACTTCTAGATAACAAACACATATATATTCTACTTTGTTGGAGTTTGTCACCAACATGCCTATGCCATGTAAATTGAACTTTATCGGGGTTCCTTTTCCTCCAAACATCACACAATTTATAATCATCGATAAATTTTACTAGCGTTGTTCTTGATTTATCAATTTCTAGTATGTTTGTATGTCTATCCACTTTTTCTAAAACCGTGTTAAAGTCTCCCAAAACAATCAAATTGCCTTGGTCGACCTTTTTCGATATATTTTTAAAAAATAATTGCCTTTCGCGTACAATGTTTGGGGCGTAGACATTTACAATGTTTAATTCAGTGCCTTCAAAATCAACTTTTAAAGATATAAACCTTCCCCGATCATCTGAAAAGGAGGACTTCACATAAGTATTAAATGTTTTACTGACTACAAAAGCAACCCCTTTGTAACTATCTGTAGAATTATTGGCATATATAACACCTTCAACTAAATTGGAATATTTATTAACAAAATTATTATCCCAGTGCGTTTCTTGCAATGCAATGACGTCTGCTTTTAATTCACAATTAAGGAGCTGTTTTAATTTACTAACATCCCTGAGACCATTACAATTTAGAGAAACAAAAGCAATCATTATACTAAGAAAAAAAATAAGAAAATTTAATCCCGCCATTAATGTTATTGATTGTCAACTTTCCCACCACCCTTCTTTACATACGGAGTCAGTCTTTTAGCTTTGGCTGTGTTCGGCTGGGTGTTTATCCTTTTACTTTTCCTGGTTTTCACTATAGAAAAACCCGAGTTTTCAGAGTTAATGTCACTGGACCCACTTACCGACTGTTGCGGTACATCCCAAATAGAGGCACCTTCTGTTGTTTCGTCACTCTTAGATAGTTCAGCTGTTCCGTCCTTGTTTTCCTCGCATTCCTCGATAACATTATCCTCATCACGAATTATTCCCTCAGTAGATTTCACTGGTAGTATAGAGAGATCATCCACCTTGCCTACACCGTTGGAAACCTCAATAAACGGATCGGTCATATTTCCAATCCCACAATTACACGGCTGACTATCACACATAGTGCACTCACTGACCTCTTTATCCGAAAGGTCACACTGACACTGGTGTTCAAAATTGCCACAACTTTCACATACCTGTGCTGTACACTGCCTTATCACGTGACCGTTTTGGTGACAACGATGGCATGAAATTTTATCACAATTTCGGTAGATATGAGTATCAGCTAGGCAGAGGGAACAAACTTTTAGTTGATTATCATGCACAATTTTAAAATAATCCGATCCACTAGCTGTTGCAAATTTCATGGCATAGGGTAATGATTTGATGTTAGGTGGAAATTTTACCTTAACATACCTTGTCCCGTCCGCTATTTTCGTTCCTTTATCACTAATCTCAAGTCCATTGCATAAAATATCAAACACCTGTTGATCGGCCACAGTTATCTCGTACGAATCAGCCCCTCTGGGGATACAAGCAAGCAATGAATTCAGCCCACACTCCTCTTCAATCGCCTCAATCACATTTTCAGCAGAAATAAATTTCACATCTTTCACCATTACGGTCATCGATAGCTCCTTGCTATATCCACCTGATATACCGCTCGACCTAGCCATTTCGAGATTTTTCCCCGGCCAAAGGCCGATGAATATTACGAAACAACAACAACACCACACAATTTAGACACGTCCGCTCACCTTGAAGGTCAGTCCGACTCTCCTAATGTAGTAGCTTTTAACCGATAATGTAGTAAACACTTTTCCAACCGATACTGTATCAATTTTTTACCGATAATGTAGTAAATGCTTTTTTAACCGATAAGGTAGTCACACTTGCCCGATAATGTAACAACATATTATGTCGACCGTCTTCGAACACACTTCTTCAAAACAAATAAAGTGTTTTATACGAATTAAGTTAAGTTGTGGATACGGTAGCCAAATAACCTCCCGATTTTTATTCCGAAATAGAAATAAAAGCATTGGACACACAGTGTTCCTTTATCCCCCTGATCGTAATGTCTTGATTATCATTTATTGCGAAATATAGGCGCGGACCTTAAAGGAGGAGAAAACAAAAAAACAACATGCAATCGTATCGAACGGGCTCCCATAGACCATCATATTCATGTGTGTGAGTCTTGCACGTGGTTTACGGTTTGAAAATACAATGAAAATGAATCTACCCGACAAGCTCGTGCTCGATAGTCAGTGGAGCGCGCCATTGACGGTTTGAAATTGACCGGGAAAAGTATGAGTAGATTACTTCCCTTGCGAGCTTATCATATCTTGTATGGTTATAACCTGCAATGTCAGCGGTAAGACTACCTTTTTTTAAAATTCTACAACGATCCCCACAAGTCGCATAGACAACATAGCAGCCGGTCACGTCTTCCCAAAAGGTTGATTTACTAGCCAGTGTACATTTCAGAGCTGTTAGAGTGTTTATCTTCTCAATTTAGCGCGTCGAAATGATCAAAATTAACCTAGGTTTAAATGGGAGACTTTCAGAGTTGACCAATTTCTCTTACGCTAGTGAGTGACAGGTGGCCAGGCGTATGCTGATTGGCCGGTCGAGACACACAGCTAAGCTCTGCTGTGAAGATGTCTGCCGAGTCAGTTTAGACGTTCTCTGATAACGATTGTTAACTTTCTTATAGCACAGTTGAGCGAGGAAAAATCGCAGAAATAGGGTTTTGGTACCGTTAGAAAGGAAAATGTGTCGCGCCTGTACTGTATTTACTTAGTTTTTTCCTTTCCTTCTCCTTTAACGAAAGCATCCGGAAATGAAAATGATGTTAGGTAAAAGGAGCCGTCACCTTTGGTTGTACCAGCTAACTAGCATACTAACCGCTTACCTTGTTTAACCAATAAACTATTCACTTTGTGGAATTCATCAGGCTGAATTCTAGTGAATTTAAAATGATTCGTTGTAATGTTATTAGCTTATGTGTATTAAATCTTCTTTGTCATTCTTAATTATCTTTACAATACTTTATACTATTTGCTGCATGTATTCAACATATATTTTATCGAAGAGAGTTAGCTTTACTACACAGTTTGTTATGTCACAATAGAATTGTAACATCCGCTCAGTAAATCAGAAATGTTTTCAGAATAGATCATAACATGTATGTAGGATAGTACAGTTAAAAGACCTTTGTTATCTCTCCAAATATTTTAGCCTGTGAAATTGTTAGGATTTGCACTCACACCCACCTACACTAAATGATATACGTAACTTCCAATTGGATGCTTTTTAGCTCTGACATAACACCTGGGTGAAGCAAGTCGAATTTAATTTAACAAATAAGAGTCATATATAATTCTCACACCACCTCAGTATGATTTGGTGATTATTGTATTTATAGTTTTGCTTATCTCGGTCACGAAGTTCTGAGCTCTACCCAAAACATATACTCTATCGTTGACAATGTTTTGAGGTGTTGTTTTCGTAAACAACCCATAAAACATTGGAACATGAACTATAACAGGACGGTAGTTTTGGCTCGATACCTTCACGTAAGCCGGCGTCTCTCCATCAGTCGCTACGTTATCAAAATTCATATCTTTCGGACTTAAGAGAAATCTTCCATTCTGGCACAAAAATGAATTCAATCTACTAGAGACATCTACAGCTCAGACCCTCGTTACTTCACCCAACCAAAATCTATTTGTAATCTGTGACTTTTATGCTTCTGCAATAAATTGAAGTCACAGCTGACATCTGATATAAACATTAATATTGTTGTGACGTCACCACACATTACGTTTAGCCAGGACGTCTTTATGGTTGGTTGAAATGACGACGAAAATGTTCAGATGTCAGATATGACGTCAAATACGAATATATTTCCGATTGGTGAAGAAAGATATGCATATTTTCAATCGCTGTTTCTTTGAAACACTGTTACCTTATAGGACATTCGTTTTGTTTAAACATTATGTTTTTAGATACATATTTAGTCAATTTGCAATAACAAATCACCGCTAAGCGTTCAGAATGAACTTGGCATTTATCCTTTCACCTTTGTAAAAATCGTCAAGTGATAAATGTTGCGCTTAACAGTGATTTTGAAGAAACACCCGAAACTGAAAAAAGGTTCTGTTGCAACCGATAATGTAACAATCCCTGATAATGTAGTACCCAACCGATATTGTATCACATTTTGACCGATAGTGTATCACCCACCGATAATGTAGTAAAAACGCCCGATAATGTAATAACTTTTTCAACCGATAATGTAGTAGCTTTTAACCGATAATGTAGTAAACACTTTTCCAACCGATACTGTATCAATTTTTTACCGATAATGTAGTAAATGCTTTTTTAACCGATAAGGTAGTCACACTTGCCCGATAATGTAACAACATATTATGTCGACCGTCTTCGAACACACTTCTTCAAAACAAATAAAGTGTTTTATACGAATTAAGTTAAGTTGTGGATACGGTAGCCAAATAACCTCCCGATTTTTATTCCGAAATAGAAATAAAAGCATTGGACAGACAGTGTTCCTTTATCCCTCTGATCGTAATGTCTTGATTATCATTTATTGCGAAATATAGGCGCGGACCTTAACGAAAGCATCCGGAAATCACAATGATGTTAGGTAAAAGGAGCCGTCACCTTTGATTGTACCAGCTAACTAGCATACTAACCGCTTACCTTGTTTAACCAATAAACTATTCACTTTGTGGAATTCATCAGGCTGAATTCCAGTGAATTTAAAATGATTCGTTGTAATGTTATTAGCTTATGTGTATTAAATCTTCTTTGTCATTCTTTTTTTTTTTTGAAAATATATTTATTCCACTTCAAGAATTTACAGCTTGTGCCCTAAGGTAAAACATAGATAGATAGACAGTTAGGTATCAGGCACATATCAAACATAACACATTTTCTTGAGATTGTTTCTAAGGTAATATGATGTGCAATTGACCACTCTCGTTAAGTTTTATATAAGGGTTATTATCTAGGAAACATTTAGAAAATTTCTCTCTATAATTTCCCCAAAGTAAAAAAGTTCCTTGTATTAAATTTACTAAAGTGCTTCTAAATAGTACCAGTGGAGAGACAGTCTTATTCTCAAAAACTTTATAATTTCTGGCTTTATACATGGATAGTCTAGCCACACTGCAAACAAGATTTACAAAACTATAATTTACATTCCTGAGATTTGTGTCTAAACCGAACAGAAAAAAATATCGATACGGAATGGCGTTTAAAACAGATGGGTGCTGAAACTGAAAAAGTGCTTCAATAATATCCATTATATATCTGATAAACAAACAATTAGTTGGACAATCAAAGAACAAATGTATAATGTTTTCAGTAGATTTACTACACACTTGGCATATATCAGAGTCTATCAGCCCCATTTTGAACACTCTCTCTCCCGTATAAATCACATTATGCAACACTTTCCAGTCCAATTGCCTGTTTTCAGGACTCTTACACATAGAAAATGGAACTAACCAGAAATTAGAAATATCCAGTGTTGGGAAAATATTCGACCAAAATTTTATACATGCGGGTTGCCGGACAACTTGACTCCTAATACATTTATATAACTGGTTAGTTGAGAGATTAACAACTGGTACAGTTTTACCCGAAACAGCAATTTCTACAATACATAAACTTTCATTTTCATTATAAACACCGTCCAATAAGTTAAGCCATTCTTTTGGTATAGAATTACACACAATGTCATATAAGTTCTGGACCGTGCTTATACTTAATAAAGGACAATCGGATAAAATAATCTCTATAACAGCTGCCTTTGGGAGAAAACCTGGGATTACAATGTACAGAAAATCTTTAATACATACAAGTCCTGACTTAACTAGAATACTGGATGTCAACATTTTCCCTTGGTATTTAATATCAGGGTTATTTACAATAGGTTGAAGAAAAACTTGCTGGGCATGGGAGATAACTCGGGGCGTTGTTTTCATCAAAGCATACCATGCTAACATGACCTCTTTATAGAAAATAGGCAAATGGTCTAACAGTGATTTATTGTGGCACATATAAAATAAACTAACACATAGATTCAGATTATTCCATGAGCACAAATGATATCGAAAAAGCGATTTCCATACAGAATTTTGCGCTGCGTTAAAAAAACGAGCAACAAGTTTTAAACGGAAAGCCTTAATCTTAGAAGCTATAGCAGGTAAGCCCAATCCACCGTTACACTTATCATCAATAATTACACTGTAAGCCACTAAATGGGATTTATCTGACCAAATAAAATCAACAAATACTCTTTTTAACTCGCTTACTATTTAATCTGTTACTGGCAGCACCCTCATAACATACCATAATTTAGACATTAATAAGGTGGAAATAACCACCACTTTACCATGTAATGAGAGTTTTCTCTGTCTCCATATGTTAAGTAACATTGTAATTTTCACAATTTTCTCTTCCCAATTTTCTTTGAAACATGAATGAGTGTTTGGTGATAAATATACACCTAAAACTTTGACACAACCTTGTTTTATAGGTACATTTGCAATTGAAGATGACTTGACTTGACATGTTTTAGAGCACCAAATTTCTGATTTGTCTGTATTAATTTTTGCATTAGAAGCCATGCCATATTACTTTAAAACTTCGAAAACCTGACCAACCGATTGTTGATCAGCTACAGTTGTGTCATCAGCATGCTGGAAAAGTAACGAGGGTGATGCTGACCCTGGTATGGCTATACCATGTATATTCTTATTTTGCACTAACATACAACTGAGGGGCTCAACAGTTAGAACATAAAGTAGAGCAGAAATTGGACACCCTTGTCTAATTGACTTAAAAACATGAAAATACTTTGTAAGGTGACCATTGCACTTAACAGAACTGCTTACATCTGTGTAAAATATTTGTATCCATTTGCAAAAATTACAACCAAATCCAAAATGTTTTAATGATTAAAACAAAAATGTATGAGAGACTCTATCAAAGGCTTTCTCTTGATCAACTTTAATAAAGTAAGCCTCTAGATTGTCTGTATCCACATAGTGCATTACATCCCGTAAGCTGCAGATCGTGTCCGCAATATCCCTTCCCGGTATGCAACATGTCTGACTGGAGCTAATGACTGAACCAATAACAGTTTTTAATCTATTAGACATACATTTCGATATTATTTTGTAATCTACATTTAACAACGTAATCGGTCTCCAATTTTTTAAAAAAGTTTTATCCCCTCTGTCTTTATAAATCAAAGATAATACACCACTTTTCATACTTCTTGACAGCCTTCCTACAGAAAAAATATCATTGAACAACTCAAGTAATATGTCACCTAAACTATCCCAAAAATGAAGATAAAATTCGGCTGTCAAGCCGTCATTGCCAGGGCTTTTGTTTCGTGCCATGCTCTTCAAAGCTTTCTTTATTTCGTCTAGGGTTAATGGTTCTTCACACATTAATTTGTCATTTTCATTTATTTTGTGCGTAATACTAGGTAAAACGGAATCCAGCATAATGTTCTCATCAATTGGATCATGTTTATACAAATCTGAATAAAAATAATATACTTCATTTAATACTTCCTTTGATTCACAAACTCTCACTCCTGCTGTATTTGTCACTGCTTTAATTAATTTATTTTTCTGATTTCTCTTTTCTAGACTTAGAAAATATTTCGTATTACGATCACTGTCATGCGTGTTTTGTGCCTTTGATCGTAGAATTGCCCCTTTACATTTTTCTTTTTCAAAATTGGCTAATTCGTTTTCCAATCTTACAATACCATCAAGTTTATAGTTTGCTCGTCTATATTCGTGCAGCAGCTTATTTTGAATATCGTTAATTGTTACATACTTCTCGCTGAGCTTTTTCTTACTGTATCTTTGAGCAAAACATTTCATTTTGTATTTTACACTATCCCACCAAACAAGTATATCCTCTACAAACAAAGAACAGGATAAATGTTTCTCAATAATTTTTACAATCTCAGAACAAAATATATCATCAGACAAAAGATCGTTATTGAAAATATACAACCCTGGACCCCTTTCCACACCAGAAAAATCGCACTTAATATGTATTTTAGAATGGTCACTAAAAGACGTGTCTTTAATATATACATACTCACAATTACTCAATAAACTTCTAGATAACAAACACATATCTATTCTACTTTGTTGGAGTTTGTCACCAACATGCCTATGCCATGTAAATTGAACTTTATCGGGGTTCCTTTTCCTCCAAACATCACACAATTTATAATCATCGATAAATTTTACTAGCGTTGTTCTTGATTTATCAATTTCTAGTATGTTTGTATGTCTATCCACTTTTTCTAAAACCGTGTTAAAGTCTCCCAAAACAATCAAATTGCCTTGGTCGACCTTTTTCGATATATTTTCAAAAAATAATTACCTTTCGCGTACAATGTTTGGGGCGTAGACATTTACAATGTTTAATTCAGTGCCTTCAAAATCAACTTTTAAAGATATAAACCTTCCCCGATCATCTGAAAAGGAGGACTTCACATAAGTATTAAATGTTTTGCTGACTACAAAAGCAACCCCTTTGTAACTATCTGTAGAATTATTGGCATATATAACACCTTCAACTAAATTGGAATATTTATTAACAAAATTATTATCCCAGTGCGTTTCTTGCAATGCAATGACGTCTGCTTTTAATTCACAATTAAGGAGCTGTTTTAATTTACTAACATCCCTGAGACCATTACAATTTAGAGAAACAAAAGCAATCATTATACTAAGAAAAAAAATAAGAAAATTTAATCCCGCCATTAATGTTATTGATTGTCAACTTTCCCACCACCCTTCTTTACATACGGAGTCAGTCTTTTAGCTTTGGCTGTGTTCGGCTGGGTGTTTATCCTTTTACTTTTCCTGGTTTTCACTATAGAAAAACCCGAGTTTTCAGAGTTAATGTCACTGGACCCACTTACCGACTGTTGCGGTACATCCCAAATAGAGGCACCTTCTGTTGTTTCGTCACTCTTAGATAGTTCAGCTGTTCCGTCCTTGTTTTCCTCGCATTCCTCGATAACATTATCCTCATCACGAATTATTCCCTCAGTAGATTTCACTGGTAGTATAGAGAGATCATCCACCTTGCCTACACCGTTGGAAACCTCAATAAACGGATCGGTCATATTTCCAATCCCACAATTACACGGCTGACTATCACACATAGTGCACTCACTGACCTCTTTATCCGAAAGGTCACACTGACACTGGTGTTCAAAATTGCCACAACTTTCACATACCTGTGCTGTACACTGCCTTATCACGTGACCGTTTTGGTGACAACGATGGCATGAAATTTTATCACAATTTCGGTAGATATGAGTATCAGCTAGGCAGAGGGAACAAACTTTTAGTTGATTATCATGCACAATTTTAAAATAATCCGATCCACTAGCTGTTGCAAATTTCATGGCATAGGGTAATGATTTGATGTTAGGTGGAAATTTTACCTTAACATACCTTGTCCCGTCCGCTATTTTCGTTCCTTTATCACTAATCTCACGTCCATCGCATAAAATATCAAACACCTGTTGATCGGCCACAGTTATCTCGTACGAATCAGCCCCTCTGGGGATACAAGCAAGCAATGAATTCAGCCCACACTCCTCTTCAATCGCCTCAATCACATTTTCAGCAGAAATAAATTTCACATCTTTCACCATTACGGTCATCGATAGCTCCTTGCTATATCCACCTGATATACCGCTCGACCTAGCCATTTCGAGATTTTTCCCCGGCCAAAGGCCGATGAATATTACGAAACAACAACAACACCACACAATTTAGACACGTCCGCTCACCTTGAAGGTCAGCCCGACTCTCTTAATGTAGTAGCTTTTAACCGATAATGTAGTAAACACTTTTCCAACCGATACTGTATCAATTTTTTACCGATAATGTAGTAAATGCTTTTTTAACCGATAAGGTAGTCACACTTGCCCGATAATGTAACAACATATTATGTCGACCGTCTTCGAACACACTTCTTCAAAACAAATAAAGTGTTTTATACGAATTAAGTTAAGTTGTGGATACGGTAGCCAAATAACCTCCCGATTTTTATTCCGAAATAGAAATAAAAGCATTGGACACACAGTGTTCCTTTATCCCCCTGATCGTAATGTCTTGATTATCATTTATTGCGAAATATAGGCGCGGACCTTAAAGGAGGAGAAAACAAAAAAACAACATGCAATCGTATCGAACGGGCTCCCATAGACCATCATATTCATGTGTGTGAGTCTTGCACGTGGTTTACGGTTTGAAAATACAATGAAAATGAATCTACCCGACAAGCTCGTGCTCGATAGTCAGTGGAGCGCGCCATTGACGGTTTGAAATTGACCGGGAAAAGTATGAGTAGATTACTTCCCTTGCGAGCTTATCATATCTTGTATGGTTATAACCTGCAATGTCAGCGGTAAGACTACCTTTTTTTAAAATTCTACAACGATCCCCACAAGTCGCATAGACAACATAGCAGCCGGTCACGTCTTCCCAAAAGGTTGATTTACTAGCCAGTGTACATTTCAGAGCTGTTAGAGTGTTTATCTTCTCAATTTAGCGCGTCGAAATGATCAAAATTAACCTAGGTTTAAATGGGAGACTTTCAGAGTTGACCAATTTCTCTTACGCTAGTGAGTGACAGGTGGCCAGGCGTATGCTGATTGGCCGGTCGAGACACACAGCTAAGCTCTGCTGTGAAGATGTCTGCCGAGTCAGTTTAGACGTTCTCTGATAACGATTGTTAACTTTCTTATAGCACAGTTGAGCGAGGAAAAATCGCAGAAATAGGGTTTTGGTACCGTTAGAAAGGAAAATGTGTCGCGCCTGTACTGTATTTACTTAGTTTTTTCCTTTCCTTCTCCTTTAACGAAAGCATCCGGAAATGAAAATGATGTTAGGTAAAAGGAGCCGTCACCTTTGGTTGTACCAGCTAACTAGCATACTAACCGCTTACCTAGTTTAACCAATAAACTATTCACTTTGTGGAATTCATCAGGCTGAATTCTAGTGAATTTAAAATGATTCGTTGTAATGTTATAAGCTTATGTGTATTAAATCTTCTTTGTCATTCTTAATTATCTTTACAATACTTTATACTATTTGCTGCATGTATTCAACATATATTTTATCGAAGAGAGTTAGCTTTACTACACAGTTTGTTATGTCACAATAGAATTGTAACATCCGCTCAGTAAATCAGAAATGTTTTCAGAATAGATCATAACATGTATGTAGGATTGTACAGTTAAATGACCTTTGTTATCTCTCCAAATATTTAGCCTGTGAAATTGTTAGGATTTGCACTCACACCCACCTACACTAAATGATATACGTAACTTCCAATTGGATGTTTTTAGCTCTGACATAACACCTGGGTGAAGCAAGTCGAGTTTAATTTAACAAATAAGAGTCATATATAATTCTCACACCACCTCAGTATGATTTGGTGATTATTGTATTTATAGTTTTGCTTATCTCGGTCACGAAGTTCTGAGCTCTACCCAAAACATATACTCTATCGTTGACAATGTTTTGAGGTGTTGTTTTCGTAAACAACCCATAAAACATTGGAACATGAACTATAACAGGACGGTAGTTTTGGCTCGATACCTTCACGTAAGCCGGCGTCTCTCCATCAGTCGCTACGTTATCAAAATTCATATCTTT
Organism: Lepidochitona cinerea; assembly: GCA_963971465.1. NCBI lineage: Eukaryota > Metazoa > Mollusca > Polyplacophora > Chitonida > Tonicellidae > Lepidochitona > Lepidochitona cinerea. The sequence goes on from OZ020559.1 coordinate 16,168,219, forward strand.
CGGACTTAAGAGAAATCTTCCATTCTGGCACAAAAATGAATTCAATCTACTAGAGACATCTACAGCTCAGACCCTCGTTACTTCACCCAACCAAAATCTATTTGTAATCTGTGACTTTTATGCTTCTGCAATAAATTGAAGTATGTATATTTTAAGCAAGAAATTCGTCTGTGAGTCTTCACGCCATTTCATCTTGTAAATTGCCGGGTCCAACCTAAGACTCTACGGCAAGGCAGTATCTGTTTTATTTGAACAGAGGACTCGTCTCTTCTGACAGGTTATATAAGTTCCAACCCTGGACGCGTGGGATAGATGTATCATCTCATCTAAAGGACACGCCCACTTTATCAAATCACCTCAGCGTCTCAAAATCTTATATTGGCGACCCCGATGAGACCTTGCAGTCTACAAGAGAACAATGGCTGAACCAGTGAGGCTACAAGATCTTCAGGCATTAACAGGAAGTATAACCGGACAACTTCAAGCCATCAGAGAAGAGTTCCCGAAGTATCTGGCGTACCTGCTGAGGTAGCTTCAAGAAACAGTATCGGTGCTCTCCACAAAGAAATAGAACTGTTTGTAAAAGCTAAAGATAGGGATACTGTGTTATGGCAAGTTATTTCTTTTCATGTAATGAAACAATTTGTGTCATGCCATGAAGATGAACGTTAGAAAGGTCAGCTTGACGTAATTTCTCAAAAACCCGAAGAAACTATTACTGCTTTTAACCGTCGATTTAAAGATTTATCACACAGGGCGTATCCACAGGACGAAGGATCGGCCAGAATCAAACTGAGAGCCTATGTGAGGGGACTGAAAGATCGAAACCTAGCGGAACGCGTGATAACCTTTCGCCAAGCTAAACTTTCAGAGAAAACCATAGAATACACCGAATCTCAAGAAGCCGGGCGCGAGTTATTCCGAACGATGGTCCCCAGGCAAGAAGAGGCAATGGAGATTGGAGGACTTCAAGCGCGAACAACTACTTCATCCAACGAGCAAGTCATCCTAACCGAAATACAACGTTTGCGGAGAGAGGTAGCAGAACGACAATCTCCAGGACCAAGGGGATCCCACCAGCCTAAGCGCAGGATTCTAAACAAACTCAGGGATATCGTGTGTTGGAAATGTGGTGGTTTTGGACATTACCAAGCTCAATGTTATACACTGCTTGATAACCCACCAAATCTAGCAAGAAACAGAGACAGATATGTGTTTTTGCCCCCAGAGGACGTGGGCGTGGCCAACGAGGGATTTCACGAGGAAATACACAAGGACAGAGACAGGTAAGACCATTTGATTATCAAAATGTTTCTCAAAACAGTCAAAATTATGCGGGAAACGGTTCAGGACTGACACGGCATATGTTGGCAATGGCCGGTTCTCAGTTCAATTAATGATGGACTCCATTGCCGTTTCGACATTAATAGATACAGGTGCTTCTTCGTCACTTCTTCGTCAAGATATCTGTACCAAACTAGGAGCAAGGGGATTTCTTAAGAAACCTAAACCAATGTTAGCTATAAATAATACACTCATCACATTATTAGGATGTACGGAAGTCACATTTAACAATGCATTTAACAATACACTCGATCTCAAAGCCAGGTATTGGCAAATTTTAATGGCAGAGGATGATATTGAGAAGACCGCTTTATTTGTTCCGAGGGATTATTTGAATTCAATGTTATGTCCTTTGGATATGTAAACAGTGGTCAAATATTTCAAAGAGCCTTAAATCAAGTCTTGAGACCACATATTGGTAAATGTTGTTATGTTTATGTTGATGATGTTGTCGTTTATTATGTGAACATGAAAGAGCATGCAAAGCATCTTAAGCTAGTCTTTGACAGATTAAGGGAATATAATCTGCAGCTTAATTTTAAGAAATGTGTCTCTGCTAAAACATCTGTTGATTAACTGTGTTACAGAATTTCGGCCGAGGGAATTTCGCCCCAAGAACAAAAAGTCGAATGCATACGACAAATGTCTCCATCCACCACGGTGCGCGAAGTCAGGTCATTACTTGGGATAACATGCTATTACAGGTCCTGCATTCACATTAGTGGTATATGGGGACATAAATATACATATATACACACATTTCTATACATATATTTATATATAAAACCCTTATAGTGCATACTGTTACTTAGATATTGTCAAATTGAATAAATAATCTACTAGAGTATTACAAATGCACATGGCGGACATAGTTTGTAGATTCATTCATTATTATATATATACAGGTATACTATAATACATACAACACATTTATAGTACGTACTGTTATTTAGATAAATACAGATTACTAAGATATTACAAATTGGCATGGCAAACAAATAGTACATACATATATACAGACTGAGGCTGTCACAGATCTGTTACATATACAATATATTATTGACAAAATTTGCATCACTAAATTGACAATTCAGGGTAATTTTTACTATAAAGACGCTTGTTTATATTTCACGTGTTTTATGTATAATGGTTTTTAATAGTTTGCACAGTTTTATCAATCTTGGTTTATAATTTTTTGAAAATAGATCTTTAATTTTTTTTGGACGCAGGTGTGTTGGATCTTTAATCTATACGGATGCAAGTGGGTATGCCGTAGGAGCGATACTCACTCAGAGAGATGATCAAGGTGTTGAACAGTAATCCAATATGTTTCTTCTACTTTACAGGGCGGTCAAAAGAAATATTCTGTGATCCAGAAAGAGGCATATGCCGTAGTCTTATCGCTTACGAAATTAAGACCTTCTTTATTTGGTTCCACATACAATTTTTACACCTACCATAAGCCCCTACTCTGTTTGTTTAAATGTGAAGTTAAAAACACGCTTATTCAGCGATGGGCTGTTTTAATAGCCGAATATGATTGCCAGATTAAATCCATACAAGGTTCTAAAAATACCTGTGCAGATTTGTTATCTATGTTACGTCAAACTGACAATATCAACAGCCACACAAACCGTGTGGATGCCCTTGATACTGGAGAGTACCAAATACCAACAACGAACGCAGGTGTGTTGGCCCATATACCTCTTCAAGTAGACGGCATTGATTTGGACAGCCTTCGTGAACAACAAAAAGGTGAATATGCTAATTTATTTGATATTGGCACTAAGAAAGGTAGTTTTGGCTCGATACCTTCACATAAGCCGGCGTCTCTCCATCAGTCGCTACGTTATCAAAATTCATATATTTCGGACTTCAGAGAAATCTTCCATTCTGGCACAAAAATGAATTCAATCTACTAGAGACATCTACAGCTCAGACCCTCGTTTCTTCACCAATATCTATTTGTAATCTGTGACTTTTATACTTCTGCAATAAATTGAAGTATGTATATTTTAACCAAGAAATTCGTCTGTGAGTCTTCACGCCATTTCATCTTGTAAATTGCCGGGTCCAACCTAAGACTCTACGGCAAGGCAGTATCTGTTTTATTTGAACAGAGGACTCGTCTCTTCTGACAGGTTATATAAGTTCCAACCCTTGACGCGTGGGATAGATGTGTCATTTCATCTAAAGGACACGCCCACGTTAGCGTCTAAAAATCTTATAACTTGAACACAATTAAAAATCATTAAACAATCATAACCGTTTTTCAAAATACATTAGATAACAACATAAGCTACTACAAAAAATTGTGATTCTGGAAACATGTAGCCTATCATTGTTTTCGAACGGCGTGTTACTAAACTCTCTCAGTTGCAAAATTTGGTGGTTACATGAAGGTGATTCTGACCAAAGAGCTAGCTACATCTGGGACAATGAGTTATAAGAATTTTTCTGATAGATGGGTCGGTGATGTTTCTGATGATAGATGGATGTGTCAATGTCGATTTATCCATCAGAGAATGCCTTATGATCTAGCGAAGGGGAATTTTGGGTTGTTTCGGCCACGAAGCTAGGGTGTGCAATTGGCCAAACACAAACTTCATGATCAGTTTGCTTATATGCTTAAAGATATGCTTAATATGCCTGAAATGGAATCTTATTTTAAATGCGTCCAAGCATCTATATAAGAGGGTGTGTAGGTCAGCCCGTCCGTTCGTAACGCTTTTTTTATACGCTGATAACTCAAGAAATATGAAAAATATGAAATTTGTGCATAATGTTTTGCAACTTTCTATCAGTGTGAGACTTCAGAAGACAGAATTCCTTATTTCCAAACGTAGGTAACTGAAGAACTGTAACAATTTTGAGGAAACTTACTAAACATAATGTTCTTTCACGGATCTATAAATGTAGAATGCCATAATACTGTATCTCAGGTCGCATGTCCTTGATGCGTTTTTGAAGTCTTTAATTTTAAACAAAAATCTCAAGAAACATTTCAGCCATTTTGACGAAACTTCTTATACAAAACGTTCTTGCAATGATCTTTGAATTTTTGACGTTCCAGCGACTGTACACCAAGTGACCATGCGTCCGTCGGTACATGTGTGAAAAGGAGTGAACACACGAGAACGCATCTTATGGTACTTGTTTTCAAGATACCTACTCAGAGGCCACTGTGGTGCAGTCGATAGAGTGCTCCTCCCAACAAGGTTACCATCGATCGAATGATTGTCAACGGTAGGTCGGAGTTTCCTCTTTGTTCATCCATACGGATCCAAATTGAAAATATTCTGTCTCTTTACTCCATCCATGGACATATGTGGAGAGGCATACCGTTCGGGTAAAAGTCGTGCGCCTTTGCTCCTCCGTTAAATCTATAATGCTAAGATATGTGAAACATATTTTAAGGGGGGAGAACACCAATCAATCAATGGGTTCGAATCCTATTCAAATCTTGAAATCCTGAGACTGTGTTCTTATTTCGCGACACTGGATGGTTTTCCTCTTTCTATGTACCAGTGGAAAGTTGGCCATCGCCTCTAGGAAAAACCTCACAAAAATCTCCGTTGTAACTCAAATCCATGAGATGTTCATGGAATAAGTTTTAATCAATCGCCACTTTAAATCAATTTGATTCAGTACGACAAAAATCTCCCGTAGAAACTTAAATCCGTGACATATTCATGAAATAAACTTGAATCAATCGATTTGAAGCATTAAGCCCCGTTCTCAGTGTGCAATTTGTCGTACCGACTTGTACGATTCTATTAAAATGGATGCTTTTAATTGGTCGATAAGATTTGTCAATTACGCATTGACTGCGTTTAAATTAAATAAACTGTTATGAACAGCTCTAACAAAGTCAATTAAATGTAATTAACTGGTATTCCACTGAAAAAATACTTGTTTAACTGAAAATAAATTAAAAGCACTATTGTGAACACTTGCCAGTCCTGTTGCAAAAACTAATGATCAGAGAACTGATCCAGGCGACCACCCTTGTCAGATGAAATTATAATATATTCTGTGCTTTTCTCAAATTAGTAATCACAAACTTTGATTATCAAAAAAAAAACAGAAATTTCGCCAGTCGCAAAATCTTTAGGTGAATGTACTCAGAAAAAAGAGGACCGTACAACTAAATTTAAGACGAATATAAAATTGAACCAAAATCTATCATGCAGCTTTCTCAACAAAAAAGTAAGGGTCCCAGTTTGTCAAGCGTTTCTGCAAAGGAGCTGAAAATGAAAGGCTCACAGCTCGACCATCAAGACAACATGTGTGTAAAATTGTATTAAAGTGTCAAATTGGCTGAAAATGCGATGCGCACAACTAGCTTCAAATAAACTAAAATCAATGTGCTAATAATTAACAAGGATTTGTTAGTATCACTGGTGAGCTAAATTCAGACTTTTATAGGCTACCATAATCAAGTCATGTGGATAAATACCCATGCCTTTTAAACGTTGAATACATTTTTAAATATTTATTACTAGAAGACCATTTGACCTGAGGTAGAAAATTTGAATTTGAAAGATTGAGAAATATTGCATTTATAAGTTACAATAAGGCGAACAATTACTTCTAGATAACAATTTCTTGAGTTATAGGGTGACGACGAAAGACTTCAATAGAAACATTTTGTTTTATAAGCAAGCAAGGTGCGTAATTTTGGGCAAAACCAAAAAGAATACAATGGCTATGCCGCTGTGGTGAACAATTATAAGTAAAACAGGTCGAAAGGAATGAACAACTGCTTCTTCAGAGGCCTATGAGACCCGTTCCCGGCTTAACTACAAAAAGATGTTTTGAAATTCTACAAAATGTTGTGCATAAAAATGCACATTATCCACCTATGACAGCGTGGTGTTTCAGGACGACGACAGGACACTGCGCTTTTGTACAGTTACACGGTTGATATTTCCGAGGCCTCTCGTTTGTCTTCTATTTTCCGTGTTCTCACATTATTCATTTTTATATCACGACGATTTCGGAAACAGGTTTAAAAAATAGTAGGTAGAATAAAGCCTCAATTAAATCGCATATGACCGAGACATATTTTTATTTGAGAATCAAACCAGCGACTTAATAGAGGAATTGCACATGTTGATCGAAGCGAACCGCCTTCACTTAGCCACGATTTTTATAACCGGTAGCCGTGAGTAACATAAGATGCATCCTTGTGCGCTCACTTCTTTTCCCAAACGTAACGATGGACGGATGGTTAGTTGCATTTTACCTGCTCAAAATTGTGTCAAGGTCATGGTGACTTGAAATCCGATAATGTGATATCCCAGATTCATATATCCTTGCAAGAACATTGTCGATACTAAGTTTGGTCAAAATCGTCCTGAGTAATCCGTGTATGAAAAAGCCTACCGACGCGCAAACGCGACCCGGTAAGCGCAACTGTCCTGCTGATATCATTTTGTCTGTTTGTACATTTATTTCTCTATCGAAGCGCTTTTGAGAGAAAACAACCAATCCAGACAGACCATTGCCACCCTGCCCCTACCAGTTACCCATGCAGTGTCAATCTGTAAACTCAAATATCGTTGACTTTGCATTGACAAGTCATCCTCGGATACCCAGGGTTAAATTCTCACAAGCTCACCTTTTACCCCTGGGACAACTGAGATTGAAAGCCTCGTTTTCTGGGAACGCCCATTTACTGTCGGACCAATCAAAAGTTCTCTTATAAACGTTGTAACTCTTCAGTTTGGAGACACATTTGTTGAATTGAAGTGTAAACCGAAACGTCGTCCATCTTTGTTTTGAACACTGCATAGATGCTTACGTAACGCGGATTCTGATTGGTGACATTTCCGCCACAGTTTTGTGGCGGAACCAATCAAAGTCAACATGCATATTAAATTAGAAACGACAAATCTGCTTCCACTTGTCCCACGGGTAAAGTGAGCGTGAGCGTAAGTTTTAATCGTGGGTTCCGACGATGTGACAAGTATGCATTGTTATTATGTTTGCTTTTTATTTTCTTTTATAAAAACGGTAAGTCCCTGTGATAAGTTGTGCGCTGTATAAGCCTTCGGCTTAAAGTGTACAACGTTATTCTGAAAATAAAGATGTTTAGAAAAAAGTTTCAAAATAAAGCGTTACATATGGGCGGATCTAAACACCCTTTTATAGAAATGCTAGGAAGCATCTAAAATTAAAATGATATATCCAAAATATTAGGTTTCAGAACAAAAGCAATAGTTCACACCACGTTTTACCATACAATATCATTTACAATGGACCCTTGAGGTACAATGATTTACCACTACACCGTGTATGGTAAACCAGAATATATCATTCTATAACAATGAACGGGAATTTTTGTTTTTCAGAACAGACACCAAACTCAACAATGTTGTTACATTATCGGGCATTGTGACTACATTATCGGTTAAAAAAGTATTTACTACATTATCGGTAAAAAAATTCATACAATATCGGTTGGAAACGTGTTTACTGCATTATCGATTAAAAGTTACTAAATTATCGTTTGAAAAAGTTATTACATTATCGGGCGTTTTTACTACATTATCGGTTCAATGGTGATACAAAATCGGTCAAAATGTGATACAAAATCGGTTGGGTACTACATTATCGGGGATTGTTACATTATCGGTTGCAACAGGACCCACTTATATTGTCATTGAAATTAATGGCTATCAAGACTAACTGAAGATTTTGCTGTTTTCATATTTTACAACCAGTATTTATTGATGAATGGAGAAACATGCGATGGGAAGAAAGGTAAATATTCCATTTCTTAAAGTGGCATGAGCTGCCGAAATTTCACATTTTTTTTCATAATTTCTGATCGTCACGACAGTAAGAGGCTTTCAAACTAAATGATTGGCGTTGGAATGAGGAAAATCCATACAGTATGGGGCCCTTAAGAACGGAAAACGTGTTCGAAAAGTAAACAAAATTAAAATAACCGGGACGACCATTCATTCATTCTAAGCCAAAGTTAGTTCAAAGCAATACTTGTACATTTTCGAGACTAAAAGCACTAAAAAGCTTCTGAATTATACGTTTTGAGAAAAATAGGAAAAAATTTCAACATTCTGTTTTAACGCCAAAATATCAACATTCTGGCAGCTCATGTCACTTTAAGTTCTTCAATGTTTAACAATGTATAAATTACCTTGAATACGGCGTAAAACATCAATCAATCAGTCAATGTATCAAGTAGTATGGTAAAATAGTTTAGCCATTATCTAATACTCATTTAGCTCCTTTAACACTATAAAGATTGCAAAAACAGAGACACATTATCTGAGACAATAAAGTATCCTTTGAATGTTTAAACCACCGTACTATAACTTAGGGGTGAGGGTCTGTATAACAATGTTGGAGGTGACACTCTGACTGACAGCTGTGCTCGGAACAAAGTAATCGCTTTGTGACGTGAGAGTCAAATATTGGATGATCGTGGAAATTTCTTTGAAGCCTGAACCGATCTAAAGAATAAGAGTTTGAAGTCTATACATAGTTTATATAAATCCGACTTTAAACATAATCCGTCCCCGGCAATGTGCATGAAACTTTTCAATTCAACTATTAAGCCAATAATTATGTTTTGGAGCGAAATTTGGGGCAGTAGCCTCCGTTCCATCAGAAAATTTGATAGTCTTGCAATTGAGCATGTCCTGTAGATATGTTTTGGGCGCAGGTAAATATGCGTCAAATTGGGCCGTGCGTGCTGAACTTGGTAGTTTTCCATTAGCATACTATACTTTAATCAATTTAATGAAATATTCCTCGCAATCGAGCACCGTATGCCCTGCGCGACTGCTTTATGATGCCTATATATGTAACTTAACTATGTTACGCCGCGGAAGTCGTTGCTGGCTTCAGCAATTCCAAACCTTAAAGCCCGGTATACACTGAGAGATTTGCTGCGACCCGACCGGACTTGAAAATCGCGTCGCGTCGCAGAGAAAAAGTGTAGTGTTTACCAGTCCACGACGCAAATCGGTGCCAGTCGGCTTCAGTTGCGTCGGGTCGGGAGTGATCTGGACGTGCTAGATATTTATTAAGAATCTGGTTGAGTCGGGTCTGGTCAGACAGTGAATCCGAAGGCCAATCAGAAACTTTACTACAGTCACGTGACGTCAAACGAGCGTATTTTTTTTACCTTTTTCTGCTAGAGAGTTCCGTACGTCATGTCTAACAATGACTTTAGTTGTGTGCAGTGTATACCGGTCTACGACGCGACGCAACTCAAGTCGACTCGAGTCGGGTCGGGTCGCAGCAAAACTCTCAGTGTAAACCGGGCTTTAGTAAAGAGGTTAATGTGTGGCATAATTGGCAACAATCCTCTGGTATTGTGTCAGACAATGTCATACCGAATATTGCGAACCACTTTCTTAATCTATATGTAAACAGCATCAAACAAAACCCATCTTCTAAATTGACAGCGTATCTTAGCTTTAAAGACAACCATGACTTCTAGCCCTATCTTAACTATTGCAGAAACTGGAAACACAGACAACCATTTTGTAGGCTTAGAATCAGCAACCATGGTCTCCGCATCGAGACTGACAGACATAAAAAAAACTTATATTCAAAGAGAGGATCGTCTTTGCCGTTATTGTAATGTAAATACTGTTGAAGATGAAAGCGATTTCCTTTGGCATTGTCCACTTTATAGTACCCTGAGAATCAATATGTACACTGAGATTTATCCATTTTACGATTTAGGCGTTTTATCTGACGATAGGAAATTAAAAATCTTATTAAAAAATAATCACAAACCTACATGTAGCTCAATATGTTTCTTTGTGTATGCTTGTTTTGAATTACGAAAAAAATATATACATTTAAAGCATCTCTAAATATTACTGTATATATTTTATGTGGAGTCGAGTGCAGCATGCATGCATTATATTGAATATAATGGTGTTTTGGATATGTTTCCTATTATGCCGGGCATATATTTCATTATGTAACGGGGTTCTAGTCGGCAAGAAACTCGAAGATTTCATAAAATTTCTACCGACCGTGGAGACAGCCAACATTTATTCAGTTGCAACATACAAGAAACCCTGAATAAAACAAAATAAAGATGGCGTTAAATAACAATCAAATAATAGTTGAATAGCTCATCGGACAGTGATAACGTATTCCTACAAGGTATTTAAACTTGCATTAAAGTTACAGTGATTATAAGAGTACAAAACTATACTTATATAGGTTTCCGTGCAAATCACACATTCCATAGGAATATGCGTCACATATATATAGAATGGTTTGTGAATTTGAACACATCAAATATTTAGATCGCATCGCATACTTGTGCCAAGTTATAGGTTGGGAAATGGTAGTATAAATAACATACCCCGCCTGTGGACGGGGGCACACATCTATTCAAATCAACGCTGGATTTGTTTGTTGCAGAAACATAACCTGAAACATGCCCATTGATGTACGGTAAAACATCTTGCAAGTAAAAAATAAAATAAGTTGCTATTTACTTTTGATTGCTAGTAATAAACATTTTTATGGGTTTTATGATTTCTGACACCAATTGAAATATACACAAAAAAAGAACACACACACACATAACGTAAACAGTGAGACGTAGGTCTAAAGATCACATATAAACAATAAACTAACTGGAGGTGAATTCAGAACGGCAGCGGGTAATAGCAAACAACCTGCGTGAATCAGTGGCGTGATGGAATTGACTCGATCCGTGCAAAACACAAATCAAAGAAAAAATAAGCATGCAACTGCAAACCAATCAGCATACCGGACCGCGCTGCCCGACACCACAACTCCGTCCAATCAAAGACACATATGCTAATTAGCAAAGCTAACCTCTGTCACCATATATGACAATGAGCAAAACTAACCTCTGCCACTCAACTAAATGTGAAACTATTTACACAAAATAAAATAACCTTTACTCTTTTTTTACTTTAAATTAGTCAATATAAAAAAGGAAAAGAAAATAATAACTCATTTGTAAGACAAAATCACTTACGGTCACACACTTCCCTCCCAAGACGAAAATGCGTCCTCGTCATTTTATAAAGGATCAGTTCTTAGTAGAAATAGCATTGTTCTACATACTTCATTCCTCATTTCGTCAGATATTGCGAAATCAACTTGTGACATGACTTACTTACCCGACGCAATCCAGCTCGGCTGTTTACGTACTCGTGTCGACCTTCTTGGGGCTGGAATTGGACGATCAACCAAAATGTCGGGCAAAGTTACAATATGTTCTGGGCTAACTGATCTTACCTGTTTGTCCTCAAGTGTGTCCTCATCGGACATTTCGATGCCCATCTCATCATCTGATGATTCCGGTTTGGGTTCACTCGAACTAGTGTTACATGCTGGTACCTCTTCTTGAAACGGACTTATCACACGTTGCTCTGGAGATCGACTACGTGAACAATTCTTACCTGAATCCTTGGAGACAGACTTACCTGAAGCGTTGTTAGAAACGGCCTCTACAGGAAGAAGAATATTCCTGTGAAGGGTACGAATCCTACCTGATCCATCCTCTTTCTGTACATTGAAAACGGGTATATTTTCATTTGGTTGGTTTAAAACAACATAAATGTCATTCTCCCATCGATCTAAAATCTTATGTTTACCCTCAAAGGCCAACAATTTGACCAAGACCCGATCTCCAATTCCCAAAACTGCACCACGCATTTTGTTGGCGTAATTAAGTTTTTGTCTTTGTCGAGCCTCATCTGCATGTTTGCCGGCTAATTCATATATACTTTCGTGTGGGTGCACATGGTTGTGGAAAATCTAAACCGAAAGCAATATCGATGGGCAATCTAGTACATCTTCCAAACATTAAGTAAAACGGAGCTACACCCGTACTCTCATGCTTGGTGCAGTTATATGTACAATAAAATGATTAAACAAAGCTTCTGCTGTTGTTTTCGCCGTCATGTTCTTCGTGGGAACAGCCACAGCATAACGAGTGAAGTGATCAGTTATGACAAGAATATGTTGGAAACAACCCTTTGATTTTTCTAATGTCAAGAAATCAGTACAAACGAGTTCAAGAGGTTGTGATGAAACAATACTTACCATGGGTGCTCTTGGAGGCAAATGGTACTTACGCTTAAGACATCTTTCACATTTCTCTATCCACCGAGTGGCGCTCGATGCCATACCAGGCCAATAGAAGCGATCCCTTAAGAGTGACAGTGTCCGCTCACGACCCGTGTGTCCCATGTTATCGTGTAGCCTTTCAAAAAAGCTGTTTATCATGGACTTCGGAATAAGAAGCTGTCTGGGATGATTTTCATCGCTTAATTTTCTGTAGAGGACACCGTCGGAAATAATCAACCTTTGAAAAGAACGCATTAAGGCAGCATGTTCCCAATTATATGGCAACTCGTTCTTATGAGGTTTTTCATGGTTACTTACATGCTTTCGCCAAACGGACAATATAGGATCACTTGATTGTTCGTATGCCCAGTCGTCAAGCGTCATTTCTTGAAAGATTTCTTGGGACTCTTTAAGGTCCTCAAGTACAGTATGTGGGCAATTAAGGGCTTCTACAACAGGTAGCACATCGTTATGCATTTGACAAACAGCTTTTATGCTATCACCACTCAAATTTTCCGACTCACCTTGTGGAAATATTGATAAGGAATCCGCGTCAGTATTCTTTTTCCCTTGGATATACTCCATGCTGAAATTAAAGGAACCTAAAGCTGTCAACCATCTATGTCCTGTTGCATCCAACTTGGCTGTTGTTAAGACATATGTTAAAGGGTTATTGTCTGTTTTAACGGTGAAAGTGCCATACAAATAGTCACGAAATGTTTCAGCAATTGCCCATTTTAGTGCCAAACATTCTAGTTTGTGGGCAGAATAATTTCTTTCTGATTTTGAGAGACTCCGACTTGCATAGGCTATGACTCGCTTACCTGTTTCTTGGTCCTGACACAAAACTGCCCCAAGTCCTTTTCCACTGGCATCAGTATGTAACTCGAAAGGCTTTGAATATTCCGCGAACCCCAAAATAGGTGGAGAAATCAAGTGACGTTTTTCAAGAGTTTAAACGCAATGTCCTGTTCTTCACCCCACATCCAGGATTTCACAGAATCATCGGTTCGGTTGCGTTGTTTTCGACTTCGACTCACACTTTGGAAGGAGATCTGAAAGCGGTCTAGCAATAGTGTCAAATTGTGGAATAAACTTCAGATAGCAACCTACGAATCCTAAAAATTGGCGTACTTCTTCAGGGGTTGTCGGTGTTGACCAGAATTTCACCCTTTCTACCTTTTCAGGATCTGTTTCAATGCCTTGTTGAGAAACGACATGTTCGACATATCGGATCTTATCTTTGAAGAGATCACCATTCTTAAGGCCCGTTCTCACTGTGCGATTTGTCGAACCGACTTGTAGGATGCGATTAAAATGGATGCATTTGATTGGTTGATAAATAATTTTGACCAATTAAAAGCATCCATTTTAGTCGCATCCTACAAGTCGGTTCGACAAATCGCACAGTGAGAACGGGCCTTTAGGAGACATCTTCAAATGGTTTCTTCGGAGTCTATCAAATACCTGGTTGAGTCGGCTTAAATGTTCTTCAAAAGTATCAGAAAAGATTAATAAGTCGTCTATGTAAACAACACATATTTTTAAATTTAAACCATCAAGAACATTCTCCATGAGGCGTTGGTAAGTCGCTGGAGCGTTTGCTAATCCGAAAGGCATTCTATTATACTCCCAAAACCCTAAAGGTCCAACTGTAAATGCAGTGCGTGGTTTATGCTCTTCTACTACCTCAACTGGGTGATACCCGCTTTTCAAATCTAAAACACTGAAATATTTGCTACCTAAAACACAATCCAAAAGTTCATCAACCCTGGGTAAAGCATAAGCATCCTTAGTGGTTCGGTTGTTCAGCTGCCTGTAATCAACACAGACTATTAATTCTTCATTTTTTTACGCACGAGAACGATATTTGACGCCCAAGGTGAACTTGGCGGACGAATTACCCCACTACTGACTAACTGCCGTAAATTATCCCGGACTTCATCAAACATCGCAGGTGGAAATCTACGATGTCGTTGCTTAAATGGCATAGTATCATTCAAATCGATATGGTGGCGAACAAGATCTGTGCGACCGAGATCTAGATCATCGTAGCAAATACATACTGGTTTTGAGCTAAAAAATCATTAGCTTGTTTAAATTCAACAGGAGTAAGGTTTGTTTGATCTATCGTAACTTTATGACTCATTTCTTTACATACCTTTCCCTTTGACCATACATCTTCTACAGAAACTGGTTGAACTTCACAAAGCACTGCTCCGGGCTCAATGACCAGTGTTTGCGGGTTGTAACATTAGAAATTGGCACCTTAACTCGACTTTTATCTTTCGGTCGGTAATCGAAAATAACAGGCGTCATATCAAGATCTAAAGGAATAGACGCAAGATTTGATGGCTGCATTGCAGCAGTGACGTCATTGAAAGGTAAGCGTTTATCCAGTTTACCGGTTACATAAATAAAGCTGTTCGGCAATATTTTAATAGATTGTGTTTCATCGCTTCTAATCACAGCTAGTCTGAATTTATTTTTCTTTAATTCACGCTCTCTCGGTGCAAGACATCTGAATATTAGGTGCGTGTGCATACTGGCGGGCTGCAAAAACTTCTCCCCAGAATTTTCCTGACATATAGACATATATTGTTTCAAGACATTAGTTCCTAAAATAATTGGTACACTCATGGAGTACTTACTATCCAGAACCACCAGCAATAAACACCCTTGCTGTCCAATTGAAAGACCATTGCCCCTTCCCATAGGTCCCCTCCGGTTTAAATGACAATTGCTAATATTGACCCTACAACCTTTTTTAATGTGGCCTATAAGTCCACATTGATGACAAGTTGGCTCTTCAAAATTACGAAAAGATTGACCTAGACCTCGGGTGGTTCCGCTGCCACGACCAGCGCTCTATCGTGGACCCTGAAACGGTTTCGAGGGTCCTTCTACAATATGAGGTTGAAAAGCGTTAGTTGGTTGAGTTTAAGTTTTCTTACTCGTTAGATAGCTTATGAACCATTCCTCGGGGTTCTTTTGTATTTGCCTCGTTTTCGTTTCTATTGACAACCGGTGGCTCTGCAGATTTTAAGGTGCCGGAGATCTTGACAGATGATTGGCGAAAACTTTGTTCAAACTCCAATTGGCGTAAAGCTACTGGGAGTTTATCAAAATCGGTTATTGAGTCGAACTTATGTCCTGAAATATCTTTAAGTGATTTTTTTAGACCTATCCAAAACATAGAACGTAACATTTCGTTAGTATCAGAAATTGTGATCTTACCTTTATGAACAGCTCGGGACAGAATGTCCTCTAAACGACATCCCCAGGTTGTTACATCTTCGGTGTCTTCCTGGCGAACACTATAAGAATTCTGTGAGAGTAGATTCGTGCCGTTCCACAACACCATAAACGCTGTCAATAATTGCTGTATACTTACACCAGGTCCCAAGCGCATAGCAACTCTCCCAACTTCACCACGCAAGGATTGTCTAACTGCCTGGGCTAGAACGGTATCTGGATATACAACTTCTATAATCAAACAACTGACCTCATATTTCCACAAATCGTAACTAGTGGAGTTAGGTTGACTGTTTCGTTCACCAGTAAAATTATAGAGCCTTGGAAATTGGATTTTAATTTTCTGCTTAGGTTTTTCATCAACTGACTTACCTTCCTCTTGAGAAGCAATAACATCTTTCATCCAATTGATTAAGTCAGCTGGTGTATCGGACTTTGGCTTAACATTCATCTTACCTAATGTTTTAGCAAGCTGTTGGACATCACTTTCATCCATGGTGGAAATACGTTTTTATTGATTTGAATTAGAATTTAAGGTAGACTGTAGGCATAAAAAAGTTCGGTAAAATCTTGCTGTGGGCAAATCAAATCGAACAAGCCACCAACACACGCAAATTGCATACATACAACACTACTACCTCAGAATAAACCTCCTACATTGTTTGTTGTTGTTGTTGTTGTTGTTGTTGTTGTTGAATTAATTTATTGTTAAGTGTTTTACACCATACTCAAGATTATTTCACTTAAATGGTGGCCTTGGCTGGTTTATCGGGAAGAAAACAGTGATCTGTTCAGAAGGAAACATCCGACCTTGGGTTGGTTCCTGGCAACCGTCCCACTTATATGGCAAAAAAATAAAATAAACAAATATTTCTACAGGTATAAGTTTTCTCCACGGTGGTCGCAGTGTATAATTATAAAATATTTATAAATAGAAGAATTTCAACCAATTAATATCACAGATTTCATAAAATTTCATTTTAAAGTAATTGTTATTGGGAAAATAGCTGTCATCAGTAAAATAGTAAATAAGATTTTGTTTCCCAATGTTATAAAAATGTAGGCTTCACTGGCATATAAATCTGAACTCTCAATCAGTAAAACAATGGAAAGCCAAGTAAGTATGGATTTTAATATACAGCAATAAAATTGGATTAAATGTTATCGAACATTTCGAAATCACATTGCAGTCAGTCCATATTTAAATGGGATATGTTTATCACCGGGT
This sequence comes from Lepidochitona cinerea, assembly GCA_963971465.1. Classification (NCBI taxonomy): domain Eukaryota; kingdom Metazoa; phylum Mollusca; class Polyplacophora; order Chitonida; family Tonicellidae; genus Lepidochitona; species Lepidochitona cinerea. The sequence continues at coordinate 16,185,152 of OZ020559.1, forward strand.
TACAAAAAGTCTTGTTTTTATCACACTCAGCTGCTTTGGAATGTTAACTTATCACATCCTCCCATGTCTAGGAGGCTTCTGTTGTATCGGTATATAACACAACTAGTACTCCACGTGGTCCCATTTCGGGCGCCAAATTATATAACGGGGTCTAGTCGGCAAGAAACTCGAAGACTTCATAAAATTTCGACCGACCGTGGAGGCAGCCAACATTTATTCAGTTGCAACATACAAGAAACCCTGAATAAAACAAAATAAAGATGGCGTTAAATAACAATCAAATAATAGTTGAATAGCTCATCGGATAGTGATAACGTATTACTACAAGGTATTTAAACTTGCATTAAAGTTACAGTGATTATGCAAAACTATACTTATATAGGTTTCCGTGCAAATCACACATTCCATAGGAATATGCGTCACATATGTATAGAATGGTTTGTGAATTTGAACACATCAAATATTTAGATCGCATCGCATATTTGTGCCAAGTTATAGGTTGGGAAATGGTAGTATAAATAACATACCCCGCCTGTGGACGGGAGCACGCATCTATTCAAATCAACCTTGGATTTGTTTGTTGCATAAACATAACCTGAAACATGCCCATTGATGTACGGTAAAACATCTTGCAAGTAAAAAATAAAATAAGTTGCTATTTACTTTTGATTGCTAGTAATAAACATTTTTATGGGTTTTATGATTTCTGACACCAATTGAAATATACAAAAAAAAGATCACACACAAACACAACGTAAACAGTGAGACGTAGGTCTAAAGATCACATATAAACAATAAACTAACCTGGAGGTGAATTCAGAACGGCAGCGGGTAATAGCAAACAACCTGCGTGAATCAGTGGCGTGATGGAATTGACTCGATCCGTGCAAAACACAAATCAAAGAAAAAATAAGCATGCAACTGCAAACCAATCAGCATACCGGACCGCGCAGCCCGATACCACAACTCCGTCCAATCACAGACACATATGCTAATGAGCAAAGCTAACCTCTGCCACCATATATGACAATGAGCAAAACTAACCTCTGCCACTCAACTAAATGTGAAACTATTTACAGAAAATAGAATAACCTTTGCTCTTTTTTTTACTTTAAATTAGATAATATAAAAAAGGAAAAGAAAATAATAACTCATTTGTAAGACAAAATCACTTACGGTCACAATTATATGTTTGTGTATATCATTATGCTTTAATATTTCTTATAGTTATACTATGCACTGTTCTGTATGAATGTTCTGCATGATAAATTGAAATTGAAATTGTAACCTGCAGCTAAGCAGCTAAGCTAATATTGGCAAAGAAGATCAGAGCATTTTGTATATATTTTGTCCATTTTTTTAGGGATACCATTTTGCACGAAACTAAGAATTATTCTACAGGCATAGAGTCAGTTCCCATAGTTAACATACTGATGCTGGGCGCCGTTGGATCGGGGAAAACCAGTTTCTTTTGCAGTATCGACTCGGCCTTTAAAGGGCGGATATCTCACAGAGAAGAATCTTTGGCAACCAAATCAGGGGATGCATCAATCACAAAGAAGGTACACTTTTTAAAAACCCAAATGTCTATTATACATAAAGCCTTTTTCTGTATTCCAGATGATCAGAAAAACGTTTGGTAATTATATTTTGGTATTTATAGAGTGCCTCCAAATAAAACCACTAAAATCCCCTATCCCAGATATAGTCGACACATCTGACGAAAGACGAGAAAAGGGGGAATAACTCGTTTATGGAAATAAAAAAGACGCACGAGTTGCATTGTTACGCTGGCTTGAATAGGACATTAGAGTCTTTTTCTCTATTTTTTTAAGTTATGAATTTGTTTTGGGAGTTATGAATTATGTTTTTTTCGTTTCAAACTTTTTTTGTAGTTTTAAATCTTTTTTTTTTTTCTTCGTTTCAAATTTTATTTTTAGTTTTAATTTTTTTTTCAGTTTTGAATGTTATTTTTCAGGAGGTTTTCTCCCAAGTGAAAAATCACATGACTATTTACCTAGGTGATAAATCATGTGATCAACAACAAGATGCCTGCCCGCTCTGTGCAAGCCGCTTTTTGGTAGCACACATCAACTTTGTGAAACAGCTTTGGAAATTGCATGCGTGAACCGATTTCTATATGTAAATACAAATAACAAAAACCAAAACGCCACTTACGTCCCCGACCTTAATAGCTGCACCACAGCTAGCAGCCATCGTGTTACCATAGAAAGTAGATTGACAAGACTGGTCACTCCGTTCGCGCCATGTTGAAGTGTCCCCTACAGGAAGGAGGTTCCCATAGAAATATCGCTACAGGTCTATGACCATGTTCGGCTGTAGCCAACACTGTCCAAGATGTTGTTCTTTAACTAAATATTAACCGCTACATGATCATAACTAGTTTACTGTGGATCCAAAACATGGATTTAAACTGAATTAAAGTAAAACGACGTCGACATCGACATCAATATGTAACTTATCACTCGGTCGCTGTAGGCATATTCGCTTAAGAGTGAAATAATGTTTAATGAGGCGTAAAACATTAATCGATAAATTTTGCAAGTATCCTTATAACAACATTTTACTGCTATTTTATTTTATACTGTTGCTGTTGCACTACGCGTACGACTATCGACCGCTTTGTGTTCTAATAGCTACAAGTATGACTATTGACAATGTTATTATGTCAAGACCTCATACTAATAAATAATACCTGTCTGGGGTATATTCAGGTAACTGGTGAAGTTCCAACCTTCTTAGATGTGATCAATAAGAAGCCAGTCAGAAAACCAAAATAAATAATTTTCAACTGAAAGGAATTAGAATCAAAGAGGGTTGTAACTTGTACAATGTTGGAATGAGTATTAGCAGTATCCAGTGAATGGTTGATGTTTTAAGCCACACTCAAAGATTATTTCACTTATAAAGTTATATGGTAGTGTTGGTAGGTATAGCCTGTGAGGAAATCCCCGACCGTCTGAGATTACCTGGCAACTCTTTCACATCCGGGGGAGTAAGTAACACAGGAAATAGACACATGAGTGCGGCTACCGGGGATAGAGTGAAATACTCACTCAGAAATTTTTCAATTTTATTTGGTCCTAGTGGAATTTGAATGTGTGACGAATCGATGAATGGCCAGTGTCTTGAGAAGAAACTAATGCATTAATATATATAGAGGCACCCAAGTGCATATCAGCTTTGTTTTTGCAATCCTACATACAAGATAAAACAATAAAAAACAAGTAAGTTGTGTAAAACTCGTGTGTTTAAAAACAGGAATACTATTTACATGTAATTTGTAATAAAACATAAAAAATTCTATAAAAAAGCAAGCAAGACTAAAGTGCTGATTGAGAGTTCCTTAAATTGTTATTAAAATTAAAATTGAGTGTGTGTATCTGCACTGTGGTATATGGAGTTTAATTATGGTGTTGAGTCAATTACACAAAACAATTTTCCAGAGTCTGTATTTGGCTGTAAATAATTTTGCAGTTGTCAAAGACAATTTAAAAATACAGTAGTTATACAATGATATAACACACTCCAGTGATGAATGTTGAAATCAATAGTTAACTGGACATCTAAATATTCAGTTATGAGTAAAGCCGGGCGCACACTGCACTTGCCGTCTACCACTCTGATCGGCGCCGTATTCACCGGCGCCGTTTACAAACCACTGCGCTCTGAATATGGCTGCGCATCAATGTGCGGGTGAACAGTAAAGTTGTGGCGCGATTTTTCCGAACTTATCCGATTATGACGTCATTTTGGGTTCGTAGCTCCAAGAAAACATAACTCTTTCCAATAAATAAACTAAAGCCTGCTCTACTATAATTTTAGCAGGAGACGCCCTTGTTTGTTAAGGCGACACGTTTATGCATGGAGACTATCACAGTCTGCTAAATTAGAGGAAGAATACATTCGGTCTCACAAGAACTATGTCCGAATGTTGTCCAGCAATCTGTTTTATCGTCAAAGACTTCTGGACACGGTCATTGACTTCCGGTTAGTTTGTATCATATAAGTTGACATAGGTCAACTAACAAAGTATCTTCGGACCAAAATTCCGACGGTATCGTCTTCTCAAGGGCTGACATGTTCAAACCACGTGGCAGGAAGACCTTTTCTAATTGGTCGAGTGCCTTACGGCAAGATAAAAGACGGCGAGGTTCCACGCACACTGCTTGTGTTTGGGGACGCCGGTGAATAAGACGCCGGCAAATATCAAATCATTTTGATGCTTGCAGTCATGGCTGCGTCACAGACCGTAAGCCCCAAATGGCTGCGTCGTTCACAGCACACCAAGGCTTGCGACACTGCGGCTCGAGACGACGGTGAAAAATCGCAGACCGCAAGGGCAGTGTGCGGCCGGCTTAATTGTAGGCCTACAGTTGAATTGACTAATATCATACAATATTTTTGTTGTCACATAACCTGTATTGTTTTTTTTTTGTGAAATTGCTGTTCAAAAAGAAAACACACCAAAATGTTGCCCGTTTCAACATCACATATACTGTTGTGCTCCATTTCACCTCCTCAAAGTGGCATGAGCTGTCAAAGTTCACATTTTTTTTTCATAATTGCTGATCGTCTTGACAGTAAGAGGCTTTAAAGGGCAGCGAAAAACTAAATGATTGCTGTTGGAATGAGGAATATCGATACAGTATGTGGCCTGTACGAACCGAAGAAGTGTTCGAAAAGTGAACAAAATATAAATAACCGGGACGACCATTCATTCATTCTAAGCCAAAGTAGGTTCAAAACAATACCTTATTGTTCATTCTCGAGACTAGAAGCACTAAAAAGCCCCTGAATTATACATCTTGAGAAAAATAGCCAATAATTTCAACATTCTATTTTAACGTCAAAATATCAACATTTTGGCAGCTCATGCCACTTTATGTACCAACAATATTTTGCAATAAATGGCTTAGAAGTATGCGTTGCCCAAACAGGATAGTTTTCAAAATCTAGCAGTGTCTCTTTCACAATTGCCAGTTGATGCTTAGACTTCTTAAATATTTCCACTGTTTCGGGTTGAGGTTACATTTTTTTCTTCAAACATGCATGGTCCAAGAGGATGCTATCAGAAAACGGATAGGTTTGCCTAAAAGGAACACAGTTTTTGCACAAATCTAATTTTGCTGCTTTAAGGTGGCTGAAAATGTCATTTCTTCACTCATGTCAGCAACAGGGAGCCTGCAGTTGTTTTTCTGTTCATCCCTCGTTTTCTTTTCCTCTTGTAAGGCCAGCTCTTCTACCATTCAATTGAGAAAGTCTTCTATCTGGAATAAAATGAAATATATTATATACGCTTAAATTACACAAATTCATATAGAAGAATATTATACCTCCTAATTTTACAACCAAAAATAACCCTCCTGCAGCCAACAGCCAAGTAACTTAAAATCACTAAGTAGAGTGGCATGGGAGGAAAAAAAATGCACAATTTCTCAACATTCAGACAATGAGAGGTTAAAAAAATTTAAAAGAGGTTGAAAAAAACATTGAACAACTAAATGGCTGTTGTGTGTACGGACCAAAAATAGTGTTTGAAAGAAAAGATCTGGGAATATCTGGCATTTATTTTAGGTCTAACTCAGTTCAAATCACCACAATGAGGGACTTAAAAGTACCTTCGAAAGACTAATACTATACACTTTTAATCTGTACTTTTTAAGAAAAGTAAGCAATTTATAATTCTTATTCCAAAAGTTTACATTAACAGGAAAATATCAACATTTTAGCAGCTTATGCCACTTTAACGTAGAGCTCTATTATAATCTAAAAATATATAGAAGAAATGAATTGCCTCCACAAAAAATTATCCACAATTTATAAAATTTTCAATGCATTTGAAGGTAAACATCTTATTTGATATTTAGAGATATTTGAGTACTGTGATTGCATGAAACCTACTTCCTTTCTTTAAGCTTTTAGTTTACAAATCAGTTTAATTTTTACAGATGAACAGAAAACATGAATTGTAGTTATTCAAATTTATTATAAATGTACAAGTAGGCATACTCTAAGGCTCTTTGTGCCAGCGGAACATCAAGAGATTAATACACTATGGCCGTATGGGTCTTTGTCATAGACATGGAGTTTGGATATTTACAACTAAAGGCACTACTTTTAGGATTTCACTATACACAGTTTTTATACGCATATTGCAATTTACTCATTTTATATTTACTATTTAGGTCTTTAGTTTAACTGTAGGCCTGCACACTGTAGTGTAGACTGTAGTAAAGCGTACGACCGTAGCTGTGTAAGGCATTTGTTTGTTATCAGTATCACTATCACAATAAAATAAAGTCTCTACTCAATAATAAACATACATCATTTTTGAACCAGGTGTTATCATTTATAGTTCGCCTCCATAGCCAACTGTATGCAATGCAACATGAATTTAAATTTAAAGGACACTTTACATGTTAACTCTCCTGGGGCTCGTTCTACTAAGCTGGCGTAAGTTGCGCCAGTCGCAAACGCGTGTTAAATTATATGAACTTGCGCATGGTCGCAAGTCTGGAAGCGCAACTGTATGCTGTAAACCTATGCGTAACTTTGCGCCAGCTTAGTAGAACGAGCCCCTGCCGATCAATGACAATGGATCATGATGTACAACAACAAAAACACAACACGGTGATTGAAGACTACGGTTCAAAATAATATCCAAGCAGACAGAGATAAAATTAAATTTACGTTACCTTCCTAGTTATTGTGGAATCCTAAAATTTCGAAGTATTAGTTTCTTTTCCAGTTCAAAGAGTTTTCCGCCAAAGATAAGTCGCAGCCACCTGACGATTGTCATGTTTGACGCTTTGATGTAGGAACACCCGCTAGGGGGCCGAAAAACATGCCGGCAATGCTAATTGGACGAAGTGACCACTCTTGTCAATCTACTCTCTTTGGTGTTACTATTGTCAGTCACATGATTTATCACTAACGTGGAAAGTCACGCAACTTATCACCGGTGTGAATAGTCATGTGACATTTCAACTGGGTGAAAACCTCCTAAAAAAATTCAAAACTAAAAATAAAATTTTACATTAAAACAAAAGTTTGAAACGAAAAAAATATTCATAACTAAAAAAAAAATGTATAACAAAAAAAAAGATTCATAACTAAAAAAAAGATTTAGAACTAAAAGGATTCCAATGTCCTATTCAAGCCACCGTACGTTGTTGATGTTTTAAACGAGATATAACACCGTCAAAAAGTCAGGGCAATAACTTTGAAATTAGCATCTTTACAATGTACCATCTCTTTCAAACCAACTCTCACAACACTACCAGAGATATCACCCGGACAAGAAATCCGGTTTTTCAGAAGCATAAAAATAGGAAACATTCGCTAAGATTTCAAATCTTCAGCATGCAGCGTTTTGAATACGCTTTTGAAATTTTTCACAGAAGAATGATTTTTTGACGCAAGCTTATGGAATTCCAATCATCTCTAGTCAATAAGTCTTCAATAAACTCTTCACGTTTTGTCTTCACAACTTTCAAAATGACTAAGACACCATCGGATATATCATCCCAAGAAGCCCGAAAAGATACGCGTGGTATTCGACTGCGCTGCCACATTTAAAGGTGTCTCGCTGAACACACAACTCTTACAGGGACCAGACTTAACAAATAGTCTTTTGGGAGTGTTATTGAGGTTCCGTCAGGGAAACGTGGCTGTGATGGGAGACGTAGAGGCCATGTTTCACCAGGTGAAGGTTTCATCCCATGACACCGACTATCTGCGTTTCTTTTGGTGGACCAATGGCGACCTGAGCACAGTACCAAAGCCGCACAGAATGCTTGTTCATCTCTTTGGAGCTGTAAGTTCTTCGAGCTGTGCGAATTTTGCACTGCGCCAAACGGTTAGAGACTTTGCGAAGTTCTGTCAGCCTTCTGTTCCTTAAGCAGTAAGTAATAACATGTACGTCGATGGCTTCTTTTCATCTGTTGACACTGTATCGGAGGCTCAAGGCCTCGTGGAAGGAGCTATTGATTTACGTTCCCGTGGAGGTTTTAATCTGACTAAGTGGGTCAGTACTAACGATGAGGTTCTTTAGTCAGTCCCAGAAACTACAAGAGGGAAAGGAATAAAATCTGTTGACTTAGACCGAGGAGAGAAACACAGTGAAAGGGCACTTGGGGTATGCTGAGATGTTAACGCAGACGCCCTTGGATTTGGTAAACCCAACACAAGGAGAGGAATATTATCAGTGACGAGCTCTCTCTATGATCCCATCCGCTTGGCTGCATCTTTTCTCTTGAGGGCCAAAATACTACGCAAGAGCAATCTTGGATGGGATGAGGAAATTTCAAAAGGCGACGCCCGCAGATGGGAAGAATGGCTTCAAGAGTTACCTTTACTACAAAAGCTCACACAGCCCAGGGGGTATTTCATAAAACTCTCGTAATCGAAAAAACACGGATAGTCGGCTAGCTGTAGTTTTTGGTCTATCGTAAGTCGACTAGCCGAAAAAGTAGCTAAATCGTTTCACCAGGCCAAAGTAGGCTATGCTCTTAGACGACTTACAATAGCCTACTAAATGTTGACACAATGACATGTGTGCAGTCTGCTAAACCAATCACATTTGGAATTCCTTAAAATCCAACATATGAAAACATAGTTATAGTTCATAGTAAAAAAATCCGCTTTGTTTCAGTCTTTCCGGGATGTTTTACCCCAAGGTAATTGGGGGGGGGGGGGGGGAGCGGACACGGAAATTTCATGACTTGAGCGGGAACTAACGGGCGACCCAAAGGTGTTAGATTCGCCAGTGAAAGTATACAACGCTCTATTGGGTCCCGGAGCACCCCCCCCCCCTTTACCCCTCAGTGTTATGCAACTTTCGGTTTTTTCGATTTAAAGATTAAGTACTAGTTTGACTTACTCTTAACAATATCAATATGATTAAAACCAAACCTTATGAACGGGGATGTTTTATTTACCTGCGAGTTGGAAAAATCACAACTTCGCCCGCTCAAGGCATTGTTCGGTAGGCATACGAACAAAACGTTCTAGGTACCTTGTACAACAAACATTGGAAAATTTTCTGACTGGGTTTTCACTCGAACGACCTATGTGGAATGGTTGCCAGTTACCACCAGAAGGTCGTTGGTTTCCTCTGGGTATAGAGCACAGTTTCCTTCCACAATAAAACTGTTAACGCCGCCATATGAGGGAAATAATCTTGAGCGCGGCGTAAAACACCAATCAATCAATCCAACTCATCCTTTACCACATTCAAAATATAATAAATCGTTGCCCTTAACCTTAGCCCTTAGCGGTTTTATGAAATACCCCCAGGTGTTACAAACCATTCAATTTTGGGACTGTTACCAACTCCCAATTGCATACTTTCTGCGATGCGAGTGAGCAGGGATATGGCTGTGTAAGTTACCTTCGGATGACCATTGTGCCTTCGTAATGGGCAAAGCGAGGGTGGCCCCACTTAAGAAGATCACGATCACAAGGATGGAATTGACGCCCGCCTGTATTTCAGTTCGACTCAGCAACATGATTGTCAAGGAATTAGACTACAAGATCGACAAAAAGTTTTTTTGGACGGATAGTATGTCTACATTGAGATACATTTCCAACGAAAGCACAAGGTTTCAAACCTAAGAGTAGAAATCATTCGGGGTGCTAACCGTATTAAACAGTGGAAGTATGTTGAGACATCCAACAACCCAGCAGACCTTGCGTCGAGAGGGACGTCGATGAAGAAATTCCTATCCAGTCAGTTGTGGGTGTATGGGCCAAGTTTTTTTTATGGAAGACGGATGACAATTGGCCTACGACTCTTCAGACTTCTATGGAATTTCCCCATGATGAGCCGGAGGTGAAGAAGATCGTCAACGTGGCTACCAAACAGCTGTCAACTGAAAATCCATCAGAGAAACTCATAGCACACTTTTCCGATTGGAATAAATTGAAGAAGAAAAATTGGATGGATTGTTACTGCCATACCCAACCGGAAATCAAAGGTGGATATCAAAGGTATTAAAGAAAAAGAAAATGGCCCTGAAATTCAAAATAAGTTACTATGTGATCAACCCAAAGACCAGAAGAAAGGGAAAATTGAAAATGCCACAGACAAGTTGAAGACCTTAACCCTGAGAGTTTCCAGGATCCAGCGAACTGAGAATGCCATATTCAAGTATGTTCATCAGAAGCATTTCAGCGATGACTTAGATCTTCTACAAGGACAAAGAGCCAATGTAAAACGTAGTTCTGTTCTGTAAACTGGACCCTTTTTTGGAAAATGGCATTTTACGTGTTGGCGGACGGTTGGAGTCATCCAATTATATTGCCTAAAGACTGTAGGCCATCTTGGTAAAAAATCTGTCTTATTGACACTTTGCCAGACTTTAATAAAGAAGATGATCAATCGTTGTGTCACCTGCAAGAGGTACCAAGGTTCTTCGGCTCAACAGAAGATGGCAAATCTTCCCATTGAACGACTTACACCAGACGAAGCTCCCTTCACTAAGACTGGTATAGATTACTTCGGACCTTTCCAAGAGCTCGTAGCGTAATGAAACGCTACGGTGTCATTTTCACTTGTTTAACTGTCCGAGCGGTACATCTCAAGCTTGCAAGCTCACTGACAACAGACTCATGCATCAATGCCATACGTTTTATCGCTCGTCGTGGCCCTTTCAGGCTCATCATTTCCGACAACGGCACGAACCTGGTAGGCGCCGAGAAGGGACTACGAGAGGAACTTGATAAATGGAACAAACAAAGGTACAAGATTGTTGTGCCCAGAAAGGCATTACGTGGTCATTCAGCCCCCCCTTCTGCTTCTCATTTCGGAGGAATTTGGGAGAGGGTGATCCGAACTGTGAGGAAGGTACTTTATTCCACTATGCAGGAACAGGTCATACACCTAGATGATGAAGGATTGTAAACCATCCTTTGTGAAGCGGAATCGATAATCAACCACTAACAGAGATACCAAATGGACAAGAGAATATGTCAGTCTTAACTCCCAATCATCTGCTTATCCTACGACCCGGCGAATTCTTCCCACCAGGAACATTTTCCAAGAAGGACATCTACTCTCGACGAAAATGGTTGCAGGTCCAATATCTTGCTGATCTATTTTGGTCCAGATGGACGAAAGGGTATCATCCCATGCTACAGAAAAGACACAAATGGCTCTACCCACGTCTTAATATATCAGAGACATAGTGTTGATCATCGACAAAGCACCAAGAAACGCATCGTGTATGGGAAGAGTCACGGAAGTTCTTGTAGATAAAAATGGGCTTGTCAGATCAGCTAAAGTAAAAACCAAAATAACATAACTAATACGCCCAATCACGAAATTATGTTTGCTCTTAGAGTGTGACAGTTAAATATAACGTGCAATGTTCATCATACCTTGTCTAAATCACGGTATGTTACGGCCAAACTTCACTGCTTTCGCTAGCTAACGTTATTCCAGTGGTTTAGGGAGATAACCGTTGTTGCCTATTGCCATTTTGTTCTGCGGCTTTGGAGGTAGATTTGCGATCTCCGTTTAACCAGGAAGCTGGTCGGCTCTGTGTCTCTATATGAAGCTATTGTTGTCAACAAAAACGGTATTAATATTTTATTTGTATGCATTTAAGCTGATTATAATCGATACACGTGTACTTATTACAACTGCGTAAAGCAAACTTCGCATATAAACATTTCTATGCACTTTATTTGAGCCTAGCGTTAAAACATAGCGCTTGTAACACTACCTGTGTCCATTTGTCGATAAATGTATTTTTGGTATACTTTTGGTAATTATTTTGCTTCAAATCAATTGCTTTGCCCCCCTCCCCCTCAAATGACATGTTGTCATTTATTTTGTTTGTCCAGTCAATCCCTACCTTCCCTAACCTACCTATCCTATACCCTATGATACGGTAATAAAGGAAAAATGTATTGGAAACGGGCATTGGCGCGATTTCTTCAAAGCTTCGAGAAAACAAACCGAACAACCACTTCGATATATACGCACGAGAATGTCAAGCAGCATAGGTAAATGTTTTATTCATTAAATGATCAATTTATTTAGAAAAATGAATACTTTAAACGTTTTTGTTCAATGGTTCTGTGTGGCAATTAAACCAATATTCACCTACAGCTTTCAATTCACTGAGTATATTATTTCATTAAAATGTGACCTTATCGCCATCGTGGTCAACATCCGTTTGTTTTCACCCCAGAAATCTTACCTGTCATTTTGGCTTGAAAGTAAGCGGATTAGTTTGACAAAACAAGGCATAGCTTTTACTGACCCTTTTGGGGTTGAATGGGAAACAGAGACAATTTAGCAGTAAATTTGTTGGGTTTTTTTTCTTCTGTGTTTCACCTTCAAATAATACAACAGAGAACTCAACAACAGATTAAAAGGTTTAAAGTTTACTATATCGTTGATCAGTGCAAAAACATTCAAAGCTAAAAAAGATCGCCAACATTTATATGACTGTGAATTGCTTAATTGAAAGATAATATATAATATATAAACACTTAAACACAGGCATAAGGCACATCTTCGTTCTAAAATAACCAAAATTTCTAATTGTAATAAAAGGAGGTATATCATTTAGACCTTTATATCCAATCACATGTTGTTGTAAGAAACTAAAACCAATGAAATTTCATGAGGTTGACGACATATATGATTTCTATCAAATCTAATTTCAGTTAAGGGTCTTGGTTCCCGGCGGTCGCGAAAGAGGTTATGTTGGATTCAAACTGTGGGATACAATGGGTATAGAAGAAAACGATGGATTTGACTTGCATGATTTGCCGTATATTTTAGACGGACATGTCCCTCACAACTTCCCGGTAAATATTGTATTTGGTTATTTTTTACCACAAACTAAACAGTCTGGTGAATAATACTTGGATATAAAGCGACCAGATCATTTGATGCATGAATTTAGTTAATTCTTAATGTAGCGGCCTAACATATCGAAATTCACATAATCATGGTGGCTCAGTCGGTTAGAGTGATGGTGCCTCAGTCCGACACAGGCCTTCCTTTGATGCGGCGCGGGAACAAATCCCACTCAGAACAAATAAAAACTGAAGAATTACTGAGTGTATTTCTTCATTCGATGGCCGCATGTGGAAGAATTGCCAGGTACACACAAAGGTCGCAGGTTTCCTTCGGACAAAGGGTCCAGTTCCCTCTCCCACTAACCTTGAAAACAACGCTAAATAAGTGAAATAATCTTCAGTGTGGCGAAAAAATCAATCAATCAACATACAGACACGATCACAGTATAATAAATATATACATTAATAAAAAGTAAAAATACCGCCTCATCGGACCTGTAACAATGTCAATAGAGAATATCCTGTATAATAACATTAGAAGACTTCTAACATATACCCACGTGTGGGTTCCTGAGGGGTTAAGAATATGCCGACAGCTTCTTTTGGAATTTGTTCGTAAAAGGCGAGTAAACCTTGGGCTGCTTGGGCCATGGACAGTTTACCTGTGAAGGAGGATGAAATGATCCTGGTTGCTGAGGGTTGAGGAGCTTTACTATGAATGCTCCGAAAACCCAACACTCCACTTTGACCCTGATTTCACCTAAACAGGAGGTCGGATTGGCCCGATCCGATCAATAGGCCGGTCATGTCGAGTCCTACAATGATTCGATAAAAAAAATCCATGGTATTCAAAACCTGGATGTAAACAATATGAAACGCCGAAAATATTAATTTCTACTGTCGGATATTTCCACAGTAGTTTCATATAATTAAAGATCATTGTAGAAGGCGGTGGCTAATGGGTCAATCGAGTTGAAGTTATCATTTATTGTTCCCATCTGCTCGAGTATACCAACTCTGGATTTCCTGGTGCCTCTCCCAGCAATTTCTACCCATGGATAGGTATTGTCCTTGTTGGTGCCCCGTGGTGGGTGGGAAACAGGGATGATGAAATAAAACAAAACTATATATGTCTTCAACCAATACGCCAAAAAAAGAAAAACGACTCATAGTGAGTCTATAGACAATACTCTCTCTGATCGGTGGCCTAGATTCCTTGTGATATCTAGCACAATCGATCAGCCAGTCACAAAAGTAAAGTTCTTCTTACAGAAGAAGTCATTTAGGGCTTAAGAAATGGTAACATTCTTATTGAATGCTTTAGGAAACAACAATTGAAGAACTTAAAGCGAATGGGGGATCTGTCGATTGTTGTTTCCCTGCACAAATCACTCAACAGCTGTAAATGCGATATCGCTGAGATTTCCGACGATGTCTTCTTCTCGGAACCCAGCGACCAGGGGGTCACGAACGGGAAGCGCTTCAGGACAAAACGCGACGACAATGTGGTTGAATATTTACGTTGGTCCGTATAGGGTGACAGTGGAGATATTTATTCCAAAGCCTTAACGGTGTTTTAACTGCCAAAGATTCGGTCATGGAAGCGCTCAATGCCAAACAAGTTTGTTGCAGGTGTTCTGAGCATAGCCATGATGCCGAGGATTGCCAACTAAGTGTCCCAACTGCGGCGCAGCACACATGTCTTCTTCTATGTGGGTTTCCTCCCACAATAAAACTGGCAACGCCGCCATATAAGTGAAATAATCTTGAGCCTGGCGTAAAACACAAACAATCAATCAATCTTTAACTAGCTGCGTCTGTTAAGCCCCGTCCACACTATCCAACATCACCCAACATGCTGTTGGCCAACAAGAGACAACTTCAAGTTGTTTCATGTTGCGGTATGTTGGGTAACGTGTCCACACTATAAAAACAAAGACCAACAAGTCACAACTGCCTGTGGAAATGTTGCGCTGTGTTGCGTGATGTTGTGATAAACTTTTTGAAGAATTTGTGGGAAATTTAGTTTGTTTTCCCTCCAATAATAAGAAAAACGTCGTGTTTGGGTTAAGGAGTGGATAAGAAAACTGGCGCTAGTTTCACAAAGCGATCTTAGCTAAGTGGGATCTTAACTGCCATGGCAACCAATGCTAAAGGTATACGTTGCCATTGGTAATTCAGATCACCTTGTTTTTGATCGCTTTGTGAAACTGGGCCCAGGAGCGCTATGGGGCCTACCATTGCCTCCTGAATGAATTAAGTAGTGGCGATAGGCAAGGATATTGCAATTTCCTTAGAATGGATCAGGCACGCCTTTTCAAAACTCCTTCAAGAGGTAGAGCCATTAATTAGGAAACAGGACACGCATTTAAGACCGGCCTACGGAACCGTAGAGGGGACATGCAAAAGAAAAAGCTCTCAAAAGAATTCGTTCCACGAATTCGTATTTCGTTCCACGAATTACTTATTCCTTCCACAAATTACTAATTCCTTTCACAAATTACTAGTTCGTTCCACAAATTACTAATTCGTTCTACGAATTACTATTTCGTTCTATGAATTACTAATTCCTTCCACGAACTACTAATTCGTTCCACGAATTAGGATTTCGTTCCACGAATTATGATAACCAATGGCTAATGGCTTTATAACTTTCCAGCTAACCAATGAGGATGAACATTGCATATTTCTTGGCTGGCTCTCGTTTAATATCCTTTTCAAATGACGAAAAGACAGTCTAATTCCATGATTCACAGCTAATATATTCACAATGTTCTTGTACAACAACCCTAATTCAAATACATGGCAATAAGTTCATCCCTTTCCATGTTGACCTGTACGCATAGCCTCACTTTGAGAACCTATTTCTAGGACAACAACGGAAGCCAGAATTCGTGGAACGAAATAGTAATTCGTGGAACGAAATCTTAGTTCGTCGAACGAAATCTTAATTCGTGGAACGAAATCTTTTTAGAGTTTTTTGTTTGGCATGTCCCCTCTACGCTTCCGTAAATACCACCTGGGGAGAGACTGGCGATCACGCCGAGATATTTCGCTACAGGTAAACATAAATTTATACTCGTCGTAGAATACTACACGTTTTTGCCGTTGCAATAGTTAATATCTGCAGCATTGGAATATTCCCTAGACGAGAAATCTGGGCTCTGCCGAATTTTTTTTTTTCTGTATTCGTCATAGCCCAGGTTGTAAAAACGAGATTTTTTAACTTGTCCCGCCGAAAAAAAAACGCGGCACAAGTTTCACAACAAATAAGCAAAGATAGTATTTACCACTGCATTCCGATAGTAGAGACCACGAAGAAGGAGTTGTAAATTGTAAAACATTTAATCGACCAGTTAAAGGGGCATGAGCTGCCAAAATGTTGATATTTTGACGTTTAACCAGAATGCTGAAATTATTGGCTATTTTTCTCAAGCCGTATAATTCAGAAGCTTTTTAGTGCTTCTAGTCTCGAAAATGTACGATAACGTATCGTTTTGAACTAACTTTGGCTTAGAATGAATGAATGGTCGTCCCGGTTATTTAAATTTTGTTCACTTTCGAACACGTTTTCGGTTCGTACAAGCCACATACTGTATGGATTTTCCTCATTCCAACGCCAATCATTTTCGAAGGCCTTCAAAGCTTCTTACTGTTGTGACGATCAGAAATTATGAAAAAAGTGTGAATTTCGGCAGCTCATGCCACTTTAAACTTTGCGGGCGTAATACGTCAATCATGTATCTTAAGTCACTTTACAGTGGCTTATGACTTCCGACAAGTTAAAAAATATCGTTTTTCCTTTATGGAAGTGATCTGGGCCTTGACGAATACGGCAAAAAAAATTCGGCAGAGCCCAGATTTCTCGACGAATACGGAAAAAAAAAATTCGGCAGAGCCCAGATTTCTCGACGAATACGGAAAAAAAAAAATTCGGCAGAGCCCAGATTTCTCGACGAATACGGAAAAAAAAATTCGGCAGAGCCCAGATTTCTCGACGAATACGGAAAAAAAAAATTCGGCAGAGCCCAGATTTCTTGGCTAGAATATTACCGTTTTTTAGTGTCACGGATACTCTATTTGTACATCGTTAGGAAATTGGTAATTAAGCCTACACGGCTTGATTTATCGAATGAGTGATAATATTGCAATCATGTGACGGTGGTGTATTCATGTTACCAGACGGATTTCCATCACTCTTCAATTAATGGGTCTATTCGACTTTGGTGCTGCCATTTTGTCTGTCAGATCACGTGACTGTTTAAATCACCTGATTTATTTCTGATTGGTGATTGGCTACGATAACCAACATCGCCCAACAAGTGTTGTCAAGAATGTGCATGTACAAACATGGACCAACAATGTTGTCGAATGTTGTCGTCTGTTGGGCAATGTTGGGTGGCCCGTCCACACTATCAAACATGACGCAACTTGTTGGGCAAACACGAAGTTGTTCAATGTTGGTTCTGAAATGTTGGTCGATGTTGGATAGTGTGGACGGGGCTTAAGACGATCGAGAAGTTGATCAAATACCGCCTTGTCTCGTATCTCGAGGAGAACAGGTTCCTCGCCAATATCCAGTGCGGATTCAGACAAGGTCGGTCAACTGCTGATCACTTGGTGCTGTTTAAGAACCTTTATTAGAACGGAACATGCCGTGTCGGTCTTCTTCGAATTGGAGAAGGCCTATGACATTAACTGGAAACATGACGTTCTCAAAGATCCTTATGATATGGGGCTCAGAGGGTGCCTGCCAAATTGTGTTGCTAACTTTTTACAAGATCGTCCGTTCAGGGCACGAGTGGGCTCAATATAATCGGGCTCATTTGAACAAGAAATGGGTATCCCACAGGGGAGCATCCTGTCCCCAATCCTATTCGGCATCAAAATCAGCAGTTTGGCTGGCGTCCTACATGACAATGTAGAGGGTTCGTGTATGTGAATAATCGTCTTGTGTGTTACAGTTCCAGAAACATGGCTACCATTGAGAGACAATTACATGCGTCTCTTAATGAGCTCGTGAAGTGGGACAGTGAGAATGGGTTCCGCTTCTCATCTATCAAGACTGTGGCCATGCACTTCTGTAACCTCATGAAGCTCCACTTGGTCCCCGATCTTTAGTTCTATGGTAAATCATTGACGGTGGTCAAGAAGACGGTGGTCAAAATGTTAAAAGCCAAGTGCACAAAGGCATTAGATATTATAAAGGTCCTCTCCAGCAATGGCTGGAGAGCGGACCGGGATATTCTTTTGAATCTTTATAGGTCTATGGTCTCGTCCATTTTGGACTACGGAACTTGTTTATGGTGGTGCCAGGAAAGCATACCTACAGATGCTTGATCCTGTGCACCACCAGGGACTTCGACGCTGCATGGAGGCTTTCAAGACCTGTCCAGTCGAGAGCTTGTATGTGGAGGCAAACGGGCCTCACTTTCGAACAGGAGAATCAAACTAGGTCTACAATATGCCACGAAACTGAAAGCCCATCCCACGAACCCTGCCCACGACTGTGTTTTCCAACCGCTATTCGAGGACTTATATGTAGCCTTTCCTAGGCGGATTTCATCTTTTGGTCTCGACATAAATCTCCATCTAGAGGCTGCGCGTATAGACTTGGAGGAGGTTGCAACTGTAAGACCTCTTAGTACTCCACCTTGGCCGACCAGCAGGCCAAGGTTCATCTATGACATCCGTCAACACCACAAGTCTACCATGAATCATCTGATAACCAAACAAAAAATTGCTGAGATTAAGAATAACTTTTCAGAACACAGCTTCCTTTACACAGATGGGTCGAAGGATGACGGTCGGGTTGCTGCTGCGGCAGTGTTTGGACGTGATGTGGCTTCCGTTCGTCTTCCTTCATCGAGTTTATTTTTTTCTGACGAGGCTCGAGCAATTCTTCTCGCCATGGACACGATCGCTACAGGTAGCTTGGACAAGTCCGTCAACTGTAGTGACTCTCTGTCGAGCCTCTCGGCTATTGAACACAGACAATTTTAAAACGCGCTAATTCGTAACATTCTACACATACAGGATTTGTTAACATCTGCCGGTAAGGAGGTTGTGCTCTATTGGGTGCCCAGTCATTGTGGCATCTATGGTAACACAGTAGCCAAATCTGCTTTGACCAAGCCAGTATCTTCGGTTGAATTACCATATTCTGACTTCAGACCAAAGATAATCAAGTACATCAAACAGATTTGGCAAACTTTTTGTGATGAAGAAAAACGTCAAAATAATAAACTGGCTCAAATCCAGGCAGAGATCCGTCCAACCACTTTCCTTTCTTCTTTTGAAAGAAAAGAAAAGGTGGTTTTATCCAGATATCGAATCGGCCTTTCCATCACACCAACATATACTCACGGTGGTCCCCATCCGTGGTGCATCCCTTGTGATAACCGATTCGACATCAAACATGTTCTTTTTAGAGTGTGTGGAGTTTGCCATGGTGAGAAATCGCCTATTCAAGGCAAACTCGACGAATGAGCTTTTCACCAAGATGAAAAGTCCTATTATTATAAAATTTAAAACAGATTGGTTTATACCATAAAATTAGATTTTTTTATTGTAATATATATTTATGATCACTAAAACACACGGGCACAGGGAAAATCTAAAATAACCATGGAGACAAGTTTCTAATTGTATTAAAAAGAGGTATATCATTTAGACCTTTATACCCCATAAATTGTGTTAACAAATCAAACCTAAGATACATATATTTCATTAGGTTGACGACTGACAGGAGCTTAGCATTAGTCAGTAGAATTTTCTGGAATCCTTTTGTAACACATTGACAATGGTTACGCATCTTAGATATGGCAAGAACATCGGTGGATTGAGATTGAACCCCATAAATTTGGCTTCCTCCAGCCACTCTTTTTAACATGTTTCATGAATTTATTTCCGTCTTTTTTGGTTTAATTGTATTTTTGATGTAAACGGTCCGGTCTGAGAAAACTTAATTTAGCCGCCATATAAGTGAAATAATCTTGAGTGCGGCGTAAAGCTCCAATCAATCAATGGATCTAACATATAGGTTAACAGAGTTGATTGATTCATTGAAATTCACCCTTCATTTCAGATTAATTTACCAGATTAAGTGGAGAAGAAAATTTAACTCTTTGCCCATTCCAAACACCAGTTCTTCCAATCATTCCACATGTGATGATCCAATATACACCCACTCATTTTTTTACCCAGGATATTTCACCGGTGCTATTTTTTTTTTCTAGCTGCAATCTAACAATAGAATAACACCTCGGTCGGCTGGTTTCATCCAATCTCCTACAATGGCCGAGAGGATGCATTGTATTGTGTTTGTTGTCGATGGAACAAAAGTCCGCCTGGCCCCAACAGATGTCAAGGACAAATTTACAGAATTGATAAAACAAGCGTCTGGTAGAAGTGCGTAAGATTTTCAATACAAATATTTAACTTACTGATGTTTTGTTTAAAAATCTTGGGAGAAACCAATGGTATAGCAAAGATTGAATTTACGTAATTTTATTATGATCGGCAGGCTTATACATTTAGAGATATTTAATTAAGGTATCACGACGACGAAGCCGAAAAAAGACACCTATAAAAACACTGGCACAGGTTTCGAAAGCTCGTGTTGTTCACAAAAACTCACTTAATGGTGATACCTCAAGTATTTCTCATTAGAATGGAACGCACGTTTAAAGAGTTTCGAACATTTCTTTATATAGGAATCACAAACGCTCTGCGCACAAGCCATCAGTTTCACTATTTTAATTATTTGTACATCTCTGATCTCTGTAGTATGTGTGATTGACTTAAACAAAAGCAAATGGAAAACAATAATTAAATTATCATTAAAATGGAACCATTTTCTACACTGTGTTTAACCTTACAAGCAAATTGAATAACTAAATACAGATATCAAGTTCACTTGAGTAACAGGCGTACGCATGATAGTAAAACGCAATCAATCTGAAACTTCAAGGATTTACGTACGTGAAATACCCTCTGAAAGACTGCAGGTCATTTTGGTAAAAGAGGTTTAATTTACTTTAAAGTACGCGTAATTCACTGATAGCTTCTAACTTTGTGCAAGTTAGAACGGACACTTCAAGCATACGTATATAACAAAAAAATGTTAAATTTGATAATAAAAGCTTGTGGAATTCCTTATATTTACAAATTCAGATCTTAAAGGGGCATGAGCTGCCGAAATTCACACTTTTTTCGTAATTTCTGATCGTCACGACAGTAAGAGGCTTTGAAGGCCATCGAAAAACTAAATGATTGGCGTTGGAATGAGGAAAATCCATACAGTATGTGCCCTGTACGAACCGAAAACGTGTTCGAAAAGTAGCAAAATTTAAATAACCGGGACGACCATTCATTCATTCTAAGCCAATGTTAGTTCAAAACAATACTTTATCGTACATTTCCGAGACTTGAAGCACTAAAAAGCTTCTGAATTATACGTCTTGAGAAAAGTAGCCGATAATTTCAACATTCTGTGTTTACGTCAAAATATCAACATTTTGGCAGCTCATGCCCCTTTAATATATATTTTTCTTGTCTTCAATATACTGATAGTGAGTGAGATATTTAAATATCTGTGATTAAAACGTGCTAAAATCGGGTGGTGAAATTAGTTTGCTAGTGCGAGTTCCCGCTGTCAATCATGCGGCCCCTACCAGACATTTTAAAAGGCTTATCAAGTATGACCCATTTAAAGACAAATAAGCTATTTTTAGCACCGAGGACGTTATTTGGAATTTCGGAGTCCAGAGTAGTGAAATAAAGACATATATCGGAGCTTTTTTAAACCTCAGAGTGAAATTGCAATGCTTGGGTCATTTTAAAACGTATAAAAATCGACTCCTTTCAGATTTCCAAGGGCGACTATAAGAAATAGTTTATCTATGCCTGTTGCCGGCCGCCACAGCTTGTTCGAAGTCGGTAAAATGGCGTTCTCGAAAATGTAACAATTATAAATATTTTTAAAAGAGAGTGTTCCACACTTAAGAAAATCCATATTGTATTTTTCCGAGTTTGAAAAGAAGGAATATTTCAAAATGAAATGAAATACACGGCAACGTACGATAACTATTTTCTCGATCGAACTTTCATTCAGGTACAGCAACTGACAAGTGTAAATATTATTTACCAATAAAGTAAACTTAAATGTTTTTATTCAATCTTATATTAATATCAAAATGTGCCTGAAGATATTGTTTTATAAGAGTTCACTAATTTCTGAACGAATTGGAAAAAAATTGCCATTAATTTTTAAACTGACTTTCGTCATGTTTCAATTTTACTCATCAGACGAGTGATACGCTCATTCTTCACTTTTCATGGGCTATTTTTGACAGATATACATTATCTTTTGATTTGTAAACAAACACTAACTGCATCTTAGTAACATGTGTACAATCGTTTTGGATTTTGTAAATTTTAGTTGTGCACAGGACTCAAACAAGCAATATCACTGACTGGCCTGTGTGAAGAAAGTTGGTTTTGAGTTTTCAGATAACAGCCACTTTCTACCGAAGAAACTTTGTTCTTGTCCAGCCAGCCACCAACTGAAGAAATAAATTCCACATATCAAATTTGCGATCTGTTTACAAGCAGCCTCACTTTCTGATAGTGTCGTATGGTGGTCGCCAAGATCAGTTCACTGATCTCTTGTTTACTATGAACTTCAAACTGTCTAATTGCTTTAACAATCAGAATTATTGTTAAAAAAAAGAATTTCTGCAGCGAACACCACTTGAATAAATTATCATACTACTTGAGTTAACAGTTAAAGTTATTCCCTAAAATGACATGAGCTACCATGAATGGTGGTCCCGGTTATTTAAATTTTGTTTACTTTTCGAACACGTTTTTGGTTCGTACAGGCCACATACTGTATGGATTTTCCTCATTCCAAAGCCAATCATTTAGTTTTTCGACGACATTCAAAACCTCGTACTGTTGTGATGATCAGAAATTGTGAAAAAAGTGTGAATTTTGGCAGGTCATGCCACTTTAAATTGTTTGTATATGTTTCAGATATTCGTATTGTCATTTTGGTAACCCACATAGATCAGATGTGTGAGGCAGTCAATAAATATGTCCGAAATGCGTACAGGAGTAAGGCTGTGAAAGATACTGTTGACAAGATCCACGAGATAACAGGAGTTTCAGTTTCATTAATCTACCTGGCGAAGAATTATAATTATGAAGGCGAGCTGAACCCTGACGTGGATGTCCTTAACTTAACTGCTCTCCAGAAGATGTTGCATTTTGCGGATGATTCTTTAGACGACTATGATGAAGCCTGACATTGTTAGGGTTTTCACAGCTTAGTAATTTTGATTGCTTCATAGTTATTCTCGCTTTAGTATATCAGTAACCTATAAATAGTAAAAAACGTTCCACGGGTAGGGAAATGGTATAGTCATACCCGTTTTTAGATTGATAAAATGATAATGTCATTATGCAACGTCAAAAATATGACGTTAAGAAGTTTATATCAAGATTTTTAACCTATATTTTTGTTATTTGCTTGTTTTTGTAAGGCGTTTGTGATTCATGTATAGGTCTACAGATTTTTCTCGAGCTATAATCTGTTAGCCTATTGTTTGTTGGCCAGCTTACCCAGACGGCTGTTAACCTTTGTATTGCTAGAGTCAAAGAGCTTTCTTGAATCTTGAATATGCACTATCTCTATATATATGCAAATTTATTCTAATGTGTTTTAGCCAGAGTGTTCTGGAATTTCTGAGATACTATTTAAGTACGCGTTGTTTGTATTTTAGTGAGACAGTTTAGAACTGTACTCAGTAAAGCTTCTTGGATGCTATAATTTGAATGTTGTTAAGCTTACTTACTTGTCAGTGATGTTTTCTCCGATGACCTGTACTGCTCCGATAAGCTGTACTGCTGTGATTAGGGATGAGCTGTACTGTTCCAATAGGCTGTACTGCTCCGATAAGCTGTACTGCTCCGATAAGCTGTAATGTTCCAATAAGCTGTACTGCTCTGATGAGATGTACTGCTCCGGTAAGCAGTACTGCTCCGGTAAGCTGTACTGCTCCGATAAGCTGTACCGCTGTGATAAGCTGTACTGCTGTGATGAGGAATGGGCTGTAGTGCTCCGATAAGCTGTACTGCGCCGATGAGTTTTACTGCTCCAACAAGCTGTTCTGCTCTGATGAGCTGTTCTGCTCCGATAAGCTGTACTGCTGTGATAAGCTGTAGTGCTGTGATGGGGAATGGGCTCTAGTGCTCCGATAAGCTGTACTGTGCGGATGAACTGTACTGCTCCGATGAGCTGTACTGCTTCGATAAACTGTACTGCTCTGATGAGCTGTACTACCCCGGTAAGCAGTACTGCTCTGATGAGCTATACTACTATAATGAGTGATAGGTTGTAGTACTGTGATAAGCTGTACCGCTGTGATGAGGAATGTACTGCAGTGCTCCGATAAGCTGTACTGCGCCGGTGAGCTGTACTGCTCCGATGAGCTGTACTGCTTCGATTAGCTGTACTGCTTCGATAAGCTGTACTGCTCTGATGAGCTGTACTGCGCCGATGAGCTGTACTGCTCCGATAAGCTGTACTGCTGTGATAAGCTATACTGCTCCGATTAGCTGTATTGCTCCGATAAGCTGTACTGCTCCGATACGCTGTACTACTCCGGTAAGCTGTACTGCTCTGATAAGCTGTACTGCTATATTGAGTGATAAACTGCACTGCTGTGATGAAGAATGGGCTGCACTGCTCCAATAAGTAACAGTATAAATGACGAGCGTATAGTATTGAATGACACAAGTCACGGTGAAAGTTCGTTGCCTTTATTGGAGTAAACTTCAACTTAAAGACCACTTCACACCCTGTAACATTGAAATGAGGCAGTAAATAAACAAAGTCTATAATTTACTAGATATGGAAGTTAAGGGAAAGATAACTCGAATATGAATCGAATGCTAACAATTCGAGTAAATAAGGCTTTCATACCCGGTAGGTGAAACTGGGGTGTAGGCCTAATTCTCCCTTGGTTGCTGAATTAAATCCAGACCTGAACATAAAAAAAAACACATTGCAAGAAATAATACCCGATCCTCTAGAACCTGTTTTCTATTGAAACATTCCGTAAATGCATCCATTCACATTCATCCATATTCACAGGTAGGTACAATCAGAACACATCTAAGCATTCACACATATATTCAACATTCCAACTAGATTGTTTTTAGAGTTGCAAGTAAGTAGAAAATGTTTACATCTATGAGCGGGGACACTTATGGGAAAGAAGAAATGTATAGAGTAATAAATCGAAATGATCAGAACTGTACCTTATTCATCCAGTGTCTAGTCCAAGGTATAAGTTGGTAAGGTGCTGCAGAAAAACAGTGGCAGTGAATCTAGTGCAGTATAAAGGTGCCGTATATTAGGGTGAAAACATAACCAATCAAACAATGGCACATTTCTATCTTGTCAAACTGACCATGGAAGAGTCCGAATATATTTAAGGGGGAACAGGATACTCTAAATCACTAACTCATACACACTGTATACATACCTGCATGTGGTCAAGCTGACCCTGGATTTGTCTACTATATATCCAGAGTGGCTATGGTTTAACATGGTGATATAGAAAGAAATATGGATAGGGTTTATCGGAAATTGAATTAGCGATTTGTATAAAAACATACATACATACACCCCCTGCTTATTCGACAGATGTCCCCATCAGGTTTTTCCAAGTACAATTTCTAAAATTGCATCGGATACCTTATTTGGATTGACGGCAATACCTTCCGTTATAAGCGAACTTAAATAATTTGCTCGTGCCATCCAGTCCTGTTGCTGGGCTCTAAAGTGCAGCGCATATTCCCCAGTTCTCATCCATTCTGGCTGTTGCCGTTGGCGAGTAGATCTTCTTGTGGCAGGAATAGGAGGTGTACCGGAATTACCAAAGTCAGTGTTGTGATCTTCAGAATCTGCGGAAACAGGTTATCTCGATGTGGGCGCTGTTGTAGGTTCGGGGTCCCCATCTCTCACCGAAGCGTCTCTGTCAACATCTTCTCCTCGCTTTGCTTCAGCTGGCCTATCCACGGACTGAGTGGATGCTGAACTACTGGAGGAATCACATGCTACTACTTCTACCACATCATGTAAAGAATCGTCATCACTGGAGGTGTCCACGTCCTGGGAGTGGAGGTCAGGTCCAGGTGTCGGTCGAACAGACTGGGAAGGTTTGGATGGTCTTGGCTGTGGAACAGGTGGGGGTCTGAGGGGAATGGTTTGGATGGTCTTGGCTGTGGAACAGGTGGGGGTCTGAGGGGAATGGCGCCTAGTGGTAAAAGGAGGTTTCGGTGAAGCGTTCGCTCTTTTCCGGTCCCACTTTCCTCTCCAACTACGTAAAACCTTTTCCGTTTCTTTGGAGACTTGTCTATGGCTTCGGTTGCGGCTTTGTATGCATGCTGAAGACGGCCCCTCAGGTCATTGATGTATTTCGAATGATTTTGTAGCTTCGCTTCGTCGATATCCAACCCGAACGCTAAGTCAATTGGTAGCCTTGGCTGCCGCCCAAACATCAGAAAATATGGTGACCAACCTGTAGTCTCGCGGCGGGTACAGTTGTAAGCGTGGACAAGGGGCCCTATATACGCCCTCCAGTTCTTCTTGTCCTCAACTCCCAAGGTTCCCAACATGTTGCATAGTGTTCTGTTAAACCTCTCGCACATTCCGTTTCCCATGGGATGATATGGAGTGGTACGAGACTGCTGTATCTGCAGCATGCGACAGAGCTCCGTCATCAAGTTTCCAGTAAAGTTGGCTCCCTCGTCTGAATGAATTCGTTTCGGAAGACCGTAGTGTACCACATAGTTGTTGAAGAATACTTCAGCTGTAGTCCTTGCGGTCATATTTCGTGTTGGGAATGCTTGGGCGTACCGGGTGAAATGGTCAGTGACTACAAGTACATATTCAACACCACCTTTCGAGGGTTCCAAGGATAGAAAATCCATACACACTAGCTCCATCGGCTCAGAAGTTTTGAATATAGTCTTCAACATCTCTCGCCATTCCGGGCCAGTAAAACCGCTCGGTCAACAAGGAAAGGGTTTTATCACGTCCAGGATGTCCCACCTTGTCATACAAGCGCCGGGAGGGGGGGGGGGGGCTGTTTTATACAAAGTAGAAGGTAATACCAGTTGGTGCCGTTCTTCTTCGTCTACCTCAATAACTCTGTATAGGACTCCCCTCTTCAGTTGAAATTGATGGAAGCTCTTCAGTAGTTTCGTCATGGTGCTGTCATCATCTTTATGATTCGGTTTTCTCCCCGCCCTTAGCAGATCAACTAGATGGGACACCTGTTTGTCCTTACCTTGTGCTGGTCTCCAATCTTTAGCATTTCCATCGTAGACATCACTCGAAGAATCGGTGTTTTGGTCAAACTCCGTAAGTACGTCAACGGAAAAACATAGGCTTTCGACTGCGGCCTGCGTTGGTCCAGCGGCACGAATAATAGAACCGAGTCTTTGTCGATGTCCGCGGTACGATCTTCGTCGCGAGGCAAGCGAGAGAGTATGTCCGCGTCAGTACTCGATTTCCCAGTTCGATAATGAATGCTGAAGTTATATGCTGCCAGAGCAGCTAGCCATCGATGACCAGTCGCATCCATTCGAGCACTGGTAAGAACATACGTCAGAGGATTATTATTGGTAAGTACTCGAAAATTATGGCCATACAAATAGTCGTGAAATTTTTCTGTAACCGACCATTTCAGACATAGTAACTCTAGTTTATGAGCTGGGTAATTCCGCTCAGAATGACTTAGACCCCTGGTGGCATAGGCAATTTTTCGCAATTCCCCCCCCCCCCTTGCTCCTGATATAGTACCGCCCAAAGACTCTGGGTACTTGCATCAGTGTGTAGTTCGAAAGGAAGTGAATAGTCGGCATACCCTCGTATTGGAGGACTTTTGAGACGTGGTTTTAAATTTCCAAATGCCTCCTGCTGAGTTAGGATCCACTGCCATTCAGGACAGTTGGTGGCTCTTGGTCTTGACTTAGAAGAAGTTTTTGTATTCTTAGGAATGTGGTCCGTTAGAGGTCTCGCTATGACGGAAAAATTCTGTATAAATTTTCTGTTATACCCCGCAAATCTAAGAAATTTTCTCACTTCTTCAGGTGTAGTAGGCGTGGGCCATTCTTCAATCTTAGAAATCTTCTCCGGATCGACTTCAACCCCGCTTTCTGAAACAATGTAACCAACATACCTGACTTTAGGTTGAAATAACTTACATTTGTTGGTGGCAAGCTTCAGTCCGCACTCGTGAAGACGTTTAAATACCATCTCCAATCTCTCCGCGTTCTTCATACGTCCTGAAATAAATGATGAGGTCATCTAGGTAAATGAGGCAAACATTAAGATTCAGGCCATCTAAACATTCTTCCATTAAGCGCTGGTAGGTGGCTGGTGCGTTAGACAATCCGAAGGGCATTCGGTTATACTAAAAAAGCCAACGGCTCCACTGTAAATGCAATCCTTTCCTTATGGCTTTCTTCCAGCTCAACTTGATGGTATCCGCTCTTCGTATCCAACACCGAAAAAAAGTTCATAACTTCAAGGCAATCTAACAGTTCCTCAATTCTGGGGAGTGCGTAGCAGTCCTTCACGGTGCGGTTGTTTAATTGTCGATAGTCAATGCACATGCGAAGACGCCCATCTTTCTTCCGTGCCAGTACTACGTTGGGAGCCCATGGACTAAAAAACGACGTATTATTCCAGCTGAAAGAAGTTCTTGTAGATGATTTTTGACTTCTACATACATAGATGGTGGAATACGCCGATGTCGCTGTTTAAAGGGCATCTCGTCATATAGGTCAATGCCCCCGGGGGGGGGGAGCTGTTTTATACAAAGTAGAAGGTAAGACCAGTTGGTGCCGTTCTTCTTCGTCTACCTCAATAACTCTGTATAGGACTCCCCTCTTCAGTTGAAATTGATGGAAGCTCTTCAGTAGTTTTGTCATGGTGCTGTCGCCAACGTAATCTTTATGATTCGGTTTTCTCCCCGCCCTTAGCAGATCAACTAGATGGGACAACTGTTTGTCCTTACCTTGTGCTGGTCTCCAATCTTTAGTATTTCCATCGTAGACATCACTCGAAGAATCGGTGTTTTGGTCAAACTCCGTAAGTACGTCAACGGAAAAACATAGGCTTTCGACTGCGGCCTGCTTTGGTCCAGCGGCACGAATGGTAAGAACCGAGTCTTTGTCGATGTCCGCGGTACGATTTTCGTCGCGAGGCAAGCGAGAGAGTATGTCCGCGTCAGTACTCGATTTCCCAGTTCGATAATGAATGCTGAAGTTATATGCTGCCAGAGCAGCTAGCCATCGATGACCAGTCGCATCCATTCGAGCACAGGTAAGAACATACGTCAGAGGATTATTATTGGTAAGTACTCGAAAATTATGGCCATACAAATAGTCGTGAAATTTTTCTGTAACCGACCATTTCAGACATAGTAACTCTAGTTTATGAGCTGGGTAATTCCGCTCAGAATGACTTAGACCCCTGGTGGCATAGGCAATTTTTCGCAATCCCCCCCCCCCCTTTGCTCCTGATATAGTACCGCCCCAAGACTCTGGGTACTTGCATCAGTGTATAGTTCGAAAGGAAGTGAATAGTCGGCATACCCTCGTATTGGAGGACTTTTGAGACGTGGTTTTAAATTTCAAATGCCTCCTGCTGAGTTAGGATCCACTGCCATTCAGAACAGTTGGTTGTTTTTGGTCTTGACTTAGAAGAAGTTTTCGTATTCTTATGAATGTGGTCCGTTAGAGGTCTCGCTATGACTGAAAAATTCTGTATAAATTTTCTGTTATACCCCGCAAATCTAAGAAATTTTCTCACTTCTTCAGGTGTAGTAGGCGTGGGCCATTCTTCAATCTTAGAAATCTTCTCCGGATCGACTTCAACCCCGCTTTCTGAAACAATGTAACCAACATACCTGACTTTACGTTGAAATAACTTACATTTGTTGGTGGCAAGCTTCAGTCCGCACTCGTGAAGACGTTTAAATACCATCTCCAATCTCTCCACGTTCTTCATACGTCCTGAAATAAATGATGAGGTCATCTAGGTAAATGAGGCAAACATTAAGCGCTGGTAGGTTGCTGGTGCGTTAGACAATCCGAAGGGCATTCGGTTATACTAAAAAAGACAACGGCTCCACTGTAAATGCAATCCTTTCCTTATGGCTTTCTTCCAGCTCAACTTGATGGTATCCCCTCTTCGTATCCAGTAGTGTTGTCACAAATATGATTTTTTCTGAAACCTTTCTGAAAAAATTTTAAAGTTAATAACAGACGGTTCGTTTGCTGGTCTACCTGTTAGGACATTGAATGTGATATTGTTAAATGACGTCATCAGCAAGAAATTGGGAAAAAAATCACATATTGCGTCTGCCAGTCGATCATTGAGTGACGTTGAAAGGCGTTATTCGTTGTCGGAAAAAGAAGCCCTTGCAGCAGTAGTTTTGGCTTGCGAAAAAGTCCATCTCTACCATTATGATCAGTCATCTGATCACAAACCTCTAGGAATCATCTACAGTCAAAGCATAAGCGTTCACCTCAGATTGACAATTGAGCACAAACCAGGCGTAATTAACCCTACTGGCATTCTGTCACGTCGTCCACTTCCAGTTCCACATCAAGTTTATGGTGACGCAACCCAGGCCTGTCAACTTTGTACCAGCACATTTCATAGCGATCACACTACACGAGCTGTTCTGAACTTTCTATTGTGCGTCAACGTGTTTCTTCAGGCACTTCTACAAACCGTTTGGTTTAACACAAATGTCTTTGAAGACATGGGAAATTGTTCATTTAGATTTCTGCGGTCCGTTTCTGTGTAGTGAATACATGTTAGGTGTTAAGAATTGTTTGAAACTCTTGTTAAACGTTGGTTTTATACTAATGAGAGATGATTGAGGCATCACCACGAAAGCTGGTATTGTTCACCAGCAACTTACTTCGTGGTGATGCCTTAATCATCTCTCGTCTTTGAAGCTGTTGAGGAAGCTACCCGTTTGCCAGAGGCGGTCATTCTGAAGTCCACAATTTGCAAAGCTTTTGAGTAACAGTGGATACCTCAATATATTTACCACTCCGGGTCTTCCACTTCAGATAGTATTCGACAATTGTTTTTTTTTTTTTTTTTTTTTTTTTGATCCAGTGATTTCAGCACCTTAAACGTAACCAAAAGCCGAAAAATCGCCCTCATTAGCATAAGCGATAAAGTTATATGGAACAGTGTTTCTTTTGACTGTAAGTAACGAGAGTGACCCCTTTTCATAGAAAACAAAGGGAAGAACGCCCGGCCTGGTGATTTCTACAACATATCAGACTACTTCTCGTAGTTTGGTTTGCAAGAGGCTTTTCACCAAAGGTAAACTTTAATTAATTATATTTTATTAAAGAAGTTCAATTAATAAAAAATGTTGCGGATTTTGTAACAGTAAGTATCCATCTTGTGGCCTATGTTGTCAAATTAGCGCTAAGACTGCATCCACTGACAACAATTTCACACAAGCCCTAAACAAAGACAAACATGTTAAACAAAAGAAGAAGGCACATGCTGGGAGAAAAACAAGGTATATTTTACAATAGAATGAATTTTTTTTAAACTGGGTCAAAGTGGAGAAACATGTAGAATATCTGTGCTAAATAACCCACCAAATTGCACATGTACTTTTACTGTATATAATAGTGTAGTTAAAACATGTGAAGAAGCCAGGCTAAACACACCCATACCCCCCCCCCCCTGTTTATATCCCGCACACACCCTCGTTGGCACAACCAGGTTAAAACATATGAAATTTCTTGAGTCCACAAGAAGTTTGTGTCACATGATTATTTAAATCAATATCACCATTCAAATTTAGAAATGAAGCATAAATTTTCTCATCTTCGTATATATCACAGACAATTTAAATAACTTTGAATTATTATTTGAAAAATATACTATTAAAACAGCGACTACTACGGATAATATTTTACTTTATACATATAAATATATTTTACTAAAACTTTATCTAATTCCGATCAGTCTTTCTTGGCATGTTTAGGGTGTTTTGCTGTTTCTAATTCCCCACGGAATTCTAAAATAGCTTTCGCAAAAGCCCCAGGTCGATCAACATGAACGATATGTCCACAGCGATCGAGAATGACAACGTGTTGACAGTTAGGTAAACCTTCGGTAAGTACATCAGCACCGGACGGGTGAATCAACTGAAATAATGAAAAAATAAATTAATTTTTAAAAAATGTTTGAAACTCTCTTAAAACGTGAGTTCCATACTAATGAGAAATGGTAAAGGCATCACCACGAAGTAAGTTGTAATTTGATTGGTTAACAAATCGTATTCATCACAGAATCGACCAATTAAAAGCATCCATTCTAATCGCATCCTACAATGAGGATACCACAAACGGGCCTTAAACAACATGAGCTTTCGACACCTATACCAGTGTCTTCGTCAACCTAACACTTGATAAAGACACCGGTATAGGCGTCGAAAGCTCTTGTGGTTTACAAACAACTAACTTCAAAATAAAATAATTTACCACTGTCAGCCACACCTGTTTTGGCCAAACGTTCCAAAAGGTTGGACAAAGGGTTTGCATTGTGACCTTGCAAATATCATGACATCACAGAGCTATTTCGCTGAGCTTCTCTAGCCTTAAAGTCGCATGAGCTGCCAAAATTCACACTTTTTTCATAATATCTGATCGTTACGACAGTAAGTGGGTTTGATTGATTGATTGATTGTTTGGTATTTTACGCCGCGCTCAAGATTATTTCACTTATATGGCGGCGTTGTCAGTTTTATTGTGGGAGGAAACCGGGCTCTATGCCCGGAGGAAACCCACGACCTTCCGTTGGTAACTGGCAACCATCCCACATAGGTCGTTCGAGTGAAAACCCAGTCAGAAAATTTTCCAATTTTTTGGACTGAGTGGGATTCGAACCCGCGACCCATTGGTGCAAAGCTGTTCGGATTGAGCGTCCAACGCTCTACCTACTGAGCTACGGAGGCCCCCGTAAGTGGGTTTGAAGGCCATTGAAAAACTAAAAGGTTGGCGTTGGAATGAGGAAAATCCATACAGTATGTGGCCTGTACGAACCGAAAACGTGTTCGAAATGTAAACAAAATTTAAACAACCGGGACGACCATTCATTAATTCTAAGCCATAGTTAGTTCAAAACAATACTTTATCGTACATTTTCGAAACTAGAAGCACTAAAAAGCTTCTGAATTATACGTCTTGAGAAAAATAGCTAATAATTTCAACATTCTGTTTTAACGTTAAAATATCAACATTTTGGCAGCTCATGCCACTTTAAAGGTTTGGACTGGACACGTTGACTGAGCAGTGAAGTCAATTATAACAGGTATTCTCATTAAATCAGAAACAAATGAAATTCAAGTATATGGCATCAGCTACTAAAATTCAGATTCTTTTTTTTTTCTCATAAGTTTTGATTGCAAAGAAAAGTGGAGCGTTTGAAGTACCTTGAAAAACTGCAGCATGGGCTTTGAAATATAGAATACCAATAAAGCCCAGATATGTGTTAATAATAGACAAAATTCAAATGGCTGATATGTAGGTTTTTGTTTCTTGTAAAAACTACTTCAACAAAAAGCTCTTATTGTGTTACTCTTGATAACATTGATTTCAACTAAATATTCCCTAAATTTGGCAGCTCATGTCACCTTAAAAATTGAACACTAAGAAAAACTAGAATTCAACTGAAGTAGAAGTGTCGCCTGGCAGGATAAATATACAAGGAGAAGGTACATCACCTTTCACAAAAAAATTCACTGTTGTACTTTATTTGTGAATATATGTATATCATGCTGTGTAAGATGTTACCTGAATATGAGATATTAAATAATAATCTGCGTCAGATAAAAATCGAACTTGAGCGGGGTATTAAGGTATTAAACTTTCCATTTAAATTTGAAAAAAATTAAGCCAGTGGTTTTCAAGATATTGCAGGGAAACCAAGTTATTTGTATCAGCCAATCAAAAACAATAATTAAATATGCGCGGATTTTAGCGAAAGTCGAACTTGAGGGGGGTATTAAGGTATTAAACTTCCCATTTAAATTTGAAAAAATTAAGACAGTGGTTTTCAAGATATTGCACGGAAACCAAGTTATTTGTATCAGCCAATCAAAAGCCTGTACAATAATTAAATATGCGCGGATTTAAGCGAAAGTCGAACTTGAGCGGGGTATTAAGGTAATAAACTTCCCATTTAAATTTGAAAAAAATTAAGCCAGTGGTTTTCAAGATATTGCACGGAAACCAAGTTATTTGTATCAGCCAATCAAAAGCCTGTACAATAATTAAATATGCGCGGATTTAAGCGAAAGTCAAACTTGAGCGGGGTATTAAGGTAATAAACTTCCCATTTAAATTTGAAAAAAATTAAGCCAGTGGTTTTCAAGATATTGCACGGAAACCAAGTTATTTGTATCAGCCAATCAAAAGCCTGTACAATAATTAAATATGCGCGGATTTTAGCGAAAGTCGAACTTGAACGGGGTATTAAGGTATTAAACTTCTCATTTAAATTTGAAAAAAATTAAGCCAGTGGTTTTCAAGATATTGCACGGAAACCAAGTTATTTGTATCAGCCAATCAAAAGCCTGTACAATAATTAAATATGCGCGGATTTTAGCGAAAGTCGAACTTGAGCGGGGTATTAAGGTATTAAACTTCTCATTTAAATTTGAAAAAAATTAAGCCAGTGGTTTTCAAGATATTGCATGGAAACCAAGTTATTTGTATCAGCCAATCAAAAGCCTGTACAATAATTAAATATGCGCGGATTTTAGCGAAAGTCGAACTTGAGCGGGGTATTAAGGTATTAAACTTCCCATTTAAATTTGAAAAAAATTAAGCCAGTGGTTTTCAAGATATTGCACGGAAACCAATCCGGACGCCGACGACGACGACGCCGACGACGACGACGCCGACGCCAGACTACGCCGTCAAAGTGATCCCTAAGTGCCCCCTTTCAGGCGACACAAAAAGCACCTCTCAATGAATGAATAAATGAATGAATAATGTAGTTTTCAGGGATTCTTAGGGGTCTCAGCGGTCCAGGGGGTTATAGTGATCGTCCGAAGTTTCGACTCAAGTTCGAACCAGACCAAATAAAAATTAAAAAATTTCTGAGTGGATATTTTACTTGGTCGCCGTATGTGGAAGAGATGCCAGATACTCTGCGACGGTCGTGAGTTTCCTCCAGGCAATGAGCCCGGTTTTCACCATCATTAAACCTATCAGTCTAACCATATGTAAGTGAAATATTAAATGTTGAGCGCTGCAGAAAAACAACAATCAATCAATCAATCAATCAGTGATCTGAAAAAGCTTTTCCCTGACCTCGTCTTTCTCTCCCCAGATCAGCTGGGTGGGACAGGTTATCCGTTCTAAAGCCTGTTCCAATGATGTGGCAGCCTCTAATGAAGTTATAGCCTTAAACACTGAGGAAATAAAAACAAAACATTTAACTCATCATTTGTAGTTTACCGTAATACCTCAGTTAATTAGAGGACTATGCATGATGCTAAATCCTCAATAACAAAAAGGTTCTGAATAAGATTTAAACTTTCAACACATCTCAGTCCAGGGAGATGATTGACCAGTAGTTAATCATTGAATGTTTTACAAGCTCTCTCTTGAA
Source organism: Lepidochitona cinerea (assembly GCA_963971465.1). Lineage (NCBI taxonomy): Eukaryota > Metazoa > Mollusca > Polyplacophora > Chitonida > Tonicellidae > Lepidochitona > Lepidochitona cinerea. The sequence goes on from OZ020559.1 coordinate 16,220,736, forward strand.
TTAAGATGAGAATTTGCACTCTTCTACTTTTTTCCAGCACTTGAATTAACTCAGACATTACCGTAATTTTGATCCCCTTGGTTTATATCAGTCAAATTTAAATATTTATGAAAACTAAAACACACGGGCACAGGGAAAATCTTCTTGTCTAAAATAACCATGGAGACAAGTTTCTAATTGTGGATCAAAAATTTTAAAAGAAAATATGTTTTCTACCGGTTCTAATTTCAGTAAGTTTTAAGAAAATGGAAAAATACGCCGACTAGGTTTTCACTGAAAAAAAATTAAAACATTCAACTCATTATTGGTAACTTTAAACGATGGCTCCCACTAAATACAAGCAAAAAGAACATGGAAAAATATTATAACTGGGTTTTCACACGATATGTGGAACAGTTGCCGGGTACAGAGCTTAGTTTCTTCCCCTACGAAACCTGGCAACACCATCATAAATAAACATGTAGTTGTTTAAGTGGCATTTAGAACGTTTAGCTTGACAATGAACACAGGGTTGCTATGGATAACAAAATAAAATGTCAGAAAAAAACGAAGAAGTTTGTCACCCATACCAACCCTGTGTTTACCGTCATAAATATTGTGAAATAATCTTGAGTGCAGAGTTGATTGATTTGGGCTTAACGTCGCACTCAGCAGCTACGGTTATATGGTGACAAAAGTACCAACTGACAAAAAATATCACCTTCCCCACCCTCCCACCCACATGTAAATTTGGACATTAGGCTACAGGTTATAAAACATCAGGAAGGCTAATGTATTTGGCATAATTAATTTTCCTCATTGCTAGGTCAGCATACATGGCTAAAGCAGAGCGACAATGCTGCATCCACATGTGCAGAGTAAAACATCAATCGACCACAGTATAAAGCAGCATTCAACTGTGTAATACTTCAGTTTAAATAGATTATCCAATAAGATTTAGTTATAAACAGACTTGGACGCAGACAAAAATTAAAAAATTTCAATATTTTATTTTTCGATAACTAAAATAATATTTGGATTGAGACAATCACACCCAAGATTGTTTTCACGAAAACTATTCTTATTTTACTTTTGATGATTGCTAGAGTGGCCTCTGTACCCGTAGGAAACCCACGACCTTGCGGTCGTAGCTGGTAACCATCCCACATAGGTCGTTCAAATGAAAACCCAGTCAGAAAATTTTTGCAATTTTTTGGGTGACCCATTGGTGGAAGGCTGTTCGTATTGAGCGTCCAATGCTCTGCCTACTTAGCCACGGAGGCCCCCTGAACCAAAAGAATGAAAAATTACACGGATTGATTGATGTTTTATGCCGCACTCAGGATTATTTCACTAATATTGCTTAACTTATGTTTATTTACATACCCATTCACCTGTATATATATTCATATAATGATGTTGATCATATGCTTGAAAACGATGTCCGAATAGACATTGAAACGTTGCGCCTAAATATAACAGACGTTGTAAATCCAGATAGAGTTTGTTTAATGTTATACTTCAAACTTCTATATGCCCTTCAAACAAGTTAATATTGCGGTGTTGAAAGGTTTAGTGGGCGAGGGAAGCTGTTCTTACCCCAGAGGAAACCCCCGGCCTTCGGCAAGTACCTGGCAACTCTTTCACATACGGTGAGTAACACAGAGAAGAAATATATGTGTGTACTTACATTGTTTGAAATATTTTTGCTTTGGGGTCCTTAAATGTAGCATTCCTTTTAAAATCTGAAAAGTGGAGAAGAAAATGTTGGATCGTTTAATTTTTAAGGTAAATTTTTTTCAGTACACCCCGAATGTGGAAATTATCAGCTGTTTATCACAAGACGTGCTATTCAGAAGCTTTCTAAAGCTAGATGTCTCGAGAATGTGCGTTGAAGTAAGTCAACATGGTTATTTATTCCTGCTCGTACTCTATGGATTTCCCTTATTCCCACGTCATTTTACATTTCGAATGTTTGAATTTTGTCAGCTCCTGCCACTAAATAGAAAGCAATTTAGAATCAGGTAATTCTTTGATTTTTTCACATCTGTAAGTTTTTGAAGATATCCTAGTTTACGTTCTATGATTGATTCATGGCTAAGTGTTTAACGCCACACTTAGCATTTTTGACTGTCTGGTTTACCAGCCGAACCAGAGAAAAGTGGCACCATAATATAGATGGTAGGCTGCCAAGATATATACATGTAGATAACCCTAAACAGCTATTTATATTTACGATCACTAAAACACACGAGCACAGGGAAAATCTTCTTGACGAAAATAACAATGGAAATAAGTTTCCAGTTGTGTGCAGATTGATTGATTGATTAATTGGTGTTTTACGCCACGCTCAAGATTATTTCACTTATATGACGGCGTTGCCAGTTTTATTGTGGGAAGAAACTGGGCTCTATGCCCGGAGGAAACCCACTACCTTTCGGTGGTACATGTAACTGGCAACCATCTCACATAGCAGTTGTATTTAGACCTTTATACCCATTCACAGGTTGTTGCAATAAATCATAACCGATGATATTTTGTTAAATTAAAGACAGACATGAGTTTGGCTGTTTATGACATTCATGATGCAGAAAATGAAATTACCAACCTGTTTTGGAAGCTGAGGTTTTTTAAACGAGCATGTGTCTAACATCGTCTGACATTCGCCCGGAGACGTGGGAATTAACGTGCATTTATAGTCCTCTTTCTCTATGTGTCCATTCTCTACCAGCTCACGGACCTCCGATGAAAAGTCAGTGTCGTCCGGTGTCTTCACTAAAAATGAAAAAAAATGTGAAAAATTTATCAGTTACCGGGTATTTGTTCTTTTGATTTGCTTTCAAATTTATATTATCCAGGTCTCCACAAAACAATGAGGAAAAAAAGTTTCTTCATTAAATTTGCTATTAAATTCGAATCCTCTCACATTTTCATAAAAAAATATAATATTCGGTAATTTGTTCATCAGATTTGCTTTCAAATTTGTATCATGTGACGCTCTCATAACAAAAAAATTTCCGAAATAAAAAAAAAATTTAAACAAAAATCAGAAATTCCTTTATGATCATCAAGTTTGCTTTCCAATTGCTTTCCAAATCTGGCATTGTTACTAAAAAAATAAGTAATGAAAATTTCGGATTTGCTTTCAAAATCATGAAACTTAGTTAAAAGGTATTCAAGTTAGCAATAATATATTATATGAATATTTCTTTCTACTGTTTCTTACATGGCCTTTTTAACAAGCTCCATCCAACCAACCTTACCGATGGCATATGTTCACTATCCACGTAATTTGAATGTAATTTTAAGAAAAGTGTGTTAATGAGGAGACTAAAAGGCACACTCGCTGCTACAATCCAAAAACAACAGATGGTTTTCTGTATTTTTATACTAAAAAAACCTAATAATTAGCAGTTCATTATCCACACAAATATTGACCAACTATTTTGAGTAGAAGTCAAAACACAACAGCTATGTGATGAAATACTCAGCATAATGTACATGTACAACAAAGTTGTCTTTTGAGTTTGGTTTTACAGAGCCATTTCACAAAGCCTTGGCAAAATGCGATCAATCACGGTTTTCATAATAAAAATCTCTTCACTATGGTATCCTTTTGCAGCCAGGGTACTGTTGCCCTATGACAAAATAAATAATGATTGATTGATTGATTGTTTGGTGTTTTACGCCGCGCTCAAGATTATTTCACTTATATGGCGGTGTTGCCAGTTTTATTGTGGGAGGAAACCGGGCTCTATGCCCGGAGGAAACCCCAACATTCCGTTGGTAACTGGCAACCATACCACATAGGTCGTTTAAGTGAAAATCCAGTCAGAAAATGCTCCAATTTTGTTGGACTGAGTAGGATTCGAAGCCACGACCCATTGGTGGAAGGCTGTTCGGATTGAGCGTCCAACGCTCTACCTACTGAGCCATGGAGGCCCCCAATCAATAATGAATATAGTTTACTATCCTCAAATTGTTGCCAGTGGAGGGTCGTGGGTTTCCTCCGGGCACAGAGCCCGGTTTCCTCCCACAATAAAACTGGCAACGTCGTCATATAAGTGAAATAATCTTGAGCGCGGCGTAAAACACCAAACAATCAATCAATCAATCAAAATGCTGACAGACTATCCTGAGTTGAGATCTATGTTTGCAAACAGAGTTATCTTACTTGCTGGACACACCATAGTCAATATCTCCACATGTTCAGGATGTTCTGCTGCATACAGGCCTACAGTAGCTCCTCCCATTGAGGCGCCAATCAAATGAAAAGGGGAGGAGTCTAAGCCAACCAATTTCACAAACTGAAAGATAACATGAATTAAACTACAAGATTTGTTTTCCACACAGTATTGATTATGATTAGAATGTATAAGTAGCAAGTTTGTTGCTCTTTGCCAAACTTACAAAAACTCCTAAAAATTAACCAATTAATACCTGTGAAGAATGTGCAACTAACAGTTGATTGATTAATGTTTTACGCCGCACTCAAGATTATTTCACATATAATTGTATGACGGCGTTGCCAGGTTTAGTGGGTGAAGAAAGCGGGCCAGGTTTAGTGGGTGAAGAAACCGGGCCAGGTTTAGTAGGTTAAGAAACCAGGTTCTTTCAAGAAATTCTGCTAATTAGGCCTGATTAATAACTGACATTATTTAAAGGATGTGTAAATTATGGTTGATTGATTGATTGATTGATTGATTGATTGATGTTTTATGCCGCACTCAAGATTATTTCACTTATATGGCAGCATAGGGAGCGCAAGTCTCATAGGAATTATTACGAGACAGATGACGCCATTAAGAAAGTTTTTGATGACGTTGCAATTCCATTTGACGTATTTTGTTCCATAACGTCAGATTTAAATGTCATGCACAATGCAGTGCCGGTGACAGGAAATATGTGGAATGCACATGTGACTTGGGCTCCCTATTGCCAGGTATAGTGGGGGGGGGGAAGCAGGCTATTTGCCCGTAAGAAACCTCTGACCTTCGGTAAGTGTAAAGAATTGTTCCAATAAGAAATGTTATCGATTGATTAATTGATGTTTAATTCGAACCCACTGCCTTTAAACACCATTTCTCTGTATATGGCAGTGCTACAAGGTTAAGTGGGGAGGTAATGGTGTTGTGTGCCCACAGGAAACCCCTGACCAATTTTACCATAAATACCACAAGAGGCGAATAAAATTATCAGTTACTTCTAACTGTAAAATAAAACACATGGGGCCAGTTGTTCAAAGCTCGTTGGTTTAATAACAAAGACGCCATGTCACAAAAAAATTCCCTTTGTTACGCCATGTCATTCAACCTGCTGTTATGGTAGTTTGGGTTGAGTTGCCCGCAGTGTAAACAAATCTACGACACAATGCAACTCAAGCTGACTGAACCCAACTCCTGTTGTCTCCAGCCAGGCACAGTCGCGTTGGGTCACAAAGTTCAGTGTATACCGACCTTAAGGAACTTTACAACAACCAGTCCCAAAGCATATTCAACTTTTAGCTTTTCATGGCGCCTAAATATTGCATGCACCTTGAAAATGATGTCCACAAGAAGGTCCTTATTTATAACACACAGCCTCCTACATATAACTCACTTGAACAACCTATGTGGGATGGTTGCCAGTTTCCAGCGAAAGGTCGTGGGTTTCCTCCTGGCATAGAGCCCGGTTTCCTCTCACAATAAAACTGGCAACGCTGCCATATAAGTGAAATAATCTTGAACGCGGCGTAAAACACCAAACAATCAATCAATCAACCTACATATAACTATGATAAAACTAATTATCAAATGTTTCCAGAGCTTATACTTCTAAAGATTCGGTCACCTTTTTTCTTCATAAGGATTCACCCATTAGAAATGAAATGCGGTAAATGTGGCCAGACAAATTTGCCCATTAGAGGGAATTTAAGGCAATACAACCTGCCGAGCAGTGTATGAAAATGGTTATCCTTAAACACAACTCCATGTCTCTATTTTTGTCTGACTCAATGGGAAATTTCGGCCATTACAATGGCTGAATCTTAAGAATAAATTTCATTTTACCTTATTAAGATATTCTACAAGGAAGCTGTAAGACAATTCTTTGTCTGTCGGTTCGCTAGTTTCCCCGTGTCCAGGTAAATCCACACTGACCACATGTAAATCTTCAGGTAAGTTCTAAAAATTAAAAAAAACAAAATTGATATGAGTCAAAGAAACATTGCAGGGCCTCGGTGGGTCAGTCTGCAGGGCTACAGTCCCTGAGGCACACATAGGTGATCCATCGATGAGGCACGGGATCAAATCCTACCAAATATTGACCAAATCAAATTGAAAAATTCCGGAGTATTTCATCGCCATATGTGGAAGAGTTGCCAGGTACTCGCCGAATGTCAGACTTTCCTCCCCCATAATGTGGCCATATTATTAAGATAATCTTGAGCGCGGCGTAAAACATCAATCAATCAAAACATAGAATCATTGTATTGTGCCAATATCTCTTTGATTACTTTAGCCACCAGGGGGCGTTGCACAAAGCTGTATTAAGCTTAAATTATGCTTAAATATGTCGCGCCACAAAGAAATTTGTTTGTAACATTGCTTAGATACACCATTGTGCAACCGGCCCCTGAAGTCACCTAATGGACTAAAATTTCAATGTTATAACAGACAGTTTCATGTAGCTGACATGTGGAGGTTATAGACCTTGTTTCAGCTGTAGGTACTGCATGTGTACCTTAGATTTTAAAACTTTGGGTACGGTAAGAATTCCGCTAATTCAAGTACTCAAAACATTACGAAAAGCACTCTAAAAGTTTGAGACTTTTCGTTGGGTGTCTTACCTCCTGCATGGAGGGACCGATAATCCTATCGAGCAATCACTATTGTTGTTGTTTTAGACCAAACATAGCAGAAAGCAGTCTAATAATTTGTTATTTTCACATTGCTCGTCCTTGAATTAGCGGAATTCTTACTGTACCTTTAGTGATAATGTCACCTTATAAAAGATTTTAATTGTGTTTTTTGGGAGTTAAACTGTGTTTTACATAAAGAATTTTTAAACAACAGAACCAATGACTTTTCAATGTATTTTTGCCATTTTTCAAGAAAGTGAAATCCCAAAATTAGCTAGAATACTGACTAAAAAGTAATTAATCTCAATTTTAAAAAAAGGGCCGTAGACTACAATCAGTCGAAGCTAAATCTCACTCTGACTAACTGTGCCCACATATCCTTATTCGCTGAAAATCCATGAACGAAAACAATCGTTGTTTTGTCGTTTCGTCTCTTATTTTTCTCCGCATAGCAATAGGTGATGTTATCTCCCTCAACATACTTTATCGTCAAACCGGCCATAAATGTGACATATCTGTAAATACAAATATCACACGAGATGAGAAAGCAATGGTTTAGTGGTACGACAAGCGCATGGAGTGCTCTCCCCTTAGCACCTTATCAAATTCATATAATAGGGTGATAAGGGGAGAGCACTCCAAGCTCATGTGAAGGTGGAGCTGGTCAAATGGTAAAAAAAAATTCTAAAAACTTGTAAAATATCCCTTCCAGAGTACCCTCCCTTTACTTTTTGCCTCTTGTGAAGAAGGTGAAATTTACTCAATTGATAATAGATCCTATAGTAATAGCTAAATGATCTACATGTAAGTTGAGATATCTGACTATTTTTTCGCGTGCCAGTTTCAATTGGGTAGAAAAATGGGCCTGGATAAACTTCCTAACTTCTGTAGCTGGCAACGAAACCATTCGAAACAGGGCGAACGATTGAAACTCATAATGGTATTCAAGACCTTGGTTAGCTAGTATTAGTATATATTGATTGATTCACGTTTTATGCCACAGTCTCCGAAGTTTTTAATTTTTCCTTGAGCTGACCGAGATGGGATACAGGCTTACCTCATATATGTTGTAAAGATAAGCGATGGACTGATGAAATAGACAACCAAGAACAATGAGAATAGGGAGAGACAGAAAATGGCCACGTACAGGAACAAATCAACAAACATAATGACAGATCTGAAATAGAAATAATTAAAAATTGTAAAATGTGAGCGGATATTGCCCTACTACCCAATGAGGTAGTCGCAGGGGCTCACCTTAGAATTTTTAACTTTTTCAGTACCCTCAATATATATATGATCGATTTACTAAAGCATTATTGACATGCCCCTAATCCATAAAAATTAAATTAAATCTAAGTATGTACATGCATAATGTTTAACAACCTATGACTGGCTATAAACTACTAATAAATTTTTTTAACACAATTAGAAACTTGTGTCTTATTTTAGACAAGAACATTTTCTCTGTGCTCGTGTGTTTTGGTGTTCATAAATCAATGGAAGGTAACCATTCGGTCAACCGGCCACTTGACTTGTCGCCAACAACATAAACCCATAACATAAGGGCTAAAAAAAATCCATGTTGTACCGGTAGGCTTATATGTACTCACCTGGGGCAAAATGGTAGTTCAATAATTAATAATGATATAATCTGGTTATTGAACTCACACGATCACAGACTGTGGTGACTGCCTGCACAGTGCCAATTTTTTCTACTTATTAAACTGTTAAACTTAGCGGCCTAGGCTAGTATTAGTACAAGTAGTAGTGTTACTGTTACTGTCATAGCCTTTCAAAGTAAACCTAATAATAATATCTTCCCGTACAGTAAAGGCTCGATGACTGGTGTCGTCGTATTGTAACGAGTAAAATAAGACCCTAAGAGTAGACATAAGGCCTATGTCAAAATGTAGAACACCTAAACTCAATTCATTTCAAATATTAGATTTTTTAGCATGGACTTTAACCCCTCAAACAAACCGAGGCGGTGCTGATATAAACAAAATATAACGCAGTATAATAGGCCTACCTAAAATTCAGCCTCGAATTTATGAGTCATGCTCTTGGACAGTGCAAATACTGAAATAGGAATCGATCCGTGCAACACCTGTCGTGTTGCAGATTTCTAAAATAACAACTGTTGCAAAAACTGGAGAAATTTTTCATTCAAAACAACAAAACGTCAAAAAAAAAATCGATTGCGAAATACGCGCCACAACAGAGCTATACATAGGACCGTCAAAAGCGAAACTGAATGTAGAGACGAAATATTTATTTAGGTCACATTTTCACAATTCCTGTGCACCTTGGTTTTTTCTGACAAGTTTAACCTTCAGGGATTTTTGTTAGAGAAAAACACCACATATTTTTTACCTGTAGAACAAAACGAAAACTGGCAATGTGTAGAATTATTTGGGAATTTTGAGGAAATCAGAACAGAAAAGAAAGCATGTGGGCACGATTAGGAGCATGCCCGAATCGAAGGGAACGGAAACATTATATATAATAATAATTATGTAATTATATTTGTATTGTTTTGTATTTGTATTGTATTTTATTCACCAAAAAATGTTTTTGGTGGGCTTTATACATATACCCTTATATACACCCAAACTGCATGTGTGACCAGATGAGAGGAAAACTATAGGGCCTAGTCCAATTTATCGAGGTTTCGCCACATAACCTATTCAAAATACTCCATAAAAAAGGACTGAAATGGAACCGTTGCTAGATTAAGGCTCAAGCTATGTTTAAAATTCATACAAAATGGTTGTGTAAAGCGGTAGGCCATACATGTCCCTTTAGTAGGCCTATATATATACTGAAGTCCACACGTCAACTATAGATTATAGAAACCCCCAGTTCAAGACCCACTCGCCGCTTTCTGACATTTGTAAAGAAAGCGAATTTACACGAGCTTTCTGCTAGTAAAATCACTCAAATTACACATGGATATCTCTACTTATTTTCTCAAATGTGTAAATGGCGATGTGAAGGAATACAACCTTAAAGGCACACTTGCCGCGAAAATCAGGAATATTGTTTACATTAAAAAAGAAAAACCGTTTTCTGTATTTTTCCCAGACAATATAAGTTAGGAAATTTCTATTTTTACCAAAATTTAAAAGTTTGGAAGTCACTTTGTATTTTTAATTTGAATTTGAAAATCTGAATTGTTACGTACCCGGAACGTAAACAAACCGATCTGCCCCCTATTGGCGATTTTATGTTTCAGTCGAGTGAGTGAACTAACGGCACAGTGTAGTTTTACGTAGGCCTATTTATCTGAGAAATACAGACTGACGATCGGTTAACAGCGACTGGAAAAGCCTGCTGATAATTGTTTGAGTGTAAACCACAGATACAAAGGCCTGAAAGGAGGGTAATCCAACACCAAAGTTGACCGACACTGATCGTTGTTGTTGTAATCAAGCTTCGATTCTTCGTTTGTTTTTCATCCCATTTTTACAGTCTAAAGCTAACTAGACATGTTTTATGTGTCCTATGTTTAAGTTTAGTGGTATTAGTCGTAGTAAGCTCATGTAAATTGGTTTTCTTAGCAAATTTAAACAGGCTACGGCGGCAAGTGTGCCTTTAAGTGAATTCCGACGTCAGCATAGATCAGAAACCCCGCAAGTTCTATGTTCATTTCAGATCTTTGTGTTTTGAACATACTGTCACTAATCAATTGTGGCCCTCAAATAAACACGGCCGTCTGTATTTTCCCGGTTAGTTCTGAAAATTGAGTCAACTGCCAACTAATTTAAAATTTACGATTCAACCAATTTTAAGAGACTTATATATACGGATTGCCGGGCTCTTCCTTGGTTTACATTGCGGGTACCTATATAACAAGTCGCTGTGCGGCCGCTCTCGGGCAGTTCGCTTCGTCCAGCATCCAACAGATAAATTTTCATTTTCAAATTAAAAATACTAAATGATTTCAAAACTTTTGAAGTTCCAAACTTCATCTAACTGGGATAAACACAGAAAACAGTCTTCCATTCTTGATGTAAAGAGTTTTCTGGATTTTAGTTGCAAGTGTACCTTTAAGCTCTTTGTTAAATTACACTCATTTCATATATTTTGTTTTTATTTTCGATCTCAAATTCATTGGAAGGCTTTTCTGTGTCCCCAAAACCAAATCGATAGTCTTTATTTCTCAGGTTAGATACGTAACATGTGTCAACTGCCCGTTGGTTTAAAAGTCACCCTAAAGACAATTAGGCCTAAACCAATCTGACTAAAGTCGAGATATTCATTGAAAATAACGAACATCTCGACGTTAGTCAGATTGGGTCTAAATTATATGAACATTTCCAGACTTATCCTTTGTTTACATTACAGCTACCGGTACCTACCAAATCAAATTTTCATTTTCAAATACTAAATTATCATTTTTTATAATATTGGCAAAAAAAAAGTTCCTAACTTCTTGTAACTGGGGAGAATACTCTTTTTTAAGTAAACAGCTTACTGGATTTTCTCGCCGAGTTTTTTTTTTTATCTTGATAATTGATTAAGTGTGAACAAACAATCAAATTCAGGGGCGGTCACTCTGTTTGGAATATCATCTTGAATAGCTGCCCCTTACATACTCTCTCTCTCATAGATATCTTGATCTAGGCTCTCTCTCAGTCTACATCGCTATCGAAAAGTCGGTCCAATATATACCAGATTCTTCATACGAAAAACAAAAACTATATCCAATGGGCCACAAAAAGTGGCCCACTTTTTTATCATAATATCATATTTTTTACCAAAATCGAATCATAAGCAGCTAACAGAAATCTTGAGAGCCTTAGAAACAATGGGTGGAAATTATGCATATAGAAAGTGAAATGTCAGACATACTCTTACTGACATATGTTCATCAAAGAACTATGGGTCAAACGTCATAATAAACCCATCTCTTTCATAAACTTATTGGTGTTTTCCGTGGGGTAATAAAGAAATGTGAGTAGAAAATGAAATGACAGATCTTGACCTTAGCCCATGTCCTTAATTTCTATACAATCAGAAGAACCTTGAATTAAGTAATTTGCCCATGGCGAGCAAATATTGCATCTGTAGTTCCAACCCTTTCTCTAAAACCAAATTGTGCATCGGAAACTCTATTGTTTAAGTCAACCCACTTTGTTAGTCTCTTATTCAATATAGCAGTAAACAATTTAGATAGACAACTAGTGAGAGTTATTCCTCTGTGATTGTTAATTAACCTTTCTTATGAATATGTAAAATAATACCTTCTAGCCATAATTTGGGGAACTCTCCAGAATGTAATGGTTGCCAGTTACCAACGGAAGGTCGTTGGTTTCCTCCGGGCATAGAGCCCGGTTTCCTCCCACAATAAAACTGGCAACGACGCCATATAAGTGAAATAATCTTGAGCGCGACGTAAAACACCAATCAATCAATCAACCAGAATGTAATACATTGTTGAATAGTTTATGAAATACTGGAGCTAAAACTTCAACTCCAGATTTTAGAAATTCATTCAAAAAGTACGCAAAATTATACTGTACCGTTATATCACTCACACAACTCAAAACATTACCACGCTTGCGCACATGTTCAAGGTTTGTTTACATTGCGCAATTTTTTAATTTCAAATTAAAAATACTAAATAATGCCAAAAACTTTCAATTTTTGGTAAAGATAGAAAGTTCACTGTTTTTTATGTAGTATTCTGGATTTTCGCGGCGAGTGGGTCTTTAAGAGAGCCTGTAGACCATTTAATTCCGAGAAAGCCGTTAAATCTTATTTGTACATAAGTTTGATTAGGAGACGGCTAGAGTATTGCTCGCCAGTTTGGTCTTCACACTGTAAGCATCAAAGTACAAATGTGGAATGTGTCCAAAAAACGTTTCATAAAATATCTGTGTTACAAATCTGGCACACAGTATTCGGTGGTTAAGGCTACAAGCGTGCGCATGCTCACTTTAATCTGCAATCAGACCGATAGACGGTCAGTCTCAGTCTGATAACTTCGGGGATTTACGTGCGTGGAATACCCTCTGATAGATTGCAGGTCATTTTGAATGTGGCGACCAAAAAGGTAGCCGTGAAACGTACAGCTTCTATATCCTCTTGAGGGCCCAACAAAAGTGTCCTCGTGATAATGTAAGGGACTGAAATACTGTGTTTGTTAACTTTCAGACTCGATCAGTTTTGAAATTAAAGCATTGGAGGATTCCTGAAATGTACCGAAACTGCGTCTCTTCTTTGTGTTACGCAACATGTGCTTTACCGGGCTAAATAACATATATAAAAAATATCTTTCTAGAAGATTTCAGCGTTTGATTAATTTACAATTTTTATTTATTTTTCCGCCTGTAGTGAAGTAATATGATATATACTTTCGACGCCATTTGTATTCAGCCCCAAAAAAACGGTGATTTACCGTATAAAAAGCGCATACTGTCCGAGGCCACCCGGAAACTTCGAGGATTTACGTGCGTGTCAAAGCCGACCGGTAGCGAGCAAAGATAACCGAAGGGAGTTCCGACTGTGTCAGAGGCGTGTCAAAGCGACCGGTAGCGAGCGAAGAGAGCCGAAGTGTGCTCCGACTGGGTCAGTCTTAGACTTAAAGGAGGAGAAAACAAATAAAACAGGCTTATACACTAAACGGACGGCGAATTTCCCTTTCCAATGGTACCATAGACATATTTTTACGATTTTTCCCCACCGCACAGTCCTAAAGTGAAGTTATATAAAACCGTTGGATTTCGACTGAGACCGACATGCTTACTTGGCCGCCATCATCACAACAGTGCTTAGGGGTGTGTCTCCTTCGGCCAATCAGTAGACGCATACCCAGCAATTCAAAGCGCACGTGCGAGTGAAATTGGTCAACTTTCTTAGTCTGCCATTTAAGCCTAGGTTAATTGCTAGGCACATCTGTTTCCGGTCAATTTCTCGCTTTACAAATGGCGGTCCCCATCGTTTTTGTGACCCAATTTAAACATGTGCAATTTTCTGCATCACCATAAAACACAGGTAAGATTTACAGCTTAAAAATTGATACTCTAAGGGTGATTGTTCGTTACAATTTCATGTTGTTTTTTTGTTTTCTCCTCCTTTAACTTTACCACACAGTCTCTTTTCAGGAAAGCAGGAGTCTACTTGTCTCTTGTCTCAGCTACAATTTTATATTCCACCTAGAAATCTTACTTTGTTCTATTTACCATTTTCTAGATCTAACGTAAGGAAATGCTCTTTTGTGCCACTTGTTACACCTTAACAGTGAATCCTTACATTGCTATCTTTATGACTGCATCTGCTTTTAAAACTGCTGTTTCAAAGTATATTTACAGATGAGTCATGCTAACCTAATATTTTGGCGGCATTGCCAGGTTTAGTGAGTGGAAGGAGGGAACGGGCTCATCGCCCGGAGGAAACCCCGACCTTCGGCGAGTTCCTGGCAACTCTTCCATATACGGTGATCGAGTGAAAAATACACTGACATTTTTCAATTTTAGTTTGTTCTGAGTGCGATTTGAATGCATCGATGGAAGGTCAGACCAAATAAAAAATTTAAACATTCCACTCGTCGAGTTGCCAGGTACTCGCCGAAGCTTGGGGTTTTCTCCAGGTGATGAGCCCCCCCCCCCCCCCCCCCCCCTCAACTAAACCTTGCAACGCCGGCATATAAGTAAAATAATCTCGATTGGGGCGAAAAACATCAATCAATCGATGGAATGTCTGTGTGGGACTGACGGACGATCACTATTCACTCTAACCCACTGGACCACCGAGTCCCCGGTTCTTGAATGAGTAAATAAATAAATAAATAATCCCATTTGATTAAAGTTCTTGCATGAAGGCGTTCGGATAATTATAGGATTTATTTTCAAACGGTGTATGGAAGTGGTTTCAGTTTTTCAGTCTAGTGTATTCTCCCTGACCAGTAACTTGATATAAGGGGTATGTATAAGGCACAGCAACAAGTATTACATGGCAGGTACCAAATTTCAAGTAAGCTCTTTAAATTTAGCTTCATTTTTTTCATAGCACTTTTAACAAACAATGCTAATATCACAATGGCATTTTTGCATGGAGTGTTGAATAAATTATACATTTTTTATTTTAATCAAATAAACCACATACAGAATAAAAAAACAATACGGATAAAAAAAAATCATTTCATGAAAATCTAAAGCATCTGTCTTACGGGAAAAGCAGTATAAGATGCGCTTATTTCGAGTATTCAAACCATGCACCTCAGCAACGGATTTGCGTTAATACGAGGCAGTGTTTTATAATGATTGATCGATTGATTGTTTGGTGTTTTACGCCGCGCTCAAGGTTATTTCACTTATATGGCGGCGTTGCCAGTTTTATTGTGGGAGGAGACCGGGCTCTATGCCCGGAGGAAACCCACGACCTTCCGTTGGTAACTGGCAACCATCCCACATAGGTCGTTCGAGTGAAAACCCAGTCAGATATTTTATAACGACGTCAATGTCTAGAATACATCTTTAGACACGAATTTTCCTGTTTTTCGCTGGGTCTGTGTTAATGCAATAAACTCGCTAAAAATCTGATCACTTGACTAAACCTATTCGTTGATGATCTGTGCTAAATTTCATAAAAATGCGATGTTTAGCTTTGGATAATTTAATCCTTGGATAAATCGCTTGGTGAGAGTTGTGTGGTCGGCTGGCAGAAAAGTGAGAAACCAACGTGTGAAAATTCACACGAAAGGTTTTCTGACGATTTGTTAAATATGTTTCATTTCTAGGGTATCACACGAAGTCCCTTGATAGAATGAAATAAACGAGAAAAAGAAAATATTCAAACAACATTTTTTACAACAATTCAATCAGATGAAAAAGCTTGTTTATACCTCGATTAACAGTCAACATTTAGCCAGTGAACGAAGCACAACGTATTTGTTATGCTCGCAATGACAACCTTGCATAAATAAAAATTACAAATTCTTTTTTTTTTTTTTTAATAACATTTTGTTAAGGCAAATGGCAAAACAGCCCGACGGTACTGGTTGCTTAGGGGAAAAAATAAGAAAGAAAAAAAATTACTCGTCCCCGGGTGGGCTTGAACCACCAACCTTTCGGTTAACAGCCGAACGCGCTAACCGATTGCGCCACGGAGACTTGTTGTGGCGAGCAAGGCTAAAAACGGGTTATATACAATGTCTGTGGACTATCGATCTTTCGTATGGTTCCATAGGGGTTAGATGAGTTACTCTGCTCGAACGAAGCTTACAGACCAGCAGTTGGAGTCAATGAACTATATATGCGTGGAATGAAGGTCACATGGTATTTGATTTGCGTCGAATGTCGCCATTACTAGGAGATGGTGCAATTTCGATCCAGATCTGTTATGCACGCGCGCTTCAACTATCATTGTCAATGGCGGCACATTTTACAAAGTCACAAACATCTTTCTCTTTCTTGTATTTAACTCTGGCCCCTACAACAAAAGCCACACAGAAGAACTGGAGTAAAAGGAGATAAGCATGTGCAATCGTAGCCGCACACATGTGTCTCATCCGGTTTTACTCAGGCCTACAAGTTTGCCGGTCAGCGTGATCGTGCTGGTCACCATCGTGCTCACATGCTTACCTCCCTTTGGTTCTTATGAAGATTAACTTCTCTGTTTAGCCGGATTAAAGCATATCGGCACAATTGTTGCTGATCAGCCGATATAGTAATTGTAGTAAACAATTCTCTTACCAACTGCCTTCGGCCTTCACAGTAAAATTGAACCCTGCACACCGCAGCTATATAGGCCCTATAGCCATTATAGGCCTATAATTGGTAGGCTTATATATTTTATACCGTAGGCCTATAGGCCTACTTTTTATAGGCCTATTCGCTTGTTCAAATAGGAGAACAAATTTACAATAAATCATTTAATGTTCCTGTCACGAATATGTAACCTATACTCTTCATTTCATCCTAATCCTAAAGCTAAGTTGTTACACTCAAAGCGACAGAATATAACATCAGTTGGGGAACATGCTCGCTCACTCCGCCATCCATGTAGCCCTCTGATCGCTATGCCGCACTAAAGATTATTTGACTTATATGGTGGGATTGCCAGTTTTAGTGGGGGTGGAAACTGGGCTTTGCCCAGAGGAAACTCCTGACCTTCGGCGTGTGCCTGGCAACTCTTCGACATACGTATAAGTTATGCTCACTGGTCATAATCCCATCAGCTATGAAAACAATCCGAGTGGGTTTGTGACAATCTCATTGATGTTAAAGGTAGAGGCTTTCACCACCCCCTCCCCCAACTAAACCAGGAAACCCCACTATTTAAGTTCAATAATCTTGAATATGGCATAAAACATTAATCAACCTTAATTGTGACTAAAAGATAAAAATGTACTAATTTTTTTCAGCTCTTGTCACTTCAAAACCCCAGGTATTGCGCCGACCTCCGAAAATAATTCAGAAATAATTTTTGGATTGACAAAGATGTTGGCGTGAGAGACTATCGCTTTCCGGTTGAGCCGAGAGTTTTACCCGACTTCTTGCCACAGCTGAAGATTCGTACAACTTTGTCAATATATATCAAAACATTTCAGAAAAAATTACTGACGAAACTCTGGTCTGTCTTCAACCTATGAAATATCATGGATTTTGGTTTATTACAACAACCTATGACTGGGTATAAAGGTTTAAATGACATAGGCCTATACTCTCTTTTAACACAATTAGAAATTTGTCTCCATGGTTATTTTAGTCAAGAAGATTTTCCCTGTGCCCGTGTGTTTTAGTGTCCACAAACAAGTACGTTATATATATATATTTCCAGTGGCCCAGGTTTTCAGAGCACCCTGCTGGGCCTAGAGGGCCTTTGGACCTTCGAAGGTGAGCGGAAAATTTCTAAAGAGGATTTTTTCTAGGGCGGTCGGCGTGAGTTTTTTTTTTCAGGTCGCGTTTGTTTTTAATTTAAGTTGAACATTTTACAACTGGCTTTACAAAATTGGGGCAATTGTTATCAGAATTATGTTATCACGGCTCTCAAACACGAATCGCCATGTCACCTCTCAATATAACATACTCTCGACTGAGATCTTTGGAATTTAATCTTCACCATGTAGATTAGCCTACAGGGTTTATTTTCTAGGTCTTCAGATTTCTGTTAAAGCCACGTGTCAAAAACGGCTTACATTCGCATTTTCAATATTTGTTTCGTAGATCGAAAAGACCAAATGAAAATTGAAAAATGACCGTCATTTTTTTCAATTTTTGATTTGTGTGTTGAAAACATAAAAAACAAAAATTGAACGTCAAATTCCATTTGTACATCAACCAATTATTTTTTGCAACAATTCCTAACAATATTACACGGTTAAATTAGTTATGCAATTTACAAAAGAACAAAAGTTTTTCTTTGAATATGAATGAATGTGTTGAGAACCCTGCTTTTTTTTTTGGGGGGGGGGGGGGGGGTAAGTTGTATGACCTTCATTCGTAAATTTAATTTGCTGGGATGTTTTGAGCAAAATTTGTTCATAAGTTTGTTAGAATCGTACCAGTTAAATGATTACAATATCTGAAATGACAGCTCTATTGAAGTAAATATGTATTTCTAAAATAGTGAACATCGTGCAAGTTTACGAACTGCCAATTTTCCTATACTTTACAATTGTGGATTAAAGGTCTACGAGGTCTGCTAACCTAGGACTCAGCTTTGTGACTAATTCTTCGTATATGTTTGTCCTCTGCTTGTATATATTTGTCTATAAACACGTTACTGTCTTTATATACATCAAAATGTGAAATATCTGATAGTTGATTGTTACTTAAGTTCTTAAAACTAATCGTTTGTCACGTGACAGTGCATGCAAGCCCTCAAATAAGTGAACAGCAACTTTGCCATTTATAAAATATAAATCGACAAGGGAATGATTGATTGATGTTTTACGCCGCACTCAAGATTATCTCACTTATATGACGGCGTTGCCAGGTTTAATGTGGGAGGAAACCGGGAAACCCCCGACCTTCGGTGAGTACCTGGCAACTCTTCCACACACAGAGAAGGGAATGAAATATCACATGTATGGCGGCGACGTGTTCCTTTCGTATCAGTAAAGTAGAAATTTTACATTTACGAAGAAAATGTCGATATAATATCCTGGAAATGAATTAGAACGCTTCTCCGTTTCCATACCTTTCAACTGCTCTTGGTTGTCCTTTAATCAGTTTTCTAATTTATTAACTTTGATCACTGTTTTTATCGACATCTTCAGTCTGACGTTTGTTTTCAATAAGCATTAAACGAAACCGGATTGGTCGAGACAGGCTCGTGGAGACTTAATATGAGGTTAATTAATTAGTGTATTTTTATAAAGTGAGTATAACAGTATTCTCATTATTTTTGGGATAACACGTTCCTGAAAAATGACAGAAATTCTTCTACAGATTTTGGGTGGCTCCACAACGGGAATCTCCCAAAATCGGTAGAAGTTTTTCTGCCATTATCCATGAAAGTGTTATCCCAAAAATAACGAGAGTGCTGAAACTTTCACAGCATGGATTTTTGAATACCATGAACTTCTGCTGAAGGTTATTAAAAAAACGGATGACAATTTTGTTTAATATTATTTATCATAATTGGATTACTTTCTTTTATTCTATGTTTTATAGTTTTCTGTTCGCTTGCAATGAGATTGTTTACCATAAAACCAACTTTTCATGATAACCTTTTTTTTTATAATTTCATTTTCTACCTAACCACTCGGACAAAAATCTTAGGAATAAAACTTTAGAACTTAAATAATAGGAAGTCACGTGCAGCGATGTCAACTTTTACATACGTTGAAATTTAGATAAACTTTTTTTTTAAATAGACTTTAAAACAACATGGCGGAATTTGTAGGAAAAAAAAACTTTTGCGATAGGCAAATCTTTCAATTGATTGATTGGTGGTTTACGCCGCGCTCAAGATTATTTCCCTTATATGGCGGCGTTGCCAGTTTTATTGTGGGAGGAAACCGGGCTCCATGCCCGGAGGAAACCCACGATCTTCCGCTGGTAACTGGCAACCATCCCACATAGGTCGTTCGAGTGAAAACCCAGTCAGAAAATTCTCCAATTTTTTGGACTGAGTGGGATTCGAACCCGCGACCCATGATTTATGAAGAAGATTTAAACGAAATGACAATTCAAGATTTACCTTTTTATTATTTTTAAACATTATTTGGAAGATTACAAATTGTAATATCATATAAACAGAATGACCATTTGGACATACAAATTTGCAAATTAAAACAGTTGGTTGTTTGTTTTAGCTTATTGGCGCGTCCAAACTAAAGTGGCATGAGCTGCCAAAATTCCCACTTTTTCATAATTTCTGAGCGTCGCGACAGTAAGAGACTTTGGAGGCCATCGAAAAACTAAATGAATGGCGTTGGAATGAGGAAACTCCATTCAGTATGTGACCTATACGAACCGAAAACGTGCTAAAAACATTACTTTATCGTACACTTCAGAGACTAGAAGCACTAAAAAGTTTCTGAATTATACGTCTTGAGAAAAATAGCCAATAATTTCAACATGCTGTTTTAACGTCAAAATATCAACATTTTGGCAGCTCATGCAGCTTTAAAATAGTTATTTTGTCAATTGTAGAATTGATGTTTTATGTTTTGCACCGAATGACACCGCACTGGCAATGGGTGTTCCCGAAAAAGAAATTGGTAATACATCTGTCTGTCTGTCCGACTGAAGCTGTCAAAATTTAGATTTAATATCTTCCGTTTCCTTGTCTGGTACACAGTTAAGTGTGACTCATTTTGCCATTACCCCAAAGTGTCTGTTCTGAAAAAAAATAGTTCCTCATTATTTTGCTTTTAATCTGTTGCCGCGAGTACTGGTTGACTTTGATGACGCACAAGAGTTCTTCTCCAACAAGATGCCGATGCTAAACTGTGTATGTGTTGTTTAGAAAAAAGGCTAACTTTGTGTGGATGTGTCATTCATAAATGAAACAGAAAGCAGCCTGTTTGAAGCAGCACCCACTTAGGCCGAGGCGCGTAATGTTTTATTTTTGTACAGCCCATTAAATTACTAATGCGCGTGAAAAATAGAACACAGCCACGTGTATGACGTCATCGCCCAGGTCACGCCGCTGTATATGCTACTCTTTCTGAACATACCTTCTCGATACGCATTAATTGAACGCTCATAATCAGTAGATATTTAGACGACAATTAATAAATGTTCAATACTGTTGTCGCGGAATTCGCACTTTTTCCATAATTTCTGATCGTCACAACAGTAAGAGGCTTTGAAGGTTATCGAAAAATTAAATGAATGGCGTTGGAATGAAGAAAATCAATACAGTATGTGGCTTGTACGAACCGAAAACGTGTTCGAAAAGTAGACAAAATTTAAATAACCAGGACGACCATTCTAAGCCAAAGTTAGTTCGAAACAATACTTTATCGTAGATTTTCGTGATTAGAAACACTAAAAAGCTTCTGAATTATACGTCTTGAGAAAAATAGCCAAAAATTTAAACATTCTGTTTTAACGTCAAAATATCAACATTTTGGCAGCTCATGCCACTATAATATTGAATGAGATATCAGTTAATATTTGCCTGACGTTTGATATGCTAAAAACAGACAAACGCACGACTTTATTTAGTAAAAGGCTAATCACATAAAAAAGGAAATAATTTTCCATTGAACTGTAAGTACCAAAAGCTGTCAAAATTCCTGTAAAAATATTTTCAGTACAAACAAAATCAGAAAATTTATAAATTTATCTTATTGAAAAAAGCGCCAGAATTAACGCTAGAAATAATTAAAGCCCAGAATATACGAGCATGAATTCAAGATATGTTTTTGCTTTACACAAGTATGTCTCAGGTTCATTAGATTCTTTTTAAAGTAACGTGAGCTGCCAAAACCGTTTAAACATAATGTAGAAATTATCGGTTATATTTCTCAAGACGTCCAATTCAGAAGCTTTTTACTGCTACTAGTCTAGTGAGTATGCGTGAGTATACGTGAGTTGACATTTTGGCGTTAAAACAGAATGTTGAAATTATTGGCTATTTTTATCAAGACGTATAATTCAGAAGCTTTTTAGTGCTTCTTTTCTCGAGAATGAACGATACAGTGTTGTTTTGAACTAACTTTGTCTTAGAATGAATGAATGGTCGTCCCGGTTATTTAAATTTTGTTTACTTTTCGAACACTGTTTCGGTTCGTATGGGCCACATACACTGTAGGCCTACTGTATGGATTTTCCTCATTCCAACGCCAATCATTTAGTTTGTCGATTGTCTTCAAAGCCTCTTACTGTTGTGACGATCAGCAATTATGATAAAAGTTTGAATTTTGGCAGCTCGTGTCACTCTAAAGAAGTGTTTCGAACTAGCTTATGGTTGGAATGTATCCCAATTATTTAAATTTTGTTTACTTTTCGGACACTATCTCGGCTCGTACAGAACACAGATTGTATGGATTTTCCTCATTCCAACGCCAATCTTTTAGTTTATCATTGACTTCCAAAGCCTCTTACTGTCGTGACTATTTATGAAAAACATCTCATTTTTGGCAGCTCATGCCACTTATAAATTCTTATGGATCATTTGATTGTGTTATTAACATCACAAAGTGGCTTGATCTGCCAATATTCGCCCTTTTGTGCTAGTATGTATGTGAACTTCGGGGATTTACGTGCGTGTCAAAACCTACCGGTAGCGAGCGAAGATAGCCGAAGGGAGTTCCTAACAGACTTGGAAAAGCTCATCAAAATGATAGATGACTGACAGTGGAATAAGAAAAAAAAGATACAGGGGTTCGTTTCACAAAGCAGTCCCATCGCAAACGAGGCGTAGTTGCCACTCGATACGATGATGAAGAGATACGACGTCATGGCAACTGCGATTGCTTTTCCTTGGGCGACGCCATCGAGAAAGTTCCCTGCCTGTGGTCTGTATGAACCGAAATACTGTCCGAAAAGAAAACAAATTACCCGGGACGAACGTCCATACATTTTAGTTACTTCTAAACACTGCGTTATTAAACGTATAGGCTACTCTTGATATCAACAATCTTCTGTTTTCGACTTAGTGTGAAAAATAGCCGATAATTTCAACAGCTTGCTTTCAGTGAAAAATATTAATATTTTGGCAGCTTCAATAAAATTAAAATAAGTTTAAAATGTTTCACATAAATTTTTCGATCAGTCTTGTGTACTCAAGAGTAAATGTGATAATCCTTTCACTGTAGATTTATAAATTTGTCATATTTTGCCAATGGGAGCTATATATCATATCAACAAAAGAAAAGAAATATAATTGACCTTAGAGTAGGAAGGAAATAAAGGCGTACAACTCTCTGACATCGGTATATAGCTGAATGAATCATATAATCAAGGCTAATAATAACTTACTGAGACAAACATGCTAATTGTTTATTTATTTTTATCTCACTAGATGTACATAAATAACTGTACGGGTTAGAAATAATCCGAATCACTGTGCAAATATTTTTGTGACACGTGTGGCTTTGGAACTTCTGGGACCGGTTGCACAAGCTTAAGCCAGGCTTAAATAGATTATCATTATACGTCACGTCACAAAGCAATTTGATTGTGACGTTGTCCGAATGTAAGTCAGACTTTAGCTTAGACGACTTTACGCTAGGACTACAGAATAACGTATCTAAATGCAAGAAACCAACGATATCGCACTGATAACTATACATGTATTGAAAACTCTGTCGGAACAACGTGTTAATATACACAGGGCGAACATATTAAAGTAAAAATATCACTTTGAGTGTGTGGAATACATTCCTACAGCAGAAGGTCAATAGCGCGTATAGCCTCCATTAGCTTCCAACCTGTGTCTCACCCCTCCAGTGAGACTTCGGGTCTGTTGATGGGTAACTGCCGCCAATACCGATGTAATGCGACTTTCAATTCCTGCAGATTTTGTACAGGAGGCTCTAGGGCTCGAAAGTTTCTGCCCATCATATCCCAAATGTGCTCTAAAGGATTCAAATCCGCACAATTACCCCTTCAACAGATCCGACGTCTCACTGGAGGGGTGAGACACGGGTTGGAGGCTATACTCGCTATTGACCTTCTGCTCTAGGGATGTGTTCTACACACTCAAAGTGACATTTTTACTTCAATATGTTCGCGCTGTGAAACCAGATGGACTCATACTTACAAGCATCTTTTTATTTTGTTAAAATACTCTTTTGATTTGGCTAACGGTATCCTGAAACATTTTTATAGATTATTGCCATTAATGGTGATTTCTTATCGTCAGAATGTTGCCCGTTATGATCACAATCGTCTCTGCAACATCAGATTGCCAAGTGTTCATAAATATATATAAATCAATTTCCCTGTGCCCGTGTGTTTTAGTGTTCATAAATATAAATAAATCAATTTCCCTGTGCCCGTGGGTTTTAGTGTTCATAAATATAAATAAATCAATTTCCCTGTGCCCGTGTGTTTTAGTGTTCATAAATGTAAATAAATCAATTTCCCTGTGCCCGTGGGTTTTAGTGTTCATAAATAGTTATATTTTTACTCAATAGAGGACTCTCATTTGTGCCTTGCCCTAAATCATTATCTGATAGGGACTTTTCTATTAGTAAATGAGTGCATGTTATGGAGTTCTCCAGAAACCTTAGTCTGGCTGATATCTACCGAGATTCTAGTGGCTTACGCAAGCCGTTTACATCTAAAAGCGGCTATACACCCCCTTCTCACATGTATGATCCAGAAATAAACATTAGTCGTGACTCTGTATCAAGGAAGTTTGATGCGTTAACTAATCAGAGAAACCAACATAACCTTACTCATTCAGAATGTCTTGCCTTAAGTAAGCTAAGGAGAAATCCAAACATAGTTATTAAACCTGCTGATAAAGGTCCGGCAACAGTTAATATGTCAAAACAGGATTACCTTGAAGAGATAGAACGGCAGCTAAGCAACCCTGTTCATTACAAAAAACTTGATAAGGAAATTTGGCCTGAAAATGTTAGGAAGTTTAATAAAATTCTTGTTTCTCTTCAAGATAAAGGCTTACTTAAAGGCACACTTGCCGCGAAAATCAGGAATATTGTTTACATTAAAAAAGAAAGACCGTATTCTGTATTTTTCCACGACAATATAAGTTAGGGACTTTCTATTTTTACCAAAATTTAAAAGTTTGGACGTCACTTTGTATTTTTAATTTGAATTTGAAAATTTGAATTGTTACGTACCCGGAACGTAAACAAACCGATCTGCCCCCTATTGGCGATTTTATGTTCCAGTCGAGTGAGTGAACTAACGGCACAGTGTAATTTTACGTAGGCCTATTTATCTGAGAAATACAGACTGACGATCGGTTAACAGCGACTGGAAAAGCCTGCTGATAATTGTTTGAGTGTAAACCACAGATACAAAGGTCTGAAAGGAGGGTAATCCAACACGAAAGTTGAGCGACACTGATCGTTGTTGTTGTAATCAGGCTTCGATTCTTCGTTTGTTTTTCACCCCATTTTTACAGTCTAAAGCTAACTAGACATGCTTTATGTGTCCTATGTTTAAGTTTAGTGGTATTAGTCGTAGTAAGCTCATGTAAATTGGTTTTCTTATCAAATTTAAACAGGCTACGGCGGCAAGTGTGCCTTTAATGAAAAACAGTATCGCTATTTGGAATCTGATCATAACTCTAAAAACAGGGTCTTCTATATTCTTCCGAAAATTCACAAACCCATTGAAAAATGGCCGAAGCCTACAATGCCCCCTGGGCGTCCTATTATCTCAGATTGTGGCAGTGAAAGTTATAGAATATCAGAGCTAATTGATTACTATCTAAAACCTATAGCGAATCGGCATCCTAGCTTTATAAAAAATACGGATGATTTTTTGGCCAAATTGTCTGAGAAATCCATCCCACAAGATGTGATTTTGATTACTCTGGATGTGGAGTCTATGTATACAAACATTGACATAGATTTGGGTCTTAAATCCATAAAATCAGCATTCCAAAGATATCCTGACCACCGTCGTCTGGATAAAGACATTTTAGAATTGCTAGAACTTAGCTTAAAAGGTAACGATTTTGAATTCAATGGGGAGATCTTTCAGCAAATTAAAGGGTGTGCTATGGGGAAACGTTTTAGTCCTAACTTTGCCTCTATTTTTATGGCTGAGTGGGAGAGTGATATTCTTCACAAATGTCACCAACATTTTTTTTTTGGATGACATTTTTATCATTTGGCAACATACGTTGGAAGACCTTCATATTTTCATTGATACTCTTAATTCTCACGACTCAAGCATTAAATTACAGCCTTCTATTGATCACACTTCTGTGGATTTTTTGGATGTAACTATTTACAAGGGCCATACATATCATACTACTGGGTATCTAGATTACAAAGTATTCTTCAAACCTACTGACACGCATCAGCTGCTACATGCTGGGTCATACCATCCTCCTCACACTTTCAAGGGAGTCATTAAATCTCAGATTTTTAGATTCTATAGAAACTGTAGTTCTTTAGATTTTTTAACCAGGCTTGTTCTGTTCTTTTTAAAGCTCTCCTCCCTAGGAAGTATTCTATTAGGTTACTCCGAAGGATCAAATCTAACACAGTAAGACAAATCATGTTTCCCCCTTCATTCCCCGATACGCTTACCTCCAACATTTCTCTCAGGTACATCAATGAAATGCCTTAAGACGCGATGCAAACTCGATATATACGTACCCGGTCGCGGAACCTTTTTCGGAGAACAAACTCGCAACAAATATCAAATGGCAGAGAATCGTAATTGTGACTCCTCTAATATCGTGTATGTAATCACGTGCAAAAAATGTTGCAAACAGTACGTCGGAGAAACTCAGAATTCTCTACGACAAAGAGCAGCCAACTATTTATCTAGTATAAGACTTAAACATGATGTACCCGTGGCACAACATTTCAATACTCAAGGTCATTCGGTCAAGGACCATTTTGAAATCATGCCTATTGAGAAAATCCCATTTCTCACTTCCGCTGCAGATACCAAGCACAAACGTTTGGAAAGGGAAAGTTTTTGGATTCAAACATTACAAACTATTTATCCTTTGGGTTTGAACTTGGACCCAGGAAGATGTCGTGAAAAAACTATAATACCATTTGTGTTTCAGTATAACAAAGCTAGCATCGCTATGGCCAAGATTATAGTAGAAGAATACAAACTACTTCAAAGTAAACTTGCTCGACCTCTGACCCAAAGGCCAGTCATTGCTTATAAAAAGAACAAGAGTTTGAAAGACATACTGGTCAGGGCTAAACTCCCCTGTCTGCCTTCTACCTAGGTTTTCTGGGAAAGGGGTATGGGGGGGCAAATTTTCACTGTCTTTTCCCATGACCCCATAATATATAGTCTGACGATATTCTTACTATAGCTTAAGATGCGTAAGCATTGTCAATGTAATACAAAGTGTTCCAGAAAATTCTACTGACTAAGGCCAAGCTCCTGTCAGTCGTCAACCTAATGAAATATCATAGGTTTACTTTATTACAACAATTTATGATGGGGTATAAAGGTCTAAATGATATACCCCTTTTTAACACAATTAGAAACTTGTCTCCGTGGTTATTTTAGACAAGAAGATTTTCCCTGTGCCCGTGTGTTTTAGTGTCATAAATATATATAAATCAATATCCCTGTGCCCGTGTGTTTTAGTGCTCATAAAAATATATAGATACATCAATTTCCCTGTGCCCGTATGTTTTAGTGTTCATAAATATATATTAATCAACAAGATGTAGTTTTATCTCATGCTATTTGCCCTAATAAAATCATGATGGAAAGTTTGTCAATTTACTTCCGTCAAATTCTCCACCTCATTTCCACATTTGACAGTTGAAATGTTTTCATTTGCTCTGGCCAGAAGTTACAAAAATATACAGGCCATAGCAAAACAAATAAGGCCCTGCTGATTGAGTGTTGAGGTTTATAGAGGTCATCCGGTGCATCACGCTCCAAGATATACTCTCTACATTACAACGCTTTAGGCTAGTTTTTTTTTTTTTTTTTTGCAAATTGTGAAAAGTGAATAAGCCCTTTTCTGCTTGTTATAGACTCTTTCGGCTTAAGGATTGACCCCTGTGATCAATCTGACGTCGGAATCGAGCTAATTTTATCTCAAGCGCCTGCAACAAGCCGAAAGGGTTTACTGTATATGTCTTTCAATATTTCGTGCAAAAGCTTAATACACTATACAATGATTTGCGTTTAGTTGCGTTTAATCTAATCAATATATATATTCTAAATGTCACGATTTTCCCTGTGCCCGTGTGTTATAGGGTGTATAAACATATATCTTAAATGAATCTTAAAAATTTAATTTCTCCTAATATCAACTTGTTCCTTTTCCATATTTTTTTCTTACATTTCTAATAATATGGTTGATTGTGTGTGAACTGTGTGTTATTTTCACTTTTTTCCCTTGTAATTCACTTTTTTCCCTTGTAATTCATCTTCTTCCCTTGCAATTCATTTTTTTTTTTGGCAATTTACTTTCTTTCTTGCAATTTATTTTTTCCATTGCAATTCATCTTTTTTCCCTTGCAAGTCACTTTTTTTTATAGCAATTCACTTTTTTCCTTGCAATTCACTTTTTTCATTTCAATTCATCTTTTTTTAATTGCAATTCACTCTTTTCATTACAATTCACTTTTTTCCCTTGCAAGTCACTTTTTAATAGCAATTCACTTTTCCCCATGCAATTCATCTTTTTCTTTGAAATTCAATTCTTCCCCTTGCTATCTCTTTTCTTTCGATGTAGTCCTAATCTTCTTTTTTTCTCCCGGTCCCTACAAGAAGGTATGTGTAATAAAAATGTTCTTCAGAATAATGAAAAACTATGAAAAAATGAAATGAATTGATTGATGTTGTCCGCCGTAATCATGATTGTTTCACTTATATGAGGACGTTGCCAAGTTCAATTGGTGAACGAAACCTTGCTCTTTGCCCGGAGGAAACCCCCAATCTTCCACCTATGTAATTTGATGACTCTTCGGCGTAGGACGAACAATTCATAGAAACAGGTTCCAGATACCAATAGAAGGCCTGTGTTTTCGTTGGTTAGCCTATATTATGATTGTGAAAATACAACATTAATGTTGACCCTGTTAAAAATATTCTAGTGGTTTACATGGCCTGTATTAATAAAGTAGTATGAACAGGCCCTTTATCAGTCAATATCAAAAGTTATATTCAAACATATACGCCTATATATTAGCTCTGATATAATGGGCATATGTTTTGCACAAAATAGTCCCTTCTATAAGCGATTGGGCGGGGCGTATAATGATTTTTTGGGCGGGGCAAATATAACATGCTGGTTTCTATAAATGGACTTGAATAGAACGTATGCTCGTGAGAGCGACAACTTAATTATAAAGAAGACATTTCTTTATATAATGCCCCTTTATCAAATCTTTTCAATTCTAAACTGAATTGAATAAAGAGTGCCAATTTAACATAAACAAAACTGTATTGGAACTGTTTGTATAGTGCCAATTATATACGCAACTTAACTTCATTTTTTATTGATCTTTTTTTACTATTATTTAAATTTACACGAGTCCCTATTTTATCATTTGATGAAAATATTTCCGTTGGAACTTGTCCTTGGGCCATCTTATATTATATAGAATTTTTTTTGTGTGTTTTACCTTCCCACAATGCAATTTACGTATTTCGGTGTGTCATTTGTCCACTGTCCAAATATAGACGTTTAGTCTAGAAGATTCTTTTAAAATGTCATGAGGCGCGGGTTCGAATCCCACTCAGACCAAATAAAAATTTAAAAATTCTTTCTTTCTTTCATTCTTTTTTTGGATTCTTCAGGTACTCGCCGGTTTTCTCCTGGCAATGAGCCCGGTTTCTTCCACCACTAAACCCGGCCACGTCACCATATAAGTGAAATAATCTTGAGTGCGGCACAAAAACACAAAATCAATCAATCAATATTTTAAAATGTCAGACACTAAAAAGGTCTTCTTGAAAATAAGAGTTACTAATTTCCGTCTTCATGACGTCATCGGGGTATTAGGAGGCAAAAACATGGCGCATGCGCGTAAACATTTTAACTCTTAACAGTAAAGATGGTGCAGTCAATCGTGTCGTTAAAGGATGTAGCAAAGTGGTCACTCTTAAGCGCCCATACGCGATAAGCCATATTGCACAAACCTGGTTGAACAATATAATTGCGCAATAAACTATCAAGCAGAGTTTGATTCACTCAATACAATTGCGCAAGTCGTCAAAATCGCCCATACACGGTCAATTTAATTGCACAACATAATTGATCGTGGATGGGCCACTTTAGCCAGACCCCTAAAAAATCCTATAAATTTTCGATTGATTGATTGATTGTTTGGTGTTTTACGCCGCGCTCAAGATTATTTCACTTATATGGCGGCGTTGCCAGTTTTATTGTGGGAGGAAACCGGGCTCTATGCCCGGCGGAAACCCACGACCTTCCGTTGGTAACTGGCAACCATCCCATCATAAATTTTCGAATGACATCGTTAAACTTCAGGCCTATATCATTGGCAAAAGAGTTTTCAGCACTTCTTCACCTCCCAGATTTCTGTGAACTGGGGTACACGTTAGTTAAAACCTTCGCTCAAAGAAGAAAGAGAGAGGAAATGTGGCGTTCACGGATTGGTCAGTTGTTGAATCATGTTTGAAGTGTGATGCAATGTGGAAGGGAAGCAATTCAAGATCGTTTTGTACCATGTCGTTAAAAATATGAGCATTTCCAAATTTGGCTTCGTTTGCCATGCGACATCTATCTAAAAATGAGACTGCGACTCCGACTTTTAACGCCAAAGCCCATGCAGGCATTTTTTAGAAATGCTCGCTCTTTTTCTAAAATGATATAGTTATAGCATTTTTTGCTCAATTCAAGAAAAAGACATTGTGATTTTTGCCTTTATAATTGGGAAAAACGACTTTGAAAATAAACAGAAAGCATGTTTCTTACGTAATTTATTTGTTTCATATATTCCGATTGCCAAAAGAATTTCAACGTTTGAAGTACCTTGAAAAATTAAAAGACTGACGTTGAAAATATTGATAAAGTCATTAACTCCAGAGATGTGGGCCAATAACGGACAAAATCAGCCCGGATGTTTGAGTATGTATTAGGGTGGAGTGTTGCCTATAAAGGTATACACAAATGTCAAGAATAGTAACAACGGAAAACTCATATTTTGTTGGGTTTTTTTTTTTTTTTTTTTTTTTGATTTACTTGGCGCGGACTCTGAGGCTGTAATAAATTGCGGCTTTCAGTTGAGGTTAATAAATTGACATATCCTGCACGAGATACTTTCCGCCTTTTCACAAGTGAAGAATTCAGTTCCGTAAACTAGTCTTGTTTTTAGAGTCAACATCTATTTCCGATGTTTAGGTTGAGTTTGTTTTGGGATTTCCGATTGGCTGTTTGGGGATTTCCGATTGGCTGCTCCGCTAAATCTTAAAGTGGCATGAGCCACCAAAATGTTGATATTTTGACGTTAAAACAGAATGTGGAAATTATTGGCTATTTTTCTCAAAACGTATAATTCAGAAGCTTTTTAGTGCTTCTAGTCTCGAAAATGTACGATAAAGTATTGTTTTCAACTAACTTTGGCTTAGAATGACTTAATTTAAATTTTGTTTACTTTTCGAACACGTACTGTATGGATTTTTCTCATTCCAACGCCAATCATTTAGTTTTTCGATTGCCTTCAAAGTCTCTTACTGTCGTAACGATCCGAGTTTATTAAAAAAAAGTGTGAATATTGGCAGCTCATGCCACTTTAACCTTCCGAAAATGGCATTTGTTTATTTTTGTTACTTGTTAAAATACTATAATTTTATTTTAAAAAGGAGTACAACACAACGACAGTAAGGTGAAGAATTGCCTCTGGATAACAACTTTTTGGTTTAATGGGTGACGACGTTTCGATGTAGTTCTTACATTGACTTTGATAACGATGTAAGAACTACATCGAAACGTCTTCAGCCAATAAACCAAAAAGTTGTTATCCATTTAATTCCTCACCTTATTGTAACCTTTCAACTTCTAAATGCCATTAAAAGACTAGGTCTATACATAAGCCTTTGTCATTCTTTTCTTTTTTTTATTTTGACAAATTCAAAGGACGCGAGAATCGCATGAGATTTAGGTCCCTGGGCTGAGTAGTCCAAACGTGTATTAGGCTAAATACAGATCTCTTTTTAGAATAGAATTATGGTATTTGTTAAAATAAAAATAAACAAATGCTATTTCCGGAAGGTTAACGGCCGTTTTAATCTTAAATTTATATTTTTATTAAATATGCTGTAACCAATAAGTAAAACAATGGAGGCTATATGGATTACAACTTCTGGATATAATTCTGCAACCCAATAAAACGAGAAGTTGTAATCCATATATATAGCCTTCATGGGTTTATTGCATTCTTCAGCTTCTAAATGCCACTCCAACAAGTTTTGAAGTAGACCTTTGAAATTAGTTATACATTTTCTTTTTAATCAAGATAACTCAGAAATTTTAACAGGCGATCGATTCTTTCACTTAATTAATGGGATGATTAAAGACACAATTTTAAGAATGCTAAAGCTTAATTAGTCAAATGAGTAATTGGAGAAAAGGCGGGAGTAGAATTTGTCCGCGAGGTGGATTTTAGAATTATGTTTTAAAAGGTTTGTACTACCGCATCTTTAATCTACAAAAATAATCTTATTGAACATTCACTTATAACTTCAATGCGCTTTCTTCGTGCGTAAAATCCCGCCTGCCCCGAGGTACGTCTACGGCGGGGATTGGGTAAAATATTAACATATCTAACCGGGAAGGTCAATTAATTCAGCAAGCACTACTATAGGCAATCATAATTTAGCGAAAACAAAATTCAGAGTAGTTCAGATCTACAGCTACATCTTCAAAGGGAATCTCAGTGGCTCTGCTGGTTAAAGTGATAGTCCCTCACCTGCAGGCCTTCCATCGATGCAGCGCAGGTTCGAATCCCACTCAAACCAAATAAAAATTCATAAATTTCTGAGTAGATTTTTCACTAGATCGCCTTATGTGGAAGAGTTGCCAGGTATTCGCCGAAGACCGTGAGTTTCCTCCGGGCAAAGAGCCAGGTTTCCTACCCACTAAACCAGGCAACGCCGCTATATAAGTGAGTGCGGTGTAAACATTAATCAGTTAATCCAGTCAGTCAATCTAATCAATCAAAGTGAATGTTCTTATGCGTGGACAAACTGCCAACATGAATACTTTAGTTAGAATTTTCCTCGTGAAAATCAAAATTTTGAAGTTAGGCCCTTATTTGTTTTCAATAAGCTCCAACCACAGACGTGTTCCAAGAATGGTATACATATACGGTTAAGTATGTAATGTTTTTATTGAGAGTAACTTATGCTTCACGCAAATGAACCTTCATTTTATGTTCCACAATCGCTTAGACATGACGAACATAATTGGACATACCCAATGTGCCCCATGTTTAATTTTACCGGCTTTACTCTCAGTGAGCTTTTGTGAATCCGTTTTCTTCACAAATGTCCGAATGGCTATTGTTGTTATAGTAGGCCCCTATGCTTTTAAAGGAGAAAAAAGAAGCTTTTCAGGTTGAACAAACGAGTTGTTTTACCTTTCCAATGATACCAAACACACGTTCGGGTGTGTGCGTGTGTGCTTTGTTTTGTTTAGTTTGTTTGTTTGTTGTTTTTTTTTTAGTTTTTACACCCGACCGAAAGTTTCATGAACGACTACAGAGAGCAAAACAAATTGGTCAACTTCCAAAGTCATCCATTTAAACGGTTAATTTTGCACGAAGCTAAATGACGTCACGGCAAAAAATATGAAATACTTGAGAGGTCTTACTTGACGTGACCGCAGCGTTACAGTCCATTATAGCGATACAATCAATGAACTATATACGTGGAATGAAGGTCACGTGGTATTTCATCGAACGCCACCATTACTAGGAGATGGTGCAAGTTTGATCCAGATCATGCACGCGCTCATCACTCAGCAATGGCGGAGCTTTTTACAAAGTCAGATCCAAACCAGCCAATGAGAAGTGTCCATTTCACGTATATAGTTCATTGGTACAAATTACTGCACCTATACAAGTTTTCTGTGGAGAAGACTTTATATCAGCCATCTTGATTCCTCGATATATACCGATGACGTCATTAAGGAATCTGTCTATTCAAGGCCTTTGTAACTCATCAACAATACCACTGTTCGCAAAGTACATTTTCGGTTTTCCTCAAAGCTTCGTTACAAATGATGCCAATTTGAAAAACCTTAAAGCAATTTTATTGAGATTTATACAGAGACTTTGAAGTGAGAGATTTTGAAATTTAACCAATTTGTTTTGCGCGCGTAGTAGTATAATACCGGATTTTTTAAACTGCACCTTATGGTAAACGTTATATCGTCAAAATATATATTTGGTACCGTTGGAAAGGTAAATTTTTTTCGTTTCTTTTTTTTTCTTTTTGTTTGCCTAAAGTTATTTTGGCTTTTACCGGTTTTATTCCGTTTAGCCTTTTTTTCTTTCCTTTTTTAAGTCTTGTTTTGCCTTATACCAATCTCCTTGTTTCGCCTTATTTCACACTTTTTTATTCGTGTTTTGCCCTATACCAATTTTTAAGGATTATTCCAAGAGACGATACACGTGTAACAACAAGAGAGACCAGGGCCACGTGACCCATTCCGACAATACATTACGGTCAATTTGTTCATTCGAGTGTAACTAAGAGATAATTAGGAACTTGTGCAAGATAGCTTTGAAATCGAAATGCACATGGCTCCTTATCCAATATACAGAGCTCTACACGTGAATTGCTCACGCGACATACTAAAACGTGTCGATAATCACGTGCCAACCACCAGTAAACGAAACAGTAAATGAAACAACGCCTATACTTCAGCATACGGGCTTTACCAATTCTTCGGGTATTACCGTTGTTTTACGATTTTTGAACGAGCAATCAGGGACCGCCTATAGACCCTGCACGGTACCCGTTGCATGCACGTGCCGGGTAAAATGTTGTGTAAGATGTGTTCTAATCGAGGATGTATTTGTCTGGATAAAAGATTCTCTCCGGGTTTATTTTTTCTTCCTTTAAATTGTTGTGGTCACTTGCATCAAGCGAAGCCTTTCTCTATTTCTTTTTTTTTAGATGAAATAAATCCTTGAGGTCTAAAATTTACTGCTTATAAATCGACCAGTTCAGCGAGTTTTACCATTAACGATTATGGCAAACGTTCACGGACTCCCGATTTCTACACGTGAGTAGCTCACGCGACTTTTTGGAACGTGTCAAAATTCACGTGTCCCTTGTGCACAACAACCAGTCACAATAAAGTGGCATAACCTGCGAAAATGTTGACACTTTTTCAGTAGAGCAAACCTTGGAACAAAGCTTTTCGTCTCTTTTTGATGGAAATATAACGTATTGTCCCACAACATATGGACATATTCTAAAACAGTGTTGAAAACTGCATACATTGACCTACTTTTATCATGAATTCCGATTGTCACAAGAATTTGAGCATTCGGCGTACATTAAACCTAAACATTGACGTTGAAATGAAAATCATCAATTAAGCCAGTGAACCGAGGAGATGTGCTTGTAACAGACAGAATTCCAATATCCGGAATGAATGAGTACATTTTAGGGTTTTCACTGCTTATAAAAAAAAACTATCTTAACGACCATTTCCAAGATTTGCATCATTTGAAAGCTCTTATTTTGCCCAAAAAAGGCGAAGAGTTATTTTGGAAAACCAAGCTGCTAATGTTTACTATCTGACAGTCAGTAAACAAACAGCTTAGAATGCACCACACGCACAGCTAAAATGAGCCTATTTCGCACAGCTAACTCAGGTCAATTCTCATTACCAAAACAAAGAAGACAAAGGAATCCCAAAATAAGAATCACTGCGGTCCGTGGGAGCTGGGCGAGTTGCCAATGACCATCTGGAAACCTCATATTTATAAAAGCAACATTTGAAAAGTTTTTACGGTGTTATTTGGGTGGCCCTGGGTAATGAGTACCTTTAAAGTGTACCATAATTCCAGCACGTTGTCTTGATCTTCACGAGAGATCCCTGTTCTTGTTTGTGGAATCTAACTATCATAGCACCATGACAACCAAATGGTTGATATGGCCACCTACCACACAGAGCCATTCTGGTATATGGCAAAAATGTTGGCCTCTACTAAAACTAAATTTTAATCAATACTTTTGTTTTTCAAAGGTACTTCAAAAGCTAAACTTCTCTCGACAGTCTGGGTTTTTTTTTTTTTCATGCAATTTTTTTCATGATAAACTCTTCTTTTGAATAAAACTTACACCTGAGACGACAAAGGATTTGTATCCGCGATCATTTTAAAATAACGTCAAAATTGTAAATACAGAGGTCGTGAGATCCTCATTGACAAGAGGCCAGGGCTGAGTTGTTCAAAAGTGTATTAGGCTTAATACAAGTTTAAATGACGCCGCGTAAGAAAGAAATTCAATTGTTACGTTACAAAGTTATACCGGTATCAAGCCCAATACACTTTTGAACAACCGGCCCCTGGGCTGAGTTGTTCAAAAGTGTATTAGGCTTAATACCAGTATAAATGACGTCGCGTAACAAAGAAATGCAATTGTGATGATACTGGTGTTAAGCCTAATACACTTTTGAACAACCGGCCCCTGTTGCACAAAACTGTGGTCTGACTTAACTATGCGACGTCAAAATCCAATTCCTATATGACGCGACGTATGTAAGACTGACCAAAAAGCTCAATACAACGTTGTGCGGCCGGCCCCAGGGGCCCATCATTTGACTGATACTTTATTTCTAGAAATGGCTTTGAATGCATCAGAAATAATCTATATTTTTAAGAATTTCTGGTAGATAATTGTTCTGTAATGGTCAATCGTCTTACTGTGCAGTTTCCTCGATTACTTCAGAACCATAACATGCAGACTTGACTAAGATTGATTGATTGGTGTTTTACGCCGCGTTCAAGATTATTTCACTTATATGACAGCGTTGCCAGTTTTTATTGTGGGAGGAAACCGGGCTCTATGCAAGGAGGAAACCCACGACCTTCCGTTGGTAACTGGCAACCATCCCACATAGGTCGTTCGAGGGAAAACCCAGTCAGGAAATTTTTCAATTTTTGGACTGAGTGGGATTCGAACCCGCGACCCATTTGTGGAAGGCTGTTCGGATTGAGCGTCCAACGCTCTACCTACTGGGCCACGGAGGGCCCATACTTGGCTAAGAACTGCCTGTGATCGAGAACCCAAAAGGATACGCGTTGTTCTAAGTATATATTTACGAACACGCGGGCACAGTGAAAATCTTCTTGTCTAAAATTACCATGGAGACAAGTTTCTAATTGTGTTGAAAAGGGGTATATCATATAGACCAGAATATATTATTAGTCTTCCAGACGATTTGTCTAGAAACATCCCGTTGCAAGCTACAGATATTTTTTATTGTAACTATATAAATACAGTCTCACAGCCTGTATTCTCCCCCACTGACCTATATACATAAGTAGGCCAAGAGAGTGTAAGGTAGTGGGAGGGAAAAAAGATTGTTTTGAGAAGACTGACTATTTACCCAAATGAAATCACAGGCCAAACAGCAGCCCGGCCTGGAAATGGTTATCGAAAAATACAACATGTTACCGACTGGCTCAGATC
Source organism: Lepidochitona cinerea (assembly GCA_963971465.1). NCBI lineage: Eukaryota > Metazoa > Mollusca > Polyplacophora > Chitonida > Tonicellidae > Lepidochitona > Lepidochitona cinerea. Next base: position 16,258,278 of record OZ020559.1, read on the forward strand.
ATAGAACTCAGTTCTATACTCAGATCTCAGATAATCAGATACTTTATTGCTTGATTGATTTATTGCTTAATTGATTGATTGAATGATTGATTGATTGATTGACTGATTGATTGATTGATTGGTTGATTTAGTATTGATTGATTGATTGATTGATTGATTAGTGTATTAATGCTAGATTGATTGATTGCTAGATTGATTTAGTATTGATTGATTTGTATATTGATTGATAAGTGTAAAAATTGATTGATTAGTGTATTGATTAGTGTACTAATTGATCGATTGAGTGGTTTAATTCTTGCTTGTCGGAAGGGTGGGTTGATTGATTCGCTGGTTGACTTAATGATTGACTGAATAGTATATTTATTGACTGTCAATTCTGCCGTAACTGGTAACTTAGACTTTCTTACTTTATCCCATACAAACAAACTTTGACAAGAAACTGTTTTTATTTTTAAAAGCTAAGCGATGCTTATACCACTACTTTGTATGCTACATAGTTATTTATGTAGGCTTATATATTATCACATCTGTTATTTGGATACTTATTTAATCATCTTTTGTATAACAAATATCACGTTTTCTGGAAGAAAGGCCTCTCAATCCCACCGTAACAGTCAGCTGTGCGCCTGGTCGCGTGAACATACTCGTGTGATCATATCCGCTTGAGTGAGTCGGAATCAAACTGATTGACCGCGAACACGCACGCACTCCCTATAAATGGAGCGTAGACTCGAGGCTGGCAATTCGTCGACTATTCTACCCATTCACAAAAAGTTGCTTTTGATGACGTAGTACACCAGCCTCTTTAATAGCCATTGGTTGTATGTAAATGCTGGGTTTTTGAAACTGCAGTGGAATAGAACGTACATCGGTATTTTATGTACTGTGGTCAGCGAGGTCGTGAGCGGAATATAAGCATCAATATTTTACGGAGAATTGACGAGGTAAGATTTTTTCATCGCATTAAACGCTTTTAAAAGTAGACTTCCCCTTATACTTTACCATAGCTATCATAGATATTCATTGTGCCAGTGTTCTATATTAGAAAATTTTGTGGGATGGTTGCCAGTTACCACCGGAAGGTCGTGGGTTTACTCCGGGCAAAGAGACCGGTTTCCTCCCATAATAAAACTGGCAACGCCTCCATATAAGTGAAATAATCTTGAGCGCGGCGTAAAACACCAAACAAACATACAATTAGAAAATATAATATATGGCGTCAATAGATCTATAGGTATGATGGAAATAGCGAGATTCTACAGTGAGTGTGGCGCTAGACGCAAACCATCAAAATGCCTCCGTGTTGATAATATATGTACTAGAATGATTCAGTCAAAAAATAAGTACGCATTGAGTATGCGTTAAGTATACGTTGAGTATATGTTGAGTATATGTTGAGTATACGTGGAGTATACGTTGAGTATACATTGAGTATATGTCGAGTCTGAGTTGAGTATATATTGAGTATACGTTGAGTATACGTTGAATATTGAGTCATCGTGTTATTGGTTTCAAACTTTCGAACCCGCTATACCCGGTATATATAGCCTACTTATAACCAGTATATACTCTCTAAAGTTCAACATCATTGGCCTACCTAACGTATGGTTATATTTTGAAATACTCATCATCTCCCGAATAATTGATCTACAAGCACACTTTATATTAACCCAAAACTGTATTCGATTCGTAGACATTACTTATAAAGGCTGTTTTCAGTTATCCGCGAGTACCGCGTTCGTCTGTGAAGCGCGAGATGTCTAGACGGCGTATAAACATCAGAAAACTGCAGGCAGAAAAAAAAGAATTAAATTAAATAAAACGTGAGTTACTTGCTGTTCACGATTGAATTGCCGAGGAGCGCATCAAAGGTCCCTCGGTAGGCGACCTGTGTTAAAAAAAGATTTACGAATACAACAAAATATTATCGCGCTTATAGGCCTATCGTAATCTAGCTTAATATCCACATATATATAAATAGCTACCTATTAAGGGAAACTCTACACGTGTTTCACCTAGTTTATTTTACCTGAGATTTAACTGGACAGACGCATATAAAACCTTCTAACCCAGGTTTATTCCTGAATCAGCTTCCATACTGTTTGTCGTATGTGGAAGAGTTGCTAGGTACTCATCGAAGGTCGGGGATTTCCCTTGCAATGAGCCCGATTTTCTCCCCCACTAAGCCTGGCAACGCCGCCATATAAGTGAAATAATCTTGAATGCGGCGTAAAACATCAATCAATCAATCCATACTGTATAAGATGAACGTATTGCAGACACCGACAGCAAGGCTCGATACTTTTGATACCACTGGGGGTTTCCCACTTCAACGTCATCCTAAATAAATGATGTGATCTTGGGCACGACATAAAATATCAATCAACCAATCTTCAATGACAGTCTGCACCGTAACCATATATACATTACTTTACTTACTTACATAGATATATATTTAGTGACGTTTCTTTTAAACCGGATTAGATGGTAAGTCATCAAAGTTATTTGTGTTAAAGTGGCATATTTTGCCAAAATTCTCAGCATTTTCATAAAGTCCCATCAAAGACCTGAAGCTCATCGAAATTGTTGTTCTCCAGTCAAACAAATCAAGACGACGATTACTTATGGATAACAACTTCTTAGTCGTCTTCATTTGTATTTTCATTGAAAGATTTGATCCAGTCAAACAGGGTTTTCTTACTCAGCTATTTAATTGTATAATCTCAGTATTAAACTGTACGCAATAAACACATCGATCTAACTTTAATAAGAATTCGATTCAAAATAAATTTGCAAACTTTTGCGAATTATCACTCAAAAATTCATACATGATGACCTAATATATTTTAGATTGGTTGGCAACGAATAATAAATGGGGATGTATATATTAGAAAAATCCAACGCCGTAAATACTTCAAGTGTTAACAGATTTCACATTTGAGAGAAGATAGACAGAAATCTTTCACAAAATAAAGCTCAAAACGGTCGACTTCTGTGAAGATGGTGTTTGTATTTGCAGAACAAAAGTTAACCAACTACACGTAGCTCAGACAGGTGGTGAAACGTATAACATGCAGTAGGTCGGGAAGAACAGTCATCACTAAAATAGTAGGCTTAATTTAGAAAGACGTTAAACTCGAAAGCTGATGCAATATGCCAGTGGCAAAAAAATCCATACGGGAAAGCTGAACAAAAAAGTATGAACATGGAGCAGTGCCTCTCAAATACAGAGGAGGCTTTTGACTCACGGAGGAGGCAATATACCGCTGAGCCTGATGACGTCACATAGATGTAGGCCTACGTAAAGCTTTCTGAGAAAACTATGTACCTCAGTTTGCCATATATTGTTTACCGGTACTTAGCAAGACAACATTATTGAAATAACGTATTTTTATCCACACATTTTTTCTTGTAACCTTTATTTCTGGCGTCTTTTACGTCTTCTTCTCGATACAGTATTATTCCTTCCGCCATTTTGTAAAATTATGTGAGCATCCCTCAATCCCCCGAAAGCTTTGCGCATAAATTCCAAGTAATGCCATCAAGCAACAAGGACAGCGTAACAATGATATCGTAACAATGACATCGCCTCAAGGACATCGTAACATTGCATTGCAACATGGTCATCGTAACAATGACATCGCAACAATGACATCGTAACAATGACATCGCAACAATGACATCGTAACAAGGACATCGCAACAAGGACATCGCAACAAGGACATCGTAACAATGACATCGTAACGATGGCATCGTAATAAGGACATCGTAACAACTACATCGTAACAATGACATCGTAACAATGACACCGCAACATGGACATCGCAACAAAGACACCGTAACCATTACATCGTAACAATGGCATCGCCACAAGGACATCGTAACAATGACACCAACAAGGTCGTCGTAACATTGACATACTGACTTGGCATCAATCAACTTATACCCTACAATCCGAGCTTTTGTTTAGAGTTCCATCCTGCATTTTTCCCCCATAATAGCTTGATTCCTTGGGCCACAATATTGGATTTCCCCCAGCCAGCAAGCTATCAAGATTTTGATCCAATCTTTATGACATCGCTTATTCTCCGTCAACTTATACACAAACGTTCTGAACATAATCTTTCGTTCATTTTTCTAGCATAATCTAGGACCATTTCTTTTTCTTCCCATTATCTAAAACTTTTTTTCTTAAAAAAATCAAGGACTATTCGAGTTTGACAGTATAAATTGGAACAATTAAATTATTTCTTTTTTTTCCACCAAATACTCCAGTTATTTGTTATTGAACAAAAACATTTTTATTTCGATCGAAATCCATGAGCAAAGAACATTCCGTCAAATGGCGTAAGACCACGGGGGCTGTTTTGCAAAACTTTTACACCCGACGTACATGTAGGTCCAACGCAAGGCCTAACTGGCATGGCAACATATACCTTCAACATTACGTTACGACTAACCGGAAAGTTACGACGGGCGTAAGTGTGTTGAGAAACAGTCCCCCTGGGGCCAGTTGTTCAAAAGAAAATTAGCTTAACGGCAGGTTAGATGACGTGGCATCACAAATGGATTTCTTTGTTAGGTCACGTTATTTAACCTGCCGTTTGGAATGAGGATCTTGATTGACCGCTCCCTTAAGCCTTATTCGTGACACGCATAGCTACACATCAATCTACTCTCTTTTGTTTTTGTTTTTGCTGTGCTGGGGCCGGGTGCACAAAGCTGAATTAAGCTTAAGTCAGGCTTAAATACGTCGCGTCACAAAGGAATTTGATTGTGACGTCGCATAGTTAAGTCAGACTTAAGCTTAATACACATTTGTGCAACCAGGCTCAGGGATACGCCATTTTATCCCTCTTATGACGTCATTATTAAATCAGTCTATGTTATTCCATCGAAGCATCGTGAAACGTCCTGGGCCCTGTCTTACGAAGCTGGCATAAAGTTGCGCATAGGCCTACAACATGGACCAGTTGCGACTAGGGCGTAAGTTCCTATAGCTTTAACACTGATTTACGTCCGACGTAACTTACGCCAGCTTAGTAAGACAGGGCCCAGGGGTGGGTTGTTCAAAGCGCCGTTAGCTTAACGGCAGGTTAGATGACGTCGCGTCACAAAGGAATTTCTTTGTTACGTCACGTCATTTAACCTGCCGTTAAGCTAATTTTCTTTTGAACAACCGGCCCCAGATGCGTATGTAGGGAAACATCAAATTAATAACGGAACATTAGAATGACTATGGTACCAAAAAAAACTATGACAGAAAAAATTCACGCATTTTTTTTCTCCAATGTCTACTTTTAGTTCAGGAAATACTTTGCGACTTGCTTATTTCCGCATTTCTCAGCAAACTGTATATGTACTTCCGGTAAATTTACTCAGACAATTTTAATTTTAATAGAAGACAGAGGCAGAGGATAAGGGTAAGATTATTCGTGAATCAGACACAAGTTTATACTATTAAACAAACTTTTTCTGAATTTACAACTTCTGTTATATTTTGGCACAACGTTTCAATGTCTATTCGAACATCGTTTTCAAGCATATGATGAGTTCAGGAAATACTTTGCGACTTTTATACTATACAACTGAACTTGTGAATTATAAATAACAAACTTTGTATAATATAGTTTATCACACTGGAACACCACCAGCTTGAAACACTAAATGATTGACGTTGAAATAAAGTATATAGGCACCGGTCGGTAAGTCTAGTAGTCCGGGATGTACGATTACAGTCCGAATAAAAATTGAAAAATTTCTGAGTGGATTTTTCACTCGATCCCGGAATGTGGGAGAGTTGCCAAGTACTTGCCGATGGTCAGGGCTTTCCTCCGGACAAGGAACCCGGTGAAATAATCTTGAGAGCGGCGTAAAACATCAATCAATCACTGTAGAATAACTAGGGCCTATAGTAATATTCTAATCATTTCGTCTTTGTTTTGGTCGGTTTGAATTCACTGTAAACTATAAAGGCGTGTCTAGGCCCTGCATGTATGTACAATATTCTAATCCGATTATCTCGAAGATTACTTCCAATGATTAAGCCCGGTATACACTGAGAGTTTTGCTGCGACTCGACCCGACCCGACCCGACCGGAAAATGCGTCGCGTCGCAGAGAAAAAGTGTAGTGTATACACGGTGTCAGTCGGCTTCAGTTGCGTCGGGTCGGGAGTGATCTGGACGTGCTAGATATTTGTTCAAGAATCGGGTTGAGTCGGGTCTGGTCAGACAGTGTATCCACTCTTGCGACGATCGTCGTAAGGCGCGGTCACACTACAAGTCGTTCGTGATTATTTCGAACTTGTTCGGTATATGTGAGTGGTCACACTGAGCGAAACTAGTTCGGATTGATACCGAATTCTCGATCGATCGAAACTAGTTTGTGAAGTGGTTTGCGTGAATGCAGAAAGCTGATCGTTGTTTTCATTGGCTAATGAGTATGACCTAGATAAGTCACATGAACTGTTTGTCCAATCAGAAGTTTTTATCAAGCCGATCAACATCGCCAGGCCCAGTGTGACCGCAAAATTGTTCGAAGCGATCAGGTTTCATCAAAACACGTTTAAAGTAAACTAGATTGGCTTTAGTGTGACCGCGGCTTAGAGAGTCTGAATCCGTAGGCCAATCAGAAACTTAACTACAGTCACGTGACGTCAAACAAGCGTCTTTTCTGTACCCTTTTCTGCTAGAGAGTTCCGAACGTCATGTCTCCCAATGACTTCAATTGTGTGCAGTGTATACCGGTCTACGACGCGACGCAACTCAAGCCGACTGAACCCGACTCGCGTCGGGTCGGATCGCAGCAAAACTCTCAGTGTATACCGCGGGCTTAAAGATCCCTTTCTTCCCTGGTCACGACTATCCATTATCCATACACCTACAACAAAGTCTAAATCATTAAATAAAGTAAATATAGAATATCGATTCACTTCTGTCACAAACTGAGCACGCGACAATCACGCGACCTGCAAGGTTTGAAACTTACAAATATTACAAATAAGTTTTCTTCTAATTATAATTTCTGAACCCATTGTATATATATATATATTTTTTTTTTTTACTTTTCTCTTATTTAAATGAAATTCACTTTTCAGGCCTGTTTATCTTCCCGTCTTTTACAACGTCTTGTTTGAATTTCTTACTGTAGAATCAGGCTGTAAGTTGATTCACCAAAAGTGAATTCCTTACCTGCCTCCTTGTTTAATAACCTGATATTCATTATGTCGTGACGACCAGCAAATATCAGAATGTAGATAACGGGTCGCATTTAACTTGTTGAATTAGCTGTAGGCGAGTTAATAAAAAAAGTTTAATTGTTGCCTTTAAAATAATGGTAGGAGTCATATTTTAAAGAAAAAAAATATATAACCCTTAACAAGCATTAAACGTCATATTGAAATTAAAAGAAAAAAATCTAGACTAGCTGACGTGTTCTGTTTTGCCAAATCCAGCTGTAATATTTTCATAAAAATTCCGCGACCTTTATTCCGCTTGTTGGACAGTGTGTCAAAACGATAACAAGTGAGTCATATTTTCGACTTTATCCTTCGGTTACGGTTTTAATCCTAAGCTTAACCGTCGCGCGACAACAGTGATCACGCGAGTTGCCAACGTGGGAAATTTATGAATGGGACAGTTTGTGGTTTATGAATGGAGCTCTGTTTACGATTTTGTGAGTAAATGATTCATTTCAAAGCTGTATTGATCTGTTTAAAGTCATGCCTTAACCACCCGTCACCTGACCGTGACCTCAGATGGTTTTATATTGATTTATGTCTTATTGTTATCGACTAGTATTTCATTCTACTGAATTATTTATTATAACTCATAGCCATAGCCTACTGATAGGGCCTACTAGTACTACTAGTAATTTAATTATACTACCGGTAGTTTAGACTTTAGTTAAAGTTAAACTAAAAATGATTTGACTAAAGTAATATTAGTATAACCGGTAGTAATAATTAATACTATTACTAGTACAACACTCTTATACTTTTTTGTTACTTTTGTTTACATACGTTTTATGATTCTACAAGTGCTAGTAGTAGTAGGCTAGTATAGCCTTGACAAGTGTACCTTTGGTACGTAACCTTCGAATTTCGATTAGTATTTAGTAATACTAGTAATATGATAAATGCCGTTCGACTCTTTTAATGGGACGTAGGCCTACGTCATACCGAGTTGCCGAGCGGCAAGTGGCATTTAGCAAACAGTTTCAGGACAGTAATAACGATTTTTTATAGCACTAATATATATAAAGTGTCAAATAAATTTTAAGTAAGGAATTTTACCTGGTAAACGACGAGGCTCTTATAAAAAGAACCCCACCCACCCCACTACGCCCACCAGTTACAAATATCCCTAACATTCAATCTCATAAACTGGATGACTTGAAAGCACTACGGGAGAATTATAGCAAATCGTTATTCTTTAGCCTATCGCTATGTGAACCTTATCGGTGTGTTGTTGGTGACGTGTATTTAGCCTAATGATAAAAAATTAAGACATCACCAGTTGTTTTTGAACCACACGAGCTTTCGACACCTGTGCCGGTGTCTTCGTCAAGTGTAACTGAATTTACTATAGGCCTATTTAGCCTGTTACGTTAAATCTCGGACCGGTTGTTCAAAAAGAAAATTAGCTTAACGGCAGGTTAAATGACTGGAAGTTCTAACCTGCCGTTAAGCTAATTTACTTTTGAACAACTGGCCCTCCGGGGCATTTAAAGAAGCTATAGATCATAACAATAAATTCCCTTGTGAGCGATGTCATCTAACCAGCTATTAAGATAATTTTATTTTGAACAACCAGCCCTGGTTTACTTTATCAATAAGTACAGTCCAGCGTTTTACCAATCCAATTGTTTGGTAGTTTTACGGAGCACGCTTCTTTCCTGTTTTCACCCTATAATAACAATCTCAACGGGGTTAGAGCACGCAGAGATGTGGGCGGTTTGTCTCTCTTTTTATTCCATGCTGTTTGAACAATAGTAAAAAAAATACTTCCTAATTAATAGTTGGTGAAGAAACGTCACGCCAGGCTCGGTTTACGTTTCCGTTTGTTGATCGGATACAATAAGCTTGTAAACTATACAATTACAGACTTTTTTTCATACGTTCCAAGGTTCCTACCAGACCGTATTTTAACTATTTTACCGTCAATAATTCCAACGTGGGCAAAAGCAAGAGAGAGGCGTTAATATAGACATTGTGTCTTTTCATCCATCCTCTTTTCTTTTGAAAGAAACAAAATACTGTTTAAACCAAACACATGAGATCGTCCCCAAACAAAATATAAAATAAAATCTCCGTTCAGAAATATTCCCTCTAAATTTCTTCCTCCCAAATGCAGCATCGTTTTCTGATATTGCCCGGTATTGTTTCTTACACAGTAACGTTTATTTGGATAATTTCACATAAGTTGAAGTTGTGTAGACTTGGAATCTTTAATCTTGGAAGATTTCAAATCCTTCTTTTTTTCTTTTTTTTTTTTTTTTTTTTGGATTTCACAGCTTCCTAGGATATATCTTCTTTACACTTGTAAAACTCGGAACATGAAGAAAACCCCCAAAAATGAATCAGAAAACATGCTGTGCTACATGTAGATGTAAAACAGAATAGGTATTTGCCGCAGTGCGACTGACTGAAAATATTTTTTTTTTTGCTTTTATTGAAATATTTAAATGAAAATCACTACATTGACTTCACATTTACTCTAACCTCTAAATTCAGTCGATTCAGAATTTTCACCTAGCAAGGTATATCATTATCGATTCCACGCATTGATTTGTGTGGTGTGATATTTATGAATGAGTCTGCGGATGACTGAAGGTTTATACGAGGTCACATCTGCAGTGTATCCACCCCCGCAGTTATAGACGTCACTCCTCCGCACCGACTGACGTTAATTGACTACCGTATCCCTTACTCACTAGCCTCCGAGATAAACTTACTAAACCAACAAAAAGAAAATATGTTACCGTGGTTTTCAGATAAGCCTGACGAGTTTTATTTTCACTGCAGTGTATCTTGAGATTTATGATGATCATTTTAAGTCAGAATATTGGATTTTAAATGTTTGGCATAACACATACATCGAACTTTTGTCAAACTCATTTCCGGGGTGTTTTCAAAGCAAGCCAACTTAAGAAAAAAATGTTTTCATAAGCGATACATTTTCTCCTGACAAATTTGATTTCGTTTCTATAATAGCCTATTGGCAAAAGCAAGTGCTTTACTAAAAGTGACATGAGCTGCCAAAATGTGAATATTGTCAGAATCACAGAATGTAGGAATTATCAGCTATTTTTCGCAAGACGTGCAATTCAGAAGTTTTTTAGTGCTACTAGTCTCGAGAATATATGTTTAAGTAGTGGTTGAACTACCCTAGGCTTAGAATAAATGAACTTTCGTCCCGATTATTTAAATTTTGTTGACATTTCGGACACTATTTCGGCTCGGACAGCACACAGATTGTATTGATTTTCCTCGTTCCAGCGTCAATCATTTAGTTTTTCGACTTTCAAAATGCTCTTATTGTCTGAAAAATAAGACTTGATATTAAAAATCAAATTTTGGCAGCTCATATCACTATAAAGGTATACTCGTTCCCCATCACGTTTAGTTACCAATTCTCAACAATAATATGGACTTATCTTCACCCTGACTTAGAAGTTCCCAAACCATCAAATCATTGCCGGTGTTCGTTTTTATTTTTAACCAGTCCATGCAGTTTTCTTGGCAGCTCGTCTTATCTTGTAGAAAAAACAATGGCTGACTTCCGGCGTTACTTTGACATTCCAATATAGCAGCGATTTGCGTTTTCGTTCACGGCAGAATAACAGTTGATACTGTTAGGAGTTCCAACAGACAAAACAGTTCAGCTCTGCCTACGTGTAGAAATATTTTGAGACAAGGATCTTCGAGTCATGCGCTTGAAAAACACCATTTGTTAAAAGCAAACCGAGAAGATACAGCACGAAACAGAAACGGAAATTCTTATTTTATTTTAAATAAATTTATATTACAACCAGAGTTTCCCGTTGAACAGAAGTGCTTGGCGTTGAAATGAAAAAAGCTTATACCCTGAGGGACCCGAATCTGAAAACTAAATAATATTTATTTTAAATAACCGGGATGCATATTCATTCCTTTTGTTAAATTTATAGTTTTTTTTATTATTATTTTTATTTATTTTTTATTTTTTTTTGGGGGGGGGGGGGGGTGTCAATTTTAAGCACTACCATCACGCCCTTCTTCGAGCCGGGTGTCAACGAGCAGCTTTTACTTAATACCTATCTCGACATAAAAACCCTACAATTTCCTATATTAGCATGTTTGGACGACAAAATACTCATATTCTGTCAAATCATGTCACTTTTTATACACAGTGTATAGCTATCATCATTTTTTTTTCGATTGAAAAAAAAATACCGTAAATGTCCTGGTTTGGTTCTGCGAAACCAACCTTGAAAATGGCGGGCTTCATCCAACGCAAATGGACTAATGAGTCTTTATAAACATTGAAAGAGACACATCGGTTGACTTAGTAACGTTATATTCTTACCATTTATAATGAGCCTAACGTCGCATTTTTCATTTAAACAATAGCGCTTGAAACAATAGTACATTGTTTTGATTAAATGTCTTTGATTTCATTGGCGTTTCCGGAACTCAGAGAATAATTCACTCTTTGTTTCAATTTTATTTCCTGTAAAATTTGCATCTTCATGATTACGTCTAATTAAAAAAATCGGATATCCCCTCAGCACACATGCCACGTTGAACTTAAGGAATATTATGACTACCCCTAAAGTTAAATTTAAAAGCAATCGTCGAAATGTATGGCCCGTTGAATTCTGCATACTGTCGGTAAAGCTTAGAGTAGGCCTACGCGTTCAATATTCGTAATAAATTTATGTCCCTCCCTAACTAGTAATTAGGTTACCAAGGTAACTCAGTGCTTTAAACGGTCGATTAAGGCTGTTTTTCAGCCTAGCCCATCTCGGCCGAATACATCTACGCCGTATTAAAATAGAAAGAAAAGTATTGAATAAAGACATAATCGTTTTACTTTTAGGGCGTGAAAGTTGCCCACGCGCTTGCACAATGACAAAAACACAAACATCATGCCGCATTTAACGGCTTCTTCTTGTCTATGGGTGTTTACGACTCAGCTGTTGCGTGGGGGATTTCATATATCTATTATCATAATCATATTGCTTCAGTTTTTCAAGCTTCTATTCACCAAAACAAACCTTTTCATTGGAGATGTTTTCGGTCAGCTGTTATGAAACGTCAATTGGCTCTATACTGACGTCATCCGAATGAGGAAACACAGAACAACATGACGTCACAAACTGGGTCAGGTTCCGTATGAATAAAGTGAAACTGACTTCTTTCTGCTGTGGAGTGGTTTTATTAAAGCAAAAACACATGGGATAGCTCGTATTATATTGTACATACGGGTCTATATTTAAGAGCTTTCGGGAGTACATGTAGCTTCTCTCGTAGCTAATCTCGAAAGTTCATAAACTACGCCATCTTGTACAATATAATACGCGTTGTCCTGTACGTGAAGTGAGGCTATATATAGCATTTCTTAGTTATGATATACCGTTAAAGTGACAGGAGCAGTCAAACTTTTTCACAATTTCTGATTGTCATGACAGTGAAAGTCATCTAAGAAATGACTGATTGACGTTGGAATGAGGAAATTACAATATCCGGGTCGAACGTTCATAATCTAAGTTTAAACAGTCTAACTTCAACATACATTCTCGAGACTAATAGCATTAAAAAGCTTCCATTTTATCGGTAAGCTTTTTATGTTCCCGAAACCATGCATATCTTTCACAAATATGTAATATTTCTTTCAAAAAAAGACATTAAAATATTACTATACTGTTAGATCGCTCACACGGTTCAAGGGCGCTTGTATGCAGCATGTACAGGCTCGGAGTACCCGAGTTTCTTTCCGTTTAACAAATTACCAAATTTTCAATTTCATATTAAAAAACACGAAACGATTTCAAAACTTTAAAATTTTGGTATAAATAGATAGTTCCTAACGGCTTCTGTCTGGGAAAATTTCAAACTCTTCAGTTGTTTTAATTTAAATAGCATTCTTTATTTTAGTTGCGAGTGTGCCTTTAAAGGGAATGCTCATTGTAGTATGTAATTTCGTCTCGAAGGGTACATGTTTCTAGCCAGTCGGCACTCTGAAACTTCGGGGATTTACGTGCGTGAAATACCCTCTGATGGACTGCAGGTCATTTTGAATATGGCGACCAAATAGGTAGCCGTGAAGCGTACAATTTACAAATCTTCTTGAGGACCCCACAAAGTGTCCCCGTGATAATGTAAGGAACAGAAACACTCGGTTTGTTAACTTTCAGCCTCGATCAGTTATATAATTGAAGCATTGGAGGATTCCTGATATGTACCGAAACTGCGTCTGTCTACAACATGTGCTTTTTCAGGCTGAATAAAATATATATACAAAAATCTTTCTAAATGATATTAGAATTCAATCAATTTAAAGTTATTGTTATTTTATTTTTTCGTCTGCAGTGAAACATTTTGATATTTACTTGCGACGCCGTTTTTATTCAGCCCCAAAATACGGTGATTTGCCGTATAAAAAGTGCAGCTGCCCGAGGCGTGTCAAAGCCGACCGGTAGCGAGCGAAGATAGCCGAAGGGTGGTCCGAGTGGCCAGTCGGAACACCCTTCGGCTATCTTCGCTCAGCGAGTAACAATGTAAGTCAATAACTCACAAATAACTGTTAAGTCACAGTGAAACCCGGATTTCATGATTTTGTTGCGCTTACAATCATATTTGACAACACCAACAAAATATAAACCAGCCTCGTGACCTGCACGCGATAGCCTCTATTGCTTCCTTGTCAGTTGTTTTCTACAATTTGTTCGTTTATCTGGCCGTATTTGTTGTGAAATTCAATATTTGTACGGGAACATCCGCGAGGATTGTATTTTATAATAATTGTTTAAACAACTTTGAATGTATATTTATAGTTTCCGCGTGATTGTATAACAATTATAATGGGCCTCCTTTTTATACCGATTGGCTGAATCTTGACTTAACGGCCAATTTCCGTATAACATTATATTCGAGTTTGTATTAATATGTATAATAAAAGAACCCGGCGCTTTGCTTGAGCATTTTCTCGGAAATAGTTCATTCTAACAAGCAAATATTAAGGAGGCCTTAGCTGCCAAATGTAGGGAAAATTTTGTTTAAACCAATTGTTAAAGAGGCTTGAGCTGCCAAAAGTTTTACTTTTTTTATAATTTCTGATCGTCACGACAGTAAGAGGCTTTGACGGCCATCGAAAAACTAAAGGATTGGCGTTGGAATGAGGAAAATCCATACAGTATGTGGCCTATACGAACCGAAATAGTGTTTGAAAAGTAAACAAAATTTAAATAACCGGGACGACCATTCAGTCGTTCTAAGCCAAAGTTAGTTCAAAACAATACTTTATCATACATTCTCGAGACTAGAAGCATTGAAAAGCTTCTGAATTATACGTCTTGAGAAAAATAGCAGATAGTTGCAAAATTCTGTTTCAACGTCAAAATATCAACATTTTGGCAGCTCACGCCACTTTAATCAAATATGAGCTTTCTTTATATTCAATCTTGGTTATGCTTGTTAAGGTAGTTTTTATAAGAAATACAGACTTGAAAATGTGCTCATACATCCCAGCTATTTGAATTTTGTCCCTTATACGCACACATTTTCGGTTTGCATATACGTTCAATCTGGCTTTACCGACTGTTTTTTAAGGCACTTCAAACGCTCAACTTCTCATGACTATCAAAATGTTTTGTTGTTTGTTTTTTTATATTAGAGTGGCATGAGCTGCCTAAATGTTGATATTTTTACGTTAAAGGGGCATGAGCTGCCGAAATTCCCACTTTTTTCATAATTTCTGATCGTCACGACAGTAAGAGACTTTGAAGGCCATCGAAAAACTAAATGATTGACGTTGGAATGAGGAAAATCCATACAGTATGTGCCCTGTACGAACCGAAAACGTGTTCGAAAAGTAGCAAAATTTAAATAACCGGGACGACCATTCATTCATTCTAAGCCAAAGTTAGTTCAAAACAATACTTTATCGTACATTTTCGAGACTAGAAGCACTAAAAAGCTTCTGAATTATACGTCTTGACAAAAATAGTCGATAATTTCAAGATTCTGTGTTTACGTCAAAATATCAACATTTTGGCAGCTCATGCCCCTTTAAAACAGAATGTTGAAATTATTGACTATTTTTCTCAAGAGGTATACTTCATAGGCTACCAGGTTTCTATATCCCGATTCTAAAGACAATCTCGCGAGATTAACGTTTGGCGTTCGATGATCCACAGCATTGCTGTCCCATATATATGCTATGACCTTTAAAACTGTCCCCATTTTAGGACGATTGTCAGGCAATGTCAGCTGATTTCTGATCGATAAAACTTATCGATTGATTTCTGTGTAATAGATCGGCTGATATCTGATAAATACAACTTAAACTATGAGCAGTGAGGGTCATTTCGTTTCAACTTATTTTGTTCAATGACAACTATATATTTAGTCCATAAAAAACCACAACCCAGTTCCTAAATAATTTTTGTTAAGCATCTACCATCTGCTTTCTTCTATTCGTTATTTTGTTTCGGATTCGATCTTGTGTTGTTTTACATACCTGTAAAGATTTCTCCACTGTTTGTTCGAACCCGTGCTGGATTGGCGCTATACCTTATATGGATTAACTGATTATTTTTTCTATGATAGATTGATTTAATGTACGGAGGAAACCCCCGAAATTCGATGCGTACTTGGCAGCTAGAGCAATCGAATAAAAACGGATAATTTTTTTTGATCGATTGATTTTTTGTCCGGAATGAAACCCCTTTTTCTTCGAACTGAGTTAGATTCGAACCCACGACCGACCGTTGGAAGGCCTATGTTGGACTAAGAGACTATCGTTCTGAAACACATTTTTGTATATTTCGTGCTGTTCTGAAGACTGTTTTTAATAAACATAGTCGCATTCAGAGATGACATCGGAATCTGTATCAGGAAGAACTAGTCAGTATCTAAATAAAAATGCTAAAATTAACATACTAAAGCTCCATAAAAAAAAGCGCGAATCAATGATGCAAACAACTAACTAAAAGTAAACGGATTGTGATTGGTTGAATTGACCCGGAGTCAGTTGCTGCCAATCAAGTTTGCACGAGGTCACGTGACACGCACGTTCCACTGTTCATTTCTTCACGTTCCCCTCGATGTTTTTTCCATCTGCATTCAAAGTCCAGCGAATACAAATATTTCCACTATATATATAAATATACCAATGAAAAACGTCTTAAGGGTATCTGCGCAGTTTTCTTTAGATGTTTGACTTCTGCCCAGGAGAGTTTTTATTTCAAAGTCACACGTATCACGGATGTGGGATGCAGGTATCATTTGCACCGGATGACCTCTAGTAGATTTAACTCGGTCGTTCGTCAACTTTTACACCACGTCATATCTAGACCACAGTGATACAGTTTTGGGTTACGTAATCCGGGAATCAGTGAAGTGGATGATACGCTCGGACGATGTGCCGCAAAGAGCATCTGGGACTAAGCGTGTAAACCTTACCAGTTCCACTTTCACTTAGCTTGATCCGAAACTGGCGCAAGGGAATGTTCAACTGTTAGAAAATGATGTAAAAGCGTTCCTAATTGTAGAGAGCCGATTTAAGAAAATTATTTGATTCCCCGAATTGAAAAAGGTATGACTTTTTTTTTAATTTTTAGTAAATAGAATGCGCGATAACTTTCGGAACGTAGTTATAAACAAGATATGCCGTATAGATCTATTACATTATCGTTTTACCAACAAATGAATTTCATTTTGTTTTCGAAGACTTTTTCAGCTGAATGGAGTAAAATCGGTCTGGAATTTTTTTTTTTTTTCCTAATTTTTTTCATTTCGCATGGAGCAGCCTACATTTCTAGTATTTTTATTTTGCAGAAACGGTCTTACGCTCGTACATGGGACTATTTTTGGATCTTTAAACTAATTAATTATTTTAATAATATATATTCATAAATCAAGATGTTGTTAACCTCATGTAATTTATTACCTTAATTGTACCCATTCAACTTCTGAATGCTAATGAAAGATTTGATAGACAAGTGATATGTTTTCCTTCATCAGTTGAGAATCTTCAATGTGGACTGCAAATTTGTTTTTATAAAGTGAGCGAGTAAAGATTTATTGCGGCTCTCAACATTATTTCAGTTTTATGGAGATGGATTTGTTTTTCAAGGGGCCCTTACCCTCAAAGTGTGTGCTCGTATGCTGGGGCCGACAGCATTAAAATTGTCTCTTTTGTGACGTGGTGTATTTTAATCTGACAAAAGGTTGAACAAAGTTAAAGGTATTAATAAGCTAAAGTCAGGCTTAAGCATGTCGCGTCACAAAGAAATTTGATTGTGACGTTCTCTAGATAAATCAGACTTAAGCTTAATACACCTTTGTGCAACCGGCCCCTGGCCGAGGTCCCTGGGTCGGTTGTTCAAGAGTTTATAAGGCTTAATACCGCTATAATTTTGTAACGTAACAATTTTTTTTTGTTACGCGATGTCATGTGCCCCTTTATTTAGCCTAATACACGTATGAACAACTCAGTCAACGCCACGTATTTCAGCCAAGCAGTTTACAAACGCAGAGTGTTAACTTGGTGACGTTTACAAACATCATTATATCACAAACGTATCTAGCCTTAGTGTGTGTCTGACTTAAACGCATCACGCCACAAAGAATAATGACGTCGCTAAGTAAAGTCTACCTGAAGCTAAATACAACTTTGTGTAACAATCCCCAGCCGGTTGTTCAAAAGTGTATTAGGCTTAATACAGGTATAACTTTGTAACGTAACAATTAAATTTCTTTGTTACGCGACGTAATTTAGACCTGTATTAAGCCTAATACACTTTTGAACAACTGGAGCTTGAACGTTTGGAGTTTCCGGCTTACTTCGACCAAGCCCACTCCCCCCCCCCCCCCCCCCCCGTAAAACAATCAACCAATCTATGTGGCTTTACCTAACGATACTATATAATTAAGTCAATCAATTATGGGTTTTGCGGAAAACGCACATTAATTAAGTTTGATCCTGCGCATATATGTATAGAGCAGCATGCTGACTTATATTACACGTAAATATAAGAATTGAAAAAATTTAGTTGTAAACTTTTGCCCTATAACGTGTCCCAGTACCAGTCCCAGATTACCAGAATTTTTAATATCCCATTTAGATTATAATTAGGGTAACAGAGTACAGCGCCTGTTTTTTCAAATGTATACGATTTTTTTATTATTTTATCTCTTTTCCTCAACTGGTATTATATGTGATAAGCGACTTTTATCGGCGTTATCTATTCCTGCTCGTGTATATGATATTATTAGGTCTTTGACCCCGCACGAAACAGATGATACTTTCATATGATACCCTATTCATGACCTCCACAAGTGTCTCTACGTGTGATGCTCGACATGTAAATCACATACAAGGGTAAGAGAAGACATAGGGGAGGGGGATGACCCACTGACTTAACCTACTGCCCTACTGACATAACCTACAATAAAACACACACTGGGAAAGAAATCTGACTTGAATGAAATCTTAACTACTGTAAGTCAAAATAAAGGTCTACTAAGATTAAATGCTGAGAGTAAGAAATAGTTGTTCAACTATTTGTTAGATTCGAGCCAGGGGCTCGTTTCACAAAGCAGTCGCATATCATCGCAAACGAAGCGTAGTTGCCAATGGATACCATAATGAAGAGATACGGAGTCATGGCAACTGCAATTGATCGTACTTTGCGACCGCTTCGTGAAACGGCCCCCAGTTCTAAATAACAAAGAAATTCAATTGACCTATCTGCCAGCCGCCACGTGTTCCGGCCAAACGTTCCAAGAGATTGGACAAACTCAAAGTCAATTGTGATGACGCGGCTATCTATGCATATCAAGACTGGCTTGTCGGTAATTGGGTACACAAAGATAGACGCGTCATCACGATTGACTCAGGGTATTGGCTTTGTGACATTACATATATCATGACGTCACAAAGTTATTTCGTTGAGCGTGTCTAAGCGTATCGACCTTTTGTAGTGGACACGTGACGCTGACGGAGGGATCAGGGGTGGGTTGTTCAAAAGTGAATTAGACCTAATACCGGTCTAAATGACCTCACGTAACTAAGAAATTCAAATGTAGCGTTACAAAGTTATACCGGTATTATGCCTAACACACTTTTGAACAGCCGGTGTATTAGGCTAAATACCGGTCTAAATGACCTCGCGTAACTAAGAAATTCAATTGTTACGTTCACAAAGTTAGACCAGTATTAAGCCTAATACACTTTTAAACAACCGGCTCCAGAGGCCGGTCGCACAAAGCTGAATTAAGCTTAAGTCAGGCTTAAATACGTCGCGTCACAAAGAAATTTGATTGTGACGCTTCCTAGATTAGTCAGAAAGCTTGATACACTTTTGTGCAACCGGCCCTTGTAGGCCATTTTCCAGTTTTTCACGCAACAATGACAGGACGTCGTGGTACTACTCTTAGACCAGACGATCGTAAAACACCAAACAATCAATCAATCCCATACCATGCAAGATTTTTTCGCATAACTTGGTTAATAAATTGTCATAACATTTGGTTTCTTTTCTAAAATTTGTTGTAAAAATGTAAAAAAAAATTAAAGTTAAAAACAGACTGATGGTTTGTCCGGTCTACCACTTAAAGCGTAATTGTGGCGCGTAAATTACGTCGTTGACAAATCACCTATTGGGACGTTACAAAGTTTACCCTGGTAAAGCCGTGGTCCGATGCGCTAAACAATGTCAGGTTTCGAGTTGAGTCTCAACTGTATTTAAAGGGCCTTACAATGCCAACAAATCTGTTCCTTTTACCTTTCCATACAATAGCTGTTCGGGTTCATTCAGTAACAAGGCGCACCGAAATACACCGAATGCAGGTGTCTTTGTTTTTGTAACAAATATATCCGTTACAAACAGAAACAAGTGCTGCATAAGAGGGTTCAAAGTTCAATCCTGAAATTCTACCACTCTCCAGGCATCGGTCATTTTCCTTGCACGTGAAACCATGGTGATCACTAGTGATTGGGAAATGGTTATAGGTTGAGCCCACAGAAATATTTGGGGGGAAAATGGGTTGAAAAATTATCTGCGTACAAAGTCTGGGAGTGGGTGATGAAATAAAACGGTTTATAACTGCGAGTCGTTCGCTGTGATGGAATTCCAACCAACTTCTGTCTGGATGGCTGGTGGAGATCTATAACAGTAAGATGAATTATCTATGATCTCGAGTCCATTCTGTTATTATTTTTTTCTCATACTTAAATGTATTTTATTTATTCCATTTACTCACTTCCTGTTATTATTAGTTTTAGTGAAATGGGGTGGGGGGGGGGGGGCAATTCCATCTGTAGAAATGTTTACTTTATTATGTTATTTTAGGATTAGGCCTGCACGTATCGTAACGAAATTTCTGTTCGAATTTGTGCCTCGAATGAATTCCATTTGATCCATTTGATCATCTACATCTTAGAATAATTAAGGACATTTACTACCCGCTGTCAATTCAATCGATTTTTACCTGTTTGTCAATTTCTCATGAATGGTTTGCCTGTTTAGTGAGGTTTATTGGGGGGAGGAAACCGGGCTCATTGCCCGGAGGAAACCTCCGACCTTCGGCGAGTACCATTAACAATATACCCTTTCGGCTTAAGATTTGACGCTTGCGCAGAAGCCTCTGTGAATGGCAACAGTGAGTTGGATTAATCCACGTCGGAATCGTGTTCATTTGGTCTATGGTGTAATGCAAAAGAGGCGTGTCACAGCGCCTGTAACAGAAAAAATGACGCCAATGACATACAATAGATCGTTTGCCAGTTTTGCACGCAACAATTAAATGAGTCGACGTCGTGGTATCAATCTTACACCGGACAAGCCCCTTAAGGCCCGTTCTCACTGTGCGATTTGTCGTACCGACTTGTAGGATGCTACTAAAATGAATGCTATTAATTGGTCAAAATGATTTATCAACCAATCAAATGCATCCATTTTAATCGCATCCTACAAGTCGGTACGACAAATCGCACAGTGAGAACGGGCCTTTAGGGATCTTGACGTTTGCCATATTCGGTCAAAGTCCCTTTTCATCCACGATTTTTTCACATTTCTAGATTTATTTGGATATGTCCGAATATAGCTTTTCATTTCTTATATCTGTTGTAAAATATCGAAAATTTGATGTTAAAAACAGACGGATCCTTTGTCCGGTCTACTACTTGGGGCAGTAATTGTGACGTCGCTAAATAACGTCACTTGCAAGTAATTGGCAAATCAACTATTCGAACAGCGTCATGAAAAACATATTCTAAGCCAACGTATATTGTACCAGGCGACCTCTAACGCCAAACTTTTTTTTTTTTTGTCTTTTAAAATTAAAATGTTTGAGAGGTTACGCACGAGTGATTGTCGCACAATCTCCGTAATCTAGAGCCAATTAAGAGACCGAAGAGAGACTGTTAAGATGGCATTAGAAAGACGGAAAGAAAAAAAGGAACACATAATTTGTTCATTCTAGAATAGAGTGCCACGAGATGCCAACATTTTGATATATTCCGTTAATTTTTTTTTTGAACATGCAGGTTATTTTTCACAAGAAGTTCAAATTAGACGTTTATTTCCACAATGTGTGTAAAATGAATGAACGTTCGTCCGGTTATTTAAATTTAGCTTTTAACATGGAGATGTCCGATGATGAGTACATGAGTTTTTCATTTTTTCCCATGCTACATCATCGTGATAGGAAAACAAAACGCCGAAGTATTTTCCCGTGGAAGTGGAACCATATCTGATAATAAAAAAAAAATTTAAAAACCACTTCAATTAATATAAACGAATCAGATCACTGTATGGTGTATAGTAGGTCATTGTTTGCGAAATATTTTTGTTGTTGAATTACATTGTTGTAATTTTCTAATACGAAGAAACAAATTTTAATCCTCTTTCGTTTATTTTTCCAGATACAACTGCGAGGACTTTCTTTAAGAAGTTGCTGAATGTTGAGGATTTTACCCCAATCAGTCGTGAAGGATGAAAGCTTTATCAACAATAGATTGCCAACGTGCGTTGACTTACTGTTTTAAAGTGCTTCAGAAATCTCGTTTAAAATCCCGCGGTATTTCCAGTTCATCCGCACACGCTCAGTGTCCTTTCAAATCCGCCCATTATGAACCAAATTTCGAGACAATGCAACAAGGGACGTGTCCAGTTAGTCACAATGTTCAAGAATCGGATCCGGAAATGCTACCAGCAGAACCGGAAGTGTCGCCATTTACGAACTCTTTGCCGTTTTCGGAAATGCCAGGGCCAAAGGGATTACGCAATATACCCATATTAGGAAATAGGTTTCATTATGCACCTTATTGTAAGTATTAATAAAACACATTTTTACTCTTCTTAAGAAATGTATTTAAATGACATTTACCCAAATGTGGATATTTTTTCGTAAAAAGCAAATTTGAAAACCCCTATCGTCGGTGATGTTTCTCTCTATAAGGGAGATTAGAAACTTTTTATTGATACCAGTCTTGGTGATGTTCATTAACTTAAGGTAGTCCAGGGGGTATTTCATAAACCACAAATAGCCGACTACGGTCAGATAGTCAACTAAGCAGTAATGTTAAGCATTGCTATTCTAGTCGGCTAGGTCAGTTTAGCCGTCTAAACCTGTTTATGAAATACCCCCCCAGGGGCTGGTTGTTCAAAACAAAATTAGCTTAACGGCAGATTTGATGTCGCGCCACAAAGGAATTTTTTTGTTAGGCCACGCCATTTAACCTGCCGTTAAGCCCTTGGCCTAAGCTTAATGAATGTTAATCCCTGTTATTTATTTAATTCATTTATTGTTGCTGTTTTACACACATTCTCAGTCCGAACAGTCTGCACCAATATTGCTTATTTGAAGTCATTTAATTTCCGCACTAAATATATCGGTTGTCTCATCAACTCGATCAACTGACAAAAATCAAAGAGAAATCTGGGGGCTGTTTCACAACATATTTACGATCGACATAAGTCCAATCCAAAGCCTAAAGTTTTGTCATGGCAACATTTACCTTCAACACTAAGTTACAACCAGGCGCAAAGTAACGCCAGTGTTGAGAAACGGCCCAGCTGCGCATGTCTCACTTGGCTTAGTGGCAGGTTAAATGATGTTACGCCACAAACGAGGTTCGATCTCTGTCGTAATGTGGCGTCATTTAGTCTTTAAACGGTATCATTTATTTTGAAAGAAAAGAGGATGGACGAACAGGCGCAATACCTTCATTAACGTCTCTCCTAGAAACTGAGAGAGCTTTGAGCAACTGACCCTTGGGCTGAGATGCTGAAAAATGTACTGGACTTCGTAACTTAACACTAATATGAATTTCTTTGTTGCTCTCTCTCATTTTGGACCTGATTCAGAACCTGATACACTTTTGAACAACTCAGCCTTGGGCCGGTTTTTCAAAGCTGCTGTGAGAAACCAACCATTCCCTTTTATTTTAGGAAATGGTTGAGACTGTAGAAAAAATGAGTGACGTCTTCTAATAAGTTTATCAACAAGACTCTTGGTTGCCTAAATTCTTAACGCCAAGACAGTCGAGCAACATTTGCCCTTAACTGACCTCTTTGCAGCGCCATCTTGCCATGTTTTACGTTATGGAATGTTTAGTTCGATCAGTGGCCCGGTTGCCGCGTCACCAAGCAATTTCTTTGTTACTGCACGTCATTTAACCTGCCGTTAAGCCAATTTTCTTTTGAACATTAGGCCCCAGGGGCCGGTTGTTCAAAAGAAAATTAGCTTAACGGCAGGTTAAATGACGTGGCGTAACAAAGCAATTCCTTTGTTACGCCACGTCATTTAACCTGCCGTTAAGCTAATTTTCTTTTGAACAACCGACCCCAGGTCAATTAATGGTCTTTTCTGATATATCGGCGTCATTAGCTCTTTTGGCTAGATTTGCAAGCGGCAATAGTGTGACTCCACGGGTGAGGAATTGGTGCGATCAAGGTCAACTGCAATGTATTTCTGTTTCATGCTCTGGGCTGAGTTGTTCAAAAGTGTTTTAGGCTTAATACCGGTCTAAATGACGTTACAAAGTTAAACTGGTATTAAGTCTGGTATTACATTGACTTTGATAACGATGTAAGAACTACATCGAAACGTCGTCACCCAATAAATCAAGAAGTTGTTATCCATAAGTAATTCTTGACCTTATTGTAACCTTCCAACTTCTAAATGCCATTGAAAGATTTGATACGTCATCATCATGGAGATGCGGCCATCCGAGACATCAACACATTGACTTTGATAACGATGTAAGAACTACATCGAAACGTCGTCACCCAATAAACCAAGAAGTTGTTATCCATAAGTAATTCTTGACCTTATTGTAACCTTCCAACTTCTAAATGCCATTGAAAGATTTGGTATTAAGTCTAATACACTTTTGAACAACCGGCCCCAGGCAAATAGTTATTGTGTAACATTCTATATAAGTTATTCAGATTACTAATTAAATAGGCGATGTTAGATCAGAACTATTTGAAAATGTTAAATTGTATTTAACTTCTTTTTTCAGCCAACCATAAAATGGAATCGGTTGTAGAAATGAGGAAGGAGTATTTAGATATTTATGGCAAAGTTTATAGAGAGGTTCTCGGCCTTGGATGGGTTGTTCATATACACGATCCGCAAGATGTCGCCACTATGTTCAAAGTCGAAGGCAAACATCCACAGCGAGGCTTCCCTAGTATTTTCCAAGTTTATGACAAAAGGGAAAATGGCCAAGTTGGACTAGGCTCATTGTGAGTAGATTTTTAAGAATTTTTGGCCCGATTCTTAATTTCATTTCACTTTTGAACAACCGGCCCCTGATGTTCAGAGCACTGCTAACCTAACGGCAGGATATATGGCGTCGTCTCACAAATGAATTTCTTTAATTGTTACGTCACGATATTTTCCTGCATTTAACTAACTTTCTTTTGAACAACCAGCCCCTGAGGCCGGTTGTTCAAAGCGCCGCTAGCTTAACGGCAGGTTAAATGACGTTGCGTAACAAAGACATGTCCTTGTAACGCCAACTCATCATACCATGAGTTTAAGTTGGCGGCTCTTTGAACAACCGGCCGCAGAAGTTCAACATATGAGAGAGAAATTAGAATATATACAATTCCATTTGCGTGTTCCCATAATTGTAGTGAGCTGATGGGCGAGGCCGCTGTCAATTAACACTCTGACCGTTTAAATACTTCGTATAATCTGATAAGTGCATCACATTACTTATTTCTCCATTTGATGTAAGCTTATTGCGAATTTAGTCTTTAACAATTTTTTTGTAAATGTAGAATCGGCGAAGAATGGTGGAGGATGCGTAAAGCAGTCCAGCAGCGATTAATGCGCCCGCAACACATGCGCTATTTCGTGTCGCGGATGGATCAAGTTGCTCAAGACTTCATTCATCGAATAGAAAATATAGCTGATAGATCTGGAAATGTACACAATATCAGGGATGAACTTCAAAAATATGCAGTTGAAGGTAAGTACTTACATTTGCATGATTTTAATATTTGTTTGAAAGTGGGCAGCTGGTTATCCCCCCCCCCCCCCCCCCCCCCCCCCCCCCGTTGCGGGCAATTCCTGGGCCCAGTCGTGCCGGTGTTTTAATGTTACCGCCATGTTACTCTATGGTAACAAAGACATATTACTATAGAGCGTTACATTATAGATCTATGTTGTCCAAAAGTGCATTAGTCGTGAGCCAGGTCTAAGTTGCGTGGCGTTAAGGCCGGCATACACCGAGAGCCTTAGTGCAGCAGACTCAACCCCACTGGAAAATCGCGTGGCGTCGTAAAGAAAAAGTGCTGCAAATGATGCAAATGGTATCAGTCGTCATCGGGGGCCGGTTGTTCAAAAGTGTATTCGGCTAAATACTGGTCTAAATGACGTCGCGTAACAAATAAATTCAATTGTGACGTTACAAAGCTATACCGGCATTAAGCCAAATACACTTTTGAACAACTGGCCCCAGTTGCGTGCAGTGTATGGAAGCAACCCAAACCGACTGACCCGACTCGAGTGTATACCGGCCTTAACAAAGAAATTCAATTGTGCCTTAACAAAGTGAAGCCCGGGGCCGGTTGCACAAAGGTGTATTAAACTTAAGTCTGACTTATCTAGACAACGTCACAATCAAATTCCTTTGTGGCGCGACGTATCTAAGCCTGACTTAAGCTTAATACAGCTGACTGCAACCGGCCCCAAGTTTAAAGCCCAATACACTTTTGGTTACCCGACGCCATTTTGTTTGTAGCAGGACCAAGGGATCATAGTATTTTAGCATAACAAATCCAGCATGTTATTTTAGCGTAACAAATAGACCATGTTAGTTTAGCGTAACAAATCCAGCATGTTATTTTAGCGTAACAAATAGACCATGTTAGTTTAGCGTAACAAACACACCATGTTATTTTTCTTTTAACAAATACATCATGTCATTGTAGCGTAACAGGGTAACAAATACATCATGTTATTTTTAGAGTAACAAATACCTTATGTTATATTTAGCATAACAAATACATTGTATTATTTACAGCGTGACAAAGACATATTATTTGCAGTGTAACAAGGACAATATAGTATATGTGGTGTGTTTGACAGGGCGGGATTAATGAATGTCAGTTTATTTAATGAAAGTGTTTTTGTTCATTTTCCCAGAAATCAGCGCCGTATTATTTAACCACCGTTTCGGATGTATGGAAGGCGAACTTGTTCCAGGGTCGGAAGCGGAAAATCTTATAAAAGCCACAGATGAATTATTTAAGGAATTTGCTCTCAGTACCCGTGTCTTTCCTTGGTTCATGTTTTTCAAGTCAACCCTATACAAACGTTTTAGAACAGCTGGAAACACAATACATAGGTATGAAAGGGGGGTTTTATTTATCAAATTTTAAGCAAGCATAATTTTTCGAGATGAAGATTTTTGGTTTTTGGTATGATTTCTAGATTATTTATTTTGCTTCCGTTGGTTTTTATAACCACGAACGGAGAACTGTCGGTGTCTTTTACTCTCGAATCGATGATTGCCTTTAGCTGATAAAGAACTAAGGTGGTCGCTGTCGGGAAAATTCTTCCCGAGATACTTAAAGGACTTTAAATGAACTTGTTCGTGCCTAGTCCAGAATTTGAGTAACAAAAACAGGAGTTATATGATATAAACTACTGTAGTTAAGACAGGGTTTTCTTTATACCCTGTCCAGTCTATCAGATTCTTACACCTTCGGAAATCGTGATTTACCCAGGGTACTAGCAAAACGCGTCTTGACGTTAACCCTTAAATCAGTGGCAACAAGATTCTGACGACGCCAATGATAGCTTTTTGGGACTTTTTGCTACTTCAATTTCTGACCTGTCTTGAAATTATGACAAAATTTTCAACAATTTGAAGATTTTAAACAATATGGATGATGTCCTGTGGAGTGCATGGCCAACAAGTATTAAGGGATTATTTTTTTTTTTACTCTAGTAGTCTTTTACTCTATTATAGAATATACGTCACACATTCTGCTTACCCTTTTCCCACGGAACTCTCCCATGAAACCACACGGTCAATAGAGACACGTTTCTGTGGTTTTCTTCAGAAGGGTAATCAAATGAACTGATATCTCCACCACGAGCAGCAGTATAAATATAATTCTACATTACACAGCCAACCCATTTTTTGTTTTTATTCCTGAATAAATGTACCCCAATTCGAAAATTTCCTGTTACTCAAACAAATCCCTTTTAAAATTTATTTTCAGCATAGGATGGAAATATATGTTAAAGGCAATGGAAGATGCTATGCAAAAACGAGCCAATGGATCAAATTTAGAAGACGAAGCGGACTTTATTACGTCACTTTTACAAGACGAGAATCTCAGTTTGGATTACGTCACAACAATCGCAATGGACATGTTCAGAGGGGCCGTAGAATCGGTAAGTTTGATGGCGTACATATCTGAATGAATCAAGAAATGTAAAAAAAATCGTGACTGAAAACTGATTTTGACCGAATATGGCAAAAGTCAAGATAACTACCGGGCTTGTCCGGTGTAAGATTGATACAGCGACGTCATCGCATTGTTGCGCGCAAAACTGGTAAATGGTCTATTGTCAGGTTACAAAGTTACACCAGCATTAAACCTAATACACTTTTGAACAACCGACTTTTACTTCTTGCATTACGTAATATTTTAGACTCAAAGCATACAGTTCTATCATTTCTGCCACTTTCGGCTAATGCGTGCAGTATGCCAAAAACGCGATGGCTTCCTCAATGTTGGAATTCCTAAGCATAATTCTTGTTTTTTTAACACTTTCCGGGGAAGAACTTCTTCAGGTAATTCGTGCACAATGTCAGAAACGCGATGGCTTACTCAATGTTCGAATTCCTAAACCTAATTTTTAGTTTTGTTAACCTGGTGTCGAATATTCTGACGTGTTGGAGAAGTGCCTTGGTCTCCAGGACTATATGAAGCACTTCTCTCACGTATGTTAGAATGATTTCTGCGATAATAGTCAGATGGGGTCTCGGAAACTAAAACCTTTTTCAGTCAGGGCGTGGTTCCTTAAACCAAGGTGAAATATCTTGCATTCTGTTGAACTGAAGTGATTCAAAAGTAGGCCTAAATTGGCGTGTTAGACCTTCGTGGGGTGTCTAACTCTACTTACTGTGTTTGAAGAGTGCGTGGGCGGCGGGGGCTGAATGTAGCTTAGAAAGATGGGTGTGTGAAGATTGAAGATAAGAAAACTATGTTAAGGGTGTGTTTTACGGGTAACAGGGTTATACACGGGTCAGCTAAAAACTTGCCAGAAATGTAACAACCCATAACATGAAGAATGATACGATGATTGACGCTTGGGGCTTACCAGAACATTCACACGTACCTTAACCTGTTCCTACTTTTTTCAAGGTCTCCTTAATAACATGGATCGTCGCGATACGACTGAAATAATTTGAAAGCTACGTTAGATCTTCACACACTCGCTCAATGAAACCTAGATCCCAGGGCTGAGTTGTTAAAAAATGTATGAACACAAGGGTATATCGGTATCAAGCCTAATAAACTTTTGAACAACCGGCCCCAGGGCTGAGTTGTTCAAAAGTGTGTAAGGCTTAATACCGGTCTAAAAGGCGTCGCGTAACAAAGAAATCCAATTGTTAGGTTGCAAAGTTATACCGTTATTAAGCCTAATACACTTTTGAACAACTGAAGAAGTTTCGAAATTCTGGACTAAGATACCGATTTGTTTTGCTAAATCAGAAGACCTTTATATTCAGCTTTACTTGTCTAATGACTTGTCATAAAATATTAAACATTGCTATGTTTTTAATTAGTTTATGCTATCAATAATAGAAAGTGGGTTTCCATTTGCTTTACTCATTGCATAAAACCTCAAAACAGTATTTTTTATAAAACAGTCAAAATTTATTTTCAATAAATGGAAAGAGGTCAAGGTGGATACCTTATCTGACCCCTACAAAAGGTCAAACACGTGTATGAAACTCTCCGCCAATTACAGTAAGAGTGACCAAGCGAAACGACGACGACGTGACCCATAGCAAAAAAAACATAAACCGCCCAAGCATTTTTTTAATGTTTCCTTAAACGTTGTTCTATGGTTCGTAACGGCTTAATTGGTATACAATGTTTATTCTAGAAGGATCTCTGTCTTTTAAAAAGATATATAATCAGATACACACCACAATTTCATTTTTTTTCAATAGTATTAGATGTATTACTATTATTTTATTAAACGCGTAATTTGAGTTTATAGTTCCGACATGGTTCACAACACTACTACGAGCACTGAAAAACTGAAAAACTAAATTGCACGTCTTATTAAAAAAAAATAGCGGATAATTTCCGCATTCCGTTTGAACGAAAAAATATCAAAATTTGTGCAGCTTATGACATTTTAATAAATAGTCTGCCACAATTATGGTCAGCTTGACCAGGCTTGACTTCACTAGTGTCATGATACAGTTTGCTCTTACCGTAAATATTGCTTTAACTATTTGGGGGGGGGGATTTTTTCCATGGAAACATAACTTCCCCAATCTGAAATACCATCGTATTTGAACGCTTCCGTCGTCATTTCAACTAATCATGAAGCAGCCCTGACACCACGTCGGTTGTGTATGATATCACAACATTGGTACTGTACATATCAGTGGTCGATAGCACAACTGTGTATACATCTTAAGTCTGACTTATCCAGGCGACGTCACAATCAAATTCCTTTGTAGGCCTGCGGCCGGTTGTCCAAAGCGCCGTTAGCTTAACGGCAGGTTAGAGGAATTTCTTTGTTACGTCACGCCATTTAACCTGTCGTTGAGCTAATTTTCTTTTGAACAACCGACCCCTGGACTGAGTTGTTCAAAAGTGTATTAGGCTTTAAATGACGTCGCGTAACAAAGAAAGTAAATTGTTACGTTACAAAATAATTAATTTCCTTTGAAGAATGTCTTGAATTTTGTAGGTTTTCCACAAGAAATTCGATTTTCTTTTTGACCCAGTTTGTACAGTAGCCTTCTTATGTTCCTCTATGTGGGATGGTTGTCAGTTACCAGCGGAAGGTCGTGGGTTTCCTCCGGGCACAGAGCCCGGTTTCCTCCCACAATAAAACTGGCAACGCCGCCATATAAGTGAAATAATCTTGAGCGCGGCGTAAAACACCAAACAATCAATCAATCAATCAATCTTGTGTTCCTAAACAAATTGATTACAAAATAGGAGGCAAGGTCTTAAACTTGTGATTTATCCTTTAACAATTGATATAGTACTGTACAGATACGATGCCATGGTAACAACTGTACCAGGTTAGCATTGTCTGAAACACCATTAGTAATTGAAAATGTCTCATTTTGTATCATTCCAGACCAGTAACACGCTGACCTTTTTCCTCCATACAATCGCTCGGAATCCGGATAAACAGGAACGGTTATTTGAGGAAATTAACCGGATTTTGCCCGATAAGACACCCCTCACAGCGGCAGCCCTTGACCATATGCCTTATCTTAAAGCATGTTGGAAGGAATCGTTTAGGTAGGTCATATATTCTAGTTTCTGTGCTCTGTTCTATTTATTGACCAAAAACTATGGATACCCTACAAATAAAATTGACTAGAATGCAACCTTAATTAATACGGTCTAAGTCGCGGAATCTTTCAAACTAGCTTAAAGAGAGTTTCATTTAAATACGGTCAGAAAAGAAATTCCCTATGCCGACAAGGCGTACATCAGTCATAGAAATGGACGCGCCCATAAGCTGAAACAATCGTCCAACCTATGCCGACAGTGCTCGGTTATTCCAAGTTTTCTCAAACCAGGGCCAGTGCAGTTATTAACCAGAGGGCAGTTGCACAAAAATGTAATAAGCGACGTCACAATAAAATTCCTTTGTTACGCGATGTATTTAAGCCTGACTTCAGCTTAATACAACTTTGTGCAACCGACCCCAGGAACCGGTCGTTCAAGAGAAAATTAACTTAACGGCAGGTTAGATAACGTCACGTCACATAGGAATTTCTTTGTTACGTCACGTCATTTAGCCTGCCGTTAAGCTAATTTTCTTTTGAACAACCGGCCCCAGGTCTCTGCATTGGCGTAGCCTTTAATCTTGGAGAGCTTGGTCATCTATGGGCTGCGCTAATCTTGGTCTCTGATCGCTTAGCATACAGTATAAGCATGAGATGAATATAATACGATCTCAAGGGGCTAATACAAGTCTAGTACACTTTTGAACAACTCAGCCCAGCCCCCCCCCCCCCCCCCCCGAACTGAGTTGTTCTAAAGTGTATTAGGTTTGAGCCAGGTCTTAATGACGTCGCGTAACAAAGAAATTCAATTGTGACGTTTCAAAGTTAATCTGGGATTAAGCCTAATACACTTTTAAACAACCCGCCTCTTTCCTTCAAAAGTAGGTTACGCTTGACCCAATCAAACTTATCAAATCATTAGTTATACCACGTCATTTAGACCTAACCCAAGCCATCTCAAAGTCGGAACTCACTTCGGCTATCTTCGCTCGCTACCGGTCGGCTCGGTATTTCACGCACGTAAATCCTCGTAATCAGACTGGCCATCTCACAGACGAAGGAACTGGCTATTTTGATGCCTTGATTCAAACTCGATAAAACTATTACTTTGGTTTGATGCATTTTAATATTCAGTGGTTTTTTTTTCTAAATATAGGATGATTTTTTTTTTTTTTTGGGAGGGGGGGGGATATTAACTTGGGCTCCGTCCGTCCGTCCGTCCTTCCGTCCGTCCATCGTCCCGATTTCGAACTCGAAAACTATTAGACATAACTCAATGAAACTTTGAGCAATCATCGTGTGCAGATGTGCCTTTTGAGATTTTCAAGTTCTTGGATTTTTGTAAACCGTTTCCATGGAAACATAACTTCCCCAATCTGAAATACCATCGTATTTGAACGCTTCCGTCGTCATTTCAACTAAACGTGAAGACGCCCTGACTCCACGTCGGTTGTGTATGATATCACAACGTTGGTACTGTACATATCAGTGGTCGATAGCACAAGCTAATTTTCTTTTGAACAACCGGCCCCTGGACTGAGTTGTTCAAAAGTGTATTAGGCTTTAAATGACGTCGCGTAACAAAGAAATTCAATTGTTACGTTACAAAATACACTTTTAAACAACCCGCCTCTTTCCTTCAAAAGTAGGTTACGCTTGACCCAATCAAACTTATCAAATCATTAGTTATACCACGTCATTTAGACCTAACCCAAGCCATCTCAAAGTCGGAACTCACTTCGGCTATCTTCGCTCGCTACCGGTCGGCTCGGTATTTCACGCACGTAAATCCTCGTAATCAGACTGGCCATCTCACAGACGAAGGAACTGGCTATTTTGATGCCTTGATTCAAACTCGATAAAACTATTACTTTGGTTTGATGCATTTTAATATTCAGTGGTTTTTTTTTCTAAATATAGGATGATTTTTCCGCTCCCGGCCGGTGCACCTCGTGTCCTCACTCAAGACGCTGTCATGGGTGGATACCATATACCAAAAGGGGTAAGTAGAGTTATACCGGTTTTAAATCTGATTCACTTTTAAACAACCGCCTGGACCCTGGTCCCTTGCGCCTTTAAGGGCTAGATGGTTTCTCTGTTGTACAAATGCCAATTGTCCATTGGCTATTGGCGTGAGGGCAGAATAAGTGACGGCCCATCATTGACACATTCCTTGATGAAGCTGCGACATTAAAGCCAAGGGCGCTTTGAAAATTCAAATTGTCTTTGTTAAAAACTTTGTCATCAAATATTAATTCTTTCGTCTCCGTTATTATACAAGTTCATCTTATTTTTTCACAGACGCCAGTTTTTCCTGAGAACGCTTTAATGTGTCGGATGGAGGAGTACTTCGAACGCGCGGATGAATACATTCCAGAGCGTTGGTTAAGGGGAGAAGACTCTAACCTGTATCGATCGCCATTATCTCATTACATATTACTTCCCTTTGGTCACGGTGTACGGAATTGTCTGGGCAGAAGATTCGCCGAACAAAACGTCCAAGTTGCGTCAATAAAGGTAATTTTACCAGAAATCATGTCCATACATAAAATATCGTAACAAAGAATTTTTTTTTTTTACTTTACAAAGTGAAACCGGTATGTTTAAACAACAGGGGCCGGTTGGACAAATGTGTATAAGCTTAAGTCTGCCTTATCTAGACAACGTCACAATCAAATTCCTTTGTGACGCGACGTATTTAAGCGTGACTTAAGCTTGATACACCTTTGTGCAACCCGCCCCTGTTTCGCAATGCCGTCACAAAGTGTGAGCAATAGCATTAGCCAAAGCGTCGTACCTTTTCAATATGGTATCCAATGGCAACTACGGTTCGTTTGCGATGCGAATGCTTTGTGAAGAAGTATATGAGTTCCTTTAAATGTGTATTGTAGTCTGACTTATCTAGGCGACGTCACTATCAAATTCATTTGTGGCGAGACGTATTTAAACTTGATAAACATGTGTTCAACCGGCCCCTGGGCTGAGTTGTTCAAAAGTGTATTAGGCCTAATAACGGTCTAAATGACGTCGCGTAACAAAGAAATTCAATTGTGACGTTACAAAATGGCGCCGGTATTAAGCCTAATACACTTTTGAACAACCGATCGCGTCGTTTAAGAAAGAAATTCAATTGTCACATCATAAGGTTAAACCAGTTTTAATACACTTGTGAATAATCTGCCCTTGAACTTAAAAGCTTTAAAAACAGCAGTCAATATGAGCAAAGTGCTTCTGCTTCGACATACAATTGTTATTGGCAGAGTTTCAATATACAGAAAATTCTGTCATTTTATACCAGTTGAAATTGTTTAATATATTCCTAAATTATTTATGTTTTCTTTTCTTCCAACAGTTGCTGCAAAATTTCAGAATTGAATGTGATACGGAGAAGATTAACGTTGTTGCCCAGATTTTCCAGACAACTGATACTCCTTTAACTGTCCGTTTCACCCCAAGATAATGGTTAATACTTTTAGATCATTCTTTCTAAAACCCAATGGTATACGGTCAGCCATATTAGTTAGTCCCCTCGGGCTCTGTGATCGTTGCTATGGTAACTCATGATTTGGTTTCTGACTTTTCTCATACTAGATTACATGACTAAAAAGGATGATTTTTGTGAACCCCTTTTAGAATTAACGCTTTAATTTGTTTGCGTGCTATTTTTTAAAGAAAGTTGTGTATGGAAGAAGTTTTAAAATTATTTTTGTTAATGTTTTAAACAACGTATTCGTATGATGTGTTAAAAGTTTTAGGAATTTTAAAGCATCGGTGTTTTTGGATAGCTTTTTATTTTTCGACCCTGTGAGAATGTGTAAAAAGCTCCAATCAACTCCAGGACAAAATAGCCAAAATGGCCACAAAGATTCACCTTGAACAGCTCGATCGAGAATGTGAAATCACCATATACCTATAGTCAGGAAATTCGAGCTTTGAATCATTCAACCTCCGTCTGTTAGCTATTGTAATTGGGTTGCAGTTTACCACAGAGATCCACAGATCATTTGACCTTTAATCATTGGACAAAACCACATCGTGAAATTTAACTAGGTATTTTCATACTCTTGTCTAAATATCCAGTGTCCAGGGGTGGGTTGTTCAAAAGAAAATTAGCTTAACGGCAGGTTAAATGACGCGACGTAACAAAGAAATTCCTTTGTGACGTGACGTCATCTAACCTGACGTTAATCTAACGGCGCTTTGAACAACCCACCCCTGTACAAGAAATGGTTATCATATCGACACACCGGCGTGTTAATTCATCTGCTACACTTATCAAGAGATATGATTCGTAATATTCAATATTTCGCGACTTTTTAAGACGACTGGTGTACCTTATAGCAGCGGCCATCTCTTTGTGGAAGGAGTCGACAGGGAGCATCGCCAGCTTGCCTAATTTCTTCCTTTTGGAACTACTTTGAGAAATCAACTGTCCGTTGTTTACATAGGGTTTAACATAATCCCAAGTACATATACAAGTATATATTTTGAACACTAAAACACACGGCACATAGAAAATCTTCTTGTCTAAAATAACCATGGAGACAAGTTTATAATCGTGTTAAAAAGGGGCATATCATTTAAACGTTTATACCCAATCATAAGTTTGTTATAATAAACCACAACCATGATATTTCATTAGGTTGACGACAGGCAAGAGTTTGGCCTTAGCCAGCAGAATTTTCTGGAAAAGATAATTTGGCTACAAATCATCAGTATTTTGGTAAAGATATATAGTGTGATATCAGGATTGCTCCATTTGTATTAGGGCGTTTTTATTCTTAGCCTAGCTGGTACGCAATACTTTCTACCGACAAAGACTAAGTTAAGAACAATTTGTGCAAACGGTCAAACATTCATATTCTCCAAAGCGCCGTTTATTGTGCTTGATTAATTTATGAACTTTAAGATATTGTATTTAATTCGAACCTCAAAGTTGTGAAGTCATTTTTACAAGTTTATGATATATGTATATATATTTGAACACTAAAACACACGGCACTGTGAAAATCTTCTTGACCTAAATAACCATGGAGATAAGTTTCTAATTGTGTTAAAAAGGTCGGCATGTCATTTCGACCTCTATGTATTGATAATAAAACCGGTGATACAGTTATTAGAAATAGATATACGAAATCGTTTATCGGTATTTAATACATGATTGCATTTATAACGGTATTATTTCTGGTTTTAATTATTCGATTTTTTTTATATATTTGTTTTATGTCTTTCTATGCCTAACTCGTCCAACACGTCTATTTTGTGTTATTTATTTAATATTAGACCAAAAATTTATGCAATTTAACAAAACCAAATTTTCATTTATTTAAATAAAAATATGAAAAATCCATTTTACCTCTTTAATTAAAACAACCTAACAAAATTTGTTGACATGTTTTTGTTTCTCTATATTGAAGTGGTTGCCAGCCGTTTGCTCAGGCGCTGCTTGTTCCAAGGTGTATTTATTAATGGCCCCTTTAAGTGAAATCTCGTTTTCTTTAATTTCGATAATTTTCGCCGAGCCTGATGACGTCACATAGATTTACGCAAAGCTTTCTGGGTAAACTATGTACCTCAGTTCGCCAGTTTGTTTACCAGTACTTGGCAAGACGTGGCTGCTGTGGTTTGATTGTTTGTTTGGTGTTTTACGCCGCGCTCAAGATTATTTCACTTATATGGCGGCGTTGCCAGTTTTATTGTGGGAGGAAACCGGGCTCTGTGTCCGGAGGAAACCCACGACCTTCCGGTGGTAACTGGCAACCATCCCACATCGTTCGAGTGAAAACCCAGCCAGCAAATTTTCCATTTTTCTTTGATGGACGGAGTGGGATTCGAACCCGCGACCCATTGGTGGAAGGCTGTTCGGATTGAGCGTCCAACGCTCTACCGACTGAGCCACGGCGGCCCCCGCTTCGGTGGAAAACATTGGTGACATAACACGCATTTTTCTGATGACGTTCCGCCTTTTACGTCTTCTTTACGATACTGGGGGCTGTTTCTCGACACCAACGTAACTTTGCGCCTGGTCGTATCGTTATGGCAACATATACCTTCAACATTACGTTACGACCAGGCGCAAAGTTACGACGGGCGTAAATGTGTTGAGAAACAGCCCCCAGTATTATTCTTTCCGCCATTTTGTAAAATTATGTAAACATGCCTCAATCTCACGAAATGCTTTGCGCGTAAATTCCAAGTGACGTCATCAAGCAATCGGTCTATTCATGCAGTGTAACACAAAGTTTGACATAGGATTATGGCGCACATCATTCAACAGAATGGAGCCGTCGAATAATCAAATTATGTATGTGTGACATAGGGTTCAAATTTCGAGTTGATACCAGTATACTTCCCATCAACATGACCAATGAGTGACGTCAACATTTAATCAAATACGGGAGGTCAAATGTTGAGTGCAGGTAGTGGAAAAATTAACGACAGCGACAGGGGGAGATACAGAGAGATACCGTTCAGGGGCCGGTTGTTCAAAAGAAAATTAGCTTAACGGCAGGTTAGATGACGTTGCGTCACAAAGGAATTTCTTTGTTATGCGACGTCATTTAACCTGCCGTTAAGCTAATTTTCCTTTGAACAACCGGGCCCAGGGGTCGGTTGCACAAAGGTGTATTAAGCTTGTCTGACTTGTTTAGACCACGTCAAGATCAAATTCCTTTGTGACGTGACGTATTTAAGTCTGACGTAAAGGAGAAGAAAACAAAAAAATACTTTATGGTTCAAAACAAGCGCGCTTGTTTTTCTTTTCCAACGGTACCAAACACATATTTTTGCGATTTTTTCATGGGACATGATGCAGTTTATAAAATACCGTATTATGTTACACACACAAAATAAATTGGTCAACTTTAAAAATCTCCCATTAAAACCCAGGTTAATTTCACTCTCTTCAAAGTATTCCTATGTCTAGCAAATTACTTTCAGTTTCACGAAACTTATATCGAATTACAAGTGAAGCTTTGAGGAAAATGTGACTAGCAAAAAAATAGTCTGCGTGCCATATTGGTGAATTACAAAGGCCTTGAAGAGGATGAATTTAACCTAGGCTTAAATGGGAGATTTTAAAAGTTGACCAATTTGTTTTTCTTATTTTGGAATTTTATTAACTTCACTGTTAGGAGTAAAAAAATCGCAAAAACATGTATTTGGTATCGTTGGAAAGGAAAAGTTAGTGCGCTTCTTCTGAACCCTAAACATCTTAGTGCAACTAGCCCCGGTTGTTCACAAGAAAATTTAACGGCAGGTTAAATGACATGGCGTAAAACCGAAAGTCCTTTGTGACGCGACGTCGCCATTTGACAATCATTTAGACTTGTACATTTGCCAACAACTCAACATTTGGCAGCTCATGCCACTTTAACGAAAAGCTGCTTATTTGTATTGTTGACACAAAATATCTGATTTAACACACATAGGCTATTAGTAAAATATATAACCTTGAGTGACACTCAACCTATGATGGTGGTTCAGTATAATAGAGTGATCGTCCCTCAGTCCCACACAGACCTTCCATCGGGTTCTTATCACACTCAAACCAAAATATTTTTAAAAATTTAAAAATTGAGTTTCTTTGCAAGCCGCCGTATGTGAAAGTGCCAGGTACTCGCTGAAGGTCGTGGGTCTCCTCCGGGCAATGAGCCCGATTTCCACCCCCCACTAAACCTGAAAACGCAGCCATAAATATAGTAAAATAATCTTGAGTGGGGAGTAAAACATCAATCAATCCGTCAATCTCAACCTATGAATCAAACAACCTATGAAGCCAAACAATAAAGAAGACCTTGATACTGTTTGTTCGGGATATGAGATTTATGCCTCTATAAATAATAAATTACAAGTATGGCAGTAATGTTTTTACAATGCATGTAGCAGACTGCTTTCCTGAGACACATTTTTAAAAAATCCCAATAGCTTTAAAGAGGCATAAGTTGCCAAAATTCAGACTTTTTTTTTTTTAATAATATATTGCCGACTAAAGTTGAGAAGTACCTAGAATAAATAGAGGATTGCGAGGTATCACCGCAAATTTGAACGCTACATGCATGTGAGCCTGTTTCACAAAGCCGCGTAGAGTAAGTTTTTGCGTAACTGCCATAGCAATGTGTCTCTACAGTATGGGTTGCCATGACAGTTACGTAAAACTTACGCTACGCCGCTTTGTGAAACAGGCTCCGGAGGTAGTGATCCATACGAACATAAGATGTGTGCTAATAACGGACATAATTCAAATAGCCAGGATGTATGCGTTCAATTGAGCGGTTTAGTTGCCCTTGAAAGCTATATTAAAGTGGCATGAGCTGCCAAATATCACGCTTTTTTCATCATTTCTGATCGTCACGACAGTAAGAGACTTTGAAAGCCATCGAAAAACTAAATGATTGACGTTGGAATGAGGGCAATCCAGAAAGTCTACGGCCTATACGAACCGAAATAGTTTCTGAAAAGTAACCGGAATGACCATTCATTCATTCTAAGCAAAAGTTAGTTCAAAACAATACTTCAACGTTCATTCTCGTGACTAGAAGCATTAAAAAGCCTCTGAATTATGCGTCTCGAGAAAAATAGCCAATAATTTCAACATTCTGTCTTAACGTCAAAATGTCAACAATTTGGCAGCTCATGCCACTTTAAAATATTTGCTTCCCATAGTTGGATACCTTCATCTATCAGTTCTTATTTTGATAAAAAGGAACTAATTGTGTTTTAACAAAAGTTTCCAGATATTTGCTAGTTCAGGCCTATTTGAAGAGAAGAAAAAAAATAACATTTAACTTTTGTTTAGCAAAAGTGGATCATTAGGTCTACCTTCCACAAATCTATTTTTTTAGGTGAAGTTTATAAATAACCTTATATGCCACGTGCATATCAAGTCGGTGAACTTTCAAAATTTACCAGGTAACGTCAACTCACTTCAAAGTCTTCAAAGTTTTGACAGCTCTGACCACAAAAAAAATTATGAACGATTCAGGGGAGATAACTCACAATAAATGAAAATTAGATAGACACATGAAGAGTTCATAAACCAGATCTATATAAATAAACGTCAGTGCACTTGTACAGGCTTAACCAAAACAAAAGAAAAATAATCGATTGATTGATTGATGTCTTACGCCTCACTCAAAATATTTAAAAAAAACAGAGCAAGAGGAGTGGAATTCGTCAATATGTTTTTTCCCCCTTCGTATACATGTAAGTGGGGGAGAAAAGTGACCAATTTTGTTTATGGCTGAGTAGCCGACCAACGCCACGACCACTGGACACGGTGTCAATATTTACACATAAATACAGAATTTGAGTCATCCAAATGAAGAGTAGCTCAGTAGAGATTTTATACAGTTTTGTAAAACAAGGTTTTCACATTGGCCTACAAAATCAACAAATAAGTCCCTAACATTAAGAGAATCTAAACTAACAGGCAACTTTTCAACAAATAAATAAAATGTCTGTTCGCATGCCTCCCTCAATGCTTAATGCCTGAATAAAGGATAGTAAAGGCCGATGGAATCTGATTATGACTAGAGGCTGAATAACCACAGTTACCCCCCTTGGTCATAAATGTAATAAATAAATTAGTTGCTTAATTACATGACGCATCATTTGTTAGCATATAAAGAGGGGGTCAACTTGACATTTACAATCAAAGTATTGTGTAGGTATACAGACATAGATGTCGTAACTACGGCTTTTTACAAAACAGCCACTTCAAACCAGACCTCTTTTTATACACCCCATAAGTGACATCATTCGGCTCACAGTCTACTAACAGTCCCATAATCTGAAAATTAAAAAAAATGACATTCATTGATTGACTGAGTGTATGGTGTTGTAAACTACGACTCGAACGACCTATGTGGGATGGTTGGCAGTTCCCAACGGAAGATCGTGGGTTTCCTCTCGGCACAGAGCCCGGTTTCCTCCCACAATAAAACTGGCAACGCCGCCATATAAGTGAAATAATCTTGAGCGCGGGGTAAAACACCAAACAATCAATCAATCAAACTACGCTGCACTCAAGCAAATTTTGACAGTATATCGTAGGGAGGTGGGGGTGTCGTGGATTTAATTCATATCGTTATGCGAACCTGATTTCGGACAGATCAACGTTTTTAGTGTGTTGTGTTCACATTAAAAAAAGTACTGTCCATTCCATCAAATGAGTTCACAATCAAACAACAAAACACTTAACATTGAAAGCAATAGGAAGCACCTTCAGGTGGAAGAATATTGAATAGGCGGAGAGCTTGATGACATCAGTCGAAAAAATTATGGGATGAAAAGGTATTTTGTTTGAAGTAACATTTGAATATTTTGTATTTTGTTTGAAGTGACAGCTTTGTAGCAAAACGCATTGCTGCACATCTACAGTTTTCAGTGCAGATTATTTGCATGTGTCATTTTATCCCTCCTATGACATCATTCGTTTTGAGTTGTGTGGGCAAACTAACGACACAGTATAACTTTACGAACTTTATCTAAGAAATACATACTAACAATCGAGTAAGAGGGATTATAAAAGCCTGCCGAGTGCAAACCACAGACAAAAACGCTTGAATGAGGGCAATCCAACACTTAAGTTAACCAACACTGTTTTTCCCCGTCATTTATACATTCTAAATCTAATTGGACATGCTTTATGTGTGGTATGTTGAATTTTAGTGGTTTTAGCTGTAGTAAGCTCATGTAAATTGGTTTTCTTAACAAATGTCAAACAGGCTACAGCGGCAAGTGGCCTTTAAGCAATCAGTCAATATACAGATTTACATTAAAACTATCTTTGCATTAGCCCGGATTTTCCGTCTAGAGGGCCACTTACATGTATTTTGTATTTGGCTGGTAATGTGAATCACCCTATGACGAATACGGAGAAAAAAAAATTTGCAGAGCCCAGATTTCTCGGCTATCTTTGCATGGGAATTTGTTCAGAAGGTGACCCTAGCCCGAACAATCAGCCTTTATGGTGCTGAGAATCTAACATATTCTCACTGACATTTGCACCAATAAAGAAAAACGACACAGACATGATTTCGCGGCTAACAGTCACCCCAGTTTCAAATTCAGGATAAAGTGTGATCATGTATTTGTGGACAGACATAAGCAGGGGATAACAGGGTTGGCCAGAAATTTGAAGGTAAGTATCCAAACGTTTTCCAAAAGGAAGTTGTCCAATTTTTAATTCTCTTGTTATTTTTCCTGTGTTGTAAAAGTAAGTGAGGAAGAAAACGTGTTCAATCTTTTGCACAGTGCGATCAAGTTAAAAATCCACTCCAAATTTTTCTTTCAGCTGAATGGGATTCCAACCCGGGACTCATGCAAGGAATATGTCAGACGGAGAGACTATGACTAGTACTCATTCATCAAGGACCTGCCATATTTTGTTTGGGTGATCCTTTTTTTTTAAAGTGGCATGAGCAGCCAAATTTAACTTTTTTCATAATTTCTGATTGTCACAGTAAGAGACTTTGAATGTCATCGAAAAACTTAATGATTGACGTTGGAATGAGGAAAACCCGTAAAGTATGTGACCTGTACGAACCGAAAGAGTGCTAGAAAAGTAAACAAAATTTAAATAACCGGGACGACCATTGAAAACAATACTTTCGTTCATTCTCGAGACTATAAGTACTAAAAAGCTTCTGAATTGTATGTCTTGAGAAAAATAGCCGATAATTTTAACATTCTGTTATAATGGCAAAATATCTCAATTTTGGCAGCTCATGCCACTTTAAATTTTCCAACAATTTACCGCTACAGACATAAATAACCTGATACTAAAATGGGATAGAACAAGTCAACAGGACTTAAATCCTGCCCTATATATTCCTGAAGAAGTGAATAAATACAAATTTAAAATTACTATAAAATAATAAAATAATTACAAAATTCAGTGTTAACTTACCTATTTCTGAGATCCAATTTTCTGAGATTTTTTCAAATAATGATAGTTAGGAATTATCTTTGTAAGGAAATCCAACTGCAAGGTTTGAGGCTAAAATGAGTGGGAAAAAACAATAGATAAAAAAGCAGGTTGAGCAAAACAAAAAAACAGGCTTACGTAACCAAAACAAAACAAAAAAATAGAGGAAGAGTGTAGGAGAATTTGAATTCTTCATTATTTATACATAATTTGAGTCTTTGATTGATTGGTGTTATACGTCGCACTTAAGATTATTTCACTTATATGGCGGCGTTATCAGGTTTAGTGGGGGAGGAAACGGGCCTTTGCCTTGAGGAAACCCCCAACTTTTGGAGAGTACCTTGCAACTCTTCCACATACGGCGACCACGGGAAAAATCCACTCAGAAAATTTTTAACTTTTATACAACTTGTGTACTACGTTAAACTAATCAGTGGAACTACTGAATATTAGCTAATTCGGTAACAAAATTTGTCCTATATATTTAGCAGCTCATGCCACTTTAACATGGTCTTACCGGAGGGCGCTCCTGTTGAATTCTTCGCTCACAATCAGAACCAAATATAACAGTATTTTCTTGTAGAACTTCGTTACTGGTTAACGAACACATTGCACCAATAATGCAGCCATTGGTTAATTCTGTTTGACGACCTAATTTGGCTGAAAAGGAAAGTAAAGTTAGGATTTGTATTTCATTGTTCTAGCAAAATTAAGTATAGAAACGGTTCTAAAAATTCTGAAAAAATCTATTTTTGAGTTACACTGATACAATGTACAGGGAGAATAAACATCTTTTTGACTTTGAAACCTATTTACACAGATTTCGATAGTTGTATTATAAAGTCATAGATGTTATGGAAAGCCACCATTGTTCTTGAAAGTCATAATTTTGGAAGGTCATCATTAACCGTTTTACCTTAGAAATTGTTGACTTGAGGACTACACAATAAACATTTTTTTTAGGTGATAACATTTCGATATAGTATTCTAGTTATTTTTTAGATTACTTTCTTGAAAAAAGAAATTCTTCTACCTATTTTGGGTGATGTGAGAAATCAGAATCGAACCCGAGTCCCAGAGTATGGCATTTAACGCCAGCACTAAATCACTCATTAAATTCATTTTGATGTGGTCCATACATTGTCATAATCAGTCATAATTCCCTTTCTTACATTGACTTTGTTCCATTGGTCTTAGGATGTCATAATCAACGAAGAGTACATTATCAAAGTCCTTACCTTTGGTTTCTATGACGTTATGATCACCAATTTTGATAGCTTCACTATCTGGAAAACGGTTAAGAAATAAAATTGATTGATTGAACATTTTAAATGAACAAAATGATATCATGTTCAGATT
Organism: Lepidochitona cinerea; assembly: GCA_963971465.1. Classification (NCBI taxonomy): domain Eukaryota; kingdom Metazoa; phylum Mollusca; class Polyplacophora; order Chitonida; family Tonicellidae; genus Lepidochitona; species Lepidochitona cinerea. The sequence goes on from OZ020559.1 coordinate 16,302,806, forward strand.
TGATTTATTGATTGATTGATTTTAATTCACCGACCAATTGTTGGTTGGTTGGTGAGGTGGAAGGGGGGGGGGGGGGGGGGATGTTTTGCGATTAGTTGATTGATTAACTTTATTTTCATTATTTTTGGGATTACACTTTCTTGAAAAATAGGAGAAATTCTTCTACCAATTTTAGGTGATGCACAAAACGGGAGTTGAACCCAGGCCCAAGAATATGGCACCGAACGTCAGCGCTAAATGCCAGCTAGCTAATCCATTCAGCCAACCGGCCTACTCTAAAAAAAAGGAGGTAGTTGACTGGTAGATAATACAGCAGACATTTAGTACCCCTCTGGTAATGTAATTATATTATAGAATGAACGAATTCATGAATGACTGAATAATTGAACAAATGAATGATTGATTAAACAAATTAATCAATGAACAAACCAATGGAAGGAAAGATAAATAAATGATTGACTTATTGAGTGATTCATTGATTGATTAATTCGTCAGAATAATTTGGGAATCTGAGTGACAGTAGCTGAAATTTTGAGATTGATCTTTTTGTTGTTTCTTTCACAGAAAATATTTCTTTTTGTAAAACCAGGACTACTGAATTAATCATTAACTTTTTTAATTAGAAAATGAACTGTTTGATGTGAGAAACCTCACAAGTCAACCATACATGTAGGCATGTTCTGGCAAAAGAAAATTACATCTATACAAGAAGATTGTGGGCTGATGCAAAAGTATATATGTTCTCTTTCTCAGAAACAATTGGACATGGGTATCAACTTGCTTTGAAAAAAAAACATGTAAACTATAACCATCATATATGTAAGTTTTTTTGTATTGGTTTTGTTTAAATACAAGTGTATGTTTATTAAATAATGGTAACGCAAAAGCGTGTTAGTGTCTCTCCCTTCTGATCTCACAGACTTGCTATTTGACAAGGAAGTCTAATTCTATAACGAATTTTCTTAAAGGATACAGCAGTCGGTCTCAAGGACATTATGATTTCCGATTATCATCACTTTTAGGTTGTCCGTTTCTTCTCCTTCGGGAAATCTGTAAACAATCAAGAAATCAATACTTAGAGTTTTCAGAGACAAACATAAGTAAACAAATGGATCAATGTGTGACAGCTAGTGATTTTCAGCAAGACAAGATTCCAGGGTTAATTGCTCTCCATTAAATGTAAAATGTGAGAAGTTGATAACACTTTCTTTGAAAACCCAGTCATACTGCCAAGCTTATCAATTGATAATGAGAAATGATTATGGCATCAACAGGAAATAAGTTGTGTGTGAACAACACAAGCTATCGACCCTTATACCGGTGTATCTGGCCTGAATGTTGATTAATTGATCTTTTCGTACTCATGATTATTTCAATAATACATGTAAGGCGACCATGCTAAGGTACGTGCGTATGGAATGCTGGGCCTAGTTTCACAAAGCAATCTTAGCTAAGTGTGATCCAATCTGACTAAAGTCGAGATGCTCATTGAAATGAGCATCTCGACTTTAGTCAGATTGAGTGTGAACTTAACTACCATAGGAACCAATGCTAAAGATATACGTTGCCATTGGTAATTAAGATCACCTTAAGCTAAGATCGCTTTGTGAAACTGGGCCCAGGACTTTAGTTAAGTAAGCGAGGAAACCAGGCCCTTGTCATCATGAAATCCCTACACCTTTGCCGGCACCGTACCTGGCACCCATCTCAATAGGGATTTTATTTTTCTGTATGGAGTTGGATTTGAACCATTGCTGGAGGACTGATTGATTGATTGTTTGGTGCGCTCAAGATTAATATCACTTATATGGCTGCGTTGCCAATTTTATTGTAGGAGGAAACCGGGCTCTGTCCCCAGAGGAAACCCACGACCTTCCGCTGGTAACTGGCAACCATCCCACATAGGTCGTTCGAGTGAAAACCCGGCCAGAAAATTTTCTAATGTTTGGACTGAGTGGGATTCGAACCCGCGACCCATTCGTGGAAGGCTGTTCGGATTGAGCGTCCAACGCTCTACCCACTGAGCCACGGAGGCCCCCTGGAGGACTGAAGTTGGCCACAGAGACTGTCACAGTATTAACTGATAGACAACACTAACACAGAAAGCCACAGGCTGAGAGAACATATCCTTTCATGTGGGCTTATGATTGATTACTGTTGTACACAAGTCCACACTCAAGATTATTTCACTTACTGTTACATAATGACCTTGCCAGGCTTAGTAGGAGAGGAATCCGGGCTCTTTGCCCAGAGGAAACACCCGCGTACCTGCCAACTGAGTTATTGAGTTACTCAATAATCAGTATTTACCTATTGATGATCTGTGCCTGCTCTTCTATCAGGTTGCATTCCCCTATTATGATTGGTCCAGCTTCTGCGATTATCCGTGCTCGTGGATGAACAATGCTCCGGGCACCTGAACAAAAGTTTTTGATGTACTGTTAGTTACAATAATGGTCTACATACTCTGGAGATGGCACGCCAGGCCATCAATTACGGTAAGATCTCCGCTAATTCAAGTACTCTAAAAAATTCAAGGGCCAGAAAAACATTAACAAAAGTACACTTAAAGGGGCATGAGCTGCCAAAATTCGCAGTGTTTTCATAACTTCTGATCGTCACGACAGTAAGAGGCTTGAAAGGCTATCGAAAAACTAAATGATTGGCGTTGGAATGAGAAAAATCCATACAGTATGTGGCCTGTATGAACCGAAAACGTGTTCAAAAGTAAACAAAATTTAAATAACCGGGACGACCATTCATTCATTCTAAGCCAAAGTTAGTTCAAAACAGTACTTTATCGTACATTTTCGAGACTAGAAGCATTAAAAAGCTTCTGAATTCTACCTTTAGAGAAAAATAGCCAATAATTTCAGCATTCTGTTTTAACGTCAAAATATCAACATTTTGGCAGCTCATGCCCCTTTAAAATTCAACTTTTTTCGTTGAGAGTCTTACCTCCTGGAGTGAGCGATCAGATAATCCTATTGAACGATCGCTGTTGTTGTTTTTATAGACCAAATGTGGCAAATAGCAATGTAATAATTCGTTATTTTCACATCACTGGTCCTTGAATTAGCGGAGATCTTACCGTAGCTCAGTACTCATTGAAACTGTTCATATGAGTATATAGCCCTGGGGGGGGGGGGGGGGGGGGGGGGGGGGGGGTATTTCATAAACAGGTTTAGAAGGCTAAACTGACCTAGCCGACTAGAACAGCACTGCTTTAACATTACTGCTTAGTTGACTATCTGATCGTAGTCGGCTATATGTGGTTTATGAAATACCTCCCTGAAGTCATGTGGATCTTACTTCGACCTAAGCGGGGCTTCAGAGTGATCTCCCTTGATTTTATAGCCAAATTCAAAAGGGACTTATTCTACCATTCTTCATGTAAATCAGTGATTGACTATTGTGACTATGTTTTTTTTTTCCTTAAATCCCATTTAGATTTGTATTGGCCGACACCAGGTACCTCCAAACAATGTCAGAAATTATTAATCATGGCAGTGAGATATTTACATAACTTAAGTAACGTAATAACAGACTAGTAGTAGTGAGCATAGCGAACTCTGTAGTATACACAACATGTGTACAAAATGACGTCACTATACTCACTTCGGAGTCGGGTCAACTTTGTTTTTTGTCGAAACGTTTCATATCGGTGTTCTAAACAGCCACCATCTTTGTTCTTAATTCTAAAAAATACTGCTTGGAAATGTTTCAGCTCTCGCTCCTCTTTTTACAGAAGAGTACACCTGATGAACTGTTTCAAAACTCTACAGAGTACAGTCTACACTGAAAAATTATGAACTAACTGTTTACTTTTAAGTTATTTTCCGAGCTCACTTCTAGGCTTTGTCTTTAAGTCATAACCACCATTTGTATATATGATCAAGTGGTGAATATGTATTAATATGCAAATCCTAGAAGTGAGCGCAGAAAATAACTAATACTAATAATACAATACTACTACTACTAATTTTACTAGCTGTCACTGTCAGTTACATGTACTTACCAATTGTAACATCGCCTACTATTTCGCTTTCCACGCACACAAGGGTACCTGGGCCGACCTTGAGACTGCAAATATAAATAAAAACGACCACAGAATTAATTGTATCCACGATTACAATCCTTGGATTTGATAATTTAAAGAGGTTAATGGATAAAGCATTTTACTTGGGTTTCTGATTTTGCTGATTGGCGGCCATTTTGAACAGTATTTAATCAAGTCACATGATCATCGATTAAGAGTATATTTTTCTTTTTGAACAATCAAAACGTTTAAAGTTCGTGGAAATAAAACGATAGGGAAAACTATAGATAAAAAAGTTAATGAGAGTTGAGATAAGTTAATTTTTATAAATTAAAAAAGATGACGTCATCGCGAGTATATATACTAAAGCTGTCGGTGTTTGCGCAGAAGATTACGAAGTGAAAGGCGACTTGAGCGTCTCGCTCGCCTACGGGATGTACAAAATTTCTAAATCCGTATCATTAGCCGAGCATTTTGGCCAGAAAACGGAAGAAAAAGAAGAAAACATGCCTTCGTTACAAAGTACCGACATGTAAGTTTATTTGGTGTATATGAGCAATAATAAACGTCTCTGAAAATTTCGACGTGTCATTTTTGATTCTCAACAAAGTGTCATGGCCGACTTTTCTGGAACATTTAATCGAAAAACATTCCTTTGTTTTAGGCTTCAAATATTACTATCAGACTCGACATGGGTTTATATATTATCAGATTTATGTTAGTTTTTTTAAAGTCTGCGCATAGCTTTTCCTTAAGATTCGTTGTTAATTTTTTTTACAGCAACACAAGTAATGAAACGTAAATAAAAATTGTTTACGTAATAGTAATACATTTCCAGTAAGTCATGATGACCTATTTTCTACTTACTAAACAGAAGTCACGACCTACTTAGATTTTAAGTAGCGTTCATTGCTTACATGACTTGTAAACAAACCTGGGCCAGTCTGATCCAGAATGTTACACTCGACTGCTCAGCCTAGTTAGCTGAACAAACACATGATCCATACTGATCACACTTTGACTTTGTTCAGCGTTTGGATATAAATAGAAAGAAAATACATTGAAGTAAATATGAATTAATGATAAAAAATTCAGACATCACCATGAAGTAAGTCGTTTTGAACAACACGAGCTTTCAACACCTATACCGGTGATGGTGATGTCTTAATTTTTTATCATTAGTTATAGTATGGAACCCACGTTTAAAGAGTTTCAAACATTTCTGAAATCTGAATTGTTTTGTTTTCAGCATACCTAACCAGCGGTATTGCATATCACTGGGTCCCAGGCCTCAGTGGTGTTCCTGATGTGCCCCACGCCGTCTTCGTGTCCAATGTGGCAGAGGGCAACGGCGTGGGGGTTTTAACAGCGCCCCCTGTCAACGCCAAAGTCATACTTCGGGATCTCCCGGAGGACTTGGTGTCTGTACAAGTTGCCTCGAATTTGTGCTTTAACATTCACCTGACTGACCACCTTGAGGTCGTTTGGGAGACTGTATTCCTCAACGGGAAACTCTACATAGAAATCCCCAACGGTCTGCTCCCAGAAGGCTCTAAGGAAAGGTATGTATCATGTTAAGGTCTTCTGGGGCTGGTTTTAAAAGTGTATTAGACTTAATACCGGTATAACTTTGTAAGGTCACAATTGAATTTCATTGTTACGCAGCGCCATTTAGACCGGTATTAAGCCTAATACACTTTTGAACAACTCAGCCCAGGTCTGGAATTTAACGAAGGCCAATTGCCTTCGCTGTCCACCCTCTCGGCCTCCGTGTGTTTTTTTCTCCAGGCTCATCGATACAACCAAGACCAAATTGATGCATCAAAGAATTCCAAATTCAACGCCTGTATTTCTGTTTTCAGCTGTTGTTAAAACAATATCTTCTATCAGTCTGGTAGGGGCATCCCTCTCAATTGCCGAAGCACAGCCGGTTCGCCACGGCAAAAAAAAATGCCGTGGTAGGTCTTCAGAAGCGGTTAAATTCGTAGACTGATTGGATTGTAGTGATTGGCTAATGTTTATTAAAAATGTACATTCGTCACTGCATTCTGCATTTAATAAAAATAAAAGGTCTAAATACTCTTTCTACGATCCATTTTGACGTACAATATCAATTAAATCAGTTTTGTCAAACGAAATACATGTATGGCCACCGTTAATTTTTGGAGAATGTCACGGTTTCGTATCTCAAACTGAAACTTAACAGTGGCACGCTTGCGTGCGCATGGGTATTGTGTCAAATTTGATACGAAACGACAGTATGTCATACAGAGGGATTTATCGCCATTTTGTTCTGCCACAGCAATTTTTTTTGCCGACGTAAATTTCTGAATTGAGAGGGCTGGCAGTCTCTGTTGCTCAGTTAGAGTGATGTTCCCTCAGTCCGACACAGGCCGTCTATAGATGTGGCACAGCATTTAGACGTCCAGATGCATTTCATACATACAATATTTGTTGTAGTGCGAATTGGCGTCCAACTTTAATGGATCTCTCAATCTACACCTCATGTACCATTCTTACCGTAGACATATATGCACAGTCCTTTATGAAAGTACCAATTAAGTGTAGTGCAAAAATTCCATATAATTATCTTAATGTAAAACAGGGTAAGTTTGTCACCTGTTAAACTAAATGGTTTTTGGTTTTATTAAGGCCGATTCTCGGTTTCGGACATCCAGGTACTTACTTAATACAAAGAGTACTTATGGTCATGTGGTCTTTGCTTTGCCGGAAAACTAGAAAACAACTCATTGGACGCCATTTTGAAAAGTGATTTAAAGCAGCTTTAGTTGTAAAAAAAAAAGTAAACTTTGCAAAACATCGACTATGTCTAAAAGTTGTGTTGCCTTCGGTTGTACAGATAACGACTGAAATTGTGACGGTCTCTCTCTAATTTGTAAGTCAAAATGGCGGCGTCAGGCACTTGTTCAATATGCAAATTAGGAGCTTTGTTGTCAGGGTCTTGATGTCTCGCCGAAATCAAGAATTGGCCAAGTTACCCCTCAACAGCAAAATTATCTGTTTTGACGTTACCCAGAAGCATGTGGTCTTTCACGCTTATCTGGAAGTTGAGTTTTGAGAACAAATATCTGCCTCAAAATCACTAGGTCAGTCAAAAAAAAAAATTGTGGGATGGTTGCCAGTTACCAACGGAAGATCGTGGGTTCCCTCCGGGCATAGAGCCTGGTTTCCTCGCACAATAAAACTTGTAACGTCGCCATATAAGTGAAATAATCTTGAGTGCGGCGTAAAACACCAAACAAACCAAAATCACTAGGAAAACTCGACCCATAAAAAGACTGAAGTACAGTTAATTTGGCAAGAGAATTATCAATTTCTGGCTACAAAAATACCTTATCCTACTTTGAATTAACTCAACACAAGTTTATTGCCCTAAATATTTGGACATCTATTATAAATCTATAAATTTATGTTTTTGTTTTCAGTTTTGTTACTCTATTGGAGTATGCTGAGGAAAAACTCAAGTGCAGTCATGTGATTGTTTGCTTTAAGAAGAATAGAAGCGATATGGGTAAGTTCAGTATATAAAAAAAATTTCTTTTTTTTTTAGATTTCAGACTTTTTGATACATTGTTACAAAATTCCTGTATATAAACTGTATTCTTGAACAGGGGTTGGTGGTTTGATGTATTGTTAGTTTAGCTGAAAGTTAACAGGCCATATCAGAATTAAAAAAACTTATAATAAAAACAACATTCCCAGTTTATTTTAGACTTGGTGGATCCAGATCAAAATCTAGTCTGGTTTCCACTTGGCAAAGAGTCCGCTTTCTCCTCTCACTCAACCCGGCAACGCCTCAATATTAGTGAAATAATCTTGAGTTTCATTTAAAATTTCAATCGATTAAATATTTGAAAACTTGGTTGCCAAACAAGACCAGTGCTTCGTAGTTATTATTGGCCAGTCTAATTCACTTTCAAAATCGGTCGCCGTATGTGGAAGAGTTGCCAGGTACCAATACTCGTCGATGTGCAATGAGCCCCGGTTTCCTCCAGCACTAAACCTGGCAACGCCGCCATATAAGTGAAATAATCTTGAGTGCGGCGTAAAACCTCAATCAATCAATCACTTTCAAAATGCAGGAGGGTGAGTGCATTTTCCAGTACTCTTAATTCCTTGTAACTTTTACCTCTATTTTTCAGCTTCTTTGATCCGGACATTTATGTTCCTTGGATTCACCGTGTTACCCCCTGGCGATCCTCTCGCTCCCCAGGTCGGAGATCTTACCTTCATGGCCTACGCCATCGAGTTTGACTCGGACGACAGTGACGTTGATTAGGTCCACGATGAATCGAAGAAACAAAACCATGGACTTCAAAAGTTTGGAACTTTATGGTAATAAGTATAACAAAAAATTAGATCAAAATATAAAACGGAAATTTTCAGAATTTTTTTGATTTTCATTATCAGCTGGTGTCCACAGGAACAATTTTTTTCTTATTCCTAATGTATTTTTTTTTTATGACCATATACATATTTTATGGGACAAGCCTTTTTTTTTTGTTAACTCAGAAAAGACCATTGCTGATGTATAATACTAGGGTTACAGCTGCAGTTGTATTGCATATTTAGTCATCCCTGGAACAAGCCTTCCCAATTTGCCATTAAGAACAAATTTCATGTAAACACGGGTTCAAAGGTGAAAACTTAAATTTAATCCGGCATATTTGACCTGGCATTATTACATGTAGCTAACATCCGTTGAAAATTTCTCTCCTGTAAGGAAACAGAAATCTACTCTATAAATGTGGATATCGCTTTTCAAAACCTTGAGTGAAAAAGTGTTAAGATACATTGAGATTGGCTTATGAAACTAGTTCATTGACGCTCAGGCAGCTTTAGAAAGTGTACTCTACGCAGTTCCGTTGGTAAAACTAGGTAACCTGATTTAGAGGGGGTTCATCGGAAATTGGGGCCAAAGATCAAGGAACGATCTCTTGGTAGCCCAAGAACCCCAGGGCTAGTTTTATAGGGAGGGGTCACACAGGATGCCTTATTATGGAAAACCAGAGTTTGAAGGGGGTTCATCGGAAATTGGGGCCAAAGATCATGGAACGATCTCTTGGTAGCCCAAGAACCCCAGGGTTTATTTGCGGAAGGATCCTATACGACCCCATTTTACGGAACTGTTACGAGTTCGGATTGGCTGGATCTCCGGATCCAAGATCAGGAACTAGTTCAGAAACTATCTGTTGCCATTCATTCTCATCTTTTGTATTTTATTGCTTTTTGCTGCTGGGGCACTGATGAAACAAATTCTTTGGATAACATCTTAACAGGTTATGTTATCCAACAAACTTTCTCATTCAGACCACATGTGCATGAAAATATTCTCTCATATTTTGAGCTTGGTCTATAAAACTGGTTCATTCACGCTCAGGCAGGTTTAGAAAGTGAACCGTTAGCAGTTCCATTGGTAAAACTAGGTAACCCGATTTAGAGGGGGTTCATCGGAAATTGGGGCCAAAGATCATGGAACGATCTCTTGGTAGCCCAAGAACCCCAGGGCTAGTTTTATAGGGAGGGGTCACACAGGATGCCTTATTATGGAAAACCCGAGTTTGAAGGGGGTTCATCGGAAATTGGGGCCAAAGATCATGGAACGATCTCTTGGTAGCCCAAGAACCCCAGGGTTTATTTGCGGAAGGATCCTATACGACCCCATTTTACGGAACTGTTACGGGTTCGGAGTGGCTGGATCTCCGGATCCGATACCAGGAACCAGTTGAGAAACCAACCGAGGCCAAACCTCGCTCATTAAGTTCTGATCGTGAACACATTTTGCCGTAAAAATAAATTATCTAAAGCTTTATTAAAATGCCAAAATATCAAGATACCAATTCATAAGCATAGCATGTCCGACACGAATGGCTGTGTCCCCCTTGCTGTTAGTCCACCTCACAAATATCTTAGCCAATGATAACAAAAGATTGCTCTCCCTCAGATGGTCGCTCAATGTGTGTGTAGTTGTAGAACCCAGATGAGTCGGTGTATTACTGTCCTATATGAATTCTCTGTGTATTGTAAAGCTGGGTGTATTTTAGTAACAAGTCCTTATACAGAAGACTGTAGAAATTTCCACTGACTTAATTATTCCATCATTTAGGATGTTTGGTTTGGGACATCTTGTACAGTGGTTCAATTTCTCCGGTCTGTCTGTAGAACAGATGACTGTTGTCTCCTTCTGTAGGAATCGGGCTCCTCTTTGGTAAATCACATAGTTTGTATTTGTTAAGCAGGTCTTCCTGTGAATTTGTCAGTCTGATTTAAGGTCCTGTCTTTTGTTGTGATTCGTGACCATTCCTCTTGGGGAATGTGACCAAGAGGAATGATCACGAATCCCAATTAAAGGGCAGCATATATCAGTTCTAACTAGCCAGCCTCTTAGATCCAAATTGCTGAAGTTTGATGTGGTATATTAAGGAGGGGTCCATATATTGATGTTACATTGAAATTCCTGAAGCTTTGTTTTCTTCTGACCAGAGAATGTTTAGAATTATCGAGTTTACGGTGTTACTGTCCGTGGTAACTGAGAATACCGACAGAAAACTTTAGGACTTGTGTTCTGTTAGATTGGGGCCTAGTGTCTGCCCCTGTGAGATTGGGGCCTTGTGTCTGCCCCTGTGAGATTGGGGCCTAGTGTCTGCCCCCTGAGTTTGGGGCCTAGTGTCTGCCCCCTGTGAGATTGGGGCCTAGTGTCTGCCCCCTGAGTTTGGGGCCTAGTGTCTGCCCCCTGAGTTTGGGGCCTAGTGTCTGCCCCCTGAGTTTGGGGCCTAGTGTCTGCCCCCTGAGTTTGGGGCCTAGTGTCTGCCCCCTGAGATTGGGGCCTAGTGTCTGCCCCCTGAGATTGGGGCCTAGTGTCTGCCCCCTGAGATTGGGGCCTAGTGTCTGCCCCCTGAGATTGGGGCCTAGTGTCTGCCCCCTGAGATTGGGGCCTAGTGTCTGCCCCCTGAGATTGGGGCCTAGTGTCTGCCCCCTGAGATTGGGGCCTTGTGTCTGCCCCCTGAGATTGGGGCCTAGTGTCTGCCCCCTGAGATTGGGGCCTAGAGTCTGCCCCCTGAGATTGGGGCCTTGGGTCTGCCCCCAATGTGTGCTTTTAGGTTGATGTGAAACATTTATCCCAGAAACGCTAGTCCTAAAGTTTGATCGAGGAATATATCATATTTGGGCAAAATAAAGAGGGCGTGGAAAAGCCCAGAGTAAGCTGGTCTGCTCATTTGTTAAGCTGTCTGTAACTGTAAAGCGCCATCTGTGGGGGAGTGCTAGAACAATGGGAAGTAACTGGGCACATTGATCATTTATACATGAGGATTGATTGCATTTTTCCTGATGGCTCAATTTGATAAATCAGTTGAAATGGAGTTGATCGGTCTGTAGGCTTCAGTGTCAGAAGTTACGAAGGCTTTCTATTAATGTTTAATTCTTCAACCATCTTGCCGAATTTTATTGTGATGCATACAACCTGCAGCTGTCAACTGAACGACATATAACATTTACTCCTGTATAGATCAGTCTTGCTCTTTTCTGATTATTATTGTCAAGGTATTATATATAACCCATATATTCCCCTTATAGTTACCTACATATTTTCTTTTTGTCTGTAAAGATTATCATAGTTAATATGCCATGCACTTCACTTCACATGTAACTTGTATTTGATGGTAGTTCAAAATATCCTATACACTGGGTTAACATGATTTAATTTTTAAGATGTCTTTTTTAGCACACATATATTGCAGATTTCAGATTGTTTTACTTGTTTTAACGATTGTTGTATTCTATAGTACACATATTGTGAATTATTTTACTAAACGTTATTTTTATAAAGTTGATATTATTACCATGGTAGGAATTGTAAGAATCCCCTGTCTAATGACGGGGATGCAAATCGAGCGTCATTCCGGTTATGACGGTTAGGTGTTCCCTCGACCGTCACCCTTCCAAAAGTTTTTTATACAGGGTACTAGGGTAAAGAGACTTTCAATTAACATCTCCACCAGTGCTGCGTGTTCAGTTGAAGCGTTAAAAGGTTAGACAACATTAAGCGAAATAGCTCTGACGTCATGATTTTTGTAAGGTCACCAAGTAAACACCTGCTGGGGCCGGTTGTTCAAAAGAAAAAAAGCTTAACGGCAGGTTAGATGACGTCGCTTCACAAAGAAATTTCTTTGTACGCCACGTCATTAAACCTGCCGTTAAGCTAATTTTCTTTTGAACAACCGGCCCCTGGATTTGTCTAACGTCGTGGAACGTTTGGTACACCTTGGGCAGTTTGTTAAAAAAAATCGAACAAAACTGTAACCGCTTCCATGGGACTCTTTCGGTCCTATCTGTCAGGAAGTCTCTTGCCCTAGTTACGCCTGTAGAAACGCGAGAAATGCTGGAAAACTAGTTTGTTGTCCACGGAAAATGAGTTACCATCGATGTTTGATCAAATGATGACAGTTATTTTGACAGAAGGTAACGTTCAAGGGAACGAATGCTAAGAACAAAGTACCCGCATTCTTGTGAGAAATCGGAAGAGAACAAAATGCATGCCTTATTGTTTTATAACAAATTTGTCATTGATAGAGCTAAGAACATTTTTTTTGTCACAAACTGGACAAAGCCTGCCATATGTATATATTTCTTTTTTATGTACACTTAAGTTTAATGATTTCTAATCAGACTGGTTTTACTTCACACAACTTGTGTCTTATACGTGGGCAAAAGCACCGGGTTACCCAAGCTGAAATTCAACATCTTTTAGCGTTAAAGTTCCGTAGGATATTCAAATATCCGGGGGGATATACTCAGGTTGTGACTGATGTATTGAGGTTCGTGTGAGAAGGGACGGTAGAAAAGGGCCGCGCTCGACAGGAGGTGGCATAAAAGGGCCGCGCTCGTCAGGAGGTGGCATAAAAGGGCCGCGCTCGTCAGGAGGTGGCATAAAAGGGCCGCGCTCGTCAGGAGGTGGCATAAAAGGGCCGCGCTCGTCAGGAGGTGGCATTAAAGGGCCGCGCTCGTCAGGAGGTGGCATAAAAGGGCCGCGCTCGTCAGGAGGTGGCATAAAAGGGCCGCGCTCGTCAGGAGGTGGCATAAAAGGGCCGCGCTCGTCAGGAGGTGCCATAAAAGGGCCGCACTCGTCTGGAGGCGGCATAAAAGGGCCGCACTCGTCTGTATGCTCCATAAAAGGGCCGCTCTCGTCAGGAGGTGGCATAAAAGGGCCGCGCTCGTCAGGAGGTGGCATAAAAGGGCCGCGCTCGTCAGGAGGCGGCATAAAACGGCCGCGCTCGTCAGGAGGCGGCAAAGCAGTACCGCGCCTTCAAAGCCGACCAATTCCCATCCGTGTTTTCGAACTTTAACATCCTGGGTATCCCGGTGCAGTTGAAGCATGTAGTACGTGGCATGATAGTGCAAACGTTGGAGGAAACCTTTGTTCTGTGAAATCACAACAAAATATTATCACAACAAACTTTGCAAAGAACAAATGAAAGAATTACTTGCACAATCAGAAGGGGGGTAATTCTTCTTAGACATTTAACAAATAGGACCAGACTAAAAAGCTAATTTGGGTCCGTTTTAAAAGGATGTTTTGGGAGAATTATCTACTATCTGATCTCATCATAAAACCTGTCTGAAATTGTATGCATTTTCTCTTTAATTTTTTTTAGTTTTTTATTGAAATATATATATTTTCCTGTAGAAGATTGACCTCACCAGCTGATTTTGTAATTTCACTACCGAAGTAATTAGTGCGTTTGAATAAGCATAACCCTCTACAACATTGGACATGTTTGATTGTACAACCACAAAATTTCTTAAAAGCAAAAAAAAAAAAGTAAAATTTAAAAAATTATTAAAAAAAATGTATATGTACGATATTGATACTTTGTAACGAAGGCTTGTTTTAACTCTGCATTTACTATGCGGAATTTGTTATCTTTTTTGTGTGTAGATTTAGTTTAGTATGTGTTGTCATTTTCAATCAAGAATTTACGTAATCTGGTTTGTGGTAGCTAAACTGACGCTTTGATTCTATACGTTTTTGCGGTAACTTACGGTACTATTAGACCTAAGAACGTCTGCCGTTCAGCAGAAAACGTTATAAAGCCCCAAAGTGATCAGGTTTGCACCCAAAACAAGACCTTTTTTCATCTATGAAAATCATTCCGGTTTTTGGTGTCGACATTTGTTTTTATCCAATACTCAGTCTTTACCATTCAGCTTTGTTTTCTGTCTTAAATTTTCTGTGGAATTGTCGAAATATCTTTTGGTTTCATTTCTTTAATCGTGCTTGATTGGAATGACTTTCCCTTTGCAAGGGAGATAACCCCATGTAAGGGAGGTAACTTTGTGCTGGAATTCATCTAGGGAAGAAAGTGTGAACTGAAACTGGACTATTATATTACTTTCTCTAGAGTTTTGTTCAAAATAAATCAAATGAAAATCGTAACCTGTGTTTTGTTCTGTAAACCTGTTCATTTCAGTAAACCGTTCTGAAGTTCATTTGATTCTGACGGGCTCTTCCTTAAAGTGGCATGAGCTGCCAAAATTCACAATTTTTTTACCCCTCGGGCAAATTTTGCCCGAAGGGTATAGTCGTTGCGTCCGTCGTCTGTCTGTCCATTGGTCCTTGTAAACACATTATCTAAAAAAGTTACAACTTTGAAACTTCACACATTTGTTTAATACAGCAAGTTCAAGAAGCCTATTTAAAATCGACGCGCTCGGATGTTATTGTTTTCTAGTGTTATGCCCCTTACATGACTGTCAGCCAAAAACCTCCTTGTAAATGTGATGCATGTATGTGGAGTAATTTTTAACTCTCAACTAATTGTCTGGAAAATAAATATATCTTTGGTTTCTTTGGCCCAGACCGGAGGGGTCCTGATGGAGACAGCCACTTATTTTTATACGCCCGGCTTGAAAAGCGGGCTGTATTATGGTATCATCTCCGTCCGTCCGGCAGTCCGGCGTCCGCTTTCCCTTCCGCTCTATAACTTCTAAAGTTTTGATTCCATCTGCACAATTTTTTCTGAATATATACCTTATGGGTAGAAGGTGTGTCGCAAAGTATTTTTAACATCACTGGTTACATAATATGGGAGTTATATTGGATCATGTAATATTCCCTTCCGCTCCATAACTTCTAAAATTTTGATTCCATCTGCACAATTTTTTCTGAGTATATACCTTATGGGTAGAAGGTGTGTCGCGAAGTATTTTTAACATCACTGGTTACATAATATGGGAGTTATGTTGGATTATGTAATATTCCCTTCCACTCCATAACTTCTAAAGTTTTGATTCCATCTGCACAATTTGTTCTGAGTATATAGCATATGGATAGAAAGTGTGTCAGCTTCCTTGGATAATTTAGTGATGGCTATGGTGGCCAAAACCTAAAAAGTTTAGAATTATAATTATTTCTCTGTTTTAAAGGCTCTTCGATTCAGTTTTATTACCCATATGGTAAAGCAAATATAGCTGCTTAAAGATATGTTTGACAATATTCATAAACCTGGTTGTAAGTGTAAACAGATAAGACTTGTATATTTACACACCATTGACCATCTCCCAGATTAGGCTCTGTTCAAATATACCTATATAAAATGTGGCAAACATCCTGGTCAGTGATTGAACCCACTGACCAGTCAGAATTAGCTGGACTCCAAGCTGAAGACCTGGACATTTAACACCAGATGAGATTTCATATTTGAAGGACCCATTGCATATATTCAAAAATATATATATGGAAGGATTTGTTTTGGTATGGCTGCAGTGACTGTGCCTTTCCGGGCGTATTTTGGGTTTCCCGAAACTCTTGTTCATAGTTTCTGATCGTCACGACAGTAAGAGGCATCGAAAAACTAAATGATTGGTGTTGTGGCCTGTACGAACCGAAAACGTGTTCGAAAAGTAAACAAAATTTAAATAACCTGGACGACCATTCATTCATTCTAAGCCAAACTTAGTTCAAAACAATACTTTATTCATTTTCTAGACTAGAAGCACTAAAAAGCTTCTGAATTATACGTTTTGAGAAAAATAGCCAATAATTTCAACATTCTGTTGTAATGTCAAAATAACCATTTTGTCATGACCCTTTAAAAGGTTGATTGTTTGGTGTTTTACGCCGCGCTCAAGATTATTTCACTTATATGGCGGCGTTGCCAGTTTTATTGTGGGAGGAAACCGGGCTCTGTGCCCGGAGGAAACCCACGACCTTCCGCTGGTAACTGGCAACCATCCCACATAGGTCGTTCGAGTGAAAACCCAGTCAGAAAATTTTCCAATTTTAAAAGGAGACCTCGCTTAAGTTTGTTGCGGTTCTCCGTTGACCTTTAGACTATTAGAAAAGTAAAGAGTGATCAATCTCGGCTAAAAGGCCGCAAGGTGACTCTGCGCTAAAATGTATATTTAGCGAGTTACTTAAGGAATTTTCTGTTATGGTTTCTTTCTGTGTGACAGTCGATAAACAAACAGATAACAGTACACCACAACAAAGTAGCCGCACTCATGTGTCTCTTTCCTGTGTTACTTACTTGCCGGTCTGGAAGAGCCACACATTAAAAGGGCGGGATAACTGTTCTCTGTCAACAGACTTTTCAAAACACCGCAATCCTATGATGTGAGAGTTACGTTGTCATCAAATCTGAAAAGTCGAAGTCCTTCCAAATAAGTAATTTAAAGGCTGTAACTACACAACAAAGAAGGGGCTCAGGAGGTAGAGCGTTGGACGCTCAATCCGAACAGCCTTCCACCAATGGGTCGCGAGTTCGAATCCCACTCAGTCCAAAAATTGGAAAATTTTCTGACTGGATTTTCACTCGAACGACCTATGTGGGATGGTTGCCAGTTACCAACGGAAGGTCGTGGGCTTCCTCCGGGCATAGAGTCCGGTTTCCTCCCACAATAAAACTGGCAACGCCGCCATATAAGTGAAATAATCTTAAGCGCGGCGTACCAAACAATCAAAACAATCCAAACAATCAATCAACACAACAAAGTAGACCTCGGGATCCTCAAATAAAACTCCCGTGGGAGCTATAGGAAAAATACCAACGGATATCTGGAAAACTCATCTTTATGTAAATAACGATACAAAAACACACATTTTAACGATACTCATTCTGGGCATAAGCTGTCAAAATTCAGATTTTTTTCATAATTGCCATATAATAGAAGCTGAGCATTTTAATTACCTTGAAAAACTAAAGATTAACTTTGAGATAAAAAAATATCGATAAAAGTGTCCGATTTACTTCAACAAAAAAACAGCAACTTCGCCATAAAGGGAAATAATCGAGTGTGGTGTTAACTTGGATCAAATCAGATTGCCTATACGAGGAAGCCTTCGCAAAGGATCTTCAAGGTATAGTTTTTCTCTATCCGAAACGAGGGAAACCACGAGTAAAGACTCTCATTTTCTTTATATACACAAAGAAAAAGTTAACCCCCCACCCCCCCCTCCCCCGGAAAGTCTGCACCGACCGATAAAATCATTGGTGTAGGGAAATTGTTGGCAAACTGATGTTGCAGAAACGATGATCATTAAGGGCAACATTCTGGCGATAAGAAATTAACATTAATGGCAATAAGCTAAACGATTTATTCAGGATATCGTTAGCCAAATCAAAAGTGTATTTTAACAAAATAAAAAGATGCTTGTAAGTAGGAAACTTCAGAGTCCATCTGGCTTCACAGGGCGAAAATATTGAAGTAAAAATATAACTTTGAGTGTGTAGTACACATCCCTAGAGCAGAAGGACAATAGCGCGTATAGCGCTATCAAAATACACTTTTGATTTGGCTAACGATATCCTGAATAAATTGTATAGCCTATTGCCATTAATAGTGATTTCTTATCGCCGGAATGTTGCCTTTTATGATCACAATCGTTTCTGCAACATCAGTTTGCCAACAATATCCCTACACCAATGATTTTATCGGTCGGTGCAGATTTACCATGCAGGGGGATGGGTGGGGGGATGCTTAGCTTTTTTCTTTATGCATATATCAGATTTGATCCTTTGGAGTTACCTTACAGAAAACCGCGTGGGGAGAAGAGCTTTAAAAAGAACAAAACAAGCCTCATCAAACAAAATTAAAGAACTAGTTTCTATAGATCTGAGACTTAATGGCTCCCTTGAAAGTGTGGAGAGGATGGTATAACCCAGCATGTAGCAGCTGATGCGTGTCAGTAGGTTTGAAGAATACTTTGCAAGTTGTATGACATTTATGACCCTTGTAAAGAGTTACATCCGAAAATCGACAAGTGTAAGCATTACTAGGCTGTAGTTTAATGCTGGGGCCATGGGAATTAAGAGTGTCAAAACAAATATGAAGGCCTTCCAACGCATACTGCTATATAATAAAAATGTTATCCAATGAACTGTACAAGTATATAGCTCATTGGGGCTGTCCTTGTGGCTGAGTGCGTTTCGTTCTAGCATGACACATCTGACGTTGGGTCACAAACTAGAATCACAGCGTCACCGAAATAGTGTCACCTGTCCCCGAATATCACGAAATCTCGCGATAACTTGCCCTGTACGGTATTCTTCATGTTGGCAGTCGTCTCAACCGTTTCAACGAGACGCCACAAGCAAGTTATCTTGTAATCCTACCAGGAAAACATCATTATTTTCACACGGATTGTTCGACACCATCACGAAGGAGTTCAACACCAGGGCCGCCATTTCACTGATGGGGCGGTGCGGTCAGCTAGACTTTTGATCATAGACTGCAAACAACGTGTCTCTTCTGCATGTCACAAGTGTGCTAGATGTCGCAAACTCAGGACCAAAACATAGCCAAGAAATGGGAAACTTAACAAAAGAACGTATCACAGTTGCTACCCCTGTGAACCTACGTCGAGTCGACACCTTTGGTCATTTTAACATCGCCACGTGACGGACTCCTGGCGGATTGGCCATTGTTTTCTCATGTCTGATGACGCGAGTTATTCATATCGAGATCATCGAACAGCAGCTCGGCGTCCATTAACACTCTTCGTATATATTTTTGAACATTAAAACACACGGAAAATCTTCTTGTCTAAAATAACCATGGAGACAAGTTTTTGTACGGCAGTCGACCATTTTTCCTGTGATTTGTATCAATATAAATATAGGGACTTACAGAACTTTCAATCCCACTCATTTCGTGACAGTAGAGTAACTTAAATTCTCTTCAACCTAAGATTTTTAGCATATCAAACCGCGAATAATAAGTGTCGCACTGCGTCAGATGGTATTAGTTTTATCGCTCAGGCTACAGTAGCCACACTCGTGTGTCTCTAGCCTGGTTTACTTACTTTGCCGGGCAGGTAGTGACACATATTAAACCTCCACTATAAGGGTGAGATAACTCATGTAACCTCATAAGGCCAATTTTTATGCTATGCTTTACAAAGAGCTATTGATGATTGCCAGTTACCAACGGAAGGTCGTGGGTTTCCTCCGGGCATAGAGCCCGGTTTCCTCCCACAATAAAACTGGCAACGCCGCCATATAAGTGAAATAATCTTGAGCGCGGCGTAAAACACCAAACAATCAATCAAAGAACTATTTGACAGTTTAACAACGGATTTCGAAGAAATCAACTGGTTCAGTGAAAAGAGGAATGTTTCAAAGATATAATAGGCAGTAACAGCTGAAAGGTAGTTGAGATTAAGGATAGTTAAGACTGAAATCCGAAGTCCTTCCAAATAATTCATTTAAAAACCGTAACTAAGGCTACAGCAGATGTAAAAATAAAAGTCAGTCAGAGACTCGATTACAGAGTGGACTCCTGTGAGATAACTTTTTATATGGAGGTACATTGTAGGAAATTTAACGGGTCAACTCTTATTATGAGTTTAGTTACTTTCGGTGCCTTTAGTTGCTTTTTGTCATGATGCACAGAGCCCGGGTTTTATTTCCATCAAAACAAAAACCTAACTGATTACCGTTGAAATAAAGAAAATTCCTACATTATGTGGCCTGTACGAACCAAAACAATGTTCGTAATATGCACAAATAACCGGGATGTAGGCCTACGTTAGTTCATTTTAGGCCCAAGTTGATTCAAATTATTATTTCTCAAAATATGGAACTCACGATTAAAGTGGCATGAGCTGCCAAAATTCACACTTTTTTCATAATTTCTAATCGTCACGACAGTAAGGGGCTTTGAAGGCCATCGGAAAAGTAAATGATTGGCGTTGGGATGAGGAAAATCCATAGAGTATGTGGCCTGTACGAACCGAAAACGTGTTCGAAAAATAAACCAAATTTAAATAACCGGGACGACCATTCATTCATTCTGAGCCAAAGTTAGTTCAAAACAATACTTTATCGTACATTTTCGAGACTAGAAGCACTAAAAAGCTCTTAGATTTCGCTCACGCGCTGGTGTGTTTAAGGTTACTTTAGCCTGAAAACACATCCTTATTTAAAATGCTCCTCTAGTTATTTAAAATTCATCTAAAACCCTAGTACCAATACGGCAATAGCTCAGTTCCATCGTTCTCGAGCAACGACACTTCTGCGAGCTTGATGGTTGTAAGGGGAGGCTATCCAGTCCTGATATCTTAAGGACCAACTATAGATAGACTTCCGGTCCTGTGGTGGACCTGTCATTTTGTTTGTGCGCGTCACTACTGTTTTTCCTGATGTCACTTTTATCAGTGCGCATGTCCGTGTGATCAGTCAAGTTGATCGAAGAGAAATAAGGCGATCCCGATATCGAAAAGGAACAGTTATTTTAGCTCTATCATCATTTTAGTTAGTTTAAAAACCCTATAATCATTGAAGAATTAAACTCTCGCCTTAGGGGGCGTCATGAAGTTTGAAGTAGCTTGGTTCCTGTGTTTGTTTGCAGACTTTGTTTTGATATCGGGTAAGTTGTCGGTGTTGTTGTTTCACATTTCCGTACCCACGGTTGATTGATTCACGTTCACAACTTCACATTTCTATAGAACTCTTTTTTATATATTTATTCAGTATTGTGTGTGAATTTCAGTAAAACTGCAGTTAGAAAAATAAGATTTTATTTTTAATTTATTTGATTTTCAATATTTGTATTAATAATAATATAGCCCCAGGAGCCTGTTTTACAAAGAGGGTGTAAAGATACGCATAGGCCTACAACATGGGCCAGTTGCGACCAGAGTGTAAGTTCCTATAGCTTTAACACTGATTTACGTCAGACGTAACTTACACCAGCTTTGTAAAACGGGCCCCAGGTGACTATCCTGCCATTGTACAACAGAATGGCAGGATAGTCACCTGGGGCTAATAATAATATTATGATGTAGGAAAAGCCTAGATGGGAACGCGATGAATGTTTTAGGCTATAGCCCTGTGAGGAAAAGATGCACATTATATCATCGTGATGTTTTCGCCCCATCTGTGATGACGTCAGGTCACTTTTCTTTCGGTCGTTTTCAACAATGAACTATATGCGTGGAATGTTCGCGTCACATTGGTTAAATTGGATCTTGTGTGCTACAATTGCTGTCATAACTATGGGATGTTGTCTCTCGTAACGCAAATTTTAACGTTTTTCTACAAATTTATGACATCACGAAGAAACGGTCAAAATTGACGTCAGAAGAGGGATTTGTCATCGTGTTATGACGTTAGTAAAGTAGTCTTCGTGTCAGGGCTAGTGACTTTCTCTTCCTGTGTAACGCCAGATGAGTAGTGCCATCTCATAATAATGACCCGAACGTCACATGATCTCCATTCCACACATATCTACTTCATTGGTTTTCAAGCATCACCATTTTTACGTCTATGCTTCGCATTCATTTTCTGGCTTCACATCAAAACCACTATCGACAGATAGCTTTTTAAAGTAAGAAAAGTACGAACGTGAACTTTAAGTTCTCTGTGTGTGAATTTCCACACGGAGTATTGGCAGTTTAGGATTTAGATTTAATGTTTCTATTTGTTTATCTAACTTTTAATTTGTAAGTATTCCAAGTTACAACACCATAGCAAATTCTTATTACTGTACGAGTCTCCCGGGATGCATCATCGTAATGGCAGCCTCAATAATAAAAACTGAAAATCAGAGTGCAACACATTTTTTCGATGCTAGGGTAGAGTACTCAAAATCTCATTTCGTTGATTTTATACTTGTGTTAGTATAAACTTACATCCAATATGGATATTTATTGTAAGATTCACCGTTCGAATCATCTCGCACCTCTTTGCTATTGGTCAAAGGACCCAGTTTCTGTTTTCAGCCAATGAAAATTGATCTCGGTTATCAATATACTAGAGCTAGGAAGTGGCAATAGTTCTGTATCTGGGTTATTTAAATATTGGATTGAAACTAATGCAGATATACTGTACTTTAAGCTTTAAAGGGACTTTGTTTAGAATGGTTTACATTTTTGCTAAAACTTCTGCTAAATAGATAAAAACGATTGGATTGGCTTTGGATGAAAGGTGGTAGGTCGATTTTTGAGCGAAATTTGTACAATTAACAAGAAATAAGTGCCAATTCTGTGGTACATTGTTTATTGTCTGACAGACAAACAAAATGACACCAAAACATTCGAATTTTGTGACTCTCTCAATCTGGGAAAAATAGAGAAAAGTGTAGACGTGTTTTTACTGAAAACAGTACTATGGTTTTAGCTATGACTGTGCTTGTAAATGTATGTTATATTCGATTGTGCTTGAATTTAGTTTATATTCGCTTATCAGTGACATGTTTACTCTACCATTAGGGGTCCCTTTTAGCCCAATAAATTTGAGGGTGGTATCAGAATGTCTCAATGATTTTACTCCAGTCTAAAGTCAATAAGATTAGCTTTGTACAAATATTCCTTGACACATTTCTGTACCCTTTAATAATAGAGTAATCTCCCCTGATACCATGCTGGTGAAATATTTACTTTTGTACTACATGCATTATTTATGGCTGTGTCAAAAGATAGTCAAGGGGATATAATGTATATTCTTCAGGCCTTAGAATAAGTGGGGAACTCTCATTCAGGTTACACATCAGTTTAAGTTTAATTAGTTACATGTAGTGCTGGGCGATAGGTGCCATACTCTGGGACCCGGGTTCGAGTCCCGTTTCAGGCGTCTCCCCAAAAAATCGATAGAACAATTCCTGCCATATTTTCAAGAAAGTGTAATCCCAAAATAACAAGAATACTACACATCAGTTGCTGCTGCATGATATATCGAAAACAATGGTCCGTTCTCCATGAACGTAGAGGACAAAAAATGGAAAATGAACTGTTTAGACATAAGGTACCATAACTCAGCCGTATTATAAAGCCTGTGCTTGTACCAGTTAAAAAAAGGCATTATAAATACATGTATTATGAAACCAAATGAAACCAGTAGCTTAGCTGCCAAAATGTTGATATTTTTTCAGATTGCGGTAGTTATTGGCCATTTCTCTCAAGACGTATAATTCAGAAGCTTTTTGGTGCTCCTAGTCTCGAAAATGTACGTGTACGATAAAGTATTGTTTTGAACTAACTTTGGCTTAGAATGAATGAATGGTCGTCCTGGTTAAAAAGTACTTTTATAAACTAAAGGTTTGACGTTAAAATAAAAAATAATAATGGTAATGTCAGTAAGGCATACCAAACGTAGAAGTGTACAAATATTGGACAAAATTTAAATAGCTAGGATGTACGTTTTGGAGTTTTTTGTTGTTTATAAAACTACTTAAAGGGGCATGAGCTGCCAAAATGTTGATATTTTGAAGTTAAAACAGAATGCTGAAATTATTGGCTATTTTTCTCAAGAGGTAGAATTCAGAAGCTTTTTAATGCTTCTAGTCTCGAAAATGTACGATTAAGTACTGTTTTAAACTAACTTTGGCTTAGAATGAATGAATGGTCGTCCCGGTTATTTAAATTTTGTTTACTTTTGAACACGTTTTCGGTTCATACAGGCCACATACTGTATGGATTTTTCTCATTCCAACGCCAATCATTTAGTTTTTCGATAGCCTTCAAAGCCTCTTACTGTCGTGACGATCAGAAGTTATGAAAAAACTGTGAATTTTGGCAGCTCATGCCCCTTTAAACTTACATCTGCAAGATTGGTATCAACGGAAAGCTCTTTTTTTTTGTACCTTTTGTTAAAAATATGCACGGAGGAAACCCTCGGCCTTCCGCTGCTAACTGGCAACCATCCCACACTAACTAAAGATTGATTGATTGATTTTTTGGTGTTTTACGCCGCACTCAAGATTATTTCACTTATATGGCGGCGTTGCCAGTTTTATTGTGGGAGGAAACCGGGCTCTATGCCTGGAGGAAACCCACGACCTTCCGTTGGTAACTGGCAACCATCCCACATAGGTCGTTCGAGTGAAAACCCAGGCAGAAAATTTTCAAATTTTTGGACTGAGTACTAACTAAAGAAGAATAATGGACAAAATTCAATTAGCTAGGATATACGTTTAAGTTTTTTTAATAAAACTTCTTGAACGTACATCTACAGCAAGACTAGTATAAACGGAAAGCTCATTTTTGTGTACCTTTTGTTAAAGATAGTAAAGGAACAATTAGCTGAAAGTGATTGAATGAAAATATGTCTAGTCTATATTTGGCAGATGAAGACGACGATTTCTTATGGATAATGGATAACAACTTCTTAATTTATTGTGAGACGACGTTTCGATGTAGTTCTTACAGCGTTATAAAAGTCAACTGTTATCCATAAGTCTTCATTTGTACTTCCAACCCTATGAGGGAGCGCAAGTCTCATAAGAAATGTTACGAGATTTTGTGATATCCGGTGACAGATGACGCCGTTAGGAACGTTTTTGATGACGTTGCAATTCCATTTGACGTATTTTGTTCCATTACGTCAGGTTTAAACATCATTTTGGAACGAAAAACGCTCAGTCACATGCGCAATGCAGTGCCGGTGACAGGGAATTTGTGGAATTCACACGTGACTTGCGCTCCCTAGTGAAAGGTTATATTCTGGCAGCTCATGTCACTTTTTAAAACAGAGAGCAGATATTTCCTGGTTCTCCTGGTACTAATTCAGCAGGCACACAGCCAGGCTGACAGTAAAAGTGGAGGGTAAACAACCAAGCTCTAACACTGACCAGGATTGCATGTTATCTTTGGCTGAGGTTTATATAAGGGCTAAATAAACATTAATATAATAGCTTGAGCCTATCACTATCAATAATATGCTGGTGTATTTTAGTGATCATAAATAATATAGTCCTCAACCTACACATGTATTAATGAAATATCATGGGTTTAGTTTACTACAACAACTTATTATATGTTATTAATCAAGTGTTTTCGTATTGCCTTGGTATTGGCCTGAGGGTGGCCGTATTGGTATACCTCTTTTTAACACAATTAGAAACTTGTCTCCATGGTTATTTTAGACAAGAAGATTTTCCCTGTGCCTGTGTGTTTTAGTGTTCATAAATATATAAGTTATAATGGGTGAAATAATCTTGAGTGCGGTGTGAAAAAATCAAATAACTTTGCCGAAGTCTAGATGTTTACTTCTTATGATTTGATGTCATCCTTTCGAAAAAGACATCAATTTTACTTGAGGGCATGTCGGTGAATTTTCTTTTGAATAGATTAAATGGGTAATGAGAGAAAATCATCATTACTTCTATCTATAAATGTGAACATTTTAGCAGTCAGTGTATAGCAGGTTACAAAAACAGACCGATTGTTCATAAATATAATTTCAAACTTATTTTATAATATTTATGATCACTAAAACACACGGGCACAGGGGAACTGTTCTTGTCTATAAAATAACCATGGAGACAAGTTTCTAATTGTGTTAAAAAGAGGTATATCATTTAGACCTTTACACCCAATAAATTGTTGTAACAAACCAAACCTATGATATTTCATTAGGTTGACGACTGACAGGGGCCTGGTCCCAGTCAGCAGAATTTTCTGGAACACTTTGCATCACACCGACAATGCTTACGTATCTTAAGCTATGGTAAGAATATCGTCAGACTATACACTATAGGGTCATGGGAAAAGACAGTGAAAATTTGCCCCCCACCCACCCCCACCCCTTACCCAGAAAAACCTAGGTAGAAGGCAGACAGGGGAGTTTAGCCCTGACCAGTATATCTTTCAAACTCTTGTTCTTTTTATAAGCAATGACTGGCCTTTGGGTCAGAGGTCGAGCAAGTTTACTTTGAAGTAGTTTGTATTCTTCTACTATAATCTTGGCCATATCGATGCTAGCTTTGTTATAGTGAAAGACAAATGGTATTATAGTTTTTTCACGACATCTTCCTGGGTCCAAGTTCAAACCCAAAGGATAAATAGCTTGCAATGTTTGAATCCAAAAACTTTCCCTTTCCAAACGTTTGTGCTTGGTATCTGCAGTGGAAGTGAGAAAAGGGATCCTCTCAACAGGCATGACTTCAAAATGGTCCTTGACCGAATGACCTAGAGTGTTGAAATGTTGTGCCACAGGTACATCATGTTTAAGTCCAATACTAGATAAATGGTTGGCTTATAATATTTCTGAACACTAAAACACACGGGCACAGGGAAAATCTTCTTGTCTATAAAATAACCATGGAGACAAGTTTCTAATTATGTTAAAGGCACACTTGCCGCGAAAATCAGGAATATTGTTTACATTAAAAAAGAAAGACCGTATTCTGTATTTTTCCCAGACAATATAAGTTAGGAACTTTCTATTTTTACCAAAAGTTTGGACGTCACTTTGTATTTTTAATTTGAATTTGAAAATTTGAATTGTTACGTACCCGGAACGTAAACAAACCGATCTGCCCCCTATTGGCGATTTTATGTTTCAGTCGAGTGAGTGAACTAACGGCACAGTGTACATGTAATTTTACGTAGGCCTATTTATCTGAGAAATACAGACTGACGATCGGTTAACAGCGACTGGAAAAGCCTGCTGATCATTGTTTGAGTGTTTTTCACCTCATTTTTACAGTCTAAAGCTAACTAGACATGTTTTATGTGTCCTATGTTTAAGTTTAGTGGTATTAGTCGTAGTAAGCTCATGTAGATTGGTTTTCTTAGCAAATTTAAACAGGCTACGGCGGCAAGTGTGCCTTTAAAAAGAGGTATATCATTTAGACCTTTACACCCCATAAATTGTTGTAACAAACCAAACCTATGATATTTCATTAGGTTGACAATAGATAACTATCGATGATCCAACCTGTATAAATTCATGTATGTTAAAATATGGACAAACTTGATTGATTGATTGTTTCGTGTTTTACGCCGCGCTCAAGATTATTTCACTTATATGGCGGCGTTGCCAGTTTTATTGTGGGAGGAAACCGGGCTCTGTGCCCGGAGGAAACCCACGACCTTCCGCTGGTAACTGGCAACCATCCCACTTACCCCGGTCGTTCAAGTGAAAACCCAGTCAGAAAATTTTCCAATTTTTGGACTGAGTGGGACTCGAACCCGCGACCGGACAAACTTGGAAAATGTTATCTGGATCATAGTTAGTTATAATAATCTTTATCATAAACTTCAGACAGGTGTGATGTATAGACATTCCAGGTAAATCTGATACCTGTGTTAAACTAATGACTCATACAGGTTAAACAATGAAAGGACTGTGTCCATGAATTATTATTTTTTCTGTCTCATCTTTCATTTGCCTTCCTCTCTGTATGATAGTGGACAGAGATAAAACTACAGCATATTTTCTTTGTAATTGTGTATTTCCTACAAATATATGAAGGGCCAATATTATATATATTTATGATCACTAAAACACACGGGCACAGGGAAAATCTTCTTGTCTAAAATAACCATGGAGACAAGTTTCTAATTGTTTTAAAAAGAGCTATATCATTTAGACCGTTACACCCCAATATTATATAAAAGAAAAATATGTGTTTTCGGGTTACCATTTAAAGAAAATCATAAACACAGTCTGGTTACTCAACCAGCCCATCGTAAACTTTAATGTACATTGTCGCTACATTGTGCTCAGACTTTCTATACTCTTCATTATAAAAGAAAAATATGAGTTTTCGGGTTACCATTTAAAGAAAATCATTTACACACAGTCTGGTTACTCAACCAGCCCATCGTAAACTTTAATGTACATTGTCGCTACATTGTGCTCAGACTTTCTATACTCTTCATTATAAAAGAAAAATTACCATTTAAAGAAAATCGTTTACACACCTGGTTACTCAACCAGCCCATCATAAACTTAAACATACATTGTAGCTACATGGTATCAGACTTTTTATACTCTTTTCACAAATTACATCAATCAATCATGTACTCTTTTCACCAATGCTTTTTTATTCCAAATAGTGGCATAAGCTGCCGAACTTCATACTTTTTTCATAATTTTCCATTGTCGCGAGATGTTGAGCGTTTGAAGTAACTTAAAAAACTTAAACATTGGCGTCGAGATAAAAAATATTGGTAAAGGCAGTTACCCATACAAACCCAAAATGTTTGCTTATAACGGAGAAAATTCACCCTGGATATATGAGTACATTTTCCAGTCTTATCCAAGTACATATCAAAGCTTCATACATGTATTATGGGTTTTAGTTTATTACAGGAACTTATGATGGGGTATAAGGGTCTAAATGATATACCTCTTTTAAACACAATTAGAAACTGTCTTCATGGTTAGTTTAGACAAGATGATTTTCCCTGTGCCCGTGTGTTTTAGTGATCATAAATAAAATATATGAAAAGAGCTTCTATTTCGTACTTCTTGACAAAACTGATGAACAATTTCAAAATTCTGTTTCAACGAAATTTTTCCTATATTTGTCCGCTCATGCCACATTAATGATGAGCCCCTGTGTGTTTAAGTATGGGTAAAGCCACGATGACTCTTATTCAAGGAAAAGAATTTAAAGTCAAATGATAGCAGTATTCCTAAATTTACTGTTAGTAAAGAATTTTAGAGTATAGAGTTTTTTACGGTTGTGTTTTTGTTGATTTTTCTTTTACCGTCAGTGAAATTCAACCTAACACCATTACACCACCCTGAGAAATCATCTTAAGTTTGACGTAAAACACCAATCAATAAACAATGCATTAATTAACCTCTTTAGCAGCGCCACATGTTTTTGACAAACGTTCCAAAAGGTTAGACTAACCCAAAGTTTTGGCTTTATGACGTTAAAAATATTCATAATAACGTGTCGAATCCCACTCTGTCCAAAAAAAACTGGGAATTTTCTGACTGGGTTTTCACTCGAACGTCCTATGTGAGATGATTGCCAGTTACCAACGGAAGGTCGTGGGTTTCCTCCGGGAATAGACCCCGGTTTCCTCCCACAATAAAACTGGCTAGACCGCCATATAAGTGAAATAATCTTGAGCGCGGTGTAAAACACCAAACAATCAATCAATCAACCAAACAATGAAGTATTACGTAATGGCTGCTCTTCTGTCAATCAATCAGTCAATCAAATATTGATCTTTCGTTTACGATTTGTTTCTCTTGCTTACAGGTGGCCGAGTGTTGGATGAGTACATCGTACATTATGAACCGTTACATTATGACAGAGCTGTTGTTCACGATAAACATCAGAGAGTACGGAGATCTGTGGACCCTACGTTACATTTAGACTTTAAAGCATTAGGAAAGTAAGTACATGTACTTAGACCTATCCTCATTCAAAATAAGGGCCTCAGTGGTCCAGTGGGTTAGAGTGATTGTCCCTCAGTACCACTGTCACAGACCTTCCATAGATGCGGTGTGGGTTCGAATCACAAAAAAAAATTCTGAGTGGTCGAAGGTTTCCTTCGGGCAATGAGACCGGTTTCCTCCCCACTAAACCTGGCAATGCCGCCATATAAGTACTTAGACTTATCTTCATTCAAAATAGAGTATAAAACCACAAACAGCATTCTTTGTTGAGATTTTGACTCTCGCAGACTTAGGAAGTACATGTATTTTCAAATTATGCCCGACAATCACGATTTCTTTTATATGCATATATAAATTTAGTAGTTTCATAATATTGTATTATGGTTTTAAAAACTCCTAATTTACCGATAAATTTTGAAGGACATTAAAAATGTAATACTATTTTCATATTATTGAAAAACGGTTTAAAAAATCTTTATTTACCCATAGGGCCTAGACTCTAAATATCGATTATAATTTTTTTTTATAATTCTTTAGAAAATTCAGGCTTCGTCTCCAGCCAGATCGTACGATATTCACAGAAGATCATGTGCTGGAATATAACGGGAAGACAAAACCTGTAGATACTTCCTTTATATATTCAGGTCATTTAGAAGGTAGGTCAAAGGTCATAGGTCATTTTATTAAGATTTATTTTACTGATCATCATTTTTCATTCACATAATGGGATGGTTGCCAGTTACCACCGGAAGTTTGTAGGTTTCCTCCGGGCATAGAGCCCGGTTTCCTCCCACAAAAAAACTGGCAAAGCCACCATATAAGTGAGATAATCTTGAGCGCGGCGTAAAACACCAAACAATCAATCATTCACATAATAATTAAGAAGGTTGATGGTTCCTCCCCAATTAAACCTTGCAATGCCACCATACAGGTATAAGTGAACATTATCATGAGTGCGACCAACCACTCAGTACAGATTAATCAAACAACATTTCCACCAATATTGCCCTGGGGTTTCTGATCTTGTTTTAACAATGCCATACAATTCAAACAATGCCATGAAAAACATATTCTAAGCGGAAAAGATCTTTTGGCTCTGTAATAAGGTGAAGAATTACTTTTGGCACTGGCCTCCCTGAAATTCAAGCCTTGCTGTTAAGTGTGGTGCTAGTCACCAGTCAATCATTTTTTCACGTTTATTTAACTCTCTTTTCAGATGTACCTGGTAGCTGGGTTCATGGTGCTATTATTAATGGAACATTCCGTGGGGAAATTTCACAACCTGGCACCCCTAGTTACCACATAGAACCATCTGATCGATATTTCCCTAGAGGTCAAACTTTCCCATCTATAATCTACTCTGAGAAACATCTCGTTCTAGACCCCTTCAGGTGAGAGCACTTTTACTTTAATTTTAATTCTGTGAATAAATTACTATGAACAACCTGCCTTCTTGATTACCGAGGTTTCCTCCGGGCATAGAGCCCCTATCCCACAATAAAACTGTCAATGCCGCCATATAAGTAAAATAATCTTGAGCGCGGCGTAAAACACCAAACAATCAATCAATCAATCAATCAATTCTGTGAATAAAATACTATTAACAACCTCCCTGCTTGATTACCGGGGTTTCCTCCGGGCACAGAGCCCGCTTTCCTCCCACAATAAAACTGTCAATGCCGCCATATAAGTAAAATAATTCTTCACTCAATTGGCGTATGTGGAAGAGTCGAAGCAGTCATCTAGGAAGTCATCCTTCATTTTGGATTCCTCTTTTCGGAACTAGGTTATATTTCTGTTGACATATTTAACACAATCTTATATGACCTAGACAAATTCAACCTTCTCGTTCTACAGACAAGTAAACAAATTTGGTCACTTTGATAATGGGTTAATTAAAGTGATATGAGCTGTCAAACTTTAGACTTTATTCACAAGGATGAATTGTAGAGAATATGGGCATTTGAAGTATCTTGAAAACCTAAATGATCGGCATACATGATACAACAAATATTGATAAAGTCTGTTAGAGCCCAAGATTTGTGTAAATAATAAACAATATACAAATAGCCAGGATGTATGACAATATTTACATTTTTAAAGTGCAGTGAGCAATCCTAAAAAGAAATGTAAGACATACATGTATGATGATGGTTTGAGAATAAACCGAAATATTGAGTTAATATGTCTTACATGTCTTTCTTTGGATTGCTCACTCCACTTTATTATGTCAAGCTAGTCAGTGGAAATTCTGGTGTTTCCGTACCATTACATACATACCTAAAGCCCCTTTTTGTTACTCCTGAACAAAAATAACGATCGGTTTTAATTCTATTTCACTAAAAAAAATTCCATATTTAGCAATTTATGCCATTCTTATAATTTGATTTTTTAAGGAAACGTAGGGAGGCTGAAACTGCGGAAGAGGAGTCGTCTAACTGTGCGGTGGATAACGCTGCAGTATGGATGGACGAAGTCGCTAACTCGGCTATCATTGATCATCCTCGCTTAAAAAGATTTGTGAGTTTGTTATGTACCATCCTGTAACTTTATTATGATTTACGTCACATCCTGTAATTTAATCACGTAGCATCCTTTAATTTTATTACGTAGCATCCCATAATTATCCCCTCGCGACGAAAGTCGGGGAGGGATATAGCGTTGCGTTTGTACGTAAATACGTACGTACGTATATACGTATGTACGTATGTTCACCTTTTGTTCACGTATGTTCACCTTTTGTCATCACTCTAGCGACTTCATTTTTGAACGGATTCTGACCAAACTTCATATATGAGTCCAGCATAGGAATACCTCGAACAAGTTCGTTTTTCAGGGTGCCAAGGTCAAGGTCACAGTTACTATTTATAGAAAATCTTTGTCAGCGCTCTAGCGACTTCATTTTTGGACGGATTCTGACCAAACTTCATATATAAGTCTAGCATAGGAATACCTCGAACAAGTTCGTTTTTCAGGGTGCTAAGGTCAAGGTCACCGTTACTATTTATAGAAAATCGTACGTACGTATGTTCACCTTTTGTCATCACTCTAGCGACTTCATTTTTGGAACGGATTCCGACCAAACTTCATATATGAGCCCAGCATAGGAATACCTCGAACCAGTTCGTTTTACAGGGTGCCACGATCAAGGTCAAGGTCACCATTACTATTTATAGAAAATCTTTGTCAGCGCACTTGCAAATTCATTTTTGAACGGATCCTGACCAAACTTCATATATGAGTCCAGCATAGGAATACCCGGAACGAGTTCATGTTTCAGGGTGCCAAGGTCAAGGTCAAGTTCACCGTTACTATTTATAGAAAATCTTTGTCATCACTCTTGCGACTTCATTTCTGAATGGGTTCTGACCAAACTTCATCCCCACCCCCCATTTTGCATCAGAGTTCTTGTGTTAGCACGTGAGGGGATTTGTATCGTTTGCGATGCCTTGTTTTATTATGTAGCATCCTGTAATTTTATTACGTAGCATCCCGTAATTTTATTATGTTGCATCCTGTAATTTTATTACGTAGCATCCTGTAATTTTATTCGTAGCATCCCGTAATTTTATTATGTAGCATCCTGTAATTAAATTACGTGGCATCCTGTAATTTTATTATGTAGCATCCTGTAATTTTATTCGTAGCATCCCGTAATTTTATTATATAGCATCCTGTAATTAAATTACGTGGCATCCTGTAATTTTATTACGTAGCATCCTGTAATTTTATTACGTAGCATCCTGTAATTTTATTCGTAGCATCCCGTAATTTTATTATGTAGCATCCTGTAATTAAATTACGTGGCATCCTGTAATTTTATTATGTAGCATCCTGTAATTTTATTACGTAGCATCCCGTAATTTTATTATGTTGCATCCTGTAATTAAATTATGTTGCATCCTGTAATTTTATTCGTAGCATCCCGTAATTTTATTATGTAGCATCCTGTAATTAAATTACGTGGCATCCTGTAATTTTATTACGTAGCATCCTGTAATTTTATTATGTGGCATCCTGTAATTTTATTACGTCGCATCCTGTAATTTTATTACGTAGCATCCTGTAATTTTATTATGTAGCATCCTGTAATTTTATTACGTAGCATCCCGTAATTTTATTATGTTGCATCCTGTAATTTTATTACGTAGCATCCCGTAATTTTATTATGTTGCATCCTGTAATTAAATTATGTTGCATCCTGTAATTTTATTATGTAGCATCCTGTAATTAAATTACGTGGCATCCTGTAATTTTATTATGTAGCATCCTGTAATTAAATTACGTGGCATCCTGTAATTTTATTATGTAGCATCCTGTAATTTTATTCGTAGCATCCCGTAATTTTATTATATAGCATCCTGTAATTAAATTACGTGGCATCCTGTAATTTTATTACGTAGCATCCTGTAATTTTATTACGTAGCATCCTGTAATTTTATTCGTAGCATCCCGTAATTTTATTATGTAGCATCCTGTAATTAAATTACGTGGCATCCTGTAATTTTATTATGTAGCATCCTGTAATTTTATTATGTAGCATCCCGTAATTTTATTATGTTGCATCCTGTAATTAAATTATGTTGCATCCTGTAATTTTATTCGTAGCATCCCGTAATTTTATTATGTAGCATCCTGTAATTAAATTACGTGGCATCCTGTAATTTTATTACGTAGCATCCTGTAATTTTATTATGTGGCATCCTGTAATTTTATTACGTCGCATCCTGTAATTTTATTACGTAGCATCCTGTAATTTTATTATGTGGCATCCTGTAATTTTATTACGTAGTATCCTGTTTCAACTTTTATAATTATATAGGGAATGGCTGCCAGGTACCATGCTTGGTCAACGAAAATTTTATGTCGGAAATTGGTCTCATGATTATTTTCAGAATTATTATTCTTTACTAACTTTTGTCTAGCAAAATTTACACATAGCCTTGTTCGGATGACTTCTGTAGTTTTCTTGCTAAAATCATTGAAATTTTGTTTCCATGTTATCTGGAGTGTGTACATGTACTTGTACATTCAACATTTATCTGCTGATCATTTCCAGAGTTACTGCCCTTAAAGGCCCACTTGTCGCCGTAGCCTGTTTAAATTTGCTAAGAAAACCAATTTACTTAGTTTACTACGACTAATACCACTAAACTTAAACATAGGACACATAAAACATGTCTAGTTAGCTTCAGAATGTAGAAATGGGGTGAAAAACAAACGAAGAATCGAAGCCTGATTACAAGAACAACAATCAGTGACGGTCAACCTCATTTCAGGCCTTTTTATCTGTGGTTTACACTCAAACAATTATCAGCAGGCTTTTCCAGTCGCTGTTAACCGATCGTCAGTCTGTATTTCTCAGATAAATAGGCCTACGTAAAATTACACTGTGCCGTTAGTTCACTCACTCGACTGAAACATAAAATCGCCCCTGCGAGCAGTTTGGTTTGTTTACGTTCCGGGCACCTAACGATTCAAATTTTCAAATTCAAATTAAAAAATACAAAGTGCGTCCAAACTTAAATCATGGTAAAAATACAGAAAACGGTCTTTCTTTTTTAATGTAAACAATATTCCTGATTTTTGCGGCAAGTGTGCCTTTAAAGAATTTTTGTCTGGTAAAATTTACACCGGAGTTTGTGCATACTACTACTTCTGTAGATTTAATGCTAAATAAATGAAATTATTTCTTAAAAAATATATTGCAGGGAATATTTGTTCTTGCCAAACAGCTCTAGTGTTTCATAGTTTTGTCACCTTTTCTCTCTACGTCTTTTCTAGGCTGTCCCAGAAAAACTTGAATCGCCAGCAGAGAAATACTTACGAGACAAGAATCGTCAGAAGAGGACGACTAAGTCTCCCCGCATCGGGGATCCACAGAAAAATACCTGTACATTGTTCCTACGGTCTGACCCCATGCTTCTTAAGTATATGACGGATAAACTTAAATACGTAAGTAGTGATGGATTGTATTTGGCATTTACTCCAAGCACTTGCACAAAGCCTTGGTTGTATTTGGCATTTACTCCAAGCACTTGCACAAAGCCTTGGTTGTATTTGGCATTTACTCCAAGCACTTGCACAAAGCCTTGGTTGCATTTGGGATTTACTCCAAGCACTTGCACAAAGCTTTGGTTGTATTTGGCATTTACTCCAAGCACTTGCACAAAGCCTTGGTTGTATTTGGCATTTTCTCTAAGCATTTGCACAAAGCCTTGGTTGCATTTGGCATTTACTCCAAGCACTTGCACAAAGCCTTGGTTGTATTTGGGATTTACTCCAAGCACTTGCACAAAGCCTTGGTTGTATTTGGGATTTACTCTAAGCACTTGCACAAAGCCTTGGTTGTATTTGGCATTTACTCCAAGCACTTGCACAAAGCTTTGGTTGTATTTGGCATTTACTCCAAGCACTTGCACAAAGCTTTGGTTGTATTTGGCATTTACTCCAAGCACTTGCACAAAGCCTTGGTTGTATTTGGGATTTACTCTAAGCACTTGCACAAAGTCTTCTCTTAGCACATCTTTACAATATGGACAGCTTACAAGCCCTCAAGTCCCTATCTTGTAGACATACGCTAAGGGTACTAATAAGTTTAGAGCGTTATGTGTAAGTGAGCCCTGGTTTAAGCGACCAACTAAGGGAAACGAGAAAGGGGGTCTCTTAATCCAGGTATGAAGCAACGGACATCTCGATAACCTGGCATCTTTTCTCATGAGTGAGGGCTTTGCAAGTCTTAGGCGATTGCATTTTGGCTTGCTTCACTGATTTGTGTACATCTCTACGATTTGTTTTTGATTGAAAAAGAACCCAACTGCGATATATATATTGATAATTTTATCTGAGATGGTGTTTTTGTCAAGTCTGTTTAGTTATGCAATTTACAGGTATAATACAAACGGCTAGTGTCCGACTTTAATTGTAGACTTTAGTTATTATGCCAATTGTGGATTGCCTGCTACAGCTGGATAAAGCATGCGCTGTAAAGCCGCAGTATTTGTTTTTTATTTATTTTTTTCATAGGCTGGGCAAGCTCAGTTTTCATTAAGACCATATCCCCCTTTTAATGCCAGGTTTTTCACATAACAAGATTTATCGGGTCTGATGTAAATTGTCTCAATATCGGTTTTCCTGTGCAAAATCTGTGATCAAGATGTTAATACAGATGGATCATTTGTCTTGTCTGCCACTTATTGGTGACGTCGCTAAATTACATTATTTGTAAGTAATAGACCATTTGCCAGTTTTGCGCGCAACAATAAAACAACCTTACACCGGACGAGTTCAACAAAGTCATCTTGACTTTTTCTATATTCGAACGAATCCAGAAAGGCGAAAATTTCTCATATCTGTTGCAAAATATCCCAAATTTGAAGTTAAAAACAAATGGACCCTCAGTTTGTCCGGTCTACTACTTGAAGCAGTAACTGTGACTGTGTCTCTAAATTACATCATTTGAAAGTAATTGGAAAATCGCCTATTGGCATGGCAATCACATATTAATAGATGATTTGCCAATAACTTGCAAGTGATGTTATTTAGCGACGTCACAATTACTGTCCTAAGTGGTAGACCGGACAAAGGATCCGTCTGTTTTTAACATCAAATTTTCGCTATTTTACAACAGCTATAAGAAATGAAAACCTATATTCGGACACTTTATATCCGAATGAATCTAGAAATGCGAAAAAAGAGTGGATTTAAAGGGATTTTGACCGAATATGGCTGAAGTCAACATGTCTGCTAGGCTTGTCCGGTGTAAGATTGATGCCGCGACGTCATTTCATTGTTGCGTGCAAAACTGGCAAATGGGCTATTAACTAACTAATCCATTAATCTCTCCGCAGGACGACCAGCAGGCCCAAGATGAGATTTTAGCTTTATTTGCCAGCCATGTGGACGCCATTAAACGTATATACTCCAGTACCAAGTTTGAATCATACCCGTCTAATCAGGCGGACTATATGTATTATCAAGGAGTTACCTTCTCCTTACAGAGAACTGCGGTAAGTTATTTACAAACTCTGTCATTTCCCAGATGATGATTGCAGCTTGCTCTCAAAACACTGACTTTATTACGTGTGAAAACTTACGTGCACAATGTATACTTAGCGCCATTAAAAACGCACGGTTGAATTTTATGTTTCTACGCCAGTAAGGCTATTGGCCATTTACGTTTTGTTGTTTAGTTCGATTTCAGTTGCAATAACTATATAACCTGTGGTGTTCCCCACGCGCCTGTCGTGAACAATATCCAATATTTCCTAATAACGTCCATTGAGTGTTTCACCGTCACTGAGAACAGCTTTCAGGGCTCATTTGTTGTGGGTTCAACACTTTACAAGAAGCTCAGCATAAAGACGAAAAAAAAATCAGAAAACGTTACCATACTCCGACTTACGACACAACAAAGGGAACGTGCCATTGGCATGTTACAGGTGGGTCTCAGTTGTGCCGCCGTAGGACGTCACATGCAGTGTCATCCCTCCACAATTAGTCGCCTCAGAATCAGGGAACATGAAACTGCAATGGCTACAGCCCGCCAGGATCGGTACATCGGTTTGTTGCACACACATGACCACGACACAGGCTGCTCGTGAGACAGTGGGAATTGGAAAGCCCAGGGTAAGCCTCAGCACCATCCAACGCCGTCTCCAACAGATACAGATGCATGCACGCATCCCTTACCGAGGGCCCATATTGAAACCCGCCGCACGCCAAAACCGTTTACGATGGGCTCAAAATCATCAGAGCCCACACTCTGCAAGGTTGACACAAGACTTCTTGCAACAGAATAATGTGAACATCATGGAATGACCAGCTTACTCCCCCGATCTATCACCCATAGAGCACTTGTGGGATCAGCTTAAGAATGCCGTTCCACAACGTCAACCCAGGCCATGCAACCGACGTGAATTGATCCAGGTAGTGCAGGAAGAGTGGGACCGGATCCCACAGCACAGAATAGCCACACTCATCAGGTCCTTGCGTAGCAGATGTACTGCTTGCGGTGATGCCCGAGGTGGACATACACATTATTGAATGATGACACCTTCAATTTCTGTATCAACGATTTGTTTGCAAGGAATAAAACTCACCAGAATTTCACATATTGTCAATTCTTTGTCTCATTGTGACCAATGCCTTGTTCTTCAATTTAAGAGTACTTACAATATTTTATACTTTACATTTCTCAAAATATTGTACATTCTTTGGGTCGTGCGTTTTTAATGGCGCTAAGTATACATGTTCTAATGGGCTTGATTTAAGCTCTGTGCCTATAAGAGAATATAACAAGCGAACTGTTCCCAACAGGGCCGGGAGCTCAGTTGTTAGAGCGATGGGACGGTAACTCTAAGTCGTGAGGTCAATTTTACCAATGTCTGGGAAAAATACAGAAATCCGCCCACTGTTTTTTATGTAAACAGTATTCTGGATATTCGCGGGAAGTGTGCCTTTGAGCTTAAGTCAGCCTTAAAGGAATTTGAATGTGACGTATAGATAAGTCTGACTTAAGTGTAATACACCTTTGTGCAATCAGGGGGCTGTTTCTCAACACACTTACGCCCGTCGTAACTTTGCGCCTGGTCGTAACGTAATGTTGAGGGTATATGTTGCCATGGTAGTTACGCCTTGCATTGGACTTACGTCTGTCGTAACTTTGTTGAGAAACAACCCCCTGCCCCATGTCGTCTGAATGAATGTCCCATGTACTTACTCAGAGCTTCCACTGAGAGCCTCTGTTGGTAGATTGATTGTCTCTCACACAGGCCTTCCATCAATGTCGGGGGGCCTCCGTGGCTCAGTTGGTAGAGCGTTGGACGCTGAATCGAACAGCCTTCCACCAATGGGTCGCGGGTTCGAATCTTACTCAGTCCAAAAATTGGAAAATTTTCTGACTGGATTTTCACTCGAACGACCTATGTGGGATGGTTGCCAGTTACCAACGGAAGGTCGTGGATTTCCCCCGGGCATATAGCCCGGTTTCCTCCCACAATAAAACTGGCAACGCAGCCATATTCATAAGCGAAATAATCTTGAGCGTGGCGTAAAACACCAAACAATCAATCTAAATGGGTGTCCTATTTACTTACACAGAGCTTCCATTGGGGGCCTCTGTGTCTTTCACACAGGCCTTCCATCAATGTCGGGTCTCTCGTTCAATTCTACTCAGACCAAAGAAAAATTACAAATAATTCAGATTGAGTTTTTGGGGCAGTTGCCTTGTAC
Source organism: Lepidochitona cinerea (assembly GCA_963971465.1). Classification (NCBI taxonomy): domain Eukaryota; kingdom Metazoa; phylum Mollusca; class Polyplacophora; order Chitonida; family Tonicellidae; genus Lepidochitona; species Lepidochitona cinerea. Next base: position 16,342,682 of record OZ020559.1, read on the forward strand.
TCACTGAAAGTCAGGTGTTTCCTTTGAGCCTTGTATATAAGTGAAATACATGTAGTCTTGAGTGTGGCGTAAAACATCAAACGATCAATAAAAAGGTTGATGATAATTTATTTTTCGGGAATGTTTTATTTTTTTAATCAGGGTGAAAATTAGTAAATAATATGATATATTATTTTTATTATTTTAATATTTTAAGTCAAAATGGATACATTCAACTTTTTGTTTGGTTTGTCTTACCTATTCATAAATTGAAAAACTTCTTTCTGTCGTGTTCAAGTTCTAAATCACATGTTTGCTGTTGGATGTTCGATACATTCAAAAAAGCTATTGTATGATTTTGAATTCATTTCATTTTACAATATAAAAAATTGAATTGAGCAACACGTACGTTCTGCCGATCAAAATCACAATTTTTCTGCGACCTACTTCTAATTTTTCTTTCATCTATGTAATTATACGCCCGACTTAAAAAAAGTCGGTCGTATTATGGTATCACCAGCGCCGTCCGTCCGTCCGTCCGTCCGTCCGTCTGTCCGTCCGTCCGTCCGGCCGTCCGTCCCGGATTCCCTTCCGCTCCATAACTTGAAGAGTTTTGATCTAATCTTTACAATTCTTTCACAACATATACTTTGTGGGTAGAAGGTGTGTCATGAACCATTTATGACATCATCGATTGCATAATGTGGCTTCTACATTGGATAATGTAGTATTCTATCTTAGTCTATATCTTCGTTCCCTTCCGCTCCATAACTTGAAAAGTTTTGATCCGATCTTTAAAATTTTTTTTACAACATATAGTTTAGGGGTAGAAGGTGTGTCATGAACCATTAAGAACATTGTCCATCGCATAATGTGGCTTCTACATTGGATTATGTAATATTCTGTCTTTGTCTATATCTACGTTCCCTTCCGCTCCATAACTTGAAAAGTTTTGAACCGATCTTTACAATTTTTTTTACAACATATAGTTTAGGGGTAGAAGGTGTGTCATGAACCATTTAGGACATTGTCCATTGCATAATATGACTTCTACATTGGATTATGTAATATTCTGTCTTAGTCTATATCTTCGTTCCTTTCCGCTCCATAACTTGAAGAATTTTGATCCGATCTTGACGATTCTTTCAGAGTATATACCTTATAGGCAGACGGTGTTTCATGTACCATTTCTGACATCACCTGTTGCATAATATGGCAGCCCTATTGAATTATGTAATATTCCCTTTCGGCTCCAGAAGTTCTTTCGTTTTGATATAATCTCTCCAATTCTTTTAGAGTATATATACCTTTTAGGTAGATGATGTGTCACATACCAAATTTGACTTGGTACACATATTTTTTGTCTGTTTTCAAAAGTTTTTTTATCAGAAATGTGTACCTGATGTTTAATATATATATATTAATATATATATCAATGCTTTTTTTAGTACACTTGGTCCAGAGTAATACTGGAAGCCAATTAATTTATACATTCTGAGACTGTTTTCTTGGATAGTTTAATGTGCACTGTAATAACAAAAAAAAGACCATTTTCCCACTTTATTACCCATCTGGTATTTATCAGAGTGGCTGTTTAAATAGAGATAAGGGGACAATGACATCTGAACTGAAGTACACACACAAGGTTTGTATATTTACACACCATCATATCAGTGGTCAGCCTGAAGATTGTTTGCTTTGTAATAAAACTTACAGCCAAGTCCAATAGAACAGTGTCCCAGTCAAAACTGTTAAAATTCAAGAATTGTAAGCTACATGTATTGTATTGATTGCTCCTTCCCAATTATGGAACATAACAGCAATGTCAAAACAGCCAAATAATTTCAGTTTTTGCAATTAAAATGTGATTGAAATTAGCTGAACAGATAATATATGTGTACTATAACGTACTGGTATTTAGTTGCAGCTTCATCAAATTCAGAAAAGAAAATCTTCTTATTCGAATTGATGAAATTAAAACAAATGTTATAGTAAATGTAAAGTTGTTAATCGTAGCGGTTCAACTTTGCCACGGCGGGCGTATGTTGAGTTTACTAAAACTCTTGTTTTAGGTTATGACGCAACAATCAGAGAATTGTGGGACGGCCTCTCAAACTACATACTGCGAACCCAACATCGACGTCAGCAACTTCCTGAATCTTAACTCACAGAAGAACCATAATGACTATTGTCTGGCGTACGTGTTTACGTATCGAGATTTCTCCAAAGGAACACTGGGATTGGCCTGGGTCGGCTCACCAAGTAGTAAGTTTATTTAATAAATTTTTTTTTGGTTGGAGGCTGTTAGAGCTATTGCGTGGCCTACCTGTTTGGCATCGGCCGGATCACAAGTATTCTATTTGATTATTCAGGGGAAAATGTTTTAAACAATTACTAAGTAACTATGGGAAATGTGAAAGGTTGCCTCTTTAAAAAAGGTCAGACCAAATAAAAATTTAAAAAATGTCTGAGTGGATTTTTCATTGGATTGCTGTATGTTGAAGAGGTGACAAGTGCTTGCCAAATGTCGGGGGGGTTTCCTCCTGGCAATGAACATGGTTTCCTCCCCTACTAAACCTGGCAACACCGCCATATACGTGAAATAATCTTGATTTTTTTCTTAAAACATCTACGGTAAGAATTCCGCTAATTCAAGTTCTCAAAACATTACGAAAAGCTCTCTAAAAGTTTGAGACTTTTCGTTGGGTGTCTTACCTCCTGCATGGAGCGACCGATAATCCTATCGAGGTATCGCTATTGTTGTTGTTTTAGACCAAACATGGCAGAAAGCAGTCTAATAATTTGTTATCTTCACATTGCTCGTCCTTGAATTAGCGGAATTCTTACCGTATCTATCAATCTTAAAGGCTCACTTGCCGCCGTAGCCTGTTTAAATTTGCTAAGAAAACCAATTTACATGAGCTTACTACTACTAATACCACTAAACTTAAACATAGGACACATAAAACATGTCTAGTTAGCTTTAGACTGTAAAAATGGGGTGAAAAACAAACGAAGAATCGAAGCCTGATTACAACAACAACGATCAGTGTCGGTCAACTTTCGTTTTGGATTACCCTCCTTTCAGGCCTTTGTATCTGTGGTTTACACTCAAACAATTAGCAGCAGGCTTTTCCAGTCGCTGTTAACCGATCATCAGTCTGTATTTCTCAGATAAATAGGCCTACGTAAAATTACACTGTGCCGTTAGTTCACTCACTCGACTGAAACATAAAATCGCCAATAGGGGGCAGTTCGGTTTGTTTACGTTCCGGGTACGTAACAATTCAAATTTTCAAATTCAAATTAAAAATACAAAGTGACGTCCAAACTTTTAAATTTTGGTAAAAATAGAAAGTTCCTAACTTATATTGTCTGGGAAAAATACAGAATACGGTCTTTCTTTTTTAATGTAAACAATATTCCTGATTTTCGCGGCAAGTGTGCCTTTAATTATAAAATGTCCTTGTTTTTCCACATTGCTCGTCCTTGAATTAGCGGAATTCTTACCGTATCTATCAATCTTAATTATAAAATGTCCTTGTTTTTCCATATTGCTCGTCCTTGAATTAGCGGAATTCTTACCGTACCTATCAATCTTAATTATAAATTGTCCTTGTTTTTCCGCAGACGCTAAAGGTGGTATATGTGAGAAATGGGCGCCGTACCCCGAGGGCGGGAAGGAGGTGTGGAAGAGTCTGAACACAGGTGTTATAACCCTGATTAACTATGGTAAACCTGTACCACCTAAAGTCTCACAACTTACCTTCGCTCACGAGGTCGGACATAACTTTGGATCTCCCGTAAGTATGAGTACCAATGTTATAACCCTGATTAACTATGGTAAACCTGTACCACCCAAAGTCTCACAACTTACCTTCGCTCACGAGGTCGGACATAACTTTGGATCTCCCGTAAGTATGAGTACCAATGTCATAACCCTGATTAACTATGGTAAACCTGTACCACCTAAAGTCTCACAACTTACCTTCGCTCACGAGGTCGGACATAACTTTGGATCTCCCGTAAGTATGAGTACCAATGTTATAACCCTGATTAACTATGGTAAACCTGTACCCCCCAAAGTCTCACAACTTACCTTCGCTCACGAGGTCGGACATAACTTTGGATCTCCAGTAAGTATGAGTACCAATGTTATAACCCTGATTAACTATGGTAAACCTGTACCACCCAAAGTCTCACAACTTACCTTCGCTCACGAGGTCGGACATAACTTTGGATCTCCCGTAAGTATGAGTACCAATGTCATAACCCTGATTAACTATGGTAAACCTGTACCCCCCAAAGTCTCACAACTTACCTTCGCTCACGAGGTCGGACATAACTTTGGATCTCCCGTAAGTATGAGTACCAATGTTATAACCCTGATTAACTATGGTAAACCTGTACCACCTAAAGTCTCACAACTTACCTTCGCTCACGAGGTCGGACATAACTTTGGATCTCCCGTAAGTATGAGTACCAATGTCATAACCCTGATTAACTATGGTAAACCTGTACCACCTAAAGTCTCACAACTTACCTTCGCTCACGAGGTCGGACATAACTTTGGATCTCCCGTAAGTATGAGTACCAATGTTATAACCCTGATTAACTATGGTAAACCTGTACCCCCCAAAGTCTCACAACTTACCTTCGCTCACGAGGTCGGACATAACTTTGGATCTCCAGTAAGTATGAGTACCAATGTTATAACCCTGATTAACTATGGTAAACCTGTACCACCTAAAGTCTCACAACTTACCTTCGCTCACGAGGTCGGACATAACTTTGGATCTCCCGTAAGTATGAGTACCAATGTTATAACCCTGATTAACTATGGTAAACCTGTACCACCTAAAGTCTCACAACTTACCTTCGCTCATGGGGTCGGACATAACTTTGGATCTCCCGTAAGTATGAGTACCAATGTTATAACCCTGATTAACTATGGTAAACCTGTACCACCTAAAGTCTCACAACTTACCTTCGCTCATGAGGTCGGACATAACTTTGGATCTCCTGTAAGTATGAGTACCAATGTTATAACCCTGATTAACTATGGTAAACCTGTACCACCTAAAGTCTCACAACTTACCTTTGCTCATGAGGTCGGACATAACTTTGGATCTCCCGTAAGTATGAGTACCAATGTTATAACCCTGATTAACTATGGTAAACCTGTACCCCCCAAAGTCTCACAACTTACCTTCGCTCACGAGGTCGGACATAACTTTGGATCTCCCGTAAGTATGAGTACCAATGTTATAACCCTGATTAACTATGGTAAACCTGTACCACCTAAAGTCTCACAACTTACCTTCGCTCATGAGGTCGGACATAACTTTGGATCTCCCGTAAGTATGAGTACCAATGTTATAACCCTGATTAACTATGGTAAACCTGTACCCCCCAAAGTCTCACAACTTACCTTCGCTCACGAGGTCGGACATAACTTTGGATCTCCCGTAAGTATGAGTACCAATGTTATAACCCTGATTAACTATGGTAAACCTGTACCCCCCAAAGTCTCACAACTTACCTTCGCTCACGAGGTCGGACATAACTTTGGATCTCCCGTAAGTATGAGTACCAATGTTCTAACCCTGATTAACTATGGTAAACCTGTACCACCTTAAGTCTCACAACTTACCTTCGCTCACGAGGTCGGACATAACTTTGGATCTCCCGTAAGTATGAGTACCAATGTTATAACCCTGATTAACTATGGTAAACCTGTACCCCCCAAAGTCTCACAACTTACCTTCGCTCACGAGGTCGGACATAACTTTGGATCTCCCGTAAGTATGAGTACCAATGTTATAACCCTGATTAACTATGGTAAACCTGTACCCCCTAAAGTCTCACAACTTACCTTCGCTCACGAGGTCGGACATAACTTTGGATCTCCCGTAAGTATGAGTACCAATGTCATAACCCTGATTAACTATGGTAAACCTGTACCACCTAAAGTCTCACAACTTACCTTTGCTCACGAGGTCGGACATAACTTTGGATCTCCCGTAAGTATGAGTACCAATGTTATAACCCTGATTAACTATGGTAAACCTGTACCACCTAAAGTCTCACAACTTACCTTTGCTCACGAGGTCGGACATAACTTTGGATCTCCAGTAAGTATGAGTACCAATGTTATAACCCTGATTAACTATGGTAAACCTGTACCCCCTAAAGTCTCACAACTAACCTTCGCTCATAAGGTCTGACATAACTTTGGATCTCCCGTAAGTATGAGTACCAATGTTATAACCCTGATTAACTATGGTAAACCTGTACCACCTAAAGTCTCACAACTTACCTTCGCTCATGAGGTCGGACATAACTTTGGATCTCCCGTAAGTATGAGTACCAATGTTATAACCCTGATTAACTATGGTAAACCTGTACCACCTAAAGTCTCACAACTTACCTTTGCTCATGAGGTCGGACATAACTTTGGATCTCCCGTAAGTATGAGTACCAATGTTATAACCCTGATTAACTATGGTAAACCTGTACCCCCCAAAGTCTCACAACTTACCTTCGCTCACGAGGTCGGACATAACTTTGGATCTCCCGTAAGTATGAGTACCAATGTTATAACCCTGATTAACTATGGTAAACCTGTACCACCTAAAGTCTCACAACTTACCTTCGCTCATGAGGTCGGACATAACTTTGGATCTCCCGTAAGTATGAGTACCAATGTTATAACCCTGATTAACTATGGTAAACCTGTACCCCCCAAAGTCTCACAACTTACCTTCGCTCACGAGGTCGGACATAACTTTGGATCTCCCGTAAGTATGAGTACCAATGTTATAACCCTGATTAACTATGGTAAACCTGTACCACCTAAAGTCTCACAACTTACCTTCGCTCACGAGGTCGGACATAACTTTGGATCTCCCGTAAGTATGAGTACCAATGTTAAAACCCTGATTAACTATGGTAAACCTGTACCCCCCAAAGTCTCACAACTTACCTTCGCTCACGAGGTCGGACATAACTTTGGATCTCCCGTAAGTAGAACTTAGTAAAAATGTTATGCTCGCAGATAAGCTTTGAACAGCTGGAGCCGGTCGCACAAAGCTGTATAAGCTTAAGTCTGACTTATCTAGACAACGTCACAATCAAATTCCTTTGTGACGCGACATATTTAAGCCTGACTTAAGCTTAATACAGCTTTGTGCAACCGGCCCCAGGGGATTGGTGAGGGCGCTTTTACTGGAGCTACGAAGTGGCTCCGTCAGTTAGAGTTATTGTCCGTCAGTCCGACACAGTCCTGCAACTGATGCAGCACAGGATCAAATCCCACTCAGAAATAAATGAAATAATCTTGAGTGCGGCGTAAAGCATCAATCAATCAATCAACTTCGTGTCACGACTCCTCCCTGTCTGCCATTTTCATGTCAACTTATCATAGCTATGTGTAAACAACACACTGTGAGAAGTTTGTATTCCTTCTACCTAGGTTTTTTTCTGGGGGGAACCAAAATTTTCACTTTCTTTTCCTATGATCCTATTTGGTTCAATCACAGTCTACCGATATTTTTGTCATAGCTGAAGATCTGTAAGCATTGGCAATGTATTACATAGTGTTCTGACTAAGGTCAAGCTCCTGTCAGTCGTCAACCTAATGAAATATCATGAGTTTAGTTTATTACAACAACTTATGATGGGGTATAAAGGTCTAAATGATATTCCCCTTTTAAACGCAATTAGAAACTTGTCTCCATGGTTATTTTAGAAAAGAAGATTTTCCCTGAATTTCCTAATGGATACTATTGAACTGAGTTTCTTCACAAACTAAACCTGAAAATGTGGCCATATTATTGGTTAAAGTGGCATGAGCTGCCAAAATGTTAATATTTTGACGTTAAAACAGAATGTTGAAATTATTGGCTATTTTTCTCAAGACGTATAATTCAGAAGCTTTTTAGTGCTTCTAATCTCCAAAATGTACGATAAAGTATTGTTTTGAACTAACTTTGGCTTAGAATGAATGAATGGTCGTCCCGGTTATTTAAATTTTGTTTACTTTTCGAACACGTTTTCGGTTTGTACAGGCCACATACTGCATGGATTTTCCTCATTCCAACGCCAATCATTTAGTTTTTCGATGGCCTCCAAAGCCTCTTACTGTCGTGACCATCAGATATTTTGAAAAAATTGTGAATTTTGGCAGCTCATGCCACTTTAACTTTATCACATGTATCTTGATTATGCCATAAAACACAATAAATAAATCAATCAATCAATCATTTTCTTCTACAGCACAACAAGGGTACTGTATGCACTCCATATTATTGGTTAACCGTATTATCTTGACTATGGCATAAAACACAATAAATCAATCAATCAATCAATCATTTTCTTCTCTAGCATGACAAGGGTACTGTATGCACTCCGTATGGAAAAGGCCTTGCAGGATCCAACGATGGAAACTTTATTATGTTTGCCAGCGCTACTTCGGGGGATCGTAAACATAACAGTCAATTCTCGCCCTGTAGTAAAGACAATATAACAAGGGTGATGAACACCGTTTTTAACGGCCTCTTCAGAAAAGAAAATTGCTTTAAAAGTAAGTCCCTTTTCTTGTCATTTTATTGTGAAAGATTGAACAAAGTGGCCGTTGGTGCCTATAAGTCTGGTCAGCTTATTGTATATGCTCTCTTGGTTACCCTTCCTCTGACAGGGGGGCCTCCGTGGCTCAGTAGATAGAGCGTTGGACGCTCAATCCAAACAGCCTTCCACCAATGGGTCGCGGGTTCGAATCCCACTCAGTCCAAAAATTGGAAAATTTTCTGACTGGATTTTCACTCGAACGACCTATGTGAGATGGTTGCCAGTTACCAGCGGAAGGTCGTGAGTTTCCTCCGGGCACAGAGCCCGGTTTTCTCTGACAGGGACTGGTGAAGCATTTGCTGGTAAAAGTATTTATCAATTTTTAGTTGATTGTACATCTAAATTTCTGTGCTCCGTACAAACCTGTAAAAGCGGTCTGCAGTAAGCTTACTGACACTCTAGGTTACGCTTCCTTAAACAGAATGGGTCGATTCTGATTGGGTTTTTACTTGAACGACCTATGTAGGATGGTTGCCAGTTACCACCGGAAGGTCGTCGGTTTCCTCCCACAATAAAACTGCTGTATAAGTGAAATAATCTCGAGCGCGGCGTAAAACACCAAACAATCAATCCCGTAACAGAGGCTGGTGAAGCAGTTTATTGTAATAGTATTTCTCAATTTTGAGTTAATTGTACATTTATTAAGGTTCTGTGCTCTCACTGGTTAATAGACCACTTGCCAATTTTCCGCGCAACAATGACACGACGTCCTAGGGCTTGTTCCACTAAGCTGACGCAAAGTCACGCATAGGTTTACAGCATAGAGTTGCGCCTCCAGACTTGGTCCATGCACAAGTTCATATAATTTATCACGAGTTTGTGACTGGTGCAACTTACGCCAGCTTGTGGAACGAACCCCTGGCACTAATCATATACGGGACAAGCCCAGCATCCATTCAGCTCCAGCTATATTCAGTAGGGCTCCTTTTTCATGAAAGATTTTTTCGCATTACTTTATTATTCAGACATATACAGTCACGAAAGCGGATTCCTTTCCTAAAATATGTTGTAAAAATGGCGAATTTTTTTAGTTAAAAACTGACGGATGCCTTGTTCTGTCTACCACATACATGTAAGGCATAATTGTGACGTCACTAAAATATGTCGTTAGCAAGTATTTATCAAATTCACTCAAACGAACTATGTGGGGTGGTTGCCAGTTACCAACGAATGGTCGTGGGTTTCCTCCGGGCATAGAGCCCGGTTTCCTCCCACAATAAAACTGGCAACGCCGCCATATAAGTGAAATAACCTTAAGCGCGGCGTAAAGCACCAAACAAACAATCAATCAATCAAATCCCGTATTAACACTCTTGATTTACTTTCCATTGACAGAGACTGGTGAAGCATTCTGTGGTAATGGTATCGTTGAGAAAGGGGAGCAATGTGACTGTGGCTATGAGGTGGATTGTTTGGCCAGGCAAGATACGTGTTGCTACCCTAAAGGGTCCGGGGCGGATAAGGAATGCCGTCTACGAAATGATACAGATCCATCCATTGTCTGCAGGTACGCTTATATTCAAACTGTCAATAACTGGAGAGGAGAGTTGTTACCGTATTTCTTCTAAATATTCAGCCATTCTAATGGCCTAAATTTCCCATTGAGTCAGACAAAAAGGGGAACATGGAGTTGTGTTTAAGGATACCCATTTTCACACACTGCTCGGCGGGTCATAAATTCCCTCTAATGAGCAAATTTGTCTGGCCTCATTTAGCTTTTTTTTTCTAATGATCGAATCCTTATGAGGAAAAAAGTGGCTGAATCTTTAGAAGAAATCGCAGCATCGCTATGGCCAAGATTATAGTAGAAGAATACAAACTACTTCAAAGTAAACTTGCTCGACCTCTGACCCAAAGGCCAGTCATTACTTATAAAAAGAACAAGAGTTTGAAAGACATACTGGTCAGGGCTAAACTCCCCTGTCTGCCTTCTACCTAGGTTTTCTGGGAAAGGGGTATGGGGGGGGGGGGGGGGGCAAATTTTCACTGTCTTTTCCCATGACCCCATAATATATAGTCTGACGATATTCTTACTATAGCTTAAGATGCGTAAGCATTGTCAATGTAATACAAAGTGTTCCAGAAAATTCTACTGACTAAGGCCAAGCTCCTGGCAGTCGTCAACCTAATGAAATATCATAGGTTTACTTTATTACAACAAGTCATGATGGGGTATAAAGGTCTAAATGAAATACCTCGTTTTAACACAATTAGAAACTTGTCTCTTTGGTTATTTTAGACAAGAAGATTTTCCCTGTGCCCATGTGTTTTAGTGTTCATAAATAATAATAAAATTCTGTAAAACATCAATGAATCAACCATACACAGTTTGCCGCAGTTGTTTTTGTACAAATTTGTAATTACCGTTTGTTTTTTTTAATTTTCAGTCCCTCTGAGGGACCGTGCTGCAGTAACCGATGTCAATTTGTCAGAAATAATGAAAATCTCATGTGCAAAGCTAAAATTGAGTGTGCTGAGGCCTCGTACTGCGAATATCCTTTCAAGTTAAACTTAATCAAGCACCTATAGGTCACAGGTTCTTAACTCACTGTTCGAAATGTCTCAGTTGGCAAAAGTCATAGTCCCTCAATCCAACACAGGATATTCGTGGATGTAGTGCGTGATCGAATCCCTCTCGGACCAAATGAAAATTGAGAAATATCTACAGAAAATCAGGGGTTTCTTCCACACGCTCAGCCAAATTTCCTCTCCCTCAATAAAAATTTAAAACAATTTTTGTGGATTTTTCATTCGATCACCGTGTGTGGAGGAGTGGCCAGGTACTCGCCGAAGGCTGGGAATTTCCTTCGGGCAATGAGCCAGGTTTCCTGCCCCACTAAACCTGGCAACGCCTCCATAAAAATATTTTAGAGTGTAGCTAAAAACATAGATCAATGAAGAGTTTTGAAAATTTTCCTGGCTTGTGAAATATTCAGGAGTGTGGCATAAAATGATTATCAATCAATCAATCAAACGGCATCAGAGAAAAACTATCAATCAATCAATATCTTTGCCTTAACTCGCACCCACTGGGTTGTCAGCTATATGCCCCTCACCCAAGACAACCTCTGACCTGGAATTTTGTCAAGACAAGACCCTTGTCTGTATTGATGGCGTAAGTATTTTATATGACTATCATTTCCAGCAAATTTTACTGACTAAGGCCAAAGTCCTGCCTGTCGTCAATCTAATGAAATATCATGGTTTATTATAGCCACTTATGATTGGGTATAAAGGTCTAAATGATATGCCTCTTTTTAACACACTTAGAAACTTGTCTCCATGGGGTTTTTTTTAGACAAGAAGATCTTCACTGTGTTCGTGTGTTTTTAGTGCTCAAAATATGTTAGCTGAACTCTTTGATGGAGACACGTAGCCAAGCCAAATATTAAAAAAAGTGCCACAGTAGATGCTGCAAATCCAACGTGCCACTTTGTGATGTTGCAAAAGGCATTAATTATTTCATATGGCCATTTCATTAAATGTGTTATTTTGAACTTTTTTGTTTGACCATATGGCGACCACTGACCAATAAAATACTATTCCACATGTTTTCCAACCCATAGAAGAAGCAGTTGACATTAAAGATATATTTGCGAAAACTTAGCCCATCCTTCTTACATATTGGTGAAATTCCCTTTTGTCTACTCCCTTATTGGTTATTTGGAGTGTAGCTTAAAATCCTCCTCAGGCTGAAACATTGTGACTCTGCTTTAGCCATGTATGCTGACCCAGCAAGGAGGAACATTAAGTATGCCAGATACATTAGCCTCCGTTACATTCTATGGCCTGTGGAGACTTATGTCCAAAGTTGGATGGTGAGAGTGATCTTTTTGTCGGTTGGTACTTTTGTCGCCATATAACCTTAGCTGTTGAGTTCGACATTAAGCCCCAATCAATCGATTTACTTTATGAATAGAAAGGATTAGAGGTGATTTTGTACTCTAGTCAGTGTGTTGAGACACGCTTACTTCACTATTGTTTGTCTCAAGACACCTGGGAAGATTGCCTTTCATCGATGAGGCTTGGGTTCAAATCCCACCCGATCCAATGACAAAAATTGAACAAGAAAAATGTTTGAATTAATTTCCCACTTACCTTATGAGGAACAGTTGCTAAGTTGTCTTCCAGACAAAGGACTAGGTTTCACTCCCCCACTTAGCCTGGCAACCCCGCCATATATGTGACATGACATGTACTCACCGAATGTCGGGGGTTTCCTCCGGGCAAGGAGCTTGGTTTCCTCTTCACTAGACTTGGCAACCCGGCCATATATGCGACATGATCTTGAGTGTGGCATAAAACATCAATCAATCAATCAATGTTACACTTGACGAAGACACCGATACAGGTGTCGAAAGCTCATGTTGTTCAAAACAACTTACTACGTGGTGATGTCTATATTTAATGAAATATCATATATCATTATTTCCTTATTTGACAAACTCTTATCCGCAAAAAATAATAAACTTTTTACTGCCATTACATTCATTGACCTATCTAAGGCTTTCGATACTGTGGACCATGAAATACTGCTCAGAAAATTACAACACTACGGGTTTAAAGATATGGCTCACAAATGGTTGAAAGATTACTTAACGAGCCGGACACAGGTTGTCTCATACAACAATGGTCATTCATCTGCTGTTCCAATAACCTGTGGCGTGCCCCAAGGATCCATACTTGGCCCCATTCTTTTCCTCATTTATATAAACGATATCACATTTTCCTCTAGATTACTCCAATTCATTTTGTTTGCTGACGATACAAGTGTTTTTCATTCTTCACCAAATCCTATCGATCTTATTAACACTCTCTCTGACCAACTTCAACAGGTGCAACACTGGCTTTTCGCTAACAAACTCTCACTCAACATCACAAAAACTAAATATATGATCATAAAACCTTGTGGCAAATCTCTTCCTGAACATCTTCCTCCTTTATTACTCAATCATGTACTATTAGACAAAGTTAACCAATTCAAATTCTTAGGTATTATTTTCAACGACAAGTTATCTTGGAACAATCATATTCACTACATTTCGAACAAAATCTCACGAAACATCGGAATTATCAAACATATAAAGAGTTGTCTTAACCGCAAATCCCTTTACATTCTCTACTGCTCTTTGATTTTACCATATCTTTCGTATGCAAATCCTCTATGGGGAAATACATTCACAACTCACCTTCAGCCTCTTCTTTTGCTCCAAAAACGTGCTTTACGTATCATTACTTTTTCACACAAACTTGAACACACCGCCCCAATCTTCAAAAAATTAAAGATCTTGAATATATTCCAGTTAAACAGATACCTATCCTTAATTACTGTCCACAAATTCATTCACCACCGGCTTAATCTTCCTTTTCACTTCATGAACTACGTCACTCTTAACTCAGAAATTCATCAGTATCCAACACGAAACCAATCCTTCCGTTTACATGTCCCATTCTGCCGTACAACTGCATCTCAACGATCCTTAAAGGTATTTGGTTCTCGCCTATGGAACTTGCTTCCTCAGCATGTCAAATCCATCAACTCAATATCCCTATTCAAATGCAAATTGAAAGATTATCTTGTTTCACAAGAAATTACTTTATAGTTCTCATCAACAGTGTATATATGTTTGATCTAAATATTACACATTCGCTAATCATGAATATTATCACCATTGTATATAGAACATCAAACTACATTATACATCAAACTGTATTATTATTTTAGTCACTCAGTCACAGTGTTGACTCCTTTACTCTTGAGGGATAAAACAAGTCCCATCTGGGACTTTATTCCCGCCTTGTTTTTTTACTATTTTGTCTAAATGTTTCCCATATTATGCTCTGTTGGTGAATAAATATCAAATCAAATCAAAAATCAAATCATAGGTTTACTTTATTACAACAATTTATGATGGGGTATAAAGGTCTAAATGATATACCTCTTTTTAACACAATAAGAAACTTGTCTTGGTGGTTATTTTAGACAAGAAGATTTTCCCTGTGCCCGTGTGTTTTAGTGCTCAAAATATTTTAACTGACCTCTCTGACGGAGACAGGTAGCCAAGCCAAATATTAAAAATAGTGCCACGATAGGTCACGCAAATCCAACGTGCCACTTTGTGACTTTACAAAAGGCATTATTTCACATGGCCATTTTGTTAACTTTGAACGTTTTTTGTCTGACCATGTGGCTGCCACAGATCAATAGACCAATATTACAGGTACCCGCTGAAGCTTTTTCTGTTTTTAACTGACCTCTCTGACCGGAACGCTTATCCCAATGCAATATCCGACATGCCACTTTGTGCAATAGACTCTCAGTCAGACAGCAGCCTTACAGGGATGAGGCCCGGGTTAGAATCATATATTAAAAATAATCTTGAGTATCGCATAATCAGGCTATATCTAATTACATTTCACTCAGGTATGTCAAGGATCAGTGTGTAAGAAAATTAGCTGGGAAGAGTGCTTTATTACCTCCTCCACTGAAGATGTCAACTACAGAGAAAAACAGTGTTACTTGGCCTGTAAAAGTAAGTTTTCTATTTTTAACATGGACGGGTCCTTGACAAATTGCCCTCTTTACGTCAATGCTCATTTCACTTAGAAAATTGTTTATCTCTGCGCCACTAGCTAGACCCTGAAAAACACCCAAATTGGAATTGGTTAGATGTACAATGTATCTTGTTTTTAGACTTTTTAAAAGTCATTCAGTTGCTTTACTGAGTTTTGTGCCACCTGACGACGAGGTAAATTTGGGAAAACGCTGGCCAGTCAAAATATGTTGTTGTTGTTATTGTTAAAATGTTTAATGTTGTTGTTGTAATGTAACCTTTTAAATATTAAACTTGATGGAGATATTGGTTTTATTTTCAGATAATGCCACAGGTCAGTGTATAAGTTCGAACGACCCGAATGTGGAAGGCAATCGTGATCTGATCAAGTTCCGTCATCTTCTTACAAATATCAGCAATTCCAACTCGGTCGAGGCCATAAAACTGCCAGCAGGTAAGCCATAGGGCCTGGGAGTTTCTCGAGAGATTGGCCGATATCGGGTGACAGCTGGCGTTTTTGATGACATTGTCACTGTGATTAACGTCTTTTGTTCTTAATCGTCGGAGCCAAGTGTCATATTTGAACGCTAGACGCTTGACATATGCGCAATGGCAGCATCGGTGACAGGAAACTAGTGGAATTCGGACAATTTTCTCTCTCTCTAGCGTTAGTCACTTTAAGTTAAAGGATAAATGCCAAGTTCTTTCTTCCTTAACACGTAACGGTGGTTTGTAACTATCAAATAACTACATAAGTATTTAAAAAACAAGCTTTCTTTAATAATCCCAGGGTGTTAAAAAGAAATAACGATGGAAAATATACAAAATTTACGTCACCTATCATATGTCTTCTTATTTGAAAAATTTTCTGACTGGGTTTCACTCGAATGACCTATGTGGGATGGTTGCCAGTTACCACCGGAAGGTCGTGGGTTTCCTCGTGGCATGGAGCCCGGTTTCCTCTCACAATAAAACTGGCAACGCCGCCATATAAGTGAAATAATCTTGAGCGTGGCATAAAACACCAAACAATCATCAATCAATCTTATTTGACATCATACTTGACGCTTTCATTGTCATTTCAACCAATCATGAAAATGCACGGACTCGATGTCGGGTGTTTAGACTCCACAATAATGATAATGTACATATCAGATGTCAACTATGACATGCCTCACCCTCCCTCCTTTCACCATAAAACCTGGCAGGTTTCCTTGGCTCAGTAGGCCCAGTGACAGTCTCAGTGCGTCAAAAAACATCAATCAGTCATTCAATCCAATCATTCACTTGGCCACATGGTCATGTAAGTGAAATAATCTTGAGTGCGTTGTAAAACACCAATCGATAATATGAAAATGTAATTATTTTTCAATTTCAGGCTCCCCCTGTAACAACTTTGAAGGGTATTGCGACGTGTTTCACAAATGTCGTGGAGTCGATGCCGAAGGACCTCTAGCACGTCTGAAAAATCTCATATTCAACCCCCAAACTTTACAGACCGTGCGAGAATGGATAGAGGTAAGATATTGTTGGATTGGATTGGAGAAAGGGATCCGTCTGAACACAGAGTGTGAATCTCATCCGTTTCATACTCCGTAGGGAATAAGGTGCTGTCTTCTTATTGCATAACTAAACAGAACATCACTTTATCCAGTTTAAATAGCTAAAAACGAAAGCGCTTTAAATCTTAACCCTCGACCCTCATGAAAAGAGGCTTCATTGCTTATTGTGGCCATCAAGCTAAAATAAAGACTATTATTATTATTATTACAAACAGCTATTTGGTTTGCCCGGCCATTTGACTCGTTTATTTTTATTTTTGTAACGTTACCACACAATCAACAATGTAGATCATTGTTTACCGCTTGCTGACTATCTCAGACTCTCGTCATACATATTTCACACGACTGGAGATAAACTAAACAATATAGTTGAAACGCCCGAAAAAATGATCACTTGACGCAATATTGGTTGCTGATTGGTTGCAAAAATTTGCTTTTCAACCACAATCTGTGTGGTTGTTAGGGGTTTGGAGACAGTGTGATCTGCAGTGCCTGGATTTCTGAAATCGAGAATGTCAAAAAAAATGATTCCACCTATTAATTGTAGATTACCAGCTGACTGGAGGCTATGGTGATCAGATCGTAGCTGAAGTCAACCTAAGCTCGGCTTTAGAGAGTTGACAAACCCTGTTGATGGTGTCTGTAGTAATGCTCTCCATAACATGATAAATTATTTATGAATTTTTTCCTCATTTATTTTTCCCCGCTTTCCTCTCCCAAGGCCTCCATATAAGTGAAAAGAGCGGTGGAAATCCGCCCTGCAACAAGGAGACAACGTCTTCATATAACTGAAATACTGTTGAGCAGGACGTAAACCCCAAATCACTCACTCACTCCATATAAGTGAAATAATCTTGAATTCGGCGTAAATCATCAATCAATGAAAACCTCATTTTTTCTTTCAGATTCACTGGTGGGCCGTGTTATTAATGTGCATTGGTTTGGTGATATTTATGGCGTTATTCATCAAGTTTTGTGCTGTACACACGCCCAGCAGCAACCCAAATAAAGCGCCCGCTAGAAAACTAACGCAGACCCTTAACACTTTACGGAGGCACCGGCGTCCACAACAACCGTATCAACCAACAAGACAAGCTGTAAGTATAATTATCCCATCTCACACTGAATACTTCCTGTTCATTTGTTCAAACCTGTCACGTAGAGATCCTGTATATTCCATATTACGTCGCCGTGCTGATCCATACTTTTACTAATTTACTAAATCAGTAATTTCCCTGATGATGATTGCATTACCGTTATCTGGATTATAAACTGTATGAATGTTTCTGTTTTATTTCCCCAACAGCAGCCCGGACCACCACCCCCTTATGAATACCCAGGTCATCCTGAAGGGGGACCTCCTCATGGCAGGGGTCAGAGGGCAAGGGGCAAAGGACAAAGGTCACAGGAACTAGAAATGTCAGCTGCCAAGATGTAACAAGAATTCTGATTGGTTTATACACATTTGGCTGGTATTGTTTTTTTTTTAAATCAGTTTTGATTGGATGGATTTTGGTCTTTCATTTGAACATTATTGATTAAGAAAAGATAATATACTAAAGTTTTTTGGATTTTTTTAAAAATGTTGCAAATGCTTTAATTCTGAATGAAGTTGTTGTATTTGATTTCATTCATTGGTAGATCTGCTTTGGATGGCCAAAACATGTGTTCATACTTTGCTATAACTTTTAATTTTTTCTTCTAATATTTTAATTATCTTTATACATTAATTAATTGTACAAATAATCTCCTATATGGTTCCAATGTTTTACTCTCATTTATACCTCCATTTCGTGTTCATTACTAATATACATTATGTATTAGAATTTATGTAAGTTTTTTAAGTGGAAGGTCACAGTTTCTTAGAAATTTGAAATTATCTAAAATAGTTTTTTTTTTAAATGTTCTGTGGAATTCAGAATTTTGAATTTTTGTCTCACCATTTGCTTGCCTTGCTCATTTTTAAGTCCATGTGAAAAACTGTAATTGATGATTGAGAACTTCTTGGTCATTTTCATTTTTCTTTTTTAAAAAATATTTGAAGATTTCATTATTTCCATGTAAGAATGAACGGAAGCTGAAGAGTTTTCTCACAAAACGGACCTGATAATTCAGAATTGTACAAAATAGCTTTAAGAAAAAGTTGGTTGAATTTTGCATGGATGCTGGAAACTGGTTTTCCTTAACTTTTATTATTTATCAAAACAGTATTATATTCAATGAAAATTCACTTTGCTCTTCAACCAAAGTCATTTTAATTTCAATTTGAATTCTGGCTTGGCTTTAATTTTAATATTTGATAAAGGCCTCTCATTAACAAGTTTAAATAAGAATAAGTTGCATTAAAAAGTTTAAACAAGTATAAGAAAGAGTTGCATGAACATGTTTAAATGCCCGTTCTCACTATGTGATTTGTCATACCGACTTGTAGGATGCGATTAAAATAGATGCTTTTAATTGGTCAATAAGACTTGTCAACCAATCAAATGCATCCATTTGAATCGCATGCTACAAGTTAGTACGACACATCGCACAATGAGAACAGGCCCTAAACAAGTACAAGAGCAAAGTCATAGTTAAAATATTGTAAAAATATAAATTCTCATATGTTGTATAATTCAATCATTACCAAAAAATAATTGTACGTATATATAAACTTATTATTGTATATAGAATTTATTATTGCTTTACATTTCTAGCTTTATTGACATTTGTATTTTACGCTTTTTAATGTCAACTTTTCTTGTAAAATTTGGTGAAATTTATTCTGCTTTGAAGATTTTTTTAAATAGTAAGTTATATGTTATACCTTTCACGTCAAATTTCTCGGTGTTACTTTTCAATTGGCAGAAGCCGCCAAAATTCATCTTTTTTTTAATTCGCATTATCACGACAATTAAGGGTGTTTAAAGTCGAAAAACTGAATGATAAACATTGGAGAAGCAATACAGTTGTTTATACATGCCATATAATTTCAGTGTCAGTAAGAAACATTGAAATGGTTCCGTATATTGAAATGCTGGGAACCAACCGATACTGATGATAGTTTCGCTATACATCATACCACATACTGGCTTCCATGATTGATAGGTAACAGATTTTCATTTCAGTAGTTTTACAACAACAGTAACAACAGGCTACCGGAACCGATCGTTACCGTGAAATCCTATGGCCTGTACTCTCTGCAGTGTTGTAAATAGAAACTAAATAACGAACTATTTTACGTCAAAAACCAAAGATGTAAAACGTATTGTGCTTCCATTTTATATATACTCCTTCTTTATCACAGAGTTTGCATCTTATCAAACAGTTTCAATCCAATATGCTGACTGGGTTTTCACTTGAACGACCTATGTGGGATGGTTGCTAGTTACCACCGGAAGGTCGTGGCATAGAGCCCGGTTTCCTCCCACAATAAAACTGGCAACGCCGCCATAAAAGTGAAATAATGTTGAGCGGGGCGTAAAGCACCAAACAATCAATCCCATATGTGTAACTATCATACATGTAGTTTAACAACAGACATTTTGCGACAGATGCAACCTATAACTCATAATGATAGCAAAACCCTTGTTCGTCAATCCGACCAGTTGATATGTTGGGTGAAATCAATATTATATATATATCTTTTTCTTCAAATTCAGAAGAGGGGGGAAAATGTATGCCTGTATTTCCTTTCACAAAGAGTACTGGTGGAATATTTCAAAATCCTTAAAATTGAAGTGTTTTATCCAATTTAAATTTTATTTATTTAATTTCTATTGTTTAGCGATGATATTTAACATGTTGTTTTAGCTCCTTGCATTGGATAATAGTAAAGGAATATAATCTACATCTTCAAATGTCGACAAATTTCTGAGTGGATTTTTCACTCTGTCTGGGAGAGTTGCCACAGGTACTTGCCGAAGGTCGGGGGTTTTCTCTGGTCAAAGAGCCCAGTTTCCTCCCCCCATTAAACCTGGCAACGCCGCCATATGAATTAATCAACCTTTAGATGTCAGTGTTTTATTCAGCTACTAAAAATCTGCTAATTGTTCAATTTCTATTTGTTAACATTTATTTTCAACATATTATTGCTGATGTTACATTTAGCTGCTGGCATCGGATAATAGATCAGGAATAAATCTACTCCCTTCTAATTGTAGTACTTGATTCACTTACTAAGAATCTGCTAATTGTTCTATTTCTATTTGTTAACATTTATGTTCAACATATTATTGTTGATGTTACATTTAGCTGATGGCATAGGATAATATATCAGGAATATACCTACATCCTTTTAATTGCAGTGCTTTATTCACCTACTAAAAATCTGCTAATTGTTCTATTTCTATTTGTTAACATTTATGTTCAACATATTATTTTGGATGTTACATTTAGCTGATGGCATAGGATAATAGATAAGGAATAAATCTACTCCCTTCTATTTGTAGTATATTCACCTTTCTCTAAATCTGCTGGTTGTTCTATTTCTATTTGTTAGCATTTTTGTTCAACATATTATTCTTGATGTTACATTTAGCTGATGGCATAGGATAATATATCAGGAATATACTTACATCCTTTTTATTGCAGTGCTTTATTCGCCTATTAAAAATCTGCTAATTGTTCAATTTCTATTTGTTAACATTTATGTTCAACATATTATTTTGGATGTTACATTTAGCTGATGGCATAGGATAATCTTTAAGGAATATACCTACATCTTTGATGGTGCAGAAATTTATTCACCTGCCCAAAATCTGTTAATTGTTTGATTTCTATTTGTAATTAACCTTGATGTTAGCTTCTGGCAATCTTGCTAAAGCTCTTAATTTATACCCAAATCTTGCCTTAGTTCTTTTTTCTAGTCTTTTGTACTGGAGCCTGTCTTACCAAGCTGGCACTTTTGCACTTAGGCTTACAACACGGACAGGTTGCGTGCAAGGCGCAAGTTACTAAGTCTTAGCACTGATTTACGTCCAACATAACTTACGTCAGCTTCGTAAGACCGGGCCAAGGATGCATAGGTCTTTTCTTGGAGAAAAAAGTGCCACCCAACCATTCCTACAAAGGGTGAATGTTCGAAAACCCACTCAGATATTTTTCTTTTAACTGAGTGCGATTCGGACACATTGACAGAATGCTTATGTCATCTGAAGAGACTCCTCCTGAAATATGTGTGAGTTTTCGGATAATTGCCCTTTGTGGAAGGGTTGAAACCCGGGGCGTTTTATCCGGGCACTGGGGGCTGTTTCTCAACACACTTAGTCCACTGGAATGGCAACATATACCTTTAACATTACGTTACAAACAGGCGCGTTGGTGTTGAGAAACAGCCCCAGAGATCTGTCTCCTCCCTGACTAAATAAAATTAGATTCGACATAAAAGTGAAATCGATCCGTTCAACCAATATCAAATAAGATTTGACAAAATTTTAAAGAATCTGAAATTTAACATAAACTTTCTTTTTCTTATCTGAACAATCAGTATTGTAACTTGTTCATGTTAATTTGCTCAGTTTTCAACTCTTATTTTGTGTTCGTTTTGATTTTGTCTCAAATTGTATATTTTTTCTTTGCTGGCTTTGGCTTTCCAAGTTTCATTATTATTTTTGTTGAATATTTTTTGTGTATCAATAAGTTTTTCACATTTTATGACTCGGTCAGCAGAGTGATAGTCCCTCTGTCTGACACAGATCTTCCATCGATGGGTCACTGGTTTGAATCCTACTCAGACAAAATAGATATTTAAAACTTTCTGAGGGGATTTTTCACTTTGTCTTGATCTGCAAGAGTTGCCAGGTACTCGCCGAATTTCAGGAGTTTCTTCCGGACAATTAGCTTGGTTTCCTTTCCCCCTAAACCTGGCCATGTGGCTATATTTTTTGTGTATCAATAAGTTTTTCACATTTTATGACTCGGTCAGCAGAGTGATAGTCTCTCAGTCTGACACAGATCTTCCATCGATGGATCACTACTCAGACAAAATAGATATTTAAAACTTTCTGAGGGGATTTTTCACTCAATTGTCGTATCTGCAAGAGTTGCCAGGTACTCGCCGAATTTCAGGAGTTTCCTCCGGACAAATAGCTTGGTTTCCTTCCCCAATAAACCTGGCCATATCATTGAAATGATCTTGAGCATGGCACAGGCTCAAATTCTACACATCCCCGAAAAGAAAATTTCTGACTCCGTTTCAAGAACAGCATTATTTGGGATAATCAACACATTTCTCAAGTGTTCCGCCCCAGTTAAATTGTTAAATCTTGATCTGTCTGAACTTGAGTTTTTAGCATAACTGCCATCTCTACAGTATCAACTGAGGATTGGTTTCAATGTGTGTTAAGTTCACTTTATGAGCTTAAGCAGATTAAGCCAATCAAATCACAATTTTCAACTTAATTGAAATTGGAAGGAAATATACTGTAAATCATGTGAAATTAAGTCACATTATTTTTCATCTATAACATAATATTTAATAGTAAAATGAACAACTGAACCCATTCTTGTCTCAGTTTTATTTTTTCCATCTGTAAATTTTAATTTCAATGAACTTGCTAAATGTTTATCTTACATCATGTACCATCTGTCTAATAAATATACTGTATATGACTATGGAAATGTTTGTTGTAATTGCCAATTTAAAAGAGCTGATAGTTGGAGTAACAGAGGCCTCTGATAAATGGGAAGTAACAGAGGCCTCTGATAAATGGGGAGTAACAGAGGCCTCTGATAAATGGGGAGTAACAGAGGCCTCTGATAAATGGGGAGTAACAGAGGCCTCTGATAAATGGGGAGTAACAGAGGCCCCTGATAAATGGGGAGTGACAGAGGCCCCTTATAAATGGTGAGTAACATATGCCCCTGATAAATGTGGAGTAACAGAGGCCCCTTGATAAATGGGGAGTAACAGAGGGCCATGATAAATGGGGAGTGACAGAGGCCCCTTATAAATGGGGAGTAACAGAGACCCATGGTAAATGGGGAGTAACAGAGGCCCATGATAAGTGGGGAGTAACAAAGGCCCATGATAAATGGGGAGTAACAGAGGCCCATGATAAATGGGGAGTAACAGAGGTCCATGATAAATGGGAAGTAACAGAGGCCTGATAAATGGGGAGTAACAGAGACCTATGATAAATGGGGAGTAACCGAGACCCCTTATTAATGCTGAGTAACAGAGGCCCCTGATAAATGGGGAGTAACATAGGCCCTTGATAAATGGGGAGTAATAGAAGCCCCTGATAAATGGGGAGTAACAGAGGCCCCTGATAAATGGGGAGTAACAGAGGCCCCTGATAAATGGGGAGTAACAGAGGCCTCTGATAAATGGGGAGTAACAGAGGCCTCTGATAAATGGGGAGTAACAGAGGCCCCTGATAAATGGGGAGTGACAGAGGCCCCTTATAAATGGTGAGTAACATATGCCCCTGATAAATGGGGAGTAACAGAGGACGACGATAAATGAGGAGTAACAGAGGCCCCTGATAAATGGGGAGTAACAGAGGGCCATGATAAATGGGGAGTGACAGAGGCCCCTTATAAATGGGGAGTAACAGAGACCCATGGTAAATGGGGAGTAACAGAGGCCCATGATAAATGAGGAGTAACAGAGGCCCATGATAAAAGGGGATGGAAAGTAACAGAGGCCCATGATAAATGGGGAGTAACAGAGGCCCATGATAAATGGGAAGTAACAGAGGCCCATGATAAATGGGGAGTAACAGAGGCCTATGATAAATGGGAAGTAACAGAGGCCTGATAAATCTGGAGTAACAGAGACCTGGGATAAATGGGGAGTAACAGAGACCTATGATAAATGGGAAGTAACAGAGGCCTGATAAATGAGGAGTAACAGAGACCTGGGATAAATGGGGAGTAACAGAGACCTATGATAAATGGGGAGTAACAGAGACCTATGATAAATGGGGAGTAACAGAGGCCTATGATAAATGGGGAGTAACAGAGGCCCCTGATAAATGAGGAGTAACAGAGGTCCATGATAAATGGGGAGTAACAGAGGCCTATGATAAATGGGGAGTAACAGAGGCCCCTGATAAATGAGGAGTAACAGAGGTCCATGATAAATGGGGAGTAACAGACCAATGATAAATGGGGAGTAACAGAGACCTATGATAAATGGGGAGTAACAGAGGCCTGATAAATGGGAAGTAACAGAGACCTATGATAAATGGGGAGTAACAGAGGCCCGTGATAAATGGGGAGTAACAGAGGCCCTTATAAATGGGGAGTAATGGAGGCCCGTGATAAATGAGGAGTAACAGAGGTCCATGATAAACAGGGAGTAACAGAGACCTATGATAATTGGGGAGTAACAGAGGCCCATGATAAATGGGGAGTAACAGAGACCTATGATAAATGGGGAGTAACAGAGACCTATGATAAATGGGGAGTAACAGAGACCTATGATAATTGGGGAGTAACAGAGGCCCATGATAAATGGGGAGTAACAAAGACCTATGATAAATGGGGAGTAACAGAGACCTATGATAATTGGGGAGTAACAGAGGCCCATGATAAATGGGGAGTAACAGAGACCCATGATAAATGGGGAGTAACAGAGACCTATGATAAATGGGGAGTAACAGAGACCTATGATAAATGGGGAGTAACAGAGACCTATGATAATTGGGGAGTAACAGAGACCTATGATAATTGGGGAGTAACAGAGGCCCATGATAAATGGGGAGTAACAGAGACCCATGATAAATGGGGAGTAACAGAGACCTATGATAAATGGGGAGTAACAGAGGCCCATGATAATTGGGGAGTAACAGAGACCTATGATAAATGGGGAGTAACAGTGGCCCGTGATAAAAGTCGTCCTAAAACTAACAGCTGAGTGAAAACTGATCCGTAACAAAGAAAATTAGCTTAACGGCAGGTGAATTGACGAGACGTAACAAAGAAAGTCCGTTGTGACGCGACGTCATTTAACCTGCCGTTAACCTAACGGCACTTTGAACAGCTAATGCTATATCAGTCGGCCTATATGGCTAGATCGAGTAGAAGAACGAGGTCACTTGCTGGAAATAAACGCCTTTTCTTTATTATATACACTGTAACTGTCTTCATTCCAATATTACTCCATAAAAGCACAGATTAGAAAAAAAAAACACTCACAAAAAATCAACAAAATTCTGAAAACCTGTCAATGCTACAGCATTACAGGGAAATTTGGCGCGAACGAATGTCAAACTCATTTCCTCGTCACGTGGTCCCTTGTTCGTCCAATCGAACTGGTTTTCGCGGTATTAATATATCAGCTATGGCGACTCTTCAAGTTAGTGTTGTGTAGCGAAGATTACTCGTTCATTTGTAGGCGTTTAGTTCGTAGCTGTCTCGTCGAGGATAGTTTTAGAATCGAATTTAGGTAAGTGTTTAGCAAATGTTTGATTTTGAAGCGCTGTCTCGATGCAGATACTCTTAGATTTCGTAATTTTTTGGAAAATATTGCTTGTTTTTTTTGCAACCTGTACTGTCGTGTCGAGTTTGATGCAACCTGTTAGTACTACTTTTGCTAGGTCGATTGAGCAACAACAACACCGTGTTAATTTTACGCTGTTGATTTTCTCCGTATTTATGAATTAACAGCCTTGGGATTTTAACACAACTGTGTCAGGCTTTATGTATAATCAGTGCGCTCATTTGACCAAGGTAGCTCTCCAGAACTTAGCCAAAACTTTGACCATACTCAATAGCTCTTGAGTAGGGTAAAAGTTTTGGCTATCTAGTGCAGTTGTGGGGTATTTCATAAACACGTTTAGAAGGCTAAACTGACCTCGCCGACTAGAATAGCACTGCTTTAACATTACTGCTTAGTCGACTATCTGACCGTAGTCGGCTATATGTGGTTTATTAAATACCCCCCAGAACTTAGACTTAGCCTATTTCACTTTCACTCCGTATTACACGGAATACACCTTTAGTAGCTGTACGGCTGTAGTTTTGACTTGGCCTACCTTTACTCAGGTCAGACTCGGGTATTACCTACACGGCTACAGACTATTAATTATACAGTGCTGATTTGTGCGCTGTAGTGTCACCAGCTCGTTGGCCCAGTGAATTACAGTTAAATGGCCCACTCGTCAGCAATTCAATAAATGAATAATATAATTTAAATGTCTACAGAGTACAGGTACCACGTTATTTATGTTTGGATATTTATTGGTCGCCACTTGGTCGACGACCAATAAATGTCGGAAATTATAAATAACGGAGTAAGACCGTTACCTAAGTGAAGTAACTAGTCGCGATGACCTGCTACAATATGGCCCGATCAAAAAAGTCATATGGCCCAAACTTTTGCCCCAGGTTAAGCCCTGTATATATCTGTGTTTTAACAGTAATCAATATAAATACCTGGATAGCAGGTAGTCCTGGTTTGTTTTATTTACCTCATACCACACCTGATGCCTGGTGGTACCTGAGGTCAATCTCAATACATACACAATGTAGACCACAAGCATATTTTAGAGTTCATATAAATCTGCAAATACTTAAAGTTCACAAATTGTTTTGCAAATAGCCATACAGGGATTTACCGGACCTGCATCTCTGAACCTCATTTTCTCACTTGGACCCCAAAATTGCATCGAGAAGGGTCCCATGGGATGTAAATAAATAGCAAATATTATACATTAATAATGCGTATTTAAACACTAATTGGACCCCACCTAATGTATATGGGACCCTATTTTTTGTCTGAAGGGGGTCTAATGAACCCCAACATTTTGGGAGCCAGGGAAATTCTTAGCCATATAATGACTCTGTGCTATTAGGCCTTTGGAAACGCAGCAACCCAAGCTTTGTGGATTAAGTTTTAGGATTAACTAGAGATAAAAGTTTAACAATCACCAAATTATTAAAGGCCTCAGAACCTGTTGTCCTTCGTTGTTGTACATTCTACAATAATACCCCAAAATGTTAAATATAGTAATACAAACAGTTGTTTATTTTGTTTAGAGTGATAGTCTCTAGGTCCAAAACAGGCCTGTCACTCACGTTGATGCGGCACAAGATCAAATCCCACTAAGATAAAAAAAAAATTCTGGACTTTTCACTCCTTCAGCCATATGTGGAAGAGGTACTCGCCGAAGGTCCTGGGTTTCCTCTGGGCAATGAGCCAGGTTTTCTCTGCACTAAACCTGGCAAAGCCTCAAAGTGAAATTATCTTGAGTGTGACATTATGATTAAACATCAATCAAACTCTCCAAGTCTTACTGTCTTGGTCAACACCATTTATTAGAGGTAAACATGTTGTCAGCTCATGCTATTTAAATGTGTTCTGGGCCATTCTAAATCATCCCCTTTTTCAAAATACTGGAATTTCTTGAAAATCTCTTTTACATTTTGCCATGACCTTTCGTTTCACGAAGAAGCCTTATACATGTAGACATATTTTTATTATTATCAAATGTACACTCATGGCAAGATGACTTTTCCCTTAGAGTCCACATAGAGCGTCCTCCGGTGAAGATTGTCATGGTTTGTTGCCCTTTCCATTTCACTGGTTTTGGGTACATGTAGGTATTTTATTCTTTATTACTGGTCATTACTGTTTCTGGTCATACAGTGTGTCACGATCTGTGTGGGTATTACTTTGTTAATAGGACATCTAGAAATGAATAACTATGTATATGAGATTCTGGATTGGCAGTATATTCCACATGGGGTTGATGTGTAATACAAATCTTGGATATACATGAAACGGACTTTTAATAAAGCTAATATAATGACACAGTGTTTCTTTGATACAGGTAATCGACCTCAAATATTCACTTTTAGGAATGTTAGACACTCGTAGATAATAGAAAGGCACCCAAGCTGAAAAGGTGGACACCAAGACCCTGGTAATCTCCATATATATATATCAAGTTTTGTTTACAAACTTTTGTGCGAATCCTTTTCAATTCCCCTCACCTGACAATATGTGAATCCTTGCTATTTTGATGAACATTTTCAACCAATACATGTATAAGTTACTTTACAAAGGACAGGGTTTACTCCAGGCAAATAGCCCGATTTCCTCCCTAACTAACTAAACCTGGCAATGTCACCATATAAGTGAAATAATCTTGAGTGCTGCGTAAAGCGCACCATTTCCTCCCCCATTACACCTTCAAATGCCACCATATAAGTGAATTAGCCAACATCACCAATCAACCAAACCATTTTATCTGCTTAAAAAATGTAATCAGTCTTTTGTTGTAGTATTGCTGTTTTCTTTTTACATCTCTAGTTCAGTGGGCGGCTTCTCAAAACATTTATGCCCGACATAAGTCCAATGCAAGTCCTAACTGTCATGGCAACATATACCTATAAAAGTATATATTTACGTTACGACTAGGCACAAAGTTACGTTGTTGTTGAGAAACAACCCCTTGGGCACTATTTTATATGGCGGGTGGCTCCGAATCAATACGTGGATTTGAGGATGGCGTAACATCTGGTCTCCGCCTCCTGTTACAAACATCAACATCAAGCATAAAACTTGAAATGGAAGGACACGTCACTATGTTCGGAATTAACCTTATCAGTAACCAAATATATCAAAATCCAATGCCAAAATATCCTCTTTTGAATTACATGGTTTGAGTTACATCCCATGAAAAAGTCATTACAATATATATATTTATGATCACTAAAACACACGGGCACAGGGAAAATCTTCTTGTCTAAAACAACCATGGAGACAAGTTTCTAATTGTGTTAAAAAGAGGTATATCATTTAGACCTTTACACCCCATAAATTGTTGTAACAAACCAAACCTATGATATTTCATTAGGTTGACGACTGACAAGAGCTTAGCTTTGGTCAGTAGAATTTCTGGATTCATTTATGTAGGTTCACTTCACAGTTAGTTAATTGACGCTGAGTAATTACTCCATGTTGTATACTAGGTGCAGTTTGTTAGAATCCTATATCTCTAATAGTAATTACAATTTTCATGTGACATTATATGTGCTGACTGCTGGTCTAAATGATATAAAATAAACTCTGCTGCAACTACATGTCTGCAGGCCATAGGATTTCACGGTAATGATCGGTTCCGGTAGCCTGTTGTTACTGTTGTTCTAAAACTTACGGGAACAAAAATCTGTTACCCATATGATCATGAAAGCTAGTGTATAGAATGGTGTGGTACAGAGCTAGCATCGGTACCGGCAGGTTCCCAGCATTTCAATATATGTAACCGATGTAATGTTTCTGAACGACACTGAAATTATCTGACCTACTATGGTGTTTTTCTAACGCCATTTTCTGGGCTTTTTAAAGTCTGTTGTCGGCAAGTTATGTCTGGGTGTTCACTGGAATCAGCCGAACCAGTATAAACTGGAATGGAATCTGGCAACCCTTCCACTATTCCCATAGAGGGATGCCTGATGGGTGGAAAAATGCACTCAAGTTTTTGTTATTTTTTGTCTGAGTGGGATCTGCACCCAGGAACCATCTATGGAGGAGGGTGCTTTGGGGGGGGGGGGGGGGGGGGGGGGGGGTGTAATCCATGAGGAGGCTGGGAGATTGAGTAATCCATGAGGAGGGTGGGAGATGGAGTAATCCATGAGGAGGCTGGGAGATGGAGTAATGCATGAGGAGGCTGGGAGATGGAGTAATGTAGGAGGAGGCTGGGAGATGGAGTAATCCATGAGGAGGGTGGGAGAAGGAGTAATCCATGAGGAGGGTGTGAGATGGAGTAATCCATGAGGAGGCTGGGAGATGGAGTAATCCATGAGGAGGGTGTGAGCTGGAGTAATCCATGAGGAGGGTGTGAGATGGAGTAATCCATGAGGAGGGTGTGAGATGGAGTAATCCATGAGGAGGGTGGGAGATGGAGTAATGCATGAGGAGGGTGGGAGAAGGAGTAATCCATGAGGAGGCTGGGAGAAGGAGTAATCCATGAGGAGGCTGGGAGATGGAGTAATGCATGAGGAGGCTGGGAGATGGAGTAATCCATGAGGAGGGTGTGAGCTGGAGTAATCCATGAGGAGGGTGTGAGATGGAGTAATTCATGAGGAGGGTGTGAGATGGAGTAATCCATGAGGAGGGTGTGAGATGGAGTAATCCATGAGGAGGCTGGGAGATGGAGTAATGCATGAGGAGGGTGGGAGAAGGAGTAATCCATGAGGAGGCTGGGAGATGGAGTAATCCATGAGGAGGGTGGGAGATGGAGTAATCCATGAGGAGGGTGTGAGCTGGAGTAATCCATGAGGAGGGTGTGAGCTGGAGTAATTCATGAGGAGGGTGTGAGATGGAGTAATCCATGAGGAGGGTGTGAGATGGAGTAATCCATGAGGAGGCTGGGAGATGGAGTAATGCATGAGGAGGGTGGGAGAAGGAGTAATCCATGAGGAGGGTGGGAGATGGAGTAATGCATGAGGAGGGTGGGAGATGGAGTAATCCATGAGGAGGGTGGGAGATGGAGTAATGCATGAGGAGGGTGGGAGAAGGAGTAATCCATTACAATTTAATTCTAGGGATTAGTTTACATCAATAGTGGAGGGGGAGGGTGGCTTAAAGTGATCAACATTGATGGGTGTCCCCTACAATGTCCCCACAATGCCGCCATGTTAGTTGAGATAATATTATAAAGCAGGGCCTAATCTAGGCAGATTTTGAACCCCATATGGGGTTTGGGCTCCTGCAGTTTGGGCGCCCAAACCAGGGTATAAGAAAAACAGATGTTGTGATTGTTGTTTTAAATATTGAATACAAGTAAAAACTGCTCTGCAAATTATTTAAAACATAAATATTAGAGATATATTATATAGAAATGGTGGTTTAAAGTAGGAGTTCTCTCCATGCAGCCTTCAAGAGTCCTGGGATGGTATTGTCAAGATGTACTATGGGTACCCAAAAGATTATGCCCTGTTATGTGTGGTGTAAAACACTAAGTAATTGATCCATCATTTGTTA
Source organism: Lepidochitona cinerea (assembly GCA_963971465.1). Taxonomy (NCBI): domain Eukaryota; kingdom Metazoa; phylum Mollusca; class Polyplacophora; order Chitonida; family Tonicellidae; genus Lepidochitona; species Lepidochitona cinerea. The sequence goes on from OZ020559.1 coordinate 16,374,325, forward strand.
TATGTTTGATTAGCATTCACACCATTATTATCAAAAACCCTAATAATAAAAAGAAAATTAGTATTTTGGCAGAGGTTATACTGAAAAGTTGGTTGTTAATGTTCAGGCACATTTTGGTATGGAGTTTGCCTTCAGTAAAAGTCACCATATGTTTGTATGATAAAATCTATCCTTTGGGGATCTTACATCATTGTTATTGTAATTTTTGGGAAAAAAGTTTGGCGAGGCTTCTGAATTTCATTTCAACTATGGGAATATTCCATTGTAAGTACTTCTAGCTCAGTTAATGATTAATGGCATTTGTTAAATTAATTATTAATGAAAATTTAAATTAGATTTAAGGGGCCGGTTGTTTAGGGCACTCTAAGCTTATAACCACTGAGAAAACTCCAGTCCGAACACAACCAGTGTACATAATAAACCCGAGTCACTGTCATATTAAAGGGGCATGAGCTGACAAAATGTTGATTTTTTGACGTTGATACAGAAGGTTTAAATTATCGGCTATTTTTCCTAAGACGTATAATTCAAAGACTTTGCCTAGTCTCGGGAATGTTCGTTAAAGTATTGTTTCGAGCTAACTTTTGCTTAGAATGAATGAATGGTCGTCCCGGTTATTTAAATTTTGTTTACTTTTCGAACACGTCTTCGGTTCGTACAGGCCACATACTGTATGGATTTCCCTCATTCCAACGCCAATCATTGAGTTTTTCCATGGCCTGTAAAGCCTCTTACTGTCGGGACGATCAGAAATTATGAAAAAAGTGTGAATTTCGGCAGCTCATGCCACTTTAAGTATTGACCCACAAAATTTTCTGCAAAAATGTTTTGTCTTTTTCAAAAAGGGTACGGCTTTGAAACTCAGACCATCAACTAATCAGTCAACCAAAAAGTGTTAATTATAATGAACCAGGTCTTGGAAATGCTTATTGGGGTGTCTCGTTTATTGAAAGCCCTCTGGTTGGAGCATTGTGGCTCTGCTTTAGCCATGTCTTGTGACCCAGCAAGGAGGAACATTAAGTATGCCACAAACATTAGCCTTCCCGACGTTTAGTGGTCTTTGGAGCCTAATGTCAAAATTGAGATCTGGGTGGGTGACAAGGGTGGGGAGGAGGTGATGTTTTGGTCGGTTGGTACTTTTGTCGCCACAACCTTAGCTGTTCAGTGCGGCGTTTAAGCTCCAATCAATTAACTGATCATTTATTTAAATTTGGTAGAAAAACAGGAATAGAAAAAACTTTGACCAAGCTTTCCGTCGATCACGTAATCTAAAATGGTTGGCTGGCACCACTAGAATCTACTAGTCTGGATGTTGGGCTTCGTTTCATCCCTCAGAAAAATTGTACACTTATTAAATTCTGACTAAATCCATGGTTATTTCGGTCAAGAAGATTTTCCATGTGTATTAGTGTTCATAAACAATCAACATATTTGTTAATCATAAAAAATTAAGACATCACCATGTAGTTAGATGTTTTTTAACAACACAAGCTTTCGACACCTGTGCCGGTGTCTTCGTCAAGTGTAACTGTAATGAACCATATTTGTATAACATATTTGTTATAATGAAAAATAACTAAGGCATCCCTGCATGGTAAGTTTTGTCCGTAAACAGTTTATTTTTAATATATATATATTATATTTTTGTTCAACTTGGTATATATATATATATATATAATAAATGACCAATACACTGTTATGTACAATCACGGATACGAATCACAATGGTAAAGCACACAGTAAATGATTGACAGACCTTATATATCCAGAACAGAGAATGAAGAACAACTTTAAGTTTATCCACTGCGTCTTCATGTATTTTTAATATCCTAACATATATTAACGAGCTTAAAAAGCATTTCTGTTGAGAATGAACTCCCGTTTGTGCCCAAAACAAACTAATTACACTAGATGTACAAAATATTAATGGATTAAGTGATATTACTATATATCATATTTCTTCTAAAGATTCAGCCATTCTAATGGCCTAAATTGTCCATTGAGTCAGACAGAAACAGAGACATGGAGATGTGTATAAGAATAACCATTTTCACACACTGTTTTATACCGCTGTGTTGTATTGCTTATTGCCTTAAATTCCCTCTAATGGACAAATTTGTCTGGTAACATTTAGCATATTACTTTTCTAATGGCCAAATCCTTATGGGGAAAAAAGTGGCTGAATCTTTAGAAGAAATATGGTAATGTGAAATGGGTATTTCCAGACTCGAAATCTGAATGTTAACTTAGATCTGTTCAACAAATATTCTGCTTGGACCATCACAGTTGTTGAATTGTAACAATAGACTATAACCAATAGGCTGCAGCTGTTCTTTTGTCACTCATTAATTTTTATTCTGATTTTCACGAGGCAAACATCTGCGCAAAGCACTAAATAACAGGTTCATGTAATCGTTAATATTTTCTACCCGTCTGTCTTGCTGTGATGGCTGTGTTAAGCTGTTCTAGTTTTGTTCTGATTTCTGATTCTGCGTGGATTTTTCACTCTGTCACAGTGACACTTTCTGTGGTAGAGTTGCCAGGTACTTGTCGACTGTCAGGATTTCCTCCGGGCAAAAAGCCTGGTGTTCTCCATCACTAAACCTGCCAATGCCATTATATTTTTTTCAAACAGGATTCTCTGGAATCATTTGATACCAAACCTACAGTACTGTAAGTTGACATTCTGCCAAAAATATATACAGTTGTATTTAAAGAGTTATTTACGGAATTCCTTGTTCTGTTTTCTGTCTGAGAGTCGGTAAACAAACAGCCGAAAAGCACCACACTCGGTGTTGTACTGCACACCTAACTAAGGTCCATTCTCAGTCAGTAAACAAAGCAGACAATGGACTCCCCAATTAAAACTCACTATTCAGCGTTCAGTGGGAGCTAGATAAGTTACGAATGGCCATCTGGAAACCTCATCTGTGTAAAACAACAGCGGAATAGCGCCCATTTTAACAATATTTGTTGCAGGCTTGTCCCTTTCATAAGATATTTGGCTAACACACTGAAGATTTATGATAATCCAAAATAAAAATTAGCATTTAACATAAAAAAAACACCTTTTTATCACCAGATTAAAAATGGGAGTCGACATGAAATTTGGTAAGTTTGGATAGGTTTCGCTTTTAGGTTTCGGATTACGCGGAAAAGCTTTTATGGTTTCATTTATGGTTGGTTGTGTGTTTATTTTTTTTCCTGGCGGGGCGCTAGCGGCTGTTGAATAGAAAACAGTTGGGTATGATTCATTCCCTTGCAGTTGTTACCTGTATCTCAGGTGTGCTTTTCTTCTTTGTTTTGTTTACTGTACTGTGTTTTCCTTGGTTTAAATATGGTGTAATGCTTATAGTTTTTGTAACTTTTTTTTTTGTTTTGGAAAACTTAATTTATTTCTTTTTCAATGCGTAAAGATTATTACTTGGCAAGGCTAGGGTGTTTATTGATGACCTCATCTTCTCGAGCCAAGTTCGAAAGCTCAAGGTATATATATATACAGCCGCCATTACGTTATTTCTTCGTTGGTGGAAGAGTGTAAGTGTCCAAGGTTTTGATTAGCCGCGATAAGTTTTACTCGCATCCAATAAAAAGTCGTTGTTCGTTTAACGGGTTTCAGTGGCGTAGTTCAAGGTAAAACGTGGAATGAGGTCATGGAGGTTTTAACTTGGCTCGGCAAGATGTGTGATGGCCCAAGCAATTCCAGATTCGCATTAAGAGATTTCAATTACATGGAGGTTACTGACTACGGCACCAGGGGGCTGTTTCTCGACACCGACGTAACTTTGCGCCTGGTCGTAACGTCATGGCAACATATAGCTTCAACATTACGTTACGATCAGGCGCAAAGTTACGACGGGCGTAAATGTGTTGAGAAACAGCCCCCAGTGCCGCACCCACCCTTCCAGTGCCGCACCCACCCTTTTAGTCTTTAATATCTTTCCGTGCAAAATTGAAAAAAAATTTCTTGAATGGGGTTTAGCTCAATCACCGTATATGGATAGGCATCCTCATTGCCCAGTTGGTAAACTCTCTAACCCGTTGTTGTTGTTTGTTACAGATCTGAAGATGGGGGAATCAACCCCTAACCAAGGAACAGCAGATTATGATTATCTCATTAAATTTCTAGCCCTAGGTAAGTCTTGATTTCTTTTGGGGTCCTTCATGGATCAGTTGAGGCCCAGGGGGAACTACATGTAACTAACTTGCCAAGCAGGGCTAGCAGTTTTCAGGTTTTGCTTGCCTGCAGGCCAAATCACTTGCAAAAGGCATGAGAGCAAGTGGGAAGTTCCAGCACTGCCCTTGGGGTCATTTCTCAAAGATTTATTCTGATCTATAGCTGTGTATGGTCACCGAAATAAGAAATCAGACGCTCAGGCCATATATCATAGTGAAGAGATACGACATATGGCAACTGAGAATGATCCAATTTTGTGACGGCCCGAGCGTCTTATTTCTCGAAGATTTATTCTGTTCCATACATGTAGCTGTGTATGGTCACCGAAATAAGACGCTCGGGCCGTCACAAAATGGGATCATTCTCAGTTGCCATATCTCTTCAAGTATATGATATGCATTGGCAATAAGGGTTGTTTTGTGATGTGACTGCTTTGTGAAATGACCTCAGTTGCAGATTTATCCCCAATCAGCATACAATGTAAAGGAAAACTAGCCCCCCCCCCCCCCCCCCCCTCCCTTACCAAATAAAAGAAAGTTAATCATAAGTTTCTGTTTTGGTTCCTAGGCCTCGGTCTCTAATTCGTAACACAAGCCTTTCATCAATGGGTCATGGGTTTGAATCCCACTCAGTGCAAAGTATCATTTCTGGTTGTTTTGTTCACTCTCTCGCCCAGTGTGTAGAAGCAGCGATCATCATCAGTGAAATTACTGAATTAGTAAATATTAACCAACACTGATTGACCCCGAAAAAATTCCGAGCCTGGACGAAAATCGAACTCACAACTTAGGGTTACCGTGGAAGACTTCCCAGGTACCTCCAGGCAAAGAGCCCCGGTTTCCTCCCCCTACTTAACCTGGCAAAGCCTCCATGTAATTGAACTTATCTTGAGTGTGATTAAAGCCTCACTCAATCCATCAATCAATCAATCTGTTTTGGTTCCAGGTGACTCGGGCGTGGGTAAAACCAGTTTTCTATATCAGTACACAGATGGCCAATTTAACACCAAGTTTATATCTACAGTTGGAATTGATTTCCGAGAAAAAAGAGTGGTAAGTTAAAACCCTAGCTTTCTAAGAAAATCAAAGAAATGAGTTCTGCAACAAGAATTTTAATGAAGCTCTAGCAGCTCCTTTTATTAGCTAGCCTATGAGAGCAAAATCGCCATGTGTTCAATTACCATACTGTACCACACTGTTACGCAATGGTGTAAGGTACATGTTTTATTTTAGACAAGGAGATTTTCCCTGTGCCCGTGCGTTTTAGTGTTCATAAATTTATATATAGAAAGTTGTGTTCAATATGTGATATTTCCATCAAGGAAAAGTTACTTCCCTTGCAGTGCTCTGTTTTAAACGGAGGAAGCGTTTCTCCACTCTCGTCAGATTTCTGGGACTAGCCTTGTGGTAAATGAATGGGGAATTGTACACAAAACTGTTAACCATATGAGATCAAAACATTTCTTTGGATTTTACCTCAGATAGTTAAAAGAAAGACACAAAGATATAAAAAAATTCATCAAAACCTAACGAAATTATCTGTAAATAGATCTCTTTCATTGTTCCCCACTGATGTTATGGATAGGGCACATGGCCATTGCAGACAAAAGGTATTCTGCACGGAAAAGTATCTAGGCATGCAGACATGTGTGTCACTACAAGGGTTTGTAACGATGCGATCCATTCAAACAACATCACTTATATATCCCATAGTCGTTCAAGGGATGTCGTTAGCGGGGGCTATGAGCCGTTTCACGAAGCCGTCGCAAATTGCCATCAATCGCAGTTGTCATGACACCATATCTCTTCAATATGGTGTCCCAGGGCAACAACGCCTCGTTTGCGATGCGACTGCTTTGTGAAACGAGCCCCTGTTTCTTCAAACATTGATTGGGGTAACTGATTGTGTGTTATTTTAGGTACATCGAGTTCCTGGGGCCGACGGATCAGTTGGTCGAAGTCAACGGATACATTTACAGTTATGGGATACTGCCGGTCAAGAAAGGTAACTCTGATACTTTATGTCAGTGAAATAGAATTTTACCTGTGTGTTTGTGAATGACACCTGGGATACTGCCAGTCAAGAAAGGTAACTTAGATACTTTATGTCAGTGAAATAGAATTTTACCTGTGTGTTTGTGAATGACACCTGGGATACTGCCAGTCAAGAAAGGTAACTTAGATACTTTGTCAGTGAAATAGAATTTTACCTGTGTGTTTGTGAATGACACCTGGCATACGGCCGGTCAAGAAAGGTAACTTAGATACTTTGTGTCAGTGAAATAGAATTTTACCTGTGTTTGTGAATGACACCTGGGATACGGCCGGTCAAGAAAGGTAACTTAGATACTTTATGTCAGTGAAATAGAATTTTACCTGTGTTTGTGAATGACACCTGGGATACGGCCGGTCAAGAAAGGTAACTTAGATACTTTATATCAATAAAATAGAATTTTACCTGTGTGTTTGTGAATGACACCTGAGATATGACCAGTCAAGAAAGGTAACCTAGATACATTATGTCAATTAAATAGAATTTTACCTGTGTGTTTGTGAATGACACCTGGGATACGACCGGTCAAGAAAGGTAACTTAGATACTTTATGTCAATAAAATAGAATTTTACCTGTGTGTTTGTGAATGACACCTGAGATACGACCAGTCAAGAAAGGTAACCTAGATACATTATGTCAATTAAATAAAATTTTACCTGTGTGTTTGTGAATGACACCTGGGATACGACCGGTCAAGAAAGGTAACTTAGATACTTTATGTCAATGAAATAGAATTTTACCTGTGTGTTTGTGAGTGACACCTGGGATACTGCCAGTCAAGAAAGGTAACTTAGATACTTTATGTCAATGAAATAGAATTTTACCTGTGTGTTTGTGAATGACACCTGGGATACTGCCTGTCAAGAAAGGTAACTTAGATACTTTGTCAATGAAATAAAATTTTACCTATGTGTTTGTGAATGACACCTGGGATATGACCGGTCAAGAAAGGTAACTTAGATGCTTTGTCAGTGAAATAGAATTTTACCTGTGTGTTTGTGAATGACACCTGGGATATGACCGGTCAAGAAAGGTAACTCTGATACTTTATGTTGTCAGTGAAATAGAATTTTACCTGTGTGTTTGTGAATGACACCTGGGATATGACCGGTCAAGAAAGGTAACTCTGATACTTTATGTTGTCAGTGAAATAGAATTTTACCTGTGTGTTTGTGAATGACACCTGGGATATGACCGGTCAAGAAAGGTAACTCTGATACTTTATGTTGTCAGTGAAATAGAATTTTACCTGTGTGTTTGTGAATGACACCTGGGATATGACCGGTCAAGAAAGGTAACTTAGATGCTTTGTCAGTGAAATAGAATTTTACCTGTGTGTTTGTGAATGACACCTGGGATACGACCGGTCAAGAAAGGTAACTCTGATACTTTATGTCAGTGAAATAGAATTTTACCTGTGTGTTTGTGAATGACACCTGGGATACGACCGGTCAAGAAAGGTAACTCTGATACTTTGTCAGTGAAATAAAATTTTACCTATGTGTTTGTGAATAACACCTGGGATACGACCGGTCAAGAAAGGTAACTCAGAAATGTTACGTTGGTTAAATAAAATTTTACCTCTACAGGTGTGTGTTTGTGAAAGACACCTGGAAATCAGACTTTGTTCGGTGACATATTCTTGAAATACTATTAAGTTCAGCAGGATAGGTTTGGGTGTGGGTGGGGGGAAAAGACGCTTGGTTTTCTTGGTATTTCTTTAACCACCCTCCATAATTTGACCATTGTGTATTTGCTAATAATCAATCAATCAGAAAATCTGTATTATCATGACTTTTCTATTTCTTTATGGTTTTCTTCCACAGTAGTAAAATAATCTTGAATGCGGCGTAAAACACCAAACAATCAATCAATCAACCATTTCTTTATTCTAAGTATATCAATTACTTCCAGATTTCGCAGTTTAACGACAGCGTTTTTCCGAGACGCCATGGGTTTCTTACTGCTGTTTGATCTGACCAATGAACAGTCGTTTGTGAATATTCGTAACTGGATCGCTCAGCTTCAGACACATGCCTACTGTGAAAACCCGGACATCATTTTGTGCGGGAATAAAGCAGATTTAGAAGATAAGAGGGCTGTCACGGAAGAAAGGGCGAAAGCTCTCGCAGAAAAGCACGGGTGGGTAATTTTATTTTAGATGTTTTTTTGTGTCCAGGTTTTCCTCCCACTTAAATGTGAAACAATTGATTTCAGCCATTCTAAAATTCTGTATTTCTACCTGAAAGCGCAAGGATCTGTGGCGCTAAGCACCAAGCTAAGAAACTATCAAAATCAATTTAAGCCTTTCTTTTCTTTCATGTGCAGGTTCTCTTACTTCGAGACTAGCGCTTTCACGGGACAGAATGTCGCAAAAAGTGTTGAGCGTCTTCTCGACCTTGTTATGAATCGTATGGATCACTGCGTCGATAAAGGGGACCTTCCCGCGAAGAACGGCAACAAACCTGCCTCTAGTCGACAACTCATCGAAGCGCCCAAAGAAAGCAGTTGCTCCTGCTGATGAAAAATCATTATATGCTCTTAAGTTTAATTCCTAGAAGTGCTAAAAAAAATCAACTGCAATTCCTCAAACGCCATTAGACATTTTTAAAGAAAAACGTGTTTATCTTTGTAAAAAGTTGAAAATGACCTCATGCTCATCTGGTTGGCTCGAGATCCTGGTTTTCTGTTCTTTTAAAGGACCAGCTTAGAATCTTCAGTATAAAATCCGGCCATCGAAACCGATTGATAGCCCTAAGTTGCCTTCATGTTTGGGATTGGTTTCCATGGCAACATCACACTTAAATGAACTGACCTTGAATGAGGCTGTAAACACTAATTTATTAATCAATCAATTCTGGCATAGAAGGTTTAGTGTTGGATTCAAATCTAAAGGATGGTTGCCAGTTACCACCGGAAGGTCGCGGGTTTCCTCCGGGGATAGAGGCCGGTTTCCTCGTACAATATAACTGGCAACGCCGCCATATAAGTGAAATAATCTTGAGCGTGGCTTAAAACACTAAACAGTTAATCAATCAAATCTAAAACATATGGGAGTCTCGTTGGCTCAGTTGGTTTGAGTGATATTTTATCCCCCGATCGGGCACTGGCCTTCTATCGATGAGGTGCTGATAGAATCCAACTCATACCAAAATGAAAAATTGTAAAATTTCTTAGCGGAATTTTTTACTTGGTGGCCGTATGTGGAAGAGTTGCAAGGTACTCAATGAAGGTTGGGGGGAGGATTTCCTCCAGGCAAAGAGCCCGTCTTCCTCGCTCACTAAACCTGGCACTGTCAGCATGTAAGTGAAATAATCTTGAGTGTGGCCTATAACACCAATCAATCCAAAAATATGATGTAAATCCGCAACAAGTCAGCAGAAAGTGGAAAAGTTTGGACTCAAAGTAATCTCTGGCCACAGATAGCATCAGCTTCCCTATAAGATTCTTCTTTCATAAAAATACTATGTGGGATGGTTGCCTGTTACCAGCGGAAGGTCATGGGTTTCCTCCGGGCATAGAGCCCGGTTTCCTCCCACAATAAAACTGGCAACGCCGCCATATAATTGAAATAATCTTGAGCGCGGTGTAAATCACCAATCAATCAATCAATCAATAAAAATTTGTGCTCAATTAAACAATATAAATTTTTCACTTTCTGATCATTTTTTTCCATAATACTTTTACCAGCTTGCCAAGTGTAAGTATTTTACGATTCCGTGACACTTACATTTTATTGAAAATTCTTTTACCTATTTTTGTATGAACTACATAAACTGATCATCGGCTTGCCTATACGTTAGTTTTGTAACTTGTCTGTCGTAAATGAAATACAATATCAGTAAACATTCTGCCTGTCCACCTGCCAGTGGATTCAAGTCCCAACTGAAAAATGAAAAATTAAGTTTCGCTCAATCACCCTATGTTGAACTGACAAAGTTCCGAGGTTTTCTCCAAAGCTGAGTTGATCGAATCCGACTCAGGCCAAATAAAAAATGAACAAATTTCTTGAGTGAATTTTCTCTAGATAACCGTTATCTTGAAGCCCGGTGCTTGCCGAAGGTGGAGGTTTCCTCCGGGCAAAGGGCCCTGGTTTCCTCGTCCACTAAATCTGGCAACACCGCCATATAAGGGAAATAATCTTCACTGTGGCTTAATTAATCAATTTATTTGGCAGGCTAGTGCTATTCTCTTTAGTCTAAACTACATGTATAATCTCATTTAACAGATAATCATTTTTTCAAACAAACTTGGCATAAACCATTTTGTAGTTAGTGAATTTTGTCACAGGGGCTGGCTGCACAAAGCTGTATTAAAGTGGCATGAGCTGCCAAAATTGACACTTTTTTCATAATTCATGATTGTCACGACAGTAAGAGGCTTTGAGGGCCATCGGAAAACTAAATGATCGGCCCTGGAATGAGGTCAATCCATACAGTATTTGGCCTATACGAACCGAAAACGTGTTCCAAAAGTACACAAAATTTAAATAACCGGGATGACCATTCATTCATTCTAAGCCAAAGTTAGATCAAATCAATACTTTATCATACATTTTTGAGACTAGAAGCACTAAAAAGCTTCTGAATTATACTTCTTGAGGAAAATAGCCAATAATTTCAGCATTCTGTTTTAACGTCCAAATATCAACATTTTGGCAGCTCATGTCACTTTAAGTAGAGTATTCTCGTTATTTTGGGATTACACTTTCTTGAAAATATGGTAGAAATTCTTCTACCGATTTTTGGGTGACGCCCGAAACGGACCCAGGTCCCAGAGTATGGCACCTATCGCCAGCACTAAATGCCGGCTGCCTTATCCATTCAGCCAACCGGTTGTCACCCAAAAATCGGTAGAAGAATTTCTACCATATTTTCAAGAAAGTGTAATCCCAAAATAACGAGAATACTGTTATGCTCACTTTCTAAAAGACACTAACTAATTAAACTTTAAGTAGACTCTAGCTTAATGTTTTGTTTCAGATTATTCATGTTCTCATAATGGAAAACCCTCTCAGAGTGTTAAGGCTAAAACCTGTGATTTTACTAAATCAAAACATTTTGATTTAGATGCCTAGGTTGTTTTCAAGAATCGTTGTATACCCTTCCAATATTCCTTTAAATCTTCAGCGCAGCTTAAAAAATCAATCAATCAAACCAAAATGCATTTACTCTCATTTGTGATTTTAAAATCTCATTCTTACCTTACCAACTTTTTACAAACTTTTCTTGGAGGATTCGATTCATTGATACCGGGTTCGCTCTTGCAGGAATGTTCGATTGATTTTCGACCCTGTTACCTTTTAACATGTCTTCAACCAAAAGTAAAATATTTTCATTCAAATTTCATAATCAAAGTAAATTCAATTAATTTTCGAAATCGATAGTTATTATTTTCTACCCATACGTTCATCATTTGTAACCATGCATGCCTTTCATTGGTCAATGTAAGATATCAACCAGTCTCATTGAATATTTAGAACTTACAATTTCTCGGATTTTTTTAAAATCATGTTACGTAGTTTAATAGTTATTTCAGTAAGAGTAAGAATCTTCCCCATTGCTTAGTTTAAGGAAAGGTATTTATATTCTTAGGAGTTATCTTCCCTGTTGCTTGGCAACCTTCCTATTCCTATGTATTGCCCTAACTTAGCCACATTATGGCAACATGTATTTTTATGAAAAAATTTTAAGACATAAATTCTGGTGGCGAATTTAATTTTAACAAAATAATCTTGGCGTTATATTTACCCTTATTCCAATTGCTCAACTATATGAAATTTATCAGCTAGGGTGATCGTAAGGATGAACATTTTATAAATATTTTCTTGTTCTTGATAAGTAGCGTCTTTATAGCTTTTCTTGTCAATGTCCCTTTGTCAGAGTGACTTAATTTTTCAAAAATACAAAACTGAGAAATAACTGCGGCATCATCACATAGTTACACTAAGTTTTTGTGAACAACACAAGCTTTCGACACCTGTACCTATCTCTGTATTGAATGCTATTGCACTTGATAAAGATGCTGACAAGACTGTCGAAAAATTGTGTTCTTCACAAAAACGTACTTCCTTACATTATGCTGATGCCATAATCATTTCTCATTACAGTAGAACCGATGTTTAACGAGTTTCAAACAGGGCTTATTATACAAATAGTTCAATGTTTTAGGTTTCATTCAGTACATAAATTTTAGTAATTAAATTAATTTTTCATAACTCTTGTAACCGGCTTAAACACGGTTTAGTTTAGCTGAAATTTTGTCTCAAGTTTTCATATTTTCAAAATTAGATAATTTAGTACTTAAATTTTGTTAACTGATAACTGTCTATTAATAACGTCTATTATTATCTGCTAGACGCACACTATGCGTTCTTTGCCCTTCTGATGTCATGACACTTAAGGGGATGTCTATCGCAAGACTCAAGGTCAATTATTAATCGCAAAAGTAAAGTTAGATAATATTGTATAATTACAGACCACTTTTTTTGCGGGCAAAATTTTTCAAGTGTTTGACAAGCTCTGCATGAAGTTCTCAGGAGCCATTTTTTTCTGAATCGATATATCGAACTCAGTGCCCAAAAATAATATATTGATGTTGCGCTGGCTTTTTTTTTCTTTCTTCTAAAATCAGAATTTATTATATCTTTCTTATAACTCTTGTAACAGGCTTAAACATGGTTTAGTTTAGGTGAAATTTTTACTCAAGTTTTCATATTTTCAAAATTAGATATCAGTTTAGTTATTATTCGCCAGATTGTACTTTCTATTATTCCATCTTAGTGTTATTTGTTATTTATAATATTTATAACATTCCTTAATCGTTATACACATTTTTATGTCCATTTATTGTACTCTAGCATATGCATAAACTGTCCTCGGTGTTTTGGGACTCATTTTTTACTCGCTACCTTTTATAAAAGTCAACTGTAGTTTAGTGGGACGCTGCGCTTTTGTTGTCGTCAAGGGGTGTGGTTTATTTTGGTTATCTGAGAAATCTGGGCTCTGTCAAAAAAATTTTTTCTCCGTATTCACATTACCAGCCATATACATGTAATAACTGTCGCCGTTAGACCGGGCTAGATTTTTGTGGTTCATGCTCCACAGGCCCAAAATGTAATGTAAAGACGCTAAACTGAGTGAACTCAAACGTTGTTCTCTAACATTTAATACCCGTGATATTCTCCATTTTTCTATCGTTTTTAGTTAAGTTTTTGGGGTTGTGATTTTATTTTTGTTTTGTCTTCATAGATTGATAATCTTTGTAGAGTCTCGTAAGTTGTCTTGAAGATTTCATGATATCCTGTTTTTTGATGATGTTTATTTAGAAAGGCTTAGTGATGTCATTACATTTGGCGTTTTACGCTCCATGATTTTAGAACTGATCGTCTTTACTGAATGAAAAACGCCCATCCTCTTACCCAATGAAATGCACATTTGTAGGCTGAAATTTGTCAAAATTTTTACGATTCTCTTATTGCGATGCCATGATACTTATGGACATACAACTCTGTTGTTAGACTTTTGAAATGTTGGTTTTTCGGGTTTTAAAAATGTATGACAAACATGTTAATCTTTGAGACTTGTGGAATGTCAGATTATCTGTATGCGTTAACCTACAGATATACAACTCTTTTGAAATGTTGGTTTTTCGGGTTTTAAAAATTTATGATTAAAAAAATTTTAAAATTTAAGACTGTTTTATTTCTTAAACATCTTGTGATAATACTAAATGTTGTTATAATATATATAAATAAGATTTCATAACAAGCTTTACCATCCGCCTGTATGTGTAAATAGTTATATCATAAATATATTATTAAAAGTTAGTCCTTCGAAATTTATTTTAATTTTTGTAAATAAACTGTTTAAAAATAAAACTTTCTCAAGAAAAAGGTATAAAAGGTGTTTGGGTTTTGCTGTTCTCTGAACTCTGGCCAATGGCTAACAAACTACCAGTATGGGATGATACTCCAATGAATCAATTAGATCAGGCGCATTATTCAGGGCAGGGTTGTTCAAAGCGCTGTTAGCTTAACGGCAGGTTAGAGGACGTCTCGTCGCACAAGAATTTCACGTCATTTAACCTGTCGTTCAGCTAATTTTTGAACAACCGGCCCCAGGTTTCTATTTCTGTTACTCATTTATCGTTAGCCTCTGTTAGTTACCATTATAAGGGGTCTCATTTACTCCCCATTTATCATTGGTCTCTGTTACTCCCCATTTATCATGAGCCTCTGTTACTCCCCGTTTATCATAGGCCTCTGTTACTCCCCATTTATCATAGGTCTCTGTTACTCCCCATTTATCATAGGTCTCTGTTACTCCCCATTTATCATAGGTCTCTGTTACTCACCATTTATCATAGGTCTCTGTTACTCCCCATTTATCATAGGTCTCTGTTACTCCCCATTTATCATAGGTCTCTGTTACTCCCCATTTATCATAGGTCTCTGTTACTCCCCATTTATCATGGACCTCTGTTACTCTCCATTTATCATAGGTCTCTGTTACTCCCCATTTATCATGGACCTCTGTTACTCTCCATTTATCATAGGTCTCTGTTACTCCCCATTTATCATGGACCTCTGTTACTCCCCATTTATCATAGGTCTCTGTTACTCCCCATTTATCATAGGTCTCTGTTACTCCCCATTTATCATAGGTCTCTGTTACTCCCCATTAATCATAGGTCTCTGTTACTCCCATTTATCATAGGCCTCTGTTACTCCCCATTTATCATAGGTCTCTGTTACTCCCCATTTATCATGGACCTCTGTTACTCCCCATTTATCATGGACCTCTGTTACTCACCATTTATCATAGGTCTCTGTTACTCCCCATTTATCATGGACCTCTGTTACTCACCATTTATCATAGGTCTCTGTTACTCCCCATTTATCATGGACCTCTGTTACTCCCCATTTATCATGGACCTCTGTTACTCCCCATTTATCATAGGCCTCTGTTACTCCCCATTTATCATGGACCTCTGTTACTCCCCATTTATCATGGACCTCTGTTACTCACCATTTATCATAGGTCTCTGTTACTCCCCATTTATCATGGACCTCTGTTACTCACCATTTATCATAGGTCTCTGTTACTCCCCATTTATCATGGACCTCTGTTACTCCCCATTTATCATGGACCTCTGTTACTCACCATTTATCATAGGCCTCTGTTACTCCCCATTTATCATAGGTCTCTGTTACTCCCCATTTATCATGGACCTCTGTTACTCCCCATTTATCATAGGCCTCTGTTACTCCCCATTTATCATAGGTCTCTGTTACTCCCCATTTATCATGGACCTCTGTTACTCCCCATTTATCATAGGTCTCTGTTACTCCCCATTTATCATAGGTCTCTGTTACTTCCCATTTATCATAGGTCTCTGTTACT
Source organism: Lepidochitona cinerea (assembly GCA_963971465.1). Taxonomy (NCBI): domain Eukaryota; kingdom Metazoa; phylum Mollusca; class Polyplacophora; order Chitonida; family Tonicellidae; genus Lepidochitona; species Lepidochitona cinerea. The sequence continues at coordinate 16,389,959 of OZ020559.1, forward strand.
CCCCATTAATCATAGGTCTCTGTTACTCCCATTTATCATAGGCCTCTGTTACTCCCCATTTATCATAGGTCTCTGTTACTCCCCATTTATCATGGACCTCTGTTACTCCCCATTTATCATAGGTCTCTGTTACTCCCCATTTATCATAGGTCTCTGTTACTTCCCATTTATCATAGGCCTCTGTTACTCCCATTTATCATAGGCCTCTGTTACTCCCCATTTATCATGGACCTCTGTTACTCCCCATTTATCATAGGTCTCTGTTACTCCCCATTTATCATAGGTCTCTGTTACTTCCCATTTATCATAGGTCTCTGTTACTCCCCATTAATCATAGGTCTCTGTTACTCCCCATTTCATGGCTCAGTGTCTGGAGTTACATGGGAATAAGGTCTGACACCAATCCCCCCCCCCCCACCTTTTAAAAAACACAAATTTTCATTTCAATTTCTAGTATATTCCTACATATATTACATGACATTTACAATATTCTTCACCAATAAGACTGAGTTGGTCAACAGAAATAACAATGGTCTTCTTCAAAAACAATGACACGATAGAATTTGTATGATGATAATGTGTTAACAAATAATATCCACGTGCCAATCAGTTCAAAATACCTGGTGTTCATTAGGTTGATTGATTGTTTGGTGTTTTACGCCACACTCAAGATTATTTCACTTATATGGCGGTGTTGCCAGTTTTATTGTGGGAGGAAACCGGGCTCTATGCCCGGAGGAAACCCACGACCTTCCGTTGGTAACTGACAACCCATGATGGAAGGCCTGGATCAGACGGAGAGAGTATCGCTCTACATGTGTACCAGCCTCACAATAATTACCTGTCTTAGTTAATTAAGACAGATTTTACCTGTACCATCATTTTTTGTGTGTATGTTTACAGAATTTTTCCATAAAAATAATAAATTTTCTAATTATTACTGATTAAATAATAAAAATGGGCCTAGAAAAAATGAAGACATTTTTTGAAATATAATAGTTTCTGAAGGGAAAATCTAAAAACAAAGCATTACAAATTATGTGACAACAGAGTGAATATTTCCTTTCCATAAGTGGTCTTAATGGACTTGACACTAAATGACATCTCTCGATAAATTATAAAATATTTGAGATAGTCTGATGCTTTGTCACAAGCCCTTGTAGGGACAAACTGTATTGCACACCTAACATAGCTATAAACTAATAACTCTCCTGGTTATTTTAGTCAAGAAGATTTTACCTATGCCCGTGTCTTTTAGTGTTAATAAATACATACTTTTCAGTACCCATGTGTTTCAATATTCATAAATATATATACTTTTCAGAGCAGAAATTTTGCATCCGCCATGGTTCCACTCCTAATATCCTAATGATGTCATAAGGCGATCAGTCTACATGTATATCCTTGATAATCCTCAAAATGAATAACTGATTGATTGATTGGTGTTTTACGCCGCACTCAAGATTATTTCACTAACATGGCAGCGTTACCAGTTTTATTGTGGGAGGAAACCTCTATGCCCGAAGGAAACCCACTACCGTCCGGTGGAAACTGGCAACCATCCCACATAGGGAATAAATAAATAACTGAAACCATATGTTTTTCTAAAGATTATTTCACTTATATGCATTCATTCATCCAGGATCGGAAAATAGGGTGTCCAAAATAGCTATTTCCACAGAAGACTACAAAATGACCTAGTTTTGTATCTTGACCATGTTAAATTGCTGGATTATTGGGTGTCCTAATAAAAGGAATTTTTACCCCAGGGTGTCCAAAGAACATGAACTTTGACCACAGCGTGTCCAAAAGACGTGTGGACACTCCTCTGGATGAACCCTTACTTAAACGGTCGCTTTGGCAGGTTTACTGGGAGAGACCCATAATTTTCTTTACACAAAGGGTTGCCCATACATATTTTCCTTTATTTTGGACTCTATTGGAGTAACTTTATTCCACGTTATTGACTGTGTGGCTGTTTTTAAATGGTTCTGATTGGAAACCCTCACTTTACCTGTTGATTCACATGAATTTGAAGTCTTAACTAAAAGATGATAGTTTGTGATCATTTTAAAATTTTAAATTTCCAAAATTTGGTAAATCTGGTAGTTTAATGTCTTTTATTTTCTGAGGAATGTTCATTTCTTTCACGGCTGAAACTGCACGTGCTGGGGCTGCTGCTATACCAGCCTGAAAAAAAATATAATACATAAATAAAATTTGCTTCGGACACCTAATGAAATATCATAGCTTTAGTTTATTACAACAATGTATGATGGGGTATAAAGGTCTAAATGATATACCTCTTTTTAACACAATTGGATACCTCTTTTTAACACAATTAGAAACTTGTCTCCATGGTTATTTTAGACAAAATTTTCCCTTATATGGTAGCGTTGCCAGGTTTAGTGGGGGGGGGGGGGACCAAGCTGTTTGCATGGAGGAAACCCCCGATCTTCGGCGAGTATTCCGGATGTGTCGACCGACACATATGATTGATCAATTGGAGTTTTACGCCACACTCACATAAAATATGATTGACTGATTGATTGGAGTTTTACACTGCACTCGCATAAAATATGCGGATAGATATCCCAGTGGACGAATTTTGGATTTCTGTAAAAGAGAATAACCAACCTCCGATTTCTCCAACTTATTCTGTTCTTCAATCCTGGTTAAAATCTCAGTCATATTGGTTTCAAGCACCATCCCACCCATCACTAACTCCGCAAGGATGTGATGAACCTGGTGATTAAATCAATCAGTGATTGGTTGGAAAATAGTTTGATTGATAGGTGATGGTTTTACGCCAGAATGCAAAGAAATTTCATGTATTAATTGATTGATTGGTGGTTTTAAGCCACAATGCAACAAAATTTCATGTTGCTGAATTTGTTTGATGTTTTCAGAGTCGTCCACAATGCAAGGGAATTTCATGTGGTTTGATTGATGTTTTACGCCACAATGCAAGGGAATTTCATGTATTAATTGCTTGATTGGCGTTTTACACCACACTGCAACAAGCTTTCATGTAGATTGATTGATTGGTGGTTTAACGCCATAATGCAAGGAAATTTCATGTGGTTTGATTGATGTTTTACGCCACAATGCAAGGAAATTTCATGTGGTTTGGTTGATGTTTTACGCCACAATGCAAGGAAATTTCATGTGGCTTGATTAAGGTGTTTTATACCACAATGCAACAAGCTTTCATGTAGATTGATTGATTGTTTTGCGGCACAATGCAAGGAAATTTCATGTGGTTTGATTGATTGATGTTTTACGCAACAATCCAAGGAAATCTCATGTATTAATTGATTGATTGGTGGTTTAACACCAGAATGCAAGGAAATTTCATGTTGCTGGATTGATTGCTGTTTTACGTGTCGCCACAATGCAAGAAAATGTCATGTATTAATTGATTGATTGGTGGTTTTCACCAGAATGGAAGGAAATTTCATGTGGTTTGATTGATGTTTTACGCCACAATGCAAGGAAATTTCATGTGGTTCGAATAATTGGTCTTTTAGGTCACAAGGTTGTTCGATTGATTGCCTTATATTTTACCTACTGGAGGCAGCATTTCTACTGTATTTGTTTCCATGACTACCATGACAGTTATGTAAAAAGCTTTACAATACAAGCGCCTGGTATCTATTTTATAAGAGCTATTGTTATTTATACAGGGATATTAAAAATTAGAATTTCATGAATTAGAATATTTAACGAGCATACCTGATCTACATGAAAAATAAGGTCTAATTCGCAGACATTCTCAAAACGTTTATCCAACGTCTCAACAAACACCTATTCAAGAAAAGAAAGTTACAACAACAACTTTAGTTAGAGTTCTGTGTTAGTAATATGTTAACAACAGTTATCTGAGTGGTGTAACTCTACATCATCATCAGGAATTTTATTGATTGATTGATTGATTGTTTGGTGTTTTACGCCACTCTCAAGATTATTTCACTTATATGGCGGCTTTGCCAGTTTTATTTTGGGAGGAAACCGGGCTCTATGCCCGGATGAAACCCACGACCTACCGTTGGTAACTGACAACCATCCTACATAGGTAGTTAATAATAAAAATGGGAATTTTAATGAGAGAGAAAGACATGATCTAAAGACTGGCTCATGACTTCCACTGGACAGCCCAACTTGGTCGATTTTTGGAGTGTGTATGTCGAAAAATGCCTGTATGTCCTAATGTGTCAAAAAATATGGCTATCAAGTACATGTAGTTGGGATGAGTCTGGTCGTTTTAGCTAGAACAAGTTCATCAAGATTGATTGTTGATTGTTTGGTGTTTTACGCCGCGCTCAAGACAGAACTAGAAGAGTCTCATTTGAGATGGCTCCATGTATATGTCGAAGTGATTCAACAGAAAACTGGATGTACATGTAGTCAGTCACAGAAAACTGGATGTACATGTAGTCAGTCACAGAAAACTGGATGTACATGTAGTCAGTCACAGAAAACTGGATGTACATGTAGTCAGTCACAGAAAACTGGTCGAGTTGAAAGTTTAGTCGTCCATAAGCCAACCTTACAACCTCAATTCGTTAATCAGCAATTGACCAACGTCATAGGTCGGCAGAATCCAAACCCGCTGGATATTTTTAGGTGTGTCACAAGTTGACAACTTAGCAGTTTGGATCCAAAAATTAGATAAATCTTGTTTCCTTTTCATTGTAAATTAGACAATGGCCTCTTATTAAAATCAACGGTAGAAATAATGCATAAAACTTTCAAACCACTCTTTGAAGAAAATGGATAAGTCCACTTGTTTAGATGCATGTAAGCATGACTTCCTTAAAAAGTTCAACAAGCTGGACCATTACTACATAAAAGGGGTGAATGTTAGTTTGTCAGTAAATTCAAGGATTCAAAGAGCACCTTTACAGTACATGTCTTAAATTGATTAGATTGTTTTAACAATAATGATTACACGAGTACTCTCTGTTTAAAACAAGACGGGTAATATTGAAACTCTTAACACCCGGTGAATAAACTTTGAAATGCAAAAAGCTAAATATTACCTGTATTAAATCTAGAATTCCTAATTCACTTTCTGATGAGTCGACGCAGAAAACAAAATACAATGTGGCGTAATGACGGTAGATTAATTTGTAGTCAGAACCGCCGATCAAGCTGAAAAGAAAAAACAATTCTGTGTTAAGACAAAACTAATATTTTGAATTGGTAAGCAAGGTACATTGGTGATTTCCCTTCAGAATTTGCTGATCGTTTGGAAGACAAAACTCTTGACTATAATTTATATGCTCTCTGTCCAGTAGAAAACTAACCTTCTATTTTTATCTGATAACAATCCCAGCCAGTCAAAAAAGTTCAGAATTTAAAAAAATGGCTTCAAACCTACAGACGTTTTGTACTCTGGGTAAGTTTGGATTAAATATAAAAAAAATTAAGACTAGAATGATTGTCAAGTACACGTAAAATGATACAGTTTCGGTTTGTAACTTTTTAATATTTTATAGGTAAAAAAAACAACTAAAGTTTTAATTTTGAAAATAATGATTTATTGATTGATGTTTTACGCTGCACTCAAGATTATTTCAGTTATATGGCAGTGTTGCCAGCTTTAGTGGGGAGGAAACCGGGCTCATTGCCCGGAGGAAACCCTCGACCTAAGTCCTTTGGTGAGTACATTGAAAATACTGAGGATTTAGTGCACTTACGTTCCACCCTCTAGGAAGTTACAGACGTTGTCATCTCGTTTGGATACGAGGTGGAAAGTCTCCCTGATAATCTGCTGCTGCATGTCTTCAGGCTGTAATAAACAAATAGCTTCCATTGACAACACTGGGACATGTTATCAGGGTTTCATACAAGTACATATTTTTGAGGCCACGAACCTAAGTTTTGAGTTAATTTCAAGTCCAATTGAGTATTTTAGTTGGCAGAAATTGAATAATTCCATGGTAAATTAACTGCCATTCGACCTTACAAATTGACTTTCAAGAAATGCTGGTTATATCTATTATTCTTTATGATTAAATGACGCTTTACGGCGCACTGATTCAATATTCTTTCACTTATATGGTTGTGTTGCCTGGTTTAATAGTGGGAGAGGAAACCAGGCACTTTGCCCCCGACCTTCGGCAAGTATCCAGAGAACTAGAGAGTCAATCGGTTGTATAGTATGAACAAGTTATTAGTGAGCGCAGCGAACTCTATACACAACATGCCTACATAATGACGTCACTATATAGCCAACTCACTTCGAAGTCTGGTCAACTTTTTTTTTGTCAAAACGTTCTATCCGGCGTTCGAAACCGCTGCCATTTTTGTAGCCGCACTTGTGTGTCTCTATCCTGGTTTACTTACTTTGCCGGTCAGGTACCATTTTTGTTGAAATGCTGATTCCGCTTTTGCGCCTCTTTTTACAGAAGAGTACATCTGATGGGTTGTTTAAAAAAACAACGGAGATAAATTATGGACTTAAAGTTTACTTTTAAGTTATTTTCAGCCCTCACTTCTAGGCTTCATAAATTATGTTATCGAGGAGAACGAGGGGTATTTTGCGTTTTTCTCTCGATCAGGAGTGCGGTCTATGGCTCGTTCGGGAATGTTTTCCCCGATCAGAAGTGGACTCCCAATCGAGACGTTACCCCAAACTGTCGATCCTCGGATATCCATCGATTCACGAATTCCCGAAAATGTTGTGTTGTTGTTGGAAAAGTGACAGGTGTCAGTACTCAGTGTGCCTTATCATCTCTAAGATTAAGCTCCCATTCACTTGAAATAGAAAAAGGTCGTTATAAAAAAGGAAAAAGTCATATTCCTCCCGATTGTCGATTCTGTCCGTTTTGTCCCCAAGTCTGTTGAGGATGAGCAGCACTTTTTATTAGACTGCTCTCTGTATACTCCAATTAGAAACTCACTTCTTGTTAAGCTTAAATCATTGGGGGTTGATTATAGTGGCCTTGGCAGAGAGAGACAGTTTTTCCTCCTTTTGGACCCACCGGGTCCTATTGCCTGTGTAGTAGGCTGGTTTGTTTACTCTTGTCTTGAAAAAAGGAAGCTGTCAATTGACAATTAATTATATAACGGTCAATGCTATGTTTGTTGCCAATTGTTATTGTTGTTTATATCTTGTTCTTTTATCCCTTGTATTTATGTTTTTTGCCCTACCCGGATGGGTGCTGAGTAAATAAAATTGAATTGAATAACTTGCGTTTGTTTGCATCGAAAATGAACCTACGTAAAACTGATAGAATCTGCTGAGCCTGGGTTTCCCATGATTGTTAAAGACGAGGATCGCCTTAATCATCTTTGTCTCCTCCTGTTTTCTGGACAAATCTGCCAATCTACGAGGATTTCAGATCATCACAAGATCGACTTTAACCGGAAGTCAATAATAATTGCTGTGTGACTTACCTCCCTTGGTATGTTCAACAACAAAACAAAAAAAAGTAAAAAGTTATTCTCATTTAGCTTACAGTTTGTAAGGCAAATCTTAATATTTGGAGCTATTGTCTGCTTTGTGTAATCTAATTCGATTGTTTCTTAAAACAATTACAGTTCGGCGGTTTTACTTCGTGTCTAAGTTAGGTTCTACTATTTTAATAGACACTGTTTTTGTTGTTGTCGCGAGTAAGTCACGTGATCAAAATTTCCTAAAAACCGACAACATGTTTGAAAACCTTTTATTTTAGAAAACTAAATTTAACCAACTCTGTCTCTCTGATAATTCCGATTTTACCGTAAAACAAAGGTGAGGAATCTGTTTCAAACCAGGTTGGGTTAAATGTAGCACAGAGAAAGATTTGCATCTCCCTCTCAGTCAAATGTCGTGAACTGGAAAGGAAAATCAAATTGTCTTTTTGTTTCACTTTCGATTCGCGGATGTTGAAGCCAATTTTATATCTCTGACAGTTTGTGATTTTATTTTGTTTGTGTTCTTAAATTAGAAAATATAATTAAAATGGCATGGGCTGCCAAAATGTTGATATTTTGCTGTCAAAACAGATTGTTTGAATTATTGGCTTTTTTCTCAAAATGTACTACAATTCAGAAGCTTTTTAGTGCTTCTGGTCTCAGCATAGCCTAATCTCCGCTGATTTCGAAGAAATCAACTGGTTCAGTGAAAAGAGGAATGTTTCAAAGATATAATAGGCGGTAATAGCTGAAAGTTAGTTGAGATTAGGGATAGTTAAGACTTAGCTTAAATCTGAAATCCGAAGTCCTTCCAAATAATTCATTTAAAAGCTGTAACTACCCTAGATTATGCCTCGCTCAGGAATGTACCATAAAGTATTGTTTTTGTAGTAACTTAGGCTTTGAATGAATGAACATTTGTCCCAGTCATTTAAATTATGTTTATTTTTTACCATGTAGGATTTTTCTCATCCCAATCATTTATATTTTCTATGATCATCAAAGCCCCTTAATAGTGTCATGACAATCAGAATTCATGAAAAAAGTGTGATGTTGCTGTAATGAAACATTTTTATTTTCAGATGTATCGCTCCCGAGCAAGAGGCAGAGGATTTGGCCGAGGAAGGGGATTTGGTCGAGGACAGGGATTTGGCCGAGGACGTGGGCGGGGACGAGGGAGAGGAGGGTTGAAGGTTATTTACTATTTTTTGCAGATTTTTTAAAACTCCGTATACACAATATCTTTGTTTTATTGTTGAAGTTACATGTATTAGCTAATTCAGACATTCCCCTGATGATGATTACAGAAATCTTCTTGGTGACATTAATAAAACTAGCTGAAGGGCAAGACCCCCTTTTCTGTATCTCAGAACTTGAAGTTTTGTTGATTTCTAAAAATTTTATCCTTTTTCTTCTTTAGGAGAGTAAATTAGTGCCATCCAGTCTTTTTTTCTAAATCATCCTTCCATGTAAAATCTCTATTTATTAATATATTGAGAACTTATGTTTTTTTTTACTGAATTACGGTAAATGACGTCCGAATCCGACCGATTTTATACCCAAAGTGAGTAGTAGTCTGGTTCAACCCCCTGTTGAGTCGCATGAATAGAGAAATCAGTGGATGTGTGAAACGATTAGTCTGGTTGGTCTTTGATCTGTCCAAGGCTGGGGATCGATTCAATGAGACTATTTCGGCTAATAAAACATGCTTTTAACAGAAGCGTTTTTCCCCTTACAGTTTAGTTTAAACGCAGGTCTTCATTGTCACTTTGGTACATAACATCATCAATTAGTAGACCTACAGTTAGCTGAGAAATCCGGATTTTATATATTTTTTTCGTCACAAACGGCCCAGGGAGCGGTATTGTTCGATGTTCACTGCGGCTGAGATTCCAACACAACTTTCAAACTTACAACATGTGCCTATGCCCTAAACATATCACTATGAGTAATATATAAACTACACGTAGTCTGCTATCCAACTTCATTTTTAGCCCGCCATCATTCTGATGGAGGGCTATTCAAATCGCTTTTCCGTGGTCCGTCGTCCGTCGTCAGTCGTCCGTCGTCCGTCCGTTAACTTTTTGCTTGTTACCTTAATTCCAAGAAAACTATTAGTCCAATCTTAATCAAACTCAACATGCATCATCACCCTACGGTCTAGTTGTACACCGTACATTTTCATCTTATTTGCATATTCAATATGGCCACCAGGGGGCAATATTGTTTTTTTTTGTTACCTTTATTCCAAGGAAACTACTAGTCAGATTTCCATCAAACTTGGCTGACATTATCTCCATATAGTCTAGTTGTGCATCGTACAGTTTCATCTAATTTGCATATTCAATATGGCCGCCAGGGGGCGATGTTGTTTTTTCTTTGTTACCTTTATTTCAAGAAAACTACCTGTCCAATCTTAATCAAACTTAACATACATCATCACCCTATGGTCTAGTTGTGCACCGTACATTTTCATCTCATTTGCATAAACAATATGGCCGCCAGGGGGAGATGTTGTTTTCCTTTGTTACATTTATTGCAAGAAACTTTCGGTAGTTACCTTAATTCCAAGAAAACTATTAGTCCAATCTTAATCAAACTCAACATGCATCATCACCCTACGGTCTAGTTGTACACCGTACATTTTCATCTTATTTGCATATTCAATATGGCCACCAGGGGGCAATATTGTTTTTTTTTGTTACCTTTATTCCAAGGAAACTACTAGTCAGATTTTCATCAAACTTGGCTGACATTATCTCCATATAGTCTAGTTGTGCATCGTACAGTTTCATCTCATTTGCATAATCAATATGGCCGCCAGGGGGAGATATTGTTTTTCTTTGTTACGTTTATTGCAAGAAAACTTTCGCTTGTTACCTTTATTCCAAGAAAACTATTAGTCCAATCTTAATCAAACTCAACGTACATCATCACCCTACGGTCTAGCTGTGCACCGTACATTTTCATCTCATTTTGCATATTCAATATGGCCACCAGGGGGCGATATTGTTTTTTTTTGTTACCTTTATTCCAAGGAAACTACTAGTCCGATTTTCACCAAACTTGGCTGACATTATCTCCATATAGTCTAGTTGTGCATCCTACAGTTTCATCTCATTTGCATATTCAATATGGCCACCAGGGGGCGATGTAGTTTTTTTGTTGTTACCTTTATTCCAAGAAAACTACCTGTCCAATCTTAATCAAACTTAACATACTAGTACATCATCTCACCCTATGGTCTAGTGGTGAACCGTACATTTTCATCTCATTTGCATATTCAATATGGCCGCCACGGGAGATGTTTTTTTTTGTTACTTTTTTCCAAGAAAACTACCAATCCGATTTTGACCAAACTTGGCTCACATTATCTCCCTATAGCCATGTTGTGTACTGTACATTTTCATCTCATTTGCATATTCAATATGGCCGCCAGGGGGGCGATGTTTTTTTTCTTTATCTTTGTTCCAAGAAAACTACCTGTCCAATCTTAATCAAACTTAACATACATCATCTCACCCTATGGTCTAGTTGTGCACCGTACATTTTCATCTCATTTGCATATTCAATATGGCCGCCAGGGGGAGATGTTTTTTTTTTCGTTTATTCCAAGAAAACTTTTGCTTGTTACCTTTATTCCAATAAAACTATCAGTCCAATCTTAATCAAACTGAACATACATCACCCTATGGTCTAGTTGTGCACCATACATTTTCATCTCATTTGCATATTCAATATGGCTGTCAGGGGCGATATATTTTTTTTGTTACTTTTTTCCAAGAAAACTACCAATCCGATTTTCACCAAACTTGGCTCACATTATCTCCCTATAGCCATGTTGTGTACTGTACATTTTAATCTTATTTGCATATTCAATATGGCCGCCAGGGGGCGATGTTTTTTTTCTTTATCTTTGTTCCAAGAAAACTACCTGACATTAATCAAAATCAACATACATTATCACCCTATGGTCTAGTTATGCACCGTTCATTTTGATCTCATTTGCATATTCAATATGGCCGCCAGGAGGGCGATATTGTTTTTTCGTTAATTCTATTCCAAGAAAATACTGGTCTGATTTTGACCAAACTTGGCCGACATTATCTCCCTCTGATCTAGTTGTGCACCCTACATTTTCGTCTCATTTGCTTATTAAATATGGCCGCCAGGAAGCAATGTTGTTTTTTAACCAAATTTGAAAATGAAACTTATTATCATTATTCCAAGAAAACTACTGACCTGATCTTAACCAAACATGACACACATCATCCCTCTAAGTTCTAGCTGTGCACCGTACATTATCATTTCATTAGCATATTGAAGATGGCAACCAGGTGGCAATGTTGTTTTCAACCAAAATTTCTAGGGGAGCTTAATTTTGCAATTCACAATTTAATTTTCCTCAACAATAGTTATCTCCCTGGAATAAGATTTTTTATGTAGGCCCCAATTCCTATATCCATTTATTGCTGTAAGTGAAATAATCTTGAGCGCAGCGTAAAACACCAAACAATCAATCAATCAATTAATTTAATATGAATAGATGAACGCGGGCGTTAAGATCCCTTTAAGGGATCTCTTGTTTAGTTGATCATATATTTATTTAAAAAGCACAGATATTCTATCTGAAACCAACGTGATGCTCACCAGTTTACTCAATCTGGGCTTGGATATTTGTAGGACGATTGGATCACCAGAAAAAAACGTTTGATGAAAAAACAATTCCTTAATGTAGTATAATCGATCATTAACATACTAATCATGGGTTAACTACATGTAAACGTTGTTTCTCGTCGCCATTTGAGCAGTCAAGCTACCAACTTCACGGGAGTGTTGACGACGCCAGCAAGATAGGAAAAGTTTTAAACAATCGGTAATCATAGACTCAAATTCAATGAGTTGTTGCTAAATTATACTCGCCCTCTAAAACCATAGAGAAATGCTTTTAAATATTAGAACGACCAAAAGACATTTTGTAATGTTTTATTGTTATAAGCGGGCGTTTAAACATGTAAGCCCAAAATATCTTATATATTTGACAGTCCAGAGTGAGCTGTTCAGCTTTCTTTTTGGGTCTTATGGTTGCTGATTGGACTATACATACCTGTCAATCAAAATAAGAGCCAATCAAATGGCTACCTGTTTTAGCGATCGATAAAACTGCCGCAGACCACATGGGTTTTCACTTCAAGTAATATTAAACTATAATATTGCTATGTGATTTTCAAGAACTCGAAGTTTTAAAATTAGAACATGTAAAGACTGCAGTGAACAGGAGTTTGAGAGTTAAAATCTCTCGATCTGAGTGCATGTTATACGTGAATTTTGATCTTTACACCTCGTGGTTATTTGGTAATACCGATGTTTGATATCTTGCCCGGTGAAGGCTTCAAAAGTCGCGATATGTTGAGAAAGTAAACTGAAACCACGGCAATTTAGCGATTTGCGGCTTGGTCCGGGTTTCTGACTACAAAATGATTTCCTTTCTATATACTGACGACCGTAATTCCAAATAACGGCTGTCAGTATACAACAAAGCCATTTTGGAGACACAAACGCTACTAAAGGCTTAGTAATTAATTTCATAGACGTTGTGACGAAGAATGATTGACGCTTGGTCATAAGCTGACGGGATGAAAAACAAACAAAACTCGGGTTGATTTTTTAACACGTATTTATTTTTTCGCAAATCTTATAAAAATGGTTAGAGCACAACATCTTGAGACTAAACGTTTCTACTTTAAGTCGGAAATCTCCATTACCGGTCGACAGCCGGTAAGTTATCGGTCATGTAGGCGCTTGACTAACTGTCAGCTCAGGCGTCGGCAGCACACTGGGTGGCTAATCACCATGGTCTGTGATCTCCGCCGCCGGTCGGATCGGGCATCGGTCGGATTCGGACGTCATTTACCGTAGTAAATTAACCGACACTGATTGACCCGGAAAAAATTCTGGGTACTAATTGAGTAATTTCCCTGATGATGATTACAATATGTTTTTTTATCTTCCTGTTTTTTTTCTTCAGAAATTTCATCATCCAGTACGTAAACAAATGATAAAAGATATTTTAGACTTGATGACGACAAAAGGACCAATGAAATCACAAGACATTGCAAAAGTTATGGGATTTCAAGAAAAGGCGGAAATTAATCCTACCCTATATTACATGCGGCGACACAAACTTGCCAGACAAGAGCATACCCGACCCCTTAAATGGAGCGGGACTGACGTTAGCTCGGCTTATGACGAATGGCGAGCGGCTCAAGGTACTAATCTATCGGCTGATTCAGAAATTTTCGAGGATCAAGTTTCCGACGAAGATGATGATGATGGTGATGAAGAAGAAAGTACTCCAAATAACCCCGGTGGAAATGTTAGCGTAAAAACAGAGAACTTTTTTCATCAACCAAATAATTTCCAAGCACCCGGTGTTGGGCGAGGAATACTGTCACTTATAAATTCTCCCAAAGTTATTCCAACAGTATCACCAGAAATGCAAAACACGGCCACAATTTTAACCAATAGTAACCCACAAAATCCCTCCCTGCAAGGGGAGACAACTCCAACATCTACTGAATTAAATTCACTAGTGCTGAAAACATTAAAATCCAGACCTCTTGGGACTGCAAGCCTGAACCAATTATCAGGCATGTTACAAATTCCCAGTGACAATATTAACCAATGCATGATGTCGTTACAAAGACTTGGTTTTGTTTCATTGGCCAGTAAACACCAAAACCTTTGGGTTCTAACTTTAAAAGGGGAGCGGTCTCTAGGCAATGGATCAGAAGTTGGTAATTTTTTTCAAAACTCTACCCCTGGCGTTGGAAGGGGACAACCTGTGCACCAGGATACAGGCATAAAATCAGAACCAATTTGTGAACTCGGAACAACAACCGAACCAAAAGTAAACACCCCCGTGGCCACAACAGACATCCAAACTCATCTGCAGTCTGTTCCGAAAAACATTCCCCGGCCACCTCATTTAGTGGAATTGGAACGAACTGGAAAAATCCCTGAGGCGTTCTTAGAGTCTGAATTTGCAAAATCCTCAAACTCCCAGAATAACTCTTTACAAGGAGTGACTCCGTTTCAAATGAACTCAGTCGGCATGGAAACAGACATGTCGGGGCTTAGTAATGAGAGTTTTGCTGTCTTGAATAAAAACCCCATCAGCGCATTGATGGAATACGCTCAATCTCGTAAAGAAACGGCAACAATTAAACTTCTCTCCATGGCGGGACCAGCACATAGAAGAAGGTAGGTCCCGTCTCAACTGTTTTGGTTTTCTTTCACATTATGCCATTTTTCGTGTATCCCAACTTTTCAAAACCTTTACTTTCAAAATGCAATTTTCTGTTGAAGACAAGCCAAGATAGTCTTTACCCCCTCCTTCTGTAGTTGTACACCTATCTACCCATCCGAACTGATGATTGTGGAGGCTATTTTTAACCACCCTTCGTCAGATATATAGCCTAGTCCATTGCTTTATACGAGACAGAGTAGTCTATTCCTGCTTTTTGATTCCATTGAGCCTTGACCCCAAATACGGTCGTCAGTATGAAAAAATAGTCATTTTGGAGTCAGAGCATCGGACTACATGGACCCCTGACTCCAAAATACGGCCGTCAGTAGGAAAAAATAGCCATTTTAGAGTCTGAGACCCTGACTACGTCTAGATGGGGCTTTAGTTTTTAGCATAAATGTAAAGAATATGAATCGCCAAAGTGTTATGATTTTTTAACATCAGACAAAAAAGAACCGGGATCTTATTTCTTGGATTAATGTTCCGCCTTTAGAAATTTGTCACCTGTTATAATTGTTCTACTTTTCTCGCTCAGTTGAGTTATAGCCTCTCAGTCCGACACAAGCCTCTCATCGATGGTTTGCGGGTTCGAATCCCATTCAGTCCAAGAAAAAGGTGGGAGAGTTGCCAGGTAGCCTACTCGCCAAAGGTCGGGAGTTCCTTCAGACAAAGAGCCTGATTTCTTTTCCCACAAAACCTGACCACACCTGCATATAAATGAAATAATCTTGTAAAAAACATCAATCAATCAGATCCAGAATAAATACTCCATATTTTTCAAAATTTTGCAAGCACGTTCTCTCTTTAATGGCTAACTTATAGTTGGCAACCTATTTCAAAAGTATAGCCTGACTCGCACCCAATAAACCTGAAGATAAAACAAATCTGATGATTTCCAAAATGGCTGCTGGTCTCTCAGTGGTTAAAAGACAGAAATAACATTGAAGGTGACCTTTAATCTTCTCTCCCACTCACTGGTTAAGAAGTCCATGTGTAATGTTGTTCATTGTTTTTTTAAGATTTGTAATGGCAGCACGAATTGGGGGGCGACAATTCGCGAGTGTGGAAAAAACAAGCAAAAAAGAAGCGAAAACAGAAGCTGCTGATGTTGCCTTACGTACCCTTATGAGCCAAGGAGAGTACAATGTGACAGGAATGAAGAAATCGGTGAGCGGATTTATTGATTGATTGATTGTTTGGTGTTTTACGCCGTGCTCAAGATTATTTCACTTATATGGCGGCGTTGCCAGTTTTATTGTGGGAGGAAACCGGGCTCTATGCCCGGAGGAAACCCACGACCTTCCGCTGGTAACTGGCAACCATCCCACATTGGTCGTTCGAGTGAAAACCCAGTCTGAAAATTTTCCAATTATATATTTCGGGCAACGAAATTTAACCCTTTAATTCAATAGAAGACTAGGTATACAGAGTGCTCTCCCCTTAAAGTATTCATGAGTGCACCAAACTCTATACACAATATGCGTGCGTAATGACGTCGCTATACTCACTTCAAAGTTCAAAGTCTGGTCAACTTTGTTTTTTTTTTGTCGAATCGTTCTATATCGGTGTTAGAAACCGCCGCCATCTTTGATCTAAATTCTAAAAATACTGCTGGGAAATATTTTTACGCTTTTGCTCCTCTTTTTTACAGAAGAGTACATCTGATGGGATGTTTAAAAAAACTACACTGATAAATTATGAATTTTCGGCACTCACTTCTAGGCTTTGCATTAGAGAAGGGCTAAATTTGGCTCTCAACTGTTAAAAGAGTTTTAAAATGACTCTTTTATTGTCTAGATAATTTCTCTTTTGTTTTTAAACAATAATACTGACAGACTTTTCTCTTCCGAATAACCTAGTGCGATAGTCAAGAATAAAACGTTTTCTCACAGAACGTTAATTGATTGTACTTTGTAACAACCTGCAGGGCCTAATCTAGGCTGATTTTGAACCACATATATGGGGTTTGGGCTTCTGCAGTTTGGGCACCCAAACCAGGGTATGAGAAAAAAAATGTTGTGATTGTTGATTTAAATATTGAATACTGCTCTACAAATTATTTAGAGCATAAATATTAGGGACATATTAGATAGAAATGGTGGTTTAAAGTTGGAGTTCTCTCCCTGCAGCCTTCATGAACCGTGGGATGGTATTGTCAAGTCATACTATGGGTGCCCAAACTTTTGCCCTAGATAATGCCCTGACCTCGGTAGTTAAAACAAATGTTTCAACTTGTTTAATATTTCTTCAAAGGATAAATGTCAAGTTCTTTCTGAACACCTAGCGGTGATTTGTTTTTGTAAATTGAATAAATATGTATCTAAAAACATACTATTGAATCAAAACGAACTTTCAGCAAGGTCCCAGGGTGTCAAAGAAACAGTGATTGAAAATATGTATATCTTCCGTCACCAATCAGAAATATCTTCATATTTGACGTCATAGTTGACATTTGCACGCTTTCAGTGTCTTTTCAACCAACCATGAAGAGGCCCTGGATTAACGTTGTTGTGTATGACGTCACAACAATAATAATGCATATGTCAACAATCTCAACTGTGACGTCACAGCGCTAAAGCTAATTAATTTCGGTACCTAGGCTGTAGAGAGAAAGAGAATGCCTTGAATTGTGTGTTGGTTTGGTGCCTGAAATCTCATTTTGCTTTTGGCTACGTTCGTAAGGCTATACGGTGCAAGTTTTCAAAGACATTGATTACCAAATAGGAGGCATTGACTTAAACTTGTCATTTATCCTTTAAAGGATTTATGAACAGCTTTTGGAAACATTCTCTAATTTGCAATAGTTGTGTTGTAGAACATGTACTTTAAAAGTCTGACCAAAACGAAAATTAAATTTCGGTCGCAGCGCATACAAAATTCAAGCTACGTCTGCCGATGTACAATGATTACGAAAGTTAATTATCTCAGAGACTTATGACGTAAAACACGACCTCCGTTGTGTACGTACCCTCACTGTCTCAGTACGTCATCTTGGCAGTTTGTACACATCGAAGCTCGTGTATGACGTCATTTTTCCGAGTAGTTACGAAAAATACGGAAAATATGCATATTTCCTCCTCGTTCTTTCTTTGACTACCAGGGAACTAACGCAAAGGTTGCTTCGTTTCGACTGATGTTTTTCACACAACTGTTCATTTATCCTTTCAGGCCAGTGGCATTCTACCTAGAATACCCAGCAATACATCATTGACAACAACAACAACAATGGAGGGCATTGATGATGATGTGACACCCGTAACCATGGAGACAACTGATATGAAATCTCTAGCATTAACCAATGAAAGTTTCGCTGCCCTGAACAAAAATCCCGTCAGTGCTTTGATGGAGTATGCACAACAACGACAACAAAAGGCGAGAATTGAAGTTTTGAGTCAATCTGGGCCCCCTCACTCCCCGTCGTAAGTTTCATTCTACATTTTTGTTATCTATCTCTTTATCAGATTGGTGAAGATCAGCTACTTGGAATACGTTATATTTCCATTAGTAGAACTCTTCAAAGTGGAGGTGCATTTGGTGGTACTAGTGAGACAGCTGCTCCTCGTTATAATGCAAAGCAATACAAACAATGAAGGAGATCTATTCACAGATAATTTCATTAGGTTTAAAGGAGGAGAAAACAAAAAAACAACATGCAATCGTATCGAACGGGCTCCCATAGACCATCATATTCATGTGTGTGAGTCTTGCACGTGGTTTACGGTGTGAAAATACAATGAAAATGAATCTACCCGACAAGCTCGTGCTCGATCGCCAGTGGAGCGCGCCATTGACGGTTTGAAATTGACCGGAAAAAGTATTAGTAGATTACTTCCCTTGCGAGCTTATCATATCTTGTATGGTTATAACCTGCAATGTCAGCGGTAAGACTACCTTTTTTAAAATTCTACAACGATCCCCACAAGTCGCGTAGATAACATAGCAGCCGGTCACGTCTTCCCAAAAGGTTGATTTACCAGCCAGTGTACATTTCAGAGCTCTTAGAGTGTTTATCTTCTCTTATTAGCGCGTCGAAATGATCAAAATTAACCTAGGTTTAAATGGGAGACTTTCAGAGTTGACCAATTTCTCTTACGCTAGTGAGTGACAGGTGGCCAGGTCTATGCTGATTGGCCGGTCGAGACACACAGCTAAGCTCTGCTGTGAAGATGGCTGCCGAGTCAGTTTAGACGTTCTCTGATAACGATTGTTAACTTTCTTATAGCACAGTTGAGCGAGGAAAAATCGTAGAAATATGGTTTTGGTACCGTTAGAAAGGAAAATGTGTCGCGCCTGTACTGTATTTACTTAGTTTTTTCCTTTTCTTCTCCTTTAAAGGAATTCTATATATTTTATTTTTACTATCTGAGGTAAAATCCAAAGAAATATTTTGATCTCATAGCCTATCCATAGTTTTCTGTACAATCCCCCATTCATTTTACACAAGGCCCTTCCTAGAAATCTTGCGAGAGTGGGGAAATGCTTCCTCCTTTCAATGGAGAGCAGAACAAGGGGGGTAACTTGATGGAAAAGTATTGGAGTATCTGGTGCACCGATTTTTTAGATCTTTTTTCTCTAAAATAACCTAGAGTACAATGAAGATGGATTCGCTATAATTTCTTAACATGACCACGTTGTCAAGTTCAGATTTATGCAATGATGGATGATTTTTTTTTATTTCTTCAATTCATAGGTAGTTAAAATCTTACAACACAACATTGCTTATCGTATTTCTTCTCAAGATTCAGCCACTTTTTGCCTCATAAGGATTCGACCATTAGATAAGAAATCTGCTAAATGTGACCAGACAAATTTTCTCGTTAGAGGGAATTTAAGGCAATATGACTCGCTGTGCAGTGTGTGAAAATGAATATCCTTAAACACAACTCCATATCTCTGTTTTTGTCTGACTCAATGAAAAATTTAGGCCATAGAATCTTTAGAAGAAATACGGTATATATATATTTTTTTTTTAACTTTTTACTTAGATTTTATTGGCTGCCTAGAGAAAGAACAACAACGATTCTCATTGTCAAATTAGGGCTTAGAAAGTGTTTTTTTTTTTTTTTTTAACTGTTTTTTTGGTTTTTGAAACTTTTTTGTTTTCTAGGTTTGTGATGGCTGCATTTATTGGTAATCGTAAGTTTCCAAACGTGTCGCGTTCAAACAAGAAGGAAGGGAAAAGTGACGCTGCTGAAGCTGCCTTGAAAGTGCTCATCGGAGAAGGGGCGTATCACACCGCTACTTCTAAATTACCTGCCGTAAGTTGATTGAACTGTCCATCAATCAGTTAATCCAGGCGGTGAATGCATGGTGAACGTCTGAACGCGTTAGCCAAAAGGTTACACAAAATTAATTTCAAATGAATATTCGTTCTCCATGAAAATGTTCTAGCTTCTACTTTCGAAGATATTAAAACAAATGCTGCAAGGAGAAGTTGGGAGTAAGGCAGAACTGGCTCAAATCCAAACTGGTTCCAAGAGTAAGACACCTATCGCCAGCGCATAATGACGACTGTCTTAACAATTCAGCCAACTGACCCCCTCCATTTTCTCTTTGTAAATGAATTTTTAGCAGCATTTTCTCTCCATTGAGAGAGGAATGTAACAGTTTACTATTGGTTTCTGAACAATAAATGTAAGGTTGACCAGTATTTATCAAATATTCACCATTTTCCCAACCCTACGGTAAGAATTCCGCTAATTCAAGGACGAGCAATGTGAAGATAACAAATTATTAGACTACTTTCTGCCATGTTTGGTCTAAAACAACAACAATAGCGATTGCTCAATAGGATTATCGGCCGCTCCATGCAGGAGGTAAGACACCCAATGAAAAGTCTCAAACTTTTAGAGTGCTTTTCGTTATGTTTTGAGTACTTGAATTAGCGGAATTCTTACCGTATCTCCCTACCTTTAAGCAGTAAATGTAAAACACAGTTTAATTTCTTCAGTAGCAAAATTCCTGGCAGTTATATAATGAACAGACAGAAACAAATCTGAATTTAAAAGAATTTTTGGAGAAGTGCACGAGTTTAATACAAGCTTGATAAATGAACATTTTTTTTACAGGGTACGGAGTTACCTGCAGACAGTATGACACACTTTGATAAAATCGCTGCTCTTAGTCATAAAGCCTTTAACATCCTCGCTACAAAAATCCCGGAGAACTTCGCTGGTCGTAAAGTGATTGCTGCGCTGGTCCTCATGAAAGCTGAGGAGGACTCTGGGACGGTTATCAGTATAGGATCCGGTAAGATTCACGATTCTTGAAAGTGTAATTTCCTCCTTGCCTCGCTTATGTAAAACTGAATTGCAATGACGTATTTTAAAAAGGACATTCAATTCCTTGTAACCAAGTCTGTAAAGCCGCAATCTTTCAGTCAGACACCTTCCAGCGATGACGTATTATTTTAAATCCCTGCAGTGTAATTTCATCCTTGCCTCGCTTATGTAAAACTGAATTGCAATGACGTATTTTGAAAAGACGGACATTCAATTCCTGGTAACCAAGTCTGTAAAGCCGCAATTGTTCATTCCGACACTTTCCAGCAATGAGCTGTGATTGTAAATCCGTTTCGGTCCAAAGAAAAATTTTACAAATTTTTTAAGTGGATTTTTAACTCAGTCACTCAATGTGGTCGAGTTGACAGGGCCCTGTCTTACGAAGCTGGCGTAAGTTACGTCAGACGTAAATATGTGTTAAAACTATAGTAACTTGCGCCCTGGATGCAACCGGTCCATGTCGTAGGCCAATGCGCAAATTTACCCCAGCTTTGTAAGACAGGCCCCTGGACCTTTCGAAGTTCGGGGGTTTCCTTTGCCGGTTTCTTTACCCACAAAACCTGGCGACCCATCATAAGGATAACCGTTTTCACACACTGCACGGCGGGTCATATTGCCTTAAATTCTCTCTAATGGGCAAATTTGTTAGGGTTTTATTTAGCATTTTCTTTTCTAATGGTTGAATCCTTATGAGGAAAAAAATGGCTGAATCTTTAGAAGAAATACGGTGGAGTGAAATTTCTGGAGTGCAGCATGCATTTCATGCCTACATATCTTCTTTTCACGCCTACAGGAAACCGATGTATAACGGGACATCAGCTAAGCCTTGAGGGAAATACAGTAAATGATAGTCACGCAGAAATTATAACAAGACGGGGATTTATAAGGTATCGTTGTTAATCACTACTTAATGTTAATTCTAATTAGATATATTTGAGGCATCAGCAAGAAGTAGGTTCGTAACTAAGTAATTAACTGACTTCGTTGTGATGCCTTAATTTATTCTTGTAAGAATGATACCCATGTTTAAAAAGACTTTCAAACAGTTCTTAATTGTTGATTATTGGACTGTTTGTTTTGGTGTTTGTTGGCAGGGGTTTGACGATTCCTCGGCTCGTTATATAAATAAAATGTTGCTATATAGGGTGAGAGGTAGTTATTAAAAGAGCGAAGAATACAGGGGAAATAACCCGACCTCCCCCACTAAACCTGGCATTGCTAATCGTGTGTGGGCTGTAAAACATCTACCAATAGCAAATGATCATAAAGAACAAATATTATATATTTTAAAATTAATAAATCCCGTTTTCTTGCAGATTCCTGTACAAACAGTTAATGACCTTTGACCCTGATCAACCCCATGACCTTTTTGAAGTGGCGCCATCTGGGAAGTTAAAAATTAAAGAGGAGATAACTTTTCATCTCTATATTTCAACTGCCCCTTGTGGGGATGGGGCATTGTTTTCACCAAGGTAAATTAAAATAATTGAAGTTAAAGGATTTCTGAACCCCGCGTAAAGATACATGCCCGTAAACAGCAAAACAAAGAATGTAAAATGCTGCCATTCCCAGCACAGGAGCCTGTTTCACAAAGCGGCGTAGATGTTTTTTTTTGCGTAACTTTCATACTAACGTATCTCTACAGTATGGGTTGCTATGGCAGTTACATGCTATGCTGCTTAGTGAAACAGGCCCCTGTTGTTTATATAAAGATGAGGTTTTCATATGGCCATTGGTAAATTTCCTAGCTCCCACGGAGCCCTGGATAGGGAGTTTTATTTGATGATTCCTTTGTCTGTTTTGTTGTGGAAAAAAATAATCAACTTCACAGTAAGGCTCTTTGTGGGTTACCCATGGTCATCTGCAAACCTCACCTGAGGGACGATTACTCTAACCCACTGGAATACTGAGGCCCCCATCTTTATATAAACCGACAAGAAGATTTTCGCTGGGCTCGTGTGTTTTAGTGATCATAAATTTATATAAACCGCAGTAGAAAAGCACAAATTACTCTTTCTGGACATGACCATGTAAATGCCTCCAAAGCTTCTTATGATTTTCCTTGGACTGTCAGAAGAAATGAATCCGGAATGACACCAAGTCAATTTTCAACCCCTTATTTATAGCAATTTGTGGTCGTCGGCTAGACTGTCTCAATGTGTGACGCACTTTTGGCAGTGTCATAGGCTAGTTAAGTGTCATAGGCTAGTTAAGTTTAGCTACCTAAAGTGCCGTACATGCTGTCAAACCTGACCGTTTCCATGAAGCAACTTTAGCCAACTATGGTCAGAAAGGTAAATAAGTTATGTTATATCATAGGCGAGTTAAGTTTAGCTACCTAAACACCTTTATGAAAAAGGCCCATAGTCACACTGTTGCCAGCGGAAGGTCGTGGGTTTCCTCCGGGCACAGAGCCCGGTTTCCTCCCACAATAAAACTGGCAACGCCGCCATATAAGTGAAATAATCTTGAGCGCTGCGTGAAACACCAAACAATCAATCACAATATCGAAGAAGGAAAACAATTTCCACGTCCAACGCCCCATTGCATTGATACTAAAGAAGTTACCAATGTTCATCTTGACAACAGCAATAAAATAGCACATGTTTTTTGTTATTTTTTTTTGCTTTGGGTCATTTACAGCATGTCCTTTCAAAAATTGACTACATTTTATGAAAATGCATGTATGCATCATGCACGTATGCATCATGCACTGGTCGAAGATCGGGGTTCCTTCTCCCAATAAGCCTATTAAGGCCAACATACAAGTGAAATAATCTTGAATGTGGCATAAAACATTGACCTATTGAATTCATGGCATCAAACATTAAAGGTGGCCCGTGGCTCAGTCGGTTAGGGTGATAGTCCGTCAGTCTGAACGGATATTTCACTTGATCGCCGTATGTTGGGAGTTACCAGGTACTTGCCGATGGTCCGAGGTTACCTCCGGGCAAAGAACCGGTTTCCTCCCCTCTTACCTTGCAAAACCGCGCCCATATAAGTGAAATATTCTTGAGTGCAACGTAAAACATCAATCAATCAATCGAACATTAAAAAAGTTTTGTCAGTGACATGCCCTTTGGAATTAGAACTTGTCTTCATATTTATTTTTCTTTTACTCCAAACTAACACTTAAAAAGTTAATAAAACTTTGAGTTATTTTCTGTGCTCAGCTGAGTGTCTTTAATTAATGTCAACTTAAAATTAAATATCCCTCTTAATTAAGTTTTCCTATCCATATTTAGTGAAAAATAGTAGTTTCTTAGTTTATTTCCACTAATTTTGGAAATGATCAGCCCTTAATTTTACTAGTGGTTAAACTGCTGATGACAAAATTGCAACAAAATGGAAATAAACGTTAATTTTGACCACCCGTCCGAGTGGGTTTGAATTATGTCTACTCAAGTTGACAGAGATTGGCTTGTTTATATACTCAGTTGAGCACGTTCTCAGAATGTTTTATAATATTAGTCTATGATTCAAACTCCTGGGAGTATGCTCAAGGAGAGTTCAACATGGAGTCTGAGTCGAGTACAGTACGTTTTTATAACCCCGGCCGCTAATCTAATGTGTTTATTTACCTAATCTAATGTGTTTATTTACCTAATCCAATGTGTTTATTTACCTAATCTAATGTGTTTATTTACCTAATCTAATGTGTTTATTTACCTAATCTAATGTGTTTATTTACCTAATCTAATGTGTTTATTTACCTAATCTAATGTGTTTATTTACCTAATCTAATGTGTTTATTTACCTAATCTAATGTGTTTATTTACCTGTTGTTAGAGACTGTGAGAATAAACCAGCAAAAGACACGGATAACACTCTGGAACATCACCCAACATTCACCAGTAACGCACAGGGACTCTTAAGGACAAAAATGGAGGGAGGTAAGTGACCTTGACTTTTGGGGCGACATTTACAGTGATTTTGCTTTCTATGAAGCCTTGGTGACTAGAGCAAGAGGCACTAACACCAACACAAGCCTTTCAATATTAACGTTTCATTAATTGGTTGCTGGTTTGACCTTTGCAACGACATTTACACTGGTTCTGCTTTCTAAAAAGACTTGGTGACTCAGTGGCTAGAGCGAGAGGCACTAACAACAACACAACCCTTTCAAAATTAACGTTTTATTAATGGGTTGCTGGTTTGACCTTTGCGACTGCATGTACGGTAATTCTGCTTTCTAGAAAGACTTGGTGACTCAGTGGCTAAACAACACAAGCTAAACATTAATGGGTTGCTGGTTTGAATCCCATTCAGCCCAACAACAACAAAATTATAAGAAATATTGGAAACTCTCTTTAAACTTGGGTTCCATGATAATGAGAAATGATTAAGACATCACCATGAAGTAACTTTTTTGTGAACAGCACAAGCTTTTGACACCAGGGGTTTTTATCAAGTCATTATCCTTTACAGCTGCAGCAACTAAACCTGTCAGGGCCTTCATTTTTGGAACTGGAATAATCAATCAATAAATCAATCAATCGGCTCTCTTAATTAACATCTTCTGTTAAGAAATCCAAGTAAAAGGTTACTGGAAATATCCTCACCGAAACGAGGTTTATTCTTGTGTTACAATGACACAACAAGACTTCCCTGAGGAATGGATTTTAGGCGAAACCTTTGTGGGTCAACTCCTCTTCCATACAACGGAAGGTCGTGTGTTTCCTCCAAGCACAGAGCCCGGTTTCCTCCAAGCATAGAGCCTGGTTTTCTCCTACACTAAAACTGGCAACCATATAAGTGAAATAATCTTGAGCGGGGTGTAAAACACCAAACAATTAACCTCTTCCATACACATTTATCATCCAAATCAGGATTAAAAACAGGTCAAAGATACAATGTAGTGACATGCTAAATCTAATGCACAAGCTGCCCAATTCTTCAAATTTGTTTAATTTTTTTAATTGAGCATTATTTTAGTTCCAGTTTCAAGAATTGCATCTTCTCAAGCCATGCCCCCCATTTCATGTTTTACCCCGTTGTTTTGATTAGCTGCGAGAATTTTTATTCGCATCCAATCAAAATTTGCTGTTTGATTTACGAGTTTTAGTGAAATACTTTGCCAAGGGGTCTATGTATAAAACATCGTAAAGGTCACATAGTTCCTTAATCTCAAATGAATTGAATTTCAAACTTTCATATTTTCTCGACAATCGGAATTTAATACCACTTGAAAATTTAAGTCAACACCTTGAAAATGAAGCAGCTCCAAACAACCCAGATGGTTGCCAGTCACCAACGGAAGGGTGTGGCATAGAGCCCGGTTTTCTCCCACACTAAAACTGGCAATGCCGCCATATAAGGGAAATAATCTTAAGCATGGCGTCGTGTAGTAAAACACCAAACAATCAATCAATCAACCAAACAACCCAAGTTTCCAAGATCCGATGAGAGATTTTCTTGAAGATTTTTTTAAAGTTTATTTCGTCTTTTTTTTCCAGGAGAGGGCACGATTCCAATAGAACCAGAGTTTCAAGGTCAAACCTTTGACGGAATTCAACGAGGGGAAAGATTACGGACCATGTCATGTACAGATAAAATCTGCCGATGGAATGTAGTTGGAATGCAGGGGGCGTTGTTGAGTCACTTCTTAGATCCCATATATTTAAACTCGCTAACTTTAGGTTTGTATTCAAGTCATGTTGTTGTTGTTCTTGTGTACAGCCTAGTGTCATCTCTAGGCTCGGATTAGCTCCAGCATGTAGCGTTAATGTGAGGCCTGAAGAGTAGCCATGTTTTAAAAAGGAAACTTCCTGAATGGTTGAGACACAGTGCTCTCCCCGTACCCCTCTATCTAATACATATAATATATATTAAGGGGAGAGCACTCCGTGTACAATTAGGCTCGCATTATCGTGATCTAAAAGTTAGCCTGTAACGTTAATGCCAGCAGCCGCCATTTTATTTATTTCCAATGATTGCTTTACTGAAAGCTTTCCCTACGTTTATATTTGCTTTAGAAAAGTATAGGGAGCAGGAATAATGTGAGTAATTCTACGAATTTCCTGTCACTGGCGCTGCTGATGCGCATGTGGGGAGCCGTTTTCGTTCGATTTTGACGCTCATTTCTGAGCAAAAATCGTCAATCGAACTGAAAACGTAATCAAATAACGTCATCTGTCACCAGGCATCGTAAAATCTCTTGATACACTCACAGGCCCTATTAGTGATGTGCCATGAAGCCCAGTGGAAAGTTCACATACTGTACAACACATTTTTAATCTACTCCCTTTACCTTCAAGTTGGAAAATATTGCCATTGTTGCGGAGACACAAACTATCTTCGAAGCATGAAACGAATTTTAAGGTCGTAGCAGTTACAGCTGTTAAAGGTTTCAAGTGAACAGCCATGGATGTTGACCAGGATCAAATTCCACTCGTCCAAAAAAAAAAATTGGAAAATTTTCTGCCTGGGTTTTCGCTCGAACGACCTATGTGGGATGGTTGCCAGTTACCAACGGAAGGTCGTGGGTTTCCTCCAGACACAGAGCCCGGTTTCCTCCCACAATAAAACTGGCAACGCCGCCATATAAGTGAAATAATCTTGAGCGCGGCGTAAAACACCAAACAATCAATCAATCAAATTCCACTCAGACCAAATAAGAATTTTTTCTAGACCCTGTATGTTGAATGATTGATGTTATTATTATTATGAACTTTATTTACAGAGGGTTGAAAAACTCAGTCAACTTACAGCTGATCTTCCCTGAGGCCCTCCTCACATTCTCACTACGCTCATTCACATTGTTGAAATTATTGGCTATTTTTCTCAAGACGTATAATTCGTAGTGCTTAATTTTAGTGCTTCTAGTCTTGAAAATGTACAATAAAGTATTGTTTTGAACTAACTTTTGCTTAGAATGAATGAAAGGTCGTCATGGTTATTTAAATTTTGTTTACTTTTTTTTAACACTATTTCGGTTTGTGTAGGCCCATACTGTATGGATTTTCCTCATTCCAACGCCAATCATTTAGTTTTTCGACGACCTTCAAAGCCCCTTACTGTCATGACGATCAGAAATTATGAAAAAAGTGTGAATTTTGGCAGCTCATGCCACTTTAAAGCTGGTATAACTTTGCTACGCGAAGTCATTTAGACCTGGCTCAACCTAATACACCTTTGAACAACTTTGCCTGTTTGTTTTTTTTTTTCAAAGGCTATCTTTACGATCATGGGCATTTGTCAAGGGCGGTGTGTTGTCGTTTGGGGCGAGGAAAACTTGTGGAAGAACTTCCTCCTGGTTACCGCCTCAACCACCCGTGGTTAGGGCGTGTTACTATGTGTGACCCTCCTCGTGAAACCCAGAAAACTAAAGCATTCAGTATCAACTGGTGTTATGGGGACGAAGGCCCTGAAGTTTTAGACGGAACAGCAGGAATTTGTTACACAAAGTAAGTCTGCTTGCTTTAGTTTCCTTGAGAAATTGTGTGGCCTTCCATTAGATGGAACAGCTGGAATTTGTTACACAAAGTAAGTATGCTTGATTTAGTTTCTGCGAGAAATTGTGTGGCTTCATTCTTTTTAATAGCTCTGTGCAAGAGCCTCTTTTTTTCAAAAATGTGTTTTATTTTTTTCTTAGTTATTTAATTACTTTTATGATTTTTTATTTTCAGTATTGAAAAGACAATATTTTCTCGAGTGAGAAAACGGGCTTTGTACGACCATTTTAAAGAAATCTGCCAAAAGTTCAACAGAGCTGATCTTCTGAATTTAGAGAGTTACAGCAAAGGGAAGCAACTTGCTACAGAATTCCAGACAGCCAAACAAGCAATGGTTAAGGAATTTGCTGAAAACAAATGTGGCCCGTGGGTGGGAAAACCTGTCGAAGAAGAAATGTTTTCGTGATTGAATTATCAATTAGGGCACCTCGGTTGCTCAGTGAGCCGACTGGAAGTGTCTTAGTTTGACATAGGCCTTGCATCAGTGGGGGGCGGGTTCCAATCCCACCCAGTCCTAAGACAGAAGAAAAACATCTGAGTGGATTTTTGACCCCATCTCCCTATGAGGTACTGGTTGAAGGTCGCGCTTTTCCTCCGCATGAAGAGCCCGGGTTTCATTCCCTCATTAAACCTGGCAACGACACCATGTACATGTAAGCCAAATAATCTTGAAGGTGGTGTTAAACATCAATCAATTATATTCTCAATTTCTTAAGATTTTTATGTAGTTTTTTTTTAAATACTTTCCTCGTATTTTGCACTTTCCTGTATCTGAATAATCTGTTTTCCATTTAGTAGCTGCTAAAAGTAATTCTCCGTTTTCAATAACTACTTATGTTTTATCATAAACTGTTGGCTCAGTAGGTAGAGCGCTTGGTCGCTCAATCCGAACAGCTGTCCACCAATGGGTCACGGGTTCGAATCCCACTCAGTCCCCCCAAAAAATTTGAAAATTTTCTGACTGGGTTTTCACTTGAACGACCTATGTGGGATGGTTGCCAGTTACCAACGGAAGGTCGTGGGTTTCACCTCACGATAAAACTGGCAACGCCGCCATATAACTTAAATAATCTTGAGTGCGGCGTAAAACATCAAACAATCAATCAATCTATCATAAACTAAGAAATGACCTCTTAGCGACTACTAAATGGAAAACAAGTATGACTTTTAAAGATTTTATGAAGTACCCAAAAAGGAATAAGTAATAATATTTACAAAATGTGCTGTAGAACTTCCCTGATAAGACTGCCCATTTTGTTTTGGCAAAAAAATCAAGTTGATTTGATTTTCTAGAGAAGTTGAGTTGATCGACTAGAGAAGTTGAGCTGATTGTCTAGAGAAGGTGAGTTGATTGTCTAGAGAAGTTGAGTTGATTGTCTAGAGAAGGTGAGTTGATTGTCTAGAGAAGTTGAGTTGATTGTCTAGAGAAGTTGAGCTGAATGTCTAGAGAAGTTGAGTTGACAGTCTAGAGAAGTTGAGTTGATTCTCTAGAGAAGTTGAGTTGATTGTCCAGAGAAGTTGAGCTGATTGTCTAGAGAAGGTGAGTTGATTGTCTAGAGAAGTTGAGTTGATTGTCTAGAGAAGGTGAGTTGATTGTCTAGAGAAGTTGAGTTGATTGTCTAGAGAAGTTGAGCTGAATGTCTAGAGAAGTTGAGTTGACAGTCTAGAGAAGCTGAGTTGATTGTCTAGAGAAGTTGAGCTGATTGTCAAGAGAAGTTGAGTTGATTGTCTAGAGAAGTTGAGTTGATTGTCTAGAGAAGTTGAGTTGATTGTCTAGAGAAGTTGAGCTGATTGTCTAGAGAAGTTGAGTTGATTGTCTAGAGAAGTTGAGCTGACTATCTAGAGAAGTTGAGCTGACTTTCTAGAGAAGTTGAGTTGATTGTCTAGAGAAGTTGAGCTGACTTTCTAGAGAAGTTGAGTTGATTGATGTACCTTAAAGATCTAAAGGATTGATGTCGAAATAAGAAAATATCATTTAAGTCTGTAAATTCAGATGGCAGAGATATACGAGTATATTTTTTTTTTGCGTTTTTTGTTGCTTTTATAAACTACCTTAATGTACATTTTCAAGACTGAAATGCTTATCGGCGGAAAGTTCTGAATTCATGCTTCTTGATTTAAATAACAAACAATTGGTAAATTTTGATTCAACAAAGTTTTCCCTATATTGGCTTGATCGCTTCATGTGGAAGAGTTGCCAGGTCGAGGGTTTCATTCTGGCAAAGAGCGTGGTTTCCTCCACAACTAAACCTGGCACAGCCGCATTATAAGTGAAATAATCTTGAGTGCGACTCATATCATCAATCAATCAATCATTCCGTTCTGAAAAGTGCCAACTAAGTTCCTGGAGAGGAACAGCTCTATCGTATATTAGTTTTTGATAATTATACCCTGAAGGAAAATCACGATCATTTTATTATAATAGGGAGCGGGAGTCACGTGACAATTCCACAAATTTCCTGCCACCGGCGTTGTCATTACGCATGTGGGAAGCCTTTTGTCGTTCGAATATGACGCTCATTTCTGACGTTTTGGAACAAAAAACGCCAATCGAACTGAAAACGTCATAAAAAAACGTCACCTGTCACCGGATATCGCAAAATCTCTCGGTAGACTCCCAGGCCCTATAATGTTTGTACCCTATATTAGACAGCTCATACTATTTTAGTTGATTTAAAGGATATCACATTCATTTGCACATCACCAAGTAAGATTAAACATTAGCGGGATCTCCCAACTGAAACATTCTGGAGCTTTTTTAAATAAATGTGTACAATATTGTTAGCATTTGTTAACAATTACGCTTTTTAGTGCTGTTTGTATTTTTATTAGCATTTCCCATACTGTTAATATGTTTTTCGTACCATTGTCAAGCATTTTGTAAATACATTTTATCATTAAAAAATGTTGTGTCGAAAAACAAAAGTTTTGTAGTTCAAGAAATTCTAGGTGAAAAAATGTTATTTCTGAGGTTTTATTGTTTGGTAGTAATCCAAATGTCAACCATCAACCTTTGACTTGAAGTAGTTGAATAATAAAAGCGGAATTTTCATTACACGGAGTATTTTAGCTGTTGAGTGGGACATTAAGCTCCAATCAATCAATCAATCAATCGATCAATCAGCCTTAAAGTAAGCCTTCTTGCCTATCTTGGTTTGTGGTTTGCGATGATCGGGTACCTTTAGCGCTGAAAAAACATCAATCAACCAATTGTTTTTTAATAAATTAATTGACTTCTTGATATGTGTTAGCGTTCAAGGGCCTCGTTAGAAACTAGGACCATGCTGAAAAGTGTTCAACGGCCTTGTTAAAGGGACATGAGCTGCCAAAATGTTGATATTTTGACGTTAAAACAGAATGCTGAAATTATTGGCTATTTTTCTCAAGAGGTAGAATTCAGAAGCTTTTTAATGCTTCAAGTTTCGAAAATGTACGATAAAGTACTGTTTTAAACTAACTTTGGCTTAGAATGAATGAATGGTCGTCCCGGTTATTTAAATTTTGTTTACTTTTGAACACGTTTTCGGTTCATACAGGCCACATATACTGTATGGATTTTTCTCATTCCAACGCCAATCATTTAGTTTTTCGATAGTCTTCAAAGCCTCTTACTGTCGTGATGATCAGGAGTTATCAAAAAACTGTGAATTTTGGCAGCTCATGCCCCTTTAAGTAACTCGCACCTGGCTAAATGCGTCCAACATCCTCGTTAGAAACTTCTAACTGGCTAAAAAGCTATCACCGGCCTTGTTAGAAACCCCAGCGTGGCTAAATGCATGCAACAGCCTCCCACCTGGCTAAAAAGTGCTCAACGGCCTAGTTAAGCCTAGCGCACACGAGAGGCGCCGGCTGAGCTGCCGGCCACGCGTGGCTGACAGCTAAGATATTCTCTCCCTCCCCCCCCCCCCCCCCCCCCCATGTGCGCGTAATTTTTTAGATTTTTTACTCTCGAGGCGGTGAGAAACGTATCTAGCAGACATGTTTAATATTTTTCTGCCTCGCGTAGCAAGAATCTCACCGTGTGCGCACAACGTGAGCTGCCAGCTGAGCTGAGAGGAGGGAAAGGCCAATCGTCTGTAGGCCTATATACACGTATTGAAAGACTTGATCACTTTGAATATTACATAACACGGGTAGTGACATTTATGTAGGTCAGTGAACTTTGGTGACCAGGAACTTGCCTCAGCCGAGAGCTCATCGTCTGCGCTGAAAATTGTTGCTGCTCCCTCAGCCAAATCCCCTCGTCTGCGCTCAGCTTTAGAAGCTTCTCACTGGCTAAAAAGCGCTCAACATCCACGTTAGAAACTCCCAATTTGCTAAAAAGCGTTGAAGGGCTCGTTAAAAATCCTACCTGGATAAAAAAAAACACTCGATGGCCTCAATAGAAATTCCCACCTGGCTAAAAAGGCTTCAACGATCTTGTTAAAAACTCCCGTCTGGCTAAAAATTATACAACGGATGCAAAGCTATTCAAATACTCATACGATCCACTCCATTGGCCCTCGCCTCTTTGGTACGGTCATGGGGCAACATCATTGTCCATAGTTTCCTCTCGAGGGGCCTTTGTGGTCCATTTGGTTATCGAGTGGTCGCCCCTCAGTCCCACACTCGGACCAAATAAAAATTGAAAAAATTCTGAATCGATTTTTCACTCGCCGTATATGGAAGAGTTGCCCATGCAGGTACTCGCCGTTTTCTCCCCCTCTAAACCTGGCAACACCGCTATATAAGGGAAATAAACTTGAATGCGGCCTAATACTTCAATCAATTAATCAATCAATCATTCCGTTCTGAAAAGTGCTAACTAACTAAGAGAGGAACAGCTCTCCCGTATATTGGTTTTTGATAATTATACCCAAAAGGAAAATCACGATCATTTTATTATAATAATGTTTACATATAGGCCTGCTGTCATATGGCATAAAGTCATATCTGCAGTTATAGAGCCACACGTCTGCGGTTATTACCATGTAGTAGCCCTCGGAATACACATCCAGCCTAGCCCGAATAACCAGCCTCGGTGGTGCGGAGAATCTAACACAATCACTTGCGTATGCACCATGGAGGTAATATAGAAATAAAGAAAAACCACACAGACCGGCAAGTAAGTAACACAGAAAAGAGACACATGGGTGCGCGGAGCTAGTCTAGCCATATATACAGGGCCTCAAGAGATTCCGGTGTCCCTTGACCCTTGGTCGCCTCATAGCCTAGCATGCGTTATATCCATTTTCAATGTTTCCCTTGAACTCTGAAATGTGGGGCAAAAGTAAATTATATACGGTTTTAGTTTCTTTTGTTTCAGAAAATACCTCCAGCCATATAAGGCCGGAGATCATCCAAAGCCAGGGCGGCCCCTGGACCCCTCGTCGGTTGGCCTTAATGAAATGACGTCATCCCCCTATAGTTCTCCGTCCTATGGGGGAGTTTAAACGCAGGGTCAGAAATTAGAACGGAGTTTCGGTCTAGAGGGTGACTTACTATATATTTGGCTGGTAATGTGAATCACCCCCTAAATGCAAAAGGAAAAAGTGGATTGGGCTCTTGGTTGATTTATGTTTTGCGCTGTAAAACCTGTACCAAAGATTTTTCGCTTATATGACGGCGTTGCCAGGTTAAGTGACGAAGGAAACCAGGTTCTTCGTGTCGGGGGAAACCCCAAACCTTAGGCAAGTAGGCCTAGCTGACACAGGCAGGTCTAGGTGGGGTGCATGCGACTAGATACGGTTTTAGTTCCCCATCATCAAGAAACGTACGTAGGCTACAACAAGGCAATAAGCATAGATTGATTGATGTTTAACGCCGCACTCAAGATTATTTGCCAGGTTTAGGCCCTAATATAGGTGAGGAAACGGGGCTCTTTGCCCGACGGAAACCCCCGACTTTCGACGAATACCTGGCAACCTATCCACAAACGGCGATGGAGTTAAAATCCACTCAGAAATTTGTAATTGGTCTGATCGAGTGTGATTCGATTCTGCTCCACATCGAACGAAGGCCTGAGGGACTATCACATTGACCGACTGAGCCACATGCCCCCAATAGGTAGAGAATTAAATAGATGTGTTCATCATGGCCCGCTTCGTGTTAGAACCATTTCAATTCCATATTGATATGCACCAAAACCAGCTAGATTATCTTCAGCCCAGATTCTAAGTTGGTTCCGTATCTGCCTTTAATTTATAAGCCAAAACATTGCATTTTTAGAGTATTGAATAACATTTCGATCGAATAGCATCCATGCTTTTAACAAATAAATGGATTAGTAACTGATCAGTTAAAAGGCCTTCTAGCCTACGCTGAAGTAAATTTTCATAAGTTTTAATACATGTTCAGTCACACAACTTGACCCAGGCTACATCAAGGCGAATTCGGATCAGCGATCTTCTTTGCAATCAATAATGCCGGGTTTTTATTCTGATTTTGCGGTATGTAAGTCCCTCCCCCCCCCCCCCCTTCTTTTCGAGTCATGGTAAAAAAAAAAAACCATTCCGTGTTTATATAGGCCTATGCAGGTTTTATCTTGAGAAGATGCCCCCTCCCCGGCCCCCTTTTTCCCAAAGTTTCAGCCAGAAATTGCAATTTCTGTGGATATTTTTTATACTGACGGTCAAAATAGACCCTAGCTAGGCTATACAACCGTCAGTGCTGCGTCAGTATAAAAAAGAATAGTACTAATTTTTAATTTGGAGTCAGAAACCGGGACTTGATTATCATAGGCCTATGTAATACAGCTTTTCAAGCCAGACGGCTTTTGCACATTTATCAAGAACTTTTCATTACGTTAATTTATTCTCTTTAATCACAGAAAGAGTCATTTCAGCACCTTGATGTAAAATCGGGATCGGGTTGTGGTTTTTATGGGGAGGAGGTCCAAGGAGTATACTATACATCTATACTCCTTGAGGAGGAGGGGGAGAGGGAAGTAAAATTGATCGCGTAGTAATAACTAATTCATACAAAACTTCATGAATATTCATTGACTTTCTACAGTTGCTGAACAGTTTCATCTCATCCACCAACTATTTGATACAAACAAACGTCTATACAATAATCGAAATGACAAACACAAACCGAGCCTAAGTTTCGTTGTTTGTTTGAGATTTTTCTAAGCAGGTTGACTTCGTCACGGTGGATACCATTTGAATATTCATTAGTTGTCAGGGGTCGCACATGTGCAGTTCTCCCTAAGCCTGATCGCGCATACCCATTACAAACATACGCTGTGCGAAATAGTTCTCAAAGTAATTCCAGTAATACCGAGAAACCGAGGCTTTAAGATATATTTTCTTGATGAATATACCTGTTTAATTTATCTTTGAATAAATAGAATGCCATGCCTTAGTTCATTTCTGAACATTAATAATTTTACACTCGAAAATCCCATCTTCTCCGCTTCGATATCCAGCAAGGGGACGAACGAGCTTCCGCCTTAACTTTTGGGGCATATTTTCATGGTTTCTGCTAACTTCAAGACGCAAATCTGGCTTTAACAGGATTGTCCTATGGTAAGAATCAAGTTTATAAACTTTTTGTGCGCATCGCTTAGGAAACGGGAGACGGAAGTGGATGTTTGAAGGTCCTTTCCGTTTCTGGTCAAACACTTCCGTTTGGTGAACAGAAAAATGGCGACGTGTTTTTGTCGGTCAGTCTTCAGGATATAACAAAAAACACTTTCGGCTTTTGGTTAACTTTCTGTTGGACTAAAACGGATGAAAGTTCTTTTTAACTTGTATTCAGGGAAACGTCTTCGTCGCAATTTAACCCCCACGAAACTGCTCTCATGATTTAATAAACGTGTTTTTTTTCACCTGCCTATTTGCAATGATTTGGAGATCTCCAAACTCTGTGGCCAAAGTATATTGATGATGGGTGACCAACAGAGTTGGAGGACGTGTCATATTGAAACATGTACATTCGGAGAAACAACATTTGACCGTGGCTCTTCTCTCAATTTAAGCAAAGCACCCGGCCCAAACTTTACACACATTCTAGCCGCACACATGTGTCTCTATCCTGGTTTACTTACTTTGACGGTCAGGTAGAGCCACACATTAGACCACCATTATATCCGTTGGCTCGATCGACAGGCTGTTCAAAAGCAAGGAGTCACGGGATGCGAGGATTCGTGTCGTGTGCAAAGGCCAGTTATTTTAAGATCTCGATGGGGAAGCCCCAATGAACTATATGCGGGGAATGGACACGTCTCATTGGCTGGTTTGATCTGACTTAGTAAAATGTGCCGCCATTGATAGTTGAAGCGCGCGTGCATTACAGACCTGTATAGAAGTCGCATCATTTCCTAGTAATGGCGGCATTCGATGCATATCAAATACCACGTGACCTCCATTCCACGCATACAATTCATTGGGAAGCCCTCCGAAAAAAGGTCACGTTACTTGGAAAAGTACCGGAAAAACCCGAATCATGTGATATGTTGTCGTTGTTCGATGAGAGTTTGAAATCTGAGGGACAAATTTTTTACACCGGTTTTTGAATCGAGGGATTTAACAGTTTAACAACGGAATTCGAAGAAATCAACGGGTTCGATGAAAAGAGGAATGTTTCAAAGGTATAACAGGAGGTAATAACTGAAAGGTAAGTGAGATTAAGGATAGTTAAGACTTAGCTCGAATGTGTAATGCGAATAACCTCGACATATTTCATTTAAAAGCTGTAACTACACACATTCAAATTCAATTTGATCTTTTAGCTCGCCATTTCACCAAAAAAAGCGTTCAAACACTCACATTTGTGTTACATCCGATTCCTCGTGGTTTTTCCAAGGACAGCCCGGATCTTGAATTTTGAAGGCAGCGGGTAGAAGATATCCTTGGAAAAATGACGAGGATGTAACACAAATGTGAGTGTTTGAACGCTTTTTTTTAGTGAAACGGCGAGCTAAAAGATCAAATTGAATGTGTGTAAAGTTTGAGCCGGGTGGCGGTGCGTTGCTTAAATTGAGAGAAAATCCGCGATCAAATGTTGTTTCTCCGAATGTACATGTTTCAACATGGCACGTCCTCCAACTCTGTTGGTCACCCATCATCAATATAGGCCTACTTTGGCCACAGAGTTTGGAGATCTCCAACTATCCTTACCCTAGTCTCTGAGACTCTGACTCTATTCCAAATCTTATCATTCTCGATTTCGGCATGACGTCACGATCCTGACAACAAGGGCTCCAAGGTGAAAACAATTCCATAACGACGCCATTTTGACTGGCTGAGGGAAGACCACTTGACCCTAAGTACCCTAGCCGGCTGGTCAGGTACCCGGATGTCCGAAACCGAGAATATCCTCTCAAGTTCCAAAAGTTGCACTCCAGCTAGAAATTTTAGCACATGTGTGCACTTTTCTCTAATAATAATATTTGATATGATGTTCTAATTTCTGTGAAATATCAGAAAGGGAAATTGACAGGACAGTCTGACACTGATTAATTTTATAATCAATTTTTAGACCACAATCAGGGCAGAGGTTAGCCTGAAGTGACTATCCTGCCATTCTATACAACAGAATGGCAGGATACTAGGCGCCTGGGGCTAAGTCAGGGGTGTGTTTGCAAACCGGCATAGAGTTACGTCTTATGACAACTACCACGGTAACCCCATACTGTAGAGTTATGTTTCTATGACGGTTAAATAAAAAAAGTAGGCTACCAAGCTCCAGCTTGGGAAAGCTGTGGATGGGTGGGTTGTCTACCAATTAGTGTGTAAATGGCTTGTACACGGCCAAAAGATCCGGCGGATCGGTCGGTAACACGTCTCCAAAGTTAACAAATTCCTTTCTTTCTGCCCTCTATTGCGTTTTCACGTAATGTCTGCTTTTTCGACAGCCGAGCGTGTTCAAAGCTTGTTGCGGATGACTAATCATTTACACAAACTCATCTTACGGTATAAGCTGAAGCATTTCCTAAATATGTCTTGTAAACGACAAAATGATACGAATATATTAAGCATGCCACGATAAAACAAGTAACAGCTGATCTCCATAACCATAGCATAAATTATGCGAATTATAAGAAATTAAGTTGGCAAGGAAATAAGGATCTGTGCCGAAAGGTCTTCCCGTAGCGTTTGAGGGATACCAGGCTTACAACCTATGAGAATTACGTGAAACCTCAGTCAAGAAGTAATCTGTCTTTTTTTTCTTCAATGCGGATGATCAAGAGTTGTCGGGTACTCATTGAAGATCTGGGGTTTCCATTGGCCAAAAGCCGAGTTTCCTGTCAACATCGTGTATTTTAGACCTATCATCCAACATTAATTGATTGATTGTTTGATGTTTTACAGTTGCCAGTTATAGTGTGGGAGGAAACCCACGGCCTTCCGTTGGTAACTGGCAATCATCCCACATAGATCATTCGAGTGAAAACCCAGTCAGAAAATTTTCACATTTTTTTGGACTGCTTGGGATTTGAACCCGTGACCCATTGGTGGAACGACTTACAGTAAGCCACAGACTGACGGAGCCTCTCTTAGTTAATTAAATAGTTACCCACCCCAACCCTTCTTGCCCATGAATCGACTACAAAATTTTATTATTGTTAGAATTCAGACATTAAATAATTTTGTATTTTTTTTTCTAGTCACCCAAGACAGATTGTCTTTGGTCGACATGGGAAAGCGTTTGTTGGAAGCCTCCAGAATCGGAGACACAGAGGAAGTTCGGAACTTAATGGCAAGTGGGGCTCCGTTTACCACAGATTGGGTACGCTTACTTTATTATTAATTTCGAATTTTAATAGACCCGAGTAGTCTGGTTGTTTTAAGCTGCATTAGCTTTAAAACGACAACTCTTATGATTTTCCATATTAAAGGGATTTTTTGTTACACCAAAAACCAGCCCCTAAAATGATGTCACTTGCAAAAGGCGTAAATGGGGTCTAATGCAACAAATGATTTGAACTGAGCATCTTCTTTCAAGCGCTTTGTAACGACACGGATGACAGCACACATAACTTTCTGTGCAGGTTGCTTGCTGTTCTGTCCTCCATTCAAACCCCTTCTAATATTATCCATCACACAAAGCTATGTGGGATGGTTGCCAGTTACCAGCGAAAGGTCGTGGGTTTCCTCCCACAATAAAACTGGCAACGCCGCCATATAAGGTGAAATAAATCCATCACACAAAGCACCAAAAGCTGATGACGTGATCACGAAATCGACCCATGTACATTTTTATAATATCAAGTTTTCGGAGAAGTTAGAACACCTTAGTCTCATCAGTTCGTTTTGTTACTGCATGTCTAAAAAATCGGTCACTCATCAACTAGACTCCCACAGAGCCAAAAAACAAATACATCTTGTCGACATATACTGAATTGTTGCCCCTGCCAGATATCTTCATCTGGACATAAATGTAGAAAGCAGTTTCCTTCCCAGAATTAACCTTAGATGTACCGACCATCAATATATAATATTTGTTTTCTTGATCAACAGTTCATTGGATGTTATCCAATTCATTGAAAATGGCCGTCCTCGTACAGCAGAGGTATTAGGGCCGAGTTGTATCAATTTGTTCAGACAGCAGAGGTGTAACTTAGAGCTTGCAGCTATGAGCCTTGGTATATTTCTTTTTATGAGGCCGTAAATCATATAATAATGCTTTATTGCTGATCAAAGCGCCATCAAGGGCAGACAATCACAAAAACATTAATACAAAAATTCACTCCCTTCATAAAGATTATTCCTACCTCTTTGTTGTTTGCTTTGTTGATGACATTTTTTCTCTTTTTACAGTTAGGAACATCTCCATTACATTTTGCCTCCCAAAATGGCCACCTTCAGACAGCAGAGGTATTACTTCGGGCTGGTATTAGTCGGGATGCTAGGACTAAGGTTGACAGAACGCCCCTACACGTAGCAGCACAAGCAGGTCATGCCGACATTGTTAGACTGCTGTTAAAGAGTGAAGCGGACATTGAAGCTAAAGATATGGTCAGTGATAGATCTAGCATTTTTTCTCAAACTTTCTTATCCTGGTAAGATTGATTGATTGATGAATGTTTTACGCCACACTCAAGATTATTTCACTTATATGGCGGTGTTCCTGATGCTTTGCTTAGTTCTGAGAAAACCCCTGACCTTCAGCGAGTACCTGGCAACTGAGGGACTATCACTCTAACCGAATGAGCCTAAGAGACCCCTCTTGGTAAGGTGGCTCATCTGCCTGAACTACTTTATGAAATAAACCCTTGGCAACAGTTTCATGAAGCCGTCTCTAAATGATATCAATCACAGTTGCCATGACGATGGTATCCAATGGCTACTAGACTTTGCTTGCGGTACGACTCCTGTGTGAAGCGAGCACATGACCTGCGACACAGACTTATGTTAGCAGCCAATAACCTACCACAAAAAAAAATTTGGCGTCACAAAAAAAATAGTTTGTTTACATACATATATTCTAATTTGTAAAGTAACACTCAGTGTTAATACAGGCCTTTTTGTTTGTAGTTAAAAATGACACCCCTCCACTGGGCAACTGAAGAGTCTCATCCCCTAGTTATTGAACTATTGGTCAGAGAAGGTGCTCAAATTCATACCGAAAACAAGGTCAGTATTCTCATTTTTCAAATTTTTTTCTCTATAGACAAAAAAAAAATATATTGGCTGAATTTTTTACTTCATCAGTACATTGCTCACCTGATTTTGTTTTCAGGTGAGCAGCTAAAAAATGACCCTTTCTGTTACCGGTTTTCCTAGTGATTACTTTCTAACATTTAGACCCTCGGTCTGGGGGCAGTATGGTTTTTGGCCATAGCCATTTTCGCCTACCCAGCATGGAGGAAAATGAAGTATGCCAAAAACATTAGCCTTCCTGACGTTCATATGGTCTGTGGAGGTTTTAATGTTAAAATTTAGGTGGGATGGGGGTGGGTAAGATCTTTTGGTCAGTTGGTAATTTTGTTGCCATATAACCTTAGCTGTTGAGTGCGACGTTAAACCCCAATCAATCAATCTAACATTCAAGCTGAGTAATTCTGACTTTTTGTTTTAATTTGTTTTCAGTTTGGTAAATCTCCATTAGATATAGCTGGTGACAAAGGAAGATTTGATCTTATTGGACTGTTATCACAGGTAACTTTTGAATTATAACCTGGTAAATCCCCATTAGATATAGCTGGTGACAAAGGAAGATTTGATCTTATTGGACTGTTATCACAGGTAACTTTCGAATTATAACCTGGTTAATCCCCATTAGATATAGCTGGTGACAAAGGAAGATTTGATCTTATTGGACTGTTATCACAGGTAACTTTTGAATTATAACCTGGTAAATCCCCATTAGATATAGCTGGTGACAAAGGAAGATTTGATCTTATTGGACTGTTATCACAGGTAACTTTTGTATTATAACCTGGTAAATCCCCGTTAGATATAGCTGGTGACAAAGGAAGATTTGATCTTATTGGACTGTTATCACAGGTAACTTTTGAATTATAACCAGGTAAATCCCCATTAGATATAGCTGGTGACAAAGGAAGATTTGATCTTATTGGACTGTTATCACAGGTAACTTTTGAATTATAACCTGGTAAATCCCCATTAGATATAGCTGGTGACAAAGGAAGATTTGATCTTATTGGACTGTTATCACAGGTAACTTTTGAATTATAACTTGGTAAATCCCCATTAGATATAGCTGGTGACAAAGGGAGATTTGATCTTATTGGACTGTTATCACAGGTAACTTTTGAATTATAACCTGGTAAATCCCCATTAGATATAGCTGGTGACAAAGGGAGATTTGATCTTATTGGACTGTTATCACAGGTAACTTTTGAATTATAACCTGGTAAATCCCCATTAGATATAGCTGGTGACAAAGGAAGATTTGATCTTATTGGACTGTTATCACAGGTAACTTTTGAATTATAACCTGGTAAATCCCCATTAGATATAGCTGGTGACAAAGGAAGATTTGATCTTATTGGACTGTTATCACAGGTAACTTTTGAATTATACCCCGGTAAATCCCCATTAGATATAGCTGGTGACAAAGGAAGATTTGATCTTATTGGACTGTTATCATAGGTAACTTTTGAATTATAACCTGGTAAATCTCCATTAGATATAGCTGGTGACAAAGGAAGATTTGATCTTATTGGACTGTTATCACAGGTAACTTTTGAATTATAACCTGGTAAATCTCCATTAGATATAGCTGGTGACAAAGGAAGGTTTGATCTTATTGGACTGTTATCACAGGTAACTTTTGAATCATAACCTGGTAAATCCCCATTAGATATAGCTGGTGACAAAGGAAGATTTGATCTTATTGGACTGTTATCACAGGTAACTTTTGAATTATAACCTGGTAAATCCCCATTAGATATAGCTGGTGACAAAGGAAGGTTTGATCTTATTGGACTGTTATCACAGGTAACTTTTGAATTATAACCTGGTAAATCCCCATTAGATATAGCTGGTGACAAAGGAAGATTTGATCTTATTGGACTGTTATCACAGGTAACTTTTGAATTATAACCTGGTAAATCCCCATTAGATATAGCTGGTGACAAAGGAAGATTTGATCTTATTGGACTGTTATCACAGGTAAATTTTGAATTATAACCTGGTAAATCCCCATTAGATATAGCTGGTGACAAAGGAAGATTTGATCTTATTGGACTGTTATCACAGGTAACTTTTGAATTATACATGTAACCAGGTAAATCTCCATTAGATATAGCTGGTGACAAAGGAAGATTTGATCTTATTGGACTGTTATCACAGGTAACTTTTGAATTATAACCTGGTAAATCCCCATTAGATATAGCTGGTGACAAAGGAAGATTTGATCTTATTGGACTGTTATCACAGGTAACTTTTTAATTATAACCTGGTAAATCCCCATTAGATATAGCTGGTGACAAAGGAAGATTTGATCTGATTGGACTGTTATCACAGGTAACTTTTGAATTATAACCTGGTAAATCCCCATTAGATATAGCTGATGACAAAGGAAGATTTGATCTTATTGGACTGTTATCACAGGTAACTTTTGAATTATAACCTGGTAAATCCCCATTAGATATAGCTGGTGACATAGGAAGATTTGATCTTATTGGACTGTTATCACAGGTAACTTTTG
This sequence comes from Lepidochitona cinerea, assembly GCA_963971465.1. Lineage (NCBI taxonomy): Eukaryota > Metazoa > Mollusca > Polyplacophora > Chitonida > Tonicellidae > Lepidochitona > Lepidochitona cinerea. The sequence continues at coordinate 16,433,509 of OZ020559.1, forward strand.
AATTATAACCTGGTAAATCCCCATTAGATATAGCTGGTGACAAAGGAAGATTTGATCTTATTGGACTGTTATCACAGGTAACTTTTGAATGATAACCTGGTAAATCCCCATTAGATATAGCTGGTGACAAAGGAAGATTTGATCTTATTGCACTGTTATCACAGGTAACTTTTGAATTATAACCTGGTAAATCTCCATTAGATATAGCTGGTGACAAAGGAAGATTTGATTTTATTGGACTGTTATCACAGGTAACTTTTGAATTATAACCTGGTAAATCCCCATTAGATATAGCTGGTGACAAAGGAAGATTTGATTTTATTGGACTGTTATCACAGGTAACTTTTGAATTATAACCTGGTAAATCTCCATTAGATATAGCTGGTGACAAAGGAAGATTTGATCTTATTGGACTGTTATCACAGGTAACTTTTGAATGATAACCTGGTAAATCCCCATTAGATATAGCTGGTGACAAAGGAAGATTTGATCTTATTGCACTGTTATCACAGGTAACTTTTGAATTATAACCTGGTAAATCTCCATTAGATATAGCTGGTGACAAAGGAAGATTTTATTTTATTGGACTGTTATCACAGGTAACTTTTGAATTATAACCTGGTAAATCCCCATTAGATATAGCTGGTGACAAAGGAAGATTTGATTTTATTGGACTGTTATCACAGGTAACTTTTGAATTATAACCTGGTAAATCTCCATTAGATATAGCTGGTGACAAAGGAAGATTTGATCTTATTGGACTGTTATCACAGGTAACTTTTGAATTATAACCTGGTAAATCCCCATTAGATATAGCTGGTGACAAAGGGAGATTTGATCTTATTGGACTGTTATCACAGGTAACTTTTGAATTATAACCTGGTAAATCCCCATTAGATATAGCTGGTGACAAAGGAAGATTTGATCTTATTGGACTTTTATCACAGGTAACTTTTGAATTATAACCTGGTAAATCCCCATTAGATATAGCTGGTGACAAAGAAAGATTTGATCTTATTGGACTGTTATCACAGGTAACTTTTGAATTATAACCTGGTAAATCCCCATTAGATATAGCTGGTGACAAAGGAAGATTTGATTTTATTGGACTGTTATCACAGGTAACTTTTGAATTATAACCTGGTAAATCTCCATTAGATATAGCTGGTGACAAAGGAAGATTTGATCTTATTGGACTGTTATCACAGGTAACTTTTGAATTATAACCTGGTAAATCCCCATTAGATATAGCTGGTGACAAAGGAAGATTTTATCTTATTGGACTGTTATCACAGGTAACTTTTGAATTATAACCTGGTAAATCCCCATTAGATATAGCTGGTGACAAAGGAAGATTTGATCTTATTGGACTGTTATCACAGGTAACTTTTGAATTATAACCTGGTAAATCCCCATTAGATATAGCTCGTGACAAAGGAAGATTTGATCTTATTGGACTGTTATCACAGGTAACTTTTGAATTATAACCTGGTAAATCCCCATTAGATATAGCTGGTGACAAAGTACGTTTTGATCTTATTGGACTGTTATCACAGGTAACTTTTGAATTATAACCTGGTAAATCCCCATTAGATATAGCTGGTAACAAAGGAAGATTTGATCTTATTGGACTGTTATCACAGGTAACTTTTGAATTATAACCTGGTAAATCCCCATTAGATATAGCTGATGACAAAGGAAGATTTGATCTTATTGGACTGTTATCACAGGTAACTTTTGGAATATAACCTGGTAAATCCCCATTAGATATAGCTGGTGACAAAGGAAGATTTGATCTTATTGGACTGTTATCACAGGTAACTTTTGAATTATAACCTGGTAAATCCCCATTAGATATAGCTGGTGACAAAGGAAGATTTGATCTTATTGGACTGTTATCACAGGTAACTTTTGAATTATAACCTGGTAAATCCCCATTAGATATAGCTGGTGACAAAGTACGATTTGATCTTATTGGACTGTTATCACAGGTAACTTTTGAATTATAACCTGGTAAATCCCCATTAGATATAGCTGGTGACAAAGTACGTTTTGATCTTATTGGACTGTTATCACAGGTAACTTTTGAATTATAACCTGGTAAATCCCCATTAGATATAGCTGGTAACAAAGGAAGATTTGATCTTATTGGACTGTTATCACAGGTAACTTTTGAATTATAACCTGGTAAATCCCCATTAGATATAGCTGATGACAAAGGAAGATTTGATCTTATTGGACTGTTATCACAGGTAACTTTTGGAATATAACCTGGTAAATCCCCATTAGATATAGCTGGTGACAAAGGAAGATTTGATCTTATTGGACTGTTATCACAGGTAACTTTTGAATTATAACCTGGTAAATCCCCATTAGATATAGCTGGTGACAAAGGAAGATTTGATCTTATTGGACTGTTATCACAGGTAACTTTTGAATTATAACCTGGTAAATCCCCATTAGATATAGCTGGTGACAAAGGAAGATTTGATCTGATTGGACTGTTATCACAGGTAACTTTTGAATTATAACCTGGTAAATCCCCATTAGATATAGCTGATGACAAAGGAAGATTTGATCTTATTGGACTGTTATCACAGGTAACTTTTGAATTATAACCTGGTAAATCCCCATTAGATATAGCTGGTGACATAGGAAGATTTGATCTTATTGGACTGTTATCACAGGTAACTTTTGAATTATAACCTGGTAAATCCCCATTAGATATAGCTGGTGACAAAGGAAGATTTGATCTTATTGGACTGTTATCACAGGTAACTTTTGAATGATAACCTGGTAAATCCCCATTAGATATAGCTGGTGACAAAGGAAGATTTGATCTTATTGCACTGTTATCACAGGTAACTTTTGAATTATAACCTGGTAAATCTCCATTAGATATAGCTGGTGACAAAGGAAGATTTTATTTTATTGGACTGTTATCACAGGTAACTTTTGAATTATAACCTGGTAAATCCCCATTAGATATAGCTGGTGACAAAGGAAGATTTGATTTTATTGGACTGTTATCACAGGTAACTTTTGAATTATAACCTGGTAAATCTCCATTAGATATAGCTGGTGACAAAGGAAGATTTGATCTTATTGGACTGTTATCACAGGTAACTTTTGAATTATAACCTGGTAAATCCCCATTAGATATAGCTGGTGACAAAGGGAGATTTGATCTTATTGGACTGTTATCACAGGTAACTTTTGAATTATAACCTGGTAAATCCCCATTAGATATAGCTGGTGACAAAGGAAGATTTGATCTTATTGGACTTTTATCACAGGTAACTTTTGAATTATAACCTGGTAAATCCCCATTAGATATAGCTGGTGACAAAGAAAGATTTGATCTTATTGGACTGTTATCACAGGTAACTTTTGAATTATAACCTGGTAAATCCCCATTAGATATAGCTGGTGACAAAGGGAGATTTGATCTTATTGGACTGTTATCACAGGTAACTTTTGAATTATAACCTGGTAAATCCCCATTAGATATAGCTGATGACAAAGGAAGATTTGATCTTATTGGACTGTTATCACAGGTAACTTTTGAATTATAACCTGGTAAATCCCCATTAGATATAGCTGATGACAAAGGGAGATTTGATCTTATTGGACTGTTATCACAGGTAACTTTTGAACTATAACCTGGTAAATCCCCATTAGATATAGCTGGTGACAAAGGAAGATTTGATCTTATTGGACTGTTATCACAGGTAACTTTTGAATTATAACCTGGTAAATCTCCATTAGATATAGCTGGTGACAAAGGAAGATTTGATCTTATTGGACTGTTATCACAGGTAACTTTTGAATTATAACCTGGTAAATCCCCATTAGATATAGCTGGTGACAAAGGAAGATTTGATCTTATTGGACTGTTATCACAGGTAACTTTTGAATTATAACCTGGTAAATCCCCATTAGATATAGCTGGTGACAAAGGAAGATTTGATCTTATTGGACTGTTATCACAGGTAACTTTTGAATTATAACCTGGTAAATCCCCATTAGATATAGCTGGTGACAAAGGAAGATTTGATCTTATTGGACTGTTATCACAGGTAACTTTTGAATTATAACTTGGACCGACTGCCTAATAATGTCCTTGGCCTTTCATGCATGGCCGATGGTATTTTGCCAATAAATGTTTTTAGCCATAATGAATTGTTTGAAAAGTCTTTGAGAAAATGTTTGTTATTTGTGTTTTGCTCGGTAAATTTCCAGATTTAGTTAAAGATTTTGTCATATCCGTTGAAAGGTGATGCTATTATTATTAAGAAAGCTTTGTTGATGTTACAAATTCATTCAACACATTTTTTTTCCATACGTCCAAACGAAGTGTTATGTTCGAACTGAAAACTATCGGTGCAATGACAGCCCCTGCGACAGATAATTTGTTTTTTTATTGAAATTAATTTTATTTTTTAGAATGGTGAAATCCAAGTTGCTGCTAATTCAGTTGTGGAAGAAGTCACAGCCGAGGAGATTCTGACGGAGCAAATCAACCATCACACGGAGACCGTCATCACAGAGGAAGTGGAATCTGAGCCAATCACAGATGACATTCCAGTTTCTATAGCAACATCTATTGCCATGACAACTTCAGGTAATTTTCCATTGAATGCCTTTTAAAACAGTATAATAGCTCTGGTATAGTCCCTCCTTTATTTGACACTCTGTATACTGTGAAAAAAAAAATTTCCAATTAAAACTTCTCAGAGCCAAGGGCCTGTTTTCCTTCCCCACTAAACCTGGCGACGCCGCCATATAAGTGAAATAATCAGCAAACCTTTCAACACTACCATAGCCAAATGTAAATGAAATAGCCTTGAGTGTGAGGTATCATATCCATCAATCAATCAAATAAGGTCATGTTACAGACAAACCAGTTTTCACTGATCTGTGGCTGGTGGCAGTAGAATTTCTATGTACAGTATATTACATATAAACTTATTCGTTTTAGAATTTGAGCTTCATTTAACTGTACAAGTAGACAATGTGGATAATTTTGCATAAGAGGGGCCAGGAGCCTGTTTCACAAAGCGGTGTAGCGTAAGTTTTCATAGCAACCCATACTGTAGACATCTGTAGTAAGAAAGTTACGCAAAAAATACATCTACGCCGCTTTGTGAAACAGGCTCCTGATCTTCACATCAGAAATAGGAATCTTTGATAGATCAAGTAATAAAATTTTTGTTTCATCTTGTGTTAAAGATTCGTCAGACCAAAGCAGTACATCTGTGTTGGCTACCTTGGCGGCACTAGCGGAGGCAACAGCTCCTATTACATCATTAGGTACGTCAATCCTGTGGGGAAAGTTGGTAAAAGTGAGTTGTTGAAAGTTGGTAAAAGGCAAAGTTTGTAAAAGTGAGTTGTTGAAAGTTGGTGAAAGGGAAAGTTTGTAAAAGTGAGTTGTTGAAAGTTGGTGAAAGTGAGTTGTTGAAAGCTTGTAAAAGTGAGTTTTTGAAAGTTGGTAAAAGTGAGTTGTTGAAAGTTGGTAAAAGTGAGTTGTTGAAAGTTGGTGAAAGTTTGTAAAAGTGGTAAAAGTGAGTTGTTGAAAGTTGGTTAAAATGAGCTGTTGAAAGTTGGTAAAAGTGAGTTGTTGAAAGTTGGTAAAAGTGAGTTGTTGAAAGTTGGTAAAAGTGAGTTGTTGAAAGTTGGTAAAAGTGAGTTGTTGAAAGTTGGTGAAAGGGAAAGTTTGTAAAAGTGAGTTGTTGAAAGTTTGTAAAAGTGAGTTGTTGAAAGTTTGTAAAAGTGAGTTGTTGAAAGTTGGTAAAAGTGAGTTGTTGAAAGTTGGTGAAAGGGAAAGTTTGTAAAAGTGAGTTGTTGAAAGTTGGTAAAAGTGAGTTGTTGAAAGTTGGTGAAAGGGAAAGTTTGTAAAAGTGAGTTGTTGAAAGTTGGTAAAAGTGAGTTGTTGAAAGTTGGTGAAAGGGAAAGTTTGTAAAAGTGAGTTGTTGAAAGTTGGTAAAAGTGAGTTGTTGAAAGTTGGTAAAAGGCAAAGTTGGTAAAAGTGAGTTGTTGAAAAGGAAAGTTAAAAGGGAGTTGTTGGAAAGGAAAGTTAAAAGGGAGTTGTTGAAAGTTGGTAAAAGTGAGTTGTTGAAAGTTGTTAAAAGTGAGTTGTTCAAAGTTGGTAAAAGTGAGTTGTTCAAAGTTGGTAAAAGTGAGTTGTTGAAAGTTGGTAAAAGGAAAGTTGTTAAAAGGGAGTTGTTGGAAGTTGGTAGAAGTGAGTTGTAGAAAGTTGGTAAAAGGGAGTTGTTGAAAGTTGGTAAAAGGGAAAGTTTGTAAAAGTGAGTTGTTGAAAGTTGGTAGAATTGAGTTGTTGAAATTGAAAGTTTAAAAGTGAAAGCTGTTTGAAAGTTGCTTTTGAAAGCAAATAGTGGTGAAGTGAAAGCGAAAGTTGTTGATAGTGCAAGTTGTAAGTTGTTGAAAGTGAAAGTGAAAGTTATTGCAATTGAAAGCCAATAAAAGGGATAAATCTTACAAGTGTAAGACCTTTAAAATCAGCTAATGTAATTTAATGAAATAATCTTGTGTGAGCAAACAATTAATTGGTCATAACACAGATTCATTTTATTGATTTATTTATATTTTTCCCAGCATCCAGCACGACAGAAGCGATAAATTTGTTAGAGAACCATGGTATAACAATGATTTCAACAAATGATGGGAATATATTGGCCTCGGCTGTTGAGAGTGGACAGAGTATAACATTGACAGGTTAGTTAACTAGAACCCGGTCTCCTCCCTCACTATAGATGACAAACGGCTATACATTGGTATAAGTGAAATAATCTGCAGTATAGCATGCAAAGTAAACGTGCATAAACAAAGGAAAGTAGGGTGTTCAAATTGCTGCCCTTATGTCGAAGTCAGAAGAATTGCGAGGTACTCACCGAAGGTCAGAGGTCTCCTTCAAACAAAGAGCCTGGTTTCCTTCCCCACTCAACCTGGTAACGCCGCCATATAAGTGACATAATCTTGAGTGCGGCGTAAAACATCAATCAATGAAACTTCTTGTTCAAGAAATTTTCCATCAAGAAGAAGCTGGAGGTCTCCGTTATCCTCAATAGAGCCTTTCGGCGTAGAATAACGCTTATATAATTGTATGTCATTGACGTCCTCTTTCTGTTGCAGTCTCTGTGACACGCCTCTTTTGCATTGTGTCAATAACGAAATGAACATGATTTCGACAGATTGATTCAAAAACTAAATTTAGGCTATAGCGTCATTTTGTCATACAGCGAGACTTCTGCGCAAGCGTCAATCCTTAAGCCAAAAGGGTCCATTACCTACGCTAAAAAAGTCTGTCAAGTTAGTCAAGATTCTAACCTGTCGTTTGAAAGAGGGTCAGAAATTGAGATTATTTTATTCCAACCAGGTTTATTTATGCATTTCTATAAAAAAAATCAGCATTTTCCTCATAGTTTGTATTTTGTTAAACCTGTTGTTGTTGTTGTTTACAGAAGCCGGACGCGTGGCTATCAACTTGATAAAACAGCAAGCTCTTAATCAGTCAACCGACAAGGACGGAGAAGGGGAGGTCATTGAGGAGAACGTTGTGGACGGTTACGGAACAGTGTCGGATGACCTAGATCCAGAAGTATGGATGCTAACAAATTCTATATTTATAGACACTAAAACACACGGACACCGGGAAAATCTTCTTGACTAAAATAACCAGGGAGACAAGTTTCTAGTTGTGTTGCATAGAGCCCGGTTTCCTCCCACAATAAAATTGACAACGCCGCCATATAAGTGAAATAATCTTGAGCGTGGTGTAAAACACCAAACAATCAATCAATCAATCAATCTAGTTGTGTTAAAAGGGGGGTAAATTATATAGTATGGTCGGTTTGCCGAAATTCAGATTTGTTTTGTTGATTCTGATTTGTCCTAATACATAATCCCAAGAGTTGAAATCTTCAGAAATATTTAATTGGGACTTATAAGAGGGAAATCTAAGGGGCCTCTCCTAATTCTTGTTCAACAAGAAGTTTTTGTTTGGTGTTGGGTGGATTGATTGATTGTTTTACGCTGCGCTCAAGATTATTTCACGTTGCCAGTTTTATTGTGGGACGAAACCGGGCTCTGGCAACCATTCCACATACATGTAGGTCGTTCGAGTGAACACCCAGTCAGAAAATTTCCACTTTTTTTTTGGACTGAGTGGGATTTGAACCCGCAGGCTATTCATGGAAGGCTGTTCGGATTGAGTGTCCAACGCTCTACCTACGGAGCCACGGAAGCCCCCATGTTGGGTGGAAGGTTTGTTCTGGTATAGGTGCGAGTCTGACTCCCCTCTCTCCTAAAGCCAAGCAAAATAATCTTGAGTACCAAACAATGTCAGGGTCATCTCCGATTATATCTGCAGCATAAACATTGCTATTTTTTTCCTTGTGTTTTTATGCAGAAAGTAATAATGGTATCGGCGGACCAATTAGACGGAGAAGAATCGGGTCAAGTTGTTGTTGAAGTTCAGGAAGAAACAGCAGAGGATATGACACACATAAATGCAGCAGGTCAGTTTGACTCAAAGGCATAGAAAACTCCAGAAATATATACAATCTAACTTAAAGTGGCATGAGCTGCCAAAATTCACACTTTTTTCATAATTTCTGATCGTCGCGACAGTAAGAGGCTTTGAAGGCCATCGAAAAACTAAATGATTGGCGTTGGAGTGGGGAAAATCCATGCAGTATGTGGCCTATACGAACCGAAATAGTGTTCGAAAAGTAAACAAAATTTAAATAACCGGGACGACCATTCATTCATTCTAAGCCAAAGTTAGTTCAAAACAATACTTTATCGTACATTCTAGAGACTAGAAGCACTAAAAAGCTTCTGAATTGTACGTCTTGAGAAAAATAGCCGATAATTTCAACATTCTGTTTTTACGTCAAAATATCAACATTTTGGCAGCTCATGCCCCTTTAAGCTAAAGCCCTTAAAACACAGAATGGCTCCTATAACCTTAGTAAACTGTCAATTTGCGTACACAAATGCTCATCAATGATTGCATTATATGCGAGCTGCTTTTTTAAGATCAGCTGCCAAATCAAGGGAAAATTTCTTTGAAATATAATCAGCTAATTGTTCGTCATTTTAACAAGAAGCACAAAACATTCTCTGCTGATACCAATCTTGACGCATTATTATAAAAAAAAAAAAAAAAAAAATTAAACTCCTACACCTCGACTTTTTTAATTTTGTTATTAGCACAAATTGTTGTTTCACACTTTTATTGGCTTTTACAACATTTATTACTTCAACGTCAATCCTTGAGTTTTATCAAGGCACTTCAAATGTTCAACTTTTTTCACACAAAAAAGAATTTATGAAAAAATTCTGAATATTGGCGGCTTAGAGCACTTTTATCCAGGAGGTAATACATGAAAACAATAAAAAATAAAATAACAATTATGAAATCAATTTCAATTTTTCAGGAGATGCTTGTTCAGACGAACCCCCGATGAAAAGAATGAAAAATGATTCTGTTTCACACTTTCTGGTGAGAGAAATTGTGGTCAATAATGTTTTTGAGAATAGACGGATTGCTTAATGTCTTCTTAGAGATATCGGAGGGCCTCCGTGGCTCAGTAGGTAGAGCGTTGGACGCTCAATCCGAAAAGCCTTCCACCAATGGGTCGCGGGGTCGAATCCCACTCAGTCCAAAAGAAAATTGGAATTCTGACTGGGTTTTCACTCGAACGACCTATGTGGGATGGTTGCCAGTTACCAGCGGAAGGTTGTGGGTTTCCTCCGGGCATGGAGCCCGGTTTCCTCCCACAATAAAACTGGCAACGCCGCCATATAAGTGAAATGATCTTGAGCGCGGCGTAAAACACCAAACAATCAATCAATCAATCAATCTTAGAGATATCAGGAAGGGAGAGCATGGAAATAAATGGGTGCAGTCAGGCGTGTCCCTACAGAGCCTGACACTCGCAAATATCCCAGGCCCATTGAGGGCTGCTTTTGGGACAGAGGAGTCCATAGTGTGTTGCCCTTTTGCTCAAAGCCATCTTAACAAAGAGTACTTTTAGTGTATACTTAGAGTACAGTGTGTACCCGACTTTGGAGCGCACATAACTGTCACATGTTATAGGGGATACTAAAAAAGTCATTGTATGTAACCGGCCTTGTACAAGTAGGCTCTGGAGAGCCTTTCAGAAAGTTTTCTTAAAATGGGATTTTTCAGTCGGTTGCCGTTTGTGGAAGAGTCGTCAGTTCAAAGAAAAAATTGAAAACTTTTTCAGCGAGTTTTTATCACTTAATCGCCCTATGTGGAAGAGTTGCCAGTTACTTGCTAAATGTCAGGGGCTTCCTCCAAGCAAAGGTTGATTGATTGATTGATTGATATTTTCACTGTTATGGCGGCCTTAAGTGTGGGAGGAATTCAGCTCTTTGCTCCAAGGAAACCCCGACCTTCATTACTTGCTGCCTCATCCATGGCCAGACTGAAGGATCATTACTCTGACAACTGAGCCACCGAGGCCCCGTAGCAAAGAGCCAAGTTTCTTCAACGACTAAACCTGGCTATAAATTGTCTGTGACATAGAACTTTAACATCCATCATCAATCTTTTATAATTATACATTAAATCGGAAATCAACACCAAAACAATCAATCCTTTTTTTTCTAACTGCTTTTAGAACTTCACAAATTATTTGCTTCTATTTCCTGCTTCTGACTGGGTTTTCACTCGGACGACCTATGTGGGATGGTTGCCAGTTACCAACGGAAGGTCGTGGGTTTCCTCCGGGCATAGAGCCCGGTTTCCTCCCACAATAAAACTGGCAAAGCCGCCATATAAGTGAAATAATCTTGAGCGTGGCGTAAAACACCAAACAATCAATCAATCTATTTCCTGCCCTAATTAAGGTAACTCCACTATAAGGGAATTAATCTATACCCTTTCATTTCTGTTTCTAACATCAAGTTATCTCCCTTGTTGCTAGGTGAAAAATCAGATTTTGGAAGGACCAATGAAAGACGACCTTAGAAAACAGCTTGAAGAGGTTCAGAGACAGGCTGAGGAATACAAACAACAGTTATTGGAGAAAGAAAAGGAAACAGAAGTGTATAAAAAACGATTAAGTGAACTGACGCCAACAAAAAAGAAAACATAAATCCACCATATTTGTTTCATCTGAAAACATCAGCGAGTTTTAACATCTAAATTTACAGTTACAGGAGAAAGGATACTGAAGTGGTCAAAGATTTGATGAATTTTTTGCAATTGCCCGTGGCAAAATAGAAATCTAAGGCCTGGCATTTCATTTCCAATCAGTGACGAAGAGCCTGGCTTTCGTCCTTACGGCACCTGGGAATTCATAGAAGTTAAATAGACTTGATTGCGGCATAAAACATCAATCAATCAGATAAGGGACTTATAATAACCAGACAAATTTACATCCAAGATTCTATTTCTACTAATCTGAAGATTCCCGATAAAATGGTAACATCTCTGGTTGGCATTTCCCTTTAGATGAGGCCAAAGTATGATGTCAGTCTGGGTTCAAATGTACTCAACGGCTGGGCATATGTCACTAAGAAAGGAAAATTAAAGATAAAATGTATAGAATTTTGCAGAATTTTCTAAAGATTGCTGTTGCCAAGAAAAATGTGGCAGGATTAAATGATAATATTAGCATTATGCCAGTTGGCTGTTTAAACCAAAAAGTTTATAAGGAAAAATTGCTCAGGCAACATCTCTCTTCTCAGAACAAACAGAACAGGTGGAGCCATGTTTATTGCGCCTATTTTAGAGCTCGCTATACAACAGCAAATAAATCCTCTAATACAGTCAATGGAATGTTGCTGTATAATATTAGTGTGCCATTCAATGCCGACCCCTACATGTCCCATTGCTGCAAGGGATCATGTATCGTTTTTTTAAATATTTTTCTGCGTTTATGTGATTCATGCAAAGCTTCCGTGGAAATCCAATGAACTACATATATGGAATGGAGGTCACGTTGTATTTGATATGCATTGAATGACGCCATTGCTAAGAGATGGTGCAATATCGATCCATATCGGTCATGCACGCACTCAGCAATGACAGCGCTTTTTACTGTCAGGTCCAAACCACCAACGAGACCTGTCCATTCCATGTATATAGTTCACTGTGAAAATATTTCCATATATATTCGGAGTTCTGTTGGGTTTTTCTTTCACTTGACTTACAAGCCGAAGGACGGGCTGCTAGATGTCCAGGGGTTTCCTCCACCATTAAACCCCTTTGTGTCTCTATATAACGGAAATAAACTATAGTGCAGTATCAAACATCAATCAGTAAATTGAGGCCGTTAATTTGGCGATTTTGCTACAACCTGTTTTACGCCTAAAATGTGTCCGAAACGTTTCTTTTTAAAGAGGATGCAAGTTGTGAGCTGCAGGTGAAATGAAATTTGACGCCTTTCCCTCTTTGTTCACATGATATAACATCAGTATAAACCATGCAACAACCTCTTGTATATACGTAAATAAAATGTATCTATTTAAAATGAGGCTTTTTTTGTATGTTCTTTAACCTTGTTGACCCGAGGCAATTCAATGTTCATCAGGCTCAAATCGCAAACGGGCTGTACACATGGCAAAAGAATACCTAGGGACAAAATGTTACATTCCCTCGGACATCTGCAGCGATTCCAGGCCAACAGAAGCGTGAACGAACCAAACCTGTAAGTATGCTCAGTTTTTCAGCCCCCGACTCTCATAATAGGACTTTTTCAATACCACCAAAGCCAGAAGGATCGAATCCAAAGCCTCTTGACGTTCTGGTTGCCACCACCACTTTTGTTTGTTGCCACGAGTTTTCTCGGGTTGGTCAACCAAGAGGTCGTTGAGGCATCGTACCATCTTAGCGTATCCAGAACGAATCGTCGATAAAATCCAGAAGAATTCTTCCACATTTCGAGGACTGCCAATTTTTCAAAACTTCAATCTTTTCTGGGTTAGTCTATGCATTTTTCTGAAACTATATGCCCCGAACACGCTTCTGAAAGAACCCGCACTTGTCGATCTTTAGTTTCAATCCGTGCAGCTGAAGTCGTGCAAAACTGGCATTACAGTTAACATTAATGCAGATTTATAATGATTAGTTACAGCATGGGGTGGTTAAACGTTGGAGATAGTGTAGAACCCCTATACAGAAAAATGAATTTTTGACTATCGAAATACTTTTGAAGGATGATGCAGGAAGTAATATACCATTTGAATCGGGGAAGGTGGTCGTGACGTTACATTTTAAAAGAAGGCGTTCACCACATTTTGCATGATGAGTGTAACTCCTTACTACAGAGATTCCAGAAGGTTTGTCGAAAACCCCTCCATGTAGAAAAGCCAACAAAGTTTTCACCAGTCGTCGAAGAGCAAAGCGTGGAAAAACATCTAGCATAGGTATATTCAATCGTTAAAAAAATGTCTCTGATACACCAGCAATCTTGCGAATGCACAATTTCCGAATTGGTCTTATTCACTGTACCACCCACGCAGACCAGCGTCAAAGAGTGGATCGAACACCACCCAATATCTACCATTACAGATCACAGACCAGTTTAATTCACTATTTCTGGAACCGGTGAGGATTACTTGGATCTCTCGAATACATATTTACAAGTAAAAGCTAAAATCGTCAACAGCGATGGAAAGACTTTGACTCAGGATGATGGAAATGATGTAGGGCCAGTAAACTTGTGGCTACATTCTTTATTTAGTCAAGTGGACTTGAGAAATTGATATCTTCTACAAATAACACGTATCCCTAAAGGGCCTATTTAAAAACGTTGCTCTTGTGCGGACAGGAAGCTAAAACATCCCAATTAACATCAGCGTTGTGGTACAAAGACTCCATGAATGGAATGGACGATACTCTAAACAACGAAGGATTTATGAAAAAACGAAAATTTAAAGAACTCAGCGGTGTGGTTGACATGATGAGCAGATTACATTAAAAAATTATGTACCCAAAACAAATATATTCTCAAGGAGTTGATATAAAAATTAGACTGGTATTAAAGGAGTAAACCATCATTCGCGTTTATGTCTCGTCAATGTCGCTTTAACGGATTATAAACAAGCTTTACAAGACGTTGCTTTGTTTGTTCGAAAAGTTAAATTGAATCCTTCTGTACAGCTGGGACATATCAAAGCATTGCGGAGAGGGTCTGCGAAGTATCCTTTGAGAAGAGTAGAAACAAAGATATTCTCTATTCCAGCGGGACTGCTTACCATTAACCAAGAAAATCTGTTTCTAGGACAGTTACCCAAACGCCTTGTCATCGGTTGCGTGGATACAGAAGTCTTTAACGGAAGTTTGACAAACAATCCTTTTAATTTAAAAAAATACTTTCTCAACTACTTATCTCTTCATGTTGGCGGACAACAGATTCCGAGTAAACCGCTTACTCCTAATTACGAAGGAAAAGGAAACTACACTACTAGGAGTTATTTAGGGTTGGTAATGGCACGGGCCAACTTTTCCTAGATACGGGTAATGATATTTAAAGTGAAGAATTTAAATCAGGATACACATTGTACTGTTTCGATCTAACACCCGATTTGAACGAGGGGCCCTACTTCAACTCGGTAAAACCAGGGAATTTGCGTTTGTAATTACATATTGCCAAACCGTTAGCCAACACCGTCAAGGTCATCCGCTCCGCCGAATTTGATAATATTCCTCATATGGATTTTTTTTTACTCTAGCACCACAATTTTCAGGATGTCATGGTTTACAAGAAATTTACCAGGAGTTGGATATTTAACGATATTCGTCTTCAAGGCGATTTCTCCAGTACGTGTGGACAATATACCCTATTTTATCTGCTCCATAGATGCCAAGGAATACCTATGGATAGTATTGTTCGACGATTACCGAAAAAACGAGGCTTTTGGTTAACGATTTTATGGTTCGTTATTATGGAAAATCCTGGTACTTTACTGTTTGACTTCATGTTTTAATCAAACTTTTGCAAACAAACAAAAAAATCAATGTGAGATATTAATATGTATTTTGTAGCCATACAATTATAAAATAAAAATGTAGACATGTAGGTACAAATGAATATTATGTTTGTTTATATTTATTTTAGTATAAAACTGGAGTACATATATCAATAAACCCAAATAGTAACAAATAATAATGATAACGTAATAACCACAATAATCATAATGCAAATATAATAATCACCAGAATAATAATTATAATAATAACGAATATGCAAAATGATGTCAAGAATCATAAAATGATTTATTTACATTATTTAGCATTTAGTTTTTGAATCGAGTAATGTACAAAGGGAACGAAGAAAAAAAACTTTAGCATGGATCATTTCGAGGCTCTAGGGAAAACGTATTTTTGGACTGGGATGAGAGAGTGAAATTTAAAATTGACAAATCCAAAAGGTAAAGTGTCAGCTTGGTTGGACCAGCATATTTGATAGTCCTTCCTTCGGTTTATTCACAATCGAACGTTTGTTTCAACATGGATTGTTTTGACCCAGAATCGCATTGTAATACCCCTGTGCGGAATGTTTTTACCATTTCTTCTACCTTTGGGAAATTGATTGGCTATTTGTCTTTATAAAATCCCTGTCCAGTTCATCGGTCAAGTTCCCTAATTTATCTCCCTACGGAGGTTGAACGCTGCCCCATCTTGTATGTATATATTATAGAATCTGTACCATAGTATTTCATAGAGCTTTATTAGGACGTGAGCCGTTGTGCAGCCATGTATACGTTTGAAGAAGTACAGTTTCAACGGCTTCTGTATTGGAACACCATTCTATCCGGACTACATCCGCCGTCAGTAAATGGAAATTCGTAAAAGTCTTTTCCCGATCTTCGAAATGGTAAAGTGAGTGAGTGATTCGGGATTTACGTCCTGCTTAACAGTATTTCAGTCATATGAAGACGTTGTCGCCTTGTGGCAGGGCAGATTTTTTATTTGGTGTGCCTCACCGAGACGACTTGCCGAAGACACCCAGCAAGTCCCCTCACCCAGTCACATTTTACTGACAACGGACTAACCAGTCGCTGTTCTAACTCCTATTGCTGAGCGCCAAGCGAAGCAGCAGCAGCTCCCACTGTTAAAGTCGTTGGTCCGACTAGACACATGCAGGCTTCAACCTGGATCTCCCAGCCCTGAAGCGCACGCTCTACCACTTTAGATTAGATCTCTGACCGATTGATTGGAGGTTTTACGCCGTACTAAAGATTGTTTCACTTATATGGCGGCGTTGCCAGGTTTAGTGGGGGAAGAAACTGGTCTCATTGCCCTGAAGAAGCCCGACCTTCGGCGAGTACCTGGCAACTCTTCCACATACGGCGACCGAGTGAAAAATCCACTCAGAAAGTTTTCTATTTTTATTTTGTATGAGTGTGATTCGAACCCGCGCCGCATAGATGGAAGGTCTGTGTGGGACGGAGGGGCGATTACTAACCCGATCCCTGACAGAACTTACCCCAAAAAGAGTTTAAACATAGCTTAGCAACAGAGCACAATCCCGGATTTTTGTCAGTTTTGCCAAAGTCTAGCTTAATGCCTTCAGCCTTTTACGTATTCGGTCAGATATTTGTTCATGGTCTTCGGTTTTTACACCAATGAGGCCATCCAGAAGCTTGTTTTTTTTTATCTTCAATAAAGTATTTACATGTTCTGAAAAGAGACCGATTCTGACGTCGTAAACAGCCGTTTTAGGAAAATGATAAACTTCGTAACTTTTGCCAACTCTGTAACCGTTTTCAACGGCTAATCTTAGTTCCAGACTAGTCCGTGTGCCTATTATAGACCTTTGCTCGTCGGTGTGACGACGCTCAGCAAGAGATCCATCTGCACAGGTACGACATAAAGGAAACGGCAATTTATCGGTTCGGTACGGGAGAACGGGGTGATATAAACCCCAGGGGCTCGTCCTACTAAGCTGGCGTAAGTTACATCGGACGTAAATTAGTGTTAAAACTATAGTAACTTACGCCTTGGACGCAACTGGTCCATGTTGTAGACCTATGCGCAACTTTACGCCAGCTTTGTAAAACAAGCCCCGGGGTGGTAAAACTTTAGCCTTAAAGTGGCACGACCTGTCAAAATTCAAACTTTTTTCATAATTTCTGTTTGTCACGACAGTAAGAGGATTTGAAGGCCATCGAAAATGATAGTTGTTGGAACGAGGAAAATCCATACAATATGTGGCCTGTACGAACCGAAAACGTGTTAGAAAAGTAAACAAAATTTAAATAACCGGGACGATCATTCATTCATTCTAACCAAAATTCTAACCAATTCATTCAAAACAATACTTTATCGTTCATTCTAGAGACTAGAAGCCCTAAAAAGCTTCTGAATTATACGTCTTGAGAAAAATAGTCAATAATTTCAACAATCTGTTTTAACGTCAAAATAAACATTTTTGCAGCTCATGCCACTTTAATGAAACCGAAATATTGAGAAATGGGCTTAAAATTATCGGTTATAATTTCAGGGTAACCCAGGGGGTATTCTTTTCGCTTATTTATAAAAGGATAGAGGCTTGTAAAGTCCACGTACTGAATTTGTTCATTACCGTTTACCTTATGATAGTCTGGAAGCGTTCGTTCTACCGCCGAAAAAAAGGATCTCCAGGGTCAAGTCGCTTCTGGATGTCAATAGTGGATATGAAATCCCGCAATTCCTCAGAGTCTTTTTATTTCCTGTCGGAATTCGTGGTCCCATTTACATACGTAAGTAAAGCCCAAAGACTCCAAATAGGCCTTTATCATATTAACGTCGTAAAGCTTTGCCATTGATTGTCCGACTTTACCGTTGCCAGTGGTAGGTTTGTAGCATACAAGGACAGCCATTAAAATAACAATGGTGATATTTGTTGACTACCTTGTCAGCTCCGTTCCAGCCATCCAACCTGTAATTGCCGATTTCTTTTTTTCGCCGAGGTTTAAGGCATGCTGAATAAACAATGGCTTAGACTTGTTACTAGACAGACGAACGGGCCATTCCATCCATTGAATAGATAATCTATAGCTACCAAACTTTCCACGGGAACACGAGCAAATTAGTCGGGCTTTGAAAACAATTGTCGATAGATAGCGAAACACAGACTAGCTACGGTAATATAATCACGGGGTCTATTAAAAATCTAGTTTTTTAATGTTTAACTTCGTTCGTCCTAATATTATCTCCCTTTACTTTAAACACGACCGTCTCAAAATGTCAACGTCTGACTTACAATATCGATACATTTCCTGGCGGAAATCGAACACTTTGCCTCGCTGGGTCTCGTACCACTGGAGAAAAGCAGCTCGATTAGAGGGTAACATAGCGTCGTAACCGTAAAACTCGGAGTCTGGACATAAAACGGTATAATTTTGATTCTCGGGTGTGCTAAAAATGTGAGGAAAACAGGCAGACACAGTCGTCTATACCCTCCACCTTAGGAAAAAAATATTGAAGAATACTTGAACGGCGACTACCATAACCTTTATGAAAAAAAAAATCAACCTACCCAGTACCCAGCCTTTAGCAATCTTTATGGGGACATACATTTAATCTGATTCTCCTTCAGATTATAGCATTTCACCTAAGTACCATACAGGATTGAACAAGGAGTTTTACTTGAGAATATACACAATAGTTTTAGAGTTCTCCTGCAGAAACGAAATTTCTAAGTTAGGTTTCCATGGAAACGGTTAAAAATAAAGAATTAAATTTGCATTAAGTCGAAAACCTAAAAAATCTTTACATGATGATTGTTCGACACACCAAGTTTCATTGAGTTATAATTTTAGAGTTCTGGGCCCACTTGCAAAAAGCGCTCTTAAGAGGACTCTTGGCATATCTCTACAACATGGCAAGTTTACGAGCACTCTTAAGTCCCATGTTATAGACATACACTAAGAGTACTCTTAGTGAGCGCTTTGTACAAGTGGGCCCTGCTCCGGAAACGAAATCGGGACGGACGGAGATAACTATGTTTGGCGGTAGTCCGGGTTTCTGATTCCAAAATTACTATTTTTTTTATACTGACGGTCGTATTTTGGATCCAAAATACGCCCGTCAGTATAAAAAAAAGTGATTTTGGAGTCAGAAGCCCGGATTAGTTTGGCGGGGGATAACCTTTGGCGAGCTCAATTAAGCCGAAAGTTTTGGGGGAATTTGCCAAACTGGTGGGGATGTTGTTTAAATTGTCTATGATTTTAATACCTAGACTCACGTGTATATATTTTTGAACACCAAAAAAATCCACACCGGCACAGGGAAAATCGTCTTGTCTAAAATAACCATGGCTGAAGACAAGTTTATTAAGGTGTTAAAAAGTATATTCATGATTTTCGAACCGCTTTTTACTACATCTGGGGGAGGGGAGGAGGGAGGGGGTCACAGAATTTTGGATTAGGTACTGTAGTAAGTAGACACCATCGTGCCCGGATAAATTATGGTATACAGAAGTATAATTTTTTGTGATTTCTAGAAAACAGAACAAAAATCGTTTGTATAGTCACTGCTAAAAAAAAGGTTCTTTTCTTGATCCGCAAGATGGATACCGAGTTCAAATTGATAGAATCATCGTGTATACACGTTTTGCAGGTTTTCTGAGCCACAGCGTTAGGTGTTTACATTAAAAATAAAAAAAGATATACGAGTATACGAGGCTATTTAGCCTCTAAGGGTTTAATATAGCAATAATGTTTCTCTAAATGGTATACTTTACACCATCTACAGAAACATTCACCGCACCTGTGTTCTATTGGGCTGCGTTTTTTGCCATTTAAACAAAGTATGACCATGTTTACGAGCCCCAAATCTCTGACAAATAGATGGCTCTCGCCATCCCTTGTCAATGCGCGAGACTGTTCCTTATGTTTTTTTTAAAAAACATTTTTTTTGACACCTACATAAACAGTCTACGCATTACAGAGATTCAGAAAGGATATAACCACGTCTGTAGCCCAGTGACAGAAAGTACAGCATTTGTGCTTTAGCCTGTCATTGTATCCTTATAAAACACATGTCACAAAAATAACGGGTCCCATAAAGCACATTTATGTTAGTCACAACATCGAAATGATCCGGATCAAAATACAAATAAAGCTTTGTGAGTCTTCATCTCCTTTGTAAGTCAATCGATTTAATAGTTGGGCTCCAACGACGATACGTTTGAACGTTGGGCGCGTCTTCGGACTTTGACATCGCTCAAACCACAAAGAGAATTAGTGGAAACACCCACCGCCAGACACCGCTTTTTTGCCTCTTTCTTGCAGCCCAAGTCTACCATCCTGGATACGTTCTTTATTTTGACTTAAATTTATAGGCCACTGCGACCACAATGGCCCGAGATAAATATTAAAAATCATAGTTGTGGATCCAAATTATACTTTTACCCTCTTTAATATTAGTTGTCTGAACGCCCTTACTTTCCGAATGGTTTCGATTTCGAAAGAGTCGTTAAATTGCTAAGTAGACTTGGACTGCAAGGTTTTTTCGACACTTCATTACTGTAACGGCCGATTGATTGATTGATGTTTCACTTATATGGCGGCGTTGCCAGTTTTATTGAGGAAACCGTGCTCATGCCCGGAGGAAATCCACAACCTTTCAGTGGTAACTGGTGTAACGGCCGAAGCATCTTTCTTATCTTGTAGTTGTACTACGATGGGCGTTTCCAATTCCCTCTGATTTATGAAGACGCTCCTCGTCGTGAAGCCCAGTCGTTGCGATGGACGAGCTATTCTCAATGGCCGACCCTAATATTTTTAATAATTTTTCCTTCCAACCGGCTTTATGAACGGAGTGTAGGGTTACCTTATGCATGGTTTCCTTGGATCGAAACCATTTGCGTTCCACTACACTCCGTATGCCGATTGTGAAGGTTGGAGGGCCGGCCGTACTCCCCCCGGATGTACTGAGTTGGGGTTCCGGTATCTCGTCCAACAAAAGATACCATTTCCTGGTCGTTTACCATCCTGGAAAAAAGAAAGGGTTCAGAACAATCGAAAAAAAAAAAAAAAAACCATATTCTTACAGATTACACTTTTAAACGGCGACACGTTTGTGAATTGATTTTATAATTTAAAAAAACAACGACTTACTCAGTATCGCAACAGGGGTCTCGAATCGTCGATGAATGCATGGATTTTCACTGGAAGCTTTGGGCCCGTCGAAGGTCTTTTGCTTTTTCCCCTGACGCGTGGCCCACACTGAAAACAAAACATGCCATTGCAGAAATTAAGATATTTGTAAAATTCTTTTTAAAATCATACAACTGAAGACAAAAAAAAGTGTATAAATTTTAAAAATCATACCTAGGTCCAGTTCAGATTGTATCGGAGGTAAGATATTTGACTCAGTCAGTCACAGGCCTGAAAGTCAAAGGAAAGTTGAATAAATGATCGGTTTGGCCGGTAGGGATTTAACAATGTTTTGCTTAACAGGCCAATTACATTATAACATCGGCTCGAGGGGGGGGGGGGGGGGGGTTGATTAGTCTTTTATCCACTAGTTATGAACATTGCATAGTCGCATTGTAGATAGAGACTTTATACCATTGATGTACGTTTGGACATTGAGCGTATGTGCACTGATGCGTGACTAAATTAATTCAATGACCGACACATGTGGTTCACAAACTACACTTTACCCATGCATTTATTTCGCGTTACGTCATTAGACTACAGACGGTTTGCTTTGGAAAGATTTCGTATTCACCAAGGGGCTCATTCTACTAAGCTGGAGTAAGCTGCGCCTGTCACAAATGCATGTTAAATAGTAACGTACGCATGGTCGCAATTTCGAGGCGAAACTCCATGCTGCAAGTCTGTGCTTAAAGGCCCACTTGCCGCCGTAGCCTGTTTAAATTTGCTAAGAAAACCAATTTACATGAGCTTAGTACGACTAATACCACTAAACTTAAACATAGGACACATAAAACATGTCTAGTTAGCTTTAGAATGTAGAAATGGGGTGAAAAACAAACCAAGAATCGAAGCCTGATTACAACAACAGCGATCAGTGTCGGTCAACTTTCGTGTTGGTTTACCCTCATTTCAGGCCTTTTTATCTGTCGTTTACACTCAAACAATTACCAGCAGGCTTTTCCAGTCGCTGTTAACCGATCGTCAGTCTGTATTTCTCAGATAAATAGGCCTACGTAAAATTACACTGTGCCGTTAGTTCACTCACTCGACTGAAACATAAAATCGCCAATAGGGGGCAGATCGGTTTGTTTACGTTCCGGGTACGTAACAATTCAAATTTTCAAATTCAAATTAAAAATACAAAGTGACGTCCAAACTTTTAAATTTTGGTAAAAATAGAAAGTTCCTAACTTATATTGTCTGGGAAAAATACAGAATACGGTGTTTCTTTTTTAATGTAAACAATATTCCTGATTTTCGCGGCAAGTGTGCCTTTAACTTTACGAAAGTTTAGTAGAACAGGGCCCAAAAATCAGCGTCAAATGAGTCTTGTAACGATAACAATGGCAAATCTACATCGTGCAGGGGCAGTAATTCGCCACGTCTATCGATGACGAAGTAGACATTTCGGATCTGAAAAAAATATAAAAACAACGTTTAAAACATGTTTGTTTTAGATTAACAAAGTATTCGTTACTCGTTAGATTTTCGGATGTAAAAGGAAATGCAGATTATTAAAATGATGCAACCAAATAGTTACGCGTGATAAAGTTGAAATGCTATAAACTAGCTTTTCATTTGGGCTTTAAACTTGTTCGAATTCGTGGTCCCAGTTCAACTCCCGGAGAAATCCTAGCCTATGGATAAAAGAAAAAATGTACTTAGTTAATAACTATAGCATCAGGAGGTAACTTTCTACAACCACCGATTAGAAAGGACCGCCATGTTTGATGCGAATCTTCAAAATGATGGAAAGGAATTTTTTTGTGAACACGCATCAGACACTTTTGTGGACAGCCAGAAAAAAAGTTTAACTATACAAATATTTAGATATTTCAATTTTTAAAAAATCAAAACATTACTTACTGCGAAGTGGGAAGATTTAAACACATTAACTCCGAGACGCTTGATTCATCGGAAGAAAATTCCATCTCTTAGTGAGGTGTGAATATCCTTCATATTGATAAAAACAAAAAAACGTAGTTTTTTACTAAAGCACTTGAAATGGAAAACCAAGTTTTTTTGTGTCATTTTTCTTTTCAGACATTTCACGGAGTAATAAATGCATATTAAACTGGTGGAAAAACAGACTAAGAAAATAACTACAATGTAACACACCGTTGTTGAGGAAGTTTAGCAAGCCTGTAGGGGAAAGGTTATTAACTAGTCCGTCTTACGATTGCTCTTCTCTACTCTGGTATTGGTATCTTCTCTTCCATGATAAAGCGGTAGAACGATCGACAATATGCTAGTTCATTTTTTACACATTTTCTTAAACTTTTCCTGATCAAAGTTCACATTTTGTACTAGTCCGCAATATGTTGAGTGGATCGAAATTATTCGGATACGCCCGCACGGGCTTCTTCAATACAATACCACGTCAACATAGGGTGTATTTGAAAAATATATAGCTCTACCATCTACTAGGGAAGGGATTATCAAACAAGCTTTAGGGCAAAATTTTAGGTGAGTAATGTTTAAAAATTGCGAGTTATTTTTTAAAATTCCGAGAGCAACTCTTAGATTTTTCAAATGCACGCTATGTTGAGATGGTATTGAAGAAGCCCGTGCGGGCGTATCAGAATTTATCCTTTAATCCACTCAACATATTGCGGACTAATTTTGTACAAGCTCATTTACATCGTACGAGAATGCTATTGATTTAATGACGTCATACAACGACGACAACCTGTCACTTCTATTGTTGGAGGATATTATTTTTATTTCAAACTATGATTTTAGACCCACTTTCTTAACAATTTGCGTTACGTCTTAACGCTCAACGTCTTAACGCCTTCATTAACGCATTCAATCGAAAATTACTTTTGCTATATCCTATTTACTCATTTAAAAAAAAAAAAATTCTTAAGTTCACATAATGTCCCTGAACATTTACATCGTACTATAGTGCGAGAATGCTATTGACTTTCTGGACATCGGACACATCATCTGCCATTTATTACGTAATCATATCGATTTTTGACGTTTACCTAAGTAGCCCCACTTACACGTCAATGTGAGGATCCCTGTTGTGCTAAATACACGATTAGATAGTAACTACCAGTCAGTCGAGAATAGGATCATCAGGGTGGTGGCGCTAAAACACAAAATCATACATCCATTACATTAAACCTCGTTTTCTTTTTGATCATTGAAGCATAAAATAAAATAATTTCATAAGTACTGATTACTGAAGTTACAATGGTCTTTTGTTTTCCATTATCCATACTTTAAATTGGTTTATACCCCCCCCCCCCCCCCCGAGTTTTTCTCCTCTCGTCCCATTACAGGCGCCAAATTTGCCACATACAAAAACTAAAGGGATGACTGGTAGTTTGAACAAATTGTCATTGAATCCATCTGGATGAAAGTGTCCGGACATATTTAGTTTAACAAATAGAATTTTGACCGTTAACTATACAAACAATGGCTCTATCAAATAGATAGCCTAGTATACCTTCAATAAATGAACAATCTGTCAATGGACACATTTGGATGAAAGTAACATCGCATAGTTAGCGCAGTTCCTTTTATAGTGTTTAGCCACTGACCTAGAAGGGGAAATGGAGGTCAGCCGATTGTCAAACATATCGGAACGCGCAAGATATGCTTGACTGGTTTCACGCGCACCGCGTCGTCGGACACGAAGATAGTTAATCAATTAACAACACGTGGTTTTGAATGAATGAAAGAGAGTCAA